>OY728150.1:663101554-664458122 GCA_963277665.1 Viscum album
AATTTTCATTCAAAAACACTATATATTAATAGAGAAATATTAATAGCATATCAGTATGACCCATGCCTAATACATAATGGTTTAGTATATTTAGAAACATTAATACATTAGACACTGGTATAGAAAATATCAACATCATTTTCCATTAAGTAATTGAAAACAATCATACTTCTTTGACATATCATACTTAACACGTTTTTCATAACCTGGAGAAGGGAAAAATATGATATGACGATCTCAAATTATCTATAATGATAAATATAAAACATATCGACCAGGGATCATGATTGATCCTAATATAAGATAAGGGTATAATAACATGATCAAAAAATATAATAAAAATACAAAATCAGTTAATGATATTTAATTATGAATCATGTAGTAAGGTTTTATCAATCAAATTACATAATCCATAAGAGTGTTGATTCATCGACAATCAATTGTGAGTCCTAATAACTTAAAATAATCTTGATAAATAAGTTTTTTATTAATATAAGTAAATAAAATAAATTTCGTAGTAAAGTATCAGATACTAGTATACCCTTGTAGATAAAGTCCCATAATTGAAATGGCTACCTAGCTATTTCCAACATTTTTATTAAAGTACGTTTTATCTAGTTAACTATATCATCTCTTAGGAGTTTATTAACTATATTTCCTTTGAGGATTTTCTCAACACAGTTATCATTACCCAATCTATTGAAGGTATATAATTGACCCACAAAACATTGTTTATAATATAACCATATTTCATTTATTTATAAAAGAACCACCAATCACATAATCAAAATACTTTCATATGTATTATATAATATCATTAAATCATTTATTATTACCTCAAATTCTAAATCAAATAAATGAAATGACTTTCATAAATATTTCATCATAATGAACACAAAATTCCTGATAAATAATATAGATGGTGACACTGGATCCTATCACCGATAAATAATAAGAAATATTAAATTATATTGTAATAAATGAAAATAACTATAAAAGACCTCGAGAAAATTTATTTAGGAAATATCACTTTTTATTTAGAAACCTCATATAAAAAATTTAAAAAACTCTAAAATATTAGTGAAAATATTTTTCTTGAAAATAACCTAGGATAATTATATAGGAATATTCATGTAAATTAGTTTTTAGGATAGTTGAGAAAATTGTTTATGCGCTGAAATTTATAAAAAAAATTCATTTCAAATTTTTGATAAAAAGTAATAACTACATTATTCATAAAATGAAAAGTATATTCCTTGAATGATTTTATATAAAATTTTAAAAATCTTTAAGAACTAATTTATGAAATACTTTCATAATGGTGAAAACATTTTTAAAAACCTTTTGAATAAAATATGGACATGAAAGATTTGTTTTCTCAAAAATTGAAATTATAATGATTTTCCTTAAAAAATTCTAGAACTCTATTGTGTAAATAAATAGTGTAAAATTAAATTTAAAATTTTAATTTTATGAATTAAATATAGAATTTGAAAATAAAAAAATTTAGAGAGAGATATATTACAATTTCTTCATCATAAAAAGTAAGCATAAATAATTCAGGTAAAGATACCATGGTAACATAAAACACATATTAATTGGGTAAATTTTGATTCATAAAATATGGTAAGAAATCACAAAAAAATAAATAATTACATTCCAAGACCATATGGATATACTTACTAAAACATATCAAAGGGAAAGTAGATACACCTCCTAAATTAAGGCTATATTATAACATAATATATGTCCCAAAGAAGATAATTTAACTTCCAAATCATACACCCTTGAATGGAATTTTTTTAAATTTTTATATAAAATACAATAAATTAATATTTATATGTGATATAACATATAAAAGGATCATTATAATACCCCATAAATAAAAAAAGAATCATAACATCAAACATTTCTCAATTAAAAAAATTTAGATGAAGAACACTTACAACTTTAGAAATTTATTAATCATAAGTCGTTAGAATATTTGAAAATAAAATGGGCCTATAAATACAATTCATCAGATCTTAGATTATTCAAATACAAATTTTTGGGTGTTTTATATACCATATAAATAAAAATCGTTCATAACAATAAAACAAGTCTTAGTGAATAGAAATTGAGATTAAACACCTACTTTATATCAGACTAAATATATAAGATCTCTAAACTATTTTGTAATAAATATATTATAATTCTATAATAGAATAACTTTTATAAATATAATACCTCCTATGATCCACATATTTACTTTTAACACATGTTAATTAACAATTATCAATTAAGTTAATCATTTCAGGTATTAATTAAATCATTTTTCATGTATGTTTTTGTTCTGTAGTTATGGTCCTTTCACTTTGATCATGGTCCCTATATCTAATGATTTATATGATGATATTATTTTAATATATAATAACTATATATATATCCATTCATAATATGTTTTGATTATAAATCAATTATATTATTTCATGGAGACGTTAATCCCTACAAACACACGAGTGATGCTTCCACTTTTTGATGGGTGGAACAAAAGAAAGGTAAATGATATATAACATTTATAGAATTAATATTATATACTAAATATTATATAATTTCATTATTTAAATTCTTTTTACCATCCAATAAAATCATACATGATAAAAAATAATATGTTTTATAGAGTTCGTAGTGCACGCATATGCCTGAACCACATTATCATTTACCAATTAATGTAATGGGAATAAGGTAGAAAATATACTATAAATGAAGAATAATATGATTTTTTTCTATATAATATATAAAAATAAAATCCATAATCATAAAAACCAAAAAAATATTATGATGTAAAATTAATCATATCACTATGTGGAAGTGGTGGTACACAAACACATGAGTGATACTTTTATTTCCTGTTTGATGGAGAAGTAATGGAAAATTGTTATGAAAACATCCTTAAAGAATATAAGTATACTGATAATAATGGATTAATATTTTTTATTGATATAATAGGATTATATTATTTTTAAGAATGAATATAATTGAATGTTTTTTGTTAATATTTATACATCTTCTATGATAGACATCCTTCAAATTACATCTTAGGACTTGAAGGATAGGTCATAAGGGAAGTCTACATGTTGTGGGATAAATATAATGAATCAGTGAATATTTTATCATAGGTATTGGCTGATTCGAAAAGATGTGAATAAGTGAGGAGTATTTGTGATATTTTATATGTGAGGGGAGGGACCCGCATGAAATTTCTTAAAATAGTTAAATTAGAAAAGGTCAACATCATGGGCCGGTGGATCCAAATTGTTAGGGAGTAAACTTTTGGCTGTAATATGGTATAAATATCTATGAAAATAATTAATTATAATTTTTTGTGTAAATTATAACCTTATGTCTTGGTTTAACCCCTACTCTCACCTGATAAATGTTTTTTAAACTTAACAGTGGTAATAAAATACTAATTATTTTACTAATTACAATAATAAAAAATTAATTTAGCCAAAATAAAATATATTAAATATGATGATTAATAATATGGAATCTATTTTACCATATAAAATTTATATATGTATAAAATTTTAATTTTAATTAACTGTGAAAACCGCAACGAAACCCCATTTTTTGAAAAATTTATTTTAATGAAAAAATATAATTGAAATCCATTAATTATCTCATAAAAAAATAAAATTAAAGTTAAAATATATTTTTGAATATATCATCTATAAATTTTATTAAAATCATAAATGAATACTGATTAATATAATTTGTTAATATAAAAACACATTGCACATATAAAAACTGTTTTTAGGAAAATTAATTTTTATGAAAAAAGTTATCCCATAAAAAATCAAGGCTAATGATTATTAAAATATAATCAACTATATTATTTATAATTAAATGGGAGTTATTTCACTTTATGATAAAATTTAATATACTATTAAAATTTTAAATTAAAATAAATGATAATTTTTACAAAAAATTAATATTTTTACAATTTACTAAAAAATAAATCTTTTTAGAAAAATATTAAAAATTATTTCTAAGAAAATATTTGAATGATAATTTCAAAAATTATATTCACATAAAAGTAAATTAAAAAAATAGTAGAAAGAAATAATAATTTTCAATAGAAAATCGTGGTAAAAACTAATTTTTAACAAAATATGTTTTTGAAGAATAAAATTACATTACTAAAAATTGAATATGTATTTATTAATCCTTAATAAATAAATTTATTCTAATAAACCACATTATAAATAATTTTCATATTTTGGGTATTACTCTTCATAACTAAAAAATTAATATCTAGGTTATAGAGATTTACTATTTTATGGTTTATTTATACTCAAGGTTTCATGGGAAGCACTCAATTGAACACTTGTGATTTATTTAAATAAATAACATATATTCTAAAATCCTAGGGTATTGTATCCTAGATTCAAGATAGAATGTGATGAAAACAATACACATTATCTTCCCTAATATAGTCATCAAAATAATATTTTCATGAATCATAGGATGAACACATGAGATGATATTACTCATTCCCACCCAAAACAACATGAATGATTAGCATAAATACCTTCTTTCATTAACCACATTACAAATGAATGATGTGGTTTAAGATGATATTATCAAGTTACCTCGATTTAATATAGAGGTTCATCAAGGGATCATGGTATTAGATTCACAATTCTTAAATTCACAAAGAAAACTTTTCATATTAATTTTTTCTGTTTATATTCACAAACAATATTTAATAATATTTAAAAAAAATAATGAAATCCCCCAATTTTTTTATGTTCGATAAAATTTCATGAAATATAAACAATAATAGTCTTGAATAATCATTTTAAACATTTTAATTTTACATCCTCATGAATTTTGATCCATAATCCTCTTAATTAAATCGGCTTTAAAAGCCAATGAATATCATATTAAATCATTGAAATTACTAACATCCATTCATATTTGAAGATATAAATATCATTAATTCATCATCAAATTTATTTAATATAATTATTGTACAAAAATAAATATTCCTAATTAAATTTTCAATTTTTTAAATCCTTATAGAGTAAAAATTTGATAGTTATATAATGTAGCAAAAAAGTGACTTTTTCAGTAGATTACTATTACAAATTAAAAGATTCATCATCATGAATATTGCATGATATATAAAATTTCATAAAATTGTTTTTAATGATTATCCAACGGTCATTAAAAATTCTACATAATACTTACAAAGTTGATAGATATTCCTAAAAAAGTCTGCAAATCATTCTTACATGGACATGGACCATCCTTATAATGTAACAAGTCATTTTCCAGATTTTAGTTTAAGAGTTGATTTGACTATTATGATGTTGGTATCAATCCATAATAAATGATTTATTATGTTTTGATTTTTAAACACATATCCAAAATTACTCAAAATAATATTAGTAATCATCCTTATGAATAATACTTTATCAAATTATCTGTAAACTAAATATTTTGGTTTTAACCAAACGTACACCTATCATTCTCCACCACTTTAAAACAACTAACAATCATTCCAAATTAAATCCCAATGATTCAAACATGAATGGTTTGTATAAAATACCAAATCAATCACTTCAATGGGGTGCTTCAATATCACCCTTATGACACTTGGAAGACTAAATCAACAACATTTTTTTTCAAAATACACGAAAAATATTTCATGAAAAAAAATCATATTAATTCTCAAGTGAAAAAAATATTTAAACCATAATCTTAGATAAAGTAGTGTTTTTATATAACTCTACCTCTGAAGGGAAAAACTTTTCCAGATTAATTTGAATTATCCCCTCCTTAAAAAAAACACACACTACTTGTAATTGTACTCAAACTTTTTATGATAATAAAATAACCTGATTCAAATAAATTAATTTTAGGATTTATTTCTATTATACCATATTGAAAACATATTAATACCATATTTGGGTTTCTATTAATATACCTTAATAGGGATGTATGTTTTTTTAAAATGTTGGGGTCAAAGCCACATTTATTATTAAATCAAAGAAAAGACCTCTTTTAACTAGGTAGAGGGAGACCCATTACATAGCTCGAAGGCCCAGTTGGCATTTAGCCTATTACATGCCCCATAGGCCCAATTTTTTGACCCAAATACCATTCTAGGAATAGTAATTCTATAGTACCTATGCTATTACAGTCCAGTATAGTACCGTCCACTGCTACACTAGCATGCCGCCAATATAGTAATCGCCATTGCTATAGTGCCGCTGCTGCTACAGTCCTGCTACAGTACCTGCACCCAATGGGTTTTGAACCCTCATTTTTTCATGTAAGATTATGGGGTGCTTACCACTTATCCAAACCCCAACTACATAGGGTTGGATGTTATGGCTATTTATGTTTAGCCTCTGTGTCTCAAAACTGTCTTTATGCATAGATTTGGGGAAAATAACATCCACCTGATCTAAGTCAGAAATGAATTCATGCATGATGCCTCTATTGTAAAATGTCTATATAAATAATAAAATATGATTCCATTAATATTGGAACATCAGTATTGTAATTTAATTTTATAAAGAACAATTAAAAATTTATTATAACATAATCTCTGAAGAGGAATTTTAGTCATTACCATCACATACCCATGTAATTATATTATCCATATTATCAGGGTCAAATCAATTATATTAGCCACACATTAAGATTAAACTCAATCTTTATATATATATATATATATATATATATATATAACCCAGTCTAAAATTTTCGTTGAGTTAGACATTGAATATGGCCTAAATTATTAAAATTTAGTATTTTGAAGATTAAATTTTTGTTTTTATGTATATAAAAGTAAACTCTAATTTAAAATAATGTTTTCATTTATGTAATATTTTTCAACCTCTAGTTCCTTATTTTTTCATTTTTAGTTTTCTTCTATTAAGAAATTTTTTGTTATGAATTGGATTCATCATCCTAAAGATCACATTCATTCTATTCACTATTGAAATTATTATGATTTTTCTCAACTTATTCAACCAGATCATCTAAAATCATTTCACATTAAGATCTATTGGAATGATTTCTAATGATCAAGTCCTTCCAAACTTATCTAGGATTTCCATTTCAATTTCTACAATAATTCTTTACCTCATTTCATTAACTCCACTATATTGAGGAGTATAGGGATGGCTATATTGGTGGTTGATCTAATTTTTATCATGAAATAATTCAAATGATTTCTCTATAAACCACATATTATTATGGGTCCTCAAATTCATAATTAGAACTAGAAAATGTATTTCTAATTATATTAATTTTTTTTAAATATGTCAACATATTATGAGTTGTGTTTCATTAAAAACATGAATTTCATTCTTTCATATTAATCAGTGAATATAATAAGATACAAGTTACCATAAGTTTATTGGTTCCTCCTGGGCCTAAAAAAATATCAGTGAACCAACTATAGTGGTCTAATTTATTTCATATCTACTACATTATGATTTCCCTTATTCATCATAGCATTTTAAAAAGAAGTTAAGATCATATATTTATCACTAAATAATGGGGTGAGATATTTTAATGAGAATTATTTTTTATTTCTCTAAAATTCATTGGTACAAGGTGGTTATGTGTCATGTGCTAGTGTTTTTGTTATTCAATAGCATTGTGATAACTAAAATTTCATGGATCTCATATTTGGAACAAATTCCCATTAATTATTTATATGATTGGATAATTCATCAATATTTTTCCATTTAATTAGATAATTGGTTCTCTAGAAGATCACCTCTTTAATCTTATCACTTATTTGACTCAAACTCAATAGGTTTCTCTTAAGCTCATCGAAAAACAAAACATCAAATGATTTCAATGTTTCTAGATCAATATCAGTTGGGCCAAATCCATTATTTATCGTGGTCATCGCATTACCAATGTTAATAGGTCCATGAATAAACACTTAAATTTCATTTAAAATAGTTTTATTATACTTCATATGTGATAATCATCCACTATAAATATTTCCTAGCCGCATTATCTTACATTTATTGAGAGTATTTTACATATATAATGATTTATCTCGAATAAATATGTTTTGTGTCTTATTTTATTTTGTTAAAAAATTTTATTTGGACTAAAATTAGGTTTATATATTCCTATATAATATAAAATAATTGATCATATCTTACATAAATCTTCTCATGATAGTAAATAAAGTTCTAAATAAATTCTATAGTCATTCTTCCAATTCTAGTATACTTATTCATTGTTCATTTATATTTTTTATAGAAAAATAAATCATAATTTTAGCATTATCTGGATCCATGGTAGGTAAATTTTATAGAATAAAAAACATTTTTTTGTCTAAAAATACAACAACACAAATAATAAAATATTAAAAATTACTTTTAGAATATAGTTGTGTCGCCTTAAAAAATTATTCCTAATGTTTTTGATAAGTAATTGACTCCCATTTTGTTATCCTTATAGAATCTAAATTATTATGAAATTTATAAAATCTCTTTGATGGGAGGATTAATTTTTTATGAGTTATTAATAAATCAATATTTCTATGATTGAATTTTAGTAATTTCACATTAATTAGTAATGGGATTTTAATTTTCTGCTAACATATGTGAAGAATTTACTACAATTTATTAAAAAAATTTACAAATAATAATAATTATTTTTTAATCACCTACATATCCTTATAAGTGTCATATTTCTTATTTTCAAGTTTCTCTTATACCTTCATATAGCTAGACTAAACAATGTTAATTTCATCTTATTTAGAAAAACTATAGTTGTCTCAATATTTTATATTTTTGTCCTACTCGAGAATATTAAGGCTAAAATGGTTGATCAGCTCAATATGATCAATATATATAATTTAAAACCCATCTTTATCCTTTATTATCTTGTTTCCTTCATTCGTGATACATTATTCCTCTTTCTTCACTTGAGAGTTTCTCTCTAGGTATATATCAATCTCATTTTTATGAATACGATCCATTGAGTTTTCTTATCCTTATAATTGTTTACTACATGGGATGTATTATTTTAATTATAAATATTCTATAATATATACAGATATTTAAAAAAATTACTCCTCAAATATCTTATTGTTAATAGGTTTTTTCTTCTTCATTAGTCCGTATACTCCTCTTATTTTAACATTTTATTATTCATTTGTGTTTTTGAAAATTAATTTGTTCTTTGGAATATCAATATTTTTTAATTATTTAAGTCTTCACATAATCATCGTCCTCATAATAATTCTTACTCTTCTTATTTATTTGGTAATATACTCCTTAGTGTCTAATTTTAGTATATTTGAATAATTTTTGCTGATATTTTCCCTTGTATTTAACATTACTCAAATTAATATTTTTAGAGATAAATGTCATTTCGCTTTTTTTATTCTCATCACTTGAATATTATTTTAAATCATTGGAGGACTTATCTTCCTCCTCCTTGATCATTATATTTCTCATGGATTTTAATTCCATTTTCCTTTTAGCCATCTTCTTAAAAATTATTTATTTTACCATCTCTTAATTAATTAATATATTTTAAAACTATTCATGTGAAAAAGTTTACCTTTATTTAATACCTAAAATCCTTGTACTAGATTTTTCTAGAAAATTTTTCCAAGAAAATGTTAACCAAAGTTTAATATCCTTTTATATAACAAAATCTGATTTTTTGATTAACTATTTGATTCACCCTGGAGAAATATTCCACAATATTCTCATCTCTATCCATCATGATATCTTCAAAATTGGACCTATATTTTTTTATCTATATCCTTGACCATGACAACCCCTTCATAGATGTTTCATAGTTTTTCTCTTATTTCCCTAGAAATAATGAACATGATCACTTTTTTATACATACTGTAAATTATAAAAGATTTAATTACATTATTTTACTTAAAATGACTTGAAAATTTATCTTTTATGTAAATTTTATTGGGAAATATTTTTCAAAAATTTAGAAGCCCATTGCCAAAAAATTATTTACTACAAGAACATGTCATAGTAAGTATGTAATCATTATGTTATTCCTTTAATGAAGGCGATTTCTATTAAAAAAGAACTCTTATTTAATTAAATGAACATAGATTTTATATACTTTTACATTTTAAATGATGTTTATCATAAGGAAAATAATTCTTTTGTAATACCACTTAAAGATCCTAATTATTTTAGGAATGACATGTATGGGGTGAATTAGTGGTAAAAGATTTATTAATTATTCAAAAATAAAATAGTTTTGACATATTAAATACATAATTTAATATATTTTAATATCTTGCTCACACATATGTTATAAAAATAAAAGATAATAATCACACAGAAAGTTTTTTCATAGTCCACCATTAGTATCAATTTATACCATTTTATGTATTTAAATATAATCGAGAATTAAATTTTATTATCAGTATTTTATTATAGTGGTTAAGAATGATTTTATAGTCTAATAAAATATTTTGTGTTCTTATTATACACATTTTCAGGATAAGTATCATCCAATTCTAAAGTATGAAGAATTGAATTATTTAGATTGTAACCACAAATTTTTATGATTTTACTCACTCTTGGTTGTTTAAAAGAACCATATAATGATTTTAAATTATGTAACACAATATTTTAGACCATCCTCTGAATGTTCCTCATTTTATCAAGAGATGCTGAATCTTCAACATAAAAATCAACCTCATTAATCAATTATTATTAATAATATTTTCATGTGTGATATCATGCACACATCATTTAATATTCATCATTATCACCCAAAAGTTCATGAATGATAAAAAAAATATATTCCCCCTATATCTTATTTGAAATCATATATTTAATGAAGTTTAATGTTCTTTATTTTCTATCAATTTGATATAAATGTTCATAAGGGTATCATCATCACACTTTTTGAACTCTTGAAGACAACGTTATTTCTTAATTTCTTCTATTTACACTCACATATATGTTTTTATAATTTATAGATAATGAATAATCAAAGTAACCTTCAATTCCGAGCTATATAAATTCTCATAAAAATTAGAGTAGTTTTCCCAAATAATGATTTTAAATACTTGAATTTTACATGCTCATGAATTATAATTCTCTATTGTATTAATTAAATCCCATTTTAAATACAACTAATATTCACTTGAATCATGCATCTAAACAATAAATGATGATATGTTATCATATAAAGACCAGTAACATTTTTTATGATTTATGTTCCAAAATTTTTATTCAAACAACCAACTATTAAATTAAATTTAGTAATATCCCTACACTTAAAGAGTGCATTGGTTATATTTATAGAAATTGAAAATCCAGCTTATGGGACAACAATGACCTTTACTATAGACGATTCTTATTAATTTATAGATTCACCCTAATAAACATGACATGATTCATATAAATTCAACATATCATTCTTACATAGTAACCAGTCATCCTTACAATTCTTAGATGATCTTTATAATGTCAATAAATTATCATTATAGCGTTGAGAAATAATCTTTATATAGATATGGACACACCTAATGAAGTCACAATAGTTTTTCCAAACATGAATTTAAGTGTTGATGTGACTATTTTAAAGTAGGCATACATCCTTAATTTTTTTTTTATTCTCAAAATTTTCTCCATGAAGCTATAACAACTATTATACAGACCAAGAATCTTTTTTTATGGAAAATAAACTATAAAATTATATAAAACAAAAATAATTTTAAATCCAATAAATCATTTATAGAAACTAATCAATAATATAAAATTTTTTGAAAAAAATTCAAAATTTCAATACCATGATTCACACATGCATGATGGAAAACTAATACAATCATCCAAAATTTGATGGGTTAATTCAATATCCCCCATAAATTTTTGGGAAACTATAGTAAATTACCATCTTTTTTGAAAACTCAATAAATCATTCATTAAACATCAAAGAAAATCATTTATCATGTTATAAAAACTTTAACATGAAACCATATGATAAATTATTGTTTTTAAGAGCATTATATCTCTTGGTTATAAATTGTTTTGGACAAGTAATTTGAATAAACTCCCCTTACATAACACACTAAAAATTTCTCATTTGACTCCCAATATTTTGGATAATCACGAATTATTATTTTAGAAATATAATATAAAAAGTTATGCCTCTTATCCACATTTAAAATCGCATCCAGAGTATAATGGGTATCTTCCCAATGTCCTTTAAGAGTCAGAAATGCGATAAACATTCATATTTGAGATCAGGGAATTATAACTGTATTTTAGTATAAATTTGGTTAAAATATCTACAATACGGTCTTGGGTAGGAATTATTTCAATCATGTTACCTATAATATAAATTTACTCTTTAATAAAAAGATATTTGAAACCAATGTGTTTATACATTGCATATTTTAGTCGATTTTTAAAATTGTTAATGGATCTTTGAATTTCATAAAAAAATAAAGATAGTATTTTTAATCTTCACCCTCAAGTCCTAATATAATTAATTAATCTATATCATATATGTGATGTAACTTGTTTCATCCACACATTCATATTCTATAGTGCTTAATTAAATTGTTTTTTCCTCTTACAATATTGGAAAACACAACATTCTTCCATAATGTTAATTATACCCAAAGTGGACCATCTAATATTTCCACCCATACCCAATCTTCCTTATAATAACCTAGAAGAATTTGGTTCTTTACAATCCTATAGAGTATCCCAGATATCAATTTCTATTTTACATATATATGGACTTATTTATATTCCATAATATATGATTCCATAAGATCACTTTAATATGTCACACACAAACTCACAACACGTACATTATCTGTCCTAGTTTTAGTTATGTAAAATACAATGAAAATTGACATTCTAAACTCATATTGATTTATGATATCACCTTATTTATCATTGGATAATTTTAGAATGCCATTTATAGGTGTGGAGACTATCATGTATTCCTCCCTCACAAACATCCTTAAAAATTATCTCAAATAACTATCTTGGAATAGAAAAATATAATATTCATTTTAAATCACCTATAATCCAAGTAAGAAACTTTTATCTCCTAGTATGTATATTATTTTTTTGTTACCTAGATCCCTTTAAGAACACCCTTGATAACTATAAAATAATATTTCATTAATATAAATGATTATAATGAGATTAAATTTTTTAACTTCTTTTATATAAATATGGTATCCACTTTTTGTTTTGAGAAATTAATATCTTTAATAAAACTAATAGGAATTGAGTACAATTCAATAGGTTCATGTTTCAATATATATTAATTTTCTATAGTTTTCAAATATTATAACCATTATTTGACGGTATAAACCCTTGAGGTTGTTAAATATGAACCACTTCTTCTAGCTCACCATTCAAGAATACTAATTTGATGTCTATTTGAAAATTATTATACTTTATATGATATTCTACAACATTGAAAAACTTAATAGACTCTAATAATACCAAAAGAGAAAATTTATCTTCAGAATCAACTCCCCAATCTTTGGAATAGAATCTACAAACATGTATAGACTTACTCCTTGTGGTTTATCCCTTTATATTCTTGTTTTACTTTAATATCTACTTGGAACCTATTATATTATATTATTTTGGTGTAGTAATAAAATACCAAATGTAATTCTTCTTAATGTTTTCAATTTCTTAATTAATAAATATAACCCATTATTTATTTTTAATATCTCCATCCTCTAACTATGGTTCAATATGAGAAATCAAAGAGGATTGGTTTCCACAATTCAGTCTTATTCTAGTATATATAGTTTTAGTATAATGTATAATAATGTTTTCTTATATAAAATGATTTTATAATGTTTTAAACTTAATATTTTCATTCTCACTAGTGGAATATTCATCACTAGTATGCTATGTGTATGATTACTTAGCTTAATGTGTGTATTTATAATGTTCTCCACTGAATTTATCAAAATTACTCCCATTTTTTCATTTAGTTCAACTAAAATTTCATCAATTGAAATATTTCCAGAATTATTTTTTATGATATTAAAACCAAAATAATTATAAAGCCTATTAATTCTATTAGTATAACATTAGTAATCTTTACCATGTGACATGTATCCAAGGAATATACCAACCTCATCTTTCTCACTATATTTATCCATAATTGAGTCATTAATATTTACTAAATAAGGGTTTGTAAAAACTTTGAAAATTTCTCAATATAAGCTTTCATTTATAAAACATATTATAGGTGGTCATATTTGTGTTTTTTCTTGGTTTACAACTATTCGTAATATTCACAATTGTGCACACAGTTTACCTCCAAAAATATTTTAACCTTCCAAAATCCGTTTGGATTCTACTTCTCATTATAATTTCACTCAGTTTATTCTATAATAAAATACATTATACTAATAATATTTGGTATAATCATAATGGTTCTTGATTAAAATTTTTATCTAGATAGTGTTAAAATTAAATCCATATAAACTCTTTATGATTTATAATCCACTACTTCGTAACAAGAACCCATAGTTTACCATTAATTTCTATTTTAAAATATTTGTACATCTCTAGTTATTTTAAACTGTATTTTTTGATAATTAAACTTATCATTATTGTATATTAATTAATTATTTTGGTAATATTAATGTAATATTTTCGGTATTGGTGTCTCATTGGCCATAAAAGTGAACCAACTCAAATGGTCTAGTTGATTGTATGTCTACGCATATGTGTTGTCATTGAGTTATTTTATCCTTGTGATAGGTTATAAATATTATATATATATATATATCTAAATAATTAAGAAAAATATATTTTAAAACATTATTTTTATATTTTTATTAAATTATTTTGACTAATGTGGCCATGTCTTTCATGATAGTGATTTTTTCCTCCATGGAACTGAGATATAAAAAATTTCATGGATCTCCTATTTTAAAAACATTACCACTAATTATTTCACATTATACGATGATTCATACATATATATGTTTTTTATAAGATATTTTTTTATATTTATATTCACTCTTTAAACACATCACATAATTAAATTGAAATCAATAGGTTATGATTGATCACATCAATAAAACAATGTATTGGAATTTCAACCATTGAGGGTCAATATTAATATTTCAAATTTCATTAATTGTCAGAGATATATCATTACCAAAGTTAACCATTCCACCATAATACTCTTAAATTTCATTGTATAAGATTTTATTACCTTTCCTATGTGATGATCATACACTTAATAATCCACGACCAGATCCTCTCACTAGCTTTTTAGAAGAAATCTACAAATCTACGAGTTCTCTGAAATTATTATCTTATGAGGATTCTTTTTTATTTCTACCTATTATGTTTTTAGGTTATTAAGTGAATATAGTGTTTTTCATTATGATGATTGTCACATCTTCTATAAATTGCTTCAAGATAATAAATTTTTTTGATGCTTTTTTGGGTTTCCAATTTAGGGATACTTCTTCTAAAGATAGATTCTCTTGTTATTTGGATATACCCCTCCTAATTATAAACTTCTATATATTCATAGGTGAGGAAAATATTAAAATAAAAAATATTATTATCGTCATAAAATAACAAGACACTAAAATATGTTAAAAAATTTATTTTAGAAAAATATCGAGTCCTGTTGTAACACCATTGTTGTTATTTATTAACAGTCCCAGTCTCTCATGGGTTAAAAAGGAGAATCTCTATTATCATAAAAACTATATTACCCCATTTAGATATTATTATTCTTAAAATGGTTTTTATTTTCTGAGTTTTTATTATATTTGATTTTAGAATATAAACTATTAGTTATAACTATCATTAAATTTCTAGCATACAATGGGGCATAAATTATCATATATGGGGGACAATATTTTTTTTATTCTGATGAATTTGATTTCACATTTACTAATTTTTTATTCCCCTAATTCATTTTTCTATGCATCATTCTGATATTACGACAATTGGAAACAACTTTGTTATATGTTTCATCATTTGAAACCCTTCTTATCACATTGTTTTATTATTATTTTCTATCTGACCACATTCACATTAAGATGAATGATATTCTAAATGTGAAAATTATATCTAATTTAAAACTCCTCTTCATAATTCTTAATATTCTTAATTTAGTTCTTATGAAATTTTTTTATTTCCTAATATGATTGTTTCTCTCTAGTTAGACAACAAAATTTGTTCTCAAAATATGATCTATGTTTATTTCTTATCCTTCATTATCTTGACTTCTTGATATGTTTTCTATTATTTATAAATAATCCGTGAAATTAATGGATATTATAAAACAATATCCTTCCAAATAACTAATTTAACTTGAGTTTTCATCTTATTATTTTCTCCAAATACTCCCCTTATTTAGACCTTTCATTCTTCTTCTTCCATTATAAATACTATCGTATTTTTAGAAGATATTAATTTTAAACCTCATTGAGGTTTCTCTTCACCCCCTCTTAATCTTAGAACATAATTTTCTTCTTTAATGGATTTTTTTGTAATGTTTCAATTTCGCCAATATTATATAATTTCAATTGGTGTTTTATCTTCTATTTATCTTTACCCATTTTATTAATTTTAAATAAAACTTCAATAACTCATTTTTTATTTTCATCATTATGATCTTATTTTGGATAACTAGAAGACATAGATTCCTCCACATTCATCTGTATACTTCTCAGGGACTTCAATTCTATCAACACTTTATCCTTCTTCATAAGAACTATTTATTTTTATATCTAATAATTAACAATGTTATTATGAAACTCACCAAGGTAGAGTACATACCTTTCATCAATACATGAAATAAATTGTTTTGATATATATATAATGTATCTAGCCAATTTTTAAATTTTATTATAATCTTTAAGTATATAATAAAATCTTCCAATATGACTACCTATACCATTCACCATTTTGAAATATACATTAAAATTTTTATCTTCTTCTATTTGTTAATCATTAATATAAACACTCCAAATTGTTAGCATAGATATCTTGATTATAAAATTCCATGTACACATGTTTTTTGGTTTGTCCCACCATTATTTGGCTATACATATCCCCTTTATATTTTTGCATTCATTATCATTTGGGGAAGATAAAATTTAATTCCCATAATTTTAATCATTCTCTAAATTTCTCTTATTTTTAATGACTCATAAGAAATCTTACTCAAGATATGGAAAACACATTTTCATGAAATAACTATCCTTTGGACCGTTTTAAATTAAATAGAGGCAGATTATATTATTCTGAAAATTAATGATCATTCCATAAAAAAATGGGAGAACCCATTATATTATATATACTAATATTCTCTATAATTTGACCTATTAATGTAGGAATATTATAGGGAACTGGGTTTTTATCTAATACAACTTGTAGAGCCCAGGACAGTTAGAAACAACTTAGGGGATGGGTGAATCAATAGTGCATGTTTTACAATTTTGTCTCAATAATATCTTTATAAATGATTATAATAATAATTCAATATCTCACTATCTCTTTCTCAATAATATAAAATAATATTAAAAGGAAATTATGATATAGAAAATTTTTAAAAGTTCAACCTCACTATTAAATCTTACACCTTATCATATTATACTATTGTTGAGGAATTAATTAATTACCACTTTTGTATTTTAGTGATTAAACAATATTACCTCATAACATTAAATGGTATAAACATGTATTTCTCACTTCTCAAGGGAAGTTACCATCCAAATCCAAAATTTGATTAATGGTTTTATATATAAAGGAACCCAAAGTTCTTTAATATTTTCATATATATTGATTGAGAAAAAATTTATATTATTTCACACAGATACCAAATCATAAAATATACGATATTACTTTGAATGAAACTCAGTTTTTATGAAAGAAACAACATTATGTTATTAAAAAATTTTAATGATTGAGAGCATGCTCAAATGGAATGATCTTATTTCTTCTCACTAATAAGATTTTAAATGGCCAGAAAACATATCTTTATACCTTGATATCATTATAAATCATATACTTATTGATGTAAATTATAAATTCATTTTATAAATAATAGAATCCATATATAAATTCTTGAAATCAAAACACAAATTTCCCATATCATCTCATCCTTATATATTTAAATTAATTCATTAATAAATTCAATAATAAAGAAGGTAAACACTCCATGATTATTTTCTGCATAAAATATCTAGGAAGAATAGATATAATGATCCAAAATGATTATTTTAATTTTTTTAATCAAAATCATCAGGGCCATAAATCCATGGTCATCTGAATTAAATCCAACTAAAAAAATCAATAATATCAATATGAGTCATTGTTTGGCCAAAGACCCATGATTTTTTATGATCTAATTATCTGTAACACATCATCCCATTCAAGGTACCATATATTTATGTGGGAATCCTTCTTCTCAATTTAATTCATAATTTTTCATATGCTTTGGGGTAGAAACCTGATCATTATAGAATCAAGAAATCAATATTTTTGGTAACAGTGGCTCTTAACACATATAACTATAATGAAATAGGACATTAATTATTATAAACAATATATGATACATATCATGTAAATAATCCATCCTTAAAGAATATCAAGTTATACTTATAATGTTTATATGATCCTTATGAAGAGTATAAATGATCATTATGGAGTTTAGAAATCAGTGTATATAAGAAATGGATCATCTTTATGACATATAAATAACATTTCCATATTTTAATTTAATAGTTGAAATGATACTTATGAAGCATGAATTAATCCATAAAAAAATTTATTTTCTAAATTTCATCCACATATATGAAGTGAACCATATGTTGTTCAGAAATAATCAATTTGAATAACATTTTATCAAATTACCCATAACTATAATAATTTTGAATCAACTCAATATTGCAATGAACCTTTTACAACACTTTAAATAAACTAAAAATCATTCCAAATTTCTTTCTCTAGATTCACACGTGCATGGATGATGACAAATATAACCTTAAACACTTCCATTGGGTTTTTTAATTCCCCCCTTGGATTTATTGTATGCCTCAATCATAACTATTTAAAAAATCTCAACAACACATTCATGAAACAAAAAACCATTTCATTTTTCATGTAACAAGAATATTTACATCACAATATAGCATAATGTAGTGTTTTTAAGTGATCCCCATCTTTCAATGATATGTATATTTTAGTATATGTAAATCACATACCCATAAAATCATATAATAATCACTCTAATATTTATCCCATTTTTAATATATTCATATCTCATAATTTGGTAATTAGAGGATATAATGTTTTATCACTTCTCCCTTCTTAACAACAAATCCTAAGAATATTAGGGGGTTCTACCAATGTACCTTAAGAGTGAGGTAAGTAATAAATGTTCATGTTTATCGTTAGAGTATCAAATATGTATTTAGGAATACATTTGGTAGAAATTACTAAAAAATTACCTCATTTCAATATTACTTCAAGCCTGATGTATCCTTTATAAAATACAATTTAATAAAATAAATTTTGATATCAATGTGTTTGTCCCTTGAGTGGAAAAAATTATTTTTAAAAACTTGAATGGAATATTCATTATCAAAAATAATCCAAAGAGGCATTTAAATATTCACCATCGTGGACAAAATTTTTTCATTCATCCATATCATCTGGTAAAAAGAATATGTACTAGCCTTTTATTCATCTTCTATAGTGAAACACCAAAATATATAACTGAATAATTTACATTTATATATTCATTGTATAGATAAATTATTTCACAAAAAATGAACTGATTCATAATATTTTATTATTTTCAATAATATTTATGAAAAATAAAACCCTTAGTAATTAAAAAAATTATTAATAAGAAATTATTATGTAATATTATAAGGAACACAAAATTATTTAAATTATAAATTTTCAATATAATTATTTTTTAACTATATAATATGTTTTTATTTAAAATTTTCAATTTTAAAATTTTGAATTTTAATTTTACCAAATTCAAATACATTTTGAATTTACAATAAAAATTGTCCTAGGATTAATTGTTCTAATTTTTAAAAAATAATTGATTTTTAGATGA
Source organism: Viscum album (assembly GCA_963277665.1). Taxonomy (NCBI): domain Eukaryota; kingdom Viridiplantae; phylum Streptophyta; class Magnoliopsida; order Santalales; family Viscaceae; genus Viscum; species Viscum album. Next base: position 663,121,676 of record OY728150.1, read on the forward strand.
ATAATAAAAACCATTATCTTTAATAAAAATACAATGTTTATGGATATTTCAATAAAAATTTATGAATAAAATACTTATTAACCATATTTGATGATCAAATTATATTTATGGTGTAAAATGACTCATTAAAAACATTGTTTAATTCGTAAAACCTATGATTAATATTTTAATGACATCAGTAATATTTTCTAATAAAAAAATATTTCTTCTCTTTTCCTGAAATTAAATATAATTTTCCTAGAAATTTTTTTATTACTCTGTAATGGAAAGAATTAGTTGTTATATAAAAACCCAATTTATATCATTGAAGTTTATAACTTTGAAAAATCTACCCTAAACAGAAATTTTAATTAGAAATATACATATTTTATAAAATAGGGTTTACTCATTATGTGTGTTTATTATAAAATTACAAGTTATCACCCTCATAAATAGTATTTGATAAAATTATTTTAAAATATATGAATATAATTTTTAAACATTTAATTAGAGAATTTTTAATTTTTCATTAAAAATAATTTCCAGGGATACAATTTATAACTACGGTAAAACTAAATTATAATAAATGTTAAAAAAATATAAATATGAAAAATTATTAAATCACACCAAGTTGAATAAAGTATGAGGGGTGAAGAGGAGTATAAATCCAAAAAATATCCAAACATTCTATTTAATTCATTTGGATTATTTAAACATTGAACAATAAAATTATAGTACTAGAAAGCAATATGAACTTAAACTTTTACATCTCTCACTACATATGAAAAATGGATCACTTATACCACATATTTCTACACCAATCCCTTAGAATTTTAACTTGAAGCTCCAAAATATTTCTCCTCCTAGAATAATATTTCAATTTCATAAGCCTTTATGATAAATTAGATAGCCCAAGGAAAATACATACAAGGATATTTCTAAGATAATTCTCATGTTAACACCAAGGATAGATTGATTTTGAGTAAGTAAGAATACACGGTAAGGGGTTATTTTTCTCAAGATTAATTGATTAATAGGTATTAATTCTTATTCCCTGTGATATATTATATATTATGGGATTATATTGGATTGAATTTCATTTTAAATATTCCTTAATTTCATGATGTTTGAAGAGCCATATCGTGTTCCTTTATTAAATGGATTTGTATTCAAAAGATATCATATTTTTAACCGTCTTTGTTAAATCTACTCCCTTCATTGGGAAATAATACTTAATCTTGAAATTTTTTATACTATGATTGGTTTAATATTTTATATCCTTTTACCTTATTTTCCTATACAATGAAAACATATATTAAATGTTACATATAACCTAGTCTGTTAAGATTATGTTTAATTTTTTTTTTAAAAAACTATTTGATGGTTTTATCACTATATGAAAATTATTATTTACATTTCATCCATTCCAGGTTTAAAAAAATATTTTCAATTGTTTTTAACTCTTGATGACTTTTAAAATAAAATAAAATTTCCTTATAAATTAAAGGTTAGATTTTAAAATTAATTCTTTATTTTTAAAATGATTATAAAGGATTTTATTTTCATGAATGAATTAATTACTATTTTCTCTTAATAAAGACTGTTGTGAATAATATATTTTCATTTAAATATTTTATTTTAGAAAAAAAAATTAAAATTGTATTTTTTTTAAAATGTTTTATCAATCATCAAATATTTTAAAAAATCGTTTTTAAGAAGATTAAAAGTATTTCTAAAAGGGGTATTTCTTCTTCTTTTCCAAAGTGACATATCTGATTGAAATTTTTCTTTCATTTTTGTATTTAACTTATAATGATCTAAATCATATGAAGTTATATCTTATGAATTAATTTTTATATTACATTATTAAAAAAACTTTTTTGTGAATGAAATCTTTTATTAAATGATCTAATTTTTATTTCAAATTTGGAAATACACTTTGGAAATGAAGTAAAACCCATTTTAATTCATCAGATTCTTTAAGTTATGATATTAGACTAATTTTGTGTATATAAAACATGTGTATGGATTATCATTGTGAGTTGTTTCTGTTCTAATAAATCCCTCTGAATGTTTGGGTCTAATAAATCTTTGAGACTGTCTGGGTACTATAAATCCCTATGATTGTTTGGGTCCAATAAATCCCTAAGATAATTTCTCTCTAAAAAATCCAAAAAAAATTGTTCTAATAAATCTATTTAATATTTCAGTTATAATAAATCCATAAGACATTTTCGTTTTGATAAATCCATGATATGGTTTGGACTAATGAATCTCTTGGACGTTTTGGGTATAATAAATCAATAATATATATATTTTATAAATATTTCAGAAAACATGGGTTTGTTAATTCCCTCCAATTAATTGTATAATTTTTGTATCCCTTTAGATATTAATGCCTGGAATTAATAATTATTTCCCATAGGTGTGGTAATGATGAGTTTGTTCACATTTTTATATGTTTAAATAATAATGTTTTCATATAGATAGGGAAAAACTATTTTCTCACATGGTTTAATATGCTTATGCTTGTTCTACCACTCATAGATTCTTATATTTTCTGGCTGTGTTTCATATCACATTTATAAATATTTTTAATGATATTGTATACTTTTATGTTTGGTCATTCCTTATATAAATATTTATGACACACACTTTAACAGATATTACTCACTTATATATCCTTGTTATAACCATATAGCCATATTATTCTCAAATATGATCTTTAATTTTTATCACTTAAAATTATCCTTTCTCAGCATTTGTCTGACCCATTTTTTATTTTTCATTTTATCCAGTAATAAATAAGAGTATAACCTAGGATATGTCTAGAAGTGGATATATCACTGATTTGTTATAGGGAAATTTTCTGATTTATCATAAAATAATATTCTTATTTATATGATCATAAAAGGTACTAAATGTTAAAATCCGTGAATTTATGAGATATAATGTTTATATTATGTAAATATGGTAAAATTATTATAGGTTCATTTATTTTGTATAAAATAAATTTTTTAATTAAATTATTTCATCTAAGGACCCAATATTATGGGTCTGGGTTTTACTTTTGGTATTAGAGTAGGGTTAAGTGATTTTTTAGTATTAGAGTTGTGATTTCAGGAATTTTTATTAGAGAAAATTAGTATAAATCCTTGGAATATGTATAATAGACGAGTTTATAAATAGGATAACATCAAGGAATTTTGGTAAAAAAATTCTATGTGGTTTTTCATGCAATAAAATCCCTATATGGATATTGGAAAGTGGATTTAGTTATGTAATAGATAAACCAAGGTAAATTACTATACAAGACTAGTTCTGTATGAAATTAATATTCAAATTAATGTACAATTAGTGGGGATAAGAGTACACATATATATAGACACTCATATGGGATATTATTTTTTGAATCACATTTTAATTAGAAGTCATTATCATTGATTTATTATGTTGGGGAATTATGTTAAGGGATATGAGGTAACTCAACCTAAAGAATCACAGATTGAACAAATATTTTTTATGTTAAATTGGGTGATAATGTATAAAATTTAAATACTCTATTTTTATGTTTTATTTTTAGATATTATCTCCTTGAGAAACCTAAAAAAGAAAATATCTCAAGTGGTAAATTTTGTAGTTATGTCTAACATGTAATCACAAGTTGATATTAAAAATGTGAATATAATTAACTTTTAAAAAATCCGTAGAATATAATTATGGAGGCTAATGGAAATTTAGGTGATTAATATTATTAATAGAAGAATATTATATTTATATCATGTAAAAATTATATAATAATAACAATGGGTAATGTATTAAATGAAAGTAGAGATATTATAACTATGAAAATCAGGGAATAAGGTGACTAATTTCATTAGAACAATGAAGATATCATTGGACACCATAAATGTAAATTGTTTATTTTCAAGGTTTCCATTAATATTTTATTTTCATAAATTTGGGGAATATATGTGTTATCCACGTCAATTTTTAATACAAAGGCGAACAAGGATGATATAAACCATAAAATTCCAGGACAAGGGAACTCCTATTCTTAAAAAACCATAGAAGTGAGTTCTAAAAATGATATGAAATTGTGACCACTAATAACCAACTCAGGAACTCTGAGTTTTATATTTCTATCTTTTTTATCATACTCTTTTATACCGTAGAAAATAAAATCACCTCTTCGATAATAAGATATTGAATTATTAATTGGATAATTATTTTATTCAAGATATATAATTACATAGTGGTATATGTGTATAGTAATGTGATTCTAATAAAATCCTATTATCCTCCCTTTAGTAAAATTTGACATCATATTAGTCATGTATGGTCCCTTTTGATATAGAGGCTTTAATAATTTTAAATATAGTAAAATCACATTTAAAATCATTATATGATCACTTATTAATAAAATGCTCACAATATACTTCATCTAAAAAAAATCAAATTATATTAGTCTATTTATCATAAATAGTTGAACAAAAAAACTCTATATTAGTTGTATTAATATTATTATAAAAAGGATGAGTTCACTTGTCATATCATAAATAGTGAGGATAAAACCTCTTAAAAATTTAAATCCGGATTCATGTCTCACTTGTAGTCATCCATAACTATTTTATCAGTTATAAATGATTTAAATTTCGAGGATATAATTTTTTTTAAGGTAGGTTTAATGTTACACCCATGGTTTTAATATATTATTTTCTATAAAAATAACATTTCGTTAACAGATTGTTATACATGAAACACCAAAAAAATGAAATCAGACAAATCAGATGAATATTATGAATACAATTTTAAAATAATTAATCCAATAGTAATGAATAAATGTAATCAATTAGTCATGTAAATAAAATTATATTACGAAAAAATAAATTTAGAAAATATAATTGTTTAATAAAAGTTGAAATTAATTATATGTTATAATCTTATTTATAAGTCTATGTTTCAAATAATAGTATTTTAATTAAAAAAATTGACATCATTTTTTATTTGTACTACTGTATTATATTATGATGAATTTTTTGGATTTACTTCAAATAATTAGTTTTAGTTAAATATTAAAAAAATATTGTTTTTAATAAAATTGTTGCATTTGTGACTATATAAAGAAAAAATTATAAATTAAAAAATAATTAAAATAAATTCATCGAATATTTTTTAATGTTGAAAATTATTCACTGATTAATCCTTTGTTAAATATATAATATATATGATTTATAACTGAAGTATTTAAGTAATATTTTACATAAATAAATATTTATTGATATTTTCATTAAAATAAATATAATTTAGGTAAAATTATGTTTTACGTTTCTTTAAAATCCAAAAAAGAATTATTATTTTTATACTAAATTAAATTTTTTCATGAAAGTTAATATAATCTATAACTTTTTACATACACAATAAATTTACGATTAAAAAACACTTTTCTTAAATTGTTTTTATTAATTATGTGTGTTAATTATAAAAATAAAATTTCGAAACCCTATAAATATTATTTTATAAAATGATTTAAAATTTAAATTTTTTAATCTTTAAATTATATAATACGGTAATTCTGAAGTTTTTTTATTAAAATTAATCACCATTATTAAAATTTATTGACAAGGTAAAACTATATAAAGGTAAGATTTAAAAATTTAAAAAAGGAAATCACTTAAATTAAAACATGATGTCTTAAAATGAGTGGTGAAGAGAAGGATGGGTCAAATAAATATATCATTTTTGTATTATCTTGTTATTGATCCTTTTACCATTTAATTATAAAATTATTGTATTGAAAAGAAATGTGTACTTAAAAATTTTCGTCTCCCTTCTCTTAAAAAAATAAATCACTAGAATAACTTCATGCACACCTATCCCTTTAAATATAATCTTTATAATATACTATTTTACTCCACCAAAAATTATATATCAATTTTATAATCCTCTTGTATCAATTATATTGTCCAAGTGTTTCATTTACGAGGTTATTTACATGATTAATCTCATGTTCTCAATGATTCTAGAGTGCATTTGAGTATATGATAATTCAAGTGAAGGGTTTATTTATCTCAAATTTATTTCAATGAGGTATATTTCATCTAATGAATCATAATATAATTTATATTATTTTAGTGCCTTTTAATTAATTTATTTTTCAATATTCAATAAATTCATGTGGTTTAATAATCCAGATCATATTCATTCTATAAATGGATTTGGATTCAAAAGATACCACAAATGTAATGATCCTTATTAAATAAACTCCCTTAATTCAGTTATAGTGAGTTTATTTAACTTATTTATTAAATTGTTGGTTTCCTCCTTCTAATCATTTCATTTCATGATACATTATCTTCCAATACTGGGATTTTTTTTTTGGAAAATTACCCATAAGCTAGGATTTTATGAGTATTGTAAAAAAACATTCTAGGAACTATTTAATATTTTCTCTCTCTATATGATATTTTTTTAAATAATATATTTTACTATATTTTAAAAGGATTTTAGAAATTATTTTAACTAATGATGATTTTGAAAATAGAGGGAAATATCATTATAAATTTATATTTTGACCATATAAGTAATTCATGATTATTAAAATAATTTTTAAAGGCTTGTGTTTCTAAAAATTAATTTTTAATTGTTTTTATGTATTGATGAATAATGTTTTTAAAATTATATATATTATAAATTCATTATTTTACCAAAGTTATTTTAAAGATAATTTTTCTAAATGTTTTAAAAAAACTGGAGCTTTTAATTCTAAATAAAATGTACTCCATGAATTTTAAATCATTTTTAAAATGTGTATTTTTTCTTGTTTTTAAAATTAATTATTTTTATAGGTACATTATTTATATTTACCAATTTATCCAAACAATGTATCTACCTCCTTAGGAGTTTGGTTTTATGTATTTTATTTTAAATGCCTTTATAAAAAACACTTTGTGTGATTTAATTTTTGTATCAACTTATATAATTCTAATTTCATGTTATGTTATAATAATATGAAATTATTTAATACCCAGTTTATATCCATGGGTGATTTATGTTTTTTTATTTGATTTATTTTTAAAAAAAAACCTATGTATGGATATTCATTATGTGATGGTTTTGGTCCGATAAATACCTTAGAATGTTTGATTTAGATAGGTCCTTGAGAGGGTTTGAGTCTGATAAAGCCCAATGATTTTTTGGGTCTGATAAAGCCCTGAGGCAGTGTGTGTTTGATAATTCTAATTTTTTGGTTGAGTCTAAAAAATCCATGAGTCAAATTGGTTCTGATAATATTTTGAGAATATTTGGATCTAATAATTCTTAGTTATAGTTTGTGTCTGATAATTTCTTAAGATATTTTTGGTTCATTAAATACATCTAATGAAATAGTTAAGTATGATGTATCATGAGATATTCAGACACTGATATAACGATTTTCTTCATATATGTCTTTCAATAATGTTTTTTCTCACATTTTTAGGAATGCACATAATGATATTTTTCACACTAGTATAGGAATAACAAATTTTATCACAAGGTTTTGAATTTTTAAAATTTTCCCAAAATTTTAAGTTTCTTTTAATTTCTGCCTAATTTACATTTCATTTTTATACATATTTTATAATATATTCCATGATTTTATGTTATTTTATATTTTATTCTGTAATTTATGACATATTATTTATTGGGTATAACTTATATATATATATATTGATAATTCTCATCTTCCCATCTTATTAACAATTTTCATCCTTGATTTTTATAGGTTCTTATTTCCTTTAATAATCATCTAGTCTCACCACTATCTTATCTTTTCATTCCTTTGTTTATAAAGCTGAGTGTAACCAAGGAGATGTCTATAAGTGGATCAAGGGAGGTTTTATTATGGAAAACTATTCATAAGTACTCTAAAATACTTTTCATATATATTAAATCCTCAAATACATTAAACCTTTTTTTATTTGGATTGTTTTATTATTTGTTAAATGTAATTATTAACTTTTAAAAATAGTATAATATAATGATAGGATCATCTCACTTTGTAAAAAAATAAATGTTTAAAGAAAGTTTTTTATCTCGAATCTTAGGTGTTTATGTCTAGGTAATTTTATATAGATATTAAATTACTAGTTTTTTTATTCTTGTAGTCCATGAAACAAAACATTCTCCCAATGGAACAATTCATCTTTATGTGGAACCTATATTTTCACAACCTCCTCCCTATTATCTATTAGTATATCCTCAAATATTCAAGTTATTTCCCACATTTTATTGTGTCTTAGAGCTCAATATCCCCTAAACATAGTTGGGAAACCACATAGAAGACATAATATATGATTCCTTGGGATCAATTTTAGGTGACCCAACCAGTTAATATATTTACATTACATTATTTTACTAATTTTAGCATTAAAACTAAAAAATAATATGAAAATTACAATAACTAAAATTTTAGTGTCCTTGAGGGTTATCAATATAAAAATCTAATTTTATAATACATATGAATATTTCTCAATACTAGGATCACACTATACCCCTTATAGACTCTTTATAGGTTATACTCATATTCATAATTTGGGGAATGGAAACATAATAAATGGTGATCTGATGTGCTCATTAAGTGAAATGTTTTCAATATTTTATCAACTGTTATTTCATAAAAATAAGGTAAAAAATTTTCATGCGAGAAATATCATATTAAAAAAATATAGAAGAAAAATATTTATCCAAAATTCATTGTAAAATATCCTTTAATGTAAAAATAATAATCATATTCCATGGAATAAGAATATGAGATAAGAAATATGATCCAAGGACCATAATCACAAGAATTTGACATAAAATTATGACATATTATTGAAAAATGTAATTACAAGTATTAATGTAACAAAAATAATAAAAGTAATTCAAAAACATAATGAAGAAATTTAAAAGTGACCACACATTATTTTGTGAAAAAATAAAATGTCAGCGAAACATTTTGTGAATAAAAAAGGCATCCACATAACATGTTTAGAACAAAGGAAAGGAACACATATAACATAATTATATTATTATATATTAGTCCTCAATCAATACATTGTAGGGTAATATAGGAAATTACTTGTTTATATCCATACTATGTGTTCCATTAGATAACATTTATTCATCATTCCATGTGATCCCATGGAATGAAAATGGATTTCATATCACTTCAAAATGTTATCTCATATCTTGATATAAAAAGTAGATAATTTTTAACCAAAAATTAAATCAACTAAAATTAATTTTTATTAAAATAATTTAGAGGGTGATTTATAAAAAATATATCAATAAATGTTATATACATTGTTATTTAAATTGGATGATGGAAGTGTAATCATGAAATGATATTTCATTAATCAATTTTTAACCATGCTGTATAAAGAATATGTTATGAGTCACATTCAAAAACCATTTTCAAGAAAGTAATAGGATTAAATTATTAAATTAATAATTTAAAATATGTACCATATATGGATCCTTGAAATTTAATTAATTTTTTTCCAAAAAAATATGGACTGCAAAAAAATATATAATTATAAAATTATGAAAATATTTTTTCAATATTAAAAAAAATCTTTATTGAAACATTCATCATAAAATGAGTGATATATCATACATTTAAAAATGGGTGTAGAAAAATTTTAATAAACCCAAAATATAAAAATATTTCCATTTCAAAATAATAATAATTTAGAACAGTGTAGGAAATAATAAATATAGATCTGGAATAAAAAGAGCTCATTTGTAGAGGGTGTTAATTATTCATAACATTACAAATTTTACAGAGAACACAATTCATGAATGAAGATATAAAGGAATGTGGTATTATAATTACCTAGAATAAATAAATAAATAAAATTGAATATCATCATTGGATTGAAGAAAAAACATTGAAAAGGAAAATCAAAGAAGAATAATTATGAAGGAAAAAAGGTTGAGTTTAGGATATCCCTTATCGTGAATTTCTTCTCTACTGGGTACATTCGAAGGTACTGTATAATTTACAAAGTATTATTAATAAAATATTTTTTAATATTATTTATATTAAATAACTTTTTGAATAATATTTTATTTCTATTTACCAAAAATGTTTTAATAGTTTACGTTAATATTAATTATGGGTATTAGTGGTTTTAACAGTTCCTTGTTTGTTTTTATATAATGGTTCCAGTTTAAAATCCATTTTCATAATATTAACATCTCATATATGATAAAAATATTGTAAATAAAAGTTTCATTATGATTTTGTAAGTTCCATATTCAGTAAATGGGTCATTGAGGTATGATTTGTAAATAATAAAACTAAAAGATGATTTTTTGTAACAGTAAAATTAGAAATTGGTTTTTATTTATATTGACTTTAAGTAATAATATTAATAATCTAGAAACATTTTTTTATTGATATAAATTATTATATGAAAATAAAATACCATAACTATCCATGATAAAAATTAATATAAAAAATATCTTAGTTGATTAACCAACCAGATGATAAACTTAATAAGAGTAACTGAATCAGTTGGTTAACACAATGATTTTATTATATAATCATTATTCTAAAATTAATATAACATAAAAAACTCATTATTTTTATATAATATTACATGTATTTAATATTTATTAATCATTATTGCTAAAATACTTATATAATTATTCACATATTTTGTAAAATCGACCCAAATAAGAGAATGTTATAATGATTGAATGGATAAGAAACAATTACTTAAAAAATGTAATATTACTTTTCTAGATGAATAAAATAAAAACAATGACTATATAATTATAAATAATAATTTTTTACAGGTATATAAAGAATAAATGAATGAATTATAAGAGTGGAGAAAATATTAATATTGCAGAATTTTATATTATTTTAGGGAAAAATTTGATTCAAAAGTGAATAGTGAAATTTCTAGGGACTAGATTATAATGTAACAAAAATTTCATACATAAATATTACATCATTGTAGATGAATATTTAATAAATTTTACAATAATACAAAACTTGGGACTATATAAGTTTAGTTTATTTTGAGACTTCGATGATAAAAAATGGTATATAGAAGATCTAAATCATCTCCTATTAGGTTACTCAAAAATTGAACAATTTTTAGAGATATCATTCCTAAGAACATTCTCCATATCCAGGGTAGGGGAAATATAAGAAAGGGTGATATTTGATTCCTAGTAAGGTTTAACATATGATATATCAATAAATGATCATAAGTGGGCATGATATAATAATAATGGCATGAGAATGTGAGCTAGTCATTATTAAATAACACCTATCAATTCACATATCCAAATTATGAATCATGAAATAATGATTTATCTATCAAAATAAATAAGACATAGTCATTAAAAATATTTAATAATAAATCATGATAAATGATAATATACCATAAAAAGAATATATTAGTTTGTTAATGCACATAATCACATAAAATAATTTCCCTAGTCAAGGTAGACAACCAAGACTATCATAGAGGATTTCCTTCCTCCTTATTCTATAACATCCATAGTCAAGGTTCACTCTCAAGACTATCGTATTGGAAAAAATACCTTAATAAATTTGGTTCAATCCCCATTATTAGTAATTATTATCTCTTGATATATCTTCCATTACCCAAATAATTTTATGGATAAATATTCCATGGAAAACCCATCACATAATGAAAATCGTACAAATGTGTGCCACCAGATCATAAAACATTCTTCATATCACTAAATCATAACCCATGGAAAGGATACAGGTTTTATAAACATTATATAATTATAATTATAAATTATCCCATGAAATAATAAATATAAAAATGTTTGGCCTTACCATATTTAAATCCTAAGAACCCCAAAAGGATGTTGTTATAGATAAAAATATTTTCAAAATATATTTAGAACATTTCTTGAAGAAAATACACTATTTTTGAAATCAATTATTCAGAATAACTAAATTTATAAATTATGATGGGAAGTATTTTATTTTAAAATAAAAAATAAACATTGATATAATTCTTGAAATAATATAGTTTTCAAGAGGTAAGGGAATGTTTTTCTTACAGTGTTAGCAAAAACTACAATTCCTTTCACAGTTCCAGTAAAAAGTCCAATGTACCCTGATAGGAAAATAATAAGAAGGTTCCTTCTAAAAATTCACATGGAATATAGAATATAGAGTAAAATTACATTAAATAATCTATTAATAATAATAATAAATTTATTTAAATCACTTAAAATACAGATATGGGAGTTAAAGTGAAGATTCTCAGATAGAGGAAAAATTAAGGTCGTTTTTTCATTAAAAAAAGATTGTGTTTCCATCAAAACCAAATAAGATGAAAATGAATTTAAAACTTGTAATTTTAAACAATAACAACAAGACAAGAAAATTAATAATATATAGGGGATTTATATCATACAAAATCATCATTATAACATTGAAACATAAATAATCTTGAGATAAATGATATTGTAAAAATACCCCTTACATTAAATCCAACTTGATATATAAGCACTAAAACCTCTGGTAAAATAAATTTAAATTTATTATAATATTATAGTAGAGTTATAAAAATACCTATAATTTCATGAATTTCATTCTTATAATATATTATCTCCTATTCAGTAATAACCATTATTTTTCATAATCATTTCAGGTGTTAATGATTTCAATTTTCATGTATGTTTTGGTTTAGTGGTTATAGTCCTTTCACTTTGAACATGTTTCATTAAAGTACATAATATTAATCCTGATATAAACAGAATATATATTAATTATAAACATATTTACAACCATGCAAATAAAAAGGTGATGAAAAAATAATTGCATCACTACGTGGAGATGGAAGTTTCTACGTATGCATGAGTGATGTTTCTATTTTTTAGTGTATGAATTAAAATAAATGTATATATTAATTAACATTTATATAATAATTATTATAAAATTTATATAATATGTAAATATAAAATCTAACATAATAAAAAACCATGATTTATCTTGGGGGAAAATGAGTCATATCGCTATGTGGAGGCGGTAGTCCACACAAAGACATGAATGACACTTTAACCTCCCAATGGATTTATAAGAGATTGTAAACGGTTACTCATTTATAATAATAAAATATAATTTTATTTATTATTCATTTTTCATTTTTTTATTTAAACTAAATGTTTAATATATTTTCAAGAAGAAATAAAATTTAAAGAGATTGCATAAAATTTATGTCTCTTCTTTGAGAGACCTCTATTAGATTACTCCTTAATCATGGAAGTATTGGTCTTATGAAATGAACATAAGATAATAGATTTAGGGTTAGATTCTATGAATTTTTGGAGTATTTTTTAATATATATAAGGTTCCAATGGAGTGGATAAGTGAGGATAAGGGCTCCCTTACAAAAATTAGGGGAGGGGAACACATGGAATTTCTTAAAATATTTCAATGATTTAAGGTCAGGTTCATTGGAAAATTGATCCAAATTTCTTGGTATTATAAATTAGTATAATATAATATTTAAATATCATCATACAATAATATTTTTATTGGTTTTGGTGGAAATATTATCCTTATATCATGGTTTACCACCATGTAAACTACATTTAACCATAATTGCGAAATTATAAATTTAAAATTTTTATAATTCACTTTGATCAAAAATTGTGCTTCCCCTATTAAATTAAAAAATTATTATGATTTAAAATATTTATTAAACATTACAAAATTGAATTTCTAAAACTGGATGAATTTAATTTCAATTAAGTGCACAAACATCATTGAAACTCCATTTCTGAAAAATGAGTTTTAAGAAAAAAACATAATATTATTCCATTTCATGAAAAATAAAATAATGAAATGAATGTTAAAATATTATATTGAATATATAATATATAAATTGTACTAAAAAAATTCCTTAATATTGTTTAAATTAATTTACTAAGATAAAAACATGTTGTGCGCATAAAAACTATATTTCAGAAAAATGTGTCTTTACGTCGATAAATTTACTTATACCAAAGTAGTGTATAAGGATTATTATTTTTTAATTAGTTTTATTATTTATAATTAATATATATTAGGTTAATTTAAGATCACATAAAAAACAAAACGTTCAATTACATGAATGGAAATTATAATGTTAACAAATATTGTTATTTTTACTACTCAGTGAAAAATAAATCTTTTTAGAAAATTACAAAAGATATAACCAAAGATAGCATTTTTATGATGAATTAATAATAATATTAACTCAATAAAATTATGATTCGAAAAATTTAAGAAACTAATTATAATTTCCATATGAAAATATGCGATAGAAATATTTTTTGAGGAAAACATATTTCTAAAGAGTAAAATTAATTACTGAATATTGAGTACTTATTTGTTATAAATTAATAAAATAATTTCCATTAAACCCCATTATAAATATTTTTATTAATTTTTTATTATTATTCATACCTTCTAATTTAATAGCTAGGCAATTAGAATTTACTATTTCATATTTCATATAGACTTGGGGTTACGTATACAAAAATATATCGAATACTTATTATTTTATTTAAAAGGAAGTATATATAAAATCATTGTGTTTTTCATTATAAAACCATTAAAAATATTTTATCCATTTAAATTTTATCACTATGGTATAAAAAAATTATTATTCCTTAACTTTATCACATCCGTAGATTCCCATGTGGTTTCCTCAAATTTCTGATTCATCTCGAAAACATTTTAAAGGTGAGTACCCTTGTTCTGATGAAAGTTTTATCTATAATCCTCAATTTATATTATTTGTTCTTCATAAGAAATATTTTTTTCTATTTTTATAACCTATTATGTTAGTACATGTGAAGGATTGTGTATGTATATCCTCGATAGAGATGTACGGAACACAATGTGAACTATGAGAGAATTTAAGGGAGTGAAAAGTTATAATCTATAGTACCATATTGATCTGGAATATTAAAGGGACCAATAAAACCATTGATTATATTTCCCCTAATTTTTAATATCATATAATTCTTCCATGGAAAAATTTATAATAAAACCCTATAACAAGTATAAAATTCTAGATCTTGCTAATGATTGTCAACGTAACTCTTCAATTGATTTTTTTGTTAACTTGATGGGTTGTTGAATAAATCTAACCTTCTATGTAATCTATTAAGATATATCAGGTCCAAATATTATTAATTCTCCTACTTAATCACATTATTTCATTTTTCTACACTTTTTTCCATAGTGGGATTCATAAGGACCTATCTGAATACTTGAGTAAAATCTATTTTCTTAAGAACACTTCATAAGAGGAATGTGATTGTAACACCCCAGGTAAATAAAGAGTATGAAATTTTAACATTTATCCATATTTGTGAATAAAATATTAATATAAATTTAAAGGGGACGCTATGCTCGATGGCGTACCCAACACGCAACAATGAGTTTCTTGGGAATCTTACGTTGCACTCTAATAATAAAATAATATTATTTTAAAAGGTAGTTAACGCCTATCTGTTGTGATGGCGAGAATGAATAGAACTAACTACAAAATGATTATATATGTTTGTCAAATATTTTTACTTTTTACAATAAATGTTAGAGGATTAAAAATGTGAATGAATCTAATTTTAAGCGTAAACAATATAATATTCTTTAAAAGGTCGATTAACCGCCTTTTGATGGAGAACCTATTTTAAATCCACTTTTTGATAATTTTATGTGTTATATTTGACAAAATAAAATTCTTCTTTAGAATCAGGACATCAAAATTTACTTTGTGTAATTTTTTGGTATTTTTCCGATAAAGTACATTTTTAATGAATAGTGAAAAATGTTGTATTTTAATTCAAAACCTCTTTTTAATCTAATTTATTTATATGATTAGATTATCTTTTAAATTGGTTTTAAAGTGAAATTATAATATATTTTTACCATTAAATCCAATGGTGGTCATTGGAATTAATTTCACTTTGAAATTGGACTTAAACTAGTGTTAATCTTTTAAAAGATATAGTTTTTAAAAAACACGCTATTTGTTTTGACAGCGGGAATTAATTATTAAATTAATTAATGCAACTTATATGTTTTGAATTTTGTAAAATAGACATCATTTTTGAATTCGGAATATCAAATATAGCCTAGGGTAAATTTTTGATAATTTTCTGAAAAACTTCAATTTTTGATGAATAGTGAAACCACTAAGTGGTACTTATAAAAACTGATTTTCTGTTTAAATGAAAATTTTCCACCTTTGTGTTTTAAATTTCAAAAATCCGACATACATGGTTTTCATTAAGAAGTAAAATGTGGTTCAATGGGTTTAAAATATTTTTTTGGTGAATAGTAACTTATTAAGTTTTTAATCGTGATTAGAGATAATTAGTGTAGTTTAAGGTAAGAATAATGTTTTAATAAAATTAAATGACCTAGAAACATGTCCTACCCTCATTGGATATTTCATGGACGACCATGATAATCCATGGGTCAACTTAGGGACCCCATGGAGCCACTTTGGTTGGAAAATGACACAAATATCTTTTTATTTAATGTTAAAGTAAAAATAACACAAACATGAGATGTTTTATTAAAACAATTTTTACATGAGGTTCTACAAGTCTAATTTTTAAATATAAATAATAAATGTAAATCTAAAAATATTTCCTACATCATAGTATTTGTTTTATAATTTTTAGACATTAAATAAATTAAATTATTTATGACATCATGATGATGCAGCGATGACCTCATTATTTAACGATTTAAATAAAATGGAAAGATAATGTAAAATATAAGACCTACACATGTCCAAAACCCATTGGATGAGTGGATTTAGAACCGTTATCACCTTATCCTCGAAAAAAATTAATTTGGGACCATTAAAATCCGAAACTCATTCTAAAATAAAGTAACATTTCTTTACTTTCCAAGAGTGCCCCTCCTCTCCTCTTATAAAAGGCCCCCACCTCTACCTCCTTACCCACACTTCCAAAGCCTTTGGCTCGGCCAACCCCTGCCCATTTTGTCTCTCCACATCCCTATATAACTCCTTTAAGCCTAAATTTGGGCAGAAGTCTTCCCAAATAATCCTTTGATCTCAAACCAAAGGGAGTTACCCGATTTTAAGGTAATGTCTTCACTTGTGTCCTTTTGTTTTATTTTGCTTCTCCAACCCCCTAAACTCTTTTTATTCATTTATTTTGTAACAAATCCAGTATATTAAATATACTAGGATGTTTTTATAAGAAGTATTCAAGCTAAACTGACACACACCTTTGTCTAATGGTTAAAGAACATACTGTTTCTATGGTTGGCGATTTTCTGCCTCACGAAACGATGATTGTTCAATATTCTTTTAACACCTTTAAAGGTGGACATTATGATGTCAATGTATTTTATATATGATATATATGGTATTTATGTTTACTATATGCTTATTTATTTTATATTTAAACCATACCTTTATTCTTTTCATGTTGTGTAAATGCGATAATTTCATATGAGGAAGTGTGGACTACCACCCCCTCAAGTGATGTGACTCGTACATGCAATACATGGAACGTATAAAGAATGATATTAATGAACATATGTGACCTATATAACATATATATTATACTGGAATTATAATATATATATATATATATATCATTTATTTTTAATTCCGTTAATATGACAAAGAAAAAATGAAAGTAGCGTTCATGCGTACGTACGACCTACCGTCTCCATGAACGGTGCTTTTCATTTTTTATCTCCAAATGATATGGAATAGTATAAAATGAATATTTACTGGATATATATGATATTTTAATCATTAATACTATTCTGGAAATTATTTACTTATAACTACATGGACAATCATTTTTCAAACAAGTTCATTTTTGACTCATGTACCAAACATAGGCAAAACGTCTGATATGAACTAACACTATTAAACAATTATTACAACATTATAATATGTGATATGAACTGAATAATAATATTTAGAGGAGGTCCTTAGGAAATTATAAATTGACCATAGTTTATTATTCAGGAATATAAAGAAACGAACAAGACAAGTTGGACTTGAGGTAAGGGATCTGACTCCTCTCTTTCTTTTAAATTACACTCTTTTATGTCATTCCTTTTAAAGCTCATCTTTATTGTTATTGTGATATTATTTTATATTACTCTTACTGTAATTTTTATGGTCATATGATGAGAGACCCTATTATCTCTCATCAATCCATTTTGGAAGTTTTGAGTGGCGCCGTTAGGCTGCCGAATTTTCGTAAGAGATCCAACCTCTCTCTTTATTTTTAAGTACTCTCCTTTATGTAACTTATTTTCAGCTCCTATTTGTTATGTTGGAGGATGTTATTTTATATTACTATTTATGTAAAATTTATTTTAATATGATTAGAGACCCTATTTGATCTCATCAATCCATTTTTCTAAGTTTTAAGTGGCGCCATTAGGTTGCCGAGTTTTCGTAAGGGATTTTTCATCTCACTTTTAGTACCGTGAGATTTATGCTACATTTGACACCATTTCCTTTTAGTGGTGTATTTAATTCCCATTATTATACTCTTTGTGTAATATAATTTCATTTATGGGTATTTACATATTTATTGTACGACCCTTCTTTAATGGGGTGTACGTTTCGAAAGTTACCCAAGTCGGTAAGGGAACCTTTCACCCTCCTCTTTTTCAAAGACTTCTTTTGTTATGTATTTTAATTCACATAATATTATGTTGGGATATGTTCTTCTATATCCTTATTGATTTAAATTTTATGTCCATGTGATGAGATAACCTTTTTATCTCTCATCAACTCATTTTCTGAATTTTGAAGTGACGCCGTTAGGCTGTCAAATTTTTGCAAGGGAACTTCTTAACCCAAATTTGATTCTTTGGGATAAACTTGTACTCCTTGAATATGTCATTCTATGAATATGTGTGAATAACCTCTGATTTTTTTACACTTAATATCCACTTATATTTGGTGTATTCGTTTGTCACACATAATTATGTAATTGATTTATCCTTAAACCAAGGATACCGTCTTTGTAAGGGACTTCGTCTCAATCTTCTTTCATTGAGGCATATTTTATTTTATACACAACCTTCTTTTATACGTTGTATAAACCCCTTTGACTTTTAAGTTTATCCAAAAGGAATCCTTTTTATACGAAGTGTTTTACAAAATTAAAAAAGGGAATGTTTTTGTCATACGTATGCGGCGACAACGACTTCTCCGCCACCATGACTATTATTTGAGTTTCAGATTCCTCTACAAGCCATTCATTTTATTAAAAGAAAAATAAATACCATGTTTTTCTTTTATTTTATTTTGGTATTGGAAATGGTTTTTATTATGTTTTTATATATCAATGTGTTGTATTGATATCTTGTGATTGAAAAGTGGAAATGTTATGTTTCCTTAATGCATGTTTTATATGATACGATTATGTTATGGTTCTTGGGAATTATTATGAAGACGAGTAGTTCCATGATAAACTAAGGGCATGTGAGCCCGATATAGCTCTCCAATTCATTGGGTAATGCAAAGTAGTGAAACGTTAAGGTTTCTTTGAAGAGATTTAGGGAATATACTGTGGTGGGTATTCCAAACATAACCAATAGGGTTACTCCCTACGTAAGAATGTTATGAATGCCTCAAGTTAACTTTTATTTCTTATGATTCCTATGATTTATTCATGATTTAATGAGGTATGTTAAAGTACCTATGTTTTATGGGTAAAGTATGATTTTATTCTTATGTATATATGAACTCATGTTTCCTTTCCATATTTTTTATAACCCTTACTGAGCTTTTTATGCTCATCCCAAATTTTTTTAAATGTTTTTCACAGGTCAAGGGAAAGGTACATGATATGATGATAGTTTCAAGGAAGTGTCAAGAAATAATCCATGCTTTATTTTTAAATATGTTTCCGTTGATGGAAAAAAATGAATACTATCTTTTATGTAACCACTTTGTTTAAATGTGGAATGTAATGCAAGTTTTATGATCTTTTTATCTAAAACTCTAAACCTGAAAGGATCCTCAATGTGTAATATTGTAATAACTCAAGATTAAGTAAGGTTTAAGGCTGGGGCCTTATAGTGATGATCTCAACCACCATAGAAATATTGGAAAAAAAATCCTGGCATGTTCCAATGTATTTAAATTTTACTCTCTTTGTAACCATCTATATATGGATGATAATAATTACTCAATAAAAATATATATCTATATCATTCTAAATATTTCTCTAGAACTTCATGGTAAACCTTAGATCCCGATCATATATAATAGAATGCTGTAACCCATGTAACCTTATCACACCCTAAATATATATTCAAGTAAGATAATCAATAGAAAGAAAATTATCTGATAGAAATGAATTAAATTGGGTTATTATGGATATCTACTATAATCCAAATAGAAATATCATCGTTAGATGTTTTGGGGAGTCTGATAAAAAAATACTTAGTGGTAATTTTACATCTTGATTATGGTTTGGGTAATTGTTATAACATTCCATTATAATTCTATCTCTATGAGTTATCCTTCTGAAATACCAAGTACTAAGATATGTACTCTATAATAACTCTCTTTAAATCATCCCACTAAAATTTATCTTTCACATATCTATAAATCATTATAATTAGAGGATGAATAAGGAATAATGAGATAAGATCTTCCTCTAATAGTTTCTCAGGTCTGGTATTGAATCTATGGATACTCAGTTTTTGACCCTTTTCATTCTTTCACAATGAATGTAGAACTCAAGATCAACTCTCTACTTCTTCTACAGATCACATCCCCCTTTGCAAACATTTTAATATTTATAAGGATATATGGTTGAACACACATTTGTGAATGATAATATTCCACCTTTCATTAAGATGAAATGGTCATGCATTTTAAATTCCCAAAATATTGGATCTCTATTGAACCTCATCATAGATAATTTATCGTGATCATCGTGACTCAAAGTATAATTCATCTTGTTTTATTCTCTATGGTTGTAGTGTATTGAACATTCAAAATTTGTAATAAACTCCAAAAAAATTACTCGAAGCATAATCAAATCATTATGGGTCAATATATAATTTAAACATTTATGATCATTATATATGTCACAACATTCTATGTAATGATAATTATTCTATATCTTTCATGAAATTATTTCCTTTATTAACTATTAATCACGAGTTCAATAAATATTCTCATGGACATTCAATTTGTGTGAGACATAAGAAATCATCATATCATTCTATATAAGAAAGCATCCCAATTATTTCTTCTATGTATCACTATAAATAAAAAAAACCATATCTACTAAAGTTTTGTGTGATCACACATACATTGACTAACCTTCTCTTTAGTATCATGAATGTTTCTTTACACTCATCTGTCAAAAGTAACTTTACTCACATCCTAATTAACTTTATGAGTGGATTAGATATCTATGAAAAATCTGTCATAAAGCATCTCTAATATCCATAAAATCCAATAAAACTCCTGATTTCAGTTATAGTGCTTGTTATGAACAATGATCAATACTTTCCATCACTAATCGATCCATTCATATACCCACTAATTAGATCATATAACTCAAAAATGAAATATATTAATTCCAAAATTCAAAAATGGTAAATTTTTATAAAATTGTATTATTCCATTGGTATATCAGTAATATTTTAGCAATTGGGCCCTACTGAGTGCCCATACACTCCACCATAACATGGTCTTTGGGTCCTAGAATTCCAGGTAAGACTAGTTTCCCCGTAGACATGTGTTCCTATGCTCAAGTCCCACCAATGTTCTTGAAAGGTCATATGACTAATGGTTGTCCCTAGATGCCAACAAATGTTCTTATAGTGTTATTTTTCATCACTCACACACACCCTAGAAAACATCCCAAGAGGTCACACATCCTAATCAGTACTCCAGGCTAAGCATACCTAATGGTGGTGTTCTCATCAGGTAGGCTCCCAAAAACAAAGTTTCACCATGTTGACATCACTCATTTCAACTAGTCTTGTAACCCAAAAAACATTTGGGATGTTACATTCAACCCTCCCAATTAGAGGAAATGTATTCATTATGGATCCTATATCTCGTCCTAGGTAGTGAAACCATACTTAAGGATGGGTTACTACTCTGATACCAATGTTACAGGTGGTCCCTACTGAAAGCACAAACAGCTCTCCTTAACATGGTCATTGGGTTCTGGACCACTAGGTACCAATAGATTCCCCATAGATATGTATCCCCCTCTATGGGGATCACCCATGATCTTTAACATGTCATCTGACTAATGAATGTACCCACAAGACTCCACATGTTCTTTCTACTAGTCTTTTTCCTCACTCACACACACCATAGGAAACATTGTATAAGGTCACACATCCTATTCACTACTCCATGATAAATACACTCAACTTTGGAGATCTAATCAGGTAGGATCCAAAAAAGAAAATTTTAACTTATGTGCATGAATAATATAATTTAGTATATTAACCATTTAATATTCTAGGATGTTAAAAAAAATCCTCAATTTATCTCTATTATATTCCATGCTCTTAGAATATATAAGAATATAATTTAAAAGACTACAAAAAAACTGGCGAAGGTAATCTATATGGGAAATATTCATTAAATCTAAGAAGATAGTGTAGGAATTATTAAAAAAATGGCATCAAAATAAACGCATTAAGACCATAACTCAAATGGATGGTTTTATTGAGTATGTATTCTCTTTTTATATTACACTAATTGAATCTATATGGAATATAATTTAGGAAAAAAGACTAAGATCCTCGTAATTAATCAAAAAAATATTTAATATGGGCGAGAGGATGATTATTCTTATTAGTTAACATATTATGATCCAGATAATCAATACAAAGTTTCATTTATCCATTTTTATTCCTAATAAATATGGTAGGTTAAAACCATGGCGATGTAATTAGAAGAAATAATCCCTTTTCAAGATTATGTTGGAGTTTCTACTTCAATTCCGACTACTTAATCAGTCCTATGTTATATAGAATCTTAGAAATTTGTTTATCACTAGATATGAGTTATATTGAAAACATAACATAATTATTTAGAAGAAGACTATGAAAATATTAAAAAATTACATTGATACTCTCTTATATAATATGAATAGCATCGAGGTTGAGTTTCTCCCAAGGAATATAAGATAAATAGGAAATATGGATAGGAATAAACACCCATACGACGAATGTAATTTATATTGGAAGTTCATATTTATACCCATTCTGATAGAAAATCCTATTTTGGTTCCTAATATTAAATTTCACTTCCTTTACATAGTATGTTTTATGGGATTTATATGAATAAATTAATTCCATTACCAAAATAACATCAAATCAACTAGAGAAAGAATAAAAATATTTAAAGGATGGATGTTCCAACCTACATAAATTGGGGAAGACTCATAGACTATATAATTTATGATCACCCCATTAACTATTTTTACTATTATTTCATCATCTAATTATTTATGTGGTAATATGATTACCATATAAGATTTTATAGATATAAAATATTTTATAGAAGAAGAATCATATGAGACCTTATTATATCTAGAGTGGATAGAAGGTGTATGTTCACAACTTAGTTATTTAACCCCACATTAGTAATAGTTATATCATCAAATTTCACATTTTCTCTTGGCATAATATGTCTGTGATGTCGATCATCATCATCGACCCTTAGATTAGAGAATTGGTTAGCATAATGTATATACTCCCTATAAAAATATAATTAGATTTTGGGGGGTGTATCCTTTGGATATTTAATTCCATTTGTATCACTATATAACCTCTTCCCATTCCATCATTATGAAATTGATTTATGGAATTATTTCGCACCCTTAAATCATTTATTAGTTCCCTTAATACAATTTCCTCAAATATTTTTTCCACACTTCCTACAAAAATATAACTCATCTTCTTCCAAAAATGGATTCTATTATTCTAATTTAATTTTAATTCCATCTTTCATTTCTTAAATGAACCATGAGATTGATGTGAGAATATAGTATCATTTTCCATCATTAATTCACATAAAATGATATCTTCATATATACATATGTCTTATATGAATAAAACCCTATAGAGACAAGGATTTTATCCATTTATGAAATGATGAATAATATATTCTTGGCCAATAATAACAAAAGAATAATAACTTTAAATCCTTTTAAAATATTTCCTATATGTTACAATAGATTCATAATCTTTCTTTTTAAGATCAATTAATTACTTCCCCATTTTTGTACAAAGAATATGAGGAATGTAATTATTTAAAAACAATCCCATAAACACATCCTAATCCATTAATTAAATGTATTATTATTTCCTTATATACTTTATAACCCCCCTCCCACTTCAATTTTCCATTCCTTACAAATGATAAATAGTTTTGTAACATTTTCATGATCCAAAAACTAGAGAATAAAAAATATCTTTTCATTTTACCGACCCATTGTTCAAGAAGTAGTAGATCGAACGAGTCACTAAAATAAGGTGGTAAATTACTTATGAAGGGTTCAATGGTATGTTTCTCATTCATTTTATCATTTGGAAACACAAAATGATTCATAGATTGAGAAATGTTTCTAATCATATCGATAAGATTTAATTATTTTAACCCCAAGAACATTTATTTTCTCATGGGGATAATAATTTCATGGTCCATCAATCTTAGTATTAACATAGTTACTTATTATTTTAACCATTTACTGAAACTATAAATCTAAGTAGGAGAAACAATAATCATAGTGGGAAATCATATAATTATGAATATACTTTATTAGATTATAAATCATACCACTTTATTTTAAATCCATAAACCTTAGGTTTTCCATAGATCATCCATGGTCATTATATATTCAAATATTTTAAAATAGATCATAAATATAATGTGAAATAAGATAACTATATCCCCCAAGAGTTTAAAACTAGATTCAGAGTAAGTAACTATTCACCATGAACCAGATTTATGCTCAATATATACTTGAGTAACACTTTTCGGTGTTATTACCCCTAGATTAATATGGGATAAAACTACATCTGGTTGTAAAATCATGACATGGATGTATTTTATTTGGGAACCCATACTCCTTTATTTACCAGAACATAGAATATTCTCCTTCAATTAAGACTTTCCTAATTGTTCTAAAAAATCTTAACTCATCCTAGTATCAAAATGTTACTAAACATTTCCTCTAGTTCCAACTATAGAGACCCAAGACTTTCATATATTAATATGGCATCATTTTAGATGAATATTAAATATAATTCATGTTAATATAAACATATGTACCGTAGAGGTATAATGCATTTAGAAACATGGATATGTATGTAATTAGAACATAAAATATATAAATCATGTATAATTAATTTATTAATAAATAGATCCATTCTTATACATATCATACAAAAAACCATTCCCCATAACCTATGGATGAGAAACATAAGAAATGGTGAGATCTGATTCCCAATTAGGTAAATATAATATATATCGATAAGTGATCACAAGTGAACATAATATAATCGTAAGGGTATGACAAGATGAGTTAAAAATTATACAGTCATACCCATTGATTCATATATCATAATATAGAAACATGGAATAAAGATTTCTAAATTAAGATACATAAGACATACGAGTGTGGAATCATCAGCAATCAATCATAAAGAATTAAAATATATGATAAATATAAGAAATAAGTTTTTGGAATTCAAAAAATCATAGAAAATCATTTCCTATGGAAATATTAACTAACAATACTATCATAGTGGATTGGGTTTTCTCCCCATTCAATCATTTCATTAGTCATGGTTCAGTCCAAAGACTATCTTATTAAGAAAATTCCATTATAGAACCATGTTCACTCCCCATTCAAGTCCATATTATCTAATGATATATCTAAATTTATCAAATTCATTTATTGAAAATATAATTTTGAGCCCACCCATAACTTAATAAAAACCATATATATCTATGTGACATGATAATTAAACATTAATCACATCAAAAAATCATAAATTATGGGAATAAAATTGGTTTCATAAAATTTTAAACATCATAGTAATAAAAAATAGATATAATGAATAAATATTTTAATATTGGATCATACCCTTATGAAATCATAAGAAGCATCAAACGATGTTGTTATATAAAAAACTACATTTAAAATATCTCAAGAATATTTCTTGAGGAAATACCCTATTATTGTAAATTATTTTTTCTAAAATCAATTGATATCCGCAATATTTATAAAAACCATTTCCTTGTAAATATAAAAAAATATGATTATAAATTAAATTATTTATTAAATTTTATTCACCATGGAAGTAAATGTAGTTTGTAAAGTTTTTGTTAAAATAAAAATTCCTTTCACATTTTTAGTAAAAATTTAAAACTATGGATTTTGGAAAATGATAAGAAGGTTCATTTAAAAACTTGGTAAGGAAATTATAATATAGTAAAAAATGTATTTAAATAATATTTTATTAATATTGAAAACATTATTTAAAATATTATAAATAAAAATATGGACATGGAAGAAAATATTCACAACTAGATGAAAAAACAACTTTGTTTTCCATTAAAAAATTATTTCTATTCATTGAGTACCTAAAGTGATGTAAAACAAACAAAATCATAAAATATAAAAAAATAAATATTGGAGAATAAAAGGAATATAATTTGAGAGATTTTTATTTTAAAATTTCACCATCAGAAAAGTTAAGCACAAATAATATCAATAAAAATGAAATTGTTACACAAAACTCTTATAATAATTTCATCCCGCGTCATAAGAACTATATCCTGTTTATAAAAAAATAATATTTATTAGATTATATAAAAAAATATTATAATTCCTATAATACCATATATGTTTTTCTTATAAAATCTTATCACATATTCATTGATAGTATTTTGTTATCATCTATATTTTAGACGTTAACTGCTTCATTTTTCATGAATGATTCTTTATATAAGTTATAGTCCATGAGAATTGATGATGGGTTTATTATGTACAAAATTTTAATCATGATACAATATCATATATATTAATTATATATAAAACAATTATTATAATTTAGTGACAAGAAATTAATTACATAACTATGTGGAGATGATAGTTCGTGTGTACGCATGAGCGACATTTCAATTTTTTAATGGATGGAATAAAATATATATGTTAATTTAAATTTTGATAATTTTTATTATAAAATAAATATAATATATAAACGTTTTATCTATAATAATAAAAAACCATAAATTATAGTGGTGTAAAATGAGTTGTTCCTCAATTTGGTGGCAGTAGTCCACATGTACGAAAGAGCGATACTTTCATCTCCCATTAGATTGGGAAGAGGTGTTAGATTACAGTTCCATTATCAAAATTACATATCATTATATTTATAATACATTATTTTTTATTTTTTAGGGATAAAACCGTTTTTAAAAATTAAAAGGAAAATAAATATTCAAAGAGCTTAGTCAAGATCTATAACTCTTCTTTGAGAGACCTCATTTGGCATACTTCTCATGCTTTGAAGGATTGGTCTTATGTTAGGAAAAGGATATAAAAATAATATATTATAGTTAATTTAAACTATAATTCACATTATCACATTCCTAAAAATATTTTATATTTATTATCTTATATATTTAGTTTATAACTTTTACAAAACAAAAACTGTATATATACAAAGTGGACGCTCCTTATCAGTATCTATTTTATCCATAATATAATTTTTTTTAAAATGAAGCATTTTTTATTTTCATTAAAAATATTAATGACATTCAAAATTAGTTATTCCATTCTCTTACCCACACTTAATCCTAAATAAAATCATTTTAAAATGTGGGATGCACAAAAAAATATCACTATTGTCTATAAATAGAATGAATGAAACTATCAATCCATGAATACATATAAAAAATTTTCCCTTTCAAAATAATATTTTGATTTCAAATAAATAATTTTCTTACCTAAGAAGTCATCTTATTCCAATAAAAAATTTCATAAACCATTTCAGTAGAAATATTTAACAAAAAATAAATTCGTACTGTTTTTTTTAAAACATGAAATTCACATGAAAACATTTACAAAATCTTATAATTTTCACTGTAGTATATGGAATAACAATCAAGGATAAATTTTTATTAACTATCATAGAAATATAAAGAAACCATCATGGTTAACATCCAAACATTACCTCTGAGTTAAAATCTAAAATACAGATGAATTAACCATGATAGTTAATATTGGAATAACTATCACTGAATATTTTGTTTACCACTTAAGAGAAACTTAATCAATTAACTACATCTCATATTTTGAATAACCATATGGTCAACTTATATATATAATTCATTGATGTTCCATCACAAACACACATTTATTTGTTTGATAACTAAACCACCAGTCTTCATATATAATTTTCAAGAAGCATATATTGATATAAAAAAATTTTCCTATTAAGAAAATTTCATGAAAAAGATGAATTTTATCTTTAAGGATTACTTATTTAAAATTATGTTCAATTATAAAGGAAAAATATTTCATTAAAAAGTGAATTTCAAACTTATAAATGATGATCTAAAGAAATTATAAGTCATGATGTAGTGAAAATTTTCTCATGAAACATAATTTAATAAATATTACTTCCATAGTTTTTCCAAAAATTTCACAAAGTACATCATTTAGAAAACGAAACAAATAATCCATTGAAAACTGCTAGTAAATTTATAAAATGAGTAAAAATGAAATTTAAAAAATATAGTAGGATTTTAAAACCCTATTTGAATTTTTTTACAAAATATGGATATAGAATAAAAATCTTGTTTTAAGGGAGACTTAGAAGATGAGTTTTAAAATAAAACCCCTTACATTGAGTTTGAAAGGTCACTGGTGTTATTTTTATTCCATAATAATAAAAATATTTTAACTTATAATTTATTTAAGAACATTTTTCAAGTTCATTTTTACTTTATTTATATTTAATACAATGTTACATAAAATCTTAAAATTAATTAATTTCATTATTTATATTTTGATTATCTTCATTTCATAAGTCCAAAATGACATCTATTAGTTAAATGTGGTCAAAAGAGTCATTATTCAATAATTTCCAAAATAATATTTTATATAAATAAATTACTTTTTTAAAACAAACAATTAAACAAGGTTATGAAAAAATAACAATGTTACAATCATAAAGATAGTAGGTCATATGTATACAAGATTCACATTTCCATTTTTCAGTGAAAATTATAGAAAAAAGGAAATTATTATAATTTTATTTAAAAAATGACCATGATAATAAAATATCATAATAATTACTTAAATATACTTATATATGTCTTCCATGTGATATAGTGATGAAAAAATCACATCTCATTTTGGAGATGGTAGTCCACATGTACGTAAGAACAACATTATCATTTTCCAATGTATGGAAATATAAGAAAATATCAGTTATATTATATTTATTTAATGATAAATATTTCCTTAATAATATATATATAACTTAAATAAGTCATTCAAATCTTCATATATGGTGAAGTAAAATTAATTACATCAGTTTATGAGGCTATAGTCCTCCGTACACACGAATGATAAACTCCTCTCCCATTTTATAGAGGTTGGAGGTGGATACAAATTTTTACGTTAAAATAATAACATAATAGTATTTTTAGAATAGTGGTGTTATTATTTTATACTTTTTAAAGAATATCTAAGGAACGTGGAATAAGAAACAAAAATAAAACTTAATACTAAAAATAATACATCCACTTTGGAAAACCACCTTTTCATAACATTTTAAGACCACTACGATTAGTATTATGACCACTATGAAAATTGTTTTTCAAAATAAATGTCCTTTTTAAATTTAAAATGTTTTTGATAATAAATTAAAGTATAAAATTTATTTAAAAATATACAATTGGATAATTTTAGATAAGAAGAAAAGAATTAAATTATAAAACTAATTCCAAATATAATTTTACCTTATAAATAGTTTATAAGAAAATATAGTATTGAATTAAAAATCAATATTTTTTACAATTAATTAAAAATAAATATTTTCTTAAAATGTGCAAAATTCATCTTATGATAATTTTCTATTAAAGAATTGAAAAATTAGACTAATTATTTTGAATGAAATTTCTAAAATTTTATAAAAAAATAACTGTAATAATCACTCATTAAAAATTAAAACACATCTGTGAAGAAAACATATTTTTGATGTATGAAATGACTTTATTAAAAATCGAGTTCCTATTTAAAAAAATTAATTAATACATTTTAAATGATTTATATAATTATATATTTAACAATGTAGTTAAAATGGTTCATTCTCACCAATTTTATTATAGTGTTAAAATGGTAACATTTAAATATTAATAATTCGTTTTTCATTTTTCGTTAATACTTGGTGTTATGTATCTTATATGATGTCAAATTTATTTCTAAAATCTCCAGATATTTCATATTAAGAGAATAATATAATATTTAAGATAAAATTATCAATTATAAGAAGGTTTTGGAGTAGGCATTTTTTGAGATAAAAGGATTAAATAGTTTTTGTAAGGGATGTCAAATGTTTTTTATAAGTATTGGGAGGAAAAAAAATAACTTTTTTAAATATTTAATTGATTTACGGTCAATTACATTAGAAAGTTTCTCAAAATGAACAAATATTATATGTTACTATAAGATAAGGGTTTTATTTTCTCAATCAATCTGAATTTTATAGGTTTGGGAGTAAATTATAACATTATCTCATGGTTTAACCCCCACTAGTAAACCCCTTATAACCTTAAACAAGAAAAAAATGTTTTACTAGTTTTACTATTCACAATGATAAAAATTTTACTTGGAAATAATATATTATATTAAATATAACTATTATAAATTTTTAATCCATTCTACCATATTAAATAAGTGGTATAAGTTAATTTTAATTATGTGTACTAATTTCAATGAGATCCATTTTTAACGAAAAATGAGTTTTTAAGCATAAAATCTAATTCACATCAATTACTACCTTGTAAAAACTAAAAAATGAATGTTATAGTATTATAGTAAATATATAATATATAATATTCATTAAATAAATAATTAAACTGAGAATAATTTTATTTCTGAAGATAAAAACAAATTTCATGCAAAAAAACATTTTTTCGAGAAAAATGTGTTTTTATGCACAAAAATTAAATTATAATAAAAATAATGATGCTTAATGTGTAATTAATTATATAATTTATTAATGATGTATAATTAGTCTAGTTTTATAAAAAATTAAGAACCTAATTTGACATTTCTTTTGAATGAAATGAAATTTTTTACAAAAAACGGAAATTTTCACTATTCAATGAAAAACAATTTTTTTGGAAAATTACTAAACTGCCACGCCTAATATAATTTGGACATGATGATTTTAAAATTATATTAAATTAAATAAAAAAATTTATAAAAATTTTAGAACGTAATTATAATTTTGTGTAAAATTTCATTATAACTATTTTTGAGAAAAAATAATTTTAAAGCATAAAATAACTTTATAGAAATTTGGGTACTTATTGATTATAAATTAATGAATAAATTTTAATTAATAAATTCCATTATACATGTTATTAATAATTTTTTTTTATAATTAACAACATCATTAAATAGTTATGTTATAACTGTTTATTAAATCATGGTTCATATAGACTCAGGGTTGCATATAAAAAAGTTACTGAATACATTATGTTTTATGTTAAATAATATAAATTTAAAATCATGGGGTTTTATATAGAATCTCAATAAATGGGATATTATTATTTTCAAAGTAAACTAGTTAGAATATTTAGTATAATACTTATTTTTAGAGTTTCTGTGAAACTATGGTTGAAAGATCCTTTTTAAGTGAAGAGAGAGGAATCATAATAAATTTGATTTATTAATATAAAAATAAATGGAATGTTAAATTAAAATGGATGAAAAATTTATTATAAGGGAAAATAATAATTTTATTATTATATAATACTCTTATCTAGTCATATTATGATATCATTCTAAAGAATTTAATAGTTTTAACCACAAATTTATAACTTTTTGCATTTTTTCCTTTACTATAGTGTAAATTTTTTACAAAAGTTGTTTATTTTTAATAATAAATTAAATAAAAAAATTAATATAATTTTAAAATTATTATTTCAAATATGACATCCATTTAAATAAATTTATGTACTAAAATTGATAAAAATTAATTATCAAGTAATAAATGTTTAATGCATTAAAAAGTGTAATGTTTTAGACCTATCTGCTCTATTAAATTTATGAAAACTAGTGTTTGAGTAATTATGGGAGGTCAGGGAGACTTATCTCTAACAATTTTCCAAATATCTAGTTCTGTTAATGGTGCTTCTAGAATGGCGAGCCATTTCATTTTCTAAATTTCTAGAATGGTGTCATGAATAGTGTTTCTAAAATGTTTGGTCATTTCCTTATCCAAATTTCCAGAACAATGCCATAAATAGTGTTTTTAGAATGGTGAGACAACCAATGATGTTATGAATAGTTTTTCTAGAATGGTGAGACATTTCCAATAGTTTTTCAAATTTCTAGATTTTTCCAAAACTCCCAAATTTTCCCTTTTTACACATTTCTGTGATGTAAAATGAGTTAAATTCTACATTTAAGTTGTTTTGAGTCCATTTTAATAGCTATAATAATATATTTTCTTTTCTAAAAATCGGGAGGCTTTTAATTGGTCAAATTGTGTAGTTTAATGTGATCCTCTTTTAATAGAACATCTAAAATGTATGTAAACAACTACTCTGTTTAGATCTTTCTGAGGCTGAGATACCCTTCACCTTATTCATCCTTATTTATTTTCCCCTATATTGACATGCCCAGAACTTTAGTTCCCATAAGATTTTTGATATCATATTTTAATCCTTGGATCATTTCCCCTTGAATATTCTTCCTTCTACATGGACACCCCCTATTTTGGTGGAACCATGAAGTGTCGATCGGTATTCTATAAGGTATGTGCTGCTAGTATTTTTCTGGGTTTCTGGATATGTTTCTTCCCAATTCTCCTTTTCATTTAATGTATTATTATCTTCATGTTTCTAATGGATACTTCTTGGGTTCTTTTGGTTACGGTCATGCCCTAACATCCTCGGTGAATGTAGTCATTGCATGAGAGGTGATTGTGATCCATTGTGTTAGCATGTCATCATGAAAATAATGTTTTAATCCATTTAAGGTAGGGGATTCATGAATTTTCTATTATTTTTATTTAAAACTATTGAGTTATCATGATTTATCCACTAGATCATAATAGAATTTACATAATAAATATTTTAATAGGATTAAAGAATTGGTTTTGATCGTATGTTGTTGCCTCTTGATTTGCTAGAATGTTTGATATCTATGGCTTTCATATTTAGCAATTCATTCTTGATAGAAATTGGTAATTAATGTAAATCTAGGATTAATTGTAAATTTATTTACTAATGATAAAGAGTCATGTAAACCAATCTAGTTGTTTTTATAATTTGATGATTATAAAATTGTTGTAGTAAGCATGTTGAATAAATTTTAGATAGCTATGGTAGCTTGCTGGTTAGGTTTTCCAAAGTTTGAACCTACAAATAATGAATCTGTTAATTGAATATGGATTTAAGAACTAGTTTTTTGATAAAGGATAATTTTGAGTTGGGTTCTGACTTAACATCTTTCATGTAAAGGCCAAGAGCCTTATGCTTTAGGGATGTGAGTGCTTGTTATGTGTGAAGGATGAATGCCTTTATTAGGGCCAAGAGCCTAGTAGATTGTTGTTCCATGCTTCTTGTGATGTGATGTGAGAATGGAAGGCTATTATGGTATGTGGGGCATGTAAACTGCATGGTTTTGGTAGAAGTTGAAACCTAGGGTGGCGAGATGCATTAGATTATGCATGTGGGTGTCAGAGAGGACACTAGGGATGATGAAACATGTTGAATCTTGGCTTACCTATTGACGTGAATGTGATTTATTATTGAAACTTTTGTGTGTTTATCTAATATACTTTTCCCTCTACACGAGGAAGGTGGTATTTCTAACCCTCCTTCTAAAAGAGGTGAAGACACATGGGGTATGTCACATACTTTCTAGGTTTACATTCTCAAGGAAGGTTAGGTTTATTCTCCTACTATGGGTGGAAAAGACTTGACGAGTAATCCATCTACTCATCATGTTGATCCCATTTTTGTTTGGTAGAATGGAATTATTTCTTAGAATACATGGAATTATTGAAAAGGGTTAATGTTTTTAATAAATGACTGAATAAATGATGTTAAACACATGGGGTTGGAACATGCTAGTATGAAATGTTGTGGTTACTTCTGAGGATCTATGGACTCGGTGTGGTTATGCCTAGAGGGCACGAGACATTGTTGGAATGTTAGTATATTGAAATGTGTAATTGTTAATGGTTTATTAATTGTTAAAATATTTATTAACATAATTTGAAATTGACTAAAGGGGACAAGATGATTTAATAGTCCTCTTTAAAAGGTTGTACACTTATAGGATATCAAGTATGAGTATTAGAAGATGGGAGTCCAAGAGACACTAGTTTCGGTTGATTTTAATACTATGTTATTACCATAGTGTGGTTGTGAGCTATATTATATCCTCTACTTTTTAGGTTTCTATATGCTACCCCACCCTGTCTGTTAGGGTGACTGACACCCTGGGGACTCTAATCGTCGGGGGGTGTTTTCCCCAACATCCTGGTAGGAGGATGGATGAATTACTACCCCGTATGGCCCCACTCTCTTCACTTTGTAGTTACTTGTGATGGTAGTCAAGATAGTTAGTTTTCCTCATATATGTTTGTAGAGGGATATAGTGGCATGTAGTTATTCACACACATATATTCAAGATATATATTCCTATGGAATACTATTGGGGTAACATGTATTGGTTGTGATGGATTGAGGATATTTACTCAGTTTATGGGTTTTAATGGATTGAGGTATAATACTCAGCATATGATATGTATTATGTGAGCTATGGTGGCTCCCAAAAACTATCAAGCTACTTTTTGTTGGGAGGATGGTGTAGTGCTTCATACAAGTGTCTATAGAAAGGCCTTTATGTTACATGAGGTGTAGTTGTGGTGCTCGCACAAGTGACTTTCGGAAAACCTTTTTGGAGAGATATTCTTAGGATATGATAGGTTGTGGAAAAGTGTAAAACTAGTCGGGATCTGGTAGCAGGTTACCCTCTATATTATTTACTATAATATATACTATTATATGAAATACATGGTAATATTATCAATGGTGAGGTTGGTAAATTTTTATAACTATTTAGGTGACTACTTAGTTTCACATGTTGATTCACGGTTGTTTATTATGCTTCCTTTACCTTTTCACAAGAAGCTCTGGGGATGATCCTACTAAGTATACAATTATACTCATCCTATGTTATATAAAATATTTTTCATGTCCCTTATAGAAGGTTTGAGATCAGGCTATTTACTTCTAGATTGTAGTTTATATGAGCTTTTCAGGCTTCATGGTTTCCACTTTATTACTTTCTTTAGATAATTAGAGTTTTTCCTTTATGTTTTATAAGTTATTTCATGAAATTTCATATGTATAATTGGGTTTAATTTTATATCATAGTCTGAGATGGAGTTGTTTGTGTGTCTATATTATCTCTCTATTTCACAAGTGTTCTATTATAGGGAAATGCCACCCATCTGTGTGTTTCCTACAACCTCAGTGATAGTCGCCTACCTAAGGCCTCTGGAGGTAGGATTCAGTCGTCATTATCTATATTCTTTCATTTCAAGTTCAGGAGGGGTTTACTTTGTAGAGAGGGGGTAATGACATAGTTGTATCAGAGGTCTGATAAAGGTATTATATGGAGTTTAGAGTTAGGAACAATTGATGTTTTATGGGTTGGTATGGAAATATTGTCACCTATGTTTAGCAAGCATTGTAAACACTTGAGACTGGCTAAGACACATGTATTTAGGCCACCTATGATTTGATGCATGGACCATTATGTTTACAGTGGCTACTAACAGAGTGATGTTGGTTGCAGGTTAGAGACCTAGGAAATGATCATGCATCATTATTATTTTTGCCTATGTTTGAATTAGTAGACCTTGGAATTGGTTACCCTAAAATGAATAAAAGAATAAATTTATTTAATTTTAAGTTCATCTAGATTCCAGAATTATAAATTCAATCAATTTTTCCTTTTTTAAGTATGGAACTAGGTCAACATCATCATCATTTTTATGTAGAAGATGTCAAGTAGGATGCGCCAGCAGATCACCATAGAGTAGAGGTTGATGACAATAACACTTAGAAGAGGACCCTATGATAGTTTTAGTGTCAGAGTCTATAAAATTATGAGGTATCCATTTTATATGTAGTCATATATGAATAGTTAGAGGAGTTTGAGATATCCTTCAGTTTGATCTGTTCTTGGAAGAAGTACAAGGTGACATTGGTTATGACGCTGCTGGGTGGGGCAGTGAGGTAGTGGTGGTC
Source organism: Viscum album (assembly GCA_963277665.1). Lineage (NCBI taxonomy): Eukaryota > Viridiplantae > Streptophyta > Magnoliopsida > Santalales > Viscaceae > Viscum > Viscum album. Next base: position 663,158,263 of record OY728150.1, read on the forward strand.
CTTGTTCCTAGGGGATCATAAGGATTCTATGATGTCATGGGATATGTTTTGAGAAAAGTTTAGAGATAAAATTAGTTCTTCAACTGTGAAGGCGGCCAGTCACCAGAAGTGGCTTACCCTTCAGTAGGGAAGCTCCATTGTGCGAGAGTTTAGGATATGTCTCAGGAACCTTCTACGATATGCTTCAGACATGTTTCTATATGAGGAGGCCCAAGAGAGGAATTTATAGGAGGATTTATGTCAATAGATTCAATTCCAGGTCACCTTATTTTTAATAATTACATATCTCTAAGTGCTTGTGAGGGAAGAGTTCATCAATAGGACATTATCCAAAACCAAATGGTCGAAGGAGAGGAGTCTTTAGGATTACTCATGATGTAGAGATGTGTTTTTCGATTCTCGTTTATCTAGGAAGAAGAGTTTCTTTTTGACCAAGGGTGGGTCCCAGTCCTCAACATCTTGTTTTTGTGGGGGCAGTGGTCCTCAGGCCTATACCAGGGGATCAAGAACTTGTTTTTCTTATAGAGAAAAAGGTCATCAGAAACGAGAGTGCATAACATTTCAGAGTATTTAGCATGTGTTAGGTTTTCCACTTTAGGTTCCTCCATTGAGGCAATTCAAACTGAGGTAGTAGCAGTAGGTTTCAAGAGAATTGGATAAATAGAGAGGCCATGGGGAAGGTCATGGTTATCTTTATGTTTTACTGTTTCCAGATCCAGATGATCTGTACATAGTTCTAGGTACCCTTTAATTATTTTATACTTGGGTGTATTACTTGTTTTTTAAGGGGTGATGCACTCCTTCATATCACCTTCCCCTGTACATGCTTTGAGACTTGAGGTAGAGAGACATCCAGTGCCCTGGAAGTTGACAACACCAGTTGGAGGCCGATATGACTTTTTTTATTTATGTGGAGACTGCAAGCTAGTGCCAGGGAGACATTGCTCTTGGGAAGATTTAATGTGTTTATGAATACAACAATATTAATAAATCCTCATGATGGATTGTTTGTATTTGGTTTAGGCTTTAGGGGATTTATTCCAAAATAAGTTTTTTCTCTTCATTACTGATGGAGATTCTATAGTGTTTATTGGTGAGCGAGACCCACAGATGGGTCAGAGGTGTCTTCCTTCTTTGTCTTCCTTGATGTCTAAAATGATGTTATGTTTATCAGAGGTTTAGTAGTTGGAATTTCATTAGGGTGTTGAAAAGTAACCTAATGTATTTCCAGAATGGGTTGTAACTTTACCCCCTCGACAAGATATTGAGTTCAGGATCGAACTAGATCCAAGTGTGTCTCTTATTTTGATTTCTCTATATATGATGACACCTTATTAGTTGTGAGAGCTATGTATATAGCATGATGGTTTGTTTTACTGTGGTTTTTTTCATCCAAGTGTGTCACCGTGGGGTGCACCATTTTTGTTCGTGAAGAAGGATGATGGCAATTTTTGGTTTTGTGTCAATTACCATTGCTTAAACAGATTGATCGTGAAGAACCCCTATCTTAATCCATGGATTGAGGAAATGATCTGTCAATAAGAGGGTGAAAGTTGGTTCTCAAAAACCGATTTGTGGTTTGGGTATCTTCAGATGCATGTGAAGGATGAGGATATCTCAAACACTTCTTTCCATTATCGTCATAAAAATTACAAGTTCTTGGTGATGTTATTCGGCATGAAGAATGCTCCATCTGTGTTCACATGGTTAATGAATGATGTATTCTAGGAGTACTTGGTTATGTTCATGGTGGTTTTCATCGATGACATCATTGTATACTCTACACCTGAGGAGGATCACATAGAGAATCTACATGCCATTTTCGAAGTCCTTTTTCAACATTACCTATTTATGATGTTTTTTAAGTGTGGGTTTTGGGCTCGAGAAGTCCATATATTAGGGCTTCTTGTGTCCCATCAGGGAGTAATTGTGGATTCGTCAAAGATAAAAGAAGTTGTGTCTTCAGAGGCCTGAAAGACCATGACATAATTGAGAAGTTTCCTTGGTCTCTAGGGCTATTATTGGAGGTTCTTGGATGATATCTTTCGGGTTGTGACTCCTATGACATCATTGAACATGATGTGTTAGGAATTCATGTGGAATAATCAGTTTCATGAATATTTAAACTATCTGATACAGACATTACTGAATGCTCTATTTCTTTGTATGCTAGTAGACGGAGTTTAGTTTATGGTTTCATGTGATCCTTCATATCTTTGGTAAGGATGTGTTCTGATACAATATAGGTTTGACATTTCTTATGGGTCTTGGAAATTACATCCCCATGAGCATAACTATTCCACCCATTATCTTGAGTGGTCAATAGTGGTGTTTTCCCTGATGTTTTTGAGACATTACCTCACCATTTAGTGCTTTGTGGTCTATACAAATTATAAAATCCTAAGGTATGTTTTCTCCCAGAATTACATGAACATGAAACAACATTAATGGATGGAGTTATCATAGGATTACAACTTCAAAATCACGTATACACCCTGTAAATGGAATGTAATAGCTGATTCACTAAGAAGGAAGTCATGTAGTGATGAAATTCATGAATCTGGTGATTAATGGAGGGTGATGGAAGAACATTGACAATTACATATGGATATGGGAGATTATGAGGTTTGGGATCCATAGGTGTACATCTGGAGACGCTGAGTTGGTTGTGGTGAGGCCCCTGAAGGTTTGACCAGGGGTGTAAGCTTTCTCCCCAGGTTTTTAGCCCTTTTGAGAGTTTTTCTTGAGTTGAAGTAGTGATGTATTGGGTAACACTTATCTCATAGATGATCTGGAAACACGATACTTTTCATGTGTCACTACTATGTCGTTATCTTCAAGATGGCTCTCAGATCATCAATTGGGGAGAGATCGATTTTGACGATGTTGCGACCTTTGAGGAGTGGCCTATAGAAATCCAAAACCATAAAGAGACTGTGTTACATATATTTGTTATCACATTGGTTCGTGTCTTGTGGAAGCACAGTGTCATGGAGGAGAGTACCTTGGAATATTAGTAATAGATACATGATTAATACTGTAATCTATTTGATGTTCAGCTATTTCCTTAAAACAATGTTTGTTCTTTAGTTTTTGACCATTTCTTATTATGGGATGGGTTTTGTTTGTAACATATTGTGGATTTTTCTTTATTGAAAAGTATCTCCCATGAGATAGTGTTTAAGAGATGGTTGCAGTTGTCATGAGGTTTTGAGTGTTCCTTTTTAAGGTGCTTGAGCTCTTTTGGTGGAAATATCCTTTAGAGGTATCTTGAAGGGTGATTGTTTAGACCCCTTTAATTGTTTCCTCTCTGGGTTGGTTTCGGATTCTCGAGGATGGGAATGTTTTGAGTGGTACCTAATGTAATGTATCAGAACTATATTATTGATTCCATTTCTAAAATATGGTGTTTGAGGTGTTATGAGAGGTGATGGTGACTTATCCCCAATAATTTTCCTAATTTTGAGTTCGGTGAACAATGTTTCCAGAACAGTGAGTCATTTATTTTTCCAAATTTCTAGAAAGGTGTCCTGAATAGTGTTTCCAAAATGGTGAGTCATTTCCCTTTTAAAATTTCCAAAATGGTTTCATGAACAGTGTTTCCAAAATGGCGATTCATGTTCTTTTACATATTTATATTACCATGTCATGAATAGTTTTTCTAGAATAGTGAGTCATTTCCTTTTCCAAATTCCCAGAATAGTGTCATGAATAGTGGTTTCAAAATGGTCAGTCATTTCCATTGCTAAATTTTTAAAATGGTGACATGAATAGTGTTTCTAGATTAATGAGACATCCAACGGTGTCATGAACAATGTTTCCAGAATGGTGAGGCATATAACGGTGTCCTGAATAGGGTTTCCATAATGGTGATACATTTGTAATATTTTTTCAAATTTCAATGTTCTTCCAGATTTCCTAGTTTTTCCCTTGTGATGACTTTCCTTGATTTAAAATGAGTAAAATTACATATTTATGTTGGTTTGAAGCTGTTTCAAGGGATATAAATCATATATTTTATTTTCTGAAAATCCAGAGGCTTTAATTGGTCAACCTGTGTGGTTTAATGTCATCCTATTTTAATTAAAAATCAAAAATATATCTAGAAAAATGCTCTATTTAGATCTTTCCAAGGTTGAGATACCATTTTCCTTGTTCTTACTTCTTTGTTTTCCCCTAGAATGAGACTCCCTGAGCTTTATTTCCCATAGGATTTTTCCAATTAAACTGTAATCCTTGGATAATTTCCCATTGATGTTTCTTCATGCTCCATGCACACCCCCTATTTTGGTGCAATCAGGAAATGCCAATCAGTATTCAAAAAGGTATATACTACCAGTGTTACTCGGGGTTCTTGGAGATGTTTCTTCCCACGTATCCTTATCATGAAATTCCCTGTGATCTCCATGTTTCTAATGTATACTTCTTGGGTATTGGTTGATGTGGTCATTCCCCGACATCCTCGGCTGAATGCAGACATTACATAAGAGGTGATTGTGATCCTTTGTGTTGGCACGTTCTTATGAAAAGAACATTGGAATCCTTTTGAGGTAGGGTATTCATGACTTCTCTATTTGTTTATTGTGCAACTATAGAGTTATCATGATTTATCCAATATATCAAAATTGAATTGACATAATAAACATTTTAACAAGATTAAAGAATTGGGTTCGAGTGTATACTATTGCCTCTTGGTTTGATATATACTGAGATATCTATGCTTTTCTTTTTTACCATGTCTTTCTTGATTGAAATTGGTAATGTATGTAAATCTGGGATTAATTATAAATTTATTGGCCAAAGATAAAGAGGCATGTAAATGAATCTGGCTGTTCTTGTAATTTGTTGATAATAAAATTGATTAAGTAAATTTTTCTAATTAATTTTTGATATCAATGGAAGCATGATGGTTTGGTTTCCCATAGTTGGAACCTACTAATAATTAATTTTATTGTTCATGAAGGTTTAAAGAACTATTAGTCGATACAAGATAATTCATGGTATGGTTCTGAGTTGACTTCTTACTTTTACAGGTCAAGTTCCTTATGCTTTAGAGCTGTGAGTACTCGTTATGTGTGAAAGTTTAATGCCTAAATTGGGGACAAGAGTATAGTTTCTTGTTGCTTCCTGTTACTAGCGATGTGATGTGATCCTGTAATGATGTTGTGGTATGAGGGGTATGGAGGCCTAGTTGTTTTGGTAGAAGTTTAGGCCTAGGGTGGTGAGATTCAATAGTTTATGCATGTGGGTGTTGGGATAACACCAAGGATGATAGAATAGGTTAAAGATTGGATTACCCATTGATGTGAAAGTGGTTTCTTTTTGAATCTATTGTGTGTTTATCTACACTAAAATCCACACTTCATGAGATATATGGTCTTTCTTACCCTCCTTACAAAAGAGGTGAAGACACACATGGTATGCCATGTGATTTCAGTGTTTATCTTCTGGATGAAGGATGGGTCTAGGCTCCAGCTACGGGTGGAAAAGACTCGATGGGTAGTACATCAACTCACCGTTTTGAGCCCCATATGTTCGGTATCTCAGAATGATTTCATAGAATACCAAGAATTATAGAAAATTGTAAATTCTTCTAATAAATGATTGGATAAATGATATTGAAACAATGGGGTTGGATTTTACTGGGAAGTATTGTTGTGGTAACTTTTAAGGATCTGTTGACTTGGTGTGGTTATTCCTAGAGGGAATGGGACTTTTTTGGAATGGTTAAGTAATGTAATGTGGAAATATTAATGGTTAATTAATGGTTAAATGATCAATTACTGTAATGTGAAACTGATTAATGGGGACATGATGATTTTAAAAATATCTTTAAATGGTTGTATGCTTATAAGATATCTAGTCTTTATAGTGGAATACATGATTTATAGAGACGTTATCTACAGTTGAGTCTAAGAATAGGTTATTTACATAGTGTGGTTGTGAGATATATTATATTTTGTACTTTTTCGGTTTCTATATGATACCCCACCGTGTAGGTTAGGGCAATTGACACCCTGGGGATTCTGATCCATGGGGGGTGTTTTTCCAAACATCCTAATGGAAGGATGGATGAATGAATACCTCCTTTTTCCCCGCTCTCTTCACTTAGTTGTTACTTGTTCTATTAGGTACGAAAGTTAGTTTTACCCATATATTTGTGTATAGGGTTGTAATGTGTTGTAATTACTCACTAAAATATAGTATGGGTATAGTTTCATATGTACTACAATAACTATAACGTGTATAGGCTGTGATGAATTGAGGTTCTTTACTCAGTTTATGGGCTATAATGGATTGTGGGATAATACATGATGTATTATATTCATTATGTGAGCTATGGTGGCTCACAGAAACTACTTGGTATCATTCGGTTGTGGGGATGGGTGCTTTGTCATAGTGTCATTAATAAAGACCTTGTATTGCATGAGCTGCACATTGTGGTGCTTTTGCAGTTGTCTTCGGGCCATCCTTTTTGGATAGAGATTATTAGGATGTTCGACATTGGGGATAAGTGGAAAACTAGTGGGGAATTAGTAGCTGTGTTCCATTGATATTATTTACAATGTTAAATACTCTTTTATGTGATACTTGGTGAGGGAATCCATGGTTGGGTTGGGAAATTTGTATACTAGTTTTGCTGACAAGTTAGTTTCACTTGTTGATTCTCTTTGATTTTTCATGCTTCCATTAGTTTTACATGAGAGGATCTGGGGAGTATCCTACCGAGTATAAAGTTATACTCACCCTATGTTATATAAAGTATTTTTCATGTCACTTTGAGAAGATTGGTGATTAGGCTGGATACTACAGGAAAGGGTTTTACATGAGCTGTTCCGTCCTCATGGTTGCTGCTATTTTACATTTTTTTGGTACCTATAGTTTTCCCTTTCAGTTGTATTATTTATTTCATGAAATAACATAAGTGTACTTGGGTTTTATTTTATATCATTGTAACACCCCGAGCTTCCACTATACGCTTCTCATTCAATAATGCAATAACTTACATTGTACGCAACTTCGAGTTCTAAAACACCGCGACTAATCAATGTAGCCGTTATGAATAGTAATAACCACTTTTTAAAATTATAGAAATTTTATATTTCAAAATGGACTTCATTTTTGTATTCGTAATATCGAAATTATCCAAAGTTGAATTTTCTGAGAACTTCCAATTTTTTATGAATAGTGAAAATTACTTAAAACAACTTTTTTAATCAAAATAATTTGTAGTGATAAGTTATACTATTGAGTGGTTTTAAATTATAATTAGAATATATTTTTACCATTTTATCCAATGGTGTTCATTAGAATTAATTTAACATTGAAATTGGACATAACCAATTGCCAATCTTTTGATATAAATTGTTTCTTAAAAACACGCTATTTGTTGTGATAGCGGGAATTAATTATAAAATTAATTAATGCAACTTATATGTTTGGAATTTTGTAAAATAGACATCATTTTTGAATTAGGAATATCAATTATAGCTTAGGGTGAAATTTTGGCATTATTCTGAAAAACTTCAATTTTTGATGAATAGTGAAACCACTAAGTGGTAGTTAAATAACTGATTTTTCGTTTAAATGAAATATTACCACTTATGTGATTTGATTTTCAAAAATCCGACATAAATGGTTGTCATTAAGAAGTAAAATGTGGTTCAATGAGATTAAAATAATTTTTGGTGAATAGTAACTTTTAAGTTCTTAATCACGATTAGAGGTAATTAGTGTAATTTAAGGTAAAAATAATGTTTTAATAATATGAGATGAGCTTGACACATGTCCTACCCTCATTGGATGTGCCATGGATGACCAAGAGAATCCATGGGTCAACTTGGGGACCCCATGTAGCCACTTTAGTTGGAAAATGACATAAGTACCTTTTATTTAATGTTAAAGTAAAAAATGACACAAACATAAAATGTTTTACTAAAACAATTTTTACATGGGGTTATAGAAGTCATATTTTTGACTATAAATATTCATTGGAAATATAAAAATATTTCCTACATCATAGTATTTTTTTTATAATTTTTAGACATTAAATAAATTAAATTATTTATGACATCATTATGATGCAGCGATGACCTCATTATTTAACGATTTTAATAAAATGAAAAGATAATGTACAATCCAAGGATTACACTTGTCCAAAGACTATTGTATGGGTAGATTTAGAACCCTTATCACCTTAGCCACAAATTATATAAGTGTGAGACCTTTAGAATCCGAAAATCATTGTATAATAATGTAACATTCCCTTACTTTCCAAGAGTGCCCCTCCTCTCCTCTTATAAAAGGCCCCCACCTCTACCACCTCATTCACACTTTCAATCCATTTGGATCGGCCAACCTCTGCCCAAATACTCTCCCAACTTCCCTCCCTTACTCCTAGAAGCCTCACTTTGGGCAGAATTCTTCCCAAGGATGCCTTTGGCTCAAATCAAAAAGAGTTACCCGATTTTTAAGGTAATGTCTTCTCTAATGTTGTTTTGTTTTATTTTGCTTCTCCAACCCCTTAAACTCTTTTCATTCCTTTATTTTGTAACAAAACCATTATCTACAATAAACTAGGATGTTTTTATGATAAGTATTTGGTTTAAACTTACACACACCTTCGTCTAATGGTTAAAGAACATACTGTTTCTATGGGTGGTGAAATACTGCCTCACAAAACGATGATTGTTCAAATTCTTTTAACACCTATAATGGTGGCCATTTTGATGAAACTATTTTCATATATGATATATATATTATGTTTATGTTTTCCTTATGCTTCTGTATTTCTCATTTATGGCATACTTTATGATTTCCTTTATGGGTAAACGCGATAATTTCATTTTAGGAAGTGCGGACTGCCGCCCCCTCAAAGTGATGTGAATCATTAATGCCATATGTGGGATGTATAAAGGATGGAGTAAATGATATTATACTGGAACTATATTATACCTTTATATAATAATTATTTTATTCCATTAAATACGAAATAGAAATGAAAGTAGTGTTCATGCGTACGTACGGCTTACCGTCTCCATGAACGGTGCATTCCATTTCTTACCTCTAAATGTTACGTAATATTATGAATGAATGTATGTACTGGATATATATGATATATATGACATATAAATCATGAATATAATTCTCGATATAATGGATATTCTACCACGTAAAGAACTTGTAATTATAAAAAGTTTATTGTTGACTCAAGTACCAAAGATCGACAAAATGACCGTTATTAACTTAAATAATTACATAATGTTCATAACATGGTAATAAGTGATATAAAAGGAATAATGAACATGAAAAAGGTTCTTAAGTAAATAGAAATTAACTATAGTTTATTATTCAGAAGGTTAGAGAACGGTCGAGTCAGGACAAGACGCAAGGTAAGGGAATTTCTTAACCCAACTTCCATTCTTTGGGTTAATCTCCTACTTTCAAATTATGTCATGATATTATTATGTATTATTTTGTATTTTTACTTTATTTATGTGTAACTATAGTGAATACACATAATAGATCTATTTTATTTTAAAAATGATCTTTTTAAGGACTTCGTCTCAATCTCCTTTCATTGAGGCATATTTGGTATTATACACAACTTTCTTTCATACTGTGTATAAACCCCTTTGACTTTTACGTTTATTCAAAAGGAATCTTTTTTATACAAAGCGTTTTACTAAACAACAAAAAGGGAATGTTTTTCTTTCCGTAATTATGCGGCGACAACGAATTCTCCTCCGCTGTGACCATTATTTGAGTTTCGGCTTCCTCTACAAGCCATAATTTTTTTAATGAAAAATAAATACAAAGTTTTAACTTTCTTTTATTTTGGTATTGAAAATTGTTTTGAAAGTGTTTTTATTATAACAATGTGTTGTATTGATATCTTGTGATTGAAATGTGGAAATGTTATGTTTCCTTTATGCATGTTTTATGTGATACGATTATGTTATGGTTTATGATATGTTTAAACCTATTCATATGAGGAATGCATTGGACTTAATATGTGACAGGTGGAGCCCGCTATATCTCCTCGATGCATCGGTAGGTCTCATGAGACAATTAGACGTGGAATTGGCCGAGGCCCTTTCCCAATTTGATTTATGGTTTTGGCCGAGGCCTTAATCATTTTAGACGTCTTGGCCGAGGCCTTGACAAAATGTTTCAGAATGTCTGGCATTATGCATTCCATCATTATGAAAGTGGTTATTGATGTTGCATGGGATTATTCGATTAGTAGAATATCCATGTGAGTAAGTAAATGGAATTATTGAATTTTATTTTTGCCATATTATGCTAAAGTTCATGTTTAAAAAGGCTTTTGTTTTAGTTATACATTGCCTTAAATGTTAATGATTATTTATGAAAGCTTCCGCAATATTGTAATCCTTACTGAGCATCTGAGCTCACCCCTTTCAATGTTTTAATATTTTCCAGGATGTGAAGAAGTATTTTATGAATGACCTACAGGGATAGTCAGAAGAGGATATGAGTGTGGACTATGGAGACTTTGTTATTGTTGTTTTTAACCTTATGATGTAATGTAAGACTTATGAATGTATCTAGTGTTTCCAAGGATACTAAACTAATCGGTCTTTCGAGAGTTGATCTTTTGTGATCATGCCAATGTTACAAAGTAATGCACCAACTCTGGGTAGTTGGGGTTGGGGCATTACAGTTGGTATCAGAGGCAGTTTAGTACTAACCTTGGAAGCTAGATTTAGATAAACTCTGATTAGAGCACATAGCCCAAAGATAGACTTTGAGGATTAGTATATAAGAACATCCTAGAATTTTGGTATTGTAGAGATGTTGTGAGTTTTCCGAGAAATACATACCTGTCTGGATACGAGCAGGTAGAGGCGGCTCTGGCACAGATGTACCTAGGGGTAAAACCCGAAAACACCGTTTTGAGCTAGACTCGAACGGGAACTGGTGCACGACAACGGGCCTTGCTGCACTCTTGGTTACGACACTCCCGGGGGATATGCTTAGGATAATTCTCATTTTCTTTAAAAACCACTATGAACGGTTATGAGTATATAATTCCTCAAAGAAAACCTTTTTATGATTATGGATTATATCAATAAATAGGTCAATTTATGTTAAGTATTTTATAAGTATGGAATTATGTATTTTGATTCATAAACTAATCTAGTTTATGCCATTGTATAGAAATGGCGCTTAGTGGAAGGAATGGAAACCGTATCAATGAACGCACTCCGTGTAGGGATTTCCCTCCTGCTCAAGACAATTATTGTGGAGCTGGAGATACAACTGGTGCTGATCAACTTATTACCATTCTGGGACAAATCACTCAGGTTATGAATAATAACCTTACTCGTATGGAGCACCCTAATCCGCAACGTGGAGGATCAATGTTAGACCGCTTCATGAGGCAACAACCACCAACATTTAATGGGGGTACAAATCCATTAGTATATGAGCAATGGATAAACTCCTTAGAGAAAATATTCCATGCCTTGGGGAGTAGTGAAAGGGAGAAGGTTTTCATGGCAGTCTACCACCTCACTGGAGATGCCGATCAGTGGTGGTCGCTGATTCAAAACACAAAGGAAGATGATGACATATCGAATATGGAATTGAGGGAGTTCAAAGATATTTTCTTAGAAAAATACTTTCTTCATGACCATAAAGAAGATATGGAAAGGCAATTTCTGAGTCTGAAACAAAAGGAGGATGAGAATGTCGCAAAGTATGAGGCCAACTTTACAAGGTTAGCGAGGTATGCTGCAGATTATATACGTAACCCAATAGGTAAGATTGATCGTTTCTTTGATGGGTTAAAACCATTTCTCCATCGAGCTTTAGTATCACAATCGTTCTCAACATACGAAGATATTGTCTCATGTGCTATCAAGACAAAAAAGGAATTCTCTAAGTCTTATGACAACAAAGTAAAGCAAGAGAAGAAAGGAACGGTGGAACAAGAGACAGATAAAGGGAAAAAGGGAAAGAAGGATTTTCCATTATGTGATAATTGTGGGAAGAATCACCCTGGTACTTTCCTAAAAGGAATGGGAGTTTGTTATAAATGTGGAGAAAAAGGTCACCAGGCGCGTGATTGCAAGGGAAAGAAAGAGTCTATCAACGTTGAATGCTACAATTGTAGGGAAATGGGGTATTATGAAAATGAATGTCCTAAGAGTCAGGGAAACTTACCTCAGAAAAGGCCAAGGGATCAAGGAAAATCTTATGATGTTACTACTGTTGAAGCGGAATAATTAATGCACTGGTGCTTTTGGACTCATGGATTATATTCTGGTTATTAGAATAATGTGATATATATATAAGGATTGTACTGTAGTACTTTTTGTTTCAGTAAGGTTTTAATATGATGAAGGTAATCATATTTTTAGTATGTGACAATAAGAGAAACTTTACATTGTTTGGAGAATCTGATAAATCGATTTTGGAATTAATAGACCTTTTATAGAAAGTCTGGACATAGGTATTTTGGATAACTATAAAGGTTGGAGTGGATTAAGTTGATCTTTGGATAGAATTGTTTAAGGTCAAAAAATTTATGAAGATTATTTTTGGAATATTATAATACTATAGTTTTAGGAAAAGGACAACCTGCAGGGTGGGGCATAACCCGTCGCGTTGGACAAAGCTGCAGGAATCGAACCCACAATCATAGTGCGACAGACCTTTATTTCCTACCACTAGCCTATAGGAAGTCCCTGGTTATTACAAAATAATTTTACTAATCTAAATGGTATGTGTTAACATTTGGAACCTTATACAATTAGGATAAGTATAATATTTTTGAGTTCTATTATCTTTTTGAGTGAAAGATGAGTTGAAGGTTGAAACTCTAATTTTCAAGCATAAATATATATATACCTATCTCTTATTCAATGAATAAATTAATTCTTAAACTTTAGTATAGGGATATTGAAACAAAAAAATGTGTTATCCTAATACCTTATGTCTTGTTGAACTGATGATATTTTAAATCAACATAGATTGAATTCTTTGAGGCCCTCAATTTGACAGTTGATTATGATTGATGACCTCAATCACTCCCCACAAATATTTACGTTTTTCCTCCAATTATATGTCTTTAATTTCCACCAATGTTCTCCTAATCGAGATCATAATTGGGTGGTGACTTTTTCATTTCCCTTTCCCTCTTATTAAGTCTAAATTTGATTAATCTTATTTCTGATGTGGGTTTTCCACAAAGGTATTTTCTCTTTTCAACCTTTTATTTTCAATGAAAAATTTCAAATTGCGAGGACGCAATTTATTAAAGGAGGGGAGAATGTAACACCCCGAGCTTCCACGATACGCTTCTCATTCAATAATGCAATCGCTTGCATTGTACGCAACTTCGAGTTCTAAAACACCGCGACTAATCAAAGTAGCCATTATGAATAGTAATAACCACTTTTTAAAATTTTAGAAATTTTATATTTCAAAATGGACTTCATTTTTGTATTCGTAATATCGAAATTATCCAATGTTGAATTTTCCGAGAACTTCCAATTTTTTATGAATAGTGAAAATTTCTTAAAACAACTTTTTTAATCAAAATAATTTGTAGTGATAAGTTATACTATTGAGTGGTTATAAAGTATAATTAGAATATATTTTTACCATTTTATCCAATGGTGTTCATTAGAATTAATTTAACATTGAAATTGGACATAAACAATTGCCAATCTTTTGATATAAATTGTTTCTTAAAAACACGCTATTTATTGTGATAGTGGGAATTAATTATAAAATTAATTAATGAAACTTATATGTTTGGAATTTTGTAAAATAGACATCATTTTTGAATTCGGAATATCAGTTATAGCTTAGGGTGAAATTTTGGCATTATTCTGAAAAACTTCAATTTTGGATGAATAGTGAAACCACTAAGTGGTAGTTAAATAACTGATTTTTCGTTTAAATGAAATATTACCACTTCTGTGATTTTATTTTCAAAAATCCGACATACATGGTTGTCATTAAGAAGTAAAATGTGGTTCAATGAGATTAAAATAATTTTTGGTGAATAGTAACTTTTAAGTTCTTAATCACGATTAGAGGTAATTAGTGTAGTTTAAGGTAAAAATAATGTTTTAATAATATGAGATGAGCTTGAAACATGTCCTACACTCATTTGATGTGCCATGGCCGACCAATACAATCCATGGGTCAACTTGGGGACCCCATGGATCCACTTTAGTTGGAAAATGACATAAATACCTTTTATTTAATGTTAAAGTAAAAAATGACACAAACATAAAATGTTTTACTAAAACAATTTTTACATGGGGTTATACAAGTCATATGTTTGACTATAAATAGTCATTGGAAAGATAAAAATATTTCCTACATAATAGTATTTTTTTTATAATTTTTAGACATTAAATAAATTAAATTATTTATGACATAATTATGATGCATCGATGACCTCATTATTTAACGATTTTAATAAAATGAAAAGATAATGTACAATCCAAGGCTTACACTTGTCCAAAGACTATTGGATGGGTATATTTAGAACCCTTATCACCTTATCCACAAATTATATAAGTGTGGGACCTTTAGAATCGGAAAATCATTGTATAATAATGTAAAATTCCCTTACTTTCCAAGAGTGCCCCTCCTCTCCTCTTATAAAAGGCCCCCACCTCTACCACCTCATTCACACTTTCGATCCATTTGAATCGGCCAAACTCTGCCCAAATACTCTCCCAACTTCCCTCCCTTACTCCTAGAAGCCTCACTTTGGGCAGAATTCTTCCCAAGGAAGCCTTTGTCTCAAATCAAAAAGAGTTACCCGATTTTTAAGGTAATGTCTTCTCTAATGTTGTTTTGTTTTATTTTGCTTCTCCAACCCCTTAAACTCTTTTCATTCCTTTATTTTGTAACAAAACCAGTATCTAAAATATAATAGGATGTTGTTATGATAAGGATTTGGTTTACACTTACACACACCTTCGTCTAATGGTTAAAGAACATACTATTTCTGTGGGTGGTGAAATACTGCCTCACGAAACGATGATTGTTCAAATTCTTTTAACACCTATAATGGTGGCCATTTTGATGACACTATTTTCATATATGATATATATATATTATGTTTATGTTTTCCTTATTCTTCTGTATTTCTCATTTATGGTATACTTTATGATTTCCATTATGGGTAAACGTGATAATTTCATTTTAGGAAGTGCGGACTACCGCCCCCTCAAAGTGATGTGAATCGTTAATTCCATATGTGGGATGTATAATGGATGGAGTAATGATATTATATATGATATTATACTGGAAATATATTATACCTTTATATAATTATGAATTCATTCCATTAAATACGAAATAGAAATGAAAGTAGCGTTCATGCGTACGTACGGCTTATCGTCTCCATGAACGGTGCATTTCATTTCTTACCTCTAAATGTTACGTAATATTATGAATGAATGTATATACTGGATATATATGATATATATGAAATCTAAATCATGAATATAATTCTGGAGATAATGGATATTCTACCACATAAACAACTTGTAATTATAAGAAGTTTATTGTTGACTCAAGTACCAAAGATCGACAAAATGACCGTTATTAACTTAAATAATTACATAATGTTCATAACATGGAAATAAGTGATATAAAAGGAATAATGAACATTAAAAAGGTTCTTAAGTAAATAGAAATTAACTCTAGTTTATTATTCATGAGGTTAAAGAACGGTCGAGTCAGGACAAGACGAAAGGTAAGGGAATTTCTTAACCTAACTTCCATTCTTTGGGTTAATATCCTACTTTCAAATTATGTCATGATATTATTATGTATTATTTTGTATTTTTACTTTCTTTATGTGTACCTATAGTGAATACACATAATAGATCTATTTTATTTTAAAAATGATCTTTTTAAGGACTTCGTCTCAATCTCCTTTCATTGAGGCATATTTGGTTTTATACACAACTTTCTTTTATACGGTGTATAAACCCCTTTGACTTTTACGTTTATTCAAAAGGAATATTTTTTATACAAAGAGTTTTACTAAACGACAAAAAGGGAATGTTTTTCTTTCCATACTTATGCGGCAACAACGACTTCTCCGCCACCGTGACCATTATTTGAGTTTCGGCTTCCTCTACAAGCCATCATTTTTTTAATGAAAAATAAATACAAAGTTTTAACTTTCTTTTATTTTGGTATTGAAAATGGTTTTGAAAGCATTTTTATTATATCAATGTGTTGTATTGATATCTTGTGATTGAAATGTGGAAATGTTATGTTTCCTTTATGCATGTTTTATGTGATACGATTATGTTATGGTTTATGATATGTTTAAACTTATTCATATGAGGAATGCATTGGACTTAACATGTGACGGGTGGAGCCCACTATAGCTCCTTGATGCATCGGTAGGTCTCATGAGACAACTAGACATGGAATTGGCCGAGGCCCTTTCCCAATTTGATTTATGGTTTTGGCCTAGGCCTTAATCATTTGAGACGTCTTGGCCGAGGCCTTGACAAAATGTTTCAGAATGTATGGCATTATGCATTCCATCATTATGAAAGTGGTTATTGATGTTGCATGGGATTATTCGATTAGTAGAATATCTATGTGAGTAAGTAAATGGCATTATTGATTTTTTATTTTTGCCATATTATGCTAAAGTTCATGTTTAAAAAGGCTTTTGTTTTAGTTATACATTGCCTTAAATGTTAATGATTATTTATAAAAGCTTTCGCAATATTGTTATCCTTACTGAGCATCTGAGCTCACCCCTTTCAATGTTTTAATATTTTCCAGGATGTGAAGAAGTATTTTATGAATGACCTGCAGGGATAGTCAGAAGAGGATATGAGTGTGGACTATGAAGAATTTGTTATTGTAGTTTTTCACCTTATGATGTAATGTAAGACTTATGAATGTATCTAGTGTTTCCAAGGCAACTAAACTAATTGGTCTTTCGAGACTTGATCTTTTCTGATCATGCCAATGTTACAAAGTAATTCACCGACTCTGGGTAGCTGGGGTTGGGGCGTTACAATCATAGTCTGAGATGGAGTTTTTTGGTGTCTATCCAGTCTCTCTCTTTCGCATGTGTCTCTTAGAGGTTAATGACTCTCATCTGTGTTTTTGTTACAACCTCGGTGCTAGTTTCAAACCAATGGCCTATTGGAGGTAGGACTCCGGAGGTCATTATCTCTCATTTCACATTTCCACCCCAGGATTGGTTCACATTGTGGGGAGGGGTTCATAAAAAAGAGTATGTTTTGTAAAAACATATTTTTTAAGAATAAAAAACGATCTTTCAGATAAGGTTTTAAAGTTTAATGAAATTAAATACATTGATTGGTTTATTATTTACAAATAGAGTTTTATGGGTCTTCAATAGACATTGAAAACTGAGTTATATCATTCCAAAACTTAATTAATGAAAAAGGGCTAAATTAGGTTTTTTAGCATAATATATAACCAAGGATCCAAAAGGAAAATAATGGGGTTTGAATATTAATAAAATAGTCTTAAATGATTTATTATAATCATTAATCACTTATTTAGATGAGAAAAAGTTTTAATATATTCATATTTAATTCTTATATCATAATGTTTCCATTAATGTCATGGTATTCGTAAAAACATTATAATGAAATATTGACATAAAAATATCCCTTTCTAAAAAATCACTAAATATTAATCCTAGAACAGTTATGATATGTTTAATTTAAAATAAACATAATTTTATGAAATTTTAATTATTACTATGATAAAAATTAATTTTCATAAAAGGATTCATAATATGTAAAAAAAACATTTATAATATTCATTCTGTATCAATACACCATTTTAAAACGTTTCAAGTGATAAAATGTTGAATTTAATAATAATTAAATGATTATGTCATCCTAAACCCTTATTATAAAATCCAATAAGACTATTTCATATTTTATAAGGGTAATATGTGTAGTATTAGAATTCATAGTTGGTGGTTCGACATGAATGGATATCATATTGATTTCTGTGATCTTGAACTTATTTGATAGACGATTTCACTCAATCAACGCATATATAAGTTCACATGTGGATTTATTTAAGTATTATAATAGTGATTCTATGTCCTTTATAATACTGGAAAAATCGACTTAAAAAGTATGAATCGTACTACATGATTACATTGGTTCAATATTCTATATAAATTTTCAAATTTTGGATATCACTATTTAAAACCAAAAATTCAATAGTCATGTTAAAAAAAACATATGTAATAATTCATTTTCATGTATTTTGGTTTATTTTTTTTATTTTTGTTTATTAATGATGTAATTAAACCCATTTATTATTTAAATATATATATTTAATGAAATTATTGGCAATTACTTTCTACCCCCTAAAAATAATTTATCTCGTAAAATTCCCTTACATGGATAAAAATAAATCATGATTCTTTTAGCTTAATATATCCTCTGGTCCCACCCTATCATCCTAATGGATCTAATTGAAACATAAATAACTAACCTGACTGGTGGTATTTTTCTAAAAACTCATACATCTCGAATCTATAATTTCAACTCGTTGTTCCCCAGATGAGAGATCATGTTTCAACTATATAGATTCTATGTTCATTGAATGTGAATGTTCCTCTAGTACATACTCATAAGTAATACATGAAAGATGAAATGTACTTATGATAGGTGTGCATGAATCACTAACTAATAAGCTATAATATTGATTTGATCAATAATCATGAAATGACGTATTTATCCCGAGTTCAACATCACCTTCTTTCCAAATCTCATAAATCGCTTCCAAGAAGATAACCAGAAAAATATTTTGTCAACTATTTTAAAAAACATATATTTTTGGAGTTTATAAAAATATATTTTTTTCAATTTTTTCCTGATTTATTATTTCATTTAATTTTTAAACATTTTATATTATTTCTTTGTCAATATGAGGTGCTATTATCTTCTTATCTCAAACTCAATCCTATCATATTGGTGTCATAAAAATCTTACTAAAAAACTTCATATTGTTCCATTTTGATACTAGATTAGAGACTGTTTTTATAAGAGAAATCTACCACATATTGGTTTTGAACACAACATAATTGGAAATCCATTGAACTATATATCAACATATCCTCTATAACGTGAATGTTCCTTTAAGACTAAACATATTTTTGATGGTGATAAATAGTGTTATACTCAACTCTCCCTCCATTATTTTTTGAATACTTTTTAAAAACATAAAGATAAAAATTATATATCATTCAGATACAATGGTGAGTTATACTACATATATCTTTAGGACCTACATTATATATATATATATATCAATTTGAGTAGGTTTATAAATAAATCATTATTGATTTAAATAAAATAAATGAACTTATTAAGGAAATCGACTACAACCAAAATGTATTTACGGACTTTAGATAGACCATTAAGTCCTACAATGAAATAATTTATGATGTTTCTTCATTTCCAAATTTGTATGGGTAATTTTACCCCCCTCCACTTAGTAATATAACATTCATCCTTAACTTGATGATGTACCATTTATTAAGATATATACACAGAAATATCCCTCTTCATGTAATCCCACTAGAATATTTTCATTAGATCTCAAAAAAATAATTATCACTCTTAGATTAATATTGAAAGGTAGGATATATTCATATTAAAAAATTTCCTTATTTAGTTATGGATTTAATTTGACACATATATGGGTTCCAGAACTTATAAATCCTTCTTCATCAAATATGAACTCTCAAATAGATAGAACATTTTTCGGTAGCTCCATACCATAATTCTAGGATTTATTAATATTTTTATGCACAGATATTTGAGTAATAATTTAGGAAATATAAGATTTTTCCCATTAAAGATACATTATTTTCAAACTCATGAGTATTGGTTAGTTTTAAACTCCCCATCATGCATAAGGTTGGATGATTTTTTCTACTCAGTGCATCAACCAACTTGTTATCCTACCCTGTATAGTTAGGTATTGAGAAGTCATAGACATTGATCAATTACAACCATATAATTTAGTTTATATTTAACACCCTTCTTGTTAATATATATTTAATGTACTTTATTAGTATATATATATATATCAAAATTTTATTCGATGTGATAATTCTGCTAAATCTTTAATGCAATAAGCATAATCATCATCTCGAAATCATTCTTTAGGTAATTTTTATAAATATTGTTCAAATGATGTAAGGAATACAAAATTAAAAAATAATTATTCATCAAAAATCAACCCAAAACCTTGAATAAAGAATCAATATATATTACAGACCCATCTCCAATATAGTTTAATATAAAAACATGTGTGGTGACCAATATTTTTTTAAGATCCATAAATATTTCCTTATATTATTCTTTCAAGAGGAACATCAATCCCTTAAAATTTAACATGGTTATAGGATTATAAAACTGAGTTAAATGTATCAATAATCATTATTAATAACCATATAATCAAGAAAAGATATATGTCAGTTATGTCAGTCTCATCGATTCTTGAATCAGACTTTTATTCGATGAATCAACAAATATACCATCACATTTGAGTTCGTTACACAATATAGATACATTTTGGAGAAATAATTCACATTTGTAAAATAATCATTTAATATATCCCTTTTTATTATATTTAGAATAATTATAAAATATCCTTCATACCATTCCATTCTATTAGAATATATGATAATATCATAAATTAATACAACCATAAATTTTTCAAGGTAATCTTTAAAGAAAATATTAATCAATTTAATGAAAATACATTGTAGGTTTGAGAGTGATAGTTGTGTAACTACAAATTAATAGTTTAAATATTATTTTTGGAAGGATCTATTAGGTATTTATTACATTTTCTCCCTTAATTGTTGATAGTTTGAGAATATTCAATCTTACAGAAATATTGAGTTCATATGGGTTGTTTAAACAAGCTACTGATACGAGGTAGATGATTCATGCTATTGATTTTGATTTAAATGACCTAATTATAATAAATAAAAGGTGAAAATAATTTATTGATAGATTAAATCACATTTTTTATTATTGATATATTTATATTTATTAGAAATATATTAAGTAATTTCTATATAAAAAGGAAATAGTTTTAATTAAACACTTTTATTATAGAGTTTTATTTTATATTTTCATTCCTAATGTTTTGGATTTGAATATAAAATATGAATATAATATTTTTAAAAATTATATAAAAATTTACTTATGTATAAATATTTGGATAATTTAGGAAAATATAGATTTTCCATTGAATATTAAAAAATACAGTTTTTAAAAAAAAGTCATTACTTTTCGATAAATTAAAAAAAATTTAAAAGTCACATTATGGTTTAAATATAAATTAGGTCAAAATAACTATTATTTAGATATATTTAATCCTATTAAAAACTTTTGAATCAAATTTATATTTAATTTCTGTATATGTTTTTTAAGGTTTTAAAATGGGGTTTTTCTAAAAAAATAATTTAACGTGGATATTATTTCTTCTTATTAATTAATTAATAAAATTAATAATGGGAAATGATTTAAAAGAAATTTATAGATTTTATATCAATGAATAATAATATATATTCAGAAATTGATTATTAATAATAATATATTTAATTTAAAATCATATTTGTTCTTGTAATGCATTTTTGCATGAAGGCGTATCCTCCTCAGCTCGCTCCATCATCTTCCAAGTCAGGAACCTGCTTCTGGATATGGTTGTTGTGCTCAGTTCTTGGAGGGAGGCACCCACTCTGCAGCACCTTCTTCCCTCGGTTCATCATCCTCCTCCAGCCTCTGCTCCGAGTACTGGTCACTGGGTCCGCTGGCTTCCCCCAAATCACGGCTTCAAGCCTCACACTGATGGATCCTATCTTGCGGGTGACATCAGAGGAGGGGGAATCGTTTGTGATCATAATGGTTCATTCCTCTTTGCTTTCTCAATTCGGTTAGGCTCGGGCACTCCGCTCCTTGCAGAGGTGAAGAGTATGATGGTTGGCCTCCAGGAATGCATCAAAAGGGGGGTGGTTCTAACGGAAGTGGAAACAGATTCCCTGATACTCTCAAATTCCATTCAGGGAATCGGGAGCGTTCCTTGGTCTATCGAGTACATTACCTGGAGGTTTCTGGGTCTCTTGGGTACTATAACTAGAGTTTCTCATACCTTGCGGGAGGGCAATAAAGCTGCGGACTACCTGGATTCTATAGTCTCACCAGGCCTGGAGGATATTTTCTTTTATACCTCTCTCAGTCTGAAAGCAACAGGGATTAACATCATCAGAGGGGACGCTCTCGGCCTCCATTACTTCAGGCCCCCATAGCCTCTGCTTTTCTTTCTTTTATCCTTTATCTTTTTCCTTCTAACTTGTCTGGTTCTTTTCTTTTTGTCCTTTTTTTCTCTCTCTTTGTGCGGATGCTTTGGTCCTCGCCTTTTTGACAAAATTCCTAAATAAATAGAATGGAATGGATGGATGGAAAATAAACTTTTTCATAAAATCTATGGGTTTTGTTTTCAATTTTATTTTTCCAATACATTTAATTTAATTTAGTAAAATTAATTAATTATTTTTAATTAATATAATTTATATTTTCTAATAAGTTAAAAAATATTTTTTACCATAATAAATAATGATATTATAAAAATTTAATTGTCACATTTAAGGTAAAAAATGGTTTACCGGGGGGTTAAACTAAAATGATAAGATTTAAAATAAACTAAAAACATTTATAAATTATATTTTATGTCTATATTTTAACCTTAAAATGTTTATTTCCTGATAATACTTCATTTTGGTCTCTTTTTGAATGTTAAAAATGTTAGCACACCCTTTTCTTTTACAGAATTACTACTATTCCACTCGATTGACTTATAAAAGGCCACCCCTCTCATATCTTATTCATAACATCAAACCATATTAATTCAACAAAAAAATACCCAAATAAATTCCCCACATATATCCCCTTATCCTATAATCCATTTGGGTTTTTAGAAATCATTTTTAGGAATACCTTAGTTACAATCCTAAAGAGGTGGTATGTGAAAAGATAAAATTTATAACTCAGAGTATTTGTGTTATTTATTATTCTACATTTGTAAAATATTATTTTTTTATGATTCGATAATAAAACCAGTATATCTAATGTAATTATTTTTTATTGTGTTATGGGAATTTCTTATATTAATTTCATATTCCCTCACGGGAAAAGATAACATTGCACATGTGTATGGCTGACTACTACCTCACTAACTGATTTGACATGTTTTTTATAAACCCCTATCATTGTTGGGTATGATGATGGATATAAAGTAATTATATTATATTAATAAAATTATTTCACCTTTGGTTTAATTATATCATATACACCTTCAATCTTTCAAATCCATAAGGGATATGATTATGTCACTTATGGGTATGAAGGACTACTAGCTCAAGAAGGAATGTGATTCATTTTTCACTAATGCATTAAATGTAAGGTAATAAGGGTACAATAAATGAATATTTGTGATATAAATAACTATTAGATTCAATTAAAAATTTTCTTTTTGAAAATAAAATATATCATTTTCTTTTATAAATTTTCACTCATATAAAAATGATAACTTTGTTTTTGGATGGGTGGACCACTTCATTCATGAAGAGAAATGGATTATACTTCATCATTACACCACATGAATGATATATAAGTATATCTAATGGAAAAAAATTATATATTTTCTTATGAACATTATTTAAATATAAAATATTACTTACCTCCTTTGAATTATGATCGCTGAAAAATGTAATTGTTACTCCTGAATACATATGTCCTACTATCTCTATGATTATAATGTAGTTCATTTTTAATTTTCATATTTCATGATTAATAATAATATAATAACATATGTATAAATATTATAATTTAGTCATGATTATTATTCAAGATATGTTTAAATAAAGACCTCTTCGACCATCGTCAACCTATAAAAATAAATTTTTACGAATAATCCAAATATAGTCAAAATAATTGACATAAACCTAATTGGTTATTAATTATATAAAACATTGTAATATTTGAATTATAAGGATTATGAATCATTTAAAATGGTTCTAGAGAAATTAAACAATTATTATATGTTTATTATTCTTGAATATAAAGAACATATATGATAAATAATGCTTTTTCAAGGGGCTTCATCTAAATTTCCATTCACTGAATAATATTTTGATGCTATGAACCTGTATTGTTTATGAGGAGTATATAAAAACCATTTATCATGTTATATAATTATTTAATCTATTATCATGTTACTTAATGCTATATATTATATTATTCTTTCATATTACTTATGATTAAAATATTTCTAATGTGATAAGTGAATTTACTTTTAAAAAATATATTTTAATATTTTCCTTCTAACTCTCTTTTTTATTTCATTTACATTGTTTTAAGATTATTTTAGTATATAAATTATAGTTTATAAAGAAAATTCTTATCTTCATTTTTAATGTTTATAAAAATGGAATATTTGTACAGAATGTTTTATTGATGATGTGGTCCTTGGATATCATTTTTGGTCAGTTCACCCATATAGTGTCTGGTGATCCCATTATACCTTTTATGATGGTTTCACCTATATATCCCTCCAATTTATTAGGTAATTTTTTTTGAAGAATTATATTTCAATTTAGGTGTATGGTTATTCTGAATTTTGTGGGACCTGTATTGGTTTTAAAATGGTTCTATGAGATGAAGTCTGAATGAAACTACATTTTTTTAAAATAAATTTACATGAATTAGTCACCCAATTAATGTTCGAAGAAATTTATTAAAAAAAATGTTAAACAGTAGAAACCATGAGGTGTAATGAACTTACACCAGCAAATAGTTACCGAGAAACAAAATAAAATAAGGCTTAAACAAATGGCCTCAGACCTGCAACACCATCACTAAAAGAGGCCGCATGTCTACCTATTCTAGTGTAGTAATACGAAGGGAGGGTTGACAGTGGAAGACTATAACCATCCTTAGGACGGACCAACTGCAAAAGTCTGGAGCAGCATGTCATTATAGATAATGTCTTGTATCTGCAATCAAACAAGACAAAAAACCAGAAATGTAGGTCACACTTGAAGGGACCACCGATGAAGAACAAGTAGTAGAAGAATCCTACTATAGTAAAAAAAAAGGAAAGCAATGAATTACATATCAAGAAGATCTAGGTGCACTAAAACCTTGAGAAAAATTACTGGCAAGGGATGTCATTAAAATTAAATCTTGGGTCCTTTTTAAATTATTCATCCACTTTGATGAACATCCTCTTTCGGAGATTAAGATAGGTATCTTCTGAAATATCTCTATTCTTATACTAACCAAAAGCCATGTTGTCTCTCTCTTTAATCCATGAGTCAATCTCATTTGGGATCTCAAGATCATCAGTTAATTGATAATCATTCCTATATGCAGGGTCATAATTCTCACAATATGACTCTTATGATTCAAAATCATAAGAGGATGTTGCATCACCTGAGGAGGAAGTTACTATATCATTTAGAATTGGTTTTGGGGGAAGTTTGTTCGTTATCTTCAAGTTAGTAGCAAGAGAAAGCATGAAAACTATATTGTATAGTTTTTTTGTATGAGATATGTTCTTATTATCTAAATATATAATTTAAAGAGATACTTATTTTAAGGGAATTAATTATGGGAAAAAACTACAGAGTATATATTAGTTAAGGTATGGTCCTTATATTCGGTATTTGAGGACTGTTAAATAACTGTATATGATTAGATAATTTTATTCTCATTCCTTAGATAGATACTACATTATATGTTATTTAAATGATATATCATTTTAATATTACCATGTTGCTTTATCTAAACAATGTCTTCTCAAAATGGTTTTCCACATAGGAAAAATGAAAATTGTAGTGGGAAGGCATATAAAAAAATATCATTCGAAATAAAAATCCTGAGAAGGATTGAATTAGAACAAGGTAGTTTATTTTTAGTTTTGAATCAGTTGATACAATCTATAAATGGTGGTGGTATCCATTCCAAAGAGGGATCTGATGTACCATAAAATAAAATGTATACATTATAGAATTTTATGACTCAACATCCTTGATAATTCATGTGATCATCTGATTCTATGGTAACTAAAATAGGGATTAATTATATGGAGAAGATATTTGATATCATGAGATGTTTGAAATTTCAAAAGTTTACCCTGTCAATTTTTTGTTTTAAAGGTGAAGATAATCGACAGTGGTATTTGGTTAACAATACTATAGATATTGATGATATTGATTCCGTGGAATGGGATGAATTTAAGGATTTTCCTTGAAAAATATTTCCCTATTTTTGTTTGAATCTGGATGGGAAAATAATTAATATAATTAAGGTAAAAAGATACAGATTATCTAACAACATATGAAGCTAATTTTTTTAACTGAATAGGTGGGAACTTGTTTTTTCTAGTGATATTGATATTAAAATTAATATATTTTACTCGGGAATAAAACAATGTCTGTAAAGGGATTGAGCTTCCTAATAAATTAATATCTATTTGAATGTTTTCATTATGTTGATGAAAGTAGAGATGGAACTATCTGACACATATATATCTCCGAATGATGGATGTAAGAAGTGGAAATGATGATAAGAGATAAGGAAACATGGATCAAATTAATATAGAAATAATATAAAGAATTTTCCCTATTGTGGATTGCGTCATAAAAAACACCCTAGAGAATGTATTTTGAAATAATGGAAGTGTTATCAATGTGGAGATTTAGGCAAAATGGCCCATGATTATAAAGAAATGAAACCTGAAGAAACAGATAATGGGGTAACTCATTGGAACCAAATGGTGAGGTATTTTAGTTTAAATGAGGTGGGTTATTATGCCATCATGTTCATAAATTAAGTGACATAGGTTTTAAATAATCATTCTTAGAAGAAACAATGTGTAGAAAATTATTTTTATAAAACTATGGTTGATGTATGGCCATCAAATGATGTGGTGAAAGGTATGTTACATGTGAATTTGAATAACAAAAATACCCTATTTGACTATAGATCTTAACATTATTTCATTTCTGATAAATTTTTATATAAATTGACAATATCAACTCATTAATGTAAGATATAAATTTTGGTGAAAACTATATGTGTTAATATTAAATATCCCATGATTTATATAAGTCATCCTACAGTTATCAGTGGGATGTTCTATCCTGAGATTCATGTTGAGCTAGCGGGAGAAGAGTATGATATCATATTGAATATGGATTTTCCATTAGCTTATCAAGATAATATATTTTTACTAGACATGAATGTGGGATTCAATGATTTCATGACTTTGATAACATACCACAAAACTATGAAATTGATTAGTGATAGCATTCAAATTTACCTAGCTGATACTGTCGTAAAAAATGAAAATGTTAAAATTATTTATGTTTTAGAAGTGAATGAATAAATGGATTAAATTTTAGATTATTTTTCCTAGGTTATTATTAATCTAGAGGTAGAGTTTACATTTGACTTGTTATGTGATTCTAATACAAGTTTTAATCCCTCTTATTGGATGGATCAAGTGGAACCTTTAAAATTGAAAAGGAGATTGATGAAATTGTTACATAAAGGGTTCATTGTCCTATTTTTCTAATATAATGATTGTTAAATCATACAATTCATTCATTATATATCCTTGAATAAAATAAATTTCAAGAAAAAATATCATTTTACTTATATTGATGATTTGTTTTATTAGCTCCAAGGAGCATACAATTTTTTGAAGGCTAATCTAAGGTCTTGTTACCCTTAATTGAAGGTGAATAAGGATGACTTTACAATGACTACATTCTAGAAATGATATGGGAACTATGAGCTTATAGTTATTACTTTTTTGTTTTCCAAAGAACCCATTGTATATATAGACCTTATGAATAATTTTTTTCATGAGTTCTTAGACAATTGTTTTGTTGTTTTTTTTGATGAAATTTTATTTTGTTCTAAATGTCGGGAGGAACCTGATGGCACATAATTATTTTTTTGAAAATCGTAAAAGGAAATAAAATATATGTGAAATTTAGTACATTTGAATTTTGGTTGCAATGGAATTGTTTCTATTGGAATATCATTTCTAAATATGGAAAATTTTTTATCCCTACTAAAACAATTTTTATTGAAGAATATAAAATACCGTAAAATATCATAGAGGTTTTGTAGATTTATTTTAGTATTGGGACACTACCAGTTGATTGATAAAAAAATTTATTCGTTGTCTTGCCCACTGACAAAATTAACTCAAAAATTAATTAAGTAAATATTGATAAAAGAATTTTAGAATTATTTCAAGGAACTAAAAACAAGATTGATGAATTCTCTAGTTTTCACAATGCCTTATAGAAATGTTGATTTCAGCATATATTGTGATGATTCATTGAATGTAAATGGTTATTCCCTAATACATAATGATCAGGTAATCTCATTTTCTCCACACCCGTTGGGGCCTCTCCAATAAAATTAACAGACACATGATCTTGAATTAGTTGGTATGATTTTATGTTCAAAAATATTAAGGTATAATTTTTATGAAGTTAACATCAAAATATATTGTGATTAGAAAAATTGAGTATATATTAACTCAAAAATAATTTAACATCTGAATGAAAATATTCCTAGAATCGATCAATGGTTTTGATTTCAGGAATCATTATAATTATGGAAATGAAATCAAAGTGGATTCTTTATGTCATAAAAATAATACTACAATAACCGTACTAAAATTGGGATGCATCCCTTTATTTAATTATTTTATAAATTTTGGCCTAGAAGTTTCAGATTTTAGGACATCAAATTTTGGGTTAAATTTTTAGTTTTGTCAAATTTATCATAAACAATTAAGAATGCTTAGATGAATGATCAATATTTGTTAAAAAAGGTAGAATATATTAATAATAGTAAGATCCCATATTTTAATATTGATGAAGACGTTATTTTATTATTTAAAGAATAATATCTATACCATGAAATTATCATCTGAATAAATAGTTATTAATTAATGCTTATAGTTAACTGTTTAATGTTCATAAAAGTAGCACTAATATGTACAGAGGCCTTCATGATTATTAATAGTTAGATGGAAGAAAACAAGATATTTCTATCTTTACCATGAATTTTTTACATATCAAATGGTTAAATAAGAATGAAAATTACTAAATGGAATTATTTTACCATTTTTAGTGTTAGAGTGAAAATGTGAAAATATATCTATGGATTTTGTGGTGTTATTACCAAATACTTCTCAATGTTATATTGTGATATTGGTTGTTGTTGATCGATTTATTTTATATATTTATTTACTTACCAAGGAAGATACTATTCCTCTATATAAACTTCATCAACTGTATCTAAATGAGATAGTCAGGTTTCAGGGATTTCATCTCCCAATTGTATCAGAAAGCAATCGAAGGTTCTAGTGTAGGTTTTTTTAAAGGAAATCAGAAATTTTTGGGTACTAAATTAAATTTTTGTACAGAATTTAGTCTCCAAAACAATGGTCATTTTGAGTAGGAGATTAAAACAATGGAATATATGATCCATTATTTTCAATAAATTATAATGGCATTATGGATAAATATATTAATTTGGTTTATTTTTCTTATAATAGTATTTTTCATTATAGTATATAGGTGGAACCATTTGAGGAATTATATGGAAGGTGATGTTAGACACCACCATTTCTGGATGATCTTCTAGAAAGTATGTTTATGGGACCAGATTTAAGAGTGAAAATGTTTGAGAAGGTGAATTTTATTCAACAACATATGAGTAGAGCTCAAGCCATGTAGAAAAGTAATGATGATAATAGGAGGAAATATCTTCCTTTCGAGGTAGGTGACCAAGTCATTATCAATGTTCCTCTATAGAAAAGAATTATTATTTTTGGAAATAAAGTGAATACAAGTCTATGGTTCATTAGAAAATATTAAATACTATATATATTTGGATTATTTTTCTACCGACTAGCCTTAACATCGAGTTTATCCCATGTATATAATGTTTTTCATGACTCAGGGTTAAGAAAATATATGCTAGATCCATATCAGGTTTTAAACCCTAATGTAAATAAGTTAAAAGAGAATATTTATTCTATAGAACATCCTGTTCTAATTCTTTGACATAGAGAGAAAGTGTTTTTGAATAATGGTGTTCATTGGGTTAATATTTTATAGAAAAACCATAAGGTTGAACATGAAACATGGTAATCTAAAATATCTATGAGGGAATGATATTCCCAACTATTGAATAAGTGAATAAAACAACAATGATGAATTTTATGAACACTGTGATGCCTCGGTCTGGGAGTTCATGGTTCTCAGGAGACTAAAAGTTTCAGGCCAATATCGCAAACCAAGGGGCATGATGGAAGTGATTTGGACTGCCGCCTTCAATGGGTGGATAAAATACAACATGGATGGAGCCTCCAAATGGATTCCCAGACCATCAGGCTACAAGGTAATTTTCAAGAATCCACACGGGGATGTGGTGGAATGAAACTATGGTCTATGCGGGCACACGACAGCTTCAGAGTTTGAAATGATGGCTC
This sequence comes from Viscum album, assembly GCA_963277665.1. NCBI lineage: Eukaryota > Viridiplantae > Streptophyta > Magnoliopsida > Santalales > Viscaceae > Viscum > Viscum album. The sequence goes on from OY728150.1 coordinate 663,188,893, forward strand.
TCATCAGCGCGGTGGATATCGTTTTATAACTAAATTAGAACAACATTTGGTTTGAGAGCAACTTGGACATGGTGGTGTATGAAATTAGGATGGTTCAGACAAGGTTTATTGGATGATGGAAGGTAAATGGATGAATTGTCTTGATAAACGTTCTTCCTTAAACTACTTCATCACGCATACCTTCTGGGAGGCGAATCACATTGCAGATGGACTTGCAAGCAAAGGGGTGTCAGAAGAGAGGATCATCCACATCAAATCAATTCCTAATGACATGGTCCCTCTTCTTACTTTGGAAAAATGTAAAATTCCTTATTTTCGTCTCCTATAATGTTTCAACTTTTTCAATTTAAGTTCCTCCATGCTCATCTTTCTCAAAAACAGAAGTGGTTGAAGTAAAAAAAAATTTGAAAGAACTTTGTAAAGTTTTATACTTCAAAAAAACCATGATGAATTTAGAAAAAATGTTATAAAATTAAAATAACATGAAAATATAAAATAAATCACTTTCATGTTTATAAATATAGTTATATTAGTTATTAAAATATTAATTAATTTTCAAATTATAAGTAAATAGTTCTAATTAATCACTTTTATTATATGGTTTTATATAATTATTTAATTTATAAATATTATAATTTGAATTTTAAAAAATTATTATAAATTTTTAAATAATCATATCAAAATTTTCATACGGTTAAAATTTTGTATTTTTAGGAAAATATTTATTTTTCAGTGAATACTGAAAAATATCAATTTTTGTATCAAAAAGATTATTTATTTTTAATAAATTTAGTAATTTAAATGTTACATTTTTTATTTAATGTAACAAAAATATTTTATATGTTTTTTAAACCAACTAATGACCTTTTAATCATGTTCATAATGGTGCCAACGAGCCCATACCCGAGTGGTAAGGGCTCCTTCTTGGCATCCAAGAGACCCGGGTTCAAAACCAGGTGGAGGGAAATTTCCAGGTACTATAAAAATACTATAGCAGTATTGTAGAAGTTACTGTTCAGTACTGTAGCAGCCAGAACTATTCACCCGATTTGGGCCTTTGGGCCACCGGTTTGGGGCTACGGGTCTCCAGGGCCTTCGGGTCATCAAAGGCCTTCGGGCCACAGGGCCTTCGGGTCCCGTAGACCATGGAGTGGCCCAGTTCACATAGAATAGGCCCCGGAAGAGGATTAGAGCAACAGGAGTAACAGCTACCAGATGCAGAGCTGACCGGATTGGAAGAATGAGAGGGTATGGTATCCGCCATCGGGACCAGGCACCGTGCAACTTTGTACAGGGAAATGATAGCTGATTAGCAATGCACGGTGGGGAGCTAAAGAGTTCAATGATTCAAGATGCTGGGGAGGGGCAGTTCTAGTGGGATGGGCCTACATATCATGTAATGGGCATGGTATGCCTCTAGGCTTTTGGGTCATGTATTGCGCGTCATGTCGGGCCTTATGCCTTGGTCCTACGGGTCATGTATGGGTTCCCCTTAAACCCTTAAAAGGGGGATTATCTATAATAAAATAAAAAGAAGAAGGCCTTCAGACCATTCAAAAAAAAATCATATTAATATTGGATTTTATTATAGGCTTGTTTCTAGGATTAAAACTGGTTTTTCCTAAAACTATTTTAAAGTGAACAATGTTTCTACAAGTTGATTAACTATGATAATAATAAATGAGGAGTTTTTCTAAATGAAATATAGATAATATAAATATATATTTATTAATATATATTCATATAATTATTATTATGAGTCATAGATTAAATATAAAATCATCTTTTTCTTGAAAAATACACTTCTTGAAACCCTCTTTATAGACGCCTCTACTATTTTTGGATTAAATATAATTTCTCCAATACAGTTAATTTAAATTGGTGAATGGATTTATTATTTTAAATCAGATTAATTTATATTTTCTAATAACTAAAAATTAAATTTTCACCAAAATTAATAGTTAAAACACTAAAAATAAACTATCGAAGTTAAGGTAAAAATGGGTTTATTGGGGGTTAGACTAAAATGATAAGGGTTAGAATAACCCAAATAGAAGTATAAATAATGTTTTATGGTCATATTTTGACCCCATAATTTCCATTTCTTGAGAATACATCATTTTGGACCCTTTTGGAAAGTAAAAAATGTGGTTAAACCTTTTTCTTTTCAAATGTAACAAGTGCGCCACCTATATCACTTATAAAAGCCCACACAATCTCCTCTCTTATTCAAACCATCAAACTCTTTTTTATCAGCCTAAAAAAACCCAAATAATTTCCAAAAATCCATTTTCTATTCCTATAATTATTTTTGATCATAAATACATTCTTGGAATACCTTACGTATAATCTTAAATATGTAGTCCAAGAAGAAGTAAAATAACTAACTATGCAATTTTGTGTTATTTATTCTTCCACCTATTCAAAATATTATTCATTTATGATTATATTATTTTAAATGCATAAAATATAAAATTAGTTTTTATTATGTTAATTTTATTGCCTATATCCATCTCATCTTCCCTCAAATGGGAGATGATAACATTACATATGTGTACGGTGGACTACCGTCTCACAAATCGATGTGACAAGTTTTACATCAACACCTTCCACAATTGGATATGATGATGGATATAAATTATTTATATGGTATTAATAACATAATTATACCTATGGATTCATTATATCATATATATATATATATATACATTTTTTATTATACATTCAGTAGGGATACGATAACATTGATCATGTGTATAATGGACTACCGTATTGCGAAGCGATGTGATTTGTTTTTCAGTAACACTTTACATAGATGGCAATAAGGATACATTTATTGAATATATGGGATTTAAATAAAATATTTATATGTTTTAAAATACAATATATCTTTTTTTATTCCTTTTAAGTAATTTAACAATTATAGTTGTTGGTTTACGTGTAGACTACCACCTTCCCAAAGCAACGTGACCCTTTTTTCACCACCACACAAAATAGATGATACATTTAAGCTGGTTTAATGTAATAATATGTTATATATGATATTATTATCTTTTTATAATGATAAAATATTAATTTACACACTTTTATGATGATCTTTGATAAATGGAAACATTATCATGCATATGTATGGTCTACCATCTACATGATCGAAACACAATTAATTTCCCATAACCATACTTACTGATTGGCCTTAAATTTTTAAATTATGTAAAAATATGACAATTAGGTCATAATTATTGATATTAATATGTTTAAATAATGACCTCTTTTACCATATTCGACATACCGAAATAATTTTTAACACATAATCTGAATATAGTTATAAAATTAGTGACATGAATTGGTTTCCCAATTCATGTCGCCTATGGAATTTATTAAAGTCGAAAAAGGACAATACAACCTCGAGGTGTAAGAACTTACACCAGTAGGGAATTAAAGGAGTTAAATATAATATTAAATCCAAAAAAGAAATCGGTTCTTGAAGACAACCTAGAAAAATCACCATTCAGTTGCTTCAAAGCTGGACCTTCAGAAATGAAGTCCATCCATAAAAGCAGCGAGTTGCCCTATTAGATAGACCGAACCTTCCTCCCCACTAAAGCATGAACTACAACCATGCAGAGCAGAGGGAAAGAGAAGGAGGATTCCATCTTGCTGCTAAAGAATACTTGATGTACCTCTGGAGTGCCAGCTAGATACTGATAATTTCGAAATAAGAAAGGCTGAGCTGGCATCAAGCTGACCAGAGTTGAAACTAAAAACACTTTCGGAATGTTTCTCACTGTTGACTCAATCAACAAGTCCCCATCCTCGTCAGTACACATCTCTTTCAATATCCTCTCAAAATGATCCGCACTATGCTTTGTTGGTACTGAAACACAACCAATAGAAACTAAACAATAAATCCTAGTGTTAGGCCACAGAAGTTGAGCTTATCTGATGGTAAAAATAGTTGGATTATTTTCCACTATATCACCATCTTGCCACCTATTTTCTTCATCAGATAAATCATCAAGAAAATAAGGTGCAACAGATGATTCTCTTATTGATTTCCAAACAAGATGCTTGTAACTTCCGATAAAAGCACTATGCTTGTAGCCAATTTGAGCATTAGTAGTGGAAGATCCTAGCCCACTAATAGTAGAACTACCAGTACTTGTAGACCACGGCCGTCAAATAGACAGAATGCATACAGATCGAACCATGTAATCAGATATAAACCTAATTGAGTAAGTAATCATATATTACATTTTAATATGTTTAATAAAAGAAATAATACACCTAAATAATTTTATTAATAATCTAAATAATTAAACTAATATTATTTTTTAAGAATAAAAAAATAAATGGGATGTATCTAACCCATGGTATTATACTTCACCTCAATTTCTTTTCATTGAGGAGTATTTTTATGTCATGTACCTATATTATTTATGAGGTGTATATAAATCCCCATTTACATATTATATAATGAATATATCTGTTATCATTTATATAATTTTTTTAATTATATTCCTCATGGATATTATAAATCAATTATTCCCAAAGTGATAAGGGTATTTTCATTTAAAACAAATCTATTTTTGTATTTTCCATATAACACTATTTTTCTTCAATGTTGATACCCAAAAATGATTTTTTGCAACATGAGAGTTTTATAAATGCTATTTTTATCTTTATTTTAATGTTTTTGAAGAAATATAATCTTTTTATGTAATTATTGACATCTATTACAAATGAAAAAAATGAAATTTGTTTTATGAATATGGATACAATGACTTTTAAAACTGTCATAAAAATTATTTTATGCTTTGATTACATTAAAATATTTCATGTTTTATTCAAATAAATATCATGTTAACCTAATTCTGAGATATTTATGTTTTTAATATGGGGTTTTACAATAAAATTATATTTTGATATTTGAATGTGTTATGAAAACAGGCCTAAAAGTTATTTTCAAGGGTTTTTTTGATGTTTAGTTTCAATCATGAAATGTGTTATTCAGAACATAGCCCATGAAATTTTTTTATGATGAGTATTATTAGATCAAATCATGTGATACTTTAATAGATTATATAATGGGTGCGCCTTGATAACAATATGATTCATTGGGTAATGATTATATTATCTCGAGAAATATATTAGAGTTTTTTTATATAGTTATTTCAATTTATAAGGGTTTAATAAGGGTTCTATAAGGGATATTTGAGATGATTTTCGATGGAACCTACATGTATTTTTTATAAATTCTGTTGATTTTACATGGATTTTCTTTTCAAAAGGTAATATTAATACTATTTTTAATAGAATGATAATTCCATATATTTCAGAAAGTTATATTTTTTATAAATGTTTTTAATGTGTTTTCATGTTTTCCACTAGACTAATTGTTTTATTCTTTTTATGTCCCTTTTAGAGGTGTTTTCACTTATCCCATGTTTCGAAAATGTTTAAATGGGATTTAAGAATGGGTAAGGGAAAGGATATGTAATTTTGTATTTCATAAGGATTTTTCATGAAAAGAAATAATTTTTTGTTCTCAAAATTCATATCAGGGGAATCGATACAGAAACAAAGATTCTACTTTGTTTTATATGGTTTTTATGTTTGATTTATGTCTTAATTATGTAAATGTCTAAAACTGAAAATATCCAAAAAATTTAATAGAATTGGCTTCTTAAAAAACTCATGATTATGTAATGTTTTAGGATAGGTCCTTATACAGTGATTTAATTATCCATCCTTATTTTTTTACAATGATGACTCACCCAAACCATAGTGAAGCACTATAGAGTAAAAAAAATTTATCTATATTCCCATATAATTTATTATTTTATTATTTTAATTCAACATAATTCTTCTATATGGTCTCTTTGAGATTTTCATGGATCTAGATATGACTTAAATCGAAAACTCACAACATGATTTTGGGGAAGGATAAGATGTTTCTAATGTAATATTGTAATGTTTTTCTAAAAAATAGTAATTTAATAAATGTTTACTTCCTTATAGATCGTTTCATATGGTATTCTATCTCTATTAGGTATCAGGACCCATATTATATATATTTATTTAAAATAGAGTTCATGAGTATCATTACCTTAATATGTGATAACCGGATAATTTGGGATATTGAATGGGATTTCATTATACTAACAAAAAATATTTTCTCTTTACGGGGAAATCAAATCCATACCCAATATTATGAAAAATTAAACTAATGGATGTAGAACTAAATCCATAAGATGTATCCTTACCCTAATTTATATTATATAATATTTATATATCATTAATAAAATCATAGTGACACTAGGTCTTTTCATATATGTATAAGAAGAATTTACCAATCATTATTTTATCATGATCAGACTAAGATATATTGATTTAATATGATCTTTATTGTTCCCTAAACTTAGGGGGTTTTCAATTCATATTATTTTCATTTTCTCATGTCTTAGGGTGTTGGTTTTTTTAATTCAAAAAATCCTCGTATTGTAAGTATTTTAGTGTTTTGTCATATTATTTGGAAAATTAATTTTCTATGTAAAATTAGGTAGCTTTTTCATCCTATTATGATAATAATTATCTTTTCTCCAGTCCTCCCACACTTTAAACAATTACTTGTTCTATATAGGTAATTGTATGGGTGATTTCTACGACTTATTGATTTTCAAGCATTTCAACCTTAATTCCATGTGACTTGTTATAATTTATTCCATAATACTCAAAATTCTATTTTTTCTATAGAATAATGAGAATAGTCAGTTTCTATATGAACCTTTAGCACACATCAAACAATTTCATTATAGGGCCATAGGTAAAACCCACGGTGTTTCATTCTATAATTTCTAAATTTTCATTATAAGTTATAATGGATTCATTATAATTTTATGAGAACCCTATGAAATCCCTCTCCATCGTTATGAGATGTACTAGATAATGATAATTTTAAAAAAAATCTTGAACTCCTCCATTCCCATAGAGTCAACTATTTCAATTTTCATGGAATTTATCATTATTGAATACCATTGGCCACCCTCTTCATCCAAATGATATATGAATAGAATGACATTATAATAGTCTAGGTTCTAGAGATTAAAAAATACTTTCAATAATGCACTAATACCATTCCTAAAAAAAGTGTGGGTTAGAAGATCCACTAATGGAGGGTGAATATTGTCTTATGATATAATTGTAAAGAACATTACCCTTCTATGGAATGTTTGTGAGCTCAAAATTGTTTTATTTTCTATTCTTATCTTTTAAATATTTTGTGAACATTTTCATGAATAGTTTCACCACAGATGCCATCCCATTTGGGTTCTCATTGTTAAAATCATCATGTTTTTTTAAACAAATTATTAAAATGTTTATTATTGGATCAAACCATTAAATAAAATAAGGTAATATCATGGATAATAATACGTATAAAAACTATGAATATAAAATAAATAACTCATAAATAATGTCTATACCTTATCCTATGAACTTATATGATTCAATAAAGTTTATCAAATTTTATTTCCACGTAGGATTAGAAACCAAATAAGACTCAATTCCAATACAATGGGTTTGAAAGAGAATGTGAATTAACCAATGAAAATTCACAATGAGTGTAAAACTAGGTGTGCAGTTAATCCTCTTTATTATTCATCAGGTGAGGATCGGGTCAATATTCAATCAAACCTATCAGGGTAATTACCCCTTGGTGAATTTATGTGAGATCATGTATAAAATTATTTATATCTAGACAGTGATTTCATTTATAGATAAAAACAACATTATTTTTCATATTTTTTTATATTATAGAGAATAAAAATCAAAACTAATCTCACAATCCTTAGAACCGATGGATTAGTTTCTTTAAGTATTATCTACACAGAAAAAAATATTTTAAAAAAACATACAAAAATTTCTCCAAAATTGGAACACTGTAAACTCTATCATAGACTCCTCAGAGGTTATACTCAACTTTATAATGAAAGGAATGGAAATATAGGAATGGTTTTATATAGAACAAAAGTAAGGGAGAATTATTAACATGTCATTACGGATTAAATCCTAAGTATATTATCAACATGATCATGGGATAAATATTGTATTAAAACAATATGTAAAAATAATGTTTTTCCATATGTCTAAAAATATGAACATGAAATCTCAAATGAACAAACATATACTCTAGAATAAGTGTGTGAGATAATAAAAATGATCCGTAGAGAATAATCACATGAATATTACCATAAATTATGGTATGTCATTAAAAGATACTAAAATAAGGAATTATGGCATGGACATAAGGATACATAAATCATAAAAATGTGAGATAATTCCATCACGATGTCATATTATGTTTTTAATAAACAAAATTTCCACATAACATTTTTTGAACAAATAAGATGTCCCTGCATCATGCTATGAGTAGAAAATTTTCCAACCATAACATCACTATCTCATGAGATGTATATAGAGCACCATAATTATTATACGTTTAAATCATTTTAAATGACATTTCATTACAATTTACAATTATTCACACATTGGGACTATATAAGTTCAGTGTCTTTTTAAAATTGGATATGTAAAAAAAGGTACATAAAATATCTACATAATTATGTAATATGTTATTTAAAAAAAATCCTTCACAGAAATATCATAGTTAAAACATTTCATCATAACCTAGGGAACAAATACATAATAAAGGGTTATATTTTTTGCTCAGAAAGTGTAAACGCAATATATTTTAGTCAATGATTATAATTGAGCCTATAGAAATTATAATAGTGTGAGAATATGATCATGAATTACCATAATTATACCCAATCAGTCAAAGACTATAAATATTAAATCATTGAATAAGGTTTGTTAAAATTTTATACATAATATGTAAGAGTGTGGAATCATAAAAAATAATTCATGTTCTATGAAAAAATATCATAATAAAAATAAATTATTTTTTGGAAGATACATAATAATTGAAAATAATTTTTTAGTCAACGATCACTACAAATACTATAATATTGGATTGGTTCCACTCCAAATTTCATCATTTACTTTGTAAAGGTTCACTCTCAGGACTATCTTACCAGATAAATAAACATACTAAACACACAACACTCTCCATTCTAGTCTTTATCTAAATATATATATTTATTTACCCAATGAATTATAGGGATATGTAATTCTAGGCCTTCCTTTCACATAATGAATACCCTACATATGCGTGCCACGATTTCCAAAAACATTCATCATATCATTAAGTAATAACACATGGAAAGGTTACAAGTTTTATAAAAAATTCAGTATCATAATTATAAACCATCAAAGAATATAATAAATATGGTAATGTTGGATTATTCCCTATGTAAATCATAATAATCAATAAAATATGTTTTTATAGATAAAAATACTTATAAAATACCACTAGAATTTTTTTGGAGGAAAATAACCATTTTATTTGAAATCACTTATTTGGAATAAATTTATTTACAAAATAATAAGGATATTATTTTATTTCCAATGAATAAATTCATCATATATAGGAATCATTAAATAAATGAGTATTCATTATGGCAGTGAAAAGAATTTATTTATTTATATTAAAGAAAAAATTGATTTCACATTTTCAAGTAAAGTGTAAAAAGCACCATATTTGGAAAATGATAAGAATTTTATTTTTAAATTTTATTAAGGAAATGAAAATATAGTCAAAAATAATATAAATAATATATTTACAATACTAAAAAAAATCATGAATAAATTATAATGTAAAATATTGACATTAAATAAAACATTATCGAATGAATGGAAAAATATCATTTTTATTTAAAACTATTTTCTTAGTATCTGGAGTAATTAAATACGATAAAATTAAAAGAAAAAAAATGAAATATCTAAAAAATTCAATTAGATAAAAACATCATCATATTTTGGTTGTACATATCAAAAAATATAGTTTTCAAAATATTTAACCATAAGAAATCCTTGTAAAATTGATATTATAATATAAAACCCTTACCTTAAGTCTTTCTTACATCACAATTCAAAAAACCTAATATATAATAAATTTAAATTTATTATAATTATATAGTGATTTTTAATCAAAAATATAATACCTTTCGTTGTTTCCAAATAATATCTTATATCCCATTTAGTAATAATTTATCATTATCATCACCATTTTATGTGTTAACTACTTCATTTTTCATGTATATTTTTTGTTAGAAAGTCATGGTCAATGAAATATTACCTTGTTTAATTCATATATAAAATTATAATCATTTTATAAATATATTATATATTCATTATATATATACTTAAATAATTCAAATAAACTGGTGATGAAAAATGAATTACATCACTATAGGGAGATGGTAATTCATTCATATGCATATATGGCACTTCCATTTTTCTATGGATAGAATAATATGAAGTTAAAATATAATTAAGATTTATAGAATATTTATTAAAAAATACATATAATGAATTATAATTATAAAAACAACCATCCTTGAATGATGGTTTTGGAAAATGAGTCGCATCGTTATGCCGATATGGTAGTCTACATGTAAGAACGAGCGATACATTCATCTACCATTAGATTGAGAAGAGGAGGTAAATGGTGTTTACATCATTATATTAACATGTTATTATATTTATGATACTATATTCATAAATCCTTATATAAACAACAATTCTATATGATGTATAAGATGAAATTAAGTTTAAAAAACATTGATAATATTTTTACCTCTTCTTTGACAAAACTCTTTTGGATTACTACAAAGTTATTGAAGGATTGCTACTAGGAGAATAATAAAATATATATGATTAAGTGAAGGATTCTATAATTTATTTTTAGTAGGTATTTTCTGATATATTATTTTCAAATAGTTTTTTTAAGGGAGGAGAATATTTTCCCTTCTAAATATGAGAGGTGGGACGTTAATTAAATTTATTAAAATATTTCAATGACGTAAGGTCACATTCAGGTGAAAGTGGATCCAAATATTCATGAATTAAAAAATAAAATAATATAAGGTTTTAAATATATTCACAAAAATAATAATTTTACTATTTTTTGTGGCAATAATAAAATTATTTCATGGCTTAAGACCCAGTAAACTCCTTTTAACCTTAACCGCAGTAAAAAAATATTACAGTTTTTATTATTGCCCATGGATAATAAATAATTTCAACCTATTAAATTATATTAAATATGATTAAGAAAAATATTAAATCCACATTAATATATTAAATTTATATAAGTGGAAGAATTTAATTTTTAATCAATCCCACAACCTGAAACGAATACTATTTTCCAAAAATATAATTTTTAGCATAAAACATTATTTACATTCATTACTATCCTTGTAAAATTAAAAATATTAGAGTTAAATTTTTTTATTGTATATATGATAAAAAATTTTCATTAAAACCATTAATCAATATATAATAAATTAATTTATTAATATAAAAAATGTTTTTCACGTAAACATTTTTTTGAAAATTATTTTTTTAAGCAAACAAATTAGCTTATAAAAAATTAATTATAATTATTATTCCTAGGAAATTAGATATATTATTTATAATTAATATATTATTATGTTAATTTCTGAAAAAATTCAAACTATTATGTGATATTTTCTTGAAAATAAATGAAAAGTTTTATAGAAATCAATAATTTTCAAAATTAAATGAACAATAAATATTTTTTAAAAAGTCCTAAAAATTCACCATTAGATAATATTGAAATTATTATTTTAAAATAAAAATTAATTCTCAAAATAAAATTTTCTAGTAATTGGTATATATTTATTATAATTATTTTGTTCTATAATTTGATGAAAATAATTTTTGAAGAAAACATATTTTTTGAAGGGTAAAATGAATTTTCTAAAAATTGAGTACTTATTTATTACGAATAATCAATGACTTTTCATTAATAAAAATAGTTATATATATGTTTAATAAGGTGGTTATTACTATTCATGAATTAAAATTTAATATCTAGGTTATTACATTTTACTATATGATCGATCATATAGACTTGGGGTTGCGTTTCATGAAAGCTATCAAATCTTCAATTTTTATTTCAAAACAAATTCATATAAAATAATGGGGTTTTACATTCAAACAAATTTGAAATGAATTATACCTAAAAAATTATGTCACTTTGGTATAAAAAAATGATGATATTTCTTTTCTTTCATATCCTCAAGTTTCCATATTGTTTCAAAAAAATATAAATTCTTACAAATAACATTAACCAAGTGTGTAGTACAGAACTTTATAAATTTATCAATTTGATCATAGATTTATTCTAGTTTTTCTTAATCATTAAGGTAATTTTTCAGTGGTATATCCTTTATTTTCAGTACAAGTGAAGAATCGGGTATGTAATTCATCACGGTAGATATATAGAACAAATAATGAACCCATAGAGGTTTGGTTGGAGTGAAATATAATCAGCTACATGCCCTACTCTCTCAAGAATCTATAAGGAATTGGTATAACTAAAGATTAGTTTTCCATTAATTCTAAATCATATAAATTATCAAATGGATAAATTCATAAGAAAAATTATAACCAACATCGAATTCTTGTACTCAATATTGACTTCCATCATAACTCTTCTGTTAACTTTGAGTTGGCTTGATGTGTTGCTAAAAAACTCTAACCATCTATTCCAATTCCATATTTATATCAAGTCCCAATTAATATATTTTTCCATATTATTCACATTATGTAAGAGTTATAAACTTCTATAAATAGATAGCATTATTAGAAGCCATATAAATTCTCTATTGAAAGTTATTGTTATAAGAAAACTATACTATAGGGATGTATTCATCCCAAAAACCTTTAAAATGTAATGAAAAATATCTCAAATTATCCTCCAGGGTTTGAATTGTCCTCTCATATTGTCCTTCTATCTGAGGAAGAAAAGAAATACTAAAACACAACTCAGAACCCATATCTTTCTGAATAATTCTCCAGAACATTGAGATAATCTATGGGTCCTGATCAAATATAATATAATGTGTCACCTCATGTAACACTACTAATTTATTAATGTATATCATACAAATTTTATCATGATATCAATCATATCTGAATTAATTTACGTTTAATAAAATTTAAAGTTTATCAATATATAAATATTCTTTGATTTCAAAATTATCTAATTGTAGTTACATCCTTTTGATGCTTTGGGGAGTCTAATGATGTAATATATAGTCATATTTCACCATTTCTATTATATTATGAGTAACTATTGTAATATTCCATTACTCTTTTATATGTTAATATTAACTTTTTGACATACCAAGCACTAAGATAAATACTCTGCAATATCCCTCTTTATATTATCCAAAATAATAACTCTTTTATTAACCTATACATCTTCATACTTTTGGGATTAATAGAGGGTGTTGATCTATGAAATTCTATAAATATTTAATTTTTCATATTTAGTATTCATGGGTCACACACATGGTTTTGAAACATTATCATTCCTTGTCAATTAGGTTTGAACCCAGGTCCATTCTCACCATTTTATGCAGCACCCTATCCCCCATTTACTCCTTATTAATATTTACAAGGATATATGGTTGAACACTCATTTGATAAATAAAATATTACTCCAATTACATTAGTATTTTATGGCTAATCCTTTGAAAATCCATAAATATTATAACCATTTGAACCCATCATAGATAGGCATGTATAACCCTTTAGACTCAAAGCAACATCAACCCTTTTCTTTTTCCCTTAGTGGTATTTCACTGAGTAGTGATAATATTTAATCAACTCCAACCATATTCTTTGGAATATATTCAAATAAATATTGGGTAATATATAATTTAAAATTTAATAATAAATATATATTTCAACCTGTTCCTTATAAAGAAAATTCCTCCATATCTTTAATATAAATATTACCACTACTCTCTCCAAATAATGAGTTGTGTAATTTTTTACATGGAACGTTTATTGTCATGGGGGATTATTTATCATTGTATCATTATATATGATAACACCTTCACTGATTAAATTATGGAATTAATATAAATAAAAAATCCTTCTCCACTATAGGGTACTATGAGTAGATGTACACTGACCATACATTTATGTATTTACATAAATGTTTCTTCCCATTATTCAATCATAAGGAACTTCACTTCATTCTATCTTAAAATCATGATTGGATAAGAGAGTTGTGTTAAATAATTTTAAAATAATTAATAATATATAAAAAAATCAATGGCAACTATAGATCTTAGTTAGAGTTGTTGGTATGGGAAAATTTTTAAAATCATCTATCATTAATGGCTCCACTGAAATACACTTACTTGAGATTATATGACACAAAAATGAAAATATTTGTTGCCAAATTTTACATTTGGTAAATTTGTTAAAAATATTATCATTCCTTAGGGTCTTTAATACAATTATTATGTAATCTTAATTCCTTTAAATTCTCTTGGAATATATTATAATATTATCTATAATGACTAGAAAAAATAATTCAAGATTATATCTAAAGACTATATTCTTTGAAACTATTAGAATATTTAGGGTATTAGTAAGTACAAATGGCATCAATATAAATTCATAATTTCCATAAATATAATGAAAGACTATCATGGGTATATTAACCATCCACAATTAATTAATAGTATCCATATGAATGATTAATCTTGAAAAAGTATTGATCTCCTTATAATTGATCAAACAAATAATCAAGATGGATAATAGGATACTAATTCTCCATCATGTTCATATTAAGTTCCTGATAATAAATTGAGAGTCACATTATTCCACATGGTGACACAATCGATTAAATTAATCCCTTATTAGGAATCTCATAGAGTTTCTTTTTCAATTCCTACAACTAAATCATGATCATTCTATATTGAGTATTTTAAATAGGTGTAATGCTGGGTACGTGTTATATTGAAAATTCAAATTTTTTATTCGGATGAATATAAAGAAACTAAAATAAGAATACATTAAAAAATTACATACAATCTGCATATCATCAATATTGTGTTTCTAATCAACTATTATAGATAAATAACAAATTTTAGTTGGAATAAAGTCCCATGAAATGGACATAATCAAAATTGGATATTCATATTTTTTTCTCACATCGATAGACCACCATAGGATGGATTGAGATATAAAATGTGATTTTCATATTATATTAATTTATAAAGGATCTCTGTAGTGAGAGATATCAATTATAAAAATAAAATAAAATTCCATAAAATGAAGAATAATGATATTTTTATAAGTCACATTCTTAAAATCATTAACATAACGTCCTTATATCTAGAGTAGAGGATAAATGTAACTTAACAAACCTGATACAATTTATATATTGACATATCATAGAAAATTCGTTGTTTTATGAATAATCCATTAGAATTGGTTATTGACAAGCATAATTACCAATATCCCCTCAAATAATACATTTAATTCCTTGGTAATTAATTACTCTATTACCTTTATTTCCACACATAAAACATAATTCCCATCTACTGAGACTTTTGATGGGGTTCTTATTCCCATATTCTCAATATATAAAAAATTGATCTTTCTTTCATACTTGACCACTAACACGTGGACTTCCAAAAAATTCTATTTTCATCTAATTTTATTTTTTTAGAAAACTCACTAATGTATATTTTGATAATACTTTATCATGATATATAAGTAGGTATAATGACAAGTTTTATACTTCCATATATTATCTCAATCAATTTATAAATTGTGAAACTATTTA
This sequence comes from Viscum album, assembly GCA_963277665.1. Taxonomy (NCBI): domain Eukaryota; kingdom Viridiplantae; phylum Streptophyta; class Magnoliopsida; order Santalales; family Viscaceae; genus Viscum; species Viscum album. Next base: position 663,204,689 of record OY728150.1, read on the forward strand.
ATTTTCCATCATAATTACTGATAACATTGTTCTTTTGTGTTTTATCCATTGAATAAATAAAAAAACATAGCGTAAGAAATAATATTCATAGTGGGAAATCATATAATCATTGTAAAATCATTAAAAAGAAGCTTAAATCAATAAACCTTATTTTCAATATATGATAACTTGTGGTTAAAATGGTCCATATATGGTCATTATCTATCCTAATAATTCATAATGGTTCGTAAGAAAAATTTGAGATAACCTATGTATTCCCCATGGGAGTGTCACACCAGGTGTGTTGTATAGGACCCTTAAACATATACTTGAATGATATCCAAGATATACATAACCAACTCTTTTTAAGGTTATCACCCTAATGAATCCATTCCAAATCCACACCCACTTTCTTATCCATATGTGGATATATATTCTTATATATGCCACACTCCTTTTTAACCATAACAAATTTTTTTTCACATACATAGGTTTATACTAATGAATTTCAATAATGGTTCTTCATCGTAGTTTTTAAAACATACTAAAACTTTATCTGATACAAACAACGGTGACCTAAAATTCTCAAACATAACTTTAACAAAATTTCAGATGAATATTCAATATGATTCACAGTAATTTACTCATATGGACCATATTGGTTTAGTGTCTATAGAAAAATTGTTTTGTAAAAAACTAGTACATAGTTGATATACTCAATTTCCAATTATGAAATTCATGACGAGCACCCTTCATAGATATGCCATACTTAAAACCTTTCTATATAACATAGGGAAAAGAGATATTAGAAATGCTAATCATAGATGCTCATTATGATTAAATGAAATAGATATCAATAAATGATAATATTAGATCCTAATATAAAGATAAGGGTGTGATAAAATTATCAATACTTACAATAATCTTACCTTATTAGTCCAATATCATTTGTCATGAAACATGGTGTACAGGTTTCCAAACCAAATAATGTATGAAAAAAGAGTATAGAATCGCCAATAATGAATTATGGACCATGAAAAAACTTATTAAGAATAATAAATATGTGTTTGGAATAAACATAATCATTGATAATAAATTCTTTAGTCAGGGATCATTGCCAAGACAATAGGTTAAGTCAATGTATATGAAAATACCAAGGATTTTTGGTAATGTATAGATTGAGTTTCCTCAATGTAGTTATATACATATCTAGACACTATAACTGGATGTGGATATGACATATATGTACCTAGGGTTAATAACTCTAAAAAGGGTGCATTGAGATTTGACATGATCATTATCAGGCACACAACAATGAGGGATGTTGTAAGCATAGTCTGACACTCTTTTGGGATATGTTTTAGAAACTAAAAAACTATTTATGAACTATTATAATGGTTTTGAATATATGATTATTATGGATGACCTATTTTAAACCTTTGGTTTCATAAATTCATAATAATGTGTCCGGATTTAGTCATCATATAAGAAAGGTTTCAGGACTATATGGTTCACCAATATTGTTTTCATTTCTTACACTGTGATTTTTTGTTTTATTATGTGGATAGAACTTAAAGGAACTGTGTTCATGTTTAATTTGACAGATAATTAAAAGATTTTATTCCTTATAAACCAATCCTTATGGGATTAAGAGTGGAAAATCTCATTGATATTATAACACAACTTTCTTAATCAATGATTTGTGTTGAAAATGGAAATAATTAATATAAGGGGAAGTTTTTATGGATCCCTTTATGAGAAAAAATCTACCATATTGTAGTATTTTTATTGATCCACTAGTTACTAGTGAATAAAATAGTTCCATTGAAAATATATTTTTTATTTTCCAGTGTTTCTATAAATAAAAATTCATTTTTTGGTCTATCTTGTTGAAGTAGAGTTATATCTATGGTGGACCATTATCAAGAATATTAGGAAACATGTTGAAATTCACTCTATAGAGTGGGATGAGTTTTAGATATAATTTTTAAATAATTAAATTCCTCATATTATATGTATGAAAATATAGAAGTAATACCTTGAACTAATTTAGAATGATAATTAGTCTATTGGAACATACGAGAAAAATTTTATGTGACATACAAGGTACAATTCTGGCATTACCATATAACCTAAAAGTAATAGTCATAAATTATGTAGTGGATTTAATAAATGTCTCCAAAGGGAATTATATATAAGAACTTTTGTATATATGAATAAAAAAATTAGATGTGTTATAAAGGTGGAAATGAGGATGATATCCACCCATCAATATGACGATTTTTATAAGAAAAGAAAGATAGAGTTTAATGAAAACTCTAAAAACTATAGATTGAAGAATATGACTATTCATTCATGAAAAATGTGTGGAATAAAACATAGAGGTAATTTTTATAAAGGGATTAAAAAATTATTTAAGGATGTAATGGATGTTTATCATGGATGTGAATACTGCATTGATTTAAATTTGATAGATAATGATTTAAATAGGAAGATAGATCTATAGAATGCACCAACGACAATCTAGATTTACAAATGGAATGAGTGTGGTCATAATGACAACTACTTCTCAAATCCAAAGGTTAATTAAAATTCACAATGTTGGATACATCTAAAACTAAGAGATAAAGTGAAATATTATGCGATCAATATTTCTGATGAGGGGTGTCATAATGATGTGGTAAAAGGTACACATAAAATCCACTCTATAACTAAAAATTTATTATTTTATTTTAGATATACCAATTACATTATATCTAAATAATTTTTTAAGGGTATAAAAATTCCACCAAAATGAGTAGATGTTGAATTAGTCGTGATGATCCCAACTGGAATGATCATTTCCTCTAAAGTCTATGACTATTTCTAAGTTAAAGTTAGAGGGAAATTTCTTTCTGAAAGTGTAGTTGTCTTTTCTCTAGTGGAATTTTATGTTATCATAGGCATGTACTATATTTATCTATATAAATCCCACATCTATTACAATGGAAGGGAAGTTACATTTGATATTAGAAGATGACCTATGATTTTATATCTATAAAACAACATATATAAACTCTCAATGGTGATCACATCATTTAAATGGGTCTTGATTCCTGTGAAAATGTTTTTTATCTCAAATGGTTGGGTAAAAAATCAACATGTGTGAAATTATTTTTGTGTGGGAGTTTTTTATGTCTTTCTAGAATAGTTTCCTAGTCTTATACCAAAATATAAATTTTAGTTCTTAGTTAAACTCATACATACTTCTATGACTATTTCAAAGACTCCTTACAACATATCCTTGACTATGTTATAGGAATTAAAGAAAATACTTTTATAGAATCATGAAAGGGTATATTTTTGAGCAAGTGTTTCACCTTGGGTTGTAGCTATTATTTTATAATAATAATTGTGTATCAATGTGACTTTTAATGGACTAGTTAGAGTTCAACTAGGTCACAATCATGAATAAGTATTGTCTACCCCATATTGATGAAATATTGATGAAATACATAGAGCTCAATAATTTTCCAAGATTATACTTTATTCAACATATCATCAAATGAGATTCAATAAGGAGGATATAACCAAGTTAAAATTCCATAAAAGGTTTTGAAACTATGAGTATATGGTCATTCCATTTGAGTATTTCTAATTCCCCTTCTATATTCATGGGTTTGATGAATAGAGATTTTAGTGATTACCTTGATAAATTTTTTTAGATTCCACATGGGAGATATTCTAATATATTCAATGAGAATGTAAGAGAAGGAAGATAGTTTTATGATTGTGTCAAAGACCATAATGAACGATAAGTTGTATGGATAATTTGAAAATTCCGAATTTTGAAAACAAAAAAGTTTAATTTTTTGTTATATAATCTCATGTGAGGATATATCAGTGGATCTATAGATGATGGAGGCTATTGATAATTTTTCAAGGAAAAACCACTATAACTATGATCTAATGTTTTATTGGCTTGGTTAGATATTATGGATGGTTTTTGGATAAGTTTTGAGTAATTTCCAATCAACTTACTAGGTCAACTCAGAAAAGATCCATGACCATCTAGATGGATGAATGCAAGGAAGATTTTAAGGAACTAGAGATATGGTTAGTCCTTGAACCTATTTTTACATTACCCTGTAGTGGAGAGGGGTTTTAATCTATAGTGTTTCCTCAAAGGATGTATCTATATGTGTTCTCTTGTAGGAATATATGGTGATTTAATATTACTTATCATAATTGATGGTTAGAGATAAAAATTACCCCACTCATGACTGAGAGTCAGTTTCTGGTGATATTTTAATTAAATATATAGAGGCATTATGTTTGTGGATAAAGGTGTGATACATATACTAATCATAAAATTTGAAATTATATATTCATAAAGAAATAATTGAACATGAACCAAAGAAAATAGTTTGAGATTATTAATGATTATTACTGATCAATAAATTACGACCCTATGAAAGTGAATAAGGTGATTGATGATTTGATTCAAAAGTATTTTGCTTGATTAGCTATGTCGATGATCACAAAATATATAGTATTTCTAAATTTTCAATGTGTGAATCAAAAAATTGTGTAGCATACGAGAAATTATTATGTTATAAAAATAAGTATTCAAAAATCCATCAAAGTGAATATTAATGAGGTATATGAGAAATATTTATAGCTATATATGAAGGATAGAAATTTCCAAAGTTTAACCTTGATTATGAGGGAATAATAATTATTTGAAACCTTTTTTGTGTCCCATTAGTACCTCATTTTAACAATATGTTAGAATAATCTCCTAGTTCTTCTCTATATTAATCTTTGAAGTAAAAAATATGTAATGAGGTTTTAAAGAGTATTTATGGTGGAATGGGATAAACTGATATATTACTGAGTATTTATCATTCTTCATGGTATGTCATCAAGTTACGGATGAGAGGAAAAAGTATATGGGTATTTTATAACCATTACTCATACCATAATGTAAATAGGAAACCAACAACATATATTTTTTCATTGGACTCCCCAAAACATCAAAATGGAATAATATTATATTGGTTGTAATTGATCACCTTACAATGTCCACACAATTCATCACAATTTGAGAATATTTATATCAAGATTAACTTGCCTAGAGAATAATTTATTAAAGTTATAATGTTTCATGGAGTAAATAATTATATAATTTCTAGTTGGGATATGAGATTTACCTAAATGTTATGGTGATGTCTTTTGGATGCTCTTGATACATAAATGAGTTTCAAAACTATACCTCATCATCATATCGATGGTTATTCTGAGAGAATATTTCCTACCCTAAAGGATATTTTGTGACATTTTTTAATGTATTTTTAATGTGGTTGGAATCAAAACCTTCATTTAGATGAGTTTTTATAAAATAATAGCTTTAACCCAAATATTTAGATAACAACTTATGAAGCCCTATATAGAAAGAAGTGTATAGATCCAAAATTCATGGATAATGTTTTCAAATATTTTTATTAAGACCTAATTTTACTAATTTAATGAAATATAGATTAAAATCCATTCATCAATGCATCAAGGTCGCTCATAGTTGAGATAATGTTTTTGCTAATAATCACCAGTGTGTTCTAGAATATAATGTCAATGAGTTGGTATTCCCATGAATTTATCCAAGAAAACATTTTATGAGTTTTTTGAAGAATTTAATTGCTATTCCAATGTATATTGGCCTTTTCTATATTCTTGATCAAGTAGGGAAGGTAGTTTACTACATTAGTATCCACCAAACCTCTCTCAAGATCATGATGTTATCCACATATATCTCATGAGGAAGTACATACAACACCCTTCACATGTAGTAAACGTGGAGGACATTACACAAGAGTACTGTATTTTTTATGAGAAAAAATAGTTCATATTCTATATTATTGAGATAATGTCCCACTAGATTAGACCACTCACCTAGTAAATGTTTTTTGGTAAAACCACAAATTTTAAGAATCTATATAGGGCCTGAGGATTCGATGAGTCAGCAGTATCCTCATTTATTTTTATTGAAATAATGAATTTGTAGGGAGAGTTTTATTTCAATGGGGTAGAGTGTAAAACCACAATATTTAATGAAGTATTATTTTCAAATAACTTTAATTTATTCGATTGCATGAGTTAGACACAACACTGAGTTTTAACAAACCATGATATACTTTTAATATTATTTTTTAAAACATGACCATTATAAAATAGCTAGTAAATGTGATGATATAAACTATAATAACCATATTTTTGAGATTAATTATAATTTATAAATAGAATATATTGATAAAATAAAATTAGTTTTCAGCAAATATTTAAAACATCGAAAAAAATTATGAAGAAATGAATTTCTTTTTCTTTTGTAAAAAATTTAAAAATAAATTATTTATACTTTTAAAAATAATATTTCAACTTTATTTTTTTTGATTTAACATGTTAAAATATTTTAGGGTTATTTTTTTATTTTTATGAAATGTTTAATTTTTTTAATTAATATTTAAAAATACTGGTTTCTATTGAACACTGAATTTTTGTTTAAATAATCTACAATGTCAAACATTATATTTAAATTGTTTAAAATTAAAATGATTTCAATTTTTTTATAATTAATATAATTTAGGATATTAAAATAAATATGATATTTAATTTTTATGCTAAAACTTTCTTATTAAAAATTCCTTTTGAAAAAACCACTTTTTCACCGCGTCCTAGGTATAATTGTAATTCTAATTTATCCACATATGCTAATTAAATTAGAAAAAAAATCATTAAATATTTGGAATAATAATAATTAATGTATATAATTTTTTTAAATAATTTTTTATAATTAATAGTAAAAATAGTAAAAAGAAATTACCCTAGTTAAGGTTAAAATAGGATTAAAATGGGTTAAACTAAAAAGATAAGGGTTAAAATGACCTAAAAACATCCCTAATTCCTATTTTATATCTATATTGGATATGTCTTTCTTTTCTTCAAGTGATTTTTTAGAGTCACTATAGCTATTCTATAAATTACTCTATATTGACCTCATATCCTTTTTTATCTTCTATCCTGGTCTTCATATTTATTTTCATACTTTAGATTTAGAAAATCAAATTTTATGAGTTCTTTCCTTTTATATTCATTGGAGAAAACATGATTTGGATAATCATCTGTATACCAATATTTCATCTAGTTTACAATATTGTCATACATTACATTATAGTTTGATTTTATAAAAAACATTTTCTTTGGATTGAATATCTTGAGTCTTTTGGCTAGGTGAGTCATCTCCTCATCACTGTCATAAGGTGATTCACTAAAACTGGAACTGGTAGTTTATAATTTTTATTTTTATTTATACTTTTTTTTTGTTTTGGGGAATTAGTATTAAAATATTATAAATTTCTATTATAATTCCCATATTATTCATGTATAACCTTTAATTCATCTTCATACATCATAATCATTCCAATAAACTCCTTCACAAGATGTTTACTTATGTCACATGATTCACTGATTGAAACTGAAGTGCCTCTCTATATTTCACATAAGGATATCAGAAATCTTAAAATTTGATCCTTATTAGATACTATATTTTCAAGTAAGATAATTATGTTTAAGATCTCATTGAACCTGATATACATGATGAAAATGGGTTCATTAGGATCCATCCTAAAATTATCTTATTTAATAGTATCAGTATGAAGAATCTTCTCTTTAACATTTGAAGTTCCTCATTAAAAATAGACATAGTGTCTCAAATTTCAAATTCTGTTTTACATGAATAAATTGTATTGAACTCATCATCTCTTAATGTAATTTAAATGTAATTAATAGATTTAAAAATATTATTGTTAGAAATCTTATTAGCATTATCCCATGTAGATCTAGTAGTATCAAGTAAAATATATTCATTTTCTATCGCATACAAAATATCAAAACTCATGCTCTCTACAAGTATTTTCAGTTCAATCATCCATTGGGAATAATTTGTAAAATTAAATTAAGGTGGTATGTTAGTAGTAGATCCTTCTTGATGATTAACCATTTAATGAACTAAATTTAGAAATGAATTAAATCTGGGATCTTTAAAGTAAAAATAATATCACATTTGAATAAAATTTTAAAAATTTAATACCAAAGTGATAAATCATTTAATACCAAATATTTTTCAAAGTGAGTATCTCAAGAGGGGTTAATTTAATACCCAATAAAAATTTCTACCCAAAATGGATTATTTTGAAATATCTAAAATGTTTTAATATGGCCCAGTTTATCAAAATATATTATATGATATAGATTTGAATCTTTATAAATATTTATCTAAAGATTGATTAGGTCTCAAATGAATAATATAAAATATTACCCAATCCTTTGAAATAAATTTAATTGATCAAAAAAATAAATAAACAGAAATTAAGATAGACTATCAAAGAATATATTTTGTTTATAGTTAAAAAAATTAGTTTTAAAGTGTAAATAAAGTAAACCAAAAATAAATCAAATAGTGGAAAGAATGAATATAATATGTTTAATATAATATCAAGACATAGCCCTCTCCACTTTTTTATCATACTCCAATAAAATGTTTATATAAAATAAAAAATTATGATCCACAACATGGATTAGTTTTTACAACATTTTACAACTGTCCAGGTCATACATGACCTCTTCCACATTTTTACATTGGAGTAAAAAAAAAACATGACACCAAAGAAACTCTACCACTATTTTCCATGGGAGAAATAAATATGCAAATATTTTGAGAATATATTAAGTATATTCTAGTTTAGGACATGAGATAGTGTGAATTTGGTAAAATAGAGAATGATCACAATGCTAAATTTTGATAAAACTAAATAGAATATAAAAATCAAAAAGTGTATAGTTAAAGAATGTGTGGTCTATTAAAATGTATCTTATGATTCTTGATTGGACTATACAGTAAATATTTAGTTGGGTTCTCCTGAAAACAACTATTAAAAGTGTTATTGACCCTTGTTCCTTCACTAGAGGAAATCACCAAATGTGAATCTGTTGTTAGTATTCTAGTTGAAGGTTTGTATCAGGTGAGCTATTATTGTTTGAAATTAGGTTCATAATAAAGTGTTTTCAATATCTTAGAGGTCTCAACATTCTATTAGTCCACTTCATCTACTGTTTCATCTCTCTGCTTCCCGAGGGAGTGTGTTTCACCTCTATTAGCAACAGTAAGTAGAATATCATGATCAACTGCTTCCTTGTATTACACATTTTGGAACTCTTTTCAATGATTACTGTCAAGAATTTAAGAGACATTCATTACTAGATTAAATGGAATTTATTTCAATAAATAAAGGCAATCAAATAATGTGATTCAAAAATATATGTTATGAAAATGATAGTTGTGGTGTCTCAATGTCTAATGGTGTCATGTTCTGATAGTATTTTGTTCCAGTGGCATGACATTGGCAGTGTCTTAGAATTAGCCCCTTCCACTATGTTTGTGGTGTCTCAACTAGCGGTGTCTGGTCTCATAGTGTGTTGTCTGATGGTGTGTTAGACTTAGGAAGAATTATATGTTTGTGTTATGAAATTGGTAGTGCCTCATCTAGAGGTATCTCTTAATTTTCCAATTTTTCATTTCAGCGAAATAAAATCCTGAAGGTATTTCGACTGATTTTGTATCACACTTTTTCAATATTTCAGTCCAATGATAATAAATTATTACGATGTGATATACTAGAGGTATATCATACTTAGAGAGTGTTTGGTGATGGTAGTACGTCATGGTAAACAATATCTCAAGTTAGTGGTGCCAATCTAAATGTTTTCATATACTTTAAAAATTTATCACTGGGCTTAGAATACATATTACATATAGAGTAACATGAAATTCATTAATATCATTAGAATCATGATTTTTTGATCCTCAAATCTAAGATGTCAATTGAATTGGATTTTGATAGTGGAACCCATCCACCAAAAACCATACATATTCATTCTATAATTTATCAACCATTAATCAAACACATATATTCCATTGAAATAAAATGGGTTTCATATCATTTCACTGTGGTATGGTATAGTGTGATATATAATGTATATCAGTAAATACCTCAAATTAAATATCCCAAAAATATTATACCATAAGAAATTTAGTGGGTGATTCATAAATCGTTACTCCATATGAGTTATATATTTTTGTATAAAAATTGGAATATAGAAGAAAAATCATGAAAAGTTATTGCATAAAACATATTTTAACCATGTTAGAAAAAGAAGTCTTTATGAGTCACCAACAAAAAATAATTAATTAATTAATTTTTTTTATAAAAAATAGGATAAACACCAAAAATGGTTCCTAGAATAGGATTTAATGTATTTTCAAAACGAAATATGGAGTAAAAGATAAAAAATATGATCATGAATTGGAAAAAAAATTTAAATATTAGAAATAAATTTATAGATACTCACATTGTAAAAAAGAGTGCTAAATAATATATCAAATAAAGGTTTCATATTAATTTCAAATTCTTTATAAATAAAAATTATTTTTATTTACAAATATCAATAAAGATAAATGGATGAAGAAGTGAATATTGATATGGAAGAAAAAGAGTTCATTTAGAGCGGATTTTATTTATTCTTATCATAACTAATTTTTTTTAAAAAATAGATTAAACAAAGAATTTGTATATTATTGGAAAAATATATTTCAAAGTTAAATAATGTTGATATTAAATATAATGTAATCATTATATAGAATAAAATTATCTTATAGATTGAAAGTAAAATATAAATAATTATGAATCAAGAAAAGTGGTTTATCCATGAAAATCCCTTACTACAGATTACTACTTGAAAAAATGTGTTTTATCATCCTTTATAATAACCTAATGAAACATACCAACCCATTTTAACACATAATGTCACCCAAATTGGCCCTCAATATGGTTGTAATCTCTTTCCTGACCACCAAATGTTATAGATAAGAACATAGGAATAAAAAAAGAAGTGTAGGAAAAATATCGCCCACAATATACATATTAAATTTAAATAAAAACAATTTATCAAAGAAGATATCCAAAGATACATCATATTTCAAGGCAAAAAACTGTAATAGCGACAATCAATAATTGGATAAGTAGTTCATAATGAAAAAACTATTATACCATCAACATGGAACTAGAAGCCACTTGTGGGACTATCTCCACCAGACAATACACCACCACTATAACAAACCATCGAAAAGGAAACCCTATGTAGGATAGAATTACATTACATAATTCTTTTCCATTTAAGTGTAAAATTCAAATACATGACTAAAAATACCCAAACTTAAAAGTAGTGTGAGTTCAATAACGATCAGTATGATACCAAAAAGAATCTATAGAGTCTCTATAGATGTTAATTTTTAATATATTTTATAAAAAATATATCACTACATTTAAAAAGTAATCATTTTTCATAACAAATCATACTTTGGTTTTGTATTTAAAAACATATCATAATAAATCAAACAAAAAAAAGATGTCATGTCATATAGCCATGAGGCATAAAGAAAATGTATGAAATAGTTATCAACTTTAAGAATCTATATTAGCTGGGAAAAATAGAAAATAAATATATATTCATGTAAAGTATTAAAAATAACCCAAAAGGAAAATCCCTAAAACAAATTTGTAAGAAACTAAGATAAAATAAACTCTTAAGCCAACATAATATACCATTAATGTTTAAAACACTTGGTCCCTCAAACATTCCACCCACTACATGAAATAACATTATGAGAAAGACCCATAGTGATGGATAATTTCTCTAGGCAACACATTCTACTTGTTTTCCCCCATATTACATGGTTTTCCCAAAGTTCATTTTCATCACTATCACATTATAAAAACCTATTCATGTTTCAAAAAAATTAAAATAAAATCCCCTTTCATTTTCATTACCAAATTTTAATAAAAAATGTTTTTATGAAAATATCATTATACTTATAGGCTTGAAACCCCAATATCATTTTAAAACATTCTCTGAGGTCCTTTTTCAAACACACCATGTGTGTAAAAAATAGTTTTCAAAGAAAACGATTCTTAAAACAATTTCCATTGAATATAAAGATCAAAGACTATATCAATATTCAATTTCATAAAATAAAATCTATTTCGTAACATAAGTACGTAAGGATCACCAAGGGATATGATATTTCATTAATACAAAAATCTAAAAATTTATCAAAAAAGAAATCCTTTTAGGAAAAATATGGTGATTGAATAGGTCTAGTCCTCAAAAGACAAAATCTATAAGGAGTATTATTGAAATAATGGAGACACACAACAATGTTTCTAGATTAAAGAATATTCCCCCAAACCCCTTCTTGGAATGCTAAATAAAGAATAAAAGATAAAGGTATAATAGTGGTTGTTTTAATAGGGGAAAAACATTATATGAGATTCAATTAACTACCAAATTAATGTTTCACGTGGAAGGAGTAAAATCCCTATGAAAATCTAGTGACTATTTAAAAATCTGGAACCCATTGATTCCCACCACGACATGGTGGCCCCTACCATTAGAATAGGCTATTCGCTATCCATAAAACCCAGTCAATTTTTTCCCTGTTAAGTATAATGAACCAATTATATTACACATATTATTACATTCTTTTTTAAATAAACATCTATTAATTATAAACCAAAATTTATGTTCCTTTTTGTATTTATAAAACAAGGTTCATAATAAATCAAAGTGATACATAAATAAAACATGATTATTTTATTCTCCATAATGAGATCCTAAATATTTTTTATGTCTTGAAACTACAAGGGATATCCTTTGGAAGAAATATAAAAATGGATGTGAAAAAAACCTAGAAATGGAAGAAAAAAAGATAAGGAATAATAAATTTTGAGTCAAAGTGTAATGCCCCGACCCCAGAAGCCCAGATTCAGTGAATTGTTATGTATCATTGGAATGATCACAAAAGATCAATTCTCTAAAGACCGATTAGTTTAGTATCCATGGAAGTACTAGATACATTCATAAGGTTTAGATTACATTATAAAATGGAAAACTACAACAACATTATTTCTATAGACAACACTGAGATCCCGTAGACCATCCCTATAGGTCAGTCCTAATATACTTCTTCGTATCCTGGGGAAACTAAAACATAGAAAGGGGTGAGATTAGATGCTCAGTAAGGATAACAATAAAGTCAAAACATTCATAAATAAGCACAAACATTTAAGGGAATTAATAAGACTAAAACAAAATTCTTTTAAACATGAACTTCAGAATAATATGGAAAAGGTAAAATAAAATAATGCCACTTACTTATTCACATGGATATTCTACTAGTAGAATAATCACATGCAATATCAATAGCCACATTCATAATGATGTAATTAATAATGCCAGACTTCATAACCATATAGTCAAGGCCTTGTGCCAACACTACAAATAAGATTTTGTCAAGGCCTTATTCCAATATACTAGTTTATATCATGAGACCTACCGATGCATCGTGAATCTATATCATGCTCCACCCATCACTTACTAAGTCTAATGCATTCCTCATATGAAAAGTTGGAAACATAACATAACCATTAATATTAGAACTAGCATATGGAATGTCAATACTTTATCCACAAACCATTAATGGTATAAAAATATCACATCCACAGTCAAACATAACACATTCATTACAATATTGATGATTATATTGTAATAGATTAACCTCAATTGAGAATAATGAAGGATATTGACATTGATTAAAATAATCATCAAAACAATTTGAGAGAAATATCCCCTTTTCTATTGAAAACATTTAAAAGTCTCACTATTTATCAAGAATCAATTTAAAATAGATTTTTGAATCCAAGTGTCCCATACCAATTTGAAACTTTTAAAAGGAATTTTCATTTTAAAATATTAATATCCATATAAATAAAACTTTAAAACATTTTTTAAAACATGGACATTAATGAGAAAGATTTAGAAGAATAAAACATTAAAACATTAAAAATGGTAATTTAGTTAGAGTTATTAAACAAATTAGAGAAGTTTGAATACAAATAATTGAGGTAATAAAAAATTTATAATATCATGAGAATAAATGGATTCATGATTTACTATGTCAATGTACAATATATGCACTAATCAAAAGTGAGTTGGCGCACAACAACAAAGAAGAGTAAATGAAATGTTAGTCAAGATGAAATCCATTATAAAGATCATATCCTTAGGTAAAAGATAAATCAAAGAACTAATTATGTGTGAAAAATATAAATAAATTCAATATGATTGGGTATTTCGTGTAATTCAATCAGAGGAAATTCAAACATATTCTTGTAAAAACAACACCAATGACTTGGATGTTTAACTCAATGAATAGAAATTTAGTTAAAATAAAGTTTATATCAACGACATGAGACAATTATCAATGGAGTGATAATGTATATCAAAGGTCTATCCATAGAAAGGGGAGTGGAAATTACTACATAAATAATAAATAGTTATTCTACAAATATTCTTGGAGTAAAATAATCAATGAAGTATGTGTAAAGCCCACTGAGTGGAAATTGAAATTAGAAATTCCATTACCGATTTGGTAACTTATGAAACATACAACCCATGAAAGAAGGATCGTACAATAAATATGTAAATAATCAATAATTAAAGTATATTACACTAAGAATACAATCATGGTCGTTACATATTCCACACAAAACAAAATAGTGGCCAATATAGCATGAATCTCACGGAAATAAAAAGTGAGATGAAAAACCCTTACTTCATTGTAATCAATCAAGTCGTATAACCAAAAGTTAATCAAAACCAAATGGATTACATAATAGCATGAATATAAAGAGAATAATGATAATATATATATATATATCAAATAGTAGTACACAATACACCACATCCAATAAATAAGTGGCAAACAATGGAAATCTCACAGAATTAAAAGTGAGATAAGAAACCCCTTAAATTGTATTTTTCCATGGTCAAGGGTACATTAATATAATTTATAATAGTTAAATAACTTTTATTAAATTATACATTAACTATATACGTAAATATGAAATCATATATGATCCTTCAATATTGCTTTGTTAATAATATTTTAGTAGTATCATCGTTTTGGGTGTTAACAGATTTTTTTTATTTTATATTCTTTGTTCTGTGAGAAATATTTGTTATGGATGGGATGTATCTTATTAATATTCATAAATATATCAAGTATTTAAACATTATTTTTTATCATCAAATGAAAATTAGTCCTGAATGGATATGAGGGGGAATGAATCTCATCGCGTTCGTGGAGACGGTATTCTGTATGTATGCACGAGCGACAATATCATTATTTTTATATTAAAATAATATATAATTGGATGGAATATCATATATAAATAATAATTATCATGTTAAATTTATTATATTCATCATTTATAATCATTATTATACCCATCCAAATAATGAAGTGTTTAAATAAAAAACTACACCATGACGTGGAGACGGTAAGCCGTACGTACGCACGTATGGTGACATGTCATTCATAGGCTGGATAAAATAATGAATATTGTTATAAAATATTTATAATAACATACTATTATATATAAGATACTGGAGTTACTATTTTATAATAGAAACAACAAATAAAGAGAAAGTGGAAGAAGAAAAGAACGTGAAACAGGTGATGAAATATTTACCTCTTATTTGGGTTATTACTTTTGATTTGACCAAAAGGGATCCTTAGGTTGTCTTTATGACCACATTAATGCCTCTAGGATTAAGGGAGTAGAGTTGGGAGGATATTTGGGCAGGGTTTTTCCGTGCCTAATTTCTTTGAATGTTTGAATTAGAGAGAAGTGGAACTTCCCTTTTATAAGAGGAGTGAGGGGAACCTTAGGAAAATCTTGAAATATTATTTTATAATAAAATCATTTTCGGTTTCTAATGGCACAAAAATAAATTATTTAAAGGATAAGTTGGGTATTGGTCACAAAACCACTCAACCAATAGGTTTTAGACAGGTTTTGGTCACTATATTAACTTTAACTTTTAGATTTAACTCTTAGTTAAATAGTTTGACATTTACCATGTCTCTTTGTATTTTTATATTATATGGTTAATAAACTTACTATAAACATCCAAGCGCACCCAAAGTGGTTTATTAATGATAAAAATATCATTATATAAGTCTTTTGGACAAAATTTACATTTTAAAAAATATAATATCCATTAATATTATAATTCTTATTTAAAAAACTCTTTTATGTCAATTTTGACACTATTTGGTATTTTGTTTTTGCCAAATTTATAAAATCATTATTACTTCGATAAAAATTCATCTAACCAACCCTAACATGTATTATTAACCTAGAAAATTATTTTATTTAATAAAAAGTTTCAAATTACATTTATTTTGGTATTTATAATATCACTTATTTAAATATTTCATTTATTAGTTAATTACTCCATCATCATCATGTCCTAATTAAATTAAATTATTTAATTTCTAAAAAATATCAATAAAATCCAATTATGTAGGAAATCGTTTAATATTTCTAATAAATATTATAGTAGAATTTATCTTATGTGTAATCCTATATTAAAAATGGTTTATTTATTAACCTTTGAATTTAACACTTTTAACTCTTCTTTGAATTAAATAATTGTAAAGGAACTAATCTAATTCAAGTGGACCTAAAGGATCTTATTTTATTCCTTAGGTTTATTGTTGTCTAATTAAACTTGTCCAATATAATTAGGGCAAGTGTAAGGGTAATAATAAAATCATTTTTACCCTTAATTACACAATTTAATTTTAACCATGATAATAAAATTTAAAAAGTACTATTCAGAAAAAATTATTTTCATCTTATTGAACCATATTTTACTTAAATATATCAACTGTGTGTATTTTATTTTAGAAATTGAACTCACAAAAGTAGTAAAAGTAAGTTTTATGTAAATTTGTAAATGCTCCTAGGGGGTGGGTAAAAGACAGTAAAAAGTTCAATAAAACTTTATACATCTAATTTTATTATAAAATTACTCTCATGAATTATATTAAACTTATATAGGTATTATATATCTATTTTTAAATAAAATAATTTTAAATGAAATAATTAATTATTTAAATAAAAAGTCAGTTTTAAACTATAACGCAGTGTTTTTACTATTCATTAAAAATTGAATGTTTTCAGAAAAATACCAAAATTTATCCCTAAGAAAATTTTGAAATTATGAATTCAAAAATTTATGTCCATTTTACCAAATTCAAAACATATGAGTTTCGTTAATTAATTTAAAATTAATTCCATTTTTTTGAAACCAAAAAGCGCGTTCTTAAGAAATAATAACTAGCAAAAGATTGATACTTGTTTATGATTAATTTCAAAGTGAATTTTTTTACGATGAATAACAATGAATTAAACGGTAAAAATATAATATATTTAGACTTCCAAGTCATTAATATTTATAATTTAACACTACAAATTATTTTTATTAAAAAAGTTCTTTTTAGTTAAAATATAGTATTTTTCACTATTCACCCAAATATGAAAGTTATTAGAAAAAGACCAAAAGTTTATTGATACTAAATTATTATGTCCTTATTCTAAAGAAGAAGTTTATTTTCTAAAATTTAATATATAAAAGTTTCATATATTGGATTTAAAAAGGGTTCACCATTAAAAGACCGGTAAAATTGCAATTGTTTTTACAAGAACACTTCTTTTATCTAAAAAAATGATTTTTTTTCAATCATGTCTAAAAAACTCATAATATAAATTATAAAATTATATGGATTATATTATGTTCAAAATTTAGTTAATACTATTCATAACCACTTTTGAATGGCTAGTTTGGTAAGTCGTGGAGCGCTGGAACTCGGTGTTGCGTGTAGTGCAAGCTATTGAATTAAAGAAAATAACTTACTATGAAATCTAGGGGTGTTACACAAAGGTCAAACATGATATGATAAAAGTTAATTCTCATTAGTAATCTCATGAAATCATAACATATTGAACATGTTTTGATAAAATCATGGTAGCATAGGTACTGTCACTTAAACAAATAACATTACGTAAAAATGATTCAAGGTTAACTTCCTACATAATATTTCATAGTGGAAAAGGTCTAACAATGGTTTGTTTTTACTCCCTAATAACACACATGACATATAATGAGATTAAAAACATTACTCAATGCATTGGCGCACTATCAAGGTGCACATATCCTATAATCTATATCGGTCTCACCCAGCATTATCTGGGTGCAGCCATCATAAAA
The DNA here is from genome assembly GCA_963277665.1 of Viscum album. Taxonomy (NCBI): domain Eukaryota; kingdom Viridiplantae; phylum Streptophyta; class Magnoliopsida; order Santalales; family Viscaceae; genus Viscum; species Viscum album. The sequence goes on from OY728150.1 coordinate 663,222,935, forward strand.
TGTTCATGATTTATGTGTGACAATTAAATTAAATCCATCATAATGAATAACATAATCATTACCCGTGGAAATAAAAGGGGTTGAATGCTAATTTTTCATATCATAATCAAAATATATTTCACAATGACGTCATTTTAGAGATAAATATAAAGCAAGTATTACCATATGAAATTGTGGGAGAATAATATTGGTATATATGTGAGAGACACTTATACCTAATTTATAATCAATCCAAAACATAAATTTCTATCATTGTTGTTGAAAATATCATTCAAATACTAGATGGAATACTTCCTGGGAAAAATAACCTTTTAACTTTAAAAATCACTTCTTCAAAATGTATATTTTTTTATAATAGAAAATAAAATTTCTTCAAAAAGAACCATATAAACATATAAATTATTCTTAAAAGAGTTGATTTTACATTATGGAAATTAATTCTATATAATCTATATAAGTAGAAAGAAACATTCCTCTCACAATATTTTTAAAAGGTTAAAATGTTCCCCATTTATAAATTGACATGAAGATTCCATTCAACCCATTTAGTAAAAATCCAAAAATTGTAAAAAAATATACATTTAATAATTTGGGTAATGTTAAAAATATTCATGAAAATATTGTTATATAACTTATATGTTGAATAAAATATATTTTTGAGGTAAGTGAGAAATGAATAAAACATTTCACAAAAACATTTTCCCAACCATTTTATGTGCCTAAGAGTGGAAATAGTTCTATTATGTGAATATTTCGTGACTAAATAGAGAATAAAATTAATATGTTTTATAATGAAATTGTCAAATAATCTCCTACAATGGATATCCAATCATATGCAATCCCATTTAAAATGAGATTGAAACATAAATCCATACCACTTTGGTAACTTTTAATCATAACTCCCACGAATAATATAAATAAATTGTAACATAAAATATAACTATGTGATAATTATTCCTGATATAATATGTAAATGTTTATTATATACAACATTTAAAATAAATTAGGTTTATAAAAGAACATGTGTCTCAAAGAAGGATATTTTGAGTTAAAACACTTACCTAGAGTCCAGGTTTTGTCATTTATATCTTATATCTACTCTATAATTAAATTATAAAAGTTTTTTATTTTCTTGATAATATATTATAGCTTATATACCTTATACTAAAACCATTTAATTAAATTATATTAATGATGTTTTTCGTTATATAATCATTTATGTCCACATTATGTTTTTTGAGGACACCTAGTTCATAATTTAAGAATGGAATTGATGTGTTGACCATAGTCAAATGAGTTGTTATTTCATCATATATATAGCATTAATAGTGACATAATTATTATTTTCGTACATACATTTTACTTTTAAAATTTTCCATTAAATATGGTTATGAAAAATGAACTGCATCAAAATTATAGAGAGAGCAGGATGTATGTATGCATGAGTAACATTTCCATTTTTTAACGATCTCGATGAAAAGATTGTAGGTGTTATTTTAGATTTGTTTAATTATAATTATATCATAAATATAATATTATCTCTTTAAAAACACATTCATATATCATAAATGTGATGTGGAAAAAAATATCACATTGCTTTGTGTGGTGACAGTTCTTCATAAACATAAAAGAAGTTTTAATTTTTCAACAAATGCTAATGTAAAAAGGTATATGATACATTAATATTAAATTGTGATAAATATTTATTGAAAAAAATATGTGATCCTTAATTATATAATCATTAATACCCATGAGATGTGTTGATGGAAAATGAATTACATTGGTTTTCAAGCTAGTTTTCTGTTGTACACACGAACGGTGGTTTTCTTTCCAATTTCATAGAAGTGGATATGTATTTATGTTATAACATAAAAATAAAACCATAATTTTTATCGGATTTTGTGATTTCATTATTTAATCATTATTTAAAATTATTTGATTAAATTGTATGAAAAAATAAATTAAAGATAATGGGTTAATAACGATACGTATTCTTCAGAAATAATTTTGGAATATAACTAAAGCACTCCTATATCGGGTTTCTGATAAAAACAAGGCTTCAAGGACATATTAATGAAATTAAGGAAAATATTTGGGCTTATTTTGGATTATCCAATGGGATTTTTATATGAGTAAATGAAATGAAAGAGGCAAACTTTTATAAGGGAGGATGAGTAACACTCTTGTAAATACCCAAAAGTATTCAATAATGGGAAGTCATTATCAAAAAAAGTTCCTCAAAAATTAAAAAATGAAATAATTTAAGATAGGTAATTCCTACACACACATATAACATTCACAATAAATATTTATTAACAATTTTATTCCATTTACATATTTAGTTCACATACCCTGGTAAACATGTTTTAACATTAACTATGGTGATAGATTTTTAATATTTTTATTATTTATTATGACACAAAAATAATTTGAACTTATTATATAAAAATAATTTTTTTGATTACAAATATTTATTACTTTTTAGAAACACCATTACATTTAATTGGAAATTTTTAATTTAAAATTGAAACCATAATCTTTTTGAATTTTTTTTAAAGAAATACATTTTTCTAGTATAAAATCAAATTATATAAACTATATCAAATGTAATTATAATTAAATGAAATTATATTTATAATTATGGATTTATAATCTGTACCTAAAAATTGAAACATTCCTTATTAGGGGTTATTTTAATTTTTAAAGTCGGAGAAACACACTGCTCTTTAAAATAGTTTCTAGAAAACAAATTAAAGCCAAAAAAATAACATTATACTAAAATCTAGTACAAAAGTGATTTAAATGTAATTAATTTTATTAAATATAAATAAACTAATAAATTATTAATTTAAAATATAATTAAAATAATATTGTGCTGTTGAAATTACTCATTTCATTAAAAATAGTAGAGAATTTTATAAAAAAACATTATTTTTCACTATTCACTACAAAACTAATATTTTATAAAAAATGAAAAAAAATCATCCTAAGTTAATATAGATATAATTAACTCAAAATTAATCGTAATTTTCAATAATTAAATTTAGAAATTTTTTAAAAATTATTTATAACATTTTCTCAGAAAAAAATCATTTCTGAAGGAAATGTATTTTTTTACAGAATAAAATATTTTTTTAATGATTAAGTGGTTATGAATAATTTATCAATTAATTTATGTAGCAATTTTATATATTTTTCATTAATTATTTAATATTATTCGTACTCTCCAATTTTAATGGATGGGTTAAATCGGGCACACACACACACAGATATATATATTATAAAATTTTAATATTATATCAATGTCCATTTAAACTCAATGTTGTGTGTTGAATACTCTAGCGAACATAGAGTTATTCTAAAATAAAAGGTATTAAATTCTACCCACTTAAAAAATTCTATTCTCAAAATGTTTACTTCTACTCAGTTTCACATTTAAGAATTCTATTTTATAAAACCCATATCATCAAAAGGGTTAATAAAACATCCTCTTAAAAGAGGGAAAGGGATATAGAAAGTTCATATGGAATAACACATAAATCATTTTCTAAATAGGATAACATTGATAGTTAGTAAAAATATGGACATGGAATAAAAGTTTAAATAATTATAGTGAGTAATAGAGGTAATGTATTATAATAATGTGAATGATCAAGAGAATGTTAACAACCACAAAACCATAAATCTTTAATGACCTAAAAGACAACTTATTCATCAAATAAGAATGTAATATGATATAATTTTTCCTTCATTATTATTTTCATATATTTGAGGGATTAATTTACCATATTGACTATGTACATAAGGAATCATACTTAATTGAGAAGTAAACTTCCATTCTTTAATCAATTTTTTTACCAATCTCATATTTCCTTCAAATTATGAGTATTCAAGATGAATATTTCATGCGTGAAGTACAAAAATAAATATCTTACCGATCACACAGTCTACAAAATAATAACAAGTTATTCATCATGTATTTAATAAAACTAAATTTTTTACCACAAGGTAAGGTAATTCCTAATATGATTAAACCATCATACAATGAAATAAATCATTAGTTTCTAAAGTCTAAAAAATAACATCCAATGTTCAACATTAATCATTTGATAAATAACTTACCTTAAAATTATTCAATGTATTCGTGAATAAGGTTTGAACCTAGATATTTGAGAAATTTTATCACATATACATATAATATTAATTTAAAATTTTTTATAATTAAAATCAATCTCTCATAATGTATCATACGAAAATGTATATGCACTATATGGTAATAAATTTTAAAATTAACCGAACTCGCTATAAAACCACAAAAAAATTATATATTCTTACAAAAAATAAACACAATCCTTATATGGTTTATAATTATGATAACCATAACATCATTGATAAAAATGAAGCTATAATATAATTTTTGGATCCCCATGTGTAAATACTTTCACCTCAAAAATTGGTATAACATAGTTATTTACATTGTTTAGAGGATAAACCATAGGTTAGAGTATTGAATTGTATTTTGTCTAGATTCCCCAAATATAAGAAATCATATTTATTTGAGATTCATTACTCTATGCCCATTATATCAACATAAAAAACACCTAACCCTAATTTTTAGATATTATTATTGGTTCATAATGCCACATTATTGACCTATAGAAAATTAAATATTTTTTCCTTATAATATTTAATAATTGAAATTCTATGAGACACTATCCTTATCATATTAGGTGTGTTTATAAATTGAAATATGTTTTATTTATTTATCATTATTTTATATAGATGATTTGGCATGATCATATAATGTCTAAATTTCATTATCACAAGTTTAGTAATCTCATTTGGGAAATAATTATATTTACCATCAAATTAGTTGTCAGCATGATTTCTTTTATTATCCATATTTATTTAAAATTAAAAACAGATAAAAGATGATATTTCAGTAACATAGAAAAGGAAAAACTTCTAAACCTATAAAGAATAACTTACAAATTATTATTTTAACTTGACTTATGAGTCTCAGGATCCAATTTAGCCAATCCCATCAAATGTTTCTTATTATTTTATCTAACCTATTTTTTTTCAAGTCCTTTATAATGGATAATAACAAGTTTCTGAATTCCTAAGGAAAATTAAAAAAGGGTTTAAAACTAGTTGTGTAGAATATCATGTTTTCAGCCACTTGGTAATGATTGATTCCAACTCAATTCTTCCTATTAGTGTTATAACCCCTATATATAACAGTGCTTATTTTCATCCACTTGTAGTATAGAGATAAAGATGTAATATCATCGAAATAAATCTCTATAACTTCTACCAATATTCCATAACATTTTTCAATACTTATAATTATCCTTATACTTTTCATTAGGGTTATGTTTGTTTCCTTAATTTATTTTAAACATAAGCATCTATTAATTATAACCCAATGATCATGTGGGTGGGTGTATTGTGAATACTAGGTTGATAAAACATAAGTTTGAGACAAAAATTAAACTTCTTTATTTTATTCACCATAATGAGAACATAAATCCTTAATATCTACTAAAACATCTTCAGATAAAGTTGGGAAAATATAAAAAAAAGATGTGAAATAGAAATCATAATAATAGAATAAACATGATAAGGCCGTATAACATATGAGTCAAAGGAATAACATGATATCACAAAATAAGATTATTATTTGTAATAACAGGAAATCAAAAGATAAGTAACATGGAATCATAATATCATGGTAATAAAATAAACGTGTTAGAAACATATAACATGAAATAAACATTGGTTGAGGATAAAGGCCTAAAAAATAAGACATTGAAGACAAAATACCATAATTGATTATGTTTATTACATAATCCCATACATGACTTCCCATGAAACTAAAATCATTACCTAATGTATTAGAGTGCTATTTAAGCGGGCCCATATAGTAATCTAAATCGATCTCACCCAACACTATTTGGGCACACCCATCAAAAGATTTTCAAGTGTTATATGTTAAAAAATGAAATAAATCTAATGGAATTACATAAGTAATACACATAGAATGAGAATGGATTGCATACTCTTGTCTCATGTCACTATCGAAAGATATTTCATAATGATGAAGTTTTATATATAAACATATGGTATGTGATACATAATTAATGTAAAGGATAATAAAATTGGTATATACTTGAAAGGCATATATAATAAATTTATACATGTTTCACTATAATATAACTTCTTCAAAATATAAAATTTTCAAAGAAAATATTAATTTTTTTATAAAAATATACATGGGAACATATAAATGTATCTTGTAATATTAGAGTGGTCATAATGTTGGGTAATTTAGTAAAAGGCGTATAAGATAAATGAAACATTCCTTTCACACTACTATAAAAAGGTTAAAAAGTGACTCATTTTGAAATGGACAAGAATATTCATTTCAAGCCATTTTTTTTAAAATTTTAAAAGGGTTAAAAAAGTATTTATAAAATATTTTGGAAAATGTTAAAAAAAATTGAAATACTTTTAGAGAATATGGATTTGTAAGAAAAAGTATTTCTGGCCGAAGAGATAAATGAAGTCAACTTTTCTTAAAAACATTTTCTACTTAATTTTAACTATCCAAGATGGGATATGGTATTATTACCTTAAAAATTATAGAATATATTTAGGATAATAAAATAATGATTTTTATTATAAAATGATCAAATAATTTCTTACAATTGAAATTTTCGCATAAAAATTCTCGATTAAAATGACATTGAAAAACAAACCCTTACAACTTTGGTATCTTTTGAACCATAACTCACATGAATTAAGTAAATAAATTATTTCACGAAATATCATGAATTATTAAGGATTCATGATAGAATATGTTATGTGGGATTATATAAACCATTTTAAATAAATTTTTTGTTTAAAGGAACATGTTTCTCAATAAAGGATTTTTCCGGACAAAACACTTAACTTGAGTCTAGGATTTTTTATCTATGTATTTTATATATTCTATATTAAAATTATATAAATTATCCTTTTTCTTAAGAGCCATTTGTTGGTTTAATACATTTTTCTTAAAAAAAGTACTTCATAGATTTTAATGATCTCTTTAATTATATAATCATTTATGTCCACGTCAGGTGTTCATAGGAAACACAGTTTATAATATGAAAATTGAATTGGTGTGTTGATCATGGTCATATAGGTCATTTTTACATCATATAAAACTTAATAATAATGGAATAATTATAATAATTATACATAAATTATACTTTTAAAAGAAACCATTAAATATGGTTATGAAAAATGTATTACATTACTATCATGGTGACGATAGGTCGTACGTAGGCGTGGGCAGTGTTTCCATTTTTTAAGGATCTTATTAGATGAAGGTATGTTCCAATTTAACATTGAAAAAAAAAATATTTATATAATATGTATAATATTAATTAATAAAATTTACATAAATATACCATCAATGTGATTTGGAAATAAAAAAATCATGTCTCCTTACGAGGCGATAGTCTACCATAAACACAAAAGATGTTATTATTTTTCAATGGATACTATGGTAAGAAGGTATATGGTATTTTAATTTTATATAATTACTATAATGTCATTAATATAATAAAAACACTAATAAATAGTCATGAATAGTCTTTAACGGTGATGATGGAGAATGATTTACATCAGTTCATGTGGTGGTAGACCACTGTACATACGAAGGATGGAGTTGTTTCCCAATTAATGGAAGTGGATAGGGATATATGTTATAAAATTATCATAATAACATCTTAGTATATGGGATATGATTATTTTATTATATAATAATGATTTATAATTAGTTTTTAGAGGTGGAAGAATAAATAATATAAATATTCTTGGTTAAGAACAATGCCTATTCTTGAGACCACATCCTTAATATTATAAATAAGTCCATACTAGAATGGATTTTTTTTATAAAAAGGATTGTATTACATATGAAGGTAAGTAAATAACGTATTTAGAAATTAATTTTTGGGTCCAAATTTTTTTATTTTGAAAAGGGGTGGAGAAGGGGTTCCCTTTTACTGGGGGTGAAGAGTGGATTTTTTGTAAATACCTAATGTTATCCAATAATGGGAAGTCATTATCATCCAATGATTCTCTAGAATTTGAAAATAAATGATTATATGAGATATAATGCTGATAAAAATGTAAATTAAAAAGACATATTTTTTAATCTTTTTATCCCATTTAACTATTTAGTTAAACCCACCCAAATTATTTTAACATTAACCATGACAATAGATTTTTATTGTTTTTACTATTCATAATGACACAAAAAAATGAAATTATTATTTCATATTAATTAAGATTATTAAAAATATGGAATATTTTTTTAAAAAATTCAATTCACTAAGATTTAATAATGTAAATTAAATTAAACCCAAAGATGTGTAGAAAAAATGGTTTTCAGGAAATGCATTTTTCTAGATAAAGATGACCTCATAATTACTACATGACCAATAATGAGAATTGAATGAATTTTAATTAACATTTGAAGATATATAATTTATAAATTTAAACTAAATTACTCTTTATTATGTTTTATCATAAATAGTTAAAATTGAAATACATTATGCACCTTGAAAGGGTTTTAAAATAATTTTTTTAAAATACAAAAAATAATATTATAGTAAAATTAAGCATAATTATGATTTAATGTAATGAATTGGATTAAATATCATGAAATAAACCATATTATAATTTTAAAAAAATTTAAGAAAACAATAATACTTTCAAATTTAGAGTTTTTATTAAAAATAATTGTCAAAATTTTTTAAAAAGGAATTTTTTAATATTAACTAAAGAATGAATACTTTCTAAAAATATCCAAAGCATTAAAATAGTTTTATATTGATATGATTATTTGAAAAATGATTATAAATAAATAAAATAAAATCACTATTTTTTTAAAAAATTACAATAATATTTTATCACAAATGATATAATAATCATTTTTAAAAGGAAATATTTTTTTTGTATAATAATATATGATTTTTTAAGTTGAGTGATTATTAAGAATTTATGAATAAATTTATACAAAACATAAATTTATATTTCATTATGTAGTAAATATTATTCATGATTACAAATTTTAACATCTAGTTTAAATTGATTACATTTATAAAATTATATTTTAATACTATATCATGGTTTGTTTAAACTTAATTTTGTGTGTTGAATAATCTAAAAATCATAGTGTTTTTTTAGTCTTTGGGGTGTTACACAATAATATCCACAATCAATAGAGTGAGTCTTATAGGCCATGACCTCTATAGTGACCACCAACATGGTACACCACTAGCCAAGCCTAGTATAGGTCATTTTGGCCTAGCTATTTCACACTTGTATAATACCATAACGACCCCCATGGTTGTGTTCCTATATATATTATACCATAAGTCAAATAAATAATTTTTAATCCACTATTAGTTAATAATTTGTATCAAAACTCTTAAAATACCTAGAAAACATAATAAAAAAATTCAAGTGTGGCTTTGTACATATCCCATAAATTGCGGTCTGAATATTTTCCCCATCCTAAAACCATCATATCCTAAGAAAGGATATGAATTATGGACTCCCAAGAAGATAAATCCACTAATTCCTCATAAATTATTCTCTCTCCCATTTCTTGTGGTTATCCCAATAATACATCCAATGTAGACCAACCAAATGAATTTTATTACAAAAAATATTTTTATCCTGACAATCAATAATCTGAACTGATTATTTAACCATTGAGGTCATGGTCTCAAGATCAATATCCAAAAAATCTGTTACATGAGAAGGATATTATTTATACCTCCTTAATTGGTATACCTGAAACAATTTTTTAATTGAAATGAATAGAGGTTAAAATTCCCTCAGATGAGAAACCTTCCCAAGTCATTCACCATTATCAAAAGAGAAAATAATCCTTGTTGGCCACTTAACCTCCTTAGCCAAATGATAATTTCCAAAGAGAGGTTCCACCCATAGAAAACCCCAATCACCCACCTCTAACTCTGGAGGATGATTATAATGATCAAAAAAATATTTGGTGAAAATATATCCTAATTCTACCATTTTCTTGGTCATTTTCATAATATTGTTTTCTTTTAGATGTTACATAGTCCCACTAAGGACTGCTCTCTATTATGTTTCCAACAAAGAGGTTATTTGTAAGGCCTCCTATATATATCCTCAAATGAATCCATCCAGAAAATTTTTAAATAACTATTATAATATGAAAATTACACAAAGGTAACATTTTTATACTAATATCCATGGAATTCAAACTTTCATGCCTGAAGAATGTGTTCTAAATTTTAGATGACTCACTCAGAAATACCATCATCCTTGGAATGGAAAGTGATTCTCTACATCAAATTATAACACATAATTATCTAAAAACCACTTTAAAAGTAATTTCTAAAGAGATTTCACATTTTTAAAATTATATTTTATGGAATTATATGGAGTCTAAAAATCTTTTCCACATAAAAGTTTCTACGATCCTCCTATTTTATCATCTCCTTGATAGGTATATTTTCAATGAATTCATTTTTTGATCAATAATCACCCAAATTGCATCATTACCATGAAACATACTAGGTAAAAAAATCATGATGTCCATGGCTATATCATCCCATTTTCGTACTATATTTTATAATGTTTTAAAAAAACAAACATTCCACAAATGTTCTATCTTGGATCTCTGGCAACTAAAGTATAAAGACAAAAAATCCCCATCAAATCTCTTTAATCATGCACACTAGTATGGACATATCAATTCATGAAACATATTTATACCACAAAGGTTTATCAACAAGTTTTTATATGTTTCCATCATCTACAAAAAATAATCATCGGTATATCAGAATAAAAATCCCTCTATGAAATCATAGAACACCATCGAGACGTTGTGACCACTCACCCAAGGTCTCCCCACCATAAGGACTCAGAACAAAGGACTAAAACTCCACAACCATGGTATTTCCACGTAGAATCTAATCATCCAAATTTGATCCATTCCATGAAAAATCTAGTGATATTTTTCTATAATCCCTCCCTCCATCCATGTGAATCATAGTAAACCAACCCATCAATCACCTCTCTTCTACCGATTCCTTCACTTCAAAGGTCAGAATCCTTCTGTTCAATGAATCCACAACCATGTTTCCTTTTCCTGGGGTGTATAAAATATCAAAATAAATGGAATAAAAGTAATTAAACCATCTTCGTTGTATAAAGTTCAAATCCATACATTTGATGATATAATTAAGATTCACATGGTCTAAATACACTATAAACTTCTCACCAAGGTAGTAGAAAAAACATGTCCTAATAGAATGCATCACTTCCACCAGCTCAAGGTCATGAATGGTATTTTTCTATTTATTGGGGTGTAAATGATGAGGGGATTAAGATACTACATGTATCTTACGCATCAAACCCGAAATTAATCTCATACCTAAGGTATCATACTAAATTCATGACCAAAACTATACTCATGAAGAATAAAAACTCATGATTAAGTTAATTTCAATTTCAACTCCCCAAAATATCCCATTAACTAATCACTAAAACCAAAATTCAGTCCCATATGGGTTAACTATATCATTAGAGATGAAATATTCAAAAAATATAGAATAAAAATCTATAATTACCATCTAATATGATAAAAATATGGATCTCAAAAATATTTATGATTTTCTCCCAAGACATTACTATGTAAATATTTTATGGATCCACTAAGACAACTTTCTCAGAAATCACATGAACTATAAATTCACCACTTTATTATAGAAATAATATTTCTATTTATTCCCACTGAAATGAAATTCTCTCAATATTTACAAGATTATATTCATATGATCAGCACAATCCTACTTCAATTTAGAAAAAATAATGATATCACCATTAAAAAATATTGGAATCCAAAAAATGATAAATAATTTTATTCACCAAGGAAATAAAAAAAAGACTATTTTTAAGTCCTAACATAATGACCAAATTCACATTATTCATATACCTTCTTCTAAATAATTTTTTATGAATATATTTATCTCAAACCATTAGTTGATTCTACCCCAGTCTAAAATATATATTTTAAACTGTTTGGCTACATTGAGATGCTTATAAAGGCCACCAATTCTAGGTAAGCGATATTATTTATTAAATATCATGTGGCTACATTTCTAGTAATAAATACAGAGTCATAGACTCCAATAAAAATTTTATAAAAAGAGAATTGGTGATTCTTAATGTTGAACTCCCTGATAAATAGATTTCGTTACCTTAATATCCTCAAGATGAACATTTAATTCTATAAATTCAGTAGGTCCCATATGATATGAAGTTAATGAAATGGGCCACATCCCCATAAGTATTCCTATATAAAACTATAATTAATGATGAGGTGTAAACATTGAGAAATCATATTAAATAACATCAGGAAACTCACTAAGTAATTTAGAATGTGGTATCTCACTTACCCTGAAAGACACAGTTGAATCCATCGAAGGAAAGAAACTGAACCAAATGGTGATAATAATATATCTTTTATTTTTTTTTCAATCATAAAATCTATTCAAATTATATAATAAATGAAATCATGTTGAATAACTAAAAATTTCCTTATGGTTTTGTGGTTAGCAAACATCACCTGACATTCAGCATATTTGAAACCCTACACTGACATCTTTCCCAATGGATTTTAAAGAGATAATATAAAATTAATAATCTTTAAATTCAAACCGAAAAAATAAATTATCTTATATGTGATTAAGGGATGTGTTTCACTAGTAAAAAATAGGGGTTTAACCCTAAAATATGCAATAAAAACCATACTTATCATAGTAGTCAGTCTTACCTTTGACTCCTCTAGTGCATAATTCATCACATATATATGCATATCCTTATCTTACCCATTCATTTAAAACTAATAATTTCCCAAGAAATGATATTGAAATACAACCTATTTTATAGCATTATATTTATATTGAGATTCCATGGTTATGGTGGATCTGGATCTAATAAATTGGGACGATCTCTCATAAAACTACTGAACATGTCCAAATTTACCACATCATTGACATACATTGGGTGTTTCCTTATAATCAAGCCTCACGATACCTTTTCTCCCACACTTGAAATAAATCATCAAACTCTGCCCTGATGTTTATTGTTTACCCCTAAAACCCCATCAGAACCAGTTTCCCAACTTCCTCTTCTGACAAAAAGGAAAACTCTTTTCATATCAAACAATAACTAATTCTATAAAGAGTCTTATAATCCGTGATATTTCATCCTCATACATAGCTACCATGTCCATAACATAAAAATATGTTTGTAGGAACATATGAATCATCAAAAACTAAATATTTACCCATAAAACCTTCTCCTTCCCCCACACATTGAGATATTAAACGGAAATATATTTTAGAGAGAGTTTCACTAACTCTAAAAACTAAGTTTCATACTCCAAGACAGATATATATCTGTATTCTTGAGAAATAAACTATCATTACTTCATTTCTCTTAGTGTCTCATGATAGAAATATTGATTGAAGTGTTTCTTGAAAGAGGTCCGAGAGGGATCTTCAGGTAAATTTTTTATAAAATAGATTAACACCACTTCCTTCTTTTCTATTCAAGAATATAAGTGGAGAAACCAACCTTAAAGTCTTCTAAAAATTTATATATGTAGAAAATCCCCTCAATCTCCCCAATCCATTCTTCTCACTCCTTAGGGTCCATTGTTACCCTATAATATTGGTAGAGATATCCTAGTGATCTCTATAGAAGGGTGTACCATCCCTTATCATTCTACATTACTGACTAGGCCCATCCACTTGAATAGTTATACTTCGTCTCCACCAAAAATTATTGAATAGTAAGTTTGTATTGTTCTTTCTCAATAACATTCTCACTAGAATTCAAACATGTAATTATTTAATTAAAAATATTGTATGAAAAAAGGGAAAACCCATTTAGAACAAAATTAGATTCTTTTTTATAATTAGAATTTATAGAACATATTCTCTAATGTATGAAACTCACAAACAATGGTTCTAGAAAACCCCATACTTAAAATGGTAACTTGAGGCTTATAATGAAATTGAGCTATTCAGGAACACTTCCACACGACCTCTTGAGATATAAAAATCATATCTCTAGTTTATTAATAACCCCTAGATCATTTGAATTTATGATAACCTAATCCTTTGATACTAATTTATTGTTAACCAACTTAGATCAACCCATAGAATTCCCTGAATTTTCCCACAACAATGCCTAAATACCTTTCCCAATTCTAATGATATTGACATAAGATATCCAAATAAACATAATATTTCAAGAAACCCAAACTATAAAAGTTTCATCATACAACTAGATTATAACTTCTAAAAAAACTGAAAAACCATCATCATGGAATCCAAAGAAACCGATGGGTCCATCTTCACATGATAATACAATACCACCGTCCCATCCCACAAAATAGTAAAATGATCATGGATAATAATCCTTTACACAATTATATTATATTTACCTATATCCAAGAAAATTATGGATACAAAATTAAAAGGTAAAGAAATTAAGGTTTGAAAACTAATTCTCAGCCGGATACCACCATGATTTTATAAAAAATTCATCCATATGTATATGTTAGTTCATTAATAACAAAAACAACAAAACATTTCATAATAAGTGATTTTCCATATAAAATTTTCCATTGATTCTTTTTTCAAAATCATTTCATATTTAAAGAAATAGAGAAATATTACATATCATTTATCTATTAGGAATCAATATATTTAAAAAATATTATTAACACCTCAATATCCATATAATCTAGGAAAAGATGTATAACAATATACATGCACGTAATGTATTCACAAAGTATCCAAAAAGGGAAATCCAATTCACAATAGTGTACACAATTAATAAAAAACATAAAAACAATCTAGTATGGGTTAACTCTAAAATTTAGGAAACTAGGACCCTGATAAAGGATACCACTAGAAACCATGGAATCCGGATAACCTACCATATTGAAAGCTAACTTCACCGAGGCTATCATATGTCTTGTTTATTCCATACCCCAAGGAATTCCCAATGTTTTTTTACATGACCACTATGTTCTAGAAAACTAATCCAAGATTAATTATAAATTTTTCCTAGGAGATGAACCATTATTTTTCATGACAAAAATTTTATAAAAATATTTTCTATTGTTATAATATACCACTTACATGAATGAACAACTATTATCATATCAAAACCATCTTTTATACCTCTTTTCCATGTGGGTAAAATCTTTTATTCATAGAAAACACATTTATAAAAACACTTTCATTCCATTCCAAATATCATAGCACATATTAATACCCTTTTTCCTAAAATCAAAATGAAAGGATAGTATAAGAATATAAGGATCATCCATGGATAGACCATAGGATAGATACACCAACCTCAAGATCAATAAAAAAACTTTTCTCTCAAAACATCTGATGGGAAAGAATTAATCTAGTCCTGATGAGCATAAATCTAAAATTATCACGAGAAACAATAATGTAAACACCTAACTCTTCTGTTACACAAAATAAAGTCACTTAAAAATATTTTCTAGATTGCCAAATCATGAATCTATGCTAAAGGTAAGAGAATGGTGTGTTTAATAAAGGGAAAACATTACATGAAATTCATTAAAATACACCCTTAAAAATTGCATGGCTTGATTATTGACTTCTAAAAATTGATGTCAAAATTGGAATTTAATTATATAAAACCCCTATGACCATGCCCTAGTTCTTTCCACCACAATATGGTTCACTTGTAAAGGGGCATTGACCATGACTTAGATATAAGATCCTCAAACCTATACTCTAATACCTTGTGTTAAAAACACAATATTTTTTCTTTTCTCATTGATATTGATAAACATGACCTAATATTAGCCATCCAAAACATATAAAATTAAAAGGAAATATGGGATCACTTATACCCAATGACTTTTAGGTTCATGTTTTTAGACAATTATGAAAAACTCACATATAAAAAAGTTTTCATTTCCAAAAAGTATCCATTTTTTTACAAATTATGTTCCTTATAAGTATAAATTTTCTTAATTAATGAAAACTACCATATCCATAACTTTGAATTTATAAATATTTCCACTCATATTTAAGCCCTAAGAAAAAATAATTTGAAAAAATTTGATGAAAAAATAATCATTGAGAGGTTTGTATAAAGAAATTAAAATAAACTCATCGGTCTAATTCAAAACCTTGATATTACATAATGGATTTTTCCATTAGTAAAATAAACATTGACCTCAAATAAACATTTACTTACACATGAAATTAAATTAACTACCCAATATTTTCATAAAAACATTTATAAGAAAATATAATGACAAAAAACAAAATCAGTAGGGTTTATCATGAAAAACCAATTCATAAAAACATATCTTTTACCCCTCATGAAAAAAATCATTCCCTATCAATAATATCAATAGATTAAATTATGAAATAAAAATATTTAACTGAAAATTCATTTAAAATAATTGAAAATTAATGTATGTTACTTATCAAATCATATTCATAAAACCCCTATAAGAACCCAAAAAGAGCCACTTAATGTAGAATATCAAACTTCATTAATTCCAAAATTTTTATACCTAGAAAATAATAAATACTTAATTCATTGGAGAGATATATTAGGCTAAATATATAGGTTCGGGGTGAAACCAAAAAAAATGTGGTACATTTCCCAAATCAGATTTTTCTATATTCAATGAAAAATATATGATCTATGTGATGATGAATTTCAGGATCTATAAAATTGAATAAAATAAAGAATTAAAAGGAATAGAAAACTAGAAGAAAGAGAGAGGATAAACATATATTTTTTATCATTAATTTAAATGAATAAGAATTTCCTTTATGGTTTATTTGTTCATCATTAATGAATCAAATCATAGATCTCTAGTGTTACTTTGTTGTGCTGTCGATATCATGGGGATATCTCCTCTAGTAGTGATCCACATGTGATCTCTAAATCTCCAAACATCACCGAAGGAGTCTATCATTTCTAACATGGAATATCCTTATGCTTGTGTCTTCTCCCTTTGATCTCATTGATAACCTATTCCAAAGAATTATCCTCAATCCACTGGGGGAGGACCACTCTCAGTATTTAGAACGTTCTTGGGGAGGAAATAACTCTCTCAGATTGAGAGGTTTTCTCTAATTTTTTTGTGCAACACAATAAGGGGGTATCTTATCCTTCCCTTGGCTAATGATAGAATAATATAACCTTGAATTTATTTCAATATGGTAAAAATAAATCATTTTCATTGGGGTTTTTCTTTATTTTATTAATCCTAGAAAAAACCCCGCATGTCATATAATAATAGAAAAATTTTTATTTCCAAACATATGCTTAACTAATTAGTTATAATTAAATATTATTCAATCAAATAATATTCAAAATTATTATTTCTCATCGGACCATTCATCTATGTCTACTAATCCAACTATATATTTATTTATTATCACACCGACAATATATTCTCTTAGACAACTGGTGATGGAATAAATTCAATAAGGCAAACATGAATAATTAGTAAATCATGAAGAAGATTAAAATTTATTCAACTAATTAAATACAAAATTATTTAACATATATTCTACATACAATTAGTGGGTGACTGACCCTCTAGGCCTCTTTCTTAGTGGAATTAGGTGGAGAAACCTAAATTCCAAGGTTAGAATATAGAAACAGACCAAGGAATAAATAAAGAAAGATGATAATATAGAAATGACCTATCACCTCATAAATTTTTTTCCATGTAATGTAATCCCTTTATTTTGATATCTCTAATCGAGAAGGATGCATGCCGGTTCCATCAACCTATATGCTTGATATCTCTTTAAATGAATTTATAGAAATAGAACATTCCAATAAAACACCATGAACATTGATTTATTTAGGCTATATCACTTCAATCAAAGGTCTAAAGATATTAACATCCATTAGTAAAAATATGGTATAAATACTTTATCATATTATTCATTAACTCAATATTACTTGTGATGCACCAAATGTATCATACCTTAACACAAACATATGCCATCGTTGATTTTGTCAACGAGTCAAAATACACGACTCATAATATCCATTAATAATAGTCTTAATGTCTTAGGACTAATACACACATTTGTCGATAAAAAACATCCATTTACACTTATAAATGTGGATTTCCTACCATCGGGTCTCATTCTCATAATATCCAACTTGATATTACCAAAGCCATGCACCTTGATAAGGTGCCTCAAAGTCCTATGAGTCTCCACCCATGATAGCTTTTATCATTTTTATCCCTCAAATGATATCGTTTGACCATAGAAGATATATCTAATAATAGTGTTATAGCACTTCCGGGTTCTCAACATTGTAAGGAACTGCTATGAACGTTTAGTACAAAAGCTATTATTGGGACATTATCACATTGAATGTTATGCAGAAGAACAATCATGATTTGAAAAGTAGTTTATTTATATTCAAAAGCCATGAATATAAGTTATCATAAAGCACATAGAAGTGGTTATAGGGAACCAACTCCAACTGACTCCCACTCTCACTTGATCCAACTACTAACAACCTTCATTCCACTTGCTCTGACATTATACTCATGCTTCTGATGAGAAAGGCCATTATTCATGGGGTCCACCAAATTCTCTTTCATGGATACTATTCTCTCTGTAACTTTACCCTAACTTTACCCCTATGATAAAAATCCCTCAAGAGGTAACAATTTTGTAGTATGTGATTTTCCATTGATGTCACCTTGGATCTTTTGGAAGAGCCACTATTGTAGTATTATCACAATACAATGCGATAGGTTCTTTATTTCCAGTAACCACCTCATGATCCTGGAAAAAGTTTCAAATCAAATTGGATTCCATGGCTGCATTACAGGACTTTATATACATGGACTCTACTGCAGAATCAGTGAAAACTGTCTTCTTTGAACTCTTCCAGCTCACAGCTCCTCTGTTGAGATATAAAACACATCCTAATTTCCACTTCAGATCATTATGTTCTGTATGAAAATGAGTATCACTATACCATCTAATTAGAATCACCTCGCCTCCTCCATACACTAGGAACATATCCTTAGTCTTTCATAGATACTTAAGCATAGCCTTAACAGCAGTCCAATGTATTTCCCTAGATCTTCATAATATCTTACTACCATGATCGATTCATAGGAAACATCAAGTCTAGTACATAACATGGCATATTGATTTATCCAATAACTGAAGAGTATGAGATCTTACTCATTATATCTTTCTCATATTGTGTTTGGGGACAATTTTTTTTAGAAATATATAAGTCATGTGACACTGGAACCAATCCCATCTTGTATTTTTTCATACTAAATAACTTTAGTATTTATTCAATATATTTGCTTTGACATAGTTTAAGAATCCTCTTGGATATATCACTAATGTTCTTGATCTATAGAATATAGTCTTCTTCGCCTATGTAATTAATGGGGAATCATTTGTTCAACCATTACTTAACAGACTATAAAACTGGTATGTTATTTCAAATAAGTAATATGTCATCCACCTATACTACTGGGATAATGAACACATTCGAACTAAACCATTTGTAAACACATGACTCACATTCGTTTTTAATTAAACCAAATTCTCTTATAGATTCATCAAATCGAATGTTCCATGACCTAAATTCTTGCATCAATCCATAAATGGATCTATGCAACTTGAAAACCCTTTTGGAATCACCTAGTGTCACAATCCATTTTGTTTGATTCATATATTGATCTTCCTATAGGTTCATATTGTGAGACCCTAAGATTTTATGAGATATATTATTTTTAATTTCTTTGACCTCTTATGTTAAAAAAAATTCAAGTTATTTTGATAGAATTCAACACTGGTTATAAATTAGTTTCAATGTAAAAATAAACTAAGGCTGGATTATGTTATATGAAACACCAATGGAATCTTTCACTACATGCAACACTGGCTTGGCTTGCGTTACAAGCAAGATCGACCTTCCTCGATATCTTGCATTTTACGTGACACTAAGTCTCACTAAAAACAATATATTATTATTTAATGGGATATAAAGTAGATGTTATGAATATTATAAACCAAATTTTGACATTTATATCATTTTCATTCATCCTACATATTTTCTAGAACACAATATGAAAAAAATCAATTTCTCCGATAAAAGAAGTATTTTTCAAAAATAATAATTTTTCCACCATTTGATGGCGCACCCATTTTAAATCTAGTTTTTTAAATGTTTATAAGTTCAATTTGGAAAATTAAACTTTTTTATTTTTTGAATAAGGATATAAATTTTTTACTTTGGATAAATTTTTGACATTTTTCTGATATCTTTCTATCTTGACGAATAGAAAAAATGAGCTAAATTTTAATTAATTTTTTTTCATTGAGATAATTTATATGGTTTATTATAACATTTAATGGTTTCAAAGTATAAATAGAATATATTTTTACCATTTAATATAATTTATGTCATTATTCTTAATTTTACATTGAATTCATAGGTAAAATCATTTCAATCATTTGCAATGTTTTATCATTTAAAACTCATTTTCTCAATAACGATAAATAGTTTTAAATTAATTAATAAAACATCTATGTTTAGAAATTTGAAAAATTGATTCCATATTTGTTATATTTAGGTTCAAATTAAGTTAATAGGATTCATTTATTTTAGGTTATTAGGAATAGTAACTACAGTAAAATTTATTTACCATAGTTAAAGGTAAATTAGGTAATTAAGGATAAATATAATATTATAAAATTACTCTAACACTTGTATTAATATAATTGGATGATTAAATTTCACCCAAAAACATAATTGGGTCGAAATGGTATCTATTGGAACTCACTTGGAATAGATTAAGATATTTAATTTATTTTATTTAATGAAAAGTGAAATATGCCTCACTCAAACTTTAATAATTAAATTATTTTTAATATAAAGTTATACAGAATATAAATTTGATTAAAAATACTCATTTGAAATCTAAAATTTTCTTCTTTATCATGGTAATTTATTTTTAAATTTAAATAAATATATAATTAGCTTAATAGCTTATACATTAATGATGCAAAAATTATTTATTTAGTGAAAAATCAATAATATTGTTATTATTAAAATAATAATACGCACCAAAAGGCCCAAAAACATTAAAAAACCTTTTTGGTCGAGTATCTATAAACCATAATCATCCATGTATCGACTTCGTGACCATTTAAAGCCTTATAAAATATACTATGACACTTATATTATTTTATTTTAAATGAGGTCAAAGTTGTCACATTCATAATTTAATAAATATAACATTTTAAATGTTGGATCTATTTAGAAGATAAATTCAACTAGAAGTATTATTATAAAAAATATTATATTTATAAGTGTCATAGTATTTTATTTTTAATTTTTATGCAAAAAATAATTATATTAAATAATTGTACAAAATAATTGTAGTTATTATTTTATTAAGAGAAATATCAAATAAATGGTTTTAAAAATATTAAAATAAATATTAAATGAACTAATTAATGTTCTATACAATTTTTACAGATTAATATGAAAATTTTAAAATCTATTAAATAGTTTGGGTAGAATATATATTCTGTTTGGATTTTATTTAAATTCAAATAAATGAATAGTGTCAAAATTGACACTATTGATATTTTATAAAAATAACATACTATTAAATTGATTAAAAATCAAAAAAATATTTAGAAATTAAAAATTGAAAATTATATGGTCGAAAATGTCATAAAATATCTAAATATATACAATTCACAGCACATACGTAAGTATTTATAACCATTTAAAATATAAAATATTATTACCACAAATAAAATAAATCGATTAAATGAGGATAAATCAAAATGATAAGGTTTAAAATTAAATAAAATAAAGTATAAATTTTATTATATGATTATATTAAAACTCTTTATCATATGATATTCTTATCTGAGTCATTTTTGAGGTTTTTATGTGGGTTTTTATTTTATTAGAAATTAATATGTTTGAGGTTTCCAAAAGTGCCCCTCTCCTCTCTTATAAAAGTGCACCTCCTCCCTCTCTTATTCACACCATTTAGAGTATTAAAACACGTACAAACACTATACATTTCCATTATACACTTCCTTAGTGACATACTACAGGTCCCGTTCTTCTTCAAAGACAAACTTCAATGCCATAAAGGGAGGTTTAGAAGAGGCACATCGAAGAAGTGGTAATCTCTTCTACCGATTCTTTAAAATTTATTTCTTCGTATACTTAAACTTATTTAGTATTGTCATTATAAATTAATAAAATCAGTATCACTCATATAATTTTATTTTATTATAAATATGAAACAACTCTATTTCACCTTCTATCCATCCTATGAAAAATGAAATCACCGTGCGTGCGTATGTACAGCTTACCGTCTTCATGCCGTGGTGTAATATGTTTTTCACCACTTCCCTACATGGATAGTTATAATGGTTGAAATAATAACTATATATGATTATTATAAAATAATACTAATTCTATGATATTTTACACCATCAAATTCAATACCATTCAACAATTTTCAGAATGGTATCATCACTCGTGTGTACATACGCTTACCGTCTCCATGACGTAATGAAATTCATTTTCCACTTTAGCCATTCAATAATTATTATAAAGTATATATAATAAAAATAATAAAATATATGAAATAATATTTCTACATTATTTATATATTTATGTATATCATTTATTTACTTCCATCCAATTAAATAAGGAAATGAAAACAACATTCAAGCATACATACAGCCTACCATCTCCATGAAAGGTGTATTATATTTCATTTATCTTTATATAATTTATATAATGAATATATAAGACATATATAAATAATATTTTACATTATTTAATTAAGGAAATCCTGATTTAAGTAATCATATGAAGAATGATAAGTCCAAACATGTATGATTATTACCCAAAACATCGCTTTGACATAGAATTGATAGATGAATGGGTAATATAATGTTGTAAGTGAATCAAATATGATATCATAAATGTTATTATGGTTCTATTACAAGATAAAAATATGTTTAAACCCACTATACAAGAATTTCATACACATATTTAAGAAATTGTACCTAAGGTAAGGGAAAATCCCACAATTTCATTTTTATCTGATATTGTTTATAATTAAGTATTTAATGGGGAATATTTATCATCCAGGTACATGATTCCTAAATATGTAATATTTTTTATTTCCTCATAAATTTTTTTAAATCCAATTTTACCCATTGGTCAAATTTTTATTAAAATATATAAAAGGAATATTTTGTCATTTTCGGTATGAGTTTCTTTTTGAATTTTCCAGCAAAAGTATGAGAAGATTATTTTTTAACTTATACGGCATGAATTGATTTTTACAGTTTCACAATACCTTATTTCTATGAAGCTTCCTCTATAAGATATCATGATTATTTTTAATAAAATTCTTCTCTTTTAAAATTTCATGGCATTTTAAAAAAAGAAAATGACTTTGAATAATAAATGATATTTTCCTAAAGAATTCATTTCAAGTGTTTTATCAAAACTATTTTCCATCTAAGATGAAATTATTTAATATGGTATTGTTTCAAGTATAATTCCCCCATTATTTATATGTTTTGATTTTGTTTTTGATAAAATGATATCCATTAGTTTTATATGGAATATTTTACGATGGGAAGATGTTTATGAAACCAATTTTATTCATTGGGTTATGAAGAAAGATTTATGTTTATTTTTTGGCACATGTAAGAATGATTTCATTATGAGATGGTTGGGGACTATATCTCACTCTAATTAATTGGGTAAAGATTTATATATAATGAGATATACATGGATGGAATGGCAAGTAAATTCGGTTTAGTAATATATGGATAGAACAACAAGTAAATATGGTTCAGTAATGGACTTCATCCATTATGATGGTATTGGCAGCAATACCATGACTACTATGGAAATAATATTATGTTCTTAATGGTTCTCTGTAATTACATTTTTTATGACAATGATATTTTATCATGATTAATGTTACTTTACGATCTATTCCTTACATAATGCCACGATTTATGTCATTTCTCAAGATTTTAATGTTTAAACTTTATGTTCATGTTTTTACATTCAAATGTTTATGGATTGTCTTAGGTTCTCCATGTTTACCCTTACTGAGAATTTGATCTCAATCTTTCTAAGTTTTTTTCCTAGGAAATAACGAAAGGTTTTAGGTAGGAAAACAAATGGAGAAGATCTTTATGAAAGATGTTGAAGATATTTCACCATGATTTGAAGATTATGTTCTGAGTTTCCAAAGGTAGTAAAATAATACGGCCTTTTAGCGTTTTTTTGTGTCATGTATTAAGTATTACGCAAATGTAATGTAGTGTCTTTGTACATCAATCATAGGTCTCTATAGTTGGTATCAGAGCGAAGGTTTAGTGAACCTTTGGAAACAAGGATTCAAAAACTTTAGTGAGATCCCTACATATATTTCTACGGTATGTCTAGGGATGTTCCTAATAGTAAGTCTAACTATAGATTACAGTCCTAGAATTATGGTAACAATAATGAGTGACCAAGGATTAAACCTAAGATACTAGTGATTGAAAGTATTCTCCTATGATATTTTGTTTTCCTAGTATGATTTTTTCCTCACACACTATTCTTTTTTGGGTTTAAAAAAATGGTTAGAAACAGGTTTATTCTTGTTAATAGAGAATATTATGGAAAATGGAATGATATTCTCTATGAGAAACAAAATGAAATGGGGGTTGGAAGGAGAAACATCATTATTATGCTGAATCACTCATCGTGGTATATTATTAACAAGGTGAACTTTAGTGGTATTCCAAAGTCATCAAATAAGAGGAAGATGGACATTCATGAAAGTTAACGTGGTAAGGAATACAAAGGAAAGAATATTAATCTTCCTAAATATCAAGAAGATGGGAATAAGAACCTCTAGGAATACCTCAATGGAGGATAAGATGTTATCTGTGTGGGGAAAAGGGTCATTGAGTGACAGACTATCATGATGTTCAATGTCTAATCTATAGAGAACATGGGCATTACCCAAATCAATCCCATAACCTAAGAGGTTACTTCTAAATAGAAGAAGGGAATATTCCATGAAAATAATTGAATAGTATGGATTGAAGTGTTTATGTATTGGAACTACTGGAATAATGGTTTTTCCCAACACTTATATACCAACGGTTTGCTTAAACTGTTGGTATATAAGTGTTTTACCAACGGTTTGCTTAAACCATTGGTAAACCTGGGTGCATGACACCCTTTAAGAATGGTACTAGTGAACCATTGGAAAAGGGTCTACATTATCCACCTTTACCAATGGTTCTAGTGAACTATTGGTAAAGGGGTCTAGATTCTCCCCCTTTACCAACGGTTCTTGAAAACCGTTCCCAAAGGGTACCATTTACCATCAGTTTTGAAAAACTGTTTGTAAAGGTTTTCCCCAATATCCACACGGCCCTTCTCCTCTCCGCCATTCGGATACAACACTAATTCACCTCTTCCCCGTGATCCAGCACCTCTACCCCATTCGAACGATACCTCTTCCCCACGATAAGAGCACCTCTCCCCTATTCGGACATCACATCTCTTGGGTTCATCTCGATTACTCCATCCGAATGGTTGGAATCATGGATTCCCCCATCCAAGCTGCCGAATCTTCATATGAACCATCCCAAATTAGGTATTTTTTAAGAGGTACATTATTTTTATTGTTATCTATCTAAAATTTCAGTTTTATGTTTTTATTTTGATGCGTAACTGTTTTTTTTTACTATTTTGATTTAACCTAGAAAACCCTTTTAGAATTTATATCTGGAACCATAAAAGACCCTTTTAGATTTTTTAGTTGTCACTTTAATTTATCATATCATTATATTAAAATGTTATATAAATAGACTGAATAGTTATTGACCTCTCGGTGGTCACCAACATGAATTGTATCTGATACATTGTTTGAGATTCCATTTTTTACCCGGATAAACAACATGATTATATGTTTAGATAAGGGGAATAACCATTTTACAGAAGAATGACTACCCACATGACATTGGATGGAGCATGTAGCAGATGATTGGGTTGTAGCTCAAGAATATATGTCTCATTTTATAATTTATTGAGCCTCTTGTATAGTACTACTTCCTACTAGTTTTAATGATGTTTTTCCTCTTGATACAAGGAATACATTACCCTCATTCGGTTTATGATTCTGTTATTAGTTGGTATTACTGATTTGGTTATTTTCATCCATTTCCAATATTTTCCCATTTTTATATTTCTTCCACTTATTAAATGATAATATTAAAAATTTTCAACTTAGGTAATGAGGGAACAGTCTCCCCCAGACACAGTAAAGGCTCTCAATATTAGTCAATAACATTTGTAATTTTCATAGATGTGCTTGAGGCCATGTGGCTATCTGGGTTTGGGTCACTAATGAGTGGAACCCTGGTGTGGGACATCACAATTCCTGGATATCCATTTTATAGGTGTTTCTAGTCAAATCAATACCTATAACTATTGAAGTTCCCTCTCCAATATCAATTTGGTCAAGATTCAATGAATACACCCTACCAACCTATGTGATGACGAGGATGATGAAGTGGACGAGGGAGAAGATGAGGTTGAGGATGAGGGTGAGGATGGGGCAGAGGGAAAGGATGGGGCCGAGGATAAGCATGGGGACGATGATGAGGACGACGACGAGGACAAAGATGGTGGCGAGGATGAGGCTGATGATGACAGTGGTGATGGTGATGCTGATCTGGGGAAGATTGATCCATTACATTATTGAATTCTTTATAACTCTTTATTTATTAATGTATTTTTTCACTCTGGTATGTATATTTTTGAATTCAGTATAACTATTTATTTTTGACAAAATATGGAAGCCTAATGATGTTATAATGGTTTATGGGGCTTCAGGGTATTGTTCAGAGCTCGGAACCCCGGTCAGCGTAGAAAACACTATGCCTCACGGTTAGAAAAATATTTAAGACCATCCCACAAGGTATCTACCAACCATATAGGGATAAATATTATAAAAAATGTGCATGATTTTCACTAACCATGCACCAGAGGATGCACATCATGGACAATGTCTATAGTTTTAGTATACGATCTTATCACAGTTGTTGCACAATTTGCCTAACTAGAATACAGAAAACTGATCCAACACATTCAGATTATGTTGATACTTTAGAAAAACAATACATGAGTCAGATGTGATGTGTATGAGTCAACACCACCTCAATCCGAAGAGATAAAACATCATTCAGATGCACAGTTTGCGCGGCACGATTGAATATGTATTTTTAGGTGATTGGTGCGATTGAAAAGCGTGCGTGGGGTTTTCAAAACAAGACGAATGACCTCATAATGCCATGAAATCATACGGAAAGAAAGGTTGGTTGAATTTTGAAATGTTAGACTATATTCCACATCAATCAGCGTTGTCATGTGACCACGATGGATGAAAATGCACTCCCTGTGTTGTAAATGGCCAAAACATGTGTTTAACGATCAAATGCTCACCGAACGACATCCGAATGACTTTAAATCACACGAGAACACACTAATTGTTATTATTGTGGGGTACATGGAGATGTCACCTCATTCAGATATGTGGGTTGCGCAGCACGACTGAATATGTGTTTTTTAGGTGTTTGGAGCGCTTGAAAAGCATACATGGGGTGGTAAAAACCAGCCAAACAACCTCAGAATTCCATGAAATTAGATGAAAACAATGGGTGGGTGAATTTTGAAATGGTTGGCCAGAAGTCACGTCAATCGGAGCTGTTGCGTGACAGCGGTGGCCAAAAATGCACTCTGCTTGTCGTAAATGGCCAAAACATCTGTTTAACGGTCAAATGCATGAAGAACGACATTGGAATGACTTTAAATCACCCAAAACACCTTAATTATTATTAGTGTGGTGTACGAGGAGACTACATGTCATTCAAACGTGTGGTTTGCGCTGCATGACTGAATATGTGTTTTTAGGTGTTTTGCGCGCTTGAAAAGCGTGCGTGGGGTGGTCAAAACTAGCCAAACAACCTCAGAATTCCATGAAATCAGATGAAAACAAAGGGTGGATGATTTTTGAAAAGTTCGGCCAGACGACACGTCAATCAGAAATGTCGTCTGACCACGGTGGCTGAAAACCCACTCAGCGTGTCGTAAATGGACAAAACATGTGTTTTACGGTCAAATACATACCAAACGACATCATAATGACTTGAAATCACATGAAGACACCCTAATTATAATTCGTGAGGTCTATAAGGAGACCACTCATCATTTGGACGCACGGTTTGCATGGAACAACTGAATATGTTTATTTTAGTTTTTTGGTGGGCTTGAAAAGCGTGCGTGGGGTGGTTAAAACTGGAGGAATGACCTCAGGATACCATGAAATAAGACGAAACAAAGGGTGGGTGAATTTTGAAATGATCGGCCAGATGTAATGTCAATCGGAGGTGTCATGGGACCGTGGTGGCCGAAAACGCACTCCGTGTGTCGTAAATGGCCAAAACATGTATTTAATGGCCAAATGCACACCGAATGACATAAGAATGACTAGAAATAAAATGAAGATGCCATAATTATTATTCGTGATGAGTACAAGGAGACCACACATCATTTAGATGCGCAGTTTGCACGGATCACCTGAATATGTATTTTTAGGTGTTTGGCGCGCTTGAAAAGTGTGTGTGGGGTTGTGAAAACTGGCCGAATGACCAACGAATTCCATGAAGCCAGACAAAAACAAAGGGTGGGTGAATTGTGAAATGTTTTTCTAGAAGTATCATTAATCAGAGGTGTTGTGTGACCGCGGTGGTGGAAAACGCAATCCGTGTGTCATAAATGGCCAAAACATGCGTTTAACGGTCAAATGCATACCGAACGACATCATAATGACTTGAAATCACACAAAAACACCCTAGTTATTATTCGTGAGGTGTACAAGGAGACTACACGTCATTCAGATGCATGATTTGCACGTCATGACTGAATATGTGTTTTTTAGGTATTTGGCGTGCTTGAAAAGCGTACATGGGGTGGTCAAAACTGGACGAACGACCTCAGAATACCATCAAATCAGACGAAAACAAAGGGTGGGTGAAATGTGAAATGTTATGCCAGACATCACGTCAATTGGAGGGGTCATGTGACCATGGTGGCAGAAAACGCACTCTGCGTGTCATAAATGGCCAAAACATGAATTTAATGGTCCAATGCATGTCGAATGACATTATAATGACTTTAAATAACCAAAATTCAACCTATGTTTTATTTGTGAGGTGTATGAGGAGGCGACATGTCATTCGGACTTGCGGTTTGCGTGGAACGACTGAATATATATTTTTTAGGTGTTTGGCACGCTTGAAAAGCTTGCGTGGGATGGTCAAAACCGGCCGAATGACCTTGAAATGCCCTGAAATCAGACGACAACAAAGAGTAGGTGAAATTTGAAATGGTCGACTAGACAACACATCCATCAGAGGTGTTGTGTGACCGCGGTGGCCGAAAATGCACTCCACGTGTCGTAAATGGCCAAAACATGCGTTTAACAGTCAAATTCTTATCAAACAACATCAGAATGACTTAAAATCAGACAAAAACACCCTAATTGTTATTCGTGAGGTGTACGAGGAGACGACATGCCATTCAAACATGCGGTTTGTGCAGCACGACTGAATATGTGTTTTTTAGGTGTTTGGCGCACTTGAAAAGTGTGCGTGGAGTGGTAAAAACCAGAATAATGACCTTGGAATGCCATGAAATTGGACACAAAAAATGATGGGTGAATTCTGAAATGATCATCCAGACGTCACGTCAATCAGAGGTGTCGTGTGACCGCGATGGACGAAAATGCACTTTGCATGTCGTAAATGGCCAAAACATGCATTTAACGGTCAAATACATACCCAACGATATCATAATGACTTGAAATCACAAAAAAACACCCTAATTATTATTCGTGAGGTGTATTAGTGGACAAAACATCATTTGGATGCACGGTTTGCACGACACGACTGAATATGTGTTTTTTAGGTGTTTGGCGTGCTTGAAAAGCGTGCATGGGGTGGTCAAAACCGGACGAATGCCCTCAAAATTCCATGAAATCAGATGACAACAATGGGTGGGTGTATTGTGAAATGTTCGGTGAGAGGGTACGTCAATCGGAGGTGTCGTGTGACCGCGGTGGCCCAAAACGCACACTGCGGTCGTAAATGGCCAAAACATGTGTTTACTGATCAAATGCATACCGAATGACATCGAAATGACTTGAAATAACATGAAGACACCATAATTATTATTCATGAGTTGTATGAGGAGACCACACATCATTCAGATGAACGGTTTGCATGAAACCGCTGAATATGTGTTTTTAGGTGTTTTGCGCGCTTGAAATGCGTGTGTGGTGGGGTCAAAACTGACTGAACGACCTCAGAATGCCATGAAATCAGATGAAAACAAGGGGGTGAATTGTGAAATGGTCGGTCAGATAGCATATCAATCAGAGTTTTCATGTGACCGCAGTGGCTGAAAACACACTCTGCATGTCGTAAATGGCCAAAACATGCGTTTAACGGTCAAATGCATACTAAACAACATCAGAATGACTTGAAATCACTCAAAAATACCCTAATTATTATTTTTGAGGTGTATCAAGAGACAAAATGTCATTCGGATGCGCGAATTGCATAGAACGACTGAATATGTGTTTTTAGGTGTTTGGCGCACTTGAGAAGCATATGTGGGGTGGTCAAAATCGGCCAAACGACCTCAAAATACAATGAAATCAGACGAAAACAAAGGGTGGGTGAAATGCGAAATGGTCATCCAGACGGATCATCAATCAAAAGTGTCCTGAGACCGCGGTGGCCGAAAACGCACTACGTGTGTCATTAATGGAAAAAACAAGCGTTTAACGGTCAAATGCATACCGAACGACATATTAATTACTTGAAATCACACGAAGACACCCTAATTAATATCCGTGATGTGTACGAGAAGATTTAATGTCATTCGGAAGTGTGGTTTGAGTGGCACAACTGAATATGTGTTTTTTAGGTATTTGAGGTGCTTGAAAAGCGTGCATGGGGTGGTCAAAACCAGCCGAACGACCTCAGAATTCCATGAAATCGGATGAAAACAAAGGGTGGGTGAATTTTGAAATGGTCTGCCAGACAACACATCAATCAGAAGTATCCTGTGACCGTGGTGGCTGAAAACACACTCCGCGTGTTGTAAATGGCCAAAACATGCGTTTAACGGTCAAATGCATACCGAACATCGTAGGAATGACATGAAATCACAAAAAACACCCTAATTAATATTCTTGAGGTGTATGGGGAGATGTCATATCATCAGGATGCACGGTTTGCGCGGCCCGACTGAATATGTGTTTTTAGCTATTTGGTGTGCTTGAAAAGCGTGCGTGGGGTGTTCAAAACTTGCCGGACATCCTATGAATGCCATTAAATCAAATGACAACAAAGAGACTGAGAATAGTAAAATGTTCGGCCAGATGTCATGTCAATCAGAGGTTTCGTGTGACCGCTATGGCTGAAAACACACTCTGCTTGTCGTAAATGGCCAAAACATGCGTTTAACGGTAGAATGCATGCCGAACGACATCAAAATGACTCGAAATCACAAGAAAACACATAAATTTTTATTATTGAGGTGTACGAGGAGACGACACGTCATTCAGATGCATGGGTTTCACGGCATGGAGGAATAGTGTTTTTTAGGTGTTTGGCACGCTTGAAAAGCATGCGTGCGGTGGTCAAAACCAGCCGAATAACCTCAGAATGCCATGAAATCAGATGACAATAAAGGGTGGGTGAATTTTGAAATGGTCAACCTGATGTCACGTCAATCGAAGGTGTCATGTGACCGCAGTGGCCGAAAACGCACTCCGCGTGTCGAAAATGGCCAAAACAAGCATTTAACGATCAAATGCATACCAACGGCATCAGAATGACTTGAATTCACACAAAGACACCCTAATTATTATTCGTGTGGTGTAAGAGGAGATGACACATCATTCAGATGTGCGGTTTGCGCGGCACGACTAAATATGTGTTTTTTAGGTGTTAGGCACACTTAAAAAACGTGCGTGGGGTGGTCAAAATTGGCTGAACGGCCTAATAATGCCATTAAATTAGACAACAACAAAGGGTGGGTGAATTTTAAAATGGTCGGCTAGACGTCACGTCAATCAGAGGTGTCGTGTGACCGCAGTGGCTGAAAATGCACTCCGGATTCCATAAATGGAAAAAACATGCGTTTAATTATCAAATACATAATCAACGACATCAGAATGACTTGAAATATCATTAAAACACCCTAATTTTTATTCTTGAGGTGTTCAAATGGACGACACGTCATTCGGATGGGCAGTTTGCGCTACACGACTGAATATGTGTTTTTAGGTGTTTGTCGCATTTGAAAAGCATGCTTGGGGTGGTCAAAACCAGCCAAACGACCTCAAAATGCCATGAAATAATACGTCAAGAAAGTGTGGGTGAATTGTGAAATGGTCAGCTAGACGACACGTCAATCAGAGGTGTTGTGTGACTGTGATGGCCGAAAATGCACTATGCGTGATGTAAATGGTCAAAACATGTGTTTTACGGTCAAATACATACCCAACGACATCAGAATGACTTGAGATCAAACGAAAACACCATAATTATTATTCTTCAGGTGTATGAGGATAAGAAACATCATTCAGATGCATGGTTTGTGCGGCACAACTGAATATGTGTTTTTTAGGTGTTTGGCTCGCTTGAAAAACTTGACTGGGGTGATCAAAACCGGATGAACGACCTCGGAATTCCATGAAATCAGATGAAAACAAAGGGTTGGTGAATTGTGAAATGATCGTCCATAGGACACGTCAATCGGATGTGTCATGTGACCACAGTGGCCGAAAACTCACTACGTGTGTCGTAAATGGACAACATTTGAAGTGAAATGGACAACATTTTAACTGTCTCAGTTTTGCTTGAAAATCACAAAATTTTAAGTGAAAACAAGAACTGGCATACATAAAATCTTCACAAAGCTACACATAGATTCTTGAAATTGAGGTATAAAAAAAATATGGTCTATTGTTCATACTTTATTAGAAGAAAATATTCACAAGGCATAGATTGAAACACAATTGGTTAAATTATATATAGAAACACATGAATCATATTTTCAATGAGTCTCGACATCCCGTCATGAACATGCACCAACACTCATGTTCCAATTCTCAATCACAGATCATTCATTCTATACAATAACATACAACAAATAAATATCATATAGTAATTTCATATGAATCTTTTGAACACTCAAGCATACCATATAACAAATTGGTCAACAAGGATACACATATATTCTTGAAAAATAAGTTTTAAAGTCTCATAAAAATACCCTAATGGTGGGGCATACATATGGTGACATCATAGCCCCATGGATCACCTCAATCCCATCCTCAAATAGTGGTTTCTAGGACAAAACCAATGTCCCTTTGGGAACCTAATACCAAAGACTTAATTGAATATTCATACCCACTACCCAAGATGGGGATTCATCTCAAATCACACCCAGGAGAGCAAATAACAATTAGCCACATACCATCTTATTCTAATTTAAAATTATATGAAATACATGTAGGCTATTCTGGTAACCCATCTCATATGTCGATTTTGTCCAATGTTTCCCACTAACACATCAATAACCCTTTATACATGGATACATAATCATTAAAGGAATATAAACATCTCATGTGCTTCCTATAAATCATCTTAGGTCTAATCACATGACCACTACCATTTTCTATCTTATGTGTATCATGATCCTTATCCACTCTACCCATGTTTTTCTGTTGGCTTTAAGATACTCAACCCAAGACCATGACTAAACATCCCATGTGCTTCCTATAA
The DNA here is from genome assembly GCA_963277665.1 of Viscum album. NCBI lineage: Eukaryota > Viridiplantae > Streptophyta > Magnoliopsida > Santalales > Viscaceae > Viscum > Viscum album. The sequence goes on from OY728150.1 coordinate 663,257,056, forward strand.
CATGTAGGTTTTTTCTCTTGTTTATATTGGTGTTGTGGTTTGAGTGAGGAATTAATTCTAAATTTTGAATACTCTTATGTGTGTTTGTGTTGTGGTTTGAGTGAGGAATGATATCTAAATTTGGAATACTCTTATGGGTGTTATTTCATTTCCCATAACATGTTGGCGTTTTCTCTTATGGGTGTTATTCTGTTTGAATTTCTAAATTTATAAATTTCTAAACTCTGGAATGAATTCTAAATTTTTAATATATTGGATAGGGATTTTGTATTGGTGTTGTTGCTGGTCTAGAGAGGGGAGAGGGGCCTACAACAGTGGAGTTAAGAAAATCTATACCAACGGTTTTCAAAACTGTTGGCATTGATTCTCTAAATATAACCATACCAACGGTTTTGTTATAATCATTGGTATATGTTTAAACAAATGGTTATAATAAAAGCATTTGTATAGAATTATGTCTTTCCATATCCCCTCTATAACAACATTTGTAAACCATTGGTATAAGTTTAACACAGATATACCAATGGTTTCACAAACCATTGGTATATGTTATATTTACCACACATACGCCAACGGTTTACATCAAACCATTGGTATACCTTCTATTTTGACACTTATACGAACTGTTTTCATAGAACCATTGGTATAGTCCTATTGTCATCGCTTACTTGTCCACGGTTGTAAGATCCATTGGTATACTATATACCAATGGTTTTCAGGCCTTTACCAATGGTTTTGAACCGTTGGTAAAGTGTAAATTTCGAGTAGCGTGTTATTCAAGAATAATTTTATAGAGGGACTTATATGGTATTATGAAATATTGGAATATCTATGTGTTTGTTTATTTTAGTTATCAATAAGTATATGGTATCAGTAACCAAGAGAAGTGATTGAAATATTTTTGGAAAGAACATGATATGCACATATTGAAGGGAAAATGAGATAGTGAAATGTTTGATAATATTAATGAGCTCATGACTAAAATAAAGAGAAATTGATACCATGGTTTGAGTATATACAATTTTTTAGATTTTGGTATGTGGTAAGAGTTAACTTTTGATAGAATTCATGTTTTCATTAAGGTTATATGGTAATTCATGTTTCAATAAAATACCTTATTAAGCTATTCACATGTTTGGAATGTGATGACCATGAACTACCTTAAGAGATATGAGACATAAATGTTATGTCGATTTAGTTCACATCTTACTATGTTTTATATTTTTGAAAGAATTATATTTTTATCTAATTATTTATGGTATAAGTTATTTTCAGTTTTATGTTTGTTAGATTAATGTATTATCTCACAGTAGGTGGAGATATGCTTATTTGATAGCGTGTTCTAACATTTTTGTTGAGATAGATGGAATAACCTATCATTCAATCGCATGATTTGCAAACACTTCATGAATGAAAAATACAACTAAATTCGTTAAGAGATGAAGTAATTTTTTTTCAAGTTATGAAAAATGATGAGACTATACTGAAATCAAGTAAGTATTTCTTCTCATGTTATTCATCTTGAGCAAAATGATATTGAAAACAAAAAATGTTATCCTAGTACCTTCATATCCGATTAATCAGATGGTACCTTAGATCATCACAAATTTTTTGGCTTTTTGATTGTTGACTATTTTTCTTCTCAATGTTCTCTACCACTCTCCATCAGAACTTGATGGTTATATTTCTCTTCCATATCCATGTTATCACTTCCCAACTATGATCTCCTCTGTGGAAACCTAGTGATGAATTACTTTGAGTAACTATTATGTTTCTAACATTCCCTTTTAAAATTACATTTTAGTATTTCTTTTTATGATGTGGGTTTTCATGATAGAAACTTTCATGTAGTAAACTATTTATAATCCCAATGAATTTGGAGGGAGAAATTCATTTTAAGTGGGGTAGAATGTGACTCCTCGAGATTTTATGAGATAGATTCTTTTTAATTTCCTTGATGTCTTGTGTTACACACAATTTATAATTATATTGATAGAATTTAACACAGAGTATAAATTTTGTTTAATGTAAAAATGAACTATGGTTTGTTTTTTATACCCAACACCAATGGAAGTTTTCACTACACGCAACACTGACTTGTCTTGCATTACACGCAAAAGCAACCTTCCTCGATAGCTTGCATTGTACGCGATACCGAGTTTCGCTAAACAATGACATATTATTATTTAATGGGATATAAACTAGACTTTATGAATATTATTAATTTTTTTTTAATTTTATATCATTTTCATTCATCTTACACAATTTCTATAACACAATATGAAAAAACCAATTTTTCGGATAAAATAAGTATTTTTCAAAAAATGTAGTTCTACCACCTTTTGATAGCACACAAATAATAAATCTATTTTATGAAATGTTGATAAGTTAAATTTGAAAAATTAAACTTCTTATTTTGATTCAAGATATAAAAATTTACTTTGGATATTTTTTTTGATATTTTTCTGATAACTTTTATATTTTGATTCATAGTAGAAATAGATGAATTTTAATTAATAATAACTTTTTCATAGAGATAATTTATATGGTTAAATTATAATATTGAATGGTTTAAAAGTATAAATAGAATATATTTTCACCATTTAATATAATTTATTTCATTATCATTAATTTTACATTGAATTCAAACGTAAAATAATTTGAATCTTTGGCAATGTTTTAACATTTAAAACTCATTTTCTCAACAACGAGAATTAGTTTCAAATTATTTACTCAACTTTTATATTTTGATTTCAAAAAATGGATTCCTTATTTGGAATCATTATGTCCAAATTATGTTAATTGGATACTTTTATTTTTTGGCATTATGAATAGTAACTACTATAAATTTTATTTCCCACGGTTAAAGGTAAATTAGGTAATTAAGGTTGAAAATAATATTATAAAATTACCCTAGTACTTGTCTTAATATAATTGGATGATTATATTTCTCTCTAAAACATACTTGGATCGAAATGGTATATATTGGAAACCACTTGGATGATATTAATACCTTTAATTTTTTTTATTTAAAGAAATGTGAAATATGACTCACTCAAACATTAATAATTAAATTATTTTTTAATATAAGGATATATAGAATATAAATTTGATTATAGATACTCATATGAAATATAAAATGTTTTTATTTATTATGGTAATTTATTTTTAATTTTTACGAAATATATAATTACCTTAATAACTTATAAACTAATGATGCGAAAATTATTTCTTTAGTAAAAAATCAATAATATAGTTTTTATTAAAATAATAATACCCACCAAATGTCCCAAATACTTGAACAAACCTTAATGGTTGAGTATATAATGACTGTAATCATCCAGGGGTCTACTTGTTGACCATTTTGATCCTTATAAAAGATATTATGACCCATATATTATTTTATTTTAAATGATCTCAAAGTTGTCACCTTCATAATTTAATAAATATAACATTTTCAATAATATGTTTTTTAAGGAGATGAATTCAACTAAAAGTATTTTTATGAAATATATTAGATTTATCTGCATCATTATATTTTATTTTTGATTTTTATAAAAAATAAGTATATTAAATAATTATAAACAAATGTTGCAGAAATTATTTTATTAAGAGAAATATTAAGTAAATGGTTTTAAAAATATTAAAATAAATTAATATGAAATAATTAATGTGATCCAAAAAATTTATATATTAATATGACATGCTAGTAATCTGTAAAATTGTTTGGTTCAAATCTATCTTTTGGGTGGATTTTATTTAAATACGAATAAATGAATAGTGTCAGAATTGACACTATTGATATTTTATAAAAATAAAATATTATTAAATTGTATAAAAATCACAAAAAAAATTTAATAATTACAAATTGAAATTTATAGGGATTATGGAAAATTCACAAAACATAAGTAAGTATTTAGAACAATTTAAAATTTAAAATATTATTACCACATTTAAAATTAACCAGATTAAATAAAGAGAAATCAAAATGACATGGTTAAGAATATATTAAAAACATATCTCAATTTTATTGTTTGAGGATATTATAACCCTATCTAATTGAATATTTGAATTTGAGTCATTTTGGATATTTTTATGTTGTGATTTAGTTTATTATAAATTTATATTTTTCATATTTCCAAAAGTTCCCCTCTCCTCTCTTATAAAAGGGCTCCTTCTCCCTCTCCTCTTCACTACATTTAGAGCCATCAAACTCAGACAAACCCTATCCATTTCCCTTATCCACTTCCATAGTAACATTCAATAGGTCCTGGTCTTCTTCAAAGACAAAAATTAGTGCCCAAATAGGTGGTTTAGAAGAGGGACATTGAAGATGAGGTAATGTCTTCATCCGATTCTTTAAAATTTATTTCTTTTTCTACATAATCTTATTTAGTTGTTCCATTATAACATAATAACATCAGAATTAATCATATACTGATATGTTATTATAAATTTGAAACAACCCTATTTCACCTTATATCCATCCTATGAAAAACGAAATCACCGCGCGTGGGTATGTACGACTTACCGTCTCCACATCATTGTGTAATCTGTTTTTCACCACCAACATACATGGATGAGTATGATGGTAGAAATAATAACTATATATGATTATTATAACATGACACTAATTCTGAGATATTTTACACCATCCATTTCAATACCGTTCTACAATTTTGGGAACGATATCATCACTCGTGAGTACATACAGTTTACCGTCTCCACAACGCAATGAGATTCATTTTCCACTTTAACCATTAAAGAATGATTATAAAGTATATATAATATAAAATCATAAAATATATGTCATAATATTTCAACTGTATTTATATATACTTATCATTTACTTACTTCCTCCCAATTCAATAAGGAAACCAAAACAACATTCATGCATAGGTACGACCTACCTTCTCCATGAACGATGTATTAAATTTCATTTATATATATATAATATATTTATAATGAATATATAAATTATATAAAAATCATTTTTTACATTATGGAAGTAAGTAAATCATGATATAAGTAATCATATGAAGAATAAGATGTCCAAACACGTACCATTATTACCCAAAACATCTCTTTAACATGGAATTGAAAAATAAATGGGTAATATAAAGTAGTTAGTGAATCATATATGATATAATAAAATTTATTATTGTTATATTACAGGTTAATAACATTTTTAAACCAACTATATAGGATATTCGGACACATACAGAAGAAATTAAACCTAAGGTAAGGGAAAATATTGTAATCTCATATTTATCCGAGATTGTTTATACTTAAGTATTTACTGGGGCATGTTTATCATACATGTCCATGTTTCCTAAATATGTAATATTATTTTTATCCTTATACAATTTTTTAAATTCAATTTTACCCATTGGTAAATTTATATTAAAATATATCAATGGAATATTTTTTTTCATTTTCGGTACGAGATACTCATTCACTTTTCAGAAAAAGTACGAGAAGAATATTTTTTTAAATTATATGGAGTAAATGGATTTTTAAAATTTAATAACACATTAATTCCATGAATATTACTATATAAGATTTCATTATTAATTTAAAAAAATTATTTACTTTTAAATTTGCACAACACTTTTAGAAAAGAAAAGGATTTTGGAGAAGAAAGGATATTTTCCTCAAGAATTAATTTGAACTGTCTTATGAAAACTATTTTCAATATAATTTGAAATTATTTAATCTATTTATGTTTCATGTATAATTCCCATATTATTTATTTGGTTTGATTTTGTTTATGATGGATTGATATCCATTGGTTTTATATGGATTAAGTTATGATGGGATGATGTTTATGAAACCCATTTTATTTGTTGGATTATGATGAAAGATTTATTTTTTATTTTGTGGGACACATATGAATGATTTCATTATGATATTTTTGGGACCTATATCTCACTAAAATTAATTGGGTAAATATTTATATCTCATGAGATAAACATGGCTAGAATGGCAAGTAAATCTAGTTCTGTAATACAAGTCAGGAACGAGAAGTAAATTTGGTTCAGTAATGGACCTCATCCACTATGATGGACTTAGCAGCAATGTATTCACTACTATGGAAATCATATTATGTGATTAATGGTTTTCCTCAATTACATTTTTCATTAAAATTCTATTTTATCATGATTAATGTTCCTTTATGATCTATTTTTTTACAAACTTCCACGATTTATGTCACTGCTCAAGATTTTAATGTTTAAATGTTATGTTCATGTTTTTACGTTCAAATGTTTATGACTTGTTTTATGTTCTCCATACTTACCCTTACTGAGAATTTGATCTCACCCTTTCTAGGTTTTATTTTCCCCAAGATATAAATAAAGGTTTTAGGTTGGAAAAAAGTGAAAGATCATTATGGGTGATGTTGAAGATATTTCACCATGATTAGAAGATTATGTTCTGAGTTTCCAAAGGCACTAAACTTTATACGGTCTTTGTGTGTTTGTTTGTGTCATGTATTAATTATTCCTAAAAAATAATGTAATGTACTTGTACATCAAGCCTGGGTCTCTACACCCGTTAAGGGAAGCAGTTCTGATAGCCATATATCAAATCTCATATTCATTGTAAGATTCTTTGGAAAGTATGATTCTAATGGATTTGAACATTGAAACAGAAAAAAAGGTTACATCATAGTAAATTCTTTAGAGATGTATAAATACTTTAGCGACTACAAATTCTTTATAGGTACTTAATTTACCTACCATTTCTAGTTTCCTTTTGAATTCCCATTTACACCCAACATGATTTACATCAACTAGTGCATCGACCAGAACCCAAACAAGGTTTTAAAACATGGAATCTATCTCAAAATTAATAGCTTCTAGCCATCCTGATGCTTCTGAGCTCTCTACTCCCTCCATGTATGATATAGGTTCATCATTTTCAAATAAAATGAGTCACCATCCTTAGTGATAGGAAAACTATATCTCTCCAGTTCCATTACCTCTCTTATACTCGTACACAACACTTGTGTTATCGGAACAACTTCTCTTATGGGGACCTACAGAACTTGTTCCGGTACCAACTCCTCTGTATTTTGAGAATCAACTTAATCGAATTCAATCTTTCTCCCACTATCCTTTTTAGGATGTGTTCCCTCTCAATAAATATGTCTTGTCTAGAAATAACCACTTTACGGTCTGAAGGGTTCTATAGGTAGTATCTTTTTTGTATCCTTGGGAAATCGTATAAAGATACACTTTGTGTCCCAATGTTCTAGTTTGTTTCCTGATAAATCCTTAATAAAAACCTCACATCCCCATATACATGTATGTGAAAAAACAGGGTTTCCCGACTCAGTATATTGAAGGGAATTCTGTTTTCCGCCGTAGTTGGTACTCAGTTGAGTGCGTATGTCACAGTTTGTAATGCATATCCTCAAAAAGATAATCAAGGATTTTTATGAATCATAATCATCCTTACCATGTAAAAACTATATGATTTCTCCTTTATCTTATTACCAAATGTATTCTCTACTTCATACATGAATTCCTTGAATTTATCAAAGGACTAATAATTATATATCATCATGTAAATATACCTATATCTACTCAAGTCACCAGTGAATGTTATGAAGTAATAATATACACCTCAATATTCTATTGGAAATGGTTCACACACCTTAGTGTGAACCAATCCAATAACCTCTATGGCCCTTTCACCCTGTCCACCAAATAGTGGTTTATTAATTTTCCCTTCTAAACAAGCATGAAATATATCAATTGGTTTTAGCTCAGAATAGTCTAAATAACTTACTTGATATATCTTTGTCAAATTCTTCTTATTTACATTAACAAAATAGTGATTCCACAATTGGGTGTTATTTGAATTGTGTGAACATGATTCATTATTGATTGGAAACACATGGTTTTCATAATTTCATACATAAATATTGTTATTCAAATGTGACTTACTAGAAAAAATGTTGTCCTTATAAATGAAAAAACTTTTATTTATATACATGAAAATAATCTTATATGTATCTATACATTATATAGAAATTATGTTCTGGGTAATAGTTGGTACATTGTAATAGTTACGTAAAACCAAAATAATCTTGGTTGGATGTTAAAGGTGGTAGTCTTGAATGTAAAGAGAAGCCATCCTCGCACCATTGGTTGATCGTAGGTCCACCTCTCCTCTTGTAATTTTCAAAAATATACATGTTTCCTATATTTGGAAACATATGTGAGCACAAAAAGGTATATATAATACCTAATGTGTAGAAATTTAATGAATAAACTCAATAAAAAACACACCTTTGGCTTTCCCATTCCTCTGAGTGTAGTTCCTCTTCCAGTGGCCTGACTTTCCATATATAAAACAAACTACCTCTTTTTCATTACCCTACCTTTAGATCTTCTTCTTCTTGGTCGGACATTTCATGGGGGCTTCAAACTTTTTATAGATCTTTGTACCGTTTTAATTTTCCTTCCTCTTCCCATTCACTATAAGGTCTACGTGTTTTTCACTCCCCATATCCTTATCCACTTGTAGAATTAATGTTATAAGTTCTGATATATTCTTCTAAATATTTCTCATATTATAATTCACAATAAAACTAGATAAATCCTTGAGAAGTGATGAATTTTTGAGATCTGTATGTGAATCATCTGGGAATTTAATCCCTAAGTTGTACAGGAATTTAAAGTGTTCAATAATATCGACTACATGGGCCCCAGTTGGTGAAGACTCTCCAAGGTTGGTTATGAAAAGAAAGTTCTATAAATCATACCTCCCTTGTCTCCTCTTCTCTTGGTATAGATCCTGAATGAGAGACAAAATTCTATAATCATCTATTTACTCATGTTTCTTCCTGAGATCATTTTAAATGGATGATAGCATGAAACACTAAAATCTTGAAGCACTATTTAAATGTTTCTATTAAAGATATATCTATTCATCGCTCACCTCATTTCCAGGAGAAACATATAAAGGAACTTCTAAGACATACAATTTCCTTAATGGTGAACGATGACCCATAGGTTCATTTCCCACTCTTAGAAATTTGTGCCGATGGGAAGGTTTTATTTATCGATTATGGATTTAAATGATTTGTTTGATGACATTTTAATGTTGTTTCTACAAATAAGATAGGAATATATTTAGTACTTTAGCTAAATTTTTTTGATAAATAAATAAAATTATATTTATTAGTCTCCCACAATTCTATCAAAACCTTATAGCCCTCACCGTTGGATTCAATATATCACGATTCATATGCATTGAAATGAAAAAATCCATATTCTATTCTAATTACCCCATATTTAGTTGGCCATGAAACTCAAATGGTTCTATGTAGGAATTCCAAATTCCAACTGTATTAACTCATAGTTCCTTGATTCGTTTGGTTGACTCCCCAATCCTGAAATCCTTAATTTATATTTCCTCAACCTTTGCCCCTATGTTACCCCAAGTCTAACTTTGAAAGTCAACCCTTGATGTCAACAAATTTATGTTAACCCAAAACATAAAGATATAATTCCCTGATAATTGAAGGCACCAAAACTTTGGCCTATCAAGCACGTTGAACTGTGGTTCGATTCTAACTGAAGTAATGGAAGGCTATTCCTACATAATATTTTAATGAGGTATTTTATATTTTATTCATAAATTTATATGTATTATCTTTATCACATGCGTGTGAATAATATGTGGGATTAATTAGGTGATTAACCATGTATTTAGATAATATTTAATCAAAAGCTTGTTTATTTTAGTTTTTTATTGAATTCTTGTTAATTAATTAATTATGTGATCGCGAAAAAACATCCATAATGAATAACCATGAAACTAATAGAAATAAAATAATGGTTATGATCATGAAATTTTTCTAATGGTTAGTTTATCTAATGGTTAATAAAATAATCGCTAACCTAGGGGAGAAACACCTTGAACTATTTAAGGTTCATGTTTACAGCTTTCCACATGTCCACTATTGTTTCTCATTTTATTGGTTTCATCTTTACGTTTTACTTGAACCATCTCCACTAGATTTTAATCTACATCGATTAAATATGTTTTTACTCACCCATAGGTGAGGGGTAAAAGGGGTTTTGCATAAAAAAAACCATGGTCACATATGCCATTCAAATTAATGAATATAGAAGTAATGAATGCCAATAATCTAATTTAATAATAAATTAAAATGGAAAACAATCACATACCAAGGTCTCACCTAGCTCATGATCATCTACATGCATACATTAAATTAAAAATTTAACAAAACTATCATTCAATTCATTAGACATTGTAATTTATGATAAATAATACTTGAATCAATTAATTGTTATCTTTAATTAACCAATCCTTTTATCTTAATTATTTTATGAATTTACTTGAGATTCCCATCCATTGTAATTTTAAACAAATTAAAACTTGATTAAAATTAACCATTTACTTAAATGTTCCTTTTTTGGTAATCCGGTGAATACATTTCCAAATCTACTCAACATGTATTATACTTGAATACACATTTTTCTTTTGACATATAGCATCCAGGACTTATTACATACGTTCATGGAGAGTACTTCATGTGTGATTACATGAATTAAATGAATTTTTGGTAACGTGTCATGCTTTAATGAACATAGATTAATAAGTTTAATACATCTTATACATGATATTCAGATATGAAAATTATGTATATATTAATGTTTTAATTCTGTGTAATTTGGTAATAGAACACATTTTTTAGATACAATCTACACCAAATGTACTATTTTCACCATTTATCCAAAATACATATCCAGGGACTCAAAATGTGAGTCATACATTGGATTTGTTGGAGTACCCAATGTGCCTAGTGGGACACACACCATGTAGACTCCATGTTACATTGTCACCGGTCGGCTAAGCCATATATGGGATACACAGACAATCCCTGACCCGAAAGGGACTACACACCATGTCTATTGGGCCACACAGAATGTAATCTAGCTAATTGGGTACCAGTCTATCCTATTCAACAAGGGATTAAAGAATTCACTACACCATGTGTCTTTATTGCACATGGTTTTAGTAATTATAATGCTAATACTAATGAATTTAACAAAACACCATGGTGTATAATTCTGATTAAACGGTCTGTACTACTGTGTTACCTAGAAATAATCCTCAGCACCTCCGGATGATATTATCGATATAATTTTAATCATAAAATCAGTCATTTCTATTAGATCTGTGAGAAATGATAGAGGAAGAAATAGATCTCGTAAATTAGATTAAAAGGAATGGTTAAAAATTAATTGAAAAACAAAATTTTAAATGCAAAAATCACTGATGATTATTAAATAATTATAAACAATAATATGTCTACTCTAACACCACTTGTAGATTTCAATCATAGTGGAAGCATGGGTGGGACATTTCTAGAATTTTATTTTTCCTATATTTGATTAAAAATTTGGGATCTATGTGATAATAAAGGTCATGATCCACACAATTGAATCAAAGAAAAAAGACAAAGGAATAGAAACTTAGAACCAAGAGAGGGGATAAACATATATGGTTTATAATTAATTTAATTAAATAAGAATTACCTATAGGGTTTATTCATTTTTAATTGATGTTTCCAACCACATTTCTACAGTGCACCTTTGTTGTGTTGTAGAGATTAATGATAGATCTCATTAAGTGGTGGTCCACACGTTCTCCGAGAAATATTGGATTTCACATAAGTATTCTTTAGGTGTTTTCACATAAAATCTATAATCCTGCATTTTACGCCTTTGAATTCAATGAGAAACGCCTCCAAATCATTCTCCTTGATCGAGTGGAGGATCATATCTATCATTATTGACAGCTTTCTTGGAGAGAGAAGACCTATCTTGGTTCGAGAGGATATTTCCAAATGTTGTGCACAGCAAAATAATGGGTGTCTCTTAGATTTTCCTTATATAATGTGATAATAATATAATCATACATTAATTTCACTAGGGTAAAAATAATAATTTTCACAAGTTCCATTAATTATTTCATCAAACTTAGCAAAACCACACATGTAAAATAATTACTGCAACATTATTATTTCCTAAAATTATCTTAATGTGAAATTTATAATTAAATATTATTTCATCAAATAATATTCAATATTATTATTTCTCAATGGACCATTACTCTCAATCTTCCAATGCTCCTCAATATTTATTAATTTTTCCCACAACAATATTTTATCACTAATAAATAGTGGCAGAATAACTATCATATGTAATACATGAATAATTATTAAACAGTGACCAGGATTAATATTTATTCAACTTGTTGAATAATAAATTATTTAACTGAGATTCTAGATACACTCAGTTCGTGAACCTGTAGCCCTCTTTCTCAGTGGAATTGGGCGGAACATCCTAAAGTCCAAGATTGGTGTCTAGAAACACGCCAAGGCACCCATATAGAAAAAGATAATTTCACAATGAAATGTCACCTCATACTAATGTTTACTGTGTAATATAATCCCTTTATCACAATATTCCTAATCGATCAGGTTGAATTACAGTTTCATGAACCTATATGCTTGGTATCTATTTCATTGGCTTTCTGAAATAGAACTTTCCTATAAGAATCCATGGCCATGGATTTATTTGGGATATATCATTTCCATCAAACATAGTTAGATATTAACATTTTTTAGTGAATATAAGGGGTAAATTCTTTCTCACATTATTTATTAATTCAATATTACTCGTGATTCCCCCAACGTATCCTACCTCACTGCAAACATATTTCATCACAGTTTCCATCAATACTTCAAAGTATGTACCTCATAATATCCAATTATAATAATATTAAAGAATAAGGAAAAATGCACACATCCATGGATAGGAACATCAAATGACACTTAAAAATGTGGATTTCCTACTATCGGGTATCATTCTCATGATATCCTACTGCATATCCCCATGTTCATTCACCATGAGTAGGTTACTCCAAGTCCTATGAGTCTCCACCCATGATATCATGTATCATTGTGTCCCTAAAATTATATCATCTACCCATAGAACATATTTCTATGATAGTGTTAGAACTTATGTGTTCTCATCATAGTGGGGAACTGCTATGAACTTTTAGTGCAGAATATACTTTTGGGACATTATAACATGAAATTTTACATAGAAGAATAATAATGATGTTATAATGTGTTTATTAATATTCAAAAAATCATGTCCGTAAGTTATCATAAATTATATAAAATTTTATACTAGGGTACCATATCTAATACAACCATCATTATAAAAAACTTACTAGGAATATAAAAGACATAAATAATATACAATCATGTATTTATACATTAAAAAATAATAAAATGTTATTTTGAGCCCATATGAAAACCCATTTTCAGTATTCATATAAAGTTAAGAAAATAAGCTTTTCTATGAATAAAATTTAAAAAAAACTATAAGATATTGGGAACATGATTTTCTTTGAAAATAAATCGGGAAAAATATTACGGAATATTATTGGGGAAAAATTTTATTAATTCTATTAAAATTCATTCATGTTATATATGTTAAAAAACATTCTTTATACACATTTGATAAAATGTACCACTTTCGAACAAAGATAAGAAGAACCCATTTTAAAAAATTATAATTAAGGAAAAATGTGATAAGAAATAAACTTAAAATATATTTATTATTAAATAATATTTTCAATAAAAATTTTTATGAAATATATGGATATGTATGAAAATGTGTCAAAATTAATACTAAAAAACATTTAAAATATTTCTCAAGAAAAATCACTCACTTTGAGTTGGACATATTATGTACGTTATATAAATTATAAAGAATGAATTTATAGTAATTATTTTCATTATTAATAAAATTCTATAGATTTTATCCCTTATTTTAAATTTTTGTCACTTTTTCCGATAACATATTTAATTACTTATTTAGTTAATTCCATACTAGGTGTTTGGAGGATGTTCAGTTTCTAATTTAAAAATGTCTTCAGTGTGTTGATCATGGTCAGAGAGGTCAGTTTACCATCATCTATAGAATATTAATCATTAAATGTTTACAATTTATATATATTAAGTTTAATTTTTCAACCAATCCTTCATGGTTTACATGAAAAATGAATCACATCACTCTGTGGACGTGATAGTCCTCACGTAGACATGAATGGAGTTAACATTTTTCCATGGATAGAAAGGTATAAGCATAGTTAATATATTATATTTTAAGATTGATTATTATGTCATGAAAATATTATATATTTATTAATTCCATCATAATAACCATCCTTGTGAGTATTTTATGAAAAATTAAACACATCGCTTTGTGGAGTTGGTAGTCCATGCATAGGTAAAAATGATAATTTTATTTCCGAATGTAGGGAAAAGTATATGGAGAAGGTTGTGTAATTAACAAAATAAATTCTAAGAATATTTAATATGTCATTATATTATATTTTAACGGTTAAAGTGTATTTTAATGATTAATTAGAAGAAGTAAAATTGAAGGGATATTTAAAATAAATTACCTCATCTTTGAGCGACCTCTTTTGGATTTCATATTGTTGAACCTCATGATATAATGTTAAAAACCTATATTACATTGATAATAATTATGAGAATATTATTTTCCATGTTTTGGCCCATCTATGTGGCTCAAGAATTTGTGAATAATAATGTGTAGGAGGCTTCATTTTAGAGTTAAGTAATGGGCACACATGAACTTTCCTAAAATTTTTAAACAAAAAAATTAATTTTCATGTAAGTGTGGCACCGGTTGGAATTAAATTATAGTATAATATATGTTAAGGTATAAATAATTTTTTAAAAACTTTTTTTAGGTTTTTATGGAATTTTATGCTTTATTATTTGTTTTATCCCATTTATTATCAATTTTAACCATAATCATGCTAAATAAAATTTCAATAATAAAGGGTAATAAAGATACTTTTATTTCAATAATGGAAAAAAAATTCATGGGTTGAAATTTTATAAAATATAATATCCCACTTGTACTCTTTAAAAAATGTTAATATTTAAATCATCTGATAATATATAATTTAACATAAAATACCATCAACGTAATTTAAATAAAAATTAACATATTTTGACATTATAGACATCAAGACTGGTATGCGATTCAAATATAAAATTTTTAAACATCAATTATACATTATTATTTACCAGTAAATATGTGTGATACCATAATAAATCCAACAAATATTAATTTTTATGTTTTTAAAATTATTTAATTTTATTATTTTTTCTACATGAATAAACACAGTGTCGACGTTGTGTATGCATTTAGAAAAATTATATTGTCACTAATAGATAAATTAATCAAAATTATTTAAAATAAATTAAATTTGTAGAAAATTAACTTTAATCTTATTGAATAAAATCTACTTATAATTATGTTCTAATATAATATAAATTAAAAGAAAGAGAGTGACATTTTTGACTTATTGTTTACTTAGAATAATACAAGGCTCATTATCAATGAAAAATGGAACCAATATTCTCTATTTTTTAATACATTTATGTTGTGGACAATAAAATCATCCAATTGAAATAATTCATTATATATATATATATATATATATATATATTTAGATCCTTACAATGATATTTTCAACCTTAATTAAATGATTTACCCTTACCGAGCTGACATATGTTTACTACAGTTATCATTTATTATGATCAAAATATAAAATTTTCCTTTTTAATATATTTGAACAATATAATTCCAAATATTTAATCATTTTTATCAATTTAAAAATTAATATTTGGATGTTATTACCTTAAATATAATTATTTAAAATGCATGAAAAAAAATTATTTGGAAAATACATTATCTAAGCATAAAAATAACTTTACCTTGACATCAAGTAAGAAGTTTATTAACTTGAATATGTTTGGATAAATAACAATAAAAAATAATTTTATACTTTTTTATTCTGTCAAAACCTAATTACACCTTCTATCAAAACACTTAAGTTTAAATATCTGAATTTTTTTATTTGAATAAAATATAATTTATATTCATAAAAGTCAATTATAGGTTCCACAAATTAAAAATAATGTCCTAAAATACATTATTTAACTCCAGTAACATATATTTGGTCAATTAAAATGGTAAATAATTTATTGACTCATTTATCATAGTAAAATCATTTAAGTGGCAGTATTTTAAATATTAGTATTTTCACTATTCTCCCAAAAACCAATCATTTCATAATATTAAAAGAATATCATCCTAAGGAAATTTTAATATTCATATTTAAAATACAATATAATTTTTATAAAAAACAATTTCTAAAATTTTCATAGATAAATCATAATATTATCTCTCAAAAATGAAAATTATTAAAAACATTCATTTTTAAAGAATAAATTGAAAACTAAAAATTTGTTCTTATTTTATAATAATTAATCGATACATTTTATTATGTAATATAATTATAAAAAATTCATAATGTGATTACTATTATTCATACCCACCAATTAAATGTATAGGTTCTTCCAATCATATTTATGTAATAATATATCACAGTTTCCATGTTTGTAGTTTTGAATCTTGTACACTATCGAACATAATATAATATTAAAATATTAGGGAGTTACATTACTTCCCCTTTAATAAATTTCATCATAAAAATTTTATCTTCACCTCAATAATAAATGGTTTAAATTTTAAAATACCTTTATTGAAAACCCACATCACAAAATGGATAGTGAATCTTCTTTTTTAAAAGATGGAAAGAAAAAACAAATACAGCCCACCAGAATAACACATAACTATGCAGGAAATTTGGAGAACATTTCATCAAATTGAAAATATGGAAATGTACAGGGGAAATAAGGTTTAAAAAATAATATTGGGCGATATAGAAAAAAATATTGATAAATTTAATAGCCACAAAACCGTTTATCTATATAGGATAAAGAAGATGATCACATCATCGGAAATGAAAGTAAAAGGATATTATTTTTTAAAAATATATTATCCAAAAATTTGATGTATTCTTTTACTATAATTATTGAGAATAAGAAATTATATACATATATGAATTCTTTTAATTTTATAATAATAATTTATTTTGTGGTTTTGATTTGTAAAAACATTAATTATATCTCATCTCTTAATCTAAGATATGAATATTCGAAATGAATTTTGAAATCCTAAAGAAATAATATAAACATCATATGTATAAAATGATCTGAAAAGGTATAATAAATTATCCCTTGATTCCCTATAAATTAAAAGAACCGAAAAATGATTAGAAAACTATAAGATACTTTCTAATATTAATAAATCTTTATAAAAATAAATACAAAATTAATATCCAAGGACACAAAAATAACACCAAAATTATAACATAAATCATTTGATAAAAAACTAATAATAAAATTCATAAAAAATTTACTGACTAAGTTCAATATCCAAAAGTCTAAAGGATATGATCAGATATTCTTGTGAGATCAATTTAATATTTATATTGAAACAACATCAGTCACTAAAAAATTCATATACTAAATAAAAAGCTAATTTCATAATCATATAATATCTAAAATATGATAATATTATCTATAAAAAACCCAAATGACTATAAAGGTAAAATAAGATCATATATGATTCCAAAAGGTAATTATACTTATAATCCTCAAAAAATTCCAATATTAGATTTTTTTTAATTTACCATATAATGATCCCATAAAAGTGAATTTCTTCATAAATAACATTAATCACTTGGTCACCGAATCACCTCTCAATCCAGTGTTTATCTGTGTGATAATTCATATTTTCAAAACATTTCATATTCCTTTTTATACCAATTAACCACAATTACCTTGATATCAATGTTTATCATAACACTAAAGGTAATCAATACCGTTATAATAATGTCCATAAATACATAAATAAATATTTCAGTAAAACACATCATAAAACCATGTTTTTTATTAACATATATTTATATAAAAATACTCTTAATCATCTTAAAATACCATCACATAAATCAAAAAAGGGGTGTATAGTCCTTTGAACTAATGATCAGCCTTAAACATAGAAACCCTTTATGGTGTCCATTACTGTTAAGTTAATATTTTAAAATAGTAATCTCTAAAAATATCCAAACCTTGGATCTGATTCCAACTATAATGTCCAGAAATCATAGACCAATACTCAATTATGAAAACATAATCTTTACATTTCATGCATATATATTGATAAACATGACATAATTTTCTTTATCCAATATGTACAACATTAATTACAAATATTAAGTCACTTATATAACCAAGGTTATTTTAGGTTTAGTGTTTTAAATAATAAAACAAACTCTTACATAACAAAGTTGACATTTACACGAATTATTAGTTTTTTCAAACAAATAAAGTTCTAAAAAAGGACACACATACTTAAATCATGGTAACTCTCATATCAATAAATTATTATTTATTTTCTATTTTAATCATCCTTAAACCCTATTAAATTCCATTTTATTTCATAGGATGATAAATTCAAATCTCTAGAAGGGATATATATAAAAATAAAATAATTGTATTAGTTTATTTCAATACCTGAGATTATATTAGATATTTTTTCTTCAATATATTAAACATTGTTCTTAAATAATAATTCACTTCAATATGAAATTATTTTTACTACTAGAATTTTTCATAAAAATAATTAAATGAAAACATAATGTAAAAAACACATTCATAAGGGTTTCTCATAAAAAATATTAAAAATATATATTTTACCCTTATTGGTCATAATCATCGGTTAAAATAAAAGATCACTATTTATCATTTTGAAATTAAAAAATCCCATGATAATTAATTTGTAACGATATGAAATTTCTTGTTTTCTCCCTTGAAAATTTTCTTCATAGAATCCTTTAAAAAGGAAAAAACCTATATAGTTAATTCCAATATAATTTTCCTGAAAACATAAACATTACCCAATGAACTGGACATCTATATTGGCCTCACCCATTATCATAAAAAATCAAAATGTACCATAATCTAAATTAATAACAAATAATATTTCATTTTCACCATAAAAATAATAAAATATTAATTTTACCCCTTATAAAAATACACATTGGATATTCACATAATGTAAGGAAAATACCATTTTATTTTGATTCAATTAACAAAATTACTAAAATATTACAGAAAATATTTCCATTTAAAATATTCATTGTATATTATATAGGAATATTATTAAATAATAATGTCTACTATAAAGGTAAAATACATTCATGTCGAAAATGTTACACAAAAATATTTTCACACCATTAACAACTAAGTAACTAATTCCGAAAAAAGAAACAATATTCCTTTTTGTAAAATTTGAAAAGAAAGTAAAAGGTAATAAAAAATAATTTTGTAACCAATTTATGAGAAATTATTATCTTACATAAAAATAAATTTAATAAAAATATGTATATTGATGGAAAATATCCTATATGAATTCCTAAACATGTTGAAAATAGTTTTTAAGGAAAATACCATACCTCGAGTGTGACTTATAATTTGAATTGTTGAAGCCATATTAAATGAACAATATTAATTTTTTATATTTTTTTTATCCTTTTCTAGGATTAATAATTTATAATTAAATACTTTTTTCCTTATATTCATTGATATATTTAATTACTTAGCCGCTTTATTCCATGTCATTTGTTTTGAGGACACTCTACGAATAATTTAAAAAAGACTTTGATATGTTTCCTATGGTCACACAGGTTTTTGTTTTATAGTATATATAATATTAATCATTAATTTATTATTTTTTATATATATTATATATAATTTGATAATCATTCATGAATTATGACCATGTAAAATGAATCTCATTTCTTTTAGATGTGGTAGTCCACTCATACGCAAAAATGATGTTATCATTTTGAAATTGATTGAATGGTTAAAAAAAATTATATAATATCTTTATAGAAGGTTTATTATGTTATTAATATCATATATATTATTTTAATCAAAAATAATAACTATTCTTGTGAGCTGGTGATGAAAAAGGAGACTTATCGCTTTATGGAGGTGTTAGTCCACACGTATGCACGAATGATGCTGTAATTTTTTAATGGATGGGAAGGTAAGAAAATAGATAATATATTTCATTAATGAATCATAAGCATGTCATTAGTATCTTATATATTTATTTAATCCATTATAATAACCATCCCTTTGATCTTGTGATAAAAAATGTAACTCATCGGTTCGTGGAGGTAATAGTCAATACATAAACATGAATGATTATTTTTTCCCATGGGTTGGAAAAGGGGATAAATAATGTAGTTTAATTAACATAATAACATCTGATTATATGTTAGATAATTATTTTTTTATATTTTTATTCTCATGATGATATTTACAGATGTGAATGAAGATATAAAATGAAAGAGATCGATTAAAATGATTAACTCCTTTTTGTGACATGCCCTTTGGACTTCTTATTAAGGATCCAAGAAATATATTTTTTGGAGCCAAACACCTTTAAAACATGGATAAATATTTATATAATAGGTTTTAGTAGGATTATTTAGATCTAAGTTTCTTATAGTGAGATCAATATTATAGGATATGTGGTGAACTTTTTTAGTGAATGAAAACACACACATAAGATTACTGAAGATATTTTTATATAATAAACTATTTTTAATGTGAAGGTGGAACTAAGTTTTTATAATATAGAATAAAATTTCATTTACGTTTTAAATAACTACAATCAATAAAATTTTTATAGGTTTATGTAGAATATTAAACACTATATTTTAGTCTAACCCCTTTGTTAACAAATATTAATGTTAATTGTGGTAAAAAAATCAATACTAAAAGGAAGTAAATTTAATTATTACATATGAATAAGCTAAAAAGAATTGAAGGTGTTAAATTATTTAACATATCCCATACCCCTTGGGCTGTTTAAATATTTTTATGATTTCAAAAACATTTAATAATATAATATTTAACCAAAAATACCCTTAATGATTTTTAAAAAACTACACACATATTTTGATTTAATAAAATGATGGAAAGTATATAATTTGAATATAAAATGGTTAAAAACATAATTTTTTGATTAAACATAAAATTCTCATGGAACCATGATTCATTAATAAAATATTTCTTTGGATGTTTTTAAAATCATTTAAATTGATTTTTCCACTTCTTGCACAAGCATTGTGTGAGAGATATGTACGAATTTAAGGTGATTATTCCCTAAATAAAAATTGATAATAAATAAAAAACCTAAAAATAAATAATTTATGTCCATAAATTTTTTTTATATTCATTCATAACATATTATTATCTACATGTGGTCATTTAAGATAAATTAAAATCAAGAGAGTGACATTTTGAAATTTTCCTTTACTTAAAATAATATATAGGTATTTATCAAAGATACATGGAACCAAAAAGCCAATTTTTAGAATACATAATGGGGGTGCTAAACAATTATCCAAGGGAAATAAGTTAGGTGGTATATATATTTTTAATGCCTTGTCACATTAAGTTTTACCTTAATTTTTATATTTTATCGTATAGTGGGGAAAAATATTTACTATAGTTAATATTAATTTTCAATAAAAACATTGAAGTATTTGAAAAATTAGAAAGCCTGACTAGAAATATGGAATTTTTTTTTTCAAGTTCAAAATATTTGGGAGTAAAAAATTATTTTAAACTTAACTATGAAAAATGAATGAATTTTCTTTTGACAAAATAACTGATAAAACCATAAAAACATTTCACATTAAAATCATGTAATATGTTGATATACATTAATTTTATTGTTTAATGAAAACAAACAGAAGTTTTTTATAATTTTTTATTAATTAAAAACTAAATAGAACCTTCAAACCATATAATTAAATATAGAGACACATGTTTTTTATTTGAAGAAAAAATAATTTATATTTATAAAAGTCCAGAATGGACTCCCAAATTCAAAATAATGATTTAAAATAAAATATATGAAAAAATGAACATTTATATGGTTTTTTTAAAAGTTTCACTATTTTTTAATTCATGATTAAATAATAATCATATCATAAAATTAATAAGATTTGAAAATTTTTATTTTCACTCTTCACTTAAAAATCAATCTCTTCAGAAAAAGCCTTGAAATATCATCTTATGATTAATTTGATATACTAATTTATAATATGGTATAGTTTTTTATTATAAAAATTCTCAAAGTGGTGGAAATTAATTATAATATTCCTTCATGAAATTATTAAAAACCAGTTTTTTAAAAGATGTATTTTCAATTCATAATAAGACTTTACTAAAAAATAATCTATTTTTACTAAAAATTTATCAATAAATTTTTATTATTAATGATTGTCACCAATATATTAGAAGTTCATTAATTATATTACAGAAACCAATTAAAAAACAATGTTATATGAGTCATATTTTATTAATAACATTTCACATTTATTAATGCACTATGTTACATATATTGTATATTATTAAAAACATTATTCTTATAAAATCTTGGGGTGTTACACAGACCCCATGACCTAGACCCTTTTTTAAGAGCCATGGTATCCACCACACCCATGTAAATTCATTAAAGTCATAGAACATATAGAAACCACCAATGTGATACACCTTTATCCATGCCAAACCCAAGACATTTCTTCATTTCCATTTCATCTAATAAGAATACATCTTCCTATATCACAGTTGTGTTCTAATATTTTTTCTGTAAAAATTCATGAAAAAATCCCCTATATTAAATAAAAAACCAATTCCTTCTCTCAATTTAGGAAGAACCTAGAAAATTAAAGTACATTTTTGAGATAGGTTTCGTACTTGATTCAAAAAATAAGGTGTCACACATTAACAAATTAATTATATTTGAAACCCCTCATTTATATTTAATAGCTTTTTTATAATCTTTTAAGTTTATTTATTACAAAAAATTGTTATTTTATAGTTAATATTAATTATTTGTAATTATTATATTTAACTTTTCAATTTTTTTATATTGTAATTGTTCAATTATTTACTCATTGTTTATAGACTATTCATCTCCAAAATGATATTGTTGCATGAAATATAATTTCCATAATTCTATAGATACATTAATTTCTAAAAAATTAAATATAGTTATATGATTCACAAGGAATATATTCTAAAATGTGTATCTTTACTATAACATTTATCATCGAACGTTTTTAATATTGATTTTAATATTAATAATTCAATTCAAGAATGAATTTTTTTACATCAATATCATATCTGGATATAAATTGATCTTCCATAAACATCCATGTAAAAATATTTGTATCATTCATGTTGGTGGTTAAAATAATTGAGTTCTTATTTCATAAAATGTATTAATAAGTTTTAATTATTAAGTCATTTACACATATAATTCATAATTTGGTTACTCATATTTAAACCCACCAACAAAACGACTATGTTATATCAGTCATATTTTAATAATAATATTTGACAATTATTAAAGTATTATGTTTCATATATTATATGTTATTAAAAATATTATTCATTTAAATTAATTGGGTGCTATACATACCCCATGAACTAGGCCATTTCATCCGGTACATGGTCTCCACCACACTAATATAAAGTATTATAAGTCATGGCACATAGGGCGGACACCAATGTGTTACACCCTCATCCATGCCTAACCTTATCCATTTTAGACTTTCCAATTCACAAAATAGGAAGACAACATCCTAAACCACAGTTGTGGTCCCAGATTTGATTCAACAAATCTTTATGATAAATCCCCTTTATTCCATAAAAAATCCCAAATCCTTTTGGCGACTAAGGAATAACATAAAAAATGAAAGTACATAGCCTTGTTAGGTTTCTTACATGGTTCCAAGAAATAATGCGTAATAAATAAAAATATTAATTATCTATCAAAATAATAATTTATATTTATTAACTTTTTTTATACTCTTTTAAGTTCATTTATTATATTATTTTTTAGTTTTTTAGTTAATATTAATTATGTGTAATTATTAGATTTAACTATTCCATGTTTTTGTATTTTAATGATTAAATTTATCACTTAATGTTTGTAGGATTTTCATCTAAAAATTTCTAAATTTACATGAAATATAGTTTTCCTAATTATATAGGTAGTTTCATGTTTAACAAATAAAACATGTAGGTATGATTCATAAGGGAAAAAAAATTCTAAATTTTGTTTTTTTCAGTTACATTTATCATAAATGTTTTTAATGTTGAATTTAAATTTTAATAATACCATTAAAGAATAATATTTTTTATATAAAAGTCATATCTGGATATAAATTGATCTTCCATAAACATCTATTATAAAAGCTCGCTACATCATTCATGTAGGTGGTTAAAATATCCAAAACCGGAACACAATAGAATTACTTAAATAATTATGATTATGGAATGATTTTATTATTTTATCATAATTAAATAAGTATAAGATAAGAAAAAATTCATTATTATTTTATAATATTACAGTTTTTTAATAATTATAAAGCAATAATGGTATATCAATATTGAATTGTTCGTGTAGGGGGTAAAACTGACCAAAACAGGGTCAGGTTATAATGAATGAATGAATAAGAACAAGTTATCTTATTATGGTAATATCAATATTCAAGAATAATAAAGAATTAAAAAACATGGTAATATTGTGATAAATAGTATTTAAGAAGATGTAAGTGATGAATATATAAAATAATGATAATAAAATGGAAAATGCATATATGAATGGATTTAATATTCTCTTGGAAACCTTCTTGATTTATAGGGGATTTGGGAAATCTATGTCATCTTAAATCTCAATAAATTGGGAGATAAATATTTGGGAAGGATATAAGTTATATTATAGGTGATAATTTTAATTTTTAGATTTTTTTTGAAGAAGTAGTGAAATTATTCTTTTATAAGTGAAGATATTGAATATTATTTTAAGATATTTTATTATAATAAAATGGCATGTTATATTCGAGTCAGAATGATCTAAATTCGATAATTAGGGAATAAAAGATTTGTATTATTTTATAAATTTCCTAGTCACTCATATAAAGATAATTTTTTATTAAATTTAAGTTTTTTACTCAATCACATAATAGTTTTAAACATATTTATCACTAACCCAAATGATTAATTTAACCCTAAGTAATTTTTTATGCAAACAAATTAAACTAACCATTTAACTTTATTTTAATGTCACAAATTTAAATATTAAATAAATTTTAATACATTTAGTTTCTAATTGTGTAAAAAAATATTTATAAAAAAATAAATGTATAACACATGAGAAATAGATTAAAAAAATATTTTTTTGGAAAATTTTCTTTAACATAAAATTATGAATTTTATTTATTTTCATGAATTAATTCTATTATTATTAATAAAAATGGACTTATATGACTATAAAAAAATTTCATAACTAGATATTACCATTTGGATAAATAATTAAAGTTAAATTATTAAAATATTTTTTTCATTATAATGAAAAACAACTTAGGTTCAATAAAATCATGCATTTGTTTCTAAATTCAAAAAAATAGTTTTAAATGATTTTTTTGCAACATAAAAAAATATTTTTTCAATACAAATGTTTTAAATTTTTTTAATTCCTTATAATATCATAATTATTTATTAATATATATTGTATTTTTTAAAACTACATTTTTCACAATTTACCTAAAAAAATCCTTTTTAGAAAAATTAAAAAAATCCTCTAATGATTATACTATTATATTCAAGTAAAAAATAAATTTTATTTTATAAATTTTAGATTCTAAAATTTATAAAAAATTTATTTAATTTAGTGTCACATAATGTAGAAAACAAAAATATTGATAAAATTAGTTTTGTATTAATAAACATTTTTTAAATGTCTAATGTGATAATATGTAACATCTAATCATAATTTCATGAATATATATTATTAATTCCTTATTAAAAACCCTTATGATCTAATGGTATGATATGTAGTGGTGGTAGTTTCTAGTGGGAGTTCATCTAGAATGAATCTCTCTGTGATTTCCATGAGATTGAACTTCTCTTATTGATATCATCACTCAAGTCATACATGTTGAGGTTCATCTTGGGTTGGGTGTGGGGAAAAACCATGTTACTGTACATCCATTCCATGCACAGATGAATGAAAATCATCCGGACTAAAACTTATTTTTCCCCTAGTTCTCCCTTCTACATATATTTCATAATTTGGTGATCTCTATTTATACATACAAATCAAATAGTAATGTTATAATGTTAATATTTAACAAGTTTATATTGTTATTATGCCACAGTTAATTTTAGTTTATAATTTTATATAAAATAATATATTTAGAACAAAATTTATTTAAGGAGAAATATTTTAAAAAATTATGGGTCATTAAACACTCTAACATCTAGAACAGAAACTCAAAAAATTAAAAATATTTGGCATTGATATAGTTATATAAAGCTCGATACCATTTAATCCTCTATAACAATTATGATTTATAATAACACATTAATTATTGTTAGATAATTTCATTCAAAATTTTTTATGAATATATGTTATATTTTATTCGTCTATCCCAAATATCTTTAACAATTCACTTTGACACTTCTATTGGTTTAGTAAAAAAATAATTTTCTTCTTATATAATTTGTAATCCCATAATTTATCTCAGCTCAACCAGTATGGATTTTCAAATTACCTTTTCTATTTTTTTAAAAAATTCATGCTAATAAGTTCCTGATCACCTAAAAAACAATTTTACCAATGTTAATAACTACAGTGTGATTTCAGGATTTTAAAAATTTAATTTAATTTTGTTTGCAAATTTCTATTAGAGAAATTGATATCTTTCATGAAACCTTACATATTATAATATAATTCTATCCTGTACTATTTCAGACCATTTAAATTGATATTAAATTTTCATATTTTACAACTAGTACTTTCAATTATAAACACTTTAGGTTGTTAAAAATTAACCACATCTTCTAGGTTGCAATTCAGCAAAGAAAACATGATATACTTTTGATAAATTTTATATTATCTATGAGATTCCACTAAAATGAACATCATTACAGACAATATTTTTTTATATCATAAAAACTATCATTAAAATAAGCACCTGCATAATGGGATTAACTTTGGAAAAAATTGTACTTATTTTTTGGGATTTTATCCTTTTCGTTTATGTTGTTCTTAAATTCCAACATTCCTTCTACAATTTTGTTATAATTGTTCTAGGAAAAATATCCCAAGGGAATTATTCTCAATTTTTTATATTTATTCATTAATAAATATAAGAATCTAATAATTATTTCTATATTTAACTACTAAATATTTATCTATATGAGAAATTAGATAAATTTGGTTATTTTATTTTAATCTTATTATGGTTTATACATGTCCAATATAATTACTGTTAATCATTTCATCATATCCATTCTTTTTAAAACTATAGAACTACTTTTTTTACTCATAATAGTATACTCTACATAAAAACAATATTCCATGTTATCTTCATCGAGAATCGATTTAGTTTTATTCTGTTTAGTTATGAATTTTTCAAAATTTTACTATCTATTTTCAACTAAGTTATCCCAAATTTCTTCACATCATAAACTATTTGAATGATTTCCAATGATTTAAACATAAAAAAATTATAAAGATAAATGAATAATATTATACAAAACCTAAATCCTTTAACATTTGATATGAATCAATGAAATATGCATACATCAACTATTCTCATAAAATTTAAGTAGATTTTAATCATTACATTTCATGATACAACTGCTAAAAATGCATCTAAAATATCTCACTATCAAACTAAATTTTTATAATATATAATATTTGGATAGATTATTTTATTTATTAGTCAACATTTGTTTTAATTGTGCCTATATGTTCACAATGATTATCTCTAAAAATATTTTGAACATCCAAACTCAACTCACATGGTCCTTATAATTTCTCCAAATCTTTTGGTCATTATTTTAATCAATCCAATTTCTAAAGAGTTTAAGGAAGACTATTTTTGTTATTTATTAAATTTTTGTGATGATAATATTAAAATTAACTCCCTATAAACTCCTTAACATTATTATTACTCAATATATTGGTATTAACATCTTTATTTTTTTCATCTCATATTCAGAAATTTTTTAACATTTCCACTTCATTTTATTTTTAATTATTTAAAAAAATCCATTATTGTATAGTCATCAATGAATGTAATATAATATAATTCACCTTTATTATAAGGCATTGGCCTTACACATTTGGTAATCTTGAATTAAGATAATAATTCACATTGAGTATCTTTTTAGGTATAGAGCTTTCGAGAATTAAGTCATTACTTATACATAACAACTTGAATATTATAAGTGGACACTTCCACTCACTATCCATTTTTTAATATAAAAAAATCATTAAAAATAAACACAACATTGTTTCATATTTTAGCAGCATATCTTTGACTTGATCCCATACTTGAATCTATTTTCCCTTATGTATTATAAAAAACATATCAAAACATGGGATGAGCATAAAATTCTCAGTATGGGTTACATAAAGAAGGAAAACTGTTAGTTTTTCTAAACAACAAGTAAACCCTGAATAATTTATCAAAAATTCATACATTCCACCTTTAAGAAGTAGAAAAAACACATCATTGAATATAATATCATTGCATACCCTTTTGTAAGAAAAATATTACCATAATTCCCATAGAAAACAACATATATAAAATAATGGTAACTTGGTAAATAAATATACTGAAATGGAATTACCATACGGTCAAATTCCTCACATATCACTAAAAAAATAGCTATAAAACTTACTTCCATACCCATGTCATTGGAGGATATAATTTAACCACCCGTTCTTGGTTTATTACGAAACCACCCATCATTTGTTTTATCAATTAACCACCCGTCAAATGTCCAAGTACCATTATATAATCATCACGCATAAAATATTATAAATATCAACATTTATCTAAAAAAATTTCATTTTAAATCATAAGAAATAATTTTAAAATATTGAAATAATAAATCAATTTCTAAAACCATTTTCAATACCAAAACACCCAAAAAACAGAAATCATGGGTTTTTCATTTTAAAAAAATTATGGATTATAATGGAAGAAAAATATCGATTACAGAGGAAGAGAATTAATTGTTTTTTAATATGTTAAAAACAATCCTTTATTCATTTAGTAAAAATATTTTTATAAAACATATTCCCTTGGAATTAATGTAAATGTAAAATGGGTTTATTATATACCATGTAAAATAAGGAGATATACTTTATCAAAACACGCCTCAATGAAAAGAGATTGAGACAAAGTCCCTTACAAAGATAATTTTGTTAATAAAATTGAAAAATTATGTGTATTCACAATGATTACACATAAATAATTTAGAAGTATAATATATGGTATCAAAAACCTATTCTCACATTATCATAGTATGACATAATCAATAAGTAGAGGATCATCCCAAATAATGGAAATTGGGTTAAAGAGTTTCTTTACCTCGAGTACGACTTCTCTCGTTCTTTCTTTATATTCCTGAATAATAAACTTAGGTTAATTTATAATTTATTTGTAACCTTTTTCAATTTTATTATTCCTTTTATATCACTTATTACCATGTTATAAACATTACATAATTATTTATGTTAATATCGGTCGTTTTGTCGATATTGGGTACTTGAGTCAAAAATGAACTTTTTATAATTACATATTGTCCATGCGTTCAAATGTAAATTATATATAGAATGATACTCCTGATTTAGATATTATATATATCATATATATCCACTATATTTTTATTTATAATAGTCTATAACATTTGGATATAAGAAATTAAATGCACCGTTTATGGAGACGGTAAGTCATACATACACAGGAATGCTACTTTCATTTATTTTTCATATTTAAGGAAATTAAAACTAAATTATAAATAGTTATATTATAAATATAGAATAATACATATTTTATATATGTTACATAAGTTCACTAATTTCATCCTTTTTATGTTCTTAGTATATAATGAATGAGTCATATCATTTTGAGGGGGCGGTAGTCCGCAATTCCTCAAATGAAATTTTCATATTTATAAAAAATGAAAAGCATCAAGGTATGTTATAAATGATAATTAAAGAATCATATAGAAAAAATAAAAAATAAATATATCATTTATAATTCCATTCACATTATAATTTCCTCTATAAGAGTTGGTAAGATAAGATCAAAAAATCATTATTTCATGAGGTAGTAGTTTTGTCACCCATAGAAACTATACATTCTATACCCATTAGAAGGAGGTGTGTGTAAGTGTGGTTTTAATCATTATCATAAAAAAAACCTAGTATATTGCAGATACTGGGTTTGTTATGTAAAAAAATAAAAATATGAGCATAGAGGGTGGAGAAAGAAAAATATTGGAAAGGAACTGGAGAAGAGACGTTACCTTAAATCAGTTACTTCTTTTTATTTGATACAAATGGATTTCTCGAATTGACTTATTACCAAGGTAAGGATTTTAGGAGGAATATAGGGATGATGGGAGAATATTTGGTTAGATTTTGGACTATCGAAGAAGCTTGAGAGGTGCGAGTAATGGGTTAGATGTGGTTTCCTTTTATAAGAGGGAGGAGGGCACTTTGGGAAAGTTTAAAAGTATTGTTTTATTAAAAACATGATTTTATATTTAAAAAGGTCCTAATGTCATTTATTTCAATGATACTATGCTGTTGGGTCACAAAAATATCAACCAATAGATTTTAGACAACTCTAGGTCACAAATTTATCCTTATCATTTAGCTTCAACCCATAATTAACTAATTTATGTTTTACCATGTATTCTTATATATTCATAATATATGGTTAATATAGTTTATATAAAATGCAAGGAGACCAATAAATAGATAATTAATGGCATTTTCACATTATATATGTCATTTGGCCGAATCTCATATTTTTAGGACTGTTATATTATTTAATAAAATATTAATTTATTTAAAAACACATTTATGTAAATTTTTATACTATTCATATAATTAATTTCTAAAAAACCATAACAACATTATTCATTCAAAAAACTTTATTACATCCAATATAACAAGTCATAAGCATCTATAAAATTTTTTTATGGAAGAAAATGTTTCAAAATGAATTTATTTTAATATTTATAATCTTATTTATTTAAATCATTCATTAATAAAGTAATCACTACATCACCATTGTGTCATAAATATATTTATTTATATAATGAATAAAATTATAAATATAATTCCATGAAGTTGGAAATATTTGTATCTTCATAATTAATATTTATATTCGAATATATCAATTATATAACCACATATAAATAATTTTTTAGTAAAAGATATATGTTTAGGTTATATTTTACTTAACATTAAATTTAATGTAATTAATGGTCATTTTCACACAAAAGTGTCTCCATAGGGTCCTAAAATCAACCAAGGGATGAAAATGGTCAGATGTATCTCATAAAATAGGGTTATTACATGTTTTATGGTAATTTAATATTTTGATAATAATTTTTTACCCATAATTACTAGATTTACCCTTTAACCATGGTAAATAAAATATTTAATGATGTTACTATTCATAATGCCTAAAAATAAAACATACCAATTTAAAAAAATTAGGCCTCATAATTAAAAATAGGGAATCCATTTTTCCAAATTCAAAATACATAATTTTCACAAAATAATTTAAAACTAATTCCTATTGTCAAAACCAAAAACTGTGTTTTTAAGAAGTAAAAACTAACAAAAGATTGACATGTGTTTAGGTCCAATTTCAATGTGAAATTACATCAAATGAAAAACATTGGATTAAATGGTAAAAATAAAATCCAATTAAACATTAAAACCAATTAAAATTATAGTATAACTATATAAATAAATTAGTTGAAAAGATAGTTATGACTTACATGCATTATTTTTCACTATTTATTAAAAATGAACTTAATGAGAAAAATAAAAACAATTTACGCAAAGTAAATTTTGATGTATCTCTTCTATAGAATATGTTTATATTGTCAAATGGAATATATAGAAGTGAAAATAACTATATTTAAAAAGTGTTCTCCATCAAAATGAAGTAAAAGTACCTTTAAATATATATTAGTGTTTATGCTTAAAATTAGATTAATTCTCATTTTAAGCCACTAAATTTTATTGGGAATATGTAAAAAAATTTAACAAACATGTTTAATTATAATATGGTTAGTTATTTCATTTCCGAAAATATACTGGCTTAGCGTTAACTACCATTTAGAATAATAATATTTTATTATTATTTTTCAGTATGACTCGGCCTTGTGTGCAACATTAGATTTGAAGGAAAATCATTGTTGTGTTTCGGGTACGCCATCAAACATAGCATCCCCTTAAAATTAAAATTACTAATTAATTCAAAATTATTAATAAATATGAATATGTCACACTCTTTAATTACCTGGGATGTTACATCCTTCCTCCTTTTGGAAATTCATCCTCACAATTTTATTTACTAATTGAATAAGTGGGGGTATTTATTCCTCATAGCATTTTCATATTCCCATGTTTCCTCTTCAACTATGTGGTTTTTCCATAAAACCTTAACCTGATAAATCATCTTTTTTAGCCACACTTTCTCTCAATGGTCAAGAATCTATAATGGATGTTCCTCATATGAAAGATTCTCTCCAAAATGAACTACTTATGGACACAAAACATGAGATTGATCCAGCATATACTTTCTCAAAACTGAAATATTAAAAACATTGTTTACCTAGGATAAACATGGAGGTAAATCCACTCAGTAAGAAAATGATCCAATATTCTCTATAATTTTATAGGGTCCAATGAACCTCAGACTCAACATTCCATTCTTACCAAAACGCATCACACTTTTTCATTGGGAAACATTTAAAAAGACATGATCAATTACCTCAAAAGAAGGATCCTTCCTCCAGTTATATGCATAGATATTGTGTTGGATATGAGCTATTCTCATGTGCTTCTGAATCAACTAAAATATCTCTACCATCTCTTCTACCAATTCTAGTCCAATAAGCTTCTTTTCACTAACATCATCCCAAAAAGCTTGAGTTTTATACTGCTTCCCATAAAAAACCTCAAATGGAGCCATATGTATACTGGAATGAAAACTGATACTATGAGAAAACTCAACCAAAGTATGATTTTGGTCCCAACATCCCTAGTAATCTATTGAGAAAGCATCTAGCATATCTTCCAATGTCTGAATTTTTCATTCTGACTACCCATCTGATTGAGGATGAAAAGATATACTAAAATTTAATTCAGTACCCAATGACTTTTAAAGGCCTTTCCAAAAGTTACAAGTAAACCTTATATCATGATAAGATACAATAAAGAGGGTAAATCCTTGCAACATGAATATATCATTAACATACTACTGATAATGTTGATATAGAGACAGAGTATCTCAAATAGGAAGGAAATGATCAAATTTAGTCAGTCGATAAACAATAACCGAGATTGAATTATTACATCAAGATGTCTTCGGTAATCCCACAACGATGTCAATGGACATATTTTCCCATTTCCACTCTGGCTCTGGTAAAGTTGCGAGAATACCATTTGGTAAGTTTCAATCTACTTTAACCTTTTGAGAAACCAAACACTTCATAGTGAAGTCCACAATATCACTTTTCATTCGATCCCACCAGGAATACTCCTGAAGATCTTCGCACATCTTCGTATTGTTGGGGTGAGATGAAAATGAAAAACAATGAGCTTCACATAACAACTCTTTATTCAACTGTGAATCACAAGGCACACATACTCTCTTCCCAAATCTTAAAATACAATCATTGTCAATGTTAAATTTAGGAAACTTACCCTTCTGAACCAACTCTACCTTTTTATGCAACACAATGTCTTCCTTAGGTGCTTGCTTAATTCTATTTGATTGAGATGATATCACTGATACCTGAAACAAAATAGAGTAATTTCATTCTCTAGAAACTTCTATGAAAGATTTCATCAAATCTTTAATTAAAGGATCTTGTTCCAAACGTAACATGGTTAATGTTGTATTAATTTTTCGACTCAGAGCATGATCCACTTTATTTGTTTTTACTGGATGGTATTGAATCATGCAATCATAATCCTTGATTAATTCCAGGAATCTCCTATATCTCATGTTCAATTCTTTCCATGTGAATATATACTTCGATCTTTTATGGTCAGTATAGATTTCACATTTTTATCCATACAAATGACACCTCCAAATTTGTAAAGAAAAAACAACAGTAGCTAATTTAAAATCATGTGTAGGGTAATTTGACTCATGAGGTTTCAATAGATGTGAAGCATAATAAATTACCTGATCAATCATTTATAGGATACAACCAAGTCTATTCAACAAAGAATCACTTTAGATAACATATCCACCATCTCTGGAAGGTAATTCCAAAACTAGATCATCCACCAATATTCTATTAAATTCCTAAAAACAATCATCACATTATTTTTTCCAAAATTAATTTAACACATTTTGTAGTTAATAAAGTTAGTGGGCTATATAAATGTACAAAATTTTCGACAAAACATCTGTAATAGCCTTTCAAACTAAGAAAACTACAAATCTCTGTTATATTTGTGGGTCTTGTCCATTATTCAACAACTTGTGTTTTAAAAGGGTCAAAAATAATGAAATTTTATGAAATAATGTGACAAAGGAATGAAATTTGTTGTAACCAAAACTAACACTTATTGAAATTCCAGTAAATTTTTATTTTTTTATGGTTCGAAATACTACCCTTAAATAAATTTCATGTTCCTCTTTAATTTTGGAAGATACCACAATGTCATAAAGAAAAGCAACCACAAAATTATCCAAGAACTTATGGAAAATTATATTCATAAGATCCATGAATATATCAGGTGCATTGGTTAACCCAAAAGGCATAAATAAAAATTTATAACGGCTATATCTAGAATGGAATGCGGTCTTCAGAAAGTATGATTGCTTTACTTTCAACTAATGGTACCCCAACTTCAAGTCTATCTTCGAAAAATACTGAGCTCCCTGGAGGTCATCAAAAAAATCTTAGATATGAGGAAAATGATACTTGTTCTTAACATTGATAATATTCAAGACTCTATAATCAATGAAATGACTCATTGAACCATCTTTCTTTTTAAAAATCAACAACGGAGCACCCCACAGTGATGTGCTAGGACAAATGGATCCATTATCTAACAACTCCTACAATTGTTTCTTTAACTCTAAAAGTTCAATTTGATCCATTCAATAAGGGGTTTTGAAATTGGATTAGCTTCCAATACTAATTCAACAGTAATTATACTTCCAGATCAGGTATAATACCAAGAAAATCAGCAGAAAAAACATTGAGATACTCAAATACCACTGAAACATCATTAATCTGAACAGTTCCTTTGTTTTTAACAATATTTTCAAGGTAGCATTTATTTCCATATTTTACTAGTTTCTCATCTTTTTGATATGTTATTAGAGATAAGGGTTCATTCTTATATACTAAATGAAAGTATTTCTGAAATAAAACCTCTTTATCTCAACATTCAATCTTATCATGGTAAATAGAAAGCCAATCCATTCCCGAAATAACATCAAACTCTACTAGTGAAAAAAATACAAGTTTTGAAGGTAAATTCATTCCACATATAAGGATAGGAATATTCTTATAATTTCCTTTTTTTCACAAAACTTACCCCATTTGTTTTTACCATAAGTTATGGATTCATTTCTTGAGGTGGAATTTAGATTTTAACTGAAAATTTCTTCGAAATGAAAGAATATGTAGATCATAAATCAAACAACACATTGGAATAATCTACTAAAAAACAAAGTACATTATACAACATCATTTGATGGTCCCACATAAACCATAGTAGTAGAAAAAGATTTTTCCCCACCCTTCTACTTTTGATCTGTTTGGTTTCCACCCTCGTTAAACAACTTTGGACACACATGGAAGGATGCCCAAACTCATTGCAACTAAAACATCTCACCGCATGATTTTCATTACATGTCTGAAAATATTCCTTATAGTTACGAGCAATATGAGTAGTCATACAACATCAGATGAACTTCCCAGTCATTGAGAGACATTCTCCAAGATTCTTTTTTACCACACATATCACAAGATGTAAAATTAATTTTCTTACCTCCACACTTCTTTGATAAATTCTTTCTATTTGCCTACCAAATGGACCACTTCTTTTGAATGCTCTCAAATAACACCTGATCATCAGAAATATACATTTTGGAATTATTTTCACATATGAAAAGTTTCTCATGGATTTTGAATTCATGAGAGGATAATGCTCTTTGATATCACAACTTTAGTCCCGAGTAAAATCAATTTATCCTACTATGAAAGTCTAGGATGAAATTTCAGGCATACCATTCAATTCGAGTAAACTTTTATTCATAAGTAGCCACTGATTCTTCTTCTATCCTCAATTCCAATAATTTTTATTTCATCCTATATCGAACAGCCTTTGGAAAATATATCTCAATAAACATACCTTTGAATTCATCCAATCCCAACGCATCAATCTCCCAACTATCCATGATATTTTTAACCATCGACCACCACTGATCTACTTCACCTTATAAATGATAAACAACAAGTCTAACATCTTGTTTTTCTATACAACCAATTACATAGAAGATCTCTTCCAGTTCTTTGATACACCCTTCAAATTGAATAGGGTGAGGTGATCCTCTGAAGGACAGGGGATGTTGCCTCATGAAATGATCCACTATAGACTGGTTCCTTTAGGGTTTATCTAGTTGATCTCATGCATGTATACCACCACAATTTATAGCTTGATACAACTGCTCCATTACTACGACAAACGGTTCAGTTCCAATTCTGACCATCTCATGATGTTAATTTGGAAGATTTTTTTCCTCTTCATGTCATCCCATCATAGCTGCCATTTTTCCTCTATGGAAAACAATTCTAAACACAAAAATATTTTAGGCAAAGAAATATAGTAATCATAAAATGATATATCATTTCAATATTTCCATAAATTAATTTATGTATATTAATTTAACAATATCCAAACTCTTAATGTTTTCTAAACCGACCTCTAATACCAAATATAATGCCACAACCTTAAACATTATGTAATCTTGAATTAAGTTAATAATTCAAATTGAGGATCATTTCAGGTTTAGAGCATTAGATAATTAGTTAATAACTTATACTTAACATCTTGAATATTACAAGTAGACACTTCTACTCACTATCCATTTTTTATCAAAAAAATCCTTTAACAAGAAACACGACAATGTTTCATGTTTTAACAGTATAAATTTTCCTTGATCCTATCCATGACTCTATTGTTCCTTATGTCCTATGAAAAACTTTTCAAAACATGTGATGAGAATAAAAAGGCTCAGTAAGGGATACATAAAGATGAAAACACTTATTTTTTCAAAACTAGTAAACCATGAATACTTTATTATAAATTAATACCTTTCACCTTTAACAAGTATAAAAAACACTTTATTTAATATAAACTCATTTCTTACCCTTTTTGTGACCTAAATATTACCATAAATCCCATAGAACACAACATATAGCATATAAAGGTAACATGGGACAGAAACATACAGAAATGGAATAACCATACAGTTGACTTCCGCACATATCGCTAAATAGAAAATCCATATGGCTGACTTTCATACCCGATGAATTAGAGGATATAATGTAACCACCATTCCATGTTTTATCATGGAACAACCCGTCATTTGGTTTATCATGTAACCACCCATATAATATCCAAGTACCATTATATAATAATCAGACATAAAATATTTTAAATATAAACATTTCACTAATATCATTTCATTTGAAATCACATGAAATAATTTCAAGATATTGGAATAATCCATCCATTTCAAAACCCATTTTCAAAACCCAAACATTTAAAAATGTAAATAAGGTGTTTCTTTTTCATTTTAAATACATTAAATCTTATAAAGGGACCCAATTAAAAATTAAGGCTGCAGAGAAGTCATTGTTACCACATATGTTAAAAATATTCATTTTTCTATTTAGTAAAATTCTTTGTATAAACTATATTCCCTATGAGTGAAATTAAAAGTAAAAGGTGTTTATTATACATCATGTAAAAGAATGAGGTGTATATTATCAAAACATGCCTCAATGAAATGATATTGAGACGAAGTCCTTTAAAAAGATAATTTTTTCAATAAAATAGATTGATTATGTGTATTCACTATATGCACACATAAATAAACTATAAATACAAGATAGGATATCAGAATTCATTTCTCACCTAATCATAGTACGACATAATCAATATGTCGAGGATCAACCCAAAGAATGAAAATTGGGTTAAGAAGTTCCCTTGCCTCGACTCCAACATGTATCGTTCATTCTTTATATTCCTAAATAATAAATGTAGGATAATTTTTAATTTCTTCAAAAACATTTTCGTGTTTATTATTCCTTTTATATCACTTATTAACACATCATAAACATTGAAAAATTATTTATGTTAATATCAGTCATTTTGTCGATATTAGCAACTTGAGTGAAAAATAACCTTTTTATAATTATAAATTGTCCATGTGGTCAAAATTAAATGATATAAATAATGAAATTCATGATATAGATATCATATATATCTAGTATATATGTATTTATAATAGTCCAAAACATTTGGATATAAGAAATAAAATGCACTGTTCATGGAGACGGTAACCTGTACGTACGCATGAACTCTACTTTCATTTATTTTTCATATTTAATGGAATGAAAACTAAATTATAAATTGGTATATTATAATTCTAGTATAATATATATATGTCATATTTCATACATAATTTCATTATTTCTATCCATTATACATTCCTTGTATAGCATGAATGAGTCATATCACTTTGAGGGGGTGGTAGTCTGCACTTCCTCAAATGAAATTATCGTATTTTTACAACATGAAAAGAATAAAGTAATGTTCTAAATTAGAATTACATAATCATCGATATAAGATAAATAAGATAAATATCATATATAATTTCATTTCCATAATATTGGACACCATAAGAGGTTCTAAGAGAAGATCGAACAGTCATCGATTCGTGAGGCAGTAGTTCATTGTTCACAAAAAAACTATGTTCCATACCCATTAGATAGAGGTTTGTGTAAGTATAGGTTGAATAATTATCATAAAAACAACCTAGTATATTGAGGATACTATTTTGTTTTTGAAAAAACAAAATAAAAAGATCATAGAAAGTGGGGAAGGAAAAATACTGGAAAGGAACTTGAGAGGATATGTTACCTCAAATCTGTTAACTTCTTTTGATTGGAGCCAAGGGGATTTATTTAATTTACTTCTTCCCAAGGTATGTATTATAAAAGGAATATAGGGATATTTGGATATTATTTGGGTAGTTTTGGATAATACAAGGGGCTTGAGAGGTGTGAGTAATGGGTTAGCGGTGGTGTCCTTTTAAAAGAGGGAGGAGGGGAACTTTATGAAAGTATGATAGTATTATATTATTATAAAATGATTTTCATTTTATAAATGTTTCGAGGTTATTTATTTATGATATAAAATTTTTTTTGGGAAGAAAAAATCTCAACCAATAGGTTTTAGACAAGTCTAGATCACAAAATTTAACATTATCTTTTAGCTTAAACTCTAAGTTACCTAATTTAGCTTTTACCATGTCTTCTTGTATATTTATAATATATGGTTAATATAGTTACTATAAAATGACAAGAGGCAAAAAAATTTATAACTAATGAACTTTTTAACATCATATATGTTATATTTCTAAATCATATATTTTTAGGACTATTATATTATTTAATAAAATATTAATTGGTTTAAAAACCTGTTATGTCAATGTTTATACTATTCATATCATTTCTTTTTAAAAATCCTTAAAAACATGATTCTATCACAACCAAACATCATTAATTAAATTATATAAATTCATACTCATATATAAAATTTATGTATGACATAAAAAGGTAAAAAATAAATTTATTTTTATATTTATATTCTAATGTATTTAAATCATTTATTAATAATGTAATCATTACATCATCATTGTGTCATAAATATATTTATTTATATAATGTATAAAAATTATAAATAAACTATAAAGATTTAGGAGATCTATTTATCTTTATAATGAATATTTATAGTCTAAATGATCAGTTATATAACTCCATATAAAAATGTTTTAGTAAAAGTAATATGTTTAGGTTACATTTTCCTTTACAATAAATTAAAAGTAATTAAATGTCATGTTCATACAAAATTGGCTCCATGGGGTCCTAAAAATGACCCAAGTATTTCCATGGTCAAAAATATCTCATTAAATAGGGTTAACACATGTGTTAAGGTAATTTAATATTGTTATAATATTATTTTTTAAACCATATTTACCGTATTTACCCTTTAACTATGGTAAATAAAATATTTTTTGAAGTTACTATTCATAATGCATAAAAATAAAAGTTACCTATTTACATAATTTAGACCTCATGTTTACAAATATGGAATCCATTATTTCAAATTAAAACCAAAGTTGTTGAAAAAATTAATTTAAAATTAATACCTATTGTCAAAACCAAAAAAGTGTGTTTTTATGAAGTAAAAACTACCAATAGATTGATATTTTTATGTCCAATTTCATAGTGAAATTACTTAAAATGACCAAAATTATATAAAATGGTAAAAATATAATCCGATTAAACATTAAAACCATTTAAAAGTACAATATAACGATATTAATAAATTAGATGAAAATATAGTTTTGACTTAAAATAGAGTATTTTTCACTACTCATTAAAAATGAACTTTATTAGAAAGAAACCAAAAAATTTCCCAAAGTAAATTTTTATGTCCTGATTCTAAAGAAGATTTTTATTTTGTAAAATTAAAAAAAAAATAAAATTTAAAAAGAATATATTTAAAAAGGGTTCACCATCAAAAGGTTGTAAAACTACCTTTAAAAAATATTAGAGTGTTTTTGCTTAAAATTGGATTCATTCGACATGTTTAATCATAATATGATTAGTTATTTTAATTCCTTAAAATACAATGGCTAGGAATTAACTACAATTTAAAATAATAATATTATATTATTATTTTTCAGTATGAATCAACCTTGTGTAGAACATGAGATTTCGGCGAAACCCATAGTTGCATGGATGGTATGCCATCAAACATAGAATCCACTTTAAATTAAAATTTATATTTAATTAAAAAACATTAAGAAATATGAAATTGTTGTATTCTTTAATTACCAAGGATGGTACATCTATTTTATTTGTGTCTTAGAGGCCCACATTAATATGAGTTAACCAACATACTTTCATTTTGTAATCTTACTCTTTTTAAAATATATTAAAATAATATCACTTTATCTATATAAATAAAATATATTTCTAAAAAACATTATTCTAATATCCTTAATAAATTCTAAATGTTATGTTATCCTGGTATTCTATTCTAGATATTTTCTTATATACCATTAAGATAGTTTTATTTTCATGTATGTCCAATTTGAAATACATTCCAATTGGTTGTTTCTGAATTTTTTATGATTCATAAATCTTTGTGATTTTTATGAGATATGTTTTTATCTTGAAAATAACCTAATTACCCCCATTATATAATTTACTATCACTAAAAATGTTATTATTGAGTCTATAAACAAAAAAACCTTATTATATGTTTAACATATGAGGATCAATATCAGAAGTAACCACTCCATTAATTTTGAAATATCTCCCATTACCAAATATCATAGTTCTACTAAAATTGCCTTTAATTTAATTAATTATATTATTATTATCTATCATATGTGGTGAGTAGATAGTGGGAATAAGACATGATTATCTCTTATCACAAAATTTCAGTGTAGCCTCCAAATATGATAATTCATTAGACATTATTATGTTTTTTTCTTCTAACACATTATGATTGAACAATAAGTGAGGTAACACATTCATATACGTAGTGACCTCACTAATCACATCATCCACAGATCTCCTCATAAAAATAAAAAATCTTATGAATATGTACCATATCTCAGCTTCCTATTATAGTTTCTTTCATTATACATGTTTTTATATAATTCTATAGAAAACACTTATATAATTATTTATAAATATATATGAACGCGAGATATATATTATTCTAGAAAACATGTTCATTATGACAAAAAATAAACCACCATTAATATCCTATTAAACCAGTTCTTTTAAGGAGTTGTTGAGACTTCTAGTAAAATTCTACCTATTAATTTTGAATAGTCTTGGACACTTTTTCCATCAAACTTAGTTAATATAAATTCATCAAATTGTGAACAAATATATTTTATAGAAGAATATTCTTAATATAATTTTAATTAACCATGGTTTTGTTAGATTATATTTTAGAACCTACAATACAAGTTGTAATAAAAATTATATTTTCAACAAACATAGTAGAAGAATTTACCTAAACTCGAGTACAAGAATATTCAACTATTTTGGGATGATATAATTTGGTTTTCTATGGTAGTGGTGATGGATTATGTTGGATGGTCTCTCTAGAGAACTATGGGTGGTTCTCACTGGTGTACTAATGTGGTGTAAGTGTTGGTTTGGGTTAGAGTTCAGGATGTGGATATCATAGAAGTTTATTGTAGATGATTGGGATGAGGTGATAATGATAGTATTATGATCATAGAGACAAAGACGTAGATAATGATATGATATTTGGTATTTGATTTTGGCTCTATGGTTTTTGAATATGATAAATTTGGTATTATGGATGAAGATGATATGGGGGTTCCCACTATACCGTAAAATTTTTTGTTAATGAAAATATATAGAAAATGTTTTTGAGGAGGAGGAACATTATTCACCTCAAATAGATTACATAATCTTAAATTCAATATATTTATAATGTTCTTATCATTTATTTATGTTTATTTTCACCCTTAATACACCTAAAATCGTCCATGTTGAGATCTTATTTAGAAACAATTTTTATTTCACATCATTTTATATTTATTTCATTTTTAGAAACATTAAATTTTTCATTATTGATCTCTTAAATTTGATCATCATATCTTATAGAAAAACTCAATTTTTTATGTATTCATGTTTTAAATTTCATTTTTTAGAAACTTTTATTCTTTCTCATGTAAAAGGATTCCCTATAGGAATACATAAAACTATGTTATCATAAAATTCTCTAAAATGGTTTATTCTATTTATTCATAATCACAATAATAACCCAAGCATTTTTCACATTTTATTAAATGTTTCCAAGTATAATTTCCCATTAAATAAAAACCCACAATCGAAAATCCATGCGTATTTGGAAGACTATGTACATAATAAGAAAAAACAAAACTATAATAATACATATTTTTATTAATCTCAAAAATATTATCCTAAGTTTTTTGGAGATCCTATAACATCATAGGATAACAATTGGAATAAATAGAGAAAATGTGTGAGCAAAAAATCCTACTAAAATAATACACATAGAAATGAAACATTAGACATGATTAAAAAGTAATTACATGAAAACATAGAAGGTATGGATAATGAATAAAAATTTAGTGGCTTAGCCTATTTAAAATTGAATAATAAGATCATGGAAACAATGTAATGTGGAAAAAATATATATCATTAAACCGACATGAGTCTAGGATCACTTCCAAGATAATATGATTTGGTGAAACAACTCCCATAATGGATTCAGTTTACTCCACAATCTAATAAATAACTTCTCATGAGATTAAAATATTACCAAATTCATTATATCACTATCTAGGTGAACCAATCATTGAATTTCCATAAATATTTTTTCCAAAAAAAATAAATATATAATAAGGAATAAACATAAGGGGTACCTGTGGAAAGAAATGGGTTTCGTAATCATGTCATAAGGAATACAAAAGAGTGTATCATACTGGTTTCCCTGAAATAAGGTATTTACATAATTGTGGTAAATTCTTAGATGGAATATAATAATATATCTTCATTTATTATTTTTCACTAAATTGAATACATTAAAAAAATCAATTATTTAAGATATGTTTCACTTATGTGCAGTTTTAAGAAAAAGAATAAAGAGTCATTAAAGAAGATAAATGAATTATTATATCTATAAAACCATAAATTAATTGAAATGGTTTTTTACAATAAAAAGAGTTATTTTATGAAATATGGGTCACTTATAACAATTTATGGGTTGTATATGAAAATAGGTAGGAAAAAGAGATGTTACCTTTAATCGGGTTTTTTTTGTTAAGAGGAACTGAGAAGGGATCCTTTTATAACATGTATTTATATATCAAATAAAGATGTTTTGAGATAGATATATATTATAGGAATATATATATATATACACAATATAATATAATTATCTAATAACAATGAAGAGGTAAGTTGGGGAAAGGATAGAGAGAATGTAACTAAAAGGAAATATGGTGGTTGAAAGAGATCACTTACATTATATCTGAATGTGTTCATCACTTGAAATTAATGTCATATAAAATCAAATTAGATTAACTAATTTCAAATTTTGAAAATTACTTAACATATATTTTATTTTTAATAATTTTATTAAGTTCATTTATGGTCATTTCATTGAGTTATAAATTTCAATTTTTTGTGTTTTGAGAGTAATTGTTTCATGGTTTCAGGGTCGATTCACATCAGTATAATTCTGAAACTTCTTTTAAAATGGTAATACTTCTATAGAAGTAAAATAAATTAGTAATAATGTTCCCATGTATCATTTTTTCCAATATTTTTATGATTCAATTAATTTAACATTAATGATAAATGTTTGGGTTATTTTTGTGGTTTTTGCAACCCTCTCAAACTGGTTT
This sequence comes from Viscum album, assembly GCA_963277665.1. NCBI lineage: Eukaryota > Viridiplantae > Streptophyta > Magnoliopsida > Santalales > Viscaceae > Viscum > Viscum album. The sequence goes on from OY728150.1 coordinate 663,302,014, forward strand.
CATTTTTATTTAATGTTATTTCCATATACATTAAAAAAAATTCAAAACACTTCTAATATAATCAATTAGTACATAAAAATAATTACAAGTGAATTTGACAATAACATTAAGGAATTAGTGTAAAACAAAATCTCATCATCCATGATGGTGATTTATAATCCTAATATAGACAATGCTATCATTTTTCATTAAATAATAGGAGATGATAAAAGGGGTGGTTAAAAGATATTAAATTAGAAATATATTATTCCAGTATATACATGATACAAAAATCATTATTATATTTTGGGTTAAGGATTCAATGGGATGGAAGATAAAGAATTAAAATTAATAGAGGTAGTTTTTAGAATGTTACATTTTGAATATTGCCTCCTTAAAGGACCCTATAAGGGAATGGAATTATTATTTTGGTGCGATAAGTATAAATTGGACATGGGGATAGTGGGGAGGATATGTTTTTCTGAGATATGGAAATAATGAAGTCCTAGAGGGCGTGGGGAGAAGGGGTGATGAGGGGTGGTATTTATAAGGGGTGGGGTGTTTTTTATTATTATGTAACATTGTTTATAATTTTGGATTAAGACAAACAATAGTAATGATTATTAAAACAATATATAGTAAAGTTTTCATGTTATTTTTAACTAATAGTTTATTAAATCTTTCATGACTAAAAAATACACGTATTTCCTATATAATGTTAAATACTATAAATTACCATATTTCACTTTTTACAGAAAATTAGAATATTTTACAAAAATACCAAAAAAATCACCCAAACAATTTTTATATGTGAATTTATCAAAAACTGAATACATTTTATTATAATAAATTACTATTTATGAGAAATTTAATATTAAAATAAAATCCTCATTTATTAAAACAAATATTATTTTTAAAATTATAATCAATTTTACAACCCTTTGAATAACTAATGCTGGCCTCATGAAATTATTGAATCACTATAATAGATCATTACATTAATTTATGAGTCAATTTTATGAAAATTAATTTTTTAAAACAATTATATTTTTAAAAAAAATAAAATTTAAACATTTATGTTTTACAAATAAACTCACACGTAATTTATCATTTTAAAAACATTTATTTACTTGTACCATGATACAAATATATCATATCTTCTTTTTATAAGATACCTAAATATTAATTTACATTTACAAAGGTGAATTTACAAATATAATTTTGTTGTTACTATTCCTAATGGAAATATTAATATTCAAACTGACACATTACTATTCCAACAGTCATGTTACTATTTCGACGGGTAGTTTTTAACAGCCATATAGGTTCCTTAGTTTATATAAACACCTCTGTAACACCCCAATAATTCTAAAATAGTGTCATTTATTTGAATAATTGTGTGTAATGAATCACTAAACATGAAAATGAATATAATGGCTGAATACTTCATGGTATATTTAATATTTTATCTATAGATTTCAATGCATGCAATACTATGTTTTCATGAATTGAATGCAACAAATACTTTCTTCAATAGTTTTTTTTTCGAGTAAGACCAAGTTTTATAGAACAACAATATATTATTAAAATACTATTATGTAATCTAATAATACCTAAAATAGCCATTAAATTAGCATTTATGAATAATATTAACTGAAATATGGTATATAATAACATAAGATTAATTCATTAGTCACCAATTAATTAGTAACGAAAATATGCACCAATTGAATAAAAAGAAAATATTTCTATTTTTTTTATCATAAAATAGTTTTATCATAATAAATTAATCTAATTATTATTCAAGTAAAATAATATTGAAATAAATATTTTATATTTAATAAAATATTTTTACATTCATCCAATATATTTTATAGGAATAAGATAAGAACAAACCTAATTTTACGCATTAAAAACCTATATTTTTTCTAAAGATAGTTTTATCGCCTTTTATTGGTGGACCTATTTTAATACTAAATTATGGGACTTTTATAAATTTCATATGTAAAAAAATTAATTTTTGACATCATAATTCCCTAATTATGGAAGGATAATTTCATTCAATTTTTCTATGAATTTTCATTTTTTGATGAATAAAGAAAATTATTGATTTTTAATTGAAAACTACTTACTTATATAATTTAATTATAAAAATAATTTGTTATTTAAATTGTTTTTAAAGATTAATTATATCAATTATACATAAAATAATCCTTTTTAGGTTATTCTAATCAATTTCACATGGAAATTCATTATTAAAAATAGAAAACTTTTGAACATTTAAACTTTAAAAACCTACTTTGTCGTCCAATCACTGGGGTTAAATTTTAATCAATTTCTTCCACTTATGTGATAGTAATTTTAGAAAATTTATTCCATAATTGGAATAAAAATAATTTATATTGTTTCATATTTTTAAATTATTTTTTGAACAAAAATATTTGTGAAGGAAATTAAATTCAATTACCATGATTAATAGAAAAATTAGCATAATAAAGGACTAATACCTAAATATAAGGTCCAAAATGTTCTATAAACCAATCTGAAATTTATTTTATGTTCATATTTATAATTTATTCTCTAATTTATCTAAATTTAATCATTGTTCAATCCCCCATGCATCGTAAAAACATCGGTGGAATTCCTTTTTCAAAAACTTATAAGAATGTCACTCCCCCTCCACAATAAAAAGTCACTCAAAATTCCATTTGATACAAACCTATAAAGGCATTTTGGATCCACCAAAATATGAAACATCAATCCACTAAATTCCCTTCACTTATCATTGTAGCCTCACCTTTTTCAAAAATTGAACTAAGCATGTCTTTTCGTATTAAAATATAGGAGTTACTTGAATAAGAAGTAACATTATTCAATGATCTATTTTGTTTCATTTACTTCTCCACACCTTAAATAATTATTATATAATGATATTAAAGTAACGATAATTTATTATATATACTGATATATTTAATTCTGATATTTATACCTACACATTCACACACATCCATCAAATATGACACACAATTATCATTTCTATTTACGGTGGACTACTGTCTGGTGAACCGATGTCATTCAATCATCCATTTAACACAGTTTAGGATTTTAATAATTATTTATTCAAAGTTTATATATGATAAATATAAATTTGATGATTAATTCATGCATCTGGAATTCTTATATAACTCATACCTTTATGTTTCCCATTTTCTAGGAATGTGATTACATTATTTGTGGATGTGTGAATTACCACCTACTCAATCCCCCAGGATTGATTCACACCATAAATTATATTTATTAAGTGATATATTAATTAAAATTTGATAGATGTTTGAAATAGATATTATTCTGTAATTTTACTATACATGTATATCATTTACTTTTAATTCTTTTTATACGGCAAAGAAATGAATGTAACGTTCATGCGTATACCATCTCTTTGAATGGTGCATTTCATTTATTATAGCTGGATATTATGGATAATTATAAATATAAACTAACTATTTTTTTATGTTAATTAAATCATGTTCCAAATTATAGAGACTATTAATTCATGATCAATTCAATAAGAACAAAAATAACAAGTCAAAACACACTCGAAAAAGCTAAGAAATTAACGCCCTAAATAGGGAAAACAATGAAATATTATTATCAAACGGTTCATAAGATATTATAAGAAGATAATATATGATATTCTAACTATTATAATTTCTCTATAATAAGTTATTAACATTTCTGAAACCATTATAAATGAGTTTAAAACACGTTTCTCCCAAAGAAAAACTAGGTAAACGATTCGTGTCTTACATTTTCATCCATGAGGCATACACAAATTTAAACAATTATTTATTTTCTGTTGTTTATATAATTCCCCTATTGTATTCTATATTATAAATTAATTTATATTTAGGAAATTTAGATTTTAATTGGAATTTATTTCATTTATGGGGATTATAATTCAAAATTTACCAAGTAGTAAGGGACAATGTCTCAATTTCTATTGTTTGAGGAAAACATTATTATTGTGAGACTAATTTATTATATATGATGTACATACTTCCAATTTAACATTTAATATCATGTTTCAATCATTATTCATGATATTATTAGTTTTATTTTTAATTATATCATCTAAGGTTGTTTACACTTAACGTTTCCAAGTTGTAATGAAATTTCACAATTCAATTCCTTTTCATTAGGTTATATTACTTCCTCATTGCAGTTAATATTATATGATTTTGTGTATAATGAATTTAACCAAATATTTTTGTAAATAAATATATCATATTTGGACATATAGTTTATACACATAATCTATTTATTGATTTATTCTCACATCAATTTTATGGTCTTTTCATGGGTTTACTTTACAATTTTATTTTATTCACGATTATTTACACATGAATTTACATTAGAAGAAATTATTTAGCCATTGTTCAATAAAACATTTAACTTTATTATATTATGGTTATTCAAAATATTTTTCAAGAAATATTATTATTTTTACACTCTTTGGAACTTAAAATGTTTTTGAAAATTCTTTTATGAAAACCAAAATAAATTTATACCTTGGGTCGGAGATCTATTTTTTCTTAAAATAAAGATTATAAATGTTTTCATAAAACAATTATCCTTTTAAAATGATTTATCAAAGGAATTTTAACCTTTTATATAATGTTTTATGTTTTGAAAGGATGTTTTAAAATAAAAGGGGTTTTAAATGGTTTTTTAAAAAAGAAAATATATTTTCCTTAAGAATGTTTTTAATGTTTTTATTTTATTTCATCAATGAAAATATCCCATAATTTTTTACTTATCTTGATATATGTTGTATTAATACCATATTTATTCTTCCTATAAATGGTTTATAATTTTATTTTCCCAAGGACAATATTAACACTACCTTCCTTTATTCCTTTGTTACTCCCCTTAAAATATTCAATTTTCTATGATCACTAAATAATAGATTTCTACTAATTTTCTATATCATTTATCATGGATATGATTATTTACTAAAATGTATACAGTTTTTACATAAGGTATTTACATTGAAATTTATTCGATTTACTAGGTAAATATTGATAAATATGTATCCTTTACTCAATATGTATATTTAAGAAGGTATATTGATTTTTAATTAAATCGATTATGCGATATATGAGGAATGATTTGGACATGGAAGACATGGGTTTGAGATCATTTAAATTAATCTCCCCGATGCATCAGTTTTCTCATGAGATGATATTTGTTTTAAACAAACCCTACGAGTTTTTGTCCAAGCAAAATGGATATGTTTTTACCTAAAAGACATATAAATTTTTATGAAATATCTTGGCAATAGTACAATAAACCATCCTATGAATGGTCTCTATCGTAAATGTATCATGTTCCTAGAAAACATGACGTTTGGTAATTAATAATTCCCTTTATTCAAACACAGTACTTATTATCCATGATATTTTCACTATAATAACGTATATAGATGAATTTCATTCTCTATTTACTGATTAAATGTCAGGTTTTTTCAGTTTCCAACATTTACTTATGGATTTTTTCATTCAAATTTATATCAATGGAATTTGTTATTTCATTAATTTACATTTCCATTTTGTTTACTCACTTCCATCTATGTATATAGATTACGTGGAATGCGTGTTCAAATATTTATCTTCTTATAATGATTATTCTCATTGAATCTTATTGTTCCTTTTTTTACCCTCATATATCATTTGAGCTCACCCTTATTATGTTTCCATTCCACAATATTCCATAAATTTTATTAATAAATATATGCAAGGAAATGATGGACAAGATAATGTCATCCTTTTATGAAATTAAAAAATATGTTGTAATTAGTGTATTTATTTGTAATATAGGACTTTTGTATGTATCTAGTTTACCATGACTACTAAATTATTCAAACTACTGGCATTCAATTTAATTTTATCTTATACTAATGTAATTGTAAAAAGACACTATCTCTGGTCTTTCTGGGTTTGGGGAACTATTTTTGGTATCAGATCAAATTTAAAAGAAACCATAGAAAATATATTTTGAAAACATAGACTAAGGAATATAACCCTATGATATAATTATAGGATAAGTATAGAAAAACATTCAATAATTTTAGTATGGTATATATTATATAGGTCTTCTTATATATATGTTCCCTTATGGATATTACATGTGGATTTGGTTCTAGAATAGATGTACTTGGGGGTAATAACTCTGAAAAGATGTGTTAGGCATGACTCGTGCATATCCTTGTATAGGATAACGAACCTTATTGTACACCTGGTTTGATACTCTTGGAGGATATTCTTATCAAAATTAATATTTCATTTATAAACTATTATGAAGGATTTGAATATATAATGAAAATTAATTACTTATGTTAAACCATAGATGAAGGAAAAAACCTATGTTGGAATAAAATGGTTGCTGTATTTACTAGGATTCTGGAATTTTTTTTACTAGTAATCGCTTGTGCGTACACACTTTATATTGGATTAATGGTTTTTATTTATTAATATAATGATATTTGTGAAATTTAATAATAAATACCAACGTTGAACATTTTTTAATTATAAAGTATTGGTGAATAAAAATGGAATATGAGTGGAGAAAATATGGACACACCATTAAAATACTTGAAAAAAATAAAGGATATATAAAAAAGAATTTATAATTTTGTAGGGATATTGAAAAGATATTAATGACTGGTATGTTTTATATATTTTTTCCCCACCTAAAAAAATTCCTTACTTAAAGGTACCATGATGTGGCCTATTGAATCTATAGGAAAAATTTCCTTCGAAACACCCAGATCCATCAACCGTTTGTTATTTTCTTGTCACAGCAGAGGAAAAAATCCCCTTTTGAATCCAATGATGAAAAATGTTGGCCATAGGATTCACATAACCCTTTTAAAGCTCACTAATTCTGATAGGTAAATATTCATTGAGAAACGAATTCATTACAACATTTAAAAAATGAATGAGTTAGTTTTCCAACCCATACCCCAAAAAATGAAGGATCAAGATACAGTGAAAACATGATGTACAATGAGCTTTCATCATATAGTAATTGATAGAGGATAAAAAAATGACTTATAATAAAACTTCATATAATAATTCAAATGAGTCACCATATGATTTAGAAAGTGAAAAAAATTCCATATAGAAAATCATGTTGCAGCATACACTTTTTCCTGTCTTCCATAATTAGTAATGTTTCAATTCATCAAAAAAATCCTTCATATTCCTCTTAGTCCAACCTGATAATCAAGTAAATAATCACTGTCTAGACCTCTATCCATGTTAATAAAATGAAAATTCAACTGATCATTATTATATGAAACAAAAATTTAAATCGTTCTACCAGATAGGCATTAACAGTTTTTCTACAATGAGAATGTCACTAAAAATGAATCATGATTCCAAAAGGATGATCAAAGTACAACATGAAAATAGTATTCATTTTAGATATGTCTTTTAAATGGGGTGTATTTCAAATTGTCACCAATTTTCCTGGCCATAATTAAAATTCATGAATGTAAATTCCTAATAATCCCATATAAAATCAATGTTTTACAGGTCGCTAAACGCAAAAAATTGGATTTATTTTCATTTTATTGAATTTCACATTCATGATAATCTATAACATAGACAATGTAATTCAATGTTCAAGGAGAGACATACTCCATATTTTCCTCACCAAGATAAAAAAAGAAGTTGCAGGATATGAAAGGTTGTTCAAAGTATAGAATTTACCACGACTAACCTGAAAATGTCCAGTATCATCCCAAGATGTGCATATATGGGGATATGGAGTCATGTACATATACGATTGACACATCCTTCTGGTGAAACTTTGAAAACCATTCAATGTATATATAAGAGGTAAATATATATCCAAAAATTGAGACAGAAAATTGGTGACAAAATAATGATATAATTTGGAAGGAAATGTAAATAAAAAATTGTTAATTGATCAAAACATAAGGTAACCTCCGAAAGTTGGATCTGAATCCTCCATGCTCCTATTTTTCATATTTATCAATATCATAGAGATATCTGAATTGATATTTGAAACATATGTCCATTTAATCAATGAATAGAAAACTATAGAGAATAAAAACACGCATAAATGTGTGAAGCATGATTGACTAATCTATTTGTAGAAAACATCATCCATCAAAGCATTGTTAATGTTAGACCAGTTTATGATTTCACACGTATTAAAATATCAAAATGTAAATAACTTATGACATGTCTCATGTTAACAACTTTGGACTTTGTACAACTATACTCTTGAAGCACATCTAGATTCTCTTGTCACAAAAGTGAAACAAATGCAGTATGTTTGAGCAGATAAATCGGTAATCATATCATTCAAATGTATACTATTATACCAATCTTTTAAAAGGAAGATCAATTAGTCTTTATTCCATTCCTTTAAAAGATAGAAAAAAATATGTGCATCTATTATTATATTTATTAAGAGATATCTGTGGAACTAGGTTGCAATGAAAATAGACTTCACTTTCCTAGGTCTTAACGCCACAAAAAAATTATATTTTCATTATTGAAATGAATATGAAAACATAAAAGTATTCTATAGTTGAACATAAATTTTTTTTAAAGCAATAATTAAAATTCCTATTAATTCCTCAAATATCAATGTTCTAGGTGTTACTAAACCCAAGAAAATTTTATTCATTTTCATTTCCTATATTTTTCGATTCATGATAATCTTTAACATCAAAACTATAATTAATTGTTCATGGTGAGACATACTTCATAGTTTTCACACCAAGAGAGTGAGAAAATTTTTGGGAGGATATGAAAGCTATTCAAAGTATTTAACATACCATGACTAACCCACCTGAGTCCATTATCATCCCAAGATGTGCATATATAGTTCTTTTGATTCATGAATTTATACGAATGAAAAATCATTTATATGAAACATTTCAAAACTATTCATTCATAAAAAATTAGTAAAGATATAACTATCATTAGACACAAGGAAATGGTGACATAAGAATGATATAATTTAGATTGAAATGTTAAAAAAAATTGAATCAATTAAAAAAAATGGTAACCTGAAAACCCGGGGTCTGAGATCCACACTTCTCTTCCTTTTCATAATCTTCATCACTATCATAGACATGTCCAATGTGATCTTTGAGACATATATTCATTGAATCAATGGAAAAACTAATATACTAAACAGATACATTTGAGTCATTAATGTATACGAATGAAAAATCATTCGTGTGTAACCATTGGAAACTATCCGTGCATATATAAGAGGTAATGATATAGTGAAAAATTGAGACAAATCAATGGTGACTTTAGAAGGATATAATTTGGATAGAAATTTAAATAAAAAAATTGTGAATTGATCAAAACATAAATTAACCTACTAAACTGGGGTCTCAGATCTACAATTCTCCTCCTTTTCCTCATATTCATCAATATCATAGATATACCTAAAGTGATATTTTAAATATATGTCCATTAAATAAATTAAGAGGAAACTATATAGAACAAAATCACACAATAATTCCTAAATCTTGGTTTACTAATCCTTTAATGGATTACGACCAGGTTTACATTTCACAATTATTAAAATATAAAAATGTAAATAACTTATGACATATATCATGTTAAAAACATTGGACTTTGTAGAACTGGATGTCCTTGTCATAGTAGTGAAATAAATGTGGTTTGTTTGACTAGATAAATCGGTAATCATAAAATTCAGATGGATACTAATCTACCAATATTTAAAAAAAATAAATTTTCTTGTTTTTATTCTCTAAAGTTACATAAAACAACAACGTATCTATTTTTCTATTTTTTTTGAGATATTTGTGGAAGTGGGGTGAAATGAAAATCATCTGAAATTTACAAGGCCATAATTCCACTGAAAATTTATATATGCATTTTTGAAATAAATTTCAAAACATAAAAGTATTCAATTGTGGAATAGGAAGAAATATGAATGAAACTATTTATGGTTCCAGGAATTCATTATAAAATCAATGTTTTACAGGTCACTAAATCAATAAAAACTAGATTTACTCTCATTTTCTTGTTTTTCCTATTCATGATAATCTATAACCATTAAAAGATGGTTTTGTAATAAAATTTTATATTTTGGTATTTTATGGTTTATTGAACATAACATTGCAATAACTTGAGACCTATATCATTATTTCATATCATAAAAAATAGTTACCATTCAAACATGGAATTGAAATAAAACAGACTATTATGTTCTTATAAAGTGAAAAATAGGAAATATAAAAATAAGACGTTGAAAACATGAAATTTAAAATTAAAAGTTATTTGACCCCAAAAAATCATGTTTGTTCCACAAACACATATGTACAACACCAAAATAATGTAATTTTAAAAAACTATATTGCAAAACAAAAGTCACTGGATCCTAAAATATATCCTTACTCTTGTCTTCCACGATGGAATATTTCTCCAAAATAAATTAGGATCTAATAGATAGTATATATGAGTTAGAACAATACTAAGATAAAAGAAAAAGATTATATAGTAGTAATAAATACAATAGTAGGAGATGGAAAAATACTATACTCAATGTAAGATGGTATACAATAGGATTTGAACTATCACAATATTTCTAGAATTTTGTAAAATAAATGAAAAACACACCTGAATACTTACTTCCATTATTTTATGTTTTTTACCTAGATAATACACTACAATATCAATACCATGTTTCCTTGTAATAAATACAAAAATATCACCCATGGGTTTTGAAATAATCAAATGGGAAATAAATATTCAAGATTTCATTTTTAAGACAAATTATTTATATTTGATCTATAAATATGAGAAGGTTTGATTTGAAACTATGAGATCTAACGTGAAGAAATGAAGTGTGACTGGAAAGAATAAAATGAAATTCAATAAATTAAAATTAAAACCATTTATATGATAAATAATTTATACGAAAATGAAGTATGAAATCTACGGGGGGTGGAACATTCAGAAAATGTGTGCATGAACTTATCATCACATAAACACATTACTCCAAAGACAATAGTACCTAATCAAATATTGACATAATAGTCAAAATTGTTTTATGAAGATACTCTGAGACACATTCTTCAACATAATATATGTTCGCATAAAACCCCCTCCTCTGAAAGGTCCATTTAAATTTTCATCGTATTACCCAAAAAATAACATGTGTATTAAGACTTGTTTGTTATTGCTTTAGTGTCACACAAAACTAGCTACATTACATTCCAATGTTGTCTCTTATCATTTTGTTTGGTTTTTGAAATGAAAATCCAGAGAATGATAAAAGTCCATAGGGTTTGAATTTAAAATATTTGAGGAAAAGAAGTAAAAAAAACATAGCTCAACAGATGAGATAGAAGGTTCATTCATGGGTCCATGGTCTACAACATCCACACCTCGACACTTTCTTCTAATAATCAATATATAAAATAAGTGTGATTAACATTATTTAATGGAAACACCTATCCCACAAGAAAAAATATAAATTGTATCACATATTAGTCTTTAAAATAGAAAATACTCTAGAAAAAAGAAGACAATGATTTTTCATTAATTTTAGATGATGAGATAATGATGCGCAAATTGGGTCAAAAATTTTGGATCTAGATTCATGATGATAAGTGAAAAAAGGATACAGATGAACTATTTGTTTTCTAGACAAATTTCACAGAGATTGCACTTAAAAAAATTAACCTTTTCTAGGATTCACAATAAGAAATATTTCTCAAGGGATCATTCGTGGACCTCATCCAACATAATTACACTAACATGAAAATTCCCAAAAATATAATTTAAGTACACATTAAAATATAAATTCCAATGGAATATCAGATAATAAAAAAGAATTCCTAAAAAATGATCATATAACACCTGTAGTTGGTCAAAATAAGATTATCCATAATTTCTCTCAGTAACAACAATACCTCATCTATGAGAAATTTTATCATGGTCACATCCTGTGCTTCCAGACAGAAAAACATTCAGTATGAAAATAACTAAAAATGAAAAAAATAAAAACACATGAGGATAAAAATAAATAAATATATATGATGTTGAGTGAATACAATAAATGTTAAAAAATACAGACACTTGAAGATAAATACATAAATAAATATATAGGAAATTATCATGGTATTGAAGAATAAATATCATCTTTCCCTGTATGAGATATCATTCATATCTTTTCAAAATATATGAACATACCTTTAGGAAAATTCCTCAGATAATAAAAATTTTAATTGAATGATCCAAAAGAAATAAATAAAAAAATAATTCTGAGAATACATGGTCTAGTTAAACAAAACCCCTGAAAATAGAAACCAAAATCCATTTTCATAGCCAAATGGGTCCCAATAGATTAAAATTAGTGAAACATATCTTTTGGAAAGCAAATATTCCTCGAATCCCATACCTGTAACCAAGATAGAAATAAAATGGTGAAAGGAATGAGACATGATTCATATTAATCAACTTAACCAAGGTTCCTTGAAAACATTAAGACCCTCAAATTTACATCCACTACTACTAATTTTTATGATCAATCCATTTGAATTTAACAACATTATAAGGAATAATGATATTTACTGATCTGTAGATCAACAATTCAAAATCTTATAATATCTAAACAGCGGAGAGGTGATGTGGAGGAGTTCAACACCCGGACAATGAAAATCGATGAAAAATAATTGACCATTCAAATAACATACATGAAAATAAAAAACCAATACTAAGTAAAATTATTGAAGTAGTGAGAAAATAATATGATGACATTATATTAGTTTTTTGGACCAAAATTCATATCAGGAGGATAGATATCTATGAGAGATTTGAACCAAATATGAACCTTGGAAGAAAATATAATGAAGTTCGTTTGAGTCTAACAGGTTCCAAGAAATGAAGAACGTATGAAGATGATGGAGGAGCTGATCTGGGCTTTGAAAACTATAGTTCTGAATAGTTTATGATGTAGATAGAATCAGAGGTGATACACCTATTATTCCTTCAATTAGAAGAAATCCATAGAGAAGCATTATAGTAGGCGATGAAAATTAAGAACAGGGATAGTGCAGGCTAAGGGGATAATTGGTAATGGGAGTAGGAGAGTGGATTTGGGTAAGGGAACAGAAAAACTAGGGTATATGGGGAGTGGACTTGGAATGGGAGCACATAGAGAGGGGTTTCAGGGAGGTATTTCGGGGAGGGGAGTGACAACGTGATGGAAATTCTGATCCAGGGAGGGATATAGGTGATTTTTTACGGTTCGTATAGAGGAATAATCTTATTTTGGATTCATTGAAGAGGAAATGGGTATCCTGTGTTCCTGGAGGTGCCCAGGATTAGTATAGATAGTAGATTACTATTTTTACCAATAGTTTTTTAGTTTTAAGAATCACGAAACAACTATGGTTTATTTGAAATTTTTAAATCACATATGTCCTCATTAACTTAATAGTGGTGGATAGAATCATGGGATTATCATAACATAGTTGACCATAAGTCCAATTTCTTAAACACACCTTTAGGTTTTATGTGATAAAGGATACCTTATAATAAATTCATTGAAATACAGCTCATTAGTTTAATATTTATTTTAGTGGAAAATATTTTTGGGGAATAATTTCCTTAAATTTAGAGTCAAGAGTTTAAAGGTATTGACAATATGTAGTATTATTATGATCAATATTGACAATTGTAATAATATTTATATAAGAGTATTAAGATTTGGAATAAATTTGAATTGAAACCCATAGAGAAAAGGTTATTTAATGATTACATTTCAAGGATGGCCATTATATTTATTTTATAAATTATATTAATATAAATTAGAAAAACTAAAACCCATATGCTAGATGAAGACACATTATGTTTGGAAAGGCCACGAGACATGAACCTATGACTCAAGGATGATAATGGTCTTATTCCTAATATTGGCCTCCATGATTTCCTAGTAAATGCATAATTTTTTTAATACAAATTTATCAAAAAATATTAATAATGAACCAATAGTGTCACTTTTTAGGTTTAAATATTAATTTATTGACCATAGTGGTTTTGGAATGTAGTTAGAGGAAAATATAATAACTTGTTTCATGGGTATTACAATCCATTAAAAAAATATTTTAGTGTTTAAAAAAATATCATTCAAGGATATCTATTTCCTTGAGTAATGGATGAAGTATAAATTTGTTGAAGCCTAAAAAAGGAACCAGTTATAAGTAATTTAAATGTATCTAGTAATTATATTTCTTTTTAATCATAGGCAGTAAAATAATTACTCAACATTAAGAAAATGATCAAAAAATTCTTATCCAAATACATTTGTTTTTATTAAACCAATGTACTTTTAAATCATCGTAGATTTATGAAATTGAGACCTGTTATTTTAAATTAATCATTAAATTTTTTGTGAACAATGACCTCAATAACTCCCTATAAATATTTACTCATTTCCTCGAACTCAATATTTTAACTTGCTACAAATGTTTTCCTACATAGAACCATAGTTCTATGTTATTTCATGTGACCTTTGTAATTCTCATTCTATATTATTAAGGGGATATTTTATTAACTCTACTCATGATTTGGGATTTCAGAAAAGTAATATTCTAATATCAAATCCAATATTTTTAAGATCAAGTACAAATTGTGGGGACGTAATTTATTTATGGTCAGACAAAGGTAACACCCCCAAAATTTTAAAATATTACCTTTTATTTGATAATATGTATGAAACACAAGACCAAATGTAGAGAGGAATATAAAAACTCAAGAATTTATGATATATTTAATATTTGAAATAAATATTATAGATTAGAATGAATGCAATACTATATTTCCATTCATTGTACTCAGAAAAAAAATTCTTCAATAGTTAGCATCACACACAAGACAAAGTTTTAACAAACAATGATATATTATTAAAATATTATTATTTAATATAATAAAACATAAAAAATCCATTAAATTATTGGTTATTAACAATATCAAATAGCTTATGGTTTATACAAAAAATATGTTGAGTTCATTGGTTACTAATTAATTAGAAATGAAAATAAGAACCAATTGAATATAAATGAAATATTTTTATTTTTATGACCTCAAAGCTATTTATCATAATAAATTAACTTAACTAATAGTTGTGTATGATATTAATGAAATATATATTATATATTCAATAAAATATTTTGAAATTAATCCAATATATTCTTTAGGAAAAATATAAGAAGAATCCTAATTTTACGCATAAAAACATATATTTTTTTAAAGATAGTTTTTTCGCCTTCTAATCACATAACAATTTTAAAAATAAATTTTGGAAGTTTTATAATGTCTTATTTTTAAAATAAATATTATTTTTTAAATATGAATATAAAATTTATATTATGATTATTTTTTTAGTATTTTTCTCTAATCATTCATTTTTTGATGAATATTGAAAATACTAATTTTTTTGAAAACTGCTTCTTCATCAAATATATATACAATGATAAATTATGTTTGAAATTGGTTTTAAATTAAAATAATATAAACCATAACAATAATAATCCAATTTAGTTCATCAGAAGAAATGTTAATTTGAAAATAAATATAAAAATGTAGCCATATTTTGAAGAATTTTACATTAAAACCCCACGTTTTCGTCTCGTCTATGAGAATGAATTTAAATTAATTTCAACCAATTGTGTGAAGGGGATTTGAAAAAATGGTTTTTTTCTAATAAAATTAATTTTTAATGAATAATATGTTAAACATTTTTTTTTCAAAACAATTAGTGAAATAATTACATTAATTACATCGATTAAGATGAAAAATAGCTTAAAAAGGACCAAAACTTACACATAAGGCCCAAAATAACCTAGAAACATGTCAAAAAGACATTTTATATTCAAATTTATAAACTATAAATTATTTTATTTAATTTTGATCATTATTTGAGACACATTAGATGAAAAAATATGGTTAGAATTCCCTTTTAAAAAATTTACAAGAATGTCGCTCCTCAAACACTATAAAAAGGCACTCACAACCTGCATTGATTCACACCTATAAAGACCTTTGTATAATCAAAATATGACCAAGTAATCTCCCAAAACCGGTTTAATCATCCTTGAATCTTAAACTTGGTCAAAAATTCATCCAAATAAGTCTTTTGGTATAAACTAAAAGGAGTTACCTGAATAAGAGGTATCGTTCTTCAACAATCTGTTTTGTTTCATTTACTTATCCACCCCTTCAATTATTTTATCTCTTGATATTATGTTAACCTAAGTATCTTCATTATATTTAGATTTTTTTTATTCTATGATTTATACCTACACATTCACACCCATCCATCAAATGGGATACAGAATCATAGCTTATGTGTATGGCACACCACTAGCTCATGAACCAATGTCATTTATTATTCCATTTAACATATATCAATTTTGTAATAATGATGGATTTATAGTTTATATATTATATTTTTGATATTTATGATTTTATTTTCTTATTTAATTATTATATAATTCAAACCTTAATACCTTATATTTTATGGGAATGTAATAACATCGTTTGTGTTCCTGTGGATGACCACATCTTCAAAGCGATGTGATTCAATGAAACCATACATTGAGTGTTTTAATTATGATGTAAATAAATATATGTTATTTATATGAAATATATTTTATATTTTATTATAATATATATATCTTTATATTTTCATTATTTTCATATTATAATGAAATGGAATTAGCGTTCCTACGTTCATACGACCTATCGTCTCCATGAACGGTGTGTTTCATTTTATATCTCCAAATTTTATTTATTATTATAAATAAATTTATAATTAATATATATGATAAATAAATAATGTTTTAAATTTTAATAACATTAAATCATGATCTATGTAATAATAACAAAAAGAAAAAGTCAAAACAAACACTAAAAGCTAGGCCGTTAACACCTAAAATAGTGAAAATGATGGAAGACTATTAACAAACAGGTAATGAGATATTATAATAAGATAATATATAATATATTAAATATAATTGTGGTTATTATATAAGTTATTAAGTTGTTAAAACCCATTACATATTTGCTTAAAGTATATTCACCCAGAAGGAAACACAAAGTAAGGGAATCTGGTCAAACGTTTTCTTCCATGAGGCATACACCGTTTTCACCACTTATTTATTTTCTAGGGTATGTATACATAACCTAATTTATTATTTATCATGAATAAATTTATCTTCATGGTATTTTGAGTATCATTTTAAGTTCTTTCTTTCATGGGGATTATAATTCAAAATTTAACAAGTAATAGGGGATTTCGTCTCAATTTCCATTCTATGAGGAATACATTGTTATTGTGCACATAATTTCATATATATGGTGTACCAACGTCTGAATTGACTTATAATATCATGATTAACGCATTATTCATTATATTTTTAGTTACAATTGGAATTATTTCCTCTTATCATATTTACACTTAAAGTTTCCAAGTGGTAAAGAAATTTGATAACTCAAATTTTTTCATGGGGTTATATTAATTCCTCATTGTCATTAATATTATATGATTATTTTTATAATTTACATGAATATATATTTATGTATATAAACTTATAAAATTATGATTTAAATTCAATATACCCAATCTATCCATTTTTATATTCTCACTTCAATGCTATAGTCTTTTCTAGGGTTTACTTCGCAGTCTCATTTTATTCAAAATTGTTTACACTTAAATATCAATGAGAATAAGTTATTTGATCTGTGATTAATGAAACCTTTTAATTTAATTTTTTATAGTTATTCAGGACCTTTTTCAAGTAATATTATTATTTTTACACTCTTTGGTACTTAAAATGTTTTTAAAAATATAAAAAAATTACACTACTCCATTTCTCTCTGGGGTTAGAGATTTCATTCATCCTAAAACCATGTTAATAAAAAAAGGTAATTTTTTTTAACCTTTTAAATATGATTTATCAAAATAATTTTCTCCCATTAAATAATTTATTATGTTTTTAATTTTTTTTTCAATAATTTTTTTTTCAAAAAAATCAAAACAAATGGATATTATCCTCATTAATGTTTTTAAAGATCATCTTTAATTTCATTAATGAAAACAAATCCTTATTTTTACTCTAATTAGAATATGTTGTACTGATACCATAATTATTCATAATTCAAATGGATTATTATTCATTTGGATAAGTATTATATTTATATTAACTTTCTTTATTCCTTTTTAGTCCCCTTAAAATATTGAATTTCCTACAGTTATTGAACATTGAATTTACTCAAATTATACGTATCATTTATCATGGATATATTAATTTCTAAAACTGTAAACCATTTTTTCATATGGTTATTACCTTGAATTTTATTTTATTTATTGGAAAAATATTTTTTTATTTTTATCCTTTACTCAATTAAGATATTTGACACGGTACATTTTTAGATTGAATCGATTATTCAATATATGAGGAATGGTTTGGACATCAAAGAAATAGTTTGAGTATTGTTTAAAGTAAGACCCATGATTCCTTAATAGTATAATGATGTAAAATAAGTTTGAGACAAACCCTTTGAGTTTGTTTCAATGCTTAATGGATGGGTTTCTACCTAGAGACTTTAACAATATTGTGTGTAGTCTTGATCGTAGTATGATAAACCATTTTGTGAAAGGTATTACTGGTAAAGGTATCATGTTCTAGGGAAACATGATGTTAGATAATTAAGAATTTCATATATTTAGATTCAGTATTTGTTATCCATTTTATTTTCACTATGATAGAGTCTATATGTTCAATTCAGTCTCAGTTTATTATCCATTTTATTTTCACACTGATTTACTCTATGATGTCTTGCGTCTTTTTTTCATAGCATTCCATATTGATTAGTCCTTATCCAATTTTCTAAATGGTATGTTTTTCTTTTAATTTACCATGAAATACTATTTATTAACACTTTATAATAGTATTAATTAAATTAAATGTTTATTCCAATATTTACCTTTCCATAAAGATTATACTCACTAATTCATTATTTCTCCCGCTATACTTACCCTTACAGATCATTTCATCCCACTGTTATTATTTTTACTTTCACCACGATTCCCTAAATTTTAATAAGAGAGATTTGTAGGGATATTCCAATAGAATAAAGTTATCCTTGAAGCAAAATAATAAACCAATGTGGTAATTAGTGTATTTATTTGTAATTTAATACTCAAGTATGTTTCTTGTTTACCAAGATTACTAAATTTTTCAATCATTTGGGATGTGATTTACTTGTATCTTTTTCCAATGTTATGGTAGTATGACACTGGATCCATGATTTCTAGGGTTGGGTCACTAGAACCTATTATTTAAATCATTCATCATTCACAATTATTTTCTCTAAAGGATATATATACATTAATATTTAAAATTAATATTTAATTACAAACATTAAGATTTATTTCTAATACATTGTCTGTGAATGAGGTTATTCTAGTGGACCAAGAAAATCCAAATTTCTATATATTACTTATATTATATTCAATTGTTTAACCAATTGTATTATTAATAATCCATTTTGGTTTGTTTGATAACTAATATATCATTCACTATGTATGGGAATAATAATTTTTTTTCTCTATGTGATGTAAGTGATTTGTACTACCTATAATAATTATAAGGTGGGTAACTTCATTGACAAACATATGAGTCATTATATTCTTCCACTATTAAAAAATTTCACCCCATAATTTTTTCACATGCTAAGGTGAAAACAGGTGAGGTTATTTCTACTTAATCATTCCTCTAGTTCCCATGTCACCTCTCATACTTATGGTTTTCTATAGCAGTTTGACTAGGTGAGTTATCTTGTTGCATAGAATATTATCTCTATATTCCAATATCTTCATCTATTACAAATCACAAGAGATATGATTTTATAGATATACAACCTTAGAATTCAGTACATGTGATGGAACATGTATGAACTTACTTAATAGGGTTAAATGGAATATATCATGTACTTGAGAAAAGTTTGGTGGTAGTACAAGTCTATAAGCCACAATTTCGACATAATTAAGAATCTCGAAGGTGTCGATGTACCTGTGACTTAAAATTCACATATTCCCAAATATCATTAATCTATTACATAGAGATATGTAGAAGAATATATTTTCTCAAACCCTAAACTCTAGGTACCATCAATGATTGTATTCATAGATATCCTATCGGTAATGGGCAACCCTAATGTAATACTAAATGGGAATAACCTTTTCTATCATTTCATAAAACATTTTAGGCACTATTTTCTTCCATCAACCAAATTAATCATAGAATGAATGTGTTTTATTCATCTTACTATTAAAATATTCATATGGATGCCTTTAGATTCTTGAGTGGAAACTATTATGGTAATAGAAGTCTACCGAAGGAAGGTTTTGGTCCCACCATCCTTTTAATTTATTCAAGTATGGTCTGAATAAGTATTCCAGTTTAGGAATAGTCTATTCAAATTATCCTTCGTTTTGGGGGTGATAATCCATAAAATAGTTCACCTTTGGGTTTAGATCACGTTATAGACTCACCTAGAACATAGTAGTGAATCTCAAATATCAAATAGTTATAATCAATATTTTTACTCCATGTAACCTCACAACGTCATAGATGTATATCTATGAAATTTTATTGAGTGATAGTTTCTATTGAATTGTAATGAAGTGATAAGTATTTATAATAAAATCCACAAAAAGCCATATAATAGTATTTTCTTTTTATGTTTTTGGATGTCTAGTCAAAATAATCATGGTGATGTTTTGGAATTTCCATTTAGGTATTGGAAATGGTTTCATCATACCCTTATACATTTTTATTTCATCCTACAATTGTAGAAATTATAGTTATGATAATGTATATTCCATGATCTTCTTCTTTTTATTTTTCCACTAATAGTTATCTCAATGCTATCGATGCATTTTTTTTCTCTGTAGGAGGATAGAGAATATTGAGCTATGTTCACCATTAAAAATATTTATCTTTCCCCAGAGATATGGTAGTACACATAATAATGACTCAAATCAAACAACTCATTCCTAATAAATTATTAACTCCAAGGATTTACACTTTAGATAGCTTCTACCTTTTTTAATTTCCACATCATCTCATAAATCTCCCTTTATTTTCTCAAACAATTATGGTTGATAAATCATTTAAGAAAGGAATGATGAAATTACTTCCTTTCCAACTCACTTGTCCATATTTTTAATTTTTATGATTATTGGGTACTTTTCAATTCTCATCATTGATATAGTTTCAGGATCCTTTATAGAGAGATAATTATTCGCATTATTCACCTTATTGGGATAGTATGGGATTGAGTAGTCATAATCCTTAATGATATCCAACCGTCTTTGTTGGTGAATATTAATCTCATTTTTTTAAAAATATATATTTAAAGATATTATAATCACTACATATATCATAATTTTCCCCATAGAGATAATTATTCTAAATTTTAAATTTTAAGATCATAGTGACCAACTTTAGATCATGCATGTGATTTCATTTCTGATGAACTGTTTGCTACCTTGAGGTGTAGGCTACGAGTTTATCATTTTTCATCAATACATAGCCTAAACCCCTTTTTGATGCATCAATGTATACAACGAATAGTTCTCTAATTTTGTGTAGTTCATGTACATGTTCATTGATAATCCTCTTAATCAAGTCATTGAATTAGTACTCACATTAATTGTTCTAGAAAAACATTACTCCCTACCAAGTTAGCTTGGTTATTGGGTTTTAAAATCATGATATGATCATCAAAAATCATTGGTAATACCTAGCTAGGACATAGAAAATACAGATATCCATTATATATACTTCTCTAGTCCACTCTTAAATTTAATTTTCTTCATGATGATCTATTGATATCTCTTTACTAATTATAACCTTCCCCATGAGTTATATTACCACTTTCGAGAAATCACATTTATAATAATTTTCATATAGTATATCCCTTAAAAAGAATTTGTCAAATTATTAAAATACTTTTCATGCTCATCCTTTATCATATAGATTAAAATAATTTCATCTATAAACACTAATGAAAATTAAACAATGTTATATCTAAACACGCAATCCATTAATTCTTGGAAATATTCAAGGGAATTAGTGATTTCAATTGGAATCACTATTAATTAATAGTGCCCATAACTCATTCAAAAGAAAGTATTGGGAATATATTCCTTATTCACTATTAATTGGTTACATATTGACCAAAGGTGAACCTTATATAATCACTTCTCCACACATATTTAATCAAAAAATTCATCTATCCATGGAAGTGGATACTTGTTCTTTATCAATATTTTATTGAGATGATGAAAATCAATGTAGAGGAACATTGATCTATCCATTCTCTGAACTAAGAGGAATATCATGCCATATGGTGAATAAATAATGCATATAAAAATCATGTATACATTCTATTGTAATTGATTCATTATTTCACCCAAAAAAATGGGTTCTGTATTCTATGGAGTTTTTGATATGGGCAAAGATCAATGTATAATCTCAATTAATGACTAAACCTTTCATTCAAGAGGAAGAATGGGTAGTTCTTCAAGGAATATATCAGTGTACTCCCTTATAATGGGCATCTCATCAATCATTATTCTCTACTTTATCTCACTCAATTAAGATATATATACTTAATCATAATGAAGTTGTATCCATTATTGTATAGAATATTCTAAAGGATATTCATCCTCATATTTTTAAAAAATTAAAGGATACCCCATGATGTTTAAATAAATCTCCCTCTCATGATAGTTGATGATATATTTATATAAATTAAGATAAGTCATTCCCAATATAGCACTATACTCTACCAAATGATGTAAGATGAAATTTTTTAGGAGGTATAGTCTACAAAAAATCAATAGAGGAGGAGTTATATAATTTATACATATCAATTTACTCATTTTCTACTATCACATATATCTCAAGATCTATATTGTGAGGTATAGTTTGAAAACATTTACTAAAATAGGAAAATATTAATTCATTCATAGAATAATAATCAAATAGTATTTTTTTTATTCTTGGATGAACTACAACTGTATATGTACCCACATCATTTTGAGGTTCCAACTCATCGTTAGTGATATAATATTCCATTCCTCACTACCATGGGGGTTTTTGACATTGATTTTCTCTGACATCCCTTGTCCTAGTTAATTGCCTCAACTAATTCTCAAGTTCCTTGAAATTTAAAAACTATAATTCATGAAGAGTGTTGATATAAATCTTCCTTTATTATTCCAAACTTATGGTCTTCTTCATATCCCTTCAGAAATTATTATCATAATTCCCATCTTTTCCACATTTCAAGAATCTCATATCTCCCATCAAATATTTCCTTCGATGTGACGTCCAAATGTTTTTAAACAAGGTATGTTTGGTTTTCCTACTTATACAATATTAATAAATTGATTCTCCCATATTAAAATCCATTTTATAATTTTTATACAATAACCATTGATATCATTGAGAGTCTCCAATATCCTCTTCAACCTTAAAGACACAATAGAAAATATCCTCATAGTGGTAAAAATATCAAATCACTATGGATTATCAATGACTCATTATTAATCCAATAATGTAGTGATCGAACTTTCATTTAATTTTCATGAATAATCCAAAGGTGTATCTTGAAATCCCTGTGAATTTTTCCTTGTATAACCAGATATAATCCTCTCCCTTTTTCTTCAGTCTAAGGAACTCCATCCCTAATTTAAGTTGGAGAGTTCTTGGAAAATAATTATTGAAAAATATTTTCTTGATACTTTACCATTCCATGTAATCAATTTCTTCCTTTAACATCATGTTCATGATTACTGTTTAGAAATAATTATCTTCCCCATCAACACGATAGTGTAACAACATGACTTTATCTTCTATTAAGCATTGGAGGATACAAAATATAATATAAACAGAGTTAATCAATTATACTAAAATAAGGGGATCCAAAGTTCCACAAATGGATTGAGGCCTTTGTCATATAACAGATTAAACCAAAAAATGATATTTTTAAGAGAAGTAGTAAATTTCACGTGGTTCATTTTATTATTCATAATTTGTCCCAATTGTTCTAGTACTTTACAAAAGTTTTTATCTCTTATTCACATCAGGTTTGACATATTATTAAGGAAATCATCACATTTACTAGAAAATTAGTTTTTTCCATGGGTTCTCTTTTTTCCATCCATTAAGTAAAAAAATAAAAATAAAAAATTATGGTTATTTAACGCTTAACTATGATCATATAATAAGGGATCTTGGATTATAGAAGGAATAAATTATAAATGTGAAGTATATCCTAACTTATGATTCCCTATGTTTTAATCTTTGTTAGGTGTGAGATTTTTTCCTTTACATAGACTTATCCCTCTAGTTCCCACTAATGTTTTATAGTCCTATTCCCAAATGTTACTATACCATACTTTAATAATATAATAGGAAATACCTATACTTTTTTACAAATTATTAAATAAATATAAGACTAAAAATCCATTACACACAAACCCAGGATCATAAATCCAAGTGACTTTGGAAATAAGGTACACAATTATATTAAATGAATCTAGATTAAATAATATCCCCAAAAATTATATCCTAATAATACTTGAAAACCTAAAACATCATAGGATGATCTGGGGAATATATAGGCAAAATGGGTGATCTAAAAATCTCAATAAGGGAATAAAAATGAAAATAAAACATAGAAAAATAGTCTAAAGGCATAACATGATAACCTAAAAATAATGGATAATGAATAAACATATGAAGGAATAACATGTAGAACATGGAATCATGATGTTATGGAAATAGAAAAATGTTTAAGGAATATATATCAATGTATAAACATGATTAAAGGCTAATTATCAATACGATATCATATGGTTGACAGAGTACTATAGTGGATTGGGATTACTCTATAATCTCATACATAACATCTCATGAGACTAAAAAATCATAAAATTCCTCAGATAAGTAATTGGGTTCAACCATTTTTAAATCAAAATTTATTTGTGAGCCACATTAATAAATATAATGTAAGGAATAAATAGAAGGTTCAACCATGGAAATAAGTTGGTTTAATAAACTTATCAAAAGGAATAAAAAAATTAAATATCATTATGGTATCCAATAATTAATGGATTGAAATCATTATTTATCATTAATAAAGGAAAAATAATAATAGTTTAACAATAATGATGTCCAACTAAATAGAAAATAGAAAAAAGAGTGGTTAGGTAATTTTAGAAATTCACGACATAAGTGTGATTTTTGGAAAAGGAAAATGAGCATTTAAAGAGGAAAAAGGTGTAATTATTTCGGTAAATCCAAAAATGCACTGAAATAGATTTGGAATGAAAAATTGAGTGATTTTAAAAAAAATGGGTGGATTAAACCATTTTATAAATTTTACATGAAAATGGGTAAGAAATAAATAAGTTCTCTTTTATCGAGCTTTCATATCAGGAGGATTGAGAAGGGAACCATTTTTATCACATATTTTACTATAGAATAAATATTAATTCATATATATATATATATATATATCTTGGGAACAAATATAATCAATATAGGAGTAATATATAAAATAATGAAGTGATAAATTGAGGCAAAGAGTCTGAAAATGTATCCCAAAGGAAATATAGAGTTTCAAAGAGAGCACTTATCATATATTTTAATTCGTTATTAAATTTCACTTAATTTCCAAGATAATAATATTTGATTCACTATTAACATAATTAAGGACCAATTAAACATATATCTAATTTATTATAATTTCATTATATTCATTTACGGCCATTTCAATGAGTTATAATGTTCAGTTTCATTATTCAAGGAGTGTTCATTTCATTATTTAATGGTTGATTCAATTTTTTAAATTTATAAAAGTTCTTTTCAAATGATAATACTACTCAAAAAGTGAAATTAAATTGAATTAAGAAACTTCCATTAGATTAACTATTCTAATATAACATTTTTACTAACCCATGGACGAATCACTTAATAAAATTAATGATAAATGATTAGTTTTTTTCTTAGGGTATGTCCTCTCCAGCCAAGCTCCCAAATATCAAATAAAAATCTTAATGTATGGTGATATCCACCAAGTTAAAATTTTTGAAATCAAGAGCCTCTATATCTAGGTATTTTTGTGGGATATGTTTCCATTTGTTCTGATAGTCAATGGTGACTCATTTTGGCCATGACTCACCTTTAGAGATGATATAGATTAATCTTCTAGGGATACCCCTAGCTCTTAACAATGAGTTATTTCTCCTAAATAGATGTGAAAATAATCAAAACTTTACCTACCCCCATAGTTTCAAACTGTTGAGATATCCCATGAAATAATTGTGATAGGATATCCCAATGGTTCCAGGAACCGTTTGTATGAGAGCTCTCAATATATCCCTATACGAATGGTTTAAAATGAACTATTGGTATAGGTTGCCTATAATTACCATACACCAATGGTTAAAAGTGAACCATTGCAATGTATATATATTCCAATAGTTTTACAACTGTGGGAATAATGTTTTTTCCAGAAGAACTGAATACCAATGGTTACATTTGAATTATTTGTATAAATGTATACCAACAACTCAACAATTTTAAGTAATTCGGTTCATCACAACTGTATACAAACAGCTTATAAATTAGTTGGTATATCCTCCTCTACCAACCAATCATATTAGGCCATTACAGAAGTTCTTCCATTATTCTAGATCCTATAATCAAAAGAAAAAACTACACTTTAAGATTGTATTTATACAAGATGTAATACTTCGAAATAAAATCTTCTTGAGTTCCTAAAGAAAATTATTTACCCTTATATGAAACATGTTTGGAATTATGTTCAAAAAAATTAAATTCAACAAACATTTTTTGATCTCCATTTATTTATATTGGATCTATGTTTTGTATATTTTTAATACCATTATGCTTCTACATTAGTGAATTTTAGTATCAGAGCATGTCTATTATTATTATTATTTAAACATCATAATGATTGAGTTGTTTTTAATGGTAACTTCTTTGATATTTGATAAGGATCATAGAGAGGTGGTGTACATGTATATGTATTCCTACCATAATAAATTTTTTAATTAGAAACTTATTATTATAGATAATGATGATGATGAGATAAGATCTCAATTCAGAGGCTCTACATATGCATTACCCAATTCTATAGGATGGTCCAAGGCCCTTTATTTTTATATTCTTTCTTATTGACATAGGATGGGATTTTCCCCATCTCAATAAGGAATCCTAGGTAGGATAATTTACAAGACTTACCTACCCCCAACTTATATGGTAAATGCTACAAGAATTCCATACCTCTAGCCAGATATTGATTCCCAACCTTCTTGTATTAGGAAAACATAAGGTAACTTTATCATCAATTTATGCATAAGAACTAATAATGGATACATTTATCAATTCAAATAAGTCTTGATAAATATATTATTTCTTCAACCCTAAACTATTGCAATGGAAGGTTCCATTCTCAATGCTTTTCAAAAGTATTGCATCTCCTTTTTATTTCAAATTCTATGGCATAATCTGTGATTTTTTTTCTATTTTAATTTATGTACAACATATATATCACAGTTCATAATTTTTAAAATTTCTTTTCCTATTTTTTTCTAAATTATGTTAATAGAATGAATTTTTTTGAATATGTTTATGTTTGTTCATTTTCTATGATTTGAGTTAATACCATGGGATATACTATTGAATATTTTTTTATATAATAATCAAAATAATCTTTTATTGGTGTTATTATTTTTCATTAATTTTAGTTTATTGAACCCACTTTTTTTATCGTTTATTTTTATTCAATGGGGAATAATGGAATTAATGGATGTTACATGATGTCAATTTGTTGATAAGTGTTTCTTGGAAGTTTTCTAAGGTTCCCATGCTTGTTGAGAAGAATCATTTGGTTATAAAATAAGTTATTATAGTTTGTAATGAATGATGAAGATTACATGAGGTTAAATGATTTATCTTGTTACTTGGAGGTGATTTAAGTTTCTTCAATCACGTGTTGTTTGGAAATATAAAATAATAATGAAGTTCTACCATTAGATTCAATGATGTCCCATCACATGATGGAAAATATTATTAGTGATGTGAGGTTCTCCCATTATTCATATAAAATAAATGATTAAGTTTCTTAGAGTAATCTATTATGAGTTTATTTATAGAATCGGTTTGGACAGATTTCATGAGTGTTGATGATTTTAAGATTCTACAACACGGTGGATTGATATACAGACTTAGTTCAAGAATATTTGTTGCAAAGGATATTACCATGGAGTAAAGATTATTCCGGATATATTATATCAACAAATATGTTGATAAAGTAATATTTATGATTATTTTTTAACTATTCTTCATGTTAAAGACATGTGTTCTTGATGAATGGACACAATATTCTTCATTAGTGATGAACTTACAAGGATATTTTGGGGTGTAAAATCTAGTAAATTTGTCATGTGACTGATGGTATCATTTATCATCATTATCATGCATATATTTCTTTATATACCTATGATCTCAAAAAAACACTATTCACTATGAATGCCTTTGATGTAATGAGATGATTTGGGAATTATATTGAGTTAATTCCAAAGATGGTTGGAAAATGAAATTATTATAGAAAAATTCAAAAATATGATTTACATAAAGGTTATCTAGTTATCTATGTTATGGTCATCTTTGTCATCATATAAATAAAATCCATGAGTTTGTTGATCTCCATAAAGGTAATTATCATGATACATAAAGGTAATCCAAGAAATCATCAGATAGTGTAAAGGTAACCCTGAGCTCTATAATGGTATTTTGGATATTTTTTAATAGAAACTCTAAATTTTCACATAGGAATATATGCAAAGGATACATTGAAGACCAAGAAATATATTGAGGAAACATTTAATATAATTGATTATGTAAGGGTCATCCGGAACTGTGTAAAGATCATTCCTAATCAAAGGGTAATTCAGAAGTGCATAAAAGATATCCTTGATCAACATATGGGTAATTTATATGTTCATAATGGTTATTAATGATAAACATAAGAGTAGTTTAGAAGTCCATAAATGTTCTTACTTTGATAATATCTAAGTATTTAATAAATAAGAATATATCTAAGTGATAAAAAAGATGTTATATCTTCTTTATGAGACAAATTTTGAAAAAATAAAGGGAAGCCTCAATGATTAAATACAGTGGTGAAAATATTGTGTCTTCATGATTTAAATATCATGATGGGGATATTTTAGCAATTCAAATAAATGATGAGAATGAGAATAAAAGGGATATTTCCTACATTATGATATTCATGGAGATTGTTTGGGCATGTTTTCAATATAAAATGGAGGATCCACACTGTGTTTGGTTTCTTTTTATATTCTAAGAGGAAAATAAAATCGCATATATTAGGTGTTATCTAACTAATAAATGTAACCCTGACAACTATTTGATTATTATTATTATTATTATTTATCAATTTATGATTTTTGGTTGATCATGTTATCAATTCCTAGTTATATTGTTTCTTTTTTAGATATCTTTTATAAATAAAAATGATTCGATATTTCTTGTTTAGTGTCTTGCATAAGATTATACTACTGAATTTTTTTTCAAGATCCATGATTCATTTTTTATGGAAATTATTATTATTTGAGTACCTAGACATTATACATTTTATTTATTTATTATTTATTGATAATGTGGAGTAATATAAGAGAAAGTGTGGTTAATTTGTAGTATAAGAGAAAGGGTAGTTAATGTTAATACTTATATTATATGTCTTCAATTTCACCTCCCACGGATTCCATGAGGAAACTAACATTTCTAGATTCATTCCATTTTTAATGAGATTACCATGAAATAATAATTTTTTGGATTTTTTTCTTCTGATTGAATTAATGTTTTCTCACTTTCATTATTTATTCTTACAAGTAACACCTCCAAATCATAGAAAAAGTTTATACAAGTTTGGGTGTCTTGGGAGAGTTGATAAATTCTTGAATCCATCCTTGTGAAATTTAATTGAGTTTTGTGGATTTTGAAATTGGTTTTTTATTAATATATATAATATATCTTCACTTCCAATGATTTTATCTTGTATACTATAAAGATGTTATAAAATATTCATTATTTTATGGTCATTATCCCCAAAATTGTAAAGATGTTCCCAATACCTCCCAAATTATTCTATTTTTCTTAGGACCTCACATGGTTCAGACATAATAATAACCTTGTTATAATATTATATAGGAATGAATACAATAGTGTAAGGTTGATGGTCTATGCCCACAGGCTGGTATAAGTGTACGGGCATCAAAGAATCACTACATGGGAAAAATTTCTCCCACAAAATATTATTTAAAATATTAGTGGAAAATAAATAAAATTTTTCCATGACCCATCCATGGATGTCCATGCTAAAACAAAATAAAATAAATAGATAAAAAATGGTATAAAGGTGGAAAACAATTAAACACACTAATTAATATCTCACCTACCCCGATCCCCATCCCTTACAAAGAAAATTGTGTACCCACCCCCAGCGCCCTTTCATCTCCCATCGAAGAATAAAACTACCCCCCATCCGTAGAAAGAGGGAAAAGTCCTAAGTAGAAGATGCAATAAAAAACAAAACTAGAACATACCTGTCTATTATGACTATACAAGTCACCACCCAATATATAAAACCACAATTCCCCATGGGTAAAATTATATTAATAAATGAAATAGGATAAATATCCATGTCTTGAAATGATATCATCATATAGTAGATTCTTATTAATTACAATTACTATTCCAATTAATGCTATACAATAATTTTGACTTTAGTTTCAGTTTTTTTTGGTTTTTTTCTATACAAGTTAGTTTGGTACAATTTCATTTGACTTCATCTATCTTTTCTTATATTTTCATGGACAATTTTATTCATTTGGGTTTTAATAGATTTAGTATGATTACATTTGGTTCATATAATTTTGTTTTAGTTCATTTTATTTTATGTCGGTTTCATTCATATAGGTTTGAATTCATAATATTTGGACAATTATGAATCATAATTTGTAATATCTGATTAGTTATAGTTTTATTAGTTTGACTTGGTCCAATTTTGTTTCATTCATTTTCTATACTTTAATTCTATTTTCTTGATTTTGATCATTCTAGATCTATTCTAATTGATACGATTTTCATTTACACCTATATGTCTCTCTTAGTTTGTGAATATTTTTTTAATCTTTTCATTATATAATTTATTTGGTTTAATTTGATCCATTGCGGGTTTGTATGGTGACACTATATTTAGTTCAAATCATTTTTGGTTTACTCTTCATAATCGAATTTGGTTTAGTTTCAGGTGGCTCATCTTAGGTCATTATTTTTGATGAAATCCTATTTTAGGCAGGTCAAGAGAGATCTAAATGGAATATACTGATTATGGATGATTCACTTTTATACAATATGATATTATTATTTTTATAACTATATAGTTATGTATAATATTTATGTATAGGTCAATTTAAATTATTATAGATTCATTTAGGAATATTCAGTTTTACTCTTTATAAGATAACACAATTCATGTAATTTTTCCTTTTCCTGTGTATATAATGACATATTTATACAATTCTATTTGAACGTGTCGATGTTGGTTGACTTTAATTTGGTTTTTTTATTTGGATGAGGTTAGGTTCATTCTATTTGATTCAATTCGGTAAACACTTCATTTCATATCAACCAATTATTCCATGAAATTTATATCACTATTTAGTACCAAATAATGGTGTGAAATACAAGCAATCAATTATTTTTAATTTTAAAAGCCAATACATAGGGGAAAATACCTCAAATTAAATGTACTATTCTTAAGAAGACAAAACCCAAATCATCCTTTTACCACTTACTCACATATGCAGTTTTTTCATATGTATATATATATAAGGACACATTACCCCTATGTACATATTTTCATGGACAAATATGAACAAAATAATCCTTTCATATATGTGTATACGTGCATATACTCCTTTACCTTACACATTTATGAATTTATCATATATATACATAAGTACACTTAGCCCCAATATATATATTCATCCCACAATGACTGAATATATATATATATATATATATATATATGGGAACTTATATATGAATATGCCTACCTATGCGTACATGTTCAAGTCACCTTTGTTAATGGAAACCAGAAACCACTACATTAATGTCTAAACCACTCTAAAAAACATAGAAAACATAAAACACCAAACCCCTAAATTAAAAAAAAGTCAAATAATTGAAATGGAACAAAAAATACCCAAGACCCTTGATGAATTTTCATGTTTTTCCAAAAACAATTACATATGGGATAGGGCTACACAATCTGATAGAAATTTTTGAGTCTACATAAAAATAGAAATGAATGAAAATTATTTAAAATATATATACAATCCAAAAAATATTGATTAGGGTAATTCAAATTGTATAGTTTTGGCAAAGAGGAAGATTGAACCTATTTAATGGATGCAAAATTGAACCCTTCAAGAATTGGGTAGTATATAAATTCAATTACAATGATCCAAAACGAAATTAATAGTAGAGAGGAAACCACAAATATCACATAAGTTGATCCATCATAAAAAAACAAATGATAAAGAAAAAACTACACCATCATGCATTTTAACATCAGGAAATAAAATATGAGCACCAAATAACATGATAACCCTAAACATCAAAAAATTATTAATAAGATTATAAAATAAATCCCACCAATAAAAAATCCTGTTGAATAATTTGAATTAAATATACTAAAACATCCAAAAATGATAACATGAAATAGTTGGCTACATGGAATTCATATGTAGAATATCCTGAGACATCATTTTTTTAATATGGAAATTTTATTTCAAAACATATATAGTGTATCAAATTTCCATTTATAAAATTATTATAATGGAAACAAAAAATATATTAAGAGAAACCAAATAATCATTCATGTTGGTACATTGGGTTTTTAATTTGAAATATTTATTTATAAGGTCATCTACTTGCGCAAATACCAAGATTTGGCTATATTCTTAATCATTACGGTGAGATATTATAGTATATGGGATAACTAATAGATAATCGACATGACCATTTATTTATATACATTTTAGTAACTGGGATAGATAATAAATCAGTGATGTATTAAAAATTTAACAGCCTATGATTTATTATCAATCACAACCATAAAAATAAATGTGTATATCCTCCATTGAAATTAATAAATATCAAAAACACTAATTATTTAAAAAATGGTAGCATATAATATTATACAAGATATTAAATAGAATGTTTATAACACTAGAAAGTATTAAATTATTGTGTATAATAGTAGACTATATTATATGATAGTGTATAACTGAGGACATTAACAAAATAATAATATATAATAGTATACAATATTAAATAACATTGTTTAACAGAAAACAATAAAAAATGACAGTTTATAATAATATAAAATATTTAATTACAATTTATAATAGTATAAATAAATTATGAATTCATGGATATATCAAACTCTCAAGATAGTATAGTAGTTATGAAAAATCAATTGGTAGATTTCTTTCTCATTAAAAGAGTCCCTTTACGATACATACAATAATCATATTCGAAGCAAGAAGATATCGATTTTTTTGCAATTTGTGATCAAATAGAATGTCACATATCAGAGAAAAAAAGAAAATGTATATAAATTAATATACAATAAATAACATTTCCAATTAGAAATATATATATATAATTGTTGAAAATAAAGAAAATTTTACAAAAGTCACATGGGATTAATGAGGTTTTTCTACACATCAAAAAATCACATAAAGTAAATATAGGCCATTAAAACATAATAGTCGTTATTTTGAGATACTTTACCCAATTCAATAAATCATTTAAAATATCATTTCAATAAACTCTAAAAATACAACAATTTCAAAAAATTTTGAAAGGCATTTAAAAAACACCCTAATTATCCAAATCAAATTAAGAAATTAACATTTATCTCGAAATCTCTATAGTTTCAAACATCACCTTTTAATTTAATTCATGACCTAAATGGTGTCAAATTTTTTTGAAAACCTTACATTTTTTTCAAAATAATTATTGAAATCTTTTGAAAATATATGTATTTCAAATATCATATGATGTTACAAGTGATACCTTTGGGAAATCACATTTAAAGTTAAACATGTTTATAAATATCAAATACTATTTTCAAAGTCCATTTGATAAATATCATAAATGAAATGTGTAACCAGTCAAAAAATATTTGTTTTAGGATGACCCTTAAAATATTAAATAGTTTATATTTTAAATAAATCTAATTTAAATGAATAAAATTTATCTTGGAAATCCAATAACCATAATTAAGACAGTAATTTAATAATGAAAACATAAGTTCAAAACACCATTGAATCAATGGATTCAAAATTACAAGTTATGGCATGGGAAAACCTACCTTGAATAAATGAAACATGAGCTATAATGAATCAGCTTTGATATTGGATGGATAAACAACCAATTACAAACTTCCATGAACAATAAACACCAAAGAAACCAAAAAATAAGGTAAAACCCATAAATATTTTTTCGACCAAACAACAATAGAAAATACTAAACCCCTTAATAAATAGGGAAAACAAAATTAGAGATAAAACCTTGGTGATCCAAATATTAACCATAATGATCACACTATAAACTAATAAGGAATTGAGTGTTAACTATGTAGAAATTTTTTGAAATAGGAACAATGGAATCAGAAGGCAGTAGATCATCATGGTAGGGTTTTGGATTTGAGTGGGATGGGCACAATAGATAAGAGAGGAATCATGGGGGCTGGTGGGGGAGAGGATAGGGTTCATGCTGTGGAAGAGTGTGATGGATAATCATGGGAGAATTTTTCCAAGGGAGACAAGGGTTTTAGTGGGCGAGGAGAGTTTGTGGGGGAGATCCAAGCGGGTATGAGCCCGACATAATTGATAATCAAAGGATGGTATACCTATAGGTTTTTTAAATCTACAGTGATAGCTTTAACCATCATATCTATCCAATTATTTTTTAAAAAATTTCTATAGGTTCGTGGGTATATATCAATTTTCAATTACTGGGATTATATTGGATATTTATTATATGATGTTGATCACACTATCGAATCTATTAGAATATTTTGTGGATCATGTTTGTTTCGAAATGGATTTATCCCATCCCATCCCATATTATATTTTTCTTAACTAAGGTGACACCTTTTCATGGTGGAAAAGTCTTATGTATCCTCTTCCCACAAGATTTTTCACAATTGGTCCACTCTTGGGCCATATGTCTAAGGAATTAAAGAAGTTTCGTGTAGAAAAGAAATCAGAATCAGCTCCGTGTCTAGCACCCTGGAGGATGTCCAGAAAGATTTAAATATTTTTGACCTCCCATCCATAGATAATTCCCTCCATTATGGATTTTTAGAATCTCTGTCGAGCTCTGGTATCCATGAGGATGTCCCTTTATAGGGTTCTCATCTACCCAACATGGATCAGAAACATCCTCCTTGTTTATATATGGTGGTATATTAACTATGGTAGTTGTTTTGTCATTTTTAGAAGAACCTAAATATTTCTTAGGTCCCCCTCAGTGTGCATCATCTAGTGGTTCATTTATCCCATCTTTGGTATCCACATGAATCCATAAAGGAATTTTGTGTGTCTCTGGTCAAATTTTCCTATGGATTTTATATACATAATGATATTTCCTAAGATGTTTTAGATTCTAAGAGAATTTTCCCCTCATGTTACTTCTCAGCTTCAGGGCTTCAAACCAAATCCCAAAAAATAAGAAACTTAGCCCACTCTTTCAATATATTTCACCGTCCACTGTTTACTAGAGATAATTACAAGTGAATATAATTTCAATTATTTAAAACACAATTTATAATTTCAATGGATTAAGGGCATCGGTAAATAGAGGATATATTTCCAATTAGTTAAACATTATTACAATTTATATTTTTTCAGTTATGAAGCACAAAAACAATAGAAACTCTTATATCCAAGATACACACATAAAATTGGATTATCAGAATGCATATATGGATATATAGAAAATCATCATATCTATATATTTTTTAAATTAGGTATCAATATTGAAATATTGATGTTTCTGATCAATACATCACAACTAGGGTTATAAAATGTCCTTATATCTACTACATCTCATTTATTTTATTAGAATGTGATCCTTCTTTGTTGGAAGATATATGGTAGGGTATCATCTCATTCAACATATTTTACTCTTCATGGTTTATTAGAGGTAATTTCAATGTAATCATAGATAATCCATAGAATAATGGTGGTAATCAATATCCTATGAAATCAAAGAAATATTTCACCTCTTTCTTGGATCAAACATAACTCCTAGAGTTGGTTTATGAGGGTTATCATTTCACCCAGTGTAACAATAAAAAAGGATCTAACTGCATCTCATGACACCTGGAACGATGTATATCCATCATCCATGCCATCTCCTATTTCCCCTTAGTTAAGGTGACACAAATGGTAATATCTTTTTCAGCTCACTCTCGGATTACGGTGTCCATTATTTTGAATAGGGATCAAAATGGTAGATTATGTTTCTCTGAAATATAGACTTCTTTTCTAGGATATCACTATGTTTTGAGAAAGTCTTCAAATAAACTGATCCAAAGAAGTAGTAGTCTTGGTTTTCATAATAGGATAAGAAAATGGAAAGGGGGTATACTTCAATGGTCTAATAGGAAGAAGACCAATGTTAAGGAAAATTCTTTACTCAAAAACAAAAATCAACCAATTGGAGGCTTCCCTTAAAGAATCTTTGAGTTATGACGCATACTGCATACATTTCCATAAAAGAAGAATCCATACTGAGAATCTTTTAGAGAATGAACTTGAGGATTAAGAGAAATATAATGAAACTTGGTTGCAATAGGGTGATAAGAACATGACCTACTTTAATGAATTCATCAAATAGAAAATGTGGATTTTTTAGAGAAACAATCTGATGGACGACAGATCCATCTCTAATAACTTAGAGGGGGTTATATGTATGGTTTAATATATTGTTTTCATTATTTTGTCTAATTTTAATGCAAATATTCAGGGAGGATACATGAGAGGCAAGTGGAGTTATTTGATAACATTCATATGTGGTTTTTGAGAATGAAAATATTGTTATTTGATCCTTACCAGTTGAAGAGGAAATAAAGGGGTATGTTCATTCTCATAACCAAGAAATATTCCAAGAACTTAATGGAATTAATAGTTTCTTTTATGTGGCATCCTAGAACATGGTTAAGGAATGACATGTTCTATCTATACAAGAATTTTTTCAAGGGGGACACCTTCTTAGATTTTCATGTGCTACATCC
Source organism: Viscum album (assembly GCA_963277665.1). NCBI lineage: Eukaryota > Viridiplantae > Streptophyta > Magnoliopsida > Santalales > Viscaceae > Viscum > Viscum album. The sequence continues at coordinate 663,339,588 of OY728150.1, forward strand.
AATTTTATAATTCCAAATGTAAAATATCCATCTTCACTAAGCCAATATAGACCAATTAGTATGTGAAAAATCCCTTATAATGTTCTTCCATTTTATCCTATTAGACGAATTTCCCAATTCCTTCCATCCTGGATTTATAGAGAGAAACATGAATTCATTCATCATCGACCCATTCAAGCAGCAATCAACATTTCTCAGGAGATGATTTCCAATATCAGTAAGGTTACTCAATGTTCTAATAATGAAATAAAAATTTACATGGAAAAATAATATCATATAATTGAATAGAATTTTATCTTGAATGTCTTTACAAGCATGATTTTCCCTACATGGAATTCTCATTTACTCATTATATTCTTTAACACCTCCTGATTACCAATTTCATTCACAGGTAGAGAATGTGGCATCTTTAAATATGTATGTTTTTAAGAAAATGGTACCCCTATATCATACTATTTTTATATTGGATCGATATTCTCTAAGTATTAACATGAGCAATAATCAGTCACAAGGAATTATCACTCCTTAAAAGTTAATTTCTCACTCTCATAAATTTTCCCATATAATATTTGTAGATGATACTATTCTATTTAAAAATTGGAATAGAATGTCCCAAAGAGGCATTTTTAAAACCCCAGAAGACTACTATAAATGGAGTGTAAAAAAATAAATCACACCAAATGTAGTTTTTATATATGAATTAATTGGTTGGAGAGTAGCATACACACCATTAATTCATGTTTTGGAATTCGAAGACGGAATTTACCATGGAATACTTGGGGACTTCACTAACTTTAGGATGCCTGAGTATCCATCACTATGATGAAGTTGTGGATAAGATCAGGAGTCATATTAATAATTGTAATAACATATTTTTATCATTTTAATGAAGGGCAGCTTTAGTGAATTGTGTTTTATCCTCGATCACAATGAATATCCGCTAAATTCTCAAGGTAGTGAAATCTATTATCAAGCATATTGAAACCCTCATGTTCTATTTTATCTGGGAAACACACATAGATGGGAGGTTCCACTGTGATTATTGGAAGATAATGGAAAATCGTTACATCATGGGTGGTATCAACTACATATGTATGAAGGAGATGATGGATTACCTATATGAATTACTTTTATGAGGAAACATTGAAGGAATATCCATTGGGAAATCATTTATTTAAAATATATGTGGCAAATACCCTTATTCATCTAGAAATCCTTCAGTTTCATGGAACAATATCTGCAACCATTTTTTAACTCTTCAGTGTCATGTTTGGTGGATCATAGTGCGTGGTTATATCAAATTCTAGGAAGATAATTGGGTTAGTTCAAGGTTTGGTTTTTGATATTTCCAATTCATAACATGAATTTCATCCAAGATTTTTCTTTTCCCACATTCACTTAGGACATCCTTAGTGATGAACAATGGATCATTTTCAACATTATTGCCTTGAAACCCCAACAGTAAATATGTATCTTCACTGGCTCCTCTTTATTAGAATCCATGAACATAGAATACCACATACTGGTTACTATTCCAGAATCCAATGATATTTTGGGAAGCCATTTTTGGTACAAAAAGTTTCCGGATAAATTCAATTTTCTCATATGATGGGTTTGTAAATAATAACTTCAAATAGATGACACAATTTAACATAAATGAATTAAAATGGATTCCGACTTCTATTGTTGCACTACTCCATATGTTGAATCTATTTTATCATTATATTTTACAGGTGAATGGGTATACTTCATACGGAGATCAGTCAATGTCTTCATTTGATTTGCATCGAATACCTCTAATATTAGTGATTTTTTAAAACACTAGTTTTAGGGTATAGAGAATAACATTTTGGAATCAAAGGCAGAAGTCGTTATTATTACTTTAAATTATTGGGGATTATGTTATGCGAGAAATAAAGCTCACTTGTAAGGAATTGGGAGTTTGATTTTGGCTCTTGTCATCATGACCAAATGCATAGTGGATGACCATTCCAATCTTCTGAAATATTAGACATTTCTCCATCTCTTAGATTTCTTGAGTCTAATAAGAACTATTATTCTTGTGTTATCAATTCCCCTCCCTATGGTTATTAGATCTATTGGCAGACCCCGACTAATGGTTTCAAACAAAATTTTATAGATATTTTTCATTACGGGATATGCATAGTGATAGATTAGTTAGAGATAATAATGGTTCTGTAGTGTTTTCTTTCACTATTAATTTGGGATGGGTGACTCACCCAGAGCGGCGGATCATATATTTATTTTGGGCCAGAAGCTATGAAAGTCCAAATGCATCAATATGGAAGCGATTGAGACAAATTCTCTGGTAACTCATGCATCTCTTATGAAAAAGATCTTTGTTCCATGGGTTATTATCTATCTAATTCAAAAAATTAATGTAACTCATCGTTAACCATTTGAAGATCCCCCACAGGTGGCATGAAGGAAATGAAGCATTTGATTACATATATTCTAGAGCTATGCAGGTTCACCCCTTCCACTCATTTACTAGTCTGGGATCCCTTCACAATGATTGTGCTGATATTTTGAGAGACGATTTTTTTGACCTCCATTTTCACAGACACCGTCAATTTTTCTCAGCTTCTAGAGTACTATAAGGGTTTTTACAGCATTCATTAATAAAGCTTATAATTATTGGTTGTAGTTTTAGAATGTTACATCTTGAATATCTCATCATTGAAGTACCGCTTATGGGACATGAAATTGGTCTTTTGGTGAGACCAAAATCACTTGTATATTTGGAGATTCAGAATGAGAGGTTTCGGTAGAGATTTGGAGTGATTCAAGGATTATAAGGTGTGAGGAGAAGGGGGTGAGGTGTGGTATTTATATTGGGATGAGAGGGATGATTTTGATTATTATTATTATTATTTAATTATTTTTACACAATACTAATAATTGTATTGATTCTTGTGACTATATACAGTAAATGGTACATGTGAGTTTGAAAAAATGGGTTCCTATATCATCGACGAATCACAAAATTCATGTATTTTTCTTATACAATTAAATAACCTAAATTATTGTATTCCACTATATAAAAAAATCACATATTTTAGAAAAATTAAAAATTCATCATAAACATTTCTTGATGTGTACATTACAAAAGTTGAATTCATTTTATGAAAATAGCTTTCCAGATATGATGAAATAAATTTTTAAATAAAATAGAATATATTTAAAAAATATGGATTTTAATATTATAATAGATTTTATGACCCTTTGAATAATTATTTATAGACACAGAAAATTATATTTTAATTATATTATAACATAAATATATTTTATTAATCCATTTTATGAAATAAAATTTTATTCTCAATGATTATATTCATTAAAAAAAGTTTAATTAGAACATTTATGTTTTACAAAAATACAGCCTCTTAATTTAACATTTTTAAAACATTAATTTACATGTACCATGATAAAACTATATCATATTTAAATTTTATAAGATAAATAACTATTAATTTACAATTACAAAGGTGAGTTAATCTAACACCCCGAGTTTTAGTAAAAATAATTATTTAATTATTATTTGTTTTTGTTTGTATTAAACAAAAATTTTGTAATAATAATAAAATAAAATTATAAATAAATATTAATTTATTAAAAAAAATTACTATATAATTAAATCAAATAATGATATAAATAGATTAATAATAGCCAAAATATGTTTTGATATAATAAATAAAATTTTAGTTTCATTAACTATAAAACTATTGACTTGAAAATAATATGGGGGATCATAATAAAATTATTTATAGTTATAAAGACTTAAATTTATTAAGTATCTTTTTAATGAAAATTTTATAGTTATAAAACATTAGTAAAGTTATAAAACACATAAATGATAAGAATAACTAATGATAACTTAATTTATAAAAATATATGTGGGTATTATTAATTAGTAAAATTGAGTATATTTAAATCAATAAAGTATATATGTATGTAAATATTTTACAAGAGTATATATTAATAATAAAAATAATTGATTTTTATTTAATTATAATTGTAACATCCCAAGTAAGTAATGAATAATAGATATTTTTATCTATGTCTATTAATGAATTAGATAGTGTTTTAGAGGCTTAAAATGAAAATAAATCCAATCTTAAGCATGGAATACACTAATATTCTTAAAATATTGTTTTACTGCCTTATGATGGAAAACCCTTTTTAAATCTATCTTTTGACAATTTTATAAGCTATGTTTGTCAAAATAAATATATTCTTTATTATTGGGACATAAAAATTTACTTTGTGTGAATTTTTGGTATTTTTCTGACAATGTTCATTTTTTTAATGAATAGTGAAAAATACTGCATTTTACATCAAAACTACTTTTTAATCTAATTTATTTATATGATTAGATTATGTTTTGAATTGGTTTTGAAGTGAAATTAGAATATATTTTTACCATTTAATCCAATGGTGGTCATTGGAATCAATTTCACTTTGAAATTAGACTTAAACTAGTGTCAATCTTTTGATACTTATTGTTTTATAAAAACACGCTATTTGCTCTGACAGCGGGAATTAATTATTAAATTAATTAATGTGACTTATATGTTTTGAATTTTGTAAAATAGACTTCATTTTTGAATTCGGAATATCGAATATAGCTTAGAGTGAATTTTTGGTAATTTTCTGAAAAACTCCAATTTTTGATGAATAGTGAAACCACCAAGTGGTAATCAAGCAAACTGATTTTTCAGTTAAATGAAAGTTTACCACTAATGTGTATTGAATTTTGAAAATCCGACATACATGGTTGTCATTAGTATGTAAAATGTGGTTCAATGATATTAAAATATTTTTTTGTTGAATAGTAACTTATTAAGTTTTTAATCACGATTAGAGGTAATTAGTGTAATTTAAGGTAAAAATGATACTTTAAAAATATGAAAACACCATGACACTTGTCCTACCCCTATTGGATGAGTCATGGCCGACCAAGACAACCCATTAGTCGATTTAGGGGACCCTATGGAGCCTCTTGGGTGAGATAATGACTTTAATGCCCTTTTTTAAATAAAGGTGAAAATGATACTAACATAAATTGTTTTACTAAAACAATTTTTATAAGGGGTTATACTAATAATATTTTTTCCTATAAATACTATTTGGAAATATAAAAAGATTTCCTACATCAGGATATTTTTGTTATAATTTTTAGACATTAAATAAATTAATTTAATTATGACATCATGATGATGCAACGATGACCTCATTAATGAACAGTTTAAATAAAATGGAAGGATAATGTAATATCTAAAACCTACACGTGTCCAAAACCTATTGTTTGGGTATATTTCGAATCCTTATCATCTTATCTTCAAAATATATCAATGTGGGACCATGGAAATTCGAAACACTTTTGAAAATAAAATAATAGTTTCATGATTTCCAAAAGTGTCCCTCCTCTCCTCTTATAAAAGGCCCCCACCTCTACCTCATTTCACACACTCCTCAATCCTTTGGATAGGACAAAACCTGCCCATTTACTCTCTCCACATCCATCTACTCATCCTAGAAGATTCCCTTTGGGCAGAATCCTTTCAAAGGAAGCCTTTAGGCTCAAATCAAAAGGAGTTACACTTTTAAAGGTAATTCATTCTCTCATGTTCATTTGTTTTATTTTGCTTCTCCAACCCCCAAAACTCTTTTTATTTACTTCTTTTGTTACAACACCAGTATCTTAAATATACTAGGATGTTGTTATAAGATTTATTCAAGCTAAAATCTCACAAAACTACATCAAATGGTTAAAGAACATACGGTTTCCGTGGATGGCGAAATTCTACCTCCCGAAACGATGATTGTTCAATACTCATGTAACACCTTCAAAGGTGGCCATTATGATGTCACTATTTTTATATATGATATATAATATGTTTATTCTTTCCTTAAGATTCTGTATTTTTCATTTATGGCATACCATTATTGTTTCCATTATGGGTAAACACGATATCTTCATTTTAGGAAGTGCGGACTACCACCCCCTGAAAGTGATTTGATTCGTTAATACCATATGTGGGATGTGTAAAGGATAAAGTTAATGATATTATATATGTTATTATACTGGAATTATAATATACTCTTATATCATTATGATTCTATTACAGAAAATACTAAATAGAAATGGAAGTAGTGTTCATGCGTACGTACGGCTTACCGTCTCCATGAACGGTGCATTTCATTGCTTACCTCTAAATGTGATGTAATATTATAAATACATGTATATGATGAATATATATGATATATATGTTATCCAAATAATTAATATCATTCTGGATATAATGAACCTTTGACCAAATTAACAACATGTAAGTGTAAGAAGTCTATTTTTGACTTAAGAACCAAATACCGACAAAATGAACATTATTAACTTAAATGATTACATGATGTTCATAACATGGTATAAAAGGAATAATGAACTTCAAAAAGGTTCTTAAGCAAGTATATATTAACTCAAGTTTATTATTCAGGAGATTAAAGAATGGTCGGGTCAAGTCGGATATGAGGTATGGGACTTCGTCTCAATCTCCTTTCATTGAGGAATATTTTGTTTTATACACAACCTTCTATTATACGGTGTATAAACCCCTTTGAATTTTACGTTTATTAAAAAGGAATCTATTTTATAAGAAGAATTTAATAAACAAAAAAATGGAATGTTTTTGTCGTACGTATGCGGCAACAACGACTTCTCCGCCACCGTGACCATTATTTGAGTTTCGGCTTCCTCTACAAGCCATACCTTCTTTTAAAAGGAAAATAAATACCATGTTTTACTTTTCTTTTATTTTGGTATTGAAAATGGTTTTCATAATGTTTTTATATCAATGTGTTGTATTGATATCTTGTGATTGAAAGGTGGAAATGTTATGTTTCCTTTATGCATGTTTTATGTGATACGATTATGTTGATGTTCTTTGGCATTATTATGAAGACGGGTGGTTCCTTGATAAACTAAGGGCGGGTGAGCCCGATATAGCTCTCCAATGCATTGGGTAACGTGAAGGAGTGAAACGTTAAGGTTTCTCTGAAGAGATTTAGGGAATATACTGTGATGGGTATTCCAAACGTAACCAAGAGGGTTACTCCCTACGTAAGGATGTTATGAATGCCTCAAGTTACCTTTATGTCTTATGATTTCTATAATTTATTCATGATTTGATGAGGTATGTTAAATTGCATATGTTTTAAGGGTAAAGTATGATTTCATTCTTATGTATATATGTACCCATGTTTCCTTTCCATATTTTTATATCCCTTACTGAGCTTTTTATGCTCATCCCAAGTTTTTTTTGAAATGTTTTTCACAGGTCAAGGGAAAGGTACATGATATGATGATAGTGTCAAGGAAGTGTCAAGAAAGAATCCATGTTTATTTTAAATATGTTTCCATTGATGGGAATGAAGAATACTATCTTTATGTAACCACTTTGTTTATATGTGTAATGTAATGCAAGTTTTATGAACTAATTCTCTAAAACTCTAATCCTGAAAAGAGCCTCAACGTGTAATCTTGTGATAACTCAAGATTAAGTAAGGTTTAAGGATGGGGCCTTATAGTTGGTATCATAGGTCGGTTTAGATATCTTTAGGAGTTAGAATTCTATTAAATTATTATCCAAAAATATTTTTTTTATGGTCAAATTGAAGTGATATAGTATTTGAAGATTTCCATGTTGCTTCATCTAAGACATGTTTGTTCAGAATGGGTTTCCGCAGAGGAAACAGGGAAGCAGTGGTAGGAAGGCATACAGAAGGAAATAACCTTCCGAATCAGCATCCCAAGATGGTCGGAATTGGAACTCAACAGTTTGTGGCAGTAATGGCGCAGTTGACTCAAGCGATAAATGGTGGTGGTATCCATGCACGAGATCAGCCAGATCAACCGCAGAGGAACATGTCAGTGGTGGAACATTTCATGAGGCAACATCCCCCATCATTCAGAGGATCATCTGACCCTGTGCTAGCTGAAGGGTGGATTAAAGCACTAGAGAAAATTTTCAATGTCATGGGGTGTTCAGACAATCAAAAGGTTAGTCTTGCTATTTACCGTTTGGAGGGTGAGGCAGATCAGTGGTGGTCGATGGTTCAAAATATCAGGGACGCTGATGAGATTGATGCTCTCGACTGGGATGAATTCAAAGGTATGTTTCTTGAGAAGTATTTTCCTAAGGCTGTTCGACTTAGGATGGAAAAGAAATTCTTGGAATTGAGGCAAGAGGAAGACTCAGTGGCTACCTATGAAGAAAGGTTCACTCGATTGGCAAGGTATGCTCCAAATTTTATCCGAGACCTTGATAGTAAAATCAATCGTTTTTACTCAGGATTAAAGCCAAAATATCGTAGGGAATTAGCTTCTCATGAGTTTAAAAGTTATGAAAATCTTGTTCGATGTACTGAGAAGCCGGAAATGGAGTTTTCCGATGATCAAGTGTTCTATAACAACCAACAGAATAAGAGACCGAGGTGGCAGTAGAAAGTTAAGAATTCTTCAAAAAAGTCTGATGGTAAGAAAACTAAGTTTCCAGTTTGTGGTAAATGTGGAAAAAGGCATGCTGGGGAATGTCTTCTGAATTCTGGAAAGTGCTACCGATGTGGTAATATGGGACATAAGGCTCGTGATTGCACTGAAAATGATCAAGGTGAAGGTAAGGCCAAATTCGATTTACAGTTAGTGAAATGTTATAAGTGCAATGAGATGGGTCACTATGAAAATGAGTGTCCGAAAAAGAACTTGAGTGATGGGAAGTAGTTAGACTACAAGCAGAAAGGGGTGGTGAAATCCTTTGCAACTACTTCAGCAGATGTCAGGCCATCAAATGAAGTTGTATCAGCTCTAGGGAGCTCAGTATTTTTCTAAGATTGACTTGAGGTCGGGGTACCATCAGTTGAAAGTAAAAGAAGCAGACGTTCCGAAGAATGCGTTCCGTACGAGATATGGCCATTATGAATTTGTAGTAATGCCTTTTGGGCTAACCAATTCACCTGCTGTATTCAGGGACTTAATGAATAGAATTTTCCATGAGTTCTTGGATAAGTTTTTGGTGGTTTTCATTGATGATATTTTGGTGTTTTAAAAAAGTTAAGAGTAGCATGAAAGACATTTAAGGGTTATCTTGCAAACCTTAAAAGAAAAGAAATTGTATGGGAAATTCAGCAAGTGTGAGTTTTGGTTGCAACAAATTTCTTTCCTTGGTCACATTGTTTCAAAAGATGGCATAACCGTTCATCCTGCAAAAACAAAAGTTGTGGAAGACTGGCCAAGACCCACAAATGTAACTGAGATTCGTAGATTCCTTGGTTTGGCAGGCTATTACCAAAGGTTTGTTAGAAATTTTTCACGGTTATCTAGTCCAATGACTAAGCTAACTCAGAAGGGTGTTAAGTTTATCTGGACAAAAGAATGTGATGATTGTTTTCAGGAATTAAAAAGAAGATTGGTGAATGCTCCAGTTTTGGCACTACCTTCCAGGAATGGTGAGTTTGTTATCTACAGTGATGCTTCATTGAAAGGACTTGGTTGGGTCCTAATGTAGAATGATCAGGTAATTTCTTATGCTTCACGACAGTTGAAAACTCATGAGGTAAATTACCATACACATGATTTGGAATTAGCTGTTGTTGTTTTTGCTTTAAAAATTTGGAGGCATCATTTGTATGGAGTAAAGTGTTAAATATATACCGATCACAAATGTTTAAAGTATATATTCACTTAGAAATAATTGAACATGAGACAAAGGAGATGGCTAGAATTAATCAAGGATTATGATTGTACAATTCATTACCATCCGGGAAAAGCAAATAAAGTGGCTGATGCTTTGAGTCGAAAAAGTAATGCTTCATTAGCAATGTTTCATTTGGAACGTGATCCTTTGGTTAAGGATTTGATGAAATTTGGCATAGAAGTTGTTGGTGCAGGAAGTTCTTCTGTTTTGTTTCAGGTATCAGTGAGATCATCTCTATCAGATTGAATCAAGCAAGCACAGAAGCAAGATAGTGAGTTGCAGAAAAAGGTAGAGCTGGTTCAAAAAGGTAAGTTGCCTGAATTCAGAATTGATAATAATTGCATTTTGAGATTTGGGAAGAGATTGTGTGTGCCTTGTGATTCACATTTGAAGAGAGAGTTGTTATGTGAAGCTCATAGTTCTCCGTTTTCAGTTCATCCTGGCAGTACTAAGATGTACAGTGATCTGCGGGAGTATTTCTCGTGGGATGGAATGAAAAGAGATATTGCTGATTTTACTGTGAAGTGTTTGACTTGCCAGCAGGTTAAAGAAGAGCGGCAGTTACCGAAAGGGATGCTTCAGCCTTTACCAGTGCCAGAGTGGAAATGAGAGAATATATCCATGGTCTTTGTTGTGGGATTACCAAATACATCTCAAGGTAATAATGCAATCTGGGTTATTGTTGATCGCTTGACTAAATCTGCTCATTTCCTTACTATACGAGATACTTTTTCCCTAGATCAACTTTCCCGTTTGTATCTTAAATAGATAGTCAGGTTACATTGAGTTCCTCTCTCCATTGTATCTGATCGTGATCCCAGGTTCACATCTAACTTTTGGAAAGGCCTTCAGAAGTTGTAGGGTACTGAATTAAATTTTAGTAAAGCTTTTCATCCTCAATTAGATGGGTAGTTAGAACGAACAATTCAGACATTGGAAGATATGCTACGATCTTGTTCTATGGATTATCAGGGAAGTTGGGACCAACATCTTTCTCTGGTTGAATTTTCATATAATAACAGTTTTCATTCCAGTATACAGATGGCACCATTTCAGGCATTATATGGGAAGCGGTGTCGAACTCCAGCTTTCTGGGATGAATTGGGTGAAAGGAAGTTGATGGGACCAGAATTGGTAGAAGAGATGGCAGAAAAAGTTCAGCTGATTCAGAAGCACATGAGAACAGCTCAGAGTAGGCAGAAGAGTTATGCAGACAATAGGAGGAAGGATCTAACTTTTGAGGTAGGGGATCATGTTTTTCTCAAAGTCTCACCATGGAAAAGTGTGATGCGATTTGGTAAGAAAGGAAAGCTGAGTCCAAGGTTTATTGGACCATATGAAATTCTGGAGAGAGTTGGATCAGTTGCATACCGGGTGGCTTTACCTCCGAGTTTATCTCAGGTACACAATGTTTTTCACATTTCGATGTTGAGAAAGCATATGCCAGATCCATCTCATGTTTTGAGTCCAGAGGTAGTTCACCTCGAAGGGAACCTATCTTATGAGGAACAACCGGTCCAGATTCTTGACCACAGGGAGCAAGTGTTATGGAATAAGGTGATTAAGCAGGTAAAGGTTTTGTGAAAAAAGCACATGATGGAAGAGGCAACATGAGAATCTGAAAATTCAATGAGGGATAAGTACCCCCATTTATTCGATAAGTAAATAAATTGCGGGGACGTAATTTTCTAAAGGGGGGAAGGATGTAACATCCCAAGTAATTAATGAATAATAGATATTTTTATCTATGTCTATTAATGAATTAGATAGTGTTTTAGAGGCTTAAAATGAAAATAAATCCAATCTTAAGCATGGAATACACTAATATTCTTAAAAGATTGTTTTACTGCCTTATGATGGAAAAACCTTTTTAAATATATCTTTTGAGAATTTTATAAGCTATGTTTTTTAAAATAAACTTATTCTTTATGATTGGGACATCAAAATTTACTTTGTGTGAATTTTTGGTATTTTTCTGACAATGTTCATTTTTTAATGAATAGTGAAAAATACTGCATTTTACATCAAAACTGCTTTTTAATCTAATTTATTTATATGATTAGATTATGTTTTGAATTGTTTTTGAAGTGAAATTAGAATATATGTTTACCATTTAATCCAATGTTGGTCATTGGAGTCAATTTCACTTTGAAATTAGACTTAAACTGGTGTCAATCTTTTGATACTTATTGTTTTATAAAAACATGCTATTTTCTCTGACAGTGGGAATTAATTATTAAATTAATTAATGTGACTTATATGTTTTGAATTTTGTAAAATATAATTCATTTTTGAATTCGGAATATCTAATATACCTTAGAGTGAATTTTTGGTAATTTTCTGAAAAACTCCAATTTTTGATGAATAGTGAAACCAATAAGTGGTAATCAAGCAAACTGATTTTTCAGTTAAATGAAAGTTTACCACTAATGAGTATTGAATTTTGAAAATCCGACATACATGGTTGTCATTATTATGTAAAATGTGGTTCAATGAGATTAAAATAATTTTTTGGTGAATAGTAACTTATTAAGTTTTTAATCGCGATTAGAGGTAATTAGTGTAATTTAAGGTAAAAATGATATTTCAAAAATATGAAAACACCATGACACTTGTCCTACCCCTATTGGATGAGTCATGTCCGACCAAGACAACCCATGGGTCGATTTAGGGTACCCTATGGAGCCTCTTGTGTGAGGTAATGACTTTAATGCCTTTTTTTAAATAAAGGTGAAAATGACACTAACATAAATTGTTTTACTAAAACAATTTTTATAAGGGGTTATACTAATCATATTTTTGTCTATAAATACTCTTTGGAAACATAAAATGATTTACTACATAAATATATTTTTGTTATAATTTTTATACATTAAATAAATTAATTTAATTATGACATCATGATGATGCAACAATGACCTCATTAATGAACTGTTTAAATAAAATGGAAAGATAATGTAATATCTAATACCTAAACGTGTCAAAAACCTATTGGTTGGGAATATTTCTAAGCATTATCATATTATCTTCGAAATATATCAATGTTTGACCTTATAAATTCGAAACACTTTTGAAAATAAAATAATAGTTTCATGATTTCCAAAAGTTCCCCTCCTCTCCTCTTATAAATGGCCCCCACCTCTACCTCATTTCACACACTCCTCAAGCCTTTGGCTCGGCCAATCCCTGCCAATTTACTCTCTCCACATCCCTCTCCTCATCCTAGAGGATTCACTTTGGGAATAATCCGTTCAAAGGAAGCCTTTAGGCTCAAATAAAAAGGAGTTACACTTTTAAAGGTAATTCATTTTCTCATGTTCATTTGTTTTATTTTGCTTCTCCAACCCCCTAAACTCTTTTTATTTACTTATTTTATAACAAAAACAGTATCTTAAATATACTAGGATGTTTTTATAAGATTTATTCGAGCTACAATCTCACACAACTACATCAAATGGTTAAAGAACATATAGTTTTCGTGGATGGATAAATTCTGCCTCCCGAAACGATGATTGTTCAATACTTATTTAACACCTTCAAAGGTGGCCATTATGATGTCACTATTTTTATATATGATATATAATATGTTTATTATTTCCTTAAGCTTCTGTATTTTTCATTTATGGAATACCACTATTGTTTCCATTATGGGTAAACCCGATATCTTCATTTTAGGAAGTGCGGACTACCGCCCCCTGAAAGTGATTTGATTCGTTAATACCATATGTGGGATGTGTAAAAGATAAAGTTAATTATATTATATATGTTATTATACTGGAATTATAATATACTCTTATATCATTATGATTCCATTCCAGAAAATACGAAATACAAATGGAAGTAGCGTTCATGCGTACGTACGGCTTACCGTCTCCATGAATGGTGCATTTCATTTCTTACCTCTAAATGTGATGTAATATTATAAATACATGTATATGATGAATATATATGATATATATGTTATACAAATCATTAATATCATTCTGGATATAACGAACCTTTGACCAAATTAACAACATGTAAGTGTAAGAAGTCTATTTTTGACTTAAGAACCAAATACCGACAAAATGAACATTATTAACTTAAATGATTACATGATGTTGATAACATGGTATAAAAGGAATAATGAACTTGAAAAAGGTTCTTAAACAAGAATATATTAACTCAAGTTTATTATTTAGGAGATTAAAGAACGGTCGGGTCAAGTCGGATAGGAGGTATGGGACTTCGTCTCAATCTCCTTTCATTGAGGCATATTTTGTTTTATAGACAACCTTATTTTATATGGTGTATAAACCCCTTTGACTTTTACGTTTATTCAAAAGGAATCTTTTTTATACGAAGCGTTTACTAAATGACAAAAGGGAATGTTTTTGTCGTACGTATGCGGCGACAACGACTTCTCTGCCGCCGTGACCATTATTTGAGTTTCGGCTTCCTCTACAAGCCATACCTTCTTTTAAAAGGAAAATAAATACCATGTTTTACTTTTCTTTTATTTTGGTATTGAAAATGGTTTTCATAATGTTTTTATATCAATGTGTTGTATTGATATCTTGTGATTGAAAGGTGGAAATGTTATGTTTCCTCTATGCATGTTTTATGTGATACGATTATGTTGAGGTTCTTGGGTATTATTATGAAGACGGGTGGTTCCATGATAAAGTAAGGGCGGGTGAGCCCGATATAGCTCTCCAATACATTGGGTGACGTGAATGAGTGAAACGTTAAGGTTTCTCCGAAGAGATTTAGGGAATATACTGTGATGGGTATTCCAAACGTAACCAAGAGGGTTACTCCCTACGTAAGGATGTTATGAATGCCTCAAGTTACCTTTATGTCTTATGATTTCTATGATTTATTAATGATTTGATGAGGTATGTTAAAGTGCATATGTTTTATGGGTAAAGTATGATTTCATTCTTATGTATATATGTACCCATGTTTCCTTTCCATATTTTTATATCCCTTACTGATCTTTTTATGCTCATCCCAAGTTTTTTTGAAATGTTTTTCACAGGTCAAGGGAAAGGTACATGATATGATGATAGTGTCAAGGAAGTGTCAAGAAAGAATCCATGTTTATTTTAAAAATGTTTCCATTGATGGGAATGAAGAATACTATCTTTATATAACCACTTTGTTTATATGTGGAATGTAATGCAAGTTTTATGATCTAATTCTCTAAAACTCTAAACCTGAAAAGATCCTCAACGTGTAATCTTGTGATAACTCAAGATTAAGTAAGGTTTAAGGCTGGGGACTTATAGCTGGTATCAGAGGTCGGTTTAGATAACTTTAGGAGTTAGAATTCTATTAAATTATAATCCAAAAATATTTTTTTATGGTCAAATTGAAGTGATATAGAATTTGAAGATTTCTATGTTGCTTCATCTAAGACATGTTTGTTCAGAATGGGTTTCCGCAGAGGAAACAGGGAAGCAGTGCTAGGAAGGAATACAGAAGGAAATAACCTTCCGAATCAGCATCCTGAGATGGTTGGAATTGGAACTGAATAGTTTGTTGCAGTAATGGCACAGTTGACTCAAGCGATAAATGGTGGTTGTATCCATGCACGAGATCAGCCAGATCAACCACAGAGGAACATGTCAGTGGTGGAACATTTCATGAGGCAACATCCCCCATCATTTAGAGGATCATCTGACCCTGTGCTAGATGAAGGGTGGATTAAAGCACTGGAGAAGATTTTCGATGTCATGGGGTGTTCAGACAATCAAAAGGTTAGTCTTGGTATTTACTGTTTGGAGGGTGAGGCAGATCAGTGGTGGTCGATGGTTAAAAATATCAGGGACGCTGATGAGATTGATCCTCTCGACTGGGATGAATTCAAAGGTATGTTTCTTGAGAAGTATTTTCCTAAGGCTGTTCGACTTAGGATGGAAAAGAAATTCTTGGAATTGAGGCAAGAGGAAGACTCATTGGCTACCTATGAAGAAAGGTTCACTCGATTGGCAAGGTATGCTCCAAATTTTATCCGAGACCTTGATAGTAAAATAAATCGTTTTTACTCAGGATTAAAGCCAAAATATCGAAGGGCATTAGCTTCTCGTGAGTTTAAAAGTTATGAAAAGCTTGTTTGATGTGCTGAGAAGGTGGAAATGATGTTTGCCGATGATCAAGTGTTCTATAACAACCAACAGAAGAAGAGACCGAGGTGGTAGGAGAAAGGTAAGAATTCTTCAAAAAAGTCTGATGGTAAGAAAACTAAGTTTCCAGTTTGTGGTAAATGTGGCAAAAGGCATGCTGGGGAATGTCTTCTAAATTCTGGAAAGTACTATCGATGTGGTAAGATGGGACATAAGGCTCGTGATTTCACTGAAAAGGATCAAGGTGAAGGTAAGTCCAAATTCGATTTACAGTTAGTGAAATGTTATAAGTGCAATGAGATGGGTCACTATGCAAATGAGTGTCCGACAAAGAACTTGAGTGATGGGAAACAGTTAGACTACAAGCAGAAAGGGGTGGTGAAATCCTTTGCAACTACTTCAGTAGATGTCGGGCCATCAAATGAAGTTGTATCAGCTCCAGGGAGCTCAGTATTTTTCGAAGATTGACTTGAGGTCGGGGTACCATCAGTTGAAAGTAAAAGAAGAAGACGTTCCGAAGACTGCGTTCCGTACGAGATATGGCCATTATGAATTTGTAGTAATGCCTTTTGGGATAACCAATGCACCTTCTGTATTCATGTACTTATTGAATAGAATTTTCCATGAGTTCTTGGATAAGTTTGTGGTGGTTTTCATTGATGATATTTTGGTGTTTTCAAAAAGTAAAGAGGAGCATGAAAGACATTTAAGGGTTATCTTGCAAACCTTAAAAGAAAAGAAATTGTATGGTAAATTCAGCAAGTGTGAGTTTTGGTTGCAAAAAATTTCTTTCCTTGGTCACATTGTTTCAAAAGATGGCTTAACCGTTGATCCTGCAAAAACAAAAGTTGTGGATGACTGGCCAAGACCCACAAATGTAATGAGATTCGTAGCTTCCTTGGTTTTGCAGGTTATTACGGAAGGTTTGTTAGAAATTTTTCATGGTTATCTAGTCCAATGACTAAGCTAACTCGGAAGGGTGTTAAGTTTATCTAGACAAAAGAATGTGATGATTGTTTTCAGGAATTAAAAAGAATATTGGTGAATGCTCCAGTTTTGGAACTACCTTCCAGGAATGGTGAGTTTGTTATCTACAGTGATGCTTCATTGAAAGGACATGGTTGCGTCCTAATGCAGAATGATCAGGTAATTGCTTATGCTTCACGACAGTTGAAAACTCATGAGGTAAATTACCCTACACATGATTTGGAATTAGCTGCTGTTGTTTTTGCTTTAAAAATTTGTAGGCATCATTTGTATGGAGTAAAGTGTGAAATATATACCGATCACAAAAGTTTAAAGTATATATTCACTCAGAGGGAATTGAACATGAGACAAAAGAGATGGCTAGAATTAATCAAGGATTATGATTGCACAATTCATTACCATCCGGGAAAAGCAAATAAAGTGGCTGATGCTTTGAGTCGAAAAATTAATACTTAATTAGCAATGTTGCATTTGGAACGTGAACCTTTGGTTAAGGATTTGATGAACTTTGGCATAGAAGTTGTTGGGGCAGGAAGTTCTTCTGTTTTGTTTCAGGTATCAGTGAGATCATCTCTATCAGATAGAATCAAGCAAGCACAGAAGCAAGACAGTAAGTTGCAGAAAAAGGTAGAGCTGGTTTAGAAAGGTAAGTTTCCTGAATTCAACATTGATAATGATTGCGTTTTGAGATTTAGGAAGAGATTGTGTGTGCCTTGTTATTCACAGTTAAAGAGAGAGTTGTTATGTGAAGCTTATAGTTCTCTGTTTTCAGTTCATCCTGGCAGTACTAAGATGTACATAGATCTGCAGGAGTATTTCTGGTGGGATGGAATGAAAAGAGATATTGCTGATTTTACTGTGAAGTGTTTGACTTGTCAGTAGGTTAAAGAAGAGCGGCAGTTACCGAAAGGGATGCTTCGGCCTTTACCAGTGCCAGAGTGGAAATGGGAGAATATATCCATGGACTTTGTTGTGGGATTACCAAATACATCTCGAGGTAATAATGCAATCTGGGTTATTGTTGATCGCTTGACTAAATCTGCTCATTTCCTTGCTATACGAGATACTTTTTCCCTAGATCAACTTTCCCGTTTGTATCTTAAAGAGATAGTCAGGTTTCATGGAGTTCCTATCTCCATTGTATATGATCGTGATCCCAGGTTCACTTCTAAATTTTGGAAAGGCCTTCAGAAGTCGTTGGGTACTGAATTAAATTTTAGTACAGCTTTTCATCCTCAATCAGATGGGCAGTCAGAACGAACAATTCAGACATTGGAGGATATGCTAAGAGCTTGTTCTATGGATTATCATGGAAGTTGGGACCAACATCTTTCAGGCATTATATGGGAAGCAGTGTCGAACTCCATCTTTCTGGGATAAAGTGGGTGAAAGGAAGTTGATGGGACCAGAATTGGTAGAAGAGATGGCAGAAAAGGTTCAGCTGATTCAGAAGAACATGAGAACAGCTCAAAGCAGGCAGAAGAGTTATGCAGACAATAGGAGGAAGGATCTAACTTTTGAGGTAGGTGATCATGTTTTTCTCAAAGTCTCACCATGGAAAAGTGTGATGCGATTTGGTAAGAAATGAAAGATGAGTCCAAGGTTTATTGGACCATATGAAATTCTGGAGAGAGTTGGATCAGTTGCATACCGAGTGGCTTTACCTCCGAGTTTATCTCAGGTACACAATGTTTTTCACGTTTCAATGTTGAGAAAGCATATGCCAGATCAATCTCATGTTTTGAGTCCAGAGGTAGTTCACCTGGAAGAGAACCTATCTTATGAGGAACAACCGGTCCATATTTTTGACCATAGGGAGCAAGTGTTACGGAATAAGGTGATTAATCAGGTAAAGGTTTTGTGGAAAAACCACATGATGGAAGAGGCAACATGGGAATCTGAAAATGCAATGAGGGATAAGTACCCCCATTTATTCGATAAGTAAATAAATTGCGGGGACACAATTTTCTAAAGGGGGGGAGGATGTAACATCCCATGTAAGTAATGAATAATAGATATTTTTATCTATGTCTATTAATGAATTAGATATTGTTTTTGAGGCTTAAAATGAAAATAAATCCAATCTTAAGCATGGAATACACTAATATACTTAAAATATTGTTTTACTGCCTTATGATGGAAAAAACTTTTTAAATCTATCTTTTGACAATTTTATAAGCTATATTTGTCAAAATAAACTTATTCTTTATGATTGGGACATCAAAATTTACTTAGTGTGAATTTTTGGTATTTTTCTGACAATGTTCATTTTTTAATGAATAGTGAAAAATACTGCATTTTACATCAATACTTATTTTTAATCTAATTTATTTATATGATTAGATTATGTTTTGAATTGGTTTTGAAGTGAAATTAGAATATATGTTTACCATTTAATCCAATGGTGGTCATTGGAATCAATTTCACTTTGAAATTAGACTTAAACTGGTGTCAATCTTTTGATACTTATTGTTTTATAAAAACACGCTAATTGCTCTGACAGCGGGAATTAATTATTAAATTAATTAATGTGACTTATATGTTTTGAATTTGGTAAAATAGACTTCATTTTTGAATTCGGAATATCGAATATAGCTTAGAGTTAATTTTTTTTAATTTTCTGAAAAACTCCAATTTTTGATGAATAGTGAAACCACTAAGTGGTAATCAAGCAAACTGATTTTTCAGTTAAATGAAAGTTTACCAATAATTTGTATTGAATATTGAAAATCCGACATACATGGTTGTCATTAGTATGTAAAATGTGGTTCAATGAGATTAAAATAATTTTTTGGTGAATAGTAACTTATTAAGTTTTTAATCGCGATTAGAGGTAATTAGTGTAATTTAAGGTAAAAATGATATTTTAAAAATATGAAAACACCATGACACTTGTCCTAAACCTATTGGATGAGTCATGTCCGACCAAGACAACCCATGGGTCGATTTAGGAGACCCTATGGAGCCTCTTGGGTGAGATAATGACTTTAATGCCTTTTTTAAATAAAGGTAAAAATGACACTATCATTAATTGTTTTACTAAATCAATTTTTATAAGGGGTTAAAATAATCATATTTTTGTCTATAAATACTCTTTGGAAAGATAAAAGGATTTCCTACATCAGGATATTTTTGTTATAATTTTTAGTCATTAAATAAATTAATTTAATTATGACATCATGATGATGCAACGATGACCACATTAATGAACAGTTTAAATAAAATGGAAAGATAATGTAATATCTAAAACCTACACATGTCCAAAACCTATTGTTTGGGTAGATTTCGAAGCCTTATCATCTTATATTATAAATATATCAATGTGGGACCTTATAAATTCGAAACACTTTTGAAAATAAAATAATAGTTTCATGATTTCCAAAAGTGCCCCTCCTCTCCTCTTATAAAAGGCCCCCACCTCTACCTCATTTCACACACTCCTCAAGCCTTTGGCTCGGCAAAAACCTGCCCATTTACTCTCTCCAAATCCATCTCCTAATCCTATAGGATTACCTTTGGGGAGAATCATTTCAAAGGAATCCTTTAGGCTCAAATCAAAAGGAGTTACACTTTTAAAGGTAATTCATTCTCACATGTTCATTTGTTTTATTTTGATTCTCCAACCCCCTAAACTCTTTTTCTTTAATTCATTTGTAAAAACAACTGTATCTTCAGTATACTAGGATGTTGTTATAATATTTATTCGAGCTACACTCTCACAAAACTACATCAAATGGTTAATGAACTTACGGTTTCCGTGGATGGCGAAATTCTGCCTCCCGAAACGATGATTGTTCAATACTAATTTAACACCTTCAAAGGTGACCATTATGATGTCACTATTTTTATATATGATATATAATATGTTTATTATTTCCTTAAGCTTCTGTATTTTTAATTTATGGCATACCATTATTGTTTCCATTATGGGTAAACAAGATATCTTCATTTTAGGAAGTGCGGACTACCGCCCCCTAAAAGTGATTTGATTCGTTAATACCATATGTGGGATGTGTAAAGGATAAATTTAATGATATTATATATGTTATTATACTAGAATTATAAGATACTATTATATCATTATGATTCCATTCCAGAATATACGAAATAGAAATGGAAGTAGCGTTCATGCGTACGTACGGCTTACCGTCTCCATGAACGGTGCATTTCATTTCTTACCTCTAAATGTGATGTAATATTATAAATACATGTATATGATGAATATATATGATATATATTTTATCCAAATCATCAATATCATTCTGGATATAACGAAACTTTGACCAAATTAACAACAAGTAAGTGTAAGAAATCTATTTTTGACTTAAGAACCAAATACCGACAAAATGAACATTATTAACTTAAATGATTAAATGATGTTCATAACATGGTATAAAAGGAATAATGAACTTGAAAAAGGTTCTTAATAAAGTAGATATTAACTCAAGTTTATTATTCAGGAGATTAAATAATGGTCAGGTCAAGTCGGATATGAGGTATGGGACTTCGTCTCAATCTCCTTTCATTGAGGCATATTTTGTTTTATACACAACCTTCTTTTATACGGTGTATAAACCCCTTTGACTTTTACGTTTATTCAAAAGGAATATTTTTTATACGAAGCGTTTACTAAATGACAAAAGGGAATGTTTTTGTCGTACGTATGCGGTGACAACGACTTCTCCGCCGTTGTGACCATTATTTGAGTTTCGACTTCCTCTACAAGCCATACCTTCTTTTAAAAGGAAAATAAATACCATGTTTTACTTTTCTTTTATTTTGGTATTCAAAATGGTTTTCATAATGTTTTTATATCAATGTGTTGTATTGATATCTTGTGATTGAAATGTGGAAATGTTATGTTTCCTTTATGCATGTTTTATGTGATACGATTATGTTGAGGTTCTTGGGAATTATTATGAAGACGGGTGGTTCCATGATAAACTAAGGGCGGGTGAGCCCGATATAGCTCTCCAATGCATTGGGTAACGCGAAGGAGTGAAACGTTAAGGTTTCTCCGAATAGATTTAGGGAATATACTGTGATGGGTATTCCAAACGTAACCAAGAGGGTTACTCCCTACGTAAGGATGTTATGAATGCCTCAAGTTACCTTTATGTTTTATGATTTCTATGATTTATTCATGATTTGATGAGGTATGTTAAAGTGAATATGTTTTATGGGTAAAGTATGATTTCATTCTTATGTATATATGTACCCATGTTTTCTTTCCATATTTTTATATCCCTTACTGAGCTTTTTATGCTCATCCCATGTTTTTTTTGAAATGTTTTTCACTGGTCAAGGGAAAGGTACATGATATGATGATAGTGTCAAGGAAGTGGCAAGAAAGAATCCATGTTTATTTTAAATATGTTTCCATTGATGGGAATGAAGAATACTATCGTTATATAACCACTTTGTTTATATGTGGAATGCAATTCAAGTTTTATGATCTAATTCTCTAAAACTCTAAACCTGAAAAGAGACTCAATGTGTAATCTTGTGATAACTCAAGATTAAGTAAGGTTTAAGGCTGGGGCCTTATAGTTGGTATCAGAGGTCGGTTTAAATAACTTTAGGAGTTAGAATTATATTAAATTATTATCCAAAAATATTTTTTTATGGTAAAATTGAAGTGATATAGCATTTGAAGATTTCCATGTTTCTTCATCTAAGACATGTTTGTTCAGAATGGGTTTCCTCAGAGGAAACAGGGAAGCAGTGCTAGGAAGGAATACAGAAGGAAATAACCTTCCGAATCAGCATCCCGAGATGGCCGGAATTGGAACTGAACAGTTTGTTGTAGTAATGGAGGAGTTGACACAAGTGATAAATGGTGGTGGTATCCATGCACGAGATCAGCCAGATCAACCGCAGAGGAACATGTCAGTGGTGGAACATTTCATGAGGAAACATCCCCCATCATTCAGAGGATCATCTGACCCTGTGCTAGCTGAAGGGTGGATTAAAGCACTGGAGAAGATTTTCGATGTCATGGGGTGTTCAGACAATCAAAAGGTTAGTCTTTCTATTTACCGTTTGGAGGGTGAGGCAGATCAGTGGTGGTCGATGCTTAAAAATATCAGGGACGCTGATGAGATTGATGCTCTCGACTGGGATGAATTCAAAAGTATGTTTCTTGAGAAGTATTTTCCTAAGGAACATCGAATTAGGATGGAAAAGCAATTATTGGAATTGAGGCAAGATGAAGACTCAGTGGCTACCTATGAAGAAAGGTTCACTCGATTGGCAAGGTATGCTCCAAATTTTATCCGAGACCTTGATAGTAAAATCAATCGTTTTTACTCAGGATTAAAGCCAAAATATCAAAGGGCATTAGCTTCTCGTGAGTTTAAAAGTTATGAAAAGCTTGTTCGATGTGCTGAGAAGGTGGAAATGGAGTTTTCCGATGATCAAGTGTTCTATAACAACCAACAGAAGAAGAGACCGAGGTGGCAGGAGAAAGGTAAGAATTCTTCAGAAAAGTCTGATGGTAAGAAAACTAAGTTTCCAATTTGTGGTAAATGTGGAAAAAGGCATGCTGGGGAATGTCTTCTGAATTCTGGAAAGTGCTACCGATGTGGTAAGATGGGACATAAGGCTCATGATTGCACTGAAAAGGATCAAGGTGAAGGTAAGGCCAAATTCGATTTACAGTTAGTGAAATGTTATAAGTTCAATGAGATGGGTCACTATGAAAATGAGTGTCCGACAAAGAACTTGAGTGATGGGAAGCAGTTAGACTACAAGCAGAAAGGGGTGGTGAAATCCTTTGCAACTACTTCAGCAGATGTCGGGCCATCAATTGAAGTTGTATCAGCTCCAGGGAGCTCAGTATTTTTCGAAGATAGACTTGAGGTCGGGGTACCATCATTTGAATGTAAAAGAAGAAGACGTTCCAAAGACTGCGTTCCATACGAGATATGGCTATTATGAATTTTTAGTAATGCCTTTTGGGCTAACCAATGCACCTGCTGTATTCATGGACTTAATGAATATAATTTTCCATGAGTTCTTGGATAAGTTTGTGGTGGTTTTCATTGATGATATTTTGGTGCTTTCAAAAAGTAAAGAGGAGCATGAAAGACATTTAAGGGTTATCTTGCAAACCTTAAAAGAAAAGAAATTGTATGGGAAATTCAGAAAGTGTGAGTTTTGGTTGCAAAAAATTTCTTTCCTTGGTTACATTGTTTCAAAAGATGGCATAACCGTTGATCCTGCAAAAACAAAAGTTGTGGAAGACTGGACAAGACCCAAAAATGTAACTGAGATTCGTAGCTTCCTTGGTTTGGCAGGATATTACCGAAGGTTTGTTAGAAATTTTTCACGGTTATCTAGTCCAATGACTAAGCTAACTCCGAAGGGTGTTAAGTTTATCTGGACAAAAGAATGTGATGATTTTTTTCAGGAATTAAAAAGAAGATTGGTGAATGCTCCAGTTTTGGAACTACCTTCCAGGAATGGTAAGTTTGTTATCTACAGTGATGCTTTATTGAAAGGACTTGGTTGCGTCCTAATGCAGAATGATCAGGTAATTGCTTATGCTTCACGACAGTTGAAAACTCATGAGGTAAATTACCCTACACATGATTTGGAATTAGCTGCTGTTGTTTTTTCTTTAAAAATTTGTAGGCATCATTTGTATGGAGTAAAGTGTGAAATATATACCGATCACAAAAGTTTAAAGTATATATTCACTCAGAGAGAATTGAACATGAGACAAAAGATATGGCTAGAATTAATCAAGGATTATGATTGCACAATTCATTACCATCCGGGAAAAGCAAATAAAGTGGCTGATGCTTTGAGTCGAAAAAGTAATACTTAATTAGCAATGTTGCATTTGGAACGTGAACCTTTGGTTAAGGATTTGATGAACTTTGGCATAGAAGTTGTTGGGGCAGGAAGTTCTTCTGTTTTGTTTCAGGTATCAGTGAGATCATCTCTATCAGATAGAATCAAGCAAGCACAGAAGCAAGACAATAAGTTGCAGAAAAAGGTAGAGCTGGTTTAGAAAGGTAAGTTTCCTGAATTCAACATTGATAATGATTGCGTTTTGAGATTTGGGAAGAGATTGTGTGTGCCTTGTGATTCACAGTTAAAGAGAGAGTTGTTATGTGAAGCTTACAGTTCTCTGTTTTCAGTTCATCCTGGCAGTACTAAGATGTACATAGATCTGCAGGAGTATTTCTGGTGGGATGGAATGAAAAGAGATATTGCTGATTTTACTGTGAAGTGTTTGACTTGTCAGTAGGTTAAAGAAGAGCGGCAGTTACCGAAAGGGATGCTTCAGCCTTTACCAGTGCAAGAGTGGAAATGAGAGAATATATCCATGGACTTTGTTGTGGGATTACTGAATACATCTCGAGGTAATAATGCAATCTGGGTTATTGTTGATCGCTTGACTAAATCTGCTCATTTCCTTGCTATACGAGATACTTTTTCCCTAGATCAACTTTCCCGTTTGTATCCTAAAGAGATAGTCAGGTTACATGGAGTTCCTCTCTCCATTGTATCTGATCGTGATCCCAGGTTCACTTCTAACTTTTGGAAAGGCCTTCAGAAGTCGTTGGGTACTGAATTAAATTTTAGTACAACTTTTCATCCTCAATCAGATGGGCAGTCAGAAAGAACAATTCAGACATTGGAGGATATGCTACGAGCCTGTTCTATGGATTATCAGGGATGTTGGGACCAACATCTTTCTTTGGTTGAATTTTCATATAATAACAGTTTTCATTCCAGTATACAGATGGCACCATTTCAGGCATTATATGGGAAGCGGTGTCGAACTCCAGATTTCTGGGATAAAGTGGGTGAAAGGAAGTTGATGGGACCAGAATTGGTAGAAGAGATGGCAGAAAA
Source organism: Viscum album (assembly GCA_963277665.1). Lineage (NCBI taxonomy): Eukaryota > Viridiplantae > Streptophyta > Magnoliopsida > Santalales > Viscaceae > Viscum > Viscum album. Next base: position 663,365,320 of record OY728150.1, read on the forward strand.
AGTTCAGCTTATTCAGAAGCACATGAGAATAGCTCAGAGTAGGTAGAAGAGTTATGCAGGCAATAGGAGGAAGGATCTAACTTTTGAGGTAGGTGATCATGTTTTTCTCAAAGTCTCACCATGGAAAAGTGTGATGCGATTTGGTAAGAAAGGAAAGCTGAGTCCAAGGTTTATTCGACCATATGAAATTCTGGAGAGAGTTGGATTAGTTGCATATTGGGTGGCTTTACCTCCGAGTTTATCTCAGGTACACAATGTTTTTCATGTTTCGATGTTGAGAAAGCATATGCCAGATCCATCTCATGTTTTGAGTCCAGAGGTAGTTCAGCTGGAAGAGAACCTATCTTTTGAGGAACAACCGGTCCAGATTCTTGACCACAGGGAGAAGGTGTTACGGAATAAGGTGATTAAGCAGGTAAAGGTTTTGTGGAAAAACCACATGATGGAAGAGGCAACATGGGAATCTGAAAATGCAATGAGGGATAAGTACCCCCATTTATTCGATAAGTAAATAAATTGCGGGGACGCAATTTTCTAAAGGGGGGAAGGATGTAACATCTCAAGTATGTAATGAATAATATATATTTTTATCTATGTCTATTAATGAATTAGATAGTGTTTTAGAGGCTTAAAATGAAAATAAATCGAATCTTAAGCATGGAATACACTAATATTCTTAAAAGATTGTTTTACTGCCTTATGATGGAAAACCCTTTTTAAATCTATCTTTTGAAAATTTTATAAGCTATGTTTTTCAAAATAAACTTATTCTTTATGATTGGGTCATCAAAATTTACTTTGTGTGAATTTTTTGTATTTTTCTGACAATGTTCATTTTTTAATGAATAGTGAAAAATACTGCATTTTACATCAAAACTGCTTTTTAATCTAATTTATTTATATGATTATATTTTGTTTTGAATTGGTTTTGAAGTGAAATTAGAATATATTTTTACCATTTAATCAAATGGTGGTCATTGTAATCAATTTCACTTTGAAATTATACTTAAACTGGTGTCAATCTTTTGATACTTATTGTTTTATAAAAACACGCTATTTGCTCTGACAGCGGGAATTAATTATTAAATTAATTAATGTGACTTATATGTTTTGAATTTTCTAAAATAGACTTCATTTTTGAATTCGTAATATCGAATATAGCTTAGAGTGAATTTTTGGTAATTTTCTGAAAAACTCCAATTTTTGATGAATAGTGAAACCACTAAGTGGTAATCAAGCAAACTGATTTTTCAGTTAAATAAAAGTTTACCACTAATGTGTATTGAATTTTGAAAATCCTACATACATTGTTGTCATTAGTATGTAAAGTGTGGTTCAATGAGATTAAATTTTTTTTTGGTGAATAGTAACTTATTAAATTTTTAATCGCGATTAGAGGTAATTAGTGTAATTTAAGGTAAAAATGATATTTTCAAAATATGAAAACACAATGACATTTGTCCAACCTCTATTGGATGAGTCATGGCCGACAAATAAAACCCATGGGTCGATTTATGGGACCCTATGGAGCCTCTTGGGTGAGATAATGACTTTAATGCCTTTTTTTAAATAAAGGTGAAAATGACACTAACATAAATTGTTTTACTAAAACAATTTTTATAAGGGGTTATACTAATCATATTTTTGTCTATAAATACTATTTGGAAAGATAAAAAGATTTCCTACATCAGGATAGTTTTGTTATAATTTTTAGACATTAAATAAATTAATTTAATTATGACATCATGATGATGCAACGATGACCTCATTAATGAACAGTTTAAATAAAATGGAAAGATAATGTAATATCTAAAACCTACACATTTACAAAACCTATTGGTTGGGTATATTTCAAAGCCTTATCATCCTATCACTGAAATATATCAATGTGGGACCTTAAAATTTGAAACACTTTTGAAAATAAAATAATAGTTTCATGATTTCCAAAAGTGCCCCTCCTCTCCTCTTATAAAAGGCCCCTACCTCTACCTCATTTCACACACTCCTCAAGCCTTTGGCTCGGCCCACCCCTCCCCATTTACTCTCTCCACATCCCTCTCCTCATCCTAGAGGATTCCCTTTGGGAAGAATCTTTTCAATGGAAGCCTTTAGGCTCAAATCAAAAGGAGTTACACTTTTAAAGGTAATTCATTCTCTCATGTTCATTTCTTTTATTTTGTTTCTACAACCCCCTAAACTCTTTTTATTTACTTGTTTTGTAACAACACCAGTATCTTCAATATACTAGGATGTTTTTATAAGATTTATTCGAGCTACACTCTCACACAACTACATGAAATGGTTAATGAACTTACGGTTTCCGTGGATGGCGAAATTCTGCCTCCCGAAACGATGATTGTTCAATACTCATTTAACACCTTAAAAGGTGACCATTATGATGTAAATATTTTTATATATGATATATAATATGTTTATTCTTTCCTTAAGCTTCTGTATTTTTCATTTATTTCATACCATTATTGTTTCCATTATGGGTAAACACGATATCTTAATTTTAGGAAGTGCGGACTATCGCCCCCTGAAAGTGATTTGATTCGTTAATACCATATGTGGGATGTGTAAAGGATAAAGTTAATGATATTATATATGTTATTATACTGGAATTATAATATACTCTTATATCATTATGATTCAATTCCAGAATATACGAAATAGAAATGGAAGTAGCGTTCATGCGTACGTACGGCTTACCGTCTCCATGAACGGTGCATTTCATTTCTTACCTCTAAATGTGATGTAATATTATAAATACATGTATATGATGAATATATATGATATATATGTTATCCAGATCATTAATATCATTCTGGATATAACGAACCTTGGACCAAATTAACAACATGTAAGTGTAAGAAGTCTATTTTTGACTTAAGAACCAAATACCGACAAAATGAACATTATTAATTTAAATGATTACATGATGTTCATAACATGGTATAAAAGGAATAATGAACTTGAAAAAGGTTCTTAATCAAGTAGAGATTAACTCAAGTTTATTATTCAGGAGATTAAAGAATGGTCGGGTCAAGTCGGATACGAGGTATGGGACTTCGTCTCAATCTTCTTTCATTGAGGCATATTTTTTTTATACACAACATTCTTTTATACGGTGTATAAAACCCTTTGACTTTTACGTTTATTCAAAAGGAATATTTTTTATACGAAGTGTTTACTAAAAGAAAGAATGGAATATTTTTGTCGTACGTATGCGGCGACAACGACTTCTCCGTCGCCGTGACCATTATTTGAGTTTCGGCTTCCTCTACAAGCCATACCTTCTTTTAAAAGGAAAATAAAAACCATGTTTTACTTTTATTTTATTTTGGTTTTGAAAATGGTTTTCATAATGTTTTTATATCAATGTGTTGTATTGATATCTTTTGATTGAAATGTGTAAATGTTATGTTTCCTTTTTACATGTTTTGTGTGATACGATTATGTTGAGGTTCTTGGGCATTATTATGAAGACGGGTGGTTCCGTGATAAACTAAGGGCAGGTGAGCCCGATATAGCTCTCCAATGCATTGGGTAACGCGAAGGAGTGAAACGTTAAGGTTTCTATGAAGAGATTTAGGGAATATACTGTGATGGGTATTCCAAACGTAACCAAGAGGGTTAATCCCTACGTAAAGATGTTATGAATGCCTCAAGTTACCTTTATGTCTTATGATTTCTATGATTTATTCATGATTTGATGTGGTATGTTAAAGTGCATATGTTTTATGGGTAAAGTATGATTTCATTCTTATGTATATATGTACCCATGTTTAATTTCCATATTTTTATATCCCTTAATGAGCTTTTTATGATCATCCCAAGTTTTTTTTTGAAATGTTTTTCACAGGTCAAGGGAAAGGTACATGATATGATGATAGTGTCAAGCAAGTGTCAAGAAAGAATCCATGTTTATTTTAAATATGTTTCCATTGATTGGAATGAAGAATACTATCTTTATGTAACCACTTTGTTTATATGTGGAATGTAATGCAAGTTTTATGATCTAATTCTCTAAAACTCTAAACCTGAAAAGATCCTCAACGTGTAATCTTGTGATAACTCAAGATTAAGTAAGGTTTAAGGCTTGGGCCTTACAATAATTATAAAAATATGTGTGAATACAATTTTGAATTATAAGATTTATATAACATATATTTTAATTTAAAATATTTAAATTTAATTATGTTAAGGAAACTAAATCAAATAAATAAAATATATGAAAATTGAAACTAAAAAACAATAGAACTTGAAAATGATATAAAAAATACAAAATAAATTATGGTTAAGGAGAAATCGGGACTCTCTTAGGGCTTGAAGGAAATTGAATCCAGGGGAGGGGACTTCATTTAGGGTATGGGGGTCTCGATCTGGACAGGATGAATGGAGGTCAATCCACCATAGGGGATTAAATTATGTATAGATAGAGATTGAGGAAAATGGAGATCTCGGTTGGAGGTCAATCCATCATAGAGATTCTTGAAGTTCATATCTGAGTTGTGTCTGAATGAGATTTATGGGAAAACGACTCACGATTTATAGATCTACCTTGCATTGTCCTTAATCTCAAGTAGGTGTGTTTTTATTTGGTTTATTCATTTGAATCTTATCTGATTTCAATCTATTGATTTTATTTCATATCCTCTTCTATTATTTTTCTTCTCCGGATGAAGTTTTTCATTGTTTACATGTATGTACGTTTTTGGGTTTGTTTAATGTATCCAAATATTTTGTTTGATATCTTCAATCTAGTTTATTTTAATCTATTTTCATTCCAGTTATGTTCTTCTAATGGTTCTTTGATACACTGAAAATTATTTTCTATTTTTAATAGTAGATATAATCTCAATCATCCTTTGTTAACTTTAGATCTCATACATCCACCATCTGTTTAAATATCTATATTATAATTTATCTCTCTCAATAAAAATCAATTCTAATCTACACATTTTTATTTAGATGTTTTTTTTCATCTCCTACTCATAAAATTCAATTTTCCTGATAGTTTCTCTAAATGTGTCTATTAATAGGGGCAACTGAGTGGATAGAAGACATAAAATTTCCTTCATCTGGTTTTGTATTGCTGAGTATGTGTGAGTGTATGGAGATTTCAGCCGAAAGGCCAAGTGCATAGGGAAGTGAGGTAGAGGTTCATAATCTTGTCTTGGTTCTTTTGTATTTTATAGTTTTTAGAGTTCGAGAAACAAGTCATCTACAATATAAAGAAAGTCTTATTCACATGAATTTGGTAAGGGGAATTATTTTTCTTGATTTCAATTGATTAATTGTTTTTAGTTTTTATTTATTTAATTTTTTCAATATAATAATCCATTTAAGTATATTTTGGGAGAAATATTTTAGTTTCAAACATTTAATGTGTGAAAAAATATATTATTTTAACGATTTTAAACTTTGTGAGAAAAATAATATTAGTATTTGTTGGTTTATATTACATGTTTAACATTCAAATATTTCTTCAAAAGTTTATTATCGTAATAGATAATAATTAAGGAAATAACTTAATGTCAATAATTTTTTTAAAGTATCCAGTGATTATTTATTTTAGAATATGGTGTATGTTTTGATAAAAGATTTATATTTTTCAAAAAAAAAAGATTATAATATGAATGTTTTTACATTAAAAAATTCATTAAGGTTATTATTTTACTAATTTTACAATTCATAAGGATTCTCAAAATTCTGTCATAAATATTTGTGTTGTTTTCATCCAGAATTACTAATTTCATGTGTAATGTGAATATTATATCATGGATTTTCTTTATAGGATATGGATATAATTTGTAATACATGATATATCATTCATGCCTCAATTTAATTATATACGTATGTGTTATGGTAAAAACATTATTTCATAGGAAACTAATTTTGGATTAGTTTTTATGTGTTTAATGAATCAAAATGTTTATTGAATTTTAATAATTATTTTATCAACATTCAATGAGATTATGAGATGTCCGAATGTAGAGAACTTTAGTTGCTCCAATATATGACATTTTTTCTTAATGACATTATCAGTGTAAATATAATTACATGTATATGTGAATATGTTGTTTGTATTTTGTAAGTATAAAATCGACTGAAATTATTTTATGTACGTAAATAATTTATAGAAAAATGTTTAGAAAATTTGGATCATAAATTTTTTAAATATGGTAGGAAATTGAGGAGTAACCCTAACCCTTAGAAATTTTCTTTGCCCATGATAGCCTTCAATGTTACAAGTTTCTATAGTATTTTGTTTTCAAAAATCACACATGAACTTTTTCATAAGTTATACTAGAATATTTGAGAACATGTTTAAAATCATATGTATTTTCAATGTAAATAATTTCAACTATATTTCGAAAATTTATTTCCAAAATTATTATGATCATATATAAAGATAATTTCAAAAACATTTCTCAAACTATATATTCAATGAAATATTTCCTAAAAAGGTATTAAAATTATTTTAAAACCATTCACTGGGAAATTGAATTCTCATCCCATTATTTTAAATGTTTTCCATATGAATCGTTGACACTATATGTTGGAATTTAACACATTTGGAGTTATCATGCATGGAAGCGTATTAAGAATTTGTTTTATTTTCTTAGAACTCTGATAATTGTATGGTGTCATCTAATCCTCCTGAACCTAGACCAGTAAAAGGTCTTGGTTTGTTTTTAGTGATTTTTAATACTTTAGTTACATTTAAAAAAAATTACACATCGTTTTCGAGCACTGAACTGTGAAGAATAGGGTCATGGTGTTATAATTGGTATCAAAGAAATTGTCTAGATATATTTGGAGATTATTTGTTATTTTTTGAGGAAAACAAAATCTACGTGATAGAATTTTTTTAGATAGTTAATTCCCCTTTTAAATTATTTAATGCTAAAGATGTAAATTCAAAAGTTTCATACATCTAATGAATTAATTACTAGGGAACAATTCGTTTGGGAGAGAGATATTGTAGCATCCTATGTTTTAGTAAAAATAATTATTTAATTTATTTATTTATTTTTGATTTAATTAAACAAAATATTAGTAACAACAAAAATTAAATTGTAAATAAATATTAACAAATTAAATAAGTTATTTCTAGATAATTTCATCAAATAATGATATCAAAAAATTAAAAAAAGATAAAATATATTTTTATTAAATAAATAATATTATAATTTCTTTAATTATTAAACTATTTACTTGAAAATAATATTTGGGATCATAAATAAAATGACATAGAGTTATAAAAACATAAATTTACTAAGTAAATTTGTAATTTTAAATTTACTCTTAAAAAATGGTAATGTTATAAAACACATTGATGATAATAATAATTTATAAGAACATAATTGAAAAAAATATGTGAGTATTATTAATAAATAAAATTGAGAATATTTAAATGGATAAATTATATATATATATATATACTGTTAAGGAATACATAATAATAATAAATATAATTTATCTTCATATAATTATAATTATAAAAATATAATTGAATTCTATTATGAATTATATGATTTATATAATATATATTTGAATTTAAAATATATAAATTTTATTGTGTTCATAAAAAAATAAAATTAATTAAAAACATAAATCAAAACTAAAAAAATATGAAAATTATTTAAAAAAGAGATGAAGTCAACTAGGGTTAGGGGGAAATCGAGACTCGTTTAGGGCTCAGAGAAAACTGAAGACGTGGGAGGGGACTTCATTCATGATAAGGGGGTCTCGATCGGGACTAGGACGAACATAGGTCAAGCTTCCATGAGGGCTTCGATGAATTTTATATGGATATTCTGGTCAACAGTGATCTTAATTGGAGGTCTGACCGCCATCAAGCCTCTAGATGTTTAGATCTAAGTTGTGCTCAAACTATTATTTGGGGAAACAACCCTTGATTTTAATATCTAACTTGAATTGTCTCGAATCGTAAGTAGGTGTGTCTTTATTTGGTTTAGTCATTTGAATATTATATGATTTAATTGTATTGTTTTTTTCATGTCCTTTTCACCCATTTTTTTCTTCAGATGTTGTTTTCCATCATTTTCATGTATTTAAATTTTTTGTGGTTCATTCAATGTATCCAAATATTTTGTTCGATATATTCAATCTTGTTTATTTTAATATATTCTTATACTAGTTTTCTTTTTCTAGTAGTTATTCGATACATTGAATCTTGTGGTATATTTTTAACACCGGATCTAATCTCAATATTTTGTTGACTTCATATCTCATGCATCCATCATTTGTTTAAATATAAATATTATAATTTTACATTATCAACAAGCATCAATTCCAATATACACATTTTTCTTTAGATGTTTTTTTCATCAGATACACATTTTTCTTTAGATGTTTTTTTCATCAGATTCTCATAAAATTGAATTTATCTGATTATTTTTCTAAATGAGTCTATAAATAAGGGATTATGGAGAGACAGGTAGAATGAAAATTTCCTTCTCCTAGTTTTTTTTGTTGAGTATATGTGAGTGTAAAGAGATTTTTTTAAGAAGGCCTAGTGCGTAAGAAATTAAGGCAGAGGTCCATGACCCTATTTTCTTTCTTTTGTATTTTTCACTTTTGATATTTTGAGAAATGAGTCATCTACAATAGGAAGAATGTATTCTTCAATAAATTTGGTAAGAGAAATTATTTTTCTTTATTTGAAATGATTAATTTTATTTATTATTTATTTATTTTATGTTTTCATTATCGTAATGGATTTGAGTATATTTTAAGATAAATATTTCATTTTCAAACATTTATTGTATAAAAAATTATATTATTCTCATGATTTTAAAAATTGTAAAAAAATAATATTGGGATTTGATTATTCAGGTTTCATGTTTAATTTTCAAATATGTCATCAAAACAATATTATCCTAATATATAATAATTAAGCAAATAATTATATGTTAACAATTCTTTCAAAGTAGAAATAGATTATTTATTTTATAATACGATTTATGTTCAGATAAAATATTTATGTTATTCAAAAGAAATCATATTATATTTTTTTATATGAATAAATTCTATAATGGAATTATTTTACTTTGTTTTAAATTTATAAAGATTCTATAAATTCATTTTTAAATCTATGTACTATTTTCATCAATAAATACTAGTTTTTTTGAAAATTTAATATAATATTATTAATGTCATTTATTGGATATATCCATAATCTAAAATACATGACATATCATGTGTATATCAATTTAATTATATATCTTTGTGTTATTTTAAAAACATATTCTCTATAAGAAAATAATTTTTAATTGGTTTTTATGAGTTCAATGAATGAATATTTGTCAGGAATTTTAATAGTTATTTTATTAAGATTTTATGCTACTATGATATTTCCCAAAGAAGATAACTCTATTTTTTCCAATATATAAATTGTATTATTAATTAATTTATCATTGTAAATATAATTACATGTATATGTGGATATTTCATTAGTATTTTATATTTAGAAACCCTAGTGAAATATGTATATATATTTAAAGAAACCTTAAAAAAATGTTATCAAAATATTATGCACATAATCGTTTTAAATATGGAAGGGAATTGTGGAGTTAACCCATCTCTCAACAAGTGGTTAGGCCCAAGATACCCTTAAATATTAAAAGTTTCTACAATATTTTGATTTCAAACATCTATTATAGAGTTTTTGGGTAATATCACAAGATTATTTTCAAAGCATGTTTTTGAGCGTAAGGATTTTCAAAATGTTGAAATATTTTCCATGTGAATCATATCAATAATTTTTTCAAAATGTAATTATAAAATTATTATTATGGTATATCAAAATAATTCCAAAAAAATTTCCCAAAACATATATTCAAGGAATGATTTCCTAAAAAAGTATTTCAATGATTTAAATACACCTTACTAAAAAATTGAATGCTCATCCTGTTATTTTAAATATTTTTCACAAGAATCATAGAAGCTCTAAGTTGTACTTCAATTCATTTGGAGTTACTGTGCTTGGAAGCATAGTAGGAATATTTCAAATTTTTTATACAACTATGATAATTTTATGGTTTCATCTAATCCTCCTGAACCTAAACATGTAAAAGGTGCTGATTTGGTTTTAGGGTTGTGTAATTGTTCAATTAAAATTATAAAAAAAACATTATATAGCATTTTCAAGCACTAAACAATGAATAATGGGTTTCGGGTGGTAGAGTTTACAATTATAATGGTAAGGTTACTATTATTAATATTCGTATAACTATTCTAATAGTCATGTTACAATTCCAGTGATTATGTTACTATTCTCTCTATCAAAATTTTAACAGCCATATTGTTTTCTTAATCACTATAAATACCTATTATTCCATTTATTATTCGTTCACTTCTATTTTCTTATAGGTTTATTTATTTTTAATTATTAAAATGAATATTTTTTAATAAAATTATTTTTTATTACTACAAATTGGTTTTTGAGTGTGATCATTTTGGTGGATTGAGGAGATAAAAATTCTCATATATGAATTATAATATTTTATTTTCATCCCATTTTAATATTTATAGTTCTTAATGCTTTAGTTTCTAAAAGATGATTCATTCTTCATTTATGAGAATAATATTTTTTGTTTATCTTTGTGATTTATCTTCATAATAATATGTGACATTTATATATGAATATAAATTTCATTGATAAAATTCTAGGTCATTAAAATAACTACCTAAGATATTTATTTTATTTAAAAAATTAACACAAAATTTAGGGATCTTATGTTACAATTTTCAGTAAAATCACCTCTTGAATAATTGTATTTATAAAATTATTTTTTCATTCTATTATTATTTTTTTACCATTAATTATTCCTTTTCATCATCATACATTTCTTATTCCATAAAATATATGAATTTTGATATTATCTGTGGCTTCCCTTTATCCAAATAACCATTATAGTTCACACAGTTTATTTTTATATTGTAGTTTTCTATAAGGTGTCCAATTCTTGATAACTTGAATCACATGAGGTATAATTTCCTTCCTATTTACCTTTAATCATATTATTATTATTATCAATGATAAAAATTTTAACTTGTTTTTTATTTTTATCACTCCTACGTTCTTTTGAATAGCTAGTTGACTCATATTTGTCCTTTTTTTAGTATGTTTCTCATGGATCTTGAAGTCCTTCTCCTTAAATATTGTAGATTTTCTCATCTAATAATTATTTAGAGTATTTTAAAACTCATTAAAGGAAAAATATTCCTTGTCTTATATAGATAAAATATATCTCTCAAATCTATATTGAATGATTCTAATTATCATTAAAAATATATTATAATTAATATATTTTCTCAAAATCAATTAACATGGATAAAAATTCCATTCATCCATAAAAATATTCATCAACATTTTAATATTCATTGATATTGATATCTTCAATCAAGTCCCTCCAAATTTACATATTGGATACATTTGACTTGGTATCACCCTAATAATAATTTTCAGGTTTAAATAATAGTAATTTGGATATAATAACTCCCATAACTTTTTTGTAAATATTCTTAGTAAAGTAACAAATAATTTAAATCCTATAATTCTTACACACCATGAAATTTAATTTTTACGGTGATGATTATCAGGGAATCATTATTATGATGTTGGAAACACACACTCATAGTATCACTAACCTCTTGACCATGTGATATTAAATCAGGAAGTATTCTATTTATTCATTATTAAATTTAATTTCCATGAAAAATGGTACGCATTTCCTATTCATTGAACAGAAATTTCACTTACTTCATCCTTTTGAAATAAAAATGTTTTATAGATCCTGTATTTTATCTTATATAGCTTGTAGATCCCACGTCAATTAGAAATCAATAAGAGGGGGATGAATTAGTGGAATTAGTTTTATGATTAAATTTCAAATCAACCATTGTGACTAATTAAGGTTATAATATACTCTCTCTTGATCTGTTCCTAACCCATATATTGTAATAATTAATGGAAATTAGTACACCAGAAATTTAATCTAGGTTTATCAAAAAAATTAAAGACTACACTTTGTCATGTACAACTATTACTCAAAAAATTATTATATTATATATATTGCATTGTACATAATGTAAATGTATTTATAGTCACATAAAATAGTTCTATAAGGCATTATCCAATTATAAAGGGAAGTTATCATCTAATTCCATAATATGATTAATGATATCATTTTGAATTGAACCACTAGTTCTTTAAGATTATACTATATATTGATTGTGAAGAGGATCCTAAAAAATCTCATAGATGGTTAAGTACATAATATTATATCTTTTTCTAGAATTTATTTTATTTCCAATTATAATTTTAATCTAAATAATTCATGTTATCCTCCTTAAATAAACTTTTAAAATAATATTTACTTGAAAAAGAGCATAAACGCATGATATGATATTCTTCCTTTTCTCTAGAAAAATATTGAATGATCACCATAATTTTTTTCATTCATAAATTTACTTATAAATAAATAATGCAGTACATGTTGATGGTATTTAGTTTCTCTATCATTGATATACCAGATCATCAATATATATGTTATCGACTTCTCTATTCTCAAACACATGAACACACATTTAAAACTTTATTTATTCCTTTTATATGGACGTAAATTCGTAAATAATATTTCCATAATAAATAAGGAAAAATCCCCTTTATTATTGGATAAATAAACTCCCTAAATAATATTAGTAATAATTATAGAGAACAATTTAAAATATTTCAATTTTAATTACTCATGAATTTCACTCCAAAAATCCTCTCAATTAAAACCCTTTTATATTCCCATAAATTTACCAATAATCATGGATGTGAACAATAAAAATTGACAGTTTTATCTTATGAAGAGTAAAAAATCATCAAATTTAATTTGAAAATTATTATTTAGAAATAAATATTCTCATTTTAATTTATCAAAGTATTATTTCTAATGGAATAACAGTGGACCCTTCTTGAAATTACTCATTGGGGAAGGATACTCATCTTTAAAAACATTCTATGGTATTTGAAGAGTTAATATGTCATCCTTATAGAGTATCCAGTTATTCTAATGAATTTTTTATGATACAAATTATGTTGACAGATGATCTTAATATATTTTATAAATCATTCTTATATAAATATGATTATTCCTAAAATATCATAATGCCATCCAAAAAATTCAATTTTATACTCGTGAAAAATATAATTAAGTATTTACACATCATTATAAAATTTCAATTCCTTTAAAAAATTTACACAGAAAATAAAAAATGCAACCTATGGAGCTCATAAATAATTCTTAAAAATAAAAATTTATAAAATTTTCCTAAACAAAAATATTTCATAATCAAATCAATCATACAAAGAACCTTCTCAAACACTTATAAAATAATCACAATAATTCCAAATTATTTTTCCATGATTTACAAATTCCATATTTATTAAAATTTATTATTCAACATTAATATGGTGTACTTTAGTATCACTATATAATTTGATAGAAATTTCAATAAAATATTTTCTAAAAAAATAAATAATTAATGAATGAAAAACTAAATCAATGCTTTTATAAAGTGAGATGAATCTTGACACCAGATTATAAGATAATGTATATTTTTTAGTGAACTCCATATCTTGGTGAAACATTTTCCATGTAATTTGAAGGATCTCTCCATCAAACCATATTACCACTACTTCTGATTTTAAACACCAAATTGATGATAATCAAAAATCTATATTCACCAAAGAGAATATATATAGTTAAATCCCATCTTTCCCATTAAAAATATACCTAAATGAAAATGGCTATTATTATAGTGGCCCTAAAGATATATGGATAGTATAAATAATTTTTTTCTTACCTCAGAGTCTCAAAAATATAATTAATAATATATTTAACTAAAAGATATGTCTAAAAGTTATTAAAGAATATTTTAATTACCACTAGTAGTTCTATCCAACCTACCATCTCATCTACATCAGTATAATCTAACATATTGTGATTCTCTCACCTTTGATATAGTATCAAATTTCTCAATTTACCATTCGAAAATGTTATAATACTTTTAATTGATATAATATGTTATTCTATGGTATCAAATTGATTTTGTACAAAAAACTCATATAAAAGAAAATTACAAGTCGACATGTAGATATGTGAGCCAATATGGTAATAAATATTCTAAACTCATTTTGATTTACACTATCACCTTTAAAACACTTGGATAGTTTAGCCTAATTTGTGAAGGTGTGAATACTAGCTTAGATTTTCCATCTCAAACCTATTCAAAAATTATCCTATATTCTCACCTTATGATATAAATATAAAATGTTTTTATTAATTCAAATTTAATCCCAAAAAATATTACCATCCTCCTGGTGTGGATATTTGCAATGGGTTCTTTAATTCTATTGAAAAATCAATACAAGAGTTATCTTAAACTCCTAAAAAATATCTATATAAATTATTATAATAATAAATTATTCTTTTATATTATTTATATATTATTTTTTCAGACTTTTCAATTTGATAATTTCCTATCATTCAAGTAACTACTCCACCTTGAATACTAGGCCGAGAATAGCTACATCAAACTATACAAATACATTTTCAATTTCCACACATTGATGCCATTATACTCTATTAAAAACCCTATGTTCTCTTTAATATTCAATTATTATTATATTACACCATTCTAGAAGGAAAATTTAATACACATTTACAAAATTTTATACTATTTATCATCTTCCACATCTAAAAACATCCCTACAAACTATATTCTTTCTGTTGGAGTAAAGGAAACATAAAAATATACTCCCTAAAAATTGTAATAACATTTTCAAATGTATATAGACTTATTTCTTATGATTATTCCCTTTCCATTCATCATATAGACGAATACCAACTTATTTCTTATAAGACTCTTTTTATTTGTTCATGGATTAAGATCCCAAGTTAAATTCTTCTCACTTTATTTAGTTCTTAATTCTTATATCAAACTCACTCTACATTATTAAGAGCTTCAAAAACATAATATGACTTATTTATGAGAAATTATAGCATTTTGGTTGACATTATCTTGTCTATTTCGGGTCTATAAAGGTTCACTCAAATGTCGATTTTTTTCTTCTTATTTTGTATGATTTTTATCCTATTATACATAATTTTATAATAATTAGTAGTATAATATTCATCATTGGTCTATTTAGAGAAATCTTAATCATCCTATTGTTTAGTTTCATCCTATTTTCTAATAAACATATCAAAATTATACTTAATACTTCAATTAAAATTATCTAAAATTGCATTACCTAAAATACTATTGGAATTATTTTTGAAGAAATTCATTTCAGATTAATCTAAAATAGTATGAATTAACACACAAAAATTATTGTAAACTTTTATATTATTTTGGATTATAAGAAACATACCTTTCTCAGCCTTCTCATAAAATTAACTAATCTTTACATATTTAATTTTATTGATATTAGGGATAAAAAATACTATGAACTAATTAAATAATGGATTCCTTCAATAAATATTATATAAGGACATAATTGAGTTTGGTCTAGGAAAACATAAATTTTTAATATTCATTTTTATAATCATATATTCACTCTAGAAATATTTTCACCTTGAAAACTCATCTATCATTATCCTTCACTTTTTTACAATGATTCAATTCATTATCTCAAAAAATAAAATCTATTAAGGAGGGTTAGGAGAAATATAATGGTGGTTAAACCAATCTCTATTATGATACAATTCAAATGAACTCCCTATAAATTACATACCATTTTTGGTTCACATTTTTTATGTACATCAATTTCTCTTTCATCTTCTCTTCTAAAACATTTCAAACTCTCTATAACTTCTGAATAGTGTTTCATAAACACCCTTTTCATTATTTTATAGTAATTATTTTATAAAATTAAAAATAATATTAAGTTTATTAGTGCCTCATAGACCCACATAAATCAGATTGAAATAAATCAAGTTGTTTAGTTGATTGTATCTCAAGTGTCTTATGGTTTCCCTTCATCATCTAATGCTTGTAAATACTATAAAAACATATCATTATAACATCATAACTAGGGTAGATATATTATTCCATATTATTTAGATATTTTTATAGCAATCTCTTGGACAAGGTGTCCATGTATTATTTTATTTATATTCATTTCATCCATAGTACTGAGATCATTGGAATTTCTTATATCACATAGTTAACATATATTACTATTGGTTCCTTCCATATTTGTGGTGACTCATATAAATTTTTCTATCTTACTGAGTGATAATTTTATCTTAAATGTAACCTTATTAAACTTATCATATAATTGAATCACACTCAATAGGTTATGGTTAATCCCATAAAAAAACAAAACATGATATCATTTCAACCCATGATTCTCAATAACTGATTTACCAATTCAATTAATTTTAAAGGGTAAATCATTTATAATGTTCATAGATAGACCATAATTATATTTAATGTATTGGTATATAATCATATTAACTATATTATGTGATGATAAACTGCCATCAAGGATCCATGGACTTCCCCTTTAACATGATTTTTCAGAAACCACTATAATCGATTACTTCATTGAATAGATTCTATTTTGTGCCATATATACAATTTAAACATGTTGTTTTTTATGTGATTATATAATTTATTCTATTTTATGACCATAGTAATATAATATTCTAAAAACAAATTAATGATAATAAAAAACTTTATGAACAGTTACCATAGTTATGCTTCGACTTCAAGCATTTTTCATCAAATATATTTTTTGTCTTTTTCTCTAGGTATATCCCCCTTAAAACATGCCTTCATTAGATTCAAAGGAGGGAAATATTATAAATATAACATATTTTTGACCAAAAATAAAAAATAACCAACAATACCCAAAAAAATATGTTTTTTTATTATTTTCAGTCTAAAAATAAAATTATTTTTACTATATTTATACAATTTGGGACTCCCTTTGCATTGGTATAAGAGAATTTGAATTATTATAAATGTTCCCAACTACCTTTGATGGTGGGGTATTATTTTTATGGGTTTTAACCAGTTTTTAATTAGAGTGACTTTTAGACCTTACTCTTTTAGCTAAAAAATACATTTTATTTTAAACTATCATAAAAGAACATTTTACATGAAATTGAATAAATAATTTTTTTTTCTATTTATTATTGCATAGCCTCAAAATACATGAAATTATAATAATCCATATCCAATTTTTTAGTGTCTTTATATCCATATGAAAACTTCACTTAGGCTCATTATTTTCTACTTATTTATTATCACCCTTCTAATAAAATTCCATTATAATTTTTTCATACTCATCCAAATTCAATTTGTGATACTAGAGATTCTTTATGTGATCATTATGGCCAATGTGAAACTAATAATCATACTTATTCACCCTCCTAACTTCTTTTTCTAGATATTTTTCTTCTTTCCCACGTTGAGTGTTTCCCTCTATGAACACCTCATCTTTAGCAATCATCATATGATCTATATTTTTGTATTATCATTTTTATTTTTCATTAATTAATATTTATTATATTCCTTATAAAGGTTACATTAAATTGGTGGATCTTATATAAAAAATATTCATTATAATCAATTCATGATGAATATTTTTAATTTTCTTATGTACTCAATATAATCCTCTTCTTCTAACCTTTCTTTCCTTTTTCCTTCATCAATTTTTTTTTTTATTTTGAAGATGTTACATGAACATTATTTGAATAATCAACTCATATTATACATATTAATACTTTTCAATCACCTTCTATCTTGGATATTCATCTAAAAATATTTTCATTCCCTAACAAATGTAGACTTTGAGTGGTAAATTTCCTATATGTTTTCTTTTGAAAATTATAATATTTTTAAAGATAAGTACCTTATCTCTTTTTTGATTCTCAACACTCACATATTATTTGATATCACTAGAGGAATCATATTCCTCCTCCATGATCATTACCCTAATGAAGAATTTAAACTCCTTTCCTACATTATCCTTGTTCTTGAAAAAAAATTCTATTATAATCTTATAAATAAATTATGAAACACATTTAGGGAATATTTTACATTCCTTAAATACCTAAAATATTTGAATCAAATATAATAATAAATTTCCTCATTAACATTTTTAAAATAGTAGAAGCGTTTAGGTTATTAATAAATCCACTTATATAACCAAATATTTCAATCACCTTGGAAAATCATTCATCACTATTATTATCTTCATCTATCCTCGCATCTTAAAAATTAATCCTAAATATTTTCATCTTCTCTTCCACAATTACGACATTTACTTAATACACATTTTCAATTTTTCTTCCATATTTAATTTTTTATACTATTCCACATAGCATTTTTGTAAACATTATCAGTCGAGGATAATAAAATTTCATTATTTGTATTCCAATCATGTTCAAAATTTCTCTTATATGAAAAGGACATTGGGATATCTTTCTAAATAGAATGAAACCCATAGTCACAACATGAAATTCCTAAAGATATAATGATAGTAAACAGGATATCATTTAATTCATCCATCTATGAAATATCATTCCATCCAAAAAGTGAACTCATTTATGATTCACTAAAAACATATTATTAATTATTCAACCTTTTAAATAAAGGATCTTACAAGGAACAGATGTTTTCTTTAATACAAGATATATATACTAACTGACTTAAGACCCACTAGTAAGGGGGATAAACATGGAAATAAAATTTATAATTTCTTCTTAAATGATCCATTTTTATAGATTAAATTCATGATTTACTCTCTCTAAATATCTTCCTCAATTAAATGTAGAAATTACAATATACAAGAATCACATTGTATATATTTTAAACATTTTAAATTAGTGAAAAATCCTACTCATTTTCATGTTCAACTATTGGTAGGTCACTGATTTTTTCATCACTACTATACATTAGTAATAATAATGTAGTTATAAATGTGTATAATTGTTTGAGTAGTTATTATACACTTATTGAGGTAAATTATCATCCAATCCTCAAATATAATTAATGGAATTATTTAGAAAATAACCACATATTATTCAAGATTCTCATTTCTATTTATTTCTAAAAAGATCCCTTGAATTATCTTAGATGCTGTCGCATCAAATATTAGATATTTTTTAAAATTTTCCCCAAATTATAGATCGATATTGATGCTAACTCATGTATGTAATCCTTCATAATCAGTTCATTAGAAGGATCTTCTCTTGTGTGACATCATTTATGTGTTAGATGATCTTGTTCCTTCATACTAAGAAGTAGTTAAATATTTATCATAATGATATTATTTACATGAAAACATTATATATCATATATTTTGTTTAAGTCAACGGTCGTAAATTTCCCTCCACTTGACATAAAAGTTCTTTAATAGAGTGGGGTATCTTCTTCTCAATTCATAAACCCAAAAATAAAATATTCTTTCTTCATTTTATCCTTTTATATTAAAATGAATTCTTAAATGATTTTATTAAATGAAGAACAAAAATTCCATTTGATTCATGGTCATAAAAAACATCCCTTGAAAATAGATGAAGTTTTTTGAATAGTTATTTTAAACATTTGAATTTTAAATCCCCATGAATTTTAGTCTATTATCCTCTCAATTAAATTTCACTAAAACTCCCATGAATATAATCTGAGATCATGTAATTAAAAAATACATAATTATTTTTTATGATCTAATGATAAATAAACCATAATCTGATTTAATTGAAAAATTTAGCATTTAGACATCTAGCATACCAATTTAATTCAACAAATACATGGATCTTCAAAGTATAAATATTATTTATATATAATTAGGAAGCTGTAAATATGGGAAAATAATGTATCTCATAATAAATTACTCTTATATAGAAAGAGATTCATGGATAAAAACATATTATGGTCCTAGTTAAGTCAACAAATCATACTTATAGAGTATACATCCATCCTTAAGAAGGATCCATTATCTTTTTGAATTCAATATATCATCTTCATACAGTTTGTAAATTAAACTTAAATCGAAATTGATCATCCTTATGAAGTACCACTAAAATTTCCATTGTTCAATGTTGAGATGAGTCTTAAAATAAAGGTTTCCATCATTATGAAATTTTGGTTCCTTTTCCAAATTTCCACTATAGATCCCAATTCACACTTTTTTTGTTAAAAAATAAACTATATGAAGAATATATTACTAAATTCTCTATAACCTGAATATTTAAGAAATATATTAGACATTTATATAACATTATCAAACACATTTATATAACTCATAATAATTAAATGTGTTTATCTCATGACTGACATATTAATTATTGACAATTAATAAAATCATTAGCAATTCCATTTAGAAAATCACATTGATTATTATAAAAGAATATATGTAAAAACAATGTATTAAGTAATATAATTAATAAAAAAGGAAAAATACTAAAAATATCTATTACTTTTATTTAGAGTATAAACATGAAGGAAAATATTATATCAAGGAAGCCTAAAAAAACTGGTCATAAATTAGTTTTATATGTATACAGTGAGAATGAGGAAAATTATGCTCAATAAATATATTTCAAGCTCGACTATATATTTCAATAGATATGAAAGTGATGAAACTGAGCCATGGGGTAATTTTAATGATAAAAAGTTTATTATATCTCTAATAAAAGTTAATGCCTTTGTGAGGATGGTAAACAGAACTCTTTAATCCATACCCCTTTAATTTTTTAAATGAAATACTGAATTAGTTCATGAATCTTATATTGATATTTTATAATATTATAAGGATTTTAAATATATTTCTAATTATGTTAGAAATTTTATTTTTGAGAAAAATATGTCAATTTATGGCCTATATATCATTGGTTGATAAATTATGTTAAGATAATTATTTATTTTTTACATTTTAGAGACCATATAATATGATACAGAAATTACTCTAACTGATTTAATTTTATTGTAGTTAGTATGTGATCCTAAAAACAATTAATTTGGATCACTCTATTGAATTTGTGTGACAAATATAACAAATTTATATGAAATTTTTTCACAAAATTAAATGTTTAAATTTATTAATACTTTAAAAAAATCATAAAAACAAAAATATATTTCATTAAATTAACATAAATGGGACATGATATATGTTAATTTTTTTGAATATAAATTTAGAAATAACTCCAATTATTTGATATATTATACCCTAATTCCACCGTAGAATAAAAATTCATACATAATAATTTGAATAATTTTTAATATAAAATATCATAAATGAATAGAATAATATTTAATAAGGATGGGTGTACAATTATTTTCCATATGGAATCATGTAATATACAAGTATTCTAATAATTTTTCTTGATAAATGTAATGATATGGATATCATGTTTAATGGCCTTCATTAAAAATAATAAAGTATAAATTATAAATTGTTTTTGTGGTTATGATACTCATATCTCTATAATAATGCTTTATAGAGGAATTTGTGAATGTATTTTCATGGTAAACAATAAATTAATTGATATGAAACTTGAATTCAAGGTAAAAAATAAAAATATTCTCCCTAATGAAGAACAAATATGACATATGATATTTAATTTTCAAAAAAAATATTGGGTTTCCTTAAACATACTCAAAATTACTATCTACAATAGAAGTCTTATTATACATATGAATAATGTATTAGGAAATATATTAGTTGTGGTTCAATTATTTTCAATGAATGATAATTTATAATGTATTATAATAAGGAAACATATTGTTATTAGAAGATGAATATCATTTAAAGCATAGGTAATAAATGAAAATTATAATTCATAGAATAGATAAAAATAACTAAAGAAATAACTCTTGTTAACAGTGGTATAAATATCAATGGTTTGCTATGAAAATATATGGAGTACTCACATTTAGGTACCTATAAATGTTGAACCGAGAATATATTAATCATTCAAAGAAAAAAACCCCAATTAGATTTTTTATATCGATAGTACCACATGTACATCAAAAATATCAAGGATTAGAAAATGTAATTTGATACGACTACATTAGTTAATGTTTTATCCCATTATAATAGAAACTTTTGAAATTTATATAATCAGTGGGAATGAGTAATATCTCTATCATAATATGTGCAGTAATTCGTAAAACAATGAGTAAAAAAAATTCTATAAAAATTAAAATTTAACAAAAATATTATAATAAATTAATGGTAATATGAAATGAGGATATGGGGATGGAAACCCATTCCTATCAAAATAATTCATTCATAAAAATAATCCATAAAACATTGAAATATATATATAATCAAATATGGTGTTATTAGATATAATACTTGGTTGATATATCAAGAGATAACTATAGATTTATATGAATATAATTGATAATAGTGGTGTGTAATTATAGTTTCCAAAAGAGAAATTATTGGATTAAATATTAGAATATTTTATTTTATCATTATCTTAACTGCCTTGATACACAATATTATAGTCTAATACACCCATTAGTTGTCACTAATATATTGAGTAGTATAATTATTGAAAGAGAGCTATCTTTATGTGATCATCATCATTATTATACATTTGTGATGAAATATTTATTTTATTAT
The DNA here is from genome assembly GCA_963277665.1 of Viscum album. Taxonomy (NCBI): domain Eukaryota; kingdom Viridiplantae; phylum Streptophyta; class Magnoliopsida; order Santalales; family Viscaceae; genus Viscum; species Viscum album. Next base: position 663,387,992 of record OY728150.1, read on the forward strand.
TTTTAATTTCAATAATTTTTTTCCTTTTATTACTTTACATCAGAAAAATTAGTATATTTCCACCCTTAATAAATTTTAATGTAAATTTTATAAATACTTAAAAAATTAGAAAATAAATATCCTACAAATTATTTGTTTAAGTCTTATCTAATGATGAAATATTTCATCAAAAAAGATTTTTTAGGGACAAAATAATTTTATTATTAACAGAATATACACAGAACTTTAATAATAACATATAGATATATAACCCCTTATTTATGGATCACACAAAAGCATGATATACACCATGGGGGTGAATCGGTTTGTATAGATTTTCAATCCCATTGACATATCATTCATATTCATTGACTTTCTCTAAAGATACTCTTATATATTGAGAAGAAATAAAACAACAAAATTGTTAATGAGGATAACCTCATAGGATGATTATGTCCCCAATGTGTGGTGTTTATTATCCTAAATCACATATCCCTTCTTATTATCAAAGGGAACCCCATTAAGGGTATGAATTTGAACTCATAAAAGTGGTTAGCATGAACTTGTTAAAATATCACATCAATAGTAAAATATGATTCCCATTGAATAATGATCACCAATAAGTAATTGAGTATCGACCTATACTCTATGGATATTGATATTCTCCATAATCTCATCTTTGTAGTCTTCTTCAATTACTCAAAACATTCGTAATATTTTCCAATAGGGATTCTGTAACAGTTAAATATATAACATCCCTATTCAGTTCATTTAGTTCTCGTACATTCAATAATATTTCATAAATAAAGTCTATAAAATTATATCAACTTCAATTATCCTAATCTATCGGCCTATATATTCATTATCATCACTCTCCATGATATCTGAAAACATCACAACCCTTTACTCTCATTTATCATGATTTTTAATTTTTTAAACCACTTGATGTCATGTAGTGAACCTGCTTCAATCACGGGGCCTCATGAAATGTCCCAAAAATCTTGGAAACCTCCTACATCACAACTTCTTTAGTCAAGAATAACAAAATCATTATAATCTAAATATTAAAATAAAAACTACATGGAATTGACTAAGTTATTTCATTTTGATATATAATTATTTGAATTCCAATATCATCTCCTTCAAATATTTCAAACAGGTTATTCTTATGTAGATGAGAATCATCCTAACAAGGATCCTTATGCAGGACTTTATGCTATCATTAATTCATGTTTACAAATTGTTGATACTGTCATCTTTATGAACTAATTGATTCTTATGGAGAATTATATATTACATTAACTAATTCTAACATATATAATAAAGTCAAATAGAATATATTAAAATTGTTTATTAGATTCAATATATCTATTGAAATATTTTCACGAATCATACTATTATAGAGAACAACACTCACACACCCACCGTAGAAAACATTACATAAAACTATTGATCATAACTATCATTCATCATTTTTAAATTTATTCAAACAAGAATGTTTCTTCATTTTTTTAATGTGTTTTTTTTAATGGATATCTACTCATCCAAAATCCTCACTGACTCTTCGGAACTCTATAATGACATATTAAAACATCAATTTTACTCTTGTAATGTTCAATAAGACCCATATGAACACCACTTTAACTCTTTCAATGTTCAATATGAATAATATTAACATACTAAAAACTCATTTGAAGTTATTTTTTACACATCCAATATATCGAAATGACTCATTTGATGTTATTAAATAGATATTTACAACTCTAATGTGTATATTCTATGTTTCACTACAACATTATATTTCCCTCCTCATCTAAGCTCAATATCTAATATGACACTTCAAATAATTTTCTTACATTATCAATAAGTATTACTTCACTGGGGATATCAGTTGGTATACTTATTTCATTAGTGTATTTTGGTCTATTCAGTTAGTTCCCTATTCGAAGCATGAGCAATTGTTGCTGTTCATTATTAGATATCATCCTTCAAATCACCTAAAAAGTATTTTTTTTAATATACCCTAATACATCATCACTATTCATTAATATGAGAATTATCAAAACAATGATCACATATTAACTAGTATTGAACAAAAACACAACATCACCCTCTAATCGGTTAAAACATATAACCCGTAAGATTAATTGTTAAAACAACACACACTTATTACAATCTCCCATAGCAATAAAAAATCTATAGTGAACAATAGGTATGGGAAAATATTACTTTATAAATAATAATATCCATAAATTTATCACCTCTAATAATATTCAAGCATTCTTAGTCTATAAATCAATATTGATTAAATTATACATCAATGTTATCCATAAAGTATCTAATTTCAAATAAAAATTTAATTACCAAAGACCATTAAAATAAAATATACCAAAACTAACTTAAACATTTATTTCTTACACTACATAATACACACATGAAAAAAATCTCAAACACAAATAATAACAGCCTACCCTTTGATAAAATATCTAATTAACAGAAAAATCATGATAACATAGAGGAGTAATCTCAATAATATTTATATGACTATGTTTGTGTTTTTTATACACTCCCATTTATAACTTTATATTCTAAATTTCTTAGTTGTGGGACTTTTTGTAAGATTATCAAACAAATATTCCTTTGAATGAAAAAAATCATTTTTCAACATACCCTTGGCTAACATTTCTTTTGGATGATGAAAATTTTGTTCAATATAATTTAATTTGGAATGAATTATAAGATTTTTGGATATATTAATTTCAATATTTTTATCATATCCTATTACTATGGGATAAATTTCATGACCCCACAGCTTGATGTTAACACTCTTGGGATGCCACTAAGAGAGGGTAGATAATGATGCATGAATACAACATCTGATTGGCTAAATATTAGAAGAATGTACCAATGGTATATCCTACACAAAAAAGTACAGGAATTATCATATCCTTTTGTATAAATTTAATGACCCCCTCTCCCTAAAGATACCACTTTAGGGATGTCACAGAGAGAAGGGATATAATGGTGCCTGAATCCCGACTCTGATGGACAACAGATAAAAAGAAATTACCAATGGTATATCTTACACAAAAAAATAGAATAATAACTATATAAAAATAATTTAAAAAAGATTAGATAAGTAACCAAATATATCCTGGAAAAAAAGAAAGAATTTTTCTAATACAGGCGTGTATTATAATAAAACGGTACAAATTAAAATGAAACTAAAAGTATCCAAAGATAATCCTATGAAATACCCATTTTTCAAAAATAGTTATTGAACTACTCCATGAGGTAATAATGTAAATCATGATCAAAACCTATCTATTATGGTCCTGAAAAAAATGTTTATATATATGTAGGGTGATCATAATAGGTATACTTAGTAATATCCTTCTCAGAACCTCTCATGAAATATATATACCAACCATACTAACTTATAGTCTATAAAAGATAGAAACTAACTCTCCATTTAAATAGGTTAGATAGATTCCTAGAATAACAATGGATCTCTTACTAGTAATCTTATACAACACATAACATAATATCCAATATATTATAAAATAAAGGCACCTTGTTACTGCTTCCCAAATAGTCTTACTCTCTACCCCAATGTCACACATACATTGTAATATCTCTCCAAAATTAAGATCCTTCCTAAAGATACCAAGTGAAATATTACATATCATGCCCCCCCAATGCATCACAGATTCAAATTCACCACATACATCACATCATCTCGTCACCAACATCTACATCTCCAGATGGTAACTTTGTAGATTCTAGGAACTATCATATATTGTGCATCATTTATTATACATCAAACCCCTACTAAACATAAAAAAAATATGTATAATAATCCTTAGGATACTATATCCAGAGATTCATGTATTTAAAAAACCACAAGACATCATCTCCCTCCACACAATGATATGTTAGAAAGATTCCTTCTGTGCATATTAGCACATAATATGATTAATATAAAAGAATAGGGAAATATGTTTTAGTGTTCCATATATTCCTCACTAACCTAGATGTTCAGGAAAACACCATATAGGGTCCGATGGTGTTGGTATCTAAAATTAAATGGGGGTAGAATATGAAATCACATAACATATTAATATACATATAGCTCACAATCCACACTATGGTAAATAAACTTGACTTAGAATCAACTATAGTTATCATATCTCATACACCACACAATTATTACTATGTTCTAGATGTCCTATAAGCACAAATACATTTCATGATACATTCAATTAATTATTTCTTTTAAACATTTTATATTTACATTGATTCCCATTTGAATTCTATGACATCCATATATAATTCAATGTTTTCCAAGATTACACAAGATTTATCCCCATTCATCATTTTATTCATTCATCAACCCATTGGGTTAAATTATTGAAAATTCATTAATATTACATAATTCCAAGTATTTTAGGAATCTTCTTAATCTATCATAAATTATTTTTAAACCACCAACAACCAACTTCATAAAGTAGTGGGGAAATTAATGTTAAAATACGTTTTTGATATCAATATGACATAAATTGATATTATGTTCAACATAATATCTTATTGATGGATCTATTATATTTGGGGATAAATGTTAGTCTAAAAATATATATTTTATTATATTTAAGCTAAATATTTTCACAATCCTTTTTTGGTAAAAAGAACATATTCTTACTTGGAATTCAGTATGATTACCTAAGTATAATAATTATAAATTTTTTGATATATCATAGTATAATAATCATAATCTCATAAGATTCCATTATTCAATGTAAATAGATCAGATTCATAGAATATATCATTAACTCATTAGAATTTATCATATCCAGATATGTTATGATACAACAATTACAACTATGCAATGGAAATAAAAGTCTTGTTGGAAACAAGTAATATACTAGATATAAAAAAGTGAGAATGAAAAAAAGATATTTAAAATGAACATATCTTTTTTAGACTTAAGAGTAAGACTAGTAGTAACCTTGGGTAAAAGTAACCCTTATTTTATATTTACAAAAACCAATTTCTTTCCCTAGAATTAAAATACCTTGATACGAATATTGATTTATAGGTCTACCAAGCCATAGTATCCCTCGATATGATCGATCAAGTCTTTATTGGTATATTTATTGTCCCTTGATCATAATGTCACATTCTTCATATTGCTATCTATAATGACCCATACTTTACATACATTGTTAATACTTCAAAATTGAAGCACACTTATTACAACATATAACAAAAACAGGAAAGGACCATATAGGTATAGTGTCTTTAGAAACTGGGAAACATAAACAACTGGTTCATAAAGCATCTACATTGTCTCCCATTTATTTCGTCATATCTAGAGTCCATTTTGGAATATCCTACTTAATAACCTTCTTCCTAACCTGGGGGAAAGAAAACATACAAAAGGGTGAGCTCAAATGCTCAGTAAGGATAAACAAAAGAAAAATCAATCACATCATATTCATAAGAACATAACATTTTGGAAATCTTAACCTGCAAAAGAAATCATAATTTCATATCATGGGATAAATCATAGAAGTGAAATTTAATACCAATACTCATAACTTGAAACATGAAACTTTGTGGAATACACAAATAATCATAGAGAATCATTTCTTAGTAGTCAAGACTCATTTCCAAGACTATCTTAGCGGACAAAGTCCATTTCTGAACCGAGTTCACTCCTCGTTTCAGTCCTGTTTCACTGAACCGGTTTAACCTGCCATTCTAGCCATGTATATCTCATGAGATATAAATCTTTACCCAATGCATTGGAGGGAGATATAGGTCCCACCCATCTCATAATGATACCATTATTATGTGTGCCACAAAATCATAAACCATACATCATATCATAACCCATGTATTAAAAATGGGATTCTTAAACATCATGACATCATAAAACAATTCATATAAGATCAAGGAATTCATAAAAATAATTCCATCACAACATAATCAAATCAATGTAACAATAGGGACAGAAACAGAACCCTATATTATCTTATATAAAAAATAATTTTCATAAAACACTTGAATTCCATTCTTGAGTAAAATATCCTTTCTACTTCAAAAACATTTTCCTTTCTTAACATGTCATATAATTTTGAACAAAAAGAAGTTGACTAAAAATAAACTTGAAAACTTGTAAAGGAAGATTCATTGAAATAATGTTCTAAAAATCCATTTATTCCGTATAAGTTTAAAAAAACATTCTTCTCGTACTTTGGCCGGAAAAGTCAAAAAGTACCTCGTAGAAAAAACGGCAAAACATTCCTTTCATATCTTTTACTAAAAACTCACCGAAGGGTAAAATTGGATTTAAAAAATTGTAGGTGGATTGAAATAATATTACATATTGAAGAAACATGGACGTGGATGATAAAATACACCCAAGTAAATACCAAAGTATAACCAATCTCGGATAAAAATGAGATTGTGATATTTTCCCTTACCTTAGGTTTGATTTGCTTCGTAAGTGTCCAAACCTCCTGTTTAATGATTTAAATAATGTCATTGACTTATTCCAGAATCATACTCATTGTTATGATATCATATATGGTCATATTCTTGGCTTCTTATTAGTAATATTTCATTGCTACTTGTTATTCGGGTGTTTATTACTTTTTGTTCTTATGTGTGTTTTGTAGAATAAATTATTATTCTTCTATTTAGGTTATATATACCTCATTTACAGAATGTTATTAGTGTAATATATATCATATTCATTCATTAAATTCATTTATATAATCATTATGAAATGAAGATCATGTAGAACGAGTCCCATCACATCATGGAGACGGTATTCCGTACCTACGCACGAGCGATTATATCATTCCCATGATCGTGGAATTGTATTGGAGTGTATGTATACCATTTAAGAATCAATATGAATTTAAAATAATCATATATAGTTATTATTTACACCATTATACCCATCCATGTAAGGTGGTGGTGGAAAAAAGATTACACCATGGCGTGGAGACGGTATTCTGTACGTACGCACACACGGTGATTTTTTTTCCGTAGGATGGATAGATGGTGAAATATGGTTGTTTTATAATTATAAGAACATATCATTATATGAGTTATACTGATGTTATTAGTTCATAATGAAACAACTAAATAAGAAGAAGTGGAAGAAAAAATAAAGTTGAAAGAATCGGTAACAGACATTACCTCTTCTTTGAAGCGCCTCTTTGAGACCTCCTCTTAGGGCACTAAAATTGGTCTTTGAAGAATACCAGGACCTCTAGGATGTTTCTAGAGAAGTGTAGAAGAGAATTTGTCAGGGGTTGGCCGAGATTGAAGGCTCATAGTGGTGTGAGGAAGAGAGGGAAGAGGTTCCCTTTTATAAGGGAGGAGAGGGGAACCTTTGAAAAAACTAAAAATATTATTTTATTATAAACTCATATTCGGTTTTTAATAGCTCCAAATTGATTTATTTTGAAGCTAAGGTGGGGATGGGTCGAAATCCTTTCATCCAATAGAATCTATACAAGTTTAGGGTTCTATTTTAACCTTATCATTTAGATTTAACTTTAAGTTAAATAATTTTAATTTTACCGTGTCTTTTTGTTTTCTTACACTATAAGGTTAATAAACTTACAATAATAAGGCAAACGAACCCCAAGTTGTTTATTATTAATATATAACCTTATATAAGTCATTTTTCCAAATCTTAGATTTTTAGGAATAAAATAACAATTAATAATATAATATTTGTTTTAAAAAAAAATTTATGTCAATTTTGACACTATTTGGTAATTGATTTTTGTGAAAATCATAACAGATAGATTACTTCGAAAAAAGTTAATTACATCAGTATTAATATGTAATATTAAACTATAAAATTATTTTAATTCATAAAAAGTCTCAAATTACATTTATTTGGGTATTTATAACATCAGTTATGTCAATATTTCATTAATAAGATAATTACTGCATCATCATTGTGTCATAAATATATTAAATTATTTAATGTCTAAAAATTACAAATAAAATACCATTATGTAGAAAATCTTTTTATATTTCTAATGAATATTTATAGTCGAATTTAACAAATGTATAAACCTATATTAAAAATGAATTAGTTATTAAACATTGATTTTAACTATTTTAACCCTTCTTTAAATAAATTAATAATAAATGTACTAGTCTAATCCATGTGGGCCTAAATGGTCATATTTTATTACTAAGGTTGTTTTTGGTCGAATTAAACTTATCCAATAGAATTAGGAAATGTGTTAGTGTAATAATAATAACATTTTTACCCTTAATTCCCCTATATAATTTCAGCCATGGTAAAAAAAAGTAAAAAGTTACTATTCACCAAAAATTATTTTTATCTGATTGAACCAACTTTTAGTCCTTGATACTAACCATGTCTCTCGGATTTTCGAAATTCCACTCACAGAAGCGGTAAAATTATGTTTTATGTAAATTTCCAAATTCTCCTAGGAGGTGGGTAAAAGACGGTGAAAAGTTCGATAAACTTTTTATATATCTAAAATGTTTATAAAATGTCTCCAATGAATTACTTTGAACTTATAAAGGTATTATGTATCAATTTTTACCTAAAATAAATTAATATAAAATAAATAATTATTTAAATAAAATGTCGGTTTTTAAATAGTAACCCTGTGTTTTCACTATTAATCAAAAATTGAAAGTTTTCAGAAAAATATCAAAATTTCACCCTAGGCTAATTTTGATATTCCAAACCCAAAAATGAAGTCCAAATTTTCAAAAAGTGGGTATTACTATTCATAATGGCTAGTTTTAATAATATTTTTATAGCATATCATTGTTTAGTGAAGCTCAATATTGCGTATGATGCAAGCTATCGAGGAAAGTTGCGATTGCGTGTAAAACAAGCCAACCTAGTGTTTTGTGTAGTGAAAGATTTCTTTAATGATAAAAAAAAAATATTTCTCATAAAAGTATCGAGTGTCACATTCTACCCCATTAAAATGAATTTTTCCATCGAAATTCGTCACTTTGTAAAAAACAGATGAGGATACCCTTCCCTCATCATATCCTCAAGCTCCCATGTAGCATCTTCTAATTGGTGGTTCCTCCATAAAACTTTCACCAAGCGAGTGGTCTTGTTATGTAGGACTTTTTCACTATGATCCAGAATATCTATCGGTTATTCTTCATAAAAAAGATCTTGTTCCAGCGGTACAACTTCTGAGCTGAGTACATGTGAAGGATCAGGTATGTACATTCTCAGGAGAGATACATGGAACACATCATGAACTTGGGAGAGATTCGGTGGAAGCGCCAATCATTAAGCTACCTTCCCAACACGATCCAGTATTTAGAAAGGACCGATATATCTAGGGCTCAACTTTCCCTTCTTTCCAAATCTCATGACCCTCTTCCAGGGAGATATTAGTAAGAACACTTTATCACCCACTCCAAACTCTAGGTCTTTTCTTCGGTTGTCGACATAAATTTTTTGTTGACTCTGAGCAGCTCTTATGTGTTGTGGAATAGATGTGACCTTTTCTGCCATCTCATCAACAAGGTCAAGTCCTAATAGCTTTCTTTCCCCAAATTTATCCCATCAAGTTGGAGTCCTGCATTTCATTCCATAGAGAGCTTCATAAGGATCCATCTGAATACTGGAGTGAAAGCTATTATTATAAGAAAATTCCACCAAAGGTAGGTGTTGATCCGAACCACCTTTGAAATCCATAGCGCAATCTCTCAACATATCTTCTAGAGTTTGAATTGTTCTCTTAGACTGACTGTCTGTCTGAGGATGATAAGCAGTGCTGAAACTTTAATCTGTATCCATAGTATGCTGAAGACATCGCCACAACTTTGAGGTAAATCTCGGATCCCGATCAGATATAATGGAAAGTGGTACTTCATGCAATCTTACCACTTCCTTCAAATATATCCTGGAAAGCTGATCTAGAGAGAAATCCTCTCTAATAGCAATGAAGTGTGAAGACTTTGTAAGACGATCAACTATGACCCAGATAGAATTATTGCCTTTGGATGTTTTAGGATGTCCAGTGACAAAGTCCATAGTAATGTTTTCCCATTTCCATTCAAGTATGGGTAATGGTTGTAACATCCCCGTAGACGTCTGTATCTCAGCTATAACATGCTGACAAACCAAGCATCGAGAGACATATTCAGCAACATCTCTTTTCATGTCATCCCACCAGAAGTACTCTTTCAGGTCCCTATACATCTTTGTGCTTCCAGGATGAATAGAGAATGAAGAACTAGGAGCGTCATCCAGTAGCTCGTTCTTTAATTCTTGGATGGGAGGAACACAAACCCGATTCCTGAACTTTATTATCCCATCACAATCAAGGTTGAATTCAGGAACATTTCTCACCTTCTTTTGTAACTCTACATCTTCTTTTTGTGCCTCTTTAATCTTCACATGTATAGATGGTTGAACATTCATTTGAGAATGATACGATTTTTCCCCTTCCATTATAATTCCATGATCAACCCTTTGTAAATCCATAAATATTGGATCTTTTGTGATCCTCATCATGGATAATCTAGCACGGTCTTGTCGACATAATGCATCTGCCACCTAGTTTGCTTTCCCAGGGTGGTAATGAATTGAGCAGTCGTAATCCTTAATCAGCTCCAACCATCTTTTTTGGCGCATATTCAGCTCCTTTTCTGTGAAAATATACTTTAAACTTTTATGATCAGTATAAATATCACACTTTTCCCCATAAAGATAATGCCTCCAAATATTTAATGCAATGATTACCACAGCTAACTCCAAATCATGAGTTGGGTAATTTTGCTCATGGATTTTCAACTGTCGTGAGGCATAAGCTATCACCATATCATTTTGTAGAAGAACACACCCTATCCCTTTCTTGGATACATCACTGTAGATCACAAACCTTTCTCTACTACAAGGAAGTGTGAGTACAAGTGCACTGGATAACCTTCTTTTCAACTCCTTGAAAGTCTCTTCACATTCCTCCGTCCACACGAACTTATCTCCTTTTCGAGTCAACCTGGTGAGGGAATTAGATAATCGTGAAAAATCTTTCACAAAACATCGATAATATCCAGCCAAACTAAGAAAACTTCGGATCTCAGTTACTGTTGTTGGTCTCGACCATCTTTTGATAACCTCTGTTTTTGCTGGATCCACAGATATCCCAAATTTTGAGATTATGTGACCGAAAAATGCAACTTTTTGAAGCCAAAATTCACACTTGGTAAATTTGGCATAAAGCTTCTCCTTTCTCAGGGTCTTCAATATAATTCTCAAGTGATCTTCATGTTATTCCTTAATCTTTTAATAGAGAAGAATATCATCTATAAAGACTACCAAAAACTGATCAAGATAGTCTCTAAAGACTCTATTCATCATATCCACGAAGATAGCAGGGGCATTAGTATGACCAAATGGCATCACTATAAATTCATAGTGTCCATACCTTGTACGGAAAGCCGTATTTGGTATATCCTCCCTTTGAACCTTAATTGATGATACCCTGAATGAAGATAAATCTTGGAAAAGTATTGATCTCCGCGTAGTTGGTCAAATAAGTCATCAATGTGTGGGAGAGGATATTTGTTCTTGATAGTGATCTTGTTAAGTTCTCGATACTAAATGCAGAGTCTCATTGATCCATCTTTCTTCTTAACAAACAGAACAAGTACTCCCCAAGGTGACGCACTAGGGCATATGAATCCTTTATCAAGATTCTCTTGGAGTTTCTTCTTCAATCCCTGCAACTCAATTGGGGCCATTCTATAAGGTGTCTTCGAAATAGGCAAAGCACCCAGTACGAGTTCTATTGAAAACTCAACTTCAAGATTATGTGGAAGACCCAGCAATTACTCTGGAAAGACATCATCAAACTCCCGTACAATGGGCATATTCTTAATCATTAGTTTCTCACCAACCATTTGAGACAAATAACCTTCATTTAGTGGAATCAAAACCCATAAGATGGAAGAAATTTCCACTGGATGGTTTTGTTCATCCTTGAATCGATAGACGATCATAGATTGATCTGGAATATGAAATGTGACTTCCCTTCTTTGGAAATTGATATGATCTCCTTATAAAGAAATCCAATCCATGCCAAGAATCACATCAAATTACACTATAGGAAGGATCACCAGATTTTCAGGATGCACGTTCCCACAAAATTCAATCGGAGAAGAATTATAAAATTTTGATGTGACTGTTGTTCCATTAGGGGTTGTCACAGCTAACTCAACATCTAATTATTGAGGTAATACGGTGATACCCATAGAAGATTCATCAGAAATAAAAGAGTGGGTGGATCTAGAATCAAATAAAACATTTTCCACTTTAGAGTGGATGGTAAGTGTACCTTTCACCACTTCCTTATCGTACTCCACATCGCTGATAGAAATTGCATGTGACATTCCTTTTCCTTTGGCCTTAAGAGTTTGTTGACGTAGATCATCATCAACAACCATGGGATTTGGGAATTGAATGGAATAATGCCCCATCTCCTTACACTTGTATCATTGAAGTGTAAGAGGTGCACTCTGTGTATCCTTTTCTTTGTTCGCATCACTAGACATATTCTTCCCATCATTGTGGCATTCAAATGCCCGATGACCTTCCTTTCCATATTTGAAACATTTACTTGTCCCTTTAAGACAACTCCCTCCATGTTTCTTTCCACACTTTGAGCATAAGTAAAATATCATCTTCTTTTCAGTGTGCTCTTTAGATTTTCCTTTGAATTTAATTTTCCTCTTCTTATCAAACCCATATGATTGATGGGTTACTCCACTCTCCATTTCAACTTTGAGAGCACATCCAACGATTTCCTCATAGCTATTGAAGTCCCTTATGGATAACGCCCTTCGAAGACTTGGTTTTAAGCCACTAAAGAATCGATCGATCTTACTGTCAGGTTGGATAATAATACCAGAATCATACCTTGCAAGTCTTGTAATATTTTCTTTATAGGTACCAATAGATTCATCATCCTTTTTCTTCAGTTTAAGAAACTCCTTCTCCATCTTTGTTTGAAGAATACGAGGGAAGTACTTATTGAAAAATAAGTTCTTGAACTCATCCCATTCCATGGAATCAATTTCATCCCTTTGCCTCGTATTCTTAATAATATTCCTCCATTGATCAGCATCACCTTCCAAATGATACACTCCAAAGATGAATTTATCATGTTCAGAACATTGAAGAACTGAAAATATCTTTTTAGTGGTACTGATCCATTGTTTAGCCACTAATGGATCAGAAGACCCACTGAATGAAGGTGGACGCTGCCTTATGAAGGATTCAAAAGAATGTTGCTCCTTCCTTTGATCGTTTGGAAGTCCTGAATGATTCATAGCTTGAGAATGTTGTGTGAGCATGGCTACAAGATTTTTCATTCCAGATCCCATAATGTTTGGTTTCTCAGGGTGACAATCATTGCATTGCCCGTCGCATTCCGCATTAACAGGGTTCCTTCGGGTTCCAGCCATTGACTAAAACCAAGAAGAATAGTGTGAGCAATCACTAATTACAATTGGAAAACCACATAATCAAGAATAAAATTTTACACTTAAGGTCTTATCATAAGTTATTCATGGCCATTTCTAAATCACTAAGATTTTGTTCTATGCTTAAACTTATCCTTAGGGTTCTTACTAAGGCTTTCACATCCTAGTTTCCAAAGGATGACTATAACCTCCCTCTGATACCAACTATAATGACCCATACTTTACTTACATTGTCAATACTTCCAAATTGAAGAACACTTATTACAACATATAACAAAACAAGGAAAGGACCGTATAGGTATAGTGTCTTTAGAAACTGGGAAACATAAACAACTGGTTCATAAAGCATCTACATTGTCTCCCATTTATGTCATCATATATAGAGTCTTTTTTGGCACATCCTACTTAATAACCTTCTTCCTGAACTTGGGGAAAGAAAAAATACAAAAGGGTGAGCTCAAATGCTCAGTAAGGGTAAAAAAAAGAAAAATCAATCACATCATATTCATAAGAACATAACATTTTGGAAATCTTAACCTGTAAAAGAAATCATAATTTAATATCATGGGATAAATCATAGAAGTGAAATGTAATCCCAATAATCAAAACTTAAAACATGAAACTTAGTGGCATACACACATAATCATAGAGAATTATTTCTTAGTAGTCAAGACCCATTGCCAATACTATTTTAGTAGACAAATTCCATTTCTGAACCGAGTTCACTCCTCGTTTCAGTCCCGTTTCACGGAACCGGTCTAATCTGTCGTTCCATCCATGTCTATCTCATGAGACATAAATCATTACCCAATGAATTGGAGGGAGATATAGGTCCCACGCATCACATAATTATTCCATTCTTATGTGTACCACAAAATCATAAACCATACAACATAGCATAACCCATGTAATAAAAATGGGATTCTTAAACATCGTGACATCATAAAACAATTCATATAAGATAAAGGAATTCATAAAAATAATTCCATCACAATTTAATCAATTAAATGTAATAATAGGGATAGAAACAGAACCCTAAATTATCTTAGATGAAAAATAATTTTGATAAAACACTTGAATTCCCTTCTTGAGGAAAATATCCTTTCTACTTAAAAAACATTTTCCTTTCTTAATAGGTCAAATAATTTTGAACTAAAAGAAGTTGATTAAAAATAAACTTGAAAACTTGTAAAGGAAGCTTCATGGAAATAATTTTCTAAAAATCCATTTATTCCGTATAAGTTAAAAAAACACTCTTCTCATACTTTTGCAGGAAAAGTCAAAAAGTACCTCGTACGAAAAACGACAAAAGATTCCTTTCATATCTTTTACTAAAAACTCACCGAAGTGTAAAATTGGATTTAAACAATTGTAGATGGATGGAAATAATTTTACATATTGAGGAAACATGGATTTGGATGATAAAATACACCCCAGTAAATACCAAATTATAAAAAATCTCGGATAAAAATGAGATTGTGATATTTTCCCTTACCTTAGGTCTGATTTACTTCGTAAGTGTCCAAACCTCCTGTATAATGATTTAAATAATGTCATTGACTTATTCCAGAAACATACTCATTATTATGATATCATATATGTTCATATTCTCAGCTTCTTATTAGTAATATTTCATTGCTATTTGTTATTCCGGTGTTTATTACTTTTTGTTCTTATGTGTGTTTTGTCGAATAAATTATTATTCTTCTCTTTAGGTTATAGATACCTCATTTCCAGAATGGTATTAGTGTAATATATATCATATTTATTCATTCAATTCATTTATATAATCATTATGCAATGAAGATCATGTAGAACGAGTCGTATCACATCGTGGAGACGGTATTCCGTACGTACGCACGAGCGATGATATCGTTCCCATGATCGTGGAATTTTATTGGAGTGTATGTATACTATATCATAATCAATATCACTATGAAATAATCATATATAGTTATTATTTACACCATTATACCCATCTAAATAAGGTGGTGGTGGAAAATAGATTACACCACGGCGTGGAGACGGTATTCCGTACGTACGCACGCGCGGTGATTTCATTTTCTGTAGGATGGATAGATGGTAAAATAGGGTTGTTTCATAATTATAATAACATATCATTATATGAGTGATACTGATGTTATTAGTTCATAATGAAACAACTAATTAAGAAGCAGTGGATGAAGAAATAAAGTTGAAAGAATCGGTAACGGACATTACCTCTTCTTTGAAGCGCCTCTTTGAGACCACTTCTTAGGGCACTAAAATTGGTCTTTGAAGAAGACCAAGACCTCTAGGATGTTTCTAGGGAAGTGGAGAAGAGAATTCGGTAGGGGTTGGCCGAGATTGAAGGCTCAACGTGGGGTGAGGAAGAGAGGCAGGAGGTACCCTTTTATAAGGGAGGAGAGGGGCCTCTTTGGAAAAACAAAAAATATTATTTTATTATAAACTCATATTCGGTTTTTAATAGCTCAAAATTGATTTATTTTGAAGCTAAGGTGGGGATGGGTCGAAAGCCTCTCATCCAATACAATTTAGACAAGTTTAGGGTTCTATTTTAACCTTATCATTTAGATTTAACTTTAAGTTAAATAATTTTACTTTTACTGTGTCTTTTTGTTTTCTTACACTATAAGGTTAGTAAACATACTATAACACGCCAAAAGAACCCCAAGTTGTTTATTATTAATATATAAACATATCTAAGTCATTTGGACGAACCTTATATTTTTAGGAATAAAATAACAATTAATAATATAATATTTTTTTAAGAACAATTTTATGTCAATTTTGACACTATTTGGTAATTGATTTTTGTGAAAATCATAACAGAACGATTAGTTCGAAAAAAGTTAACTAAATCAGTAATAATATGTAATATTAACCTATAAAATTATTTGAATTCATATGAAGTCTCAAATTACATTTATTTGGGTATTTATAACATCAGTTATGTCAATATTTCATCAATAAGATAATTACTGCATCATCATTGTGTCATAAATAAATTAAATTATTTAATGTCTAAAAATTAGAAATAAAATATAATTATGTAGGAAATATTTTTATATTTCTAATGAATATTTATAGTCGAATTTATCTTATGTATAACCCTATATTAAAAATTCTTTAGTTATTAAACTTTGATTTTAAATATTTTAACCTTTCTTTAGATAAATTAATAATAAATGTCCTAATCTAATCTATGTGGGTCTAAATGGTCATATTTTATTTATAAGGATATTTTTGTCGAATTACACTTATCCAATAGAATTAGGACATGAGTTAGGGTAATAACAATAACATTTTTACCCTTAATATCCCAATTTACTTTTAACCGTGGTAAAAAAAATAAAAAGTTACTATTCACCAAAAATTATTTTCATCTCATTGAACCACATTTTAGTCCTTGATATTAACCGTGTCTCTTGGATTTTTGAAATTCCACTCACAAAAGCGGTAAAATTATGTTTTATGTAAATTTCCAAATTCTCCTAGGAGGTTGGTAAAAGACGGTGAAAAGTTTGATAAAATTTTTATATGTCTAGAATTATTATAAAATGACTCCAATGAATTACTTTTGAACATATAAAGGTATTATGTATCAATTTTGACCTAAAATAAATTTATATAAAATAAATAATTATTTAAATAAAAAGTCGGTTTTTAAATAGTAACCTAGTGTTTTCACTATTCATCAAAAATGAAAGTTTTCAGAAAAATACCAAAATTTCACCCTAGGCTAATTTTGATATTCCGAATCCAAAAATGAAGTCCAAAATCTCAAAAAGTGGGTATTACTATTCATACTGGCTAGTTTTAATAATATTTTAATAGCATATCGTTGTTTAGTGAAACTCAGTATTGCGTACGACCCAAGCTATCGAGGAAGGTCGTGATTGTGTGTAAAGAAAGGAAATCTAGTGTTGTGTGTAGTGAAAGATTCCTTTGATGATAAAAACAAAATATTTCTCATAAAAGTCTCAGGTGTAACACTATCCCCCAGGCTCTAAATCGTAATCACTAATTGGACACATGATTACAATGTAAGTAAATTCTTAAGGGGAAAACCTAACAAGGTTCCCTTACGAAGTCAAAACCCTAAAATAAATAAAAAAGTATAAGAACAATAAATTCACACTTTGTAGTCATTATATCTCTCACACGATGAGAAATTATCCAAAAAAATTGATGAGATACAAACTCTTCAAAATTCTAGGTATTTATTGAAATTTCTCTAATATTCTTCATGATCATCCAATGGTCGTATTTTCAATGAGTTTTTCACAATTAATCAGACACATGAAACATAAATATATATTTTTTAGTTGGTTTCCAATATCATACCAAATTAGACCATTATATTGTAAAATGTTTTCCTTACATTAGAAATTAGTTTTATATATTCACAATTTAAACTTAGTTATTCTGATGGACTTCCTTAAAAATTTAATTATGATAGTTTTTATTAGTGTAAACCTGATGTTTATCAGTTTATCCATCAGTCCAATTATGAATAATTTTTTTGTTTGGAAGACAATATATAGTGTCTAATATCTGATCTGATAAAGTTGAATTCAAGTTATATCAAATACAGGATTATTATGATAATAATAAAGAAAGATTTTTCAATTTTATTCATTAATACTTTAGAACTAATTCAAAGAATGGTAAACAAATTTGTTTTTACAAAAACATTCTAAAATCAGTTTGGACATGAAAAGATAGTAATTAAGTATTTATAAGAGATTTTGTGATTTTTAAAACAAAATGGGTTGGAAAAGTAAAATGTATACCTTTTGACTCAATAATCTCCCACTTTTTGGAACGAAAAAACCTAAAATATAAATAGAAAGGAATAATTGAAAAACATATAGTCAATTTTTTAGGTACTTCATATGCAGAGTTAAATATAAATCCTTCTCTACCCATGAATTTATTACTCATATGAATATGATGATGAATTTGATTAACTCCCCATTAGGATAAATTCTCACCCTAAGGATCACATTCTCTCCTATTAAAAAAACATATCTCCCTTTATATAAAATTATACAGCTTAATGATTTTTAAAAATGAATGGGGAAAATCATGAGTTTCTTGAAAATGATTAGAAATAAAGAAAAAAAAACTAGAAAATCATCAAAAAAAAATTATTAAAGAATATTAAACTAATCAGAATTTGGAAAACATTAAAACTGTCGTATTTGGTTAAAAAGAGTAATTTATTAATTTATTATATTCAAATATTCAGAAAAAAAATTACTACAAGAGTTCAGAATAAAAAATTCATCCTTTAATTATGAGGATTTTTATATGGGATTTGAAAATTTTAAAATTGTTTCTTTACTATTACATCTGCTGGATCTCTTAATCTTGAATCCTAATCTCCTCTTCCTGAGACCAAAATGTTTAATCATCAATATCATTCTTTTAAAATAACTATTTATTCTTTTACATCATTATATTAGCTTCTTCTACGTGATTGTTTTGTCTAGAAAAATTCAACTATAAATATATGATGTTTAAATTTTCAATTTTTATTTCCTGTGTTTTATAAACATGAGTACTTTTGAAACATTCTAATCTCTGTGAAATATTTTGTTAATAGATGGTATGATTTATTTGACTCATTCAACAAATTCTTCACATTTTGAAAATTCTAACCAATCAACATTATATTAGTATCAATCTGTTGATACCAATTCACAACATTGTTGCAAGCATTTTTTTGAGTAATACAATATTATTATAAAATTTTGAAATTTTCCTCTATCCGAATCATAATTTCTATTAAAACATTAAATGATTTCAATTTATCCCATTGATTTTGATTAGTCAATTACACCATATATTTGAGTCATGGTATGTATGGGATAATTCCTTTAACCTTATGTAATGCCCGAATGATATAATCAAATCCTTGTGAAGTTATTGTATTCACTGAATTTGATTATTTTTCTATTTCAATATGCTGAGTACGACTAGTTTCATTTTCAACTTCTTTTTAATGCCTTTATCATATTTCATTGAGACTAATTTTTCAAATTTGACTCCAACTTCCTTTATATTAGATAATTCAATTATGTCTTCGTAATCATAGTTAGATTTATTACATTCTTTGATTTAGAGTTAATATTGCTCATTTTTCTTAGATGAAGATTCAACGTCAACCTTTGATGGTAATTTTTTCTTCTCATAAATTTCAACTTCACTACCCTTATTAATCCTTGAGGGTAAGGCTAGTGATGATGATTGTTCTCATGAAATATTATTGATTTGAAATTTTTGTTCATTAGTATTTTTATTTTTTCTCTCTTCTTCATCCTTTTCATCTTCATCATCTTTCTTATTTTCATAATCTTAATCAAATTCATTTCATTTTTTTATTTTTCAACTTTTTCTCCATTTTCATCATTTTCATTATTAGATAATTCTTCTTCAAAAAAATTCTTAAATTTCAATTTCTAATCTTTCTTGATCTTTTAACGGTAATCTATCAATCCCTATAGTTCCTTCATCCATTATATAATAGAACTCTTTATAAATATGTGACTCAGTTCTTGATTCACCTTTACTGGATAGTACTGATTCTGATGGTTTTTATGGAACTTTTAGTGGTTCCAATTCGTCATATATTTTTTATTTTCTTTTATCATTTATCAGAGGAACATCAATATGAACCCCTAAAGTTTCTTGAAAATACAATCATGTGTTTCGATTTAGTGGATCTACCTGGGGTATCAAAAGTGAATTCGCTAAAGCAGTTTCTAATCATTTATGTAATCTATCACATAATTGATCTTTAAAACTCATTTTCTTCATCTTCTTATTCAATGATTATTCTTGCATAACATCATTACCATTTATTCATAAATCCAAGGCCTCCACATGATCGATGTTCATAACTTGAACACCTTATTTTCTATCATCCTTCTTTCTTATCCACTCATCCATTATCTCATCAGTTACTTTCTTTTTCCCTCTATATATTCTTATGTGAGGATGTCTATTCTATTATTTTATTTAACTCATTTTCATGATCATATTTATTTTTAATTTTTTTATTTCACTAATCAGTTATATTTAAAGATTCAGCTTTGGAAAAGAAATATTTACTATCAAATGTAAATCTAATTTTCTTCAAAGTATCAACAATTATGAAAATAATATTTATCTTCTTTGGCTTTGACTTATTTTCTATTTTGAAATATTTTTTTCTCTACAATATTAACATTCCTAAAATAGTTGTAAAAATGATGATTTGTGACTTTATAGATCCTATGTTGATATTATTTATGGAAAGAAAAATGAATCAGATATGATGTAGTTTATCACATACACAAGAATGTTTTGAACAAAAAACATCAGTAGCATTTAAAGTATCATGGTCCCATTTTCTCATAACTAAGAATCCCTATATCTATAAAGAAATAACCCTATTATTTTGGGTGATATGATTCACATTCATTACTATTTTAATAATGATCTAATAAGGAATACACTACCATATTCTTATTAGAAGAACCAGTATCATCAAGTAACTTATGATAAGGGAAATAAGCTTCTCCACCCTATAGTATTTTAAGTATACATTCATCTTTATTATGCGACCTTTTGTAACCTTTATCATATATCATGAAAGATAATTTTTGTTTTCTATCTTCAATGAAAAACATAAAATCAGTATAGAAAGTTCAAATAAGATTAAGGTAAATAAGATTAAAATCCTTATCAAACTGACTTACATATAATGATTTCCATCATTAGAAAAATATAATATTTATAAATTAAGATTCATACTTTTCATAAAAGGTTATTTCTACTAACCTTTCTTTGAAAACAACCCATTTGTTGAAATAATTTACAAAAGATATTGTATTTTGAGAAGAGATAGGATATTATACGATAAGGATATTTTTTAAGCTACAAGATTTTGAAGCCTGCAACAATTCGTCACAAGAAGTATCAGATATCAAATGAGGGACATGGGGTCCCCCCTTTAAATATGTTATATGAGTAATGATTCATCTTACAAAAAAACTAAATGGTAGGCTTTAATAAAACATGATCTGATGGTTTAAAATTACATGGAGAAAGATTTAAGGATTTTTTAACTCTGAAGTTTAAAAAAAGTTATCATATTGGGAGATAATATGATTGAAAAAATTATATTTGAAAATCCAAGTAATTGTTTTGGAAAACTAAAAATAATAATAGAAACACCAATAATAAACAATCATAATAAAATAACACAAAAAATTAAAAATATAATAATAATACCTTTCAGAGTTGTTTAATTTCATTGGTATGAATAACAAGTTTATATTAAAATATTGAAGACTAATGTGATTACGAAAATTATTCAAATATATAAAATATTTTAGTATGAATAGATTACAAAAAGAAATTAGAATCTGAAAAATTATTCGAGTCTATAAAATCTAAAACAATTTATGATTACTTTAACCCTTTTTGGAGTTCTGACTCAAAATACATAGTAAAGAACCATTATTTCAAAAGACCTGTTATGATAAAGTTTGTAAGAAATCTAAAAATTTGAAAAATCTAAAATATTTATGAAAACATATGTAATCCCCCTATGAAGAGGATTATCTTAATATAAGGACATGGTCAAACAAGAAGTAGATATGAAGTATCATTTTCCATTGGTCATTCCTAGATTCTTCTTCATATATTCAAATCTATTAGACTGTAATGGTTTTGTAAAAATATCATGAATTTGATCTTGTATTCTATTGAACTGTAAAATGATATCTCCTTTAAACTGTTTGATAACTAAGAAGTTGATTCCTAATATCTACGTGTTTTTAATGGGAGTGATGTATAGGGTTCTTACATAATGCAATGGAAATAGTGTTATCACATAGTATTTGAGCTTTAGTAAAACTCATTCCATAGTTAGTGAGTGTGGGTTACATCCACAACACCTGAGTATAAAAAATTCTAGCTTACACAAATTCAATTTCAACAGCGTAAAGTTCTATTCAGTTCTGTTTATTACCAGAACAAGAAAATAATGAATCTTATGAGAAATGAAAAGTTCCCAATGTTCTTTTCATATCCATTATATAACCATCAATGTCATCATCTAAAAAAAATTTAATTAAAAATAATTTCCAAAAGAATAGAAAATAATTAAATCTATAGGTCCCTTAAGATAATGAAAAAATCATTTTACTACTTTTAGATGGGATTTCGTTGGACTAGATTGATATCTTACACATATGAATAATAAAAACACTAAGATTGGAAGACTGTGAGTAAAGTAATTTAAATTTCACATCATACTTATAAAAATATTTTGATCAATTGGTTTCTTTGTCTCATCAAGATCAGGTGTATTTGAGGTACCGATGGGTGTACTAATACTTTTAGAATTTATATATCCAATATTTTAAAGAAGATCATTTATATAATTCTATTGATATAAATATGATTCTTATGTTTTTTATATTTTCAAACTAAGAAAAAAATTAACTCACACATCATACAAATCTCAATCATAGATATCATAATATCTTTAAAGTAATCTTTTGGTTTTAGGCATGTCGACAACTCTTAAATAGTTTTATTATTAAAGGGTCTAATTAAAATTTGATTTAAAGTATAAGATGTAGTATTAACTGATTCATCCCAAAATAATTAGTAATTTATTATTCACTCAACATGGTTTATGTTATTTATTGAATAATAAAATTTCATCTTTCAAAAACACCATATGTATGAGGGGTTCTAGGAGTTGAAAAGTTATATTTTATATATTTCTTACTACAAAAAGTATCATAATTACAATTTACAAATTCTCCCCCATGATAAATATGAATATTTATAATGGGAAGGTTTTCATTATTTTTTATTTTATCTACAAAGGATTTTAAATAAAAAAAATCTTTAGATTGGATTGTGACAAAATAAACCCATGTGTTTCTAGTGAAATTGTCAACCAATACATATACATAGTATTTTCTCCCAAGACTCCTAGTTTGTGTAGGACTAAATAAATTCATGTGAACTAACTATAAAGAACCAATACTTGGGACTTCACTGATAGTTTTAAAACTAGAACTTATGTTTCTTACCATATTGAAAAAGGTCATGTACAATTGAAGAGTCAAACAAAAGATGATTTATATCTCTAAAAAGTATTTTCTTAGTCAACATAAATATGTTTCTAAGGTTATAGTGTCCCAACTGTCTATTTTATAACCATGATTGATCTTCCATTTAACTAAATATTATTTATATATAATTAGGAAGGTGTAAATATGGTAAAATAATGTATCTCATAATAAATTGCTCTTATATAGAAATATATTCATGCATAAAAACATTTTATGGTCCTAGTTAAGTCAACAAATCATACTTATAGAGTATACATCCATCCTTAAGAAGGATCCATTATATTTTTGAATTCAATATATGATCTTTATACAGTTTGTAAATTAAACTTACATAGGAATTGATCATCCATATAAAGTACCACTAAAATTTCCAAAATTCAATGTTGAGATGAGTCTTAAAATAAAGGTTTCCATCATTATGAAATTTTGGTTCCTTTTCCAAATTTCCACTATAGAGCCCAATTCACACTTTCTTAGTTAAACAATAAACTATATGAAGAGTATATTACTAAATTATCCATAACCTGAATATTTAGGAAATATATTAGAAATTTATATAACCTTATCAAACACATTTATATAACTCATAATAATTAAATGTATTTATCTCATGGCTGACATATTAATTATTAACAATTAATAAAATCATTAGCCATTCCATTTAGTAAATCACATTGATTATTATAAAATAATATATGTAAAAAAATAGGATTAAATAATATAATGAATAAAAAATGAAAAATACTAAAAATATCTATTACCTTTATATAGAGTATAAACATGAAGGAAAATATTATATCATGGAAGCCTAAAAAAACTGGTCATAAATTAGTTTTATATGTATACACTGAGAATGAGGAATATTATGTTCCATATAAATATATCAAGATCGAATATATAATTCAATAAATATGAAAGTGATGAAACTGAGCCATGGGGTAATTTTAATGATAAATAGTATATTATATCTCTAATAAAAGTCAATGACTTTATGGGGCTGGTTAACTAAACTCTTTAATCCATACCCCTTTAATTTTTTAAATGAAATACTGAATTAGTTTATGAATCTTATATTGATATTTTATAATATTATAAGGATTTTGAATATATTTCAAATTATATTAGAAATATGATTTTTGAGAAGTATTTGTCAATTTATGGCCTATATATCATTGGTTGATAAATTATGTTAAGAAAATTATTATTTTCTTTTCACATTTTAGAGACCATTTGATTAGATAACAAAATTACTCTAACTAATTTAATTTTATCGTTGTTAGTATGTGATCCTAAAAAAATTAATTTGGATCACTCTATTGAATGTTTTTTTGACAAATATAACAAATTTATAATAAATTTTTTCACTAAATTAAATGTTTAAATTTATTAATACTTTAAAAAATCATAAACACAAAAATATATATTTTTCAATTAACATAAATGGGACATTATATGTGTTAATTAGTTTGAATAAAAATTTATAATGAACTCCAATTATTTGATATATTATACACTAATTCCGCCATAGAAAAACAATTCATACATAATAATTTGAATAATTTTTAATATAAAATATCATAAATGAATAGAATAATATTTAATAAGGATGGGTGTACAATTATTTTCCATATGGAATCATGTAATATACATATATTCTAATAATTTTTCTTGATAAATGTAATGATATGGATATCATGTTTAATGGCCTTCATTAAAAATTATAAGGTATAAATTATACATTTTTTAGTGGTTATGATGCTCATATCTCTATAATAATGCTTTATAGAGGAATTTGTGAATATATTTTCATGGTAGACAATAAATTAATTGATATGAAAGTTTAATTCAAGGTAAAAAATAAAAATATTCTCCCTAATGAAGAATAAATATGAAATATAATATTAAATTTTCATAAAAAATATTGGGTTTCCTTCAACATACTCAAAATTACTCTCTACAATAGAAGTCTTATTATACATATGAATAATGTAATAGGAAATGTATTAGTTGTGGTTTAACTATTTTCAATGAATGTTAATTAATAATGGATTATAATGAGGAAATATATTGTTATTAGAAGATGAATACCATTTAAAAAATAGGTAATAAATAAAAATTATAATTCATAGTAGAGATAAAAATAACTAAAGAAATAACTCTTGTTAACAGTGATATAAATATCAATGGTTTGCTAGGAAAATATATGGAGTACTCACATTTAGGTACCTAAAAATGTTGAACCGATAATATATTAATTATTCAAAGAAAAAAACCGCCATTAGATTTTTGATATCGATAGTACCACATGTACATTGAAAATATCAAGGATTAGAAAATATAATTTGATACGACTACATTAGTTAAAGTTTTATCCCGTTATAATAGAAACTTTTGAAATTTATATAATTAGTGGGAACGAGTAATATCTATATCATAATATGTGTAGTAATTCGTAAAACAATGAGTAAAATAAATTTTCTTTAAAAATTAAAATTTAACAAAAATATTATAATAAATTAATGGTAGTAGGAAATGAGGATATGGGGATGGAAACCCATTTCTATCATAATAATTCATTCATAAAAATAATCCATAGAACATTGAAAAATATATATAATAAAAGATGGTGTTATTAGATATAATACCTGGTTGATATATCAAGAGATAACTATAGATTTATATGAATATAATTGATAATAGTGGTGTGTAATTATAGTTTCCAAAAGAGAAATTATTGGATTGAATATTAGAATATTTTATTTTATCTTTATCATAACTACCTCGATACACAATATTACATTCTAATACACCCATTAGTTGTCACTAATATATTGAGTAGTAGAATTATTGAAAGGGAGCTATCATGATGTGATCATCATCATTATTATACATTTGTGATGTAGCATTTATTTTATTATTTTTAATTTCAATTATTTTTTTCCTTTTATTACTTTACATAAAAAAATTACTATATTTCCACCCTTAATAAATTTAAATTTACATTTTATAAATACTTAAAAAAATTACAAAATAAATATCCTACAAATTATTTGTTTATGTTTTTTCTAACGATGACATATTTCATCAAAAATAATTTTTTAGGGACAAAATAATTTTTTTTATTAACAGAATTTACACATAACTTTAATAATAACATATAGATATATAACCCCTTATTTATGGATCACACGAAGAATGATATACACCATGGGGGTGAATCGGTGTGTATAGTTTTTCAATCCCATTGACATATCATTCAAATTCAATGACTTTCTCTAAAGATACTCTTATATATTGAGAAGAAATATAAACAACACAATTGTTAATGAGGATAACCTCAAAGGTTGATTATGTCCTCAATGTGTGGGGTTTATTATCCTAAATCCCAGATCCCTTCTTGTTATCAAAGGGAACCCAATTAAGGGTATGAACTTGAACCCATAAAAGTGGTTAGCGTGAACTAGTTAAAATATCACATCAATATTAAAATATGATTCCCATTGAATAATGATCACCAATTAGTATTTGAGTATCGACCTATAATCTATGGATATTGATATTATCCATAATATCTTCATTGTAGTCTTCTTCAATTACTCAAAACATTTGTAAGATTTTCCAAAAGGGATTATGTAATAGTTAAATATATAACACCCATCTTCTTTTCATTTAGTTCTCGTACATTCACTAATATTTCATAAATAAAGTCTATAAAATTATATCAACTTAAATTATCCGAATCTATCAGCCTATATATTAATTCTCATCACTCTCCATGATATCCGAAAACAACACAACCCTTTACTCTCATTTATCAAGAATTTAAAACTTTTAAACCACTTGATGGCATGTAGTGAACCAGCATAAATCACGGGGCCTCATGAAATGTCCCAAAAATCATGGAAACCTCCTACATCACAACTACTTTAGTCAAGAATAACAAAATCATTATAATCTGAATATTAAAAGAAAAAATACATGGAAAGGACTAAGTTATTTCATTTTGATATATAATTATTTGAATTCTAATATAATCTCCTTCAAATATTTCAAACAGGTTATTCTTATGTAGATGAGAATCATCCTAACAAGGATCCATATGCAGGACTTTATGATATCATTCATTCATGTTTACATAACATCCTAATTGTTGATACCATCATCTCTATGAACTAATTGATTCTTATGAAGAATTATATATTACATTACCTCATTCTAACATATATAATAAAGTCAAATAGAATATATTAATTTTTTTTATTAGATTCAATATATCTATTGAAATATTTTCATGAATCGTACTATTATAGAGAAAAACACTCACACACCTACCATAGAAAACTTTACATAAAACTATTGATCATAACTATAATTCATCATTTTTAAATTTATTCAAACATGAATGTTTCTTCATTTTTTGAATGTCTTTTATGAAATGGATATCAACTCAACCAAAATCCTCACTGACTCTTCGAAACTCCATAATGACATATTCAAACATAACTTTTACTCTTATAATGTTCAATAAGACCCATATGAACATCACTTTAACTCTTTCAATGTTCAATATGAATAATATTAATATACTAAAAACTCATTGGAAGTCATTTTTTACACATCCAATATATCGAAATGACTCATTTGATGTTATTAAATAGATATTTACAAATCAAAGATGTATATTCTATGTTTCACTACAACATTATTTTTCCCTCCTCATCTAAAATCAATATCTAATCTAACACTTCAAATAATTTTCTTACATTATCAATAAGTATTACGTCATTGGGGACATCAGTTGGTATACTTATTTCATTAGGTATGTATTTTGGTCTCTTCAGCTAGTTCCCTATTCAAATCATGAGAAATTGTTCCTGTTATTTATTAGATATCATCCTTCAAATCACCTAAAAACTATTTTTTAAAAATAAACTAATACATCATCACTATTCATTAATAAGAGAATTATCAAAACAATGACCACATATTAACTAGTATTGAACAAAACACAACATCACCCTCTAATCGGTTAAAAAATATACCCCTTAATATTTATTATTAAAACAACACATACTTATTACATTATCCCATTGCAATAATAAATCCATAGTGAAAAATATGTATGGGAAAATATTACTTTATAAATAATAATATCCATAAATTATCACCTCTAATAATATTCAAGCATTCTTAGTCTATAAATCAATATCGATTAAATTATAGATCAATGTTATCCATAAAGTAACTAATTTCAAATAAAATTTTAATTACCAAAGACCATTAAAATAAAATACACCAAAACTAACTTAAACATTTATTTCTTACACTAAAAAATACACACATGAAAAAAATATCAAACACAGATAATAACAGCCTACCCTTTGATAAAAAAAATTATTAACAGAAAAATCATGATAACATAGAGGAGTAATCTCAAAAATATTTATATGACTATGTTGGTTTTTTATACACTCCCGTTTATAAATTTATATTCTAAATTTATTAGTTGTGGGACTTTTTGTAAGAATATCAACCAACTATTCCTTAGAATGAAAGAAATCATTTTTCAACATACCCTTGGCTAACATTTCTTTTGGTTGATGAAAATTCTGGTCAATATAATTTAAATTGGAATGAATTATAAGATTTTTGGATATATTAATTTCAATATTTTTATAATATCCTATTACTATTGGATAAATTTCATGACACCGCAGCTTGATGTTAACACTCTTGGGATGCCACTAAGATATGGTAGATAACGATGCATGAATACAACCTCTGATTAGCTACATATTAGAAGAAAGTACCAATGGTATATCTGACACCAAAAATAAAGTAATTATCATATCCTGTGGTATAAATTTAATGACCCCCTCACCTTGAAGATACCACTTTAGGGATGTCACAGAGAGAAGGGATATAATGGTGCCTGAATCCCAACTCTGATGGGCCACAGATAAAAATAAATTACCAATGGTATATCTTACACAAAAAAATAGAATAATTACTATATAAAAATAATATAAAAAAGATTAGATAAGTAACCAAATATATCCTGGTAAAAAAAGATAAAATTTTGCTACTATAGGCTTGTATTTTCATAAAACTGAACAAATTAAAATGAAACTAAAAGTATCCAAAGATAATCCTCAGAAAAACCCAAGGATCAAAAACAGTTATTGAACTACTGCATGAGGTAATAATTTCATTCATGATCAAAACCTATCTATTATGGTCCTGAAAAAATGTTTATATATATGTAGGGTGATCATAATAGGTATACTTAGTAAGATCCTTCTCAGAGCCTCTCTTGAATAATATATACAAACCATACTAACTTATAGTATGTAAAAGATAGAAACTAACTCTCCATTTAAATAGGTTAGATAGATTCCTAGAATAACCATGGATCTCTTACTAATAATCTTATACAACATATACCATAATATCCAATATATTATAAAATAAAGGAACCCTATAACTGCTTCCTAAATAGTCTTACTCTCTACCCCAATGTCACACATATATTGTAATATCTCTCAAAAATTAAGATCCTTCCTAAAGATACTATGTAAACTATTACATATCAAGCCCCCCCATGCATCACAGATTCACATTCACCACATACATCACATCATCTCATCACCAACATCCACATCTCCAGATGGTAACTTTGTAGATTATAGTAACTATCATATATTGTACACCATGTATTATACATCAAACCCCTACTAACCATAAAAAATATGTATAATAATCCATGGGATACTATATCCATAGATTCATGTATTTAAAAAACCACAAGACATCATCTGCCTCCACACAATTATATATTAGAAAGATTCCCTCTGTGCGTATTAGCACATAATATGAATAATATAAAAGAATAGGGAAATATGTGTTAGTGTTCCAAATATTCCTCACCAACCTAGATGTTCAGGAAAACACCATTTAGGGTCCAATGGTATTGGTATCTAGAATGAAATGGGGGTAGAATATGAAATCACATAACATATTAATATACATATAGCTCACAATCCACACTAGGGTAAATAACCTTGACTTAAAATCAACTATAATTATCATATCTCATACACCACACAATTATTTTTATGTTCTATATGTCATATAAGCACAAATATATTTCATGATACATTCAATTAATTATTTCTTTTAAACATTTTATATTTACATTAATTCCCATTTGAATTCTATGACATCCATGTATAATTCAATGTTTTCTAAGGTTACACATGGATTATCACCATTCATCATTCTATCCATTCATCAACCCATTGGGTTAAATTATTGAAAATTCATTAATATTTCATAATTCCACGTATTTTAGGAATCTTTTTAATCTATCATAAATTATTTTTAAACCACCAACAACAAAATTCATAAAGTAGTGGGGAAATTAATGTTAAAATACTTTTTAGATATCAATATGACATAAATTGATATTATGATCAACATAATATCTTATTGATGGATCTATTAAATTTGGGGATGAATTTTAGTCTAAAAATATATATTTAATTGTAATTAAACTAAAAAATTTCACAATCCTATTTTGGTAAAAAGAACATATTCTTACTTAGAATTCAGTATGATTACCTAAGTATAATAATTAATTTTTTTGATATATCATAGTATAATAATCATAATATCATAATATTCTATTATTCAATATAAATAGATCAGATTCATAGAATATCTCATTAACTCATTAGAATTTATCATATTTAGATATGATATGATAAAGCAATTACAACCATGACGTGGAAATAAAAGTCTTGTTGGAAAAAAATAATGTACTAGATATAAAAAAGTGAGAATGAAAAAGATATATTTAAAATGAACATATCTTTTTTAGCCTTAAGAGTAAGACTACTAGTAAACTTGGGTAAAAGTAACCCTTATTTTATATTTACAAAAAACAATTTCTTTCCCTGGAATTAAAATACCTCGATACGAATATTGATTTATAGGTCTACCAAGCCACAGTATCCCTTGATATAATCGATCATGTCTTTATTGGTATATTTATTGTCCCTTGATCATAATGTCACATTCTTCTTATTTCTATCCCCCAGGTTCTAAATCGTAATCATTAATTGGACGCATGATTACAATGTAAATAAATTCTTAAGGGGAAAACCTAACAAGGTTACCTTAAGAAGTCAAAACCCTAAAATAATTTAAAAAGTATAAGAACAATCCATTCAAATTTTCTAATCATTATATCTCTCACACAATGAGAAATTATCAAAAAAAATTGATGAAATACAAATTCTTCAAAATTCTAGGTATTTATTGGATTTTCTCTAATAGTATTCATGGTCATCCAATGGTCGTATTTTCACTACGTTTTTCAAAATTACCTATACACATGAAACATCAATATATATTTTTTAGTTGGTTTCCAACATCATACCAAATTACACCATTATAGTGTAAAATGTTTTCCTTACATTAGAAATTAGTTTTATATATTCACAATTTAAACTTAGTTAGTCCGATGGACTTCCTTAAAAATTTCATGATGATATTTTTTATGAGTGTGAACCTAATGTTTATTAGTTTATCCATCAATCCAATTATGAATAATTTTTTTGTTTGGAAGATAATATATAATGTCTTATATCTAATATGATAAAGTTTAATTCAATTTATATCAGATCCAGGATTATTATGATAATAATAATGAATGATTTTTCAATTTTATTCATGAATACTTTAGAACTAATTCAAAGCATGGTAAACAAATTTTTTTTTACAAAAACATTCTAAAATAAGTTTGGACATGAAAATATAGTAATTAAGTATTTATAAGAGATTTTGTGATTTTTGAAACAAAATTGGTTGTAAAATTAAAATGTATACCTTTTGACTCAATAGTCTCCCACTTTTTGGAACGAAAAAACCTATAATATAAATAAAAAGAAATATTTGAAAAACATACAGTCAATTTTTTTTAGGTACTTTATATGCAGAGTTAAATATAAAGACTTTTCTACCCTTGAATTTATGACTCATCTAAATATGATGATGAATTTGATTAACTCCCCCTTAGGATAAAAACTCACCCTAATGATCATATTCTACCCCATTAAAAAAAACTTGTCTCCCTTTATATAAAATTATCCTGCTTAATGATTTTTAAAAATGAATGGTGAAAATCATGAGTTTCTTGAAAAGGTTTAGAAATAAAGAAAAAACAAACTAGAAAATCATCACGAAAAATTAGTAAAGAATATTAAACTAATCAGAATTTGGAAAAAATTAAAACTGTCGTATTTGGTTAAAAAGAGTAATTTATTAATTGATTATATTCAAATTTTCAGAAAAAAAATTACTACAAGAGTTCAGAATAAAAAATTCATTCTTTCATTATGAGGGATTTTATATGGGATTTGAAATTTTTAAAATTGTTTCTTTACTATTACATCTGCTGGATCTTTTAATCTTGAATCTTAATCTCCTCCTCCTGAGACCAAAACGTTTAGTCATGAATTTCATTCTTTTAAAATAACTATTTATTCTTTTCCATCATCACATTAGCTTCTTCTACGTGATTGTTTTGTCTAAAAAACTCCAACAATAAATATATGATGTTTAAATTTTCAATTTTTATTTCCTGAGTTTTATAAACATGAGTACTTATGAAACATTCTAATATCTGTGAATTTTTTTTAACAGATTGTATGATATAGTTGACTCATTCAACAACTTATTCACATCTTGAAAATTCTAACCAATAAAAATTATATTAGTATCAATCTATTGATACCAATTCACAACATTGTAGCAATCCATTTTTTGAGTAATACAATATTATTATAAAATTTTGAAATTATCCTCTATCTGAATCATACTTTCTATTAAAACATTAAATGATTTCAATTTATCCCATTGATTTTGATTAATCAATTATACCATATTTTTGAGTCATGGTATGTTTTGTATAATTCCTTTAACTCTATGTAATGACCAAATGATATAATCAACTCCTTGTGAAGTTATTGTATTCACTGAATTTTATTCTTTTTCTATTTCAATATGTTGAGAATGACTAGTTTCATTTTCAAATTCTTTTTAATTCCTTTATCATATTTCATTGAGAATAATTTTTCAAATTTGTGTCCAACTTCCTTTATATTATATAATTCAATTATTTCTTCATAATCATAGATAGATTTATTAAATTCTTTCATTTAGTTTTAATATTGCTCATTTTCCTTAGATGAAGATTCAACGTCGACCTTTGATGGTAATTTTTTCTTCTCAGAAATATCAACTTCACTATCCTTATTAATCCTTAAGGTTAAGGCTGGTGATGATGATTGTTCTCATGAAATATTATTGATTTGAAATTTTTGTTCATTAGTATTTTTATTTTTTCTCTCTTCCTCATCTTTTTCATCTTCATCATCTTCCTTATTCTCATATTCTTAATCAAATTAATTTCATTTCTTTATTTTCAACTTCTTCGCCATTTTCATCATTTTCATTATCAGATAATTCTTCTTCAAAAAAAATTATAAAAATTAAATTTCTAATCCTTATTGATCTTTTAACGGTAATATATCAATCCCTGTAGTTCCTTCAACCATTACATAAAATAACTCTTCATAAATATGTGACTCAGTTCTTGATTCACCTTTACTAGATAGTACTGATTCTTCTGTTTTTTCTCGAACTTTCAGTGGTGCCCATATATCAACTGTTTTTTATTTTCTTTTATTAGTTATCAGAGGAACATCAATATGAACGACTAAAGTTTCTTGAAAATAAGATCATGTGTTTAGATTCAGTGGATCTACCTGGGGTATCAAAAGTGAATTCGCTAAAGCAGTTTCTAATCATTTCATTAATCTATCACATAATTGATCTTTAAAAATAATTTTCTTCTTCTTTCTATTCAATGATTATTCTCGCATAACATCATTACCATTTACTCATAAATCCAAGGCCTCCACATGATTGATGTTCATAACTCGAACACCTTATTTTCTCTCATCCTTCTTTCCTATCCTCTCATCCCTTATCTCATCAGTTACTTTCTTTTTCCCTCTATATATTATTATGTGAGGATGACTATTATATTATTTTATTTAACTCCTTTTAATGTTCATATTTATTTTTCATTTGTTTATTTAACTAATCAGTTATATTTAAATATTCTGCTTTGGAAAAGAAATATTTACTATCAAATGTAAATATCATTTTCTTCAAAGTATCAACAATGATGAAAAAAATATTTATCTTCTTTGGCATTGAATTTTTTTCGATTTTGAAATATTTCTTTCTCTAGAATATTAACATTACTAAAATAGTTGTTAAAATGATGATTTTTGACTTTATAGATCCTATATTGATATTATTTATGGAAAGAAAAATGAATCAGATGTGATGTATTTTATCACATTCACAAGAATGTTCTGGACAAAAAACATTAGTACCCTTTAAAGTATCATGATCCCATTTTCTCATAACTATAAATCCCTATATCTATAAAGAAATAACCCTATTATTTTGGGTGAGATGATTTGCATTCATTACTTTTTTTATAATGATCTAATAATTAATATACTACCATATTCTTATTTGAAGAACTACTATCATAAAGTAACTTATGATAAGGGCAATAAGCTTCTCCATCCTATAGTATTTTAAGTATACATTCATCTTTATTATGCGACATTTCGTACCCTTTTTCATATATCATGAAAGATAAGTTTTGTTTTCTATCTTCAATGAAAAACATAAAATCAGTATAGAATGTTCAAATAAGATAAAGGTAAATAAGATCAAAAGACTTATCAAATTGACTTACATATAATTATTTCTATAATTAGAAAAATATAATATTTATAAATTAAGATTTATACTTCTCATAAAAGGTTATTTCTACTAACCTTTCTTTGAAAACAACCCATTTGTTGAAATAATTTACAAAAGATATTGTGTTTTGAGAAGAGATATGGGATTATACCATAAGGATATTTTTAAGCTAGAGGATTTTAAATTCTACAACAATTAATCACAAGAAGTATGAGATATCAAATGAGGGACATGGGGTCCCCCCTTTAAATATGTTATATGAGTAATGATTCATCTTCCAAAAAAACTAAATGGTAAGATTTAATAAAACATGATATGATGGTTTAAAATTACATGGAGAAAGATTTAAGGATTTTTTAACTCTTAAGTTTAAAAATAGCTATAATATTGGGAGATAATATGATTGAAAATAGTATATTTGAAAATCCAAATAATGTTTTTTGAAAAATAAAAAGAATAATAGCAACACCAAGAATAAACAATCATAACAAAATACAACAAAAAATTTAAAATATAATAATAATACCATTTAGAGTATTCGAATTTCATTGGTATGAATAACAAGTTCATATTAAAATATTGAAGACTAACGTGATTATGAAAATTATTCAAATATATAAAATATTTTAGTAAGAACAGATTATGAAAAAAATTATAATCTAAAATATTATTCAAGTCTATAAAATCTAAAACAATTTATGATTCCTTTAATCCTTTTTGGAGTTCTGACTCAAAATACATAATAAAGAAACATTATTTCAATAGACCCATTATGATAAAGTTTGTAAGAAATATAAAAATTTGAAAAATCTAAAATATTTAAAAAAAACATATGTAATCCCCTTATGAAGAGGATTAACGTAATATAAGGAGATGGTTAAATAAGAAGTAGATATGAAGTATCATTCTCCATTGGTCATTCCTGGATTCTTCTTAATATATTCAAATCTATTAGAAGGTAATGGTTTTGTAAAAATATCATTAACTTGATCTTGTATTCTGATGAATTGTAAAATGATGTCTCCTTTAAACTGTTTGATCACTAAGAAGTTGACGCCTAATATCTGTGTGTTTTCAATGGGAGTGATGTATAGGGTTCTTATATAATGAAATGGAACTAGTGTTATAACATACTATTTGATCTTTAGTAAAACTCATTCCATAGTTAGTGAGTGTGGGTTACATCCACAACACCTGAGTACAACAACATCCATCTTAAACAAATTCAATTTCAACAGTGTAAAGTTCTATTGAGTTCTATTTATTACCAGAACAAGAAAATACTGAATCTTATAAGAAATGAAAAGTTCCCAATGTTCTTTTCATATCCATTCTATAACCATCAATGTCATAATCTAAAAAAAATTAATTAAAAATAATTTCAAAAGGAATAGAAAAGAATTAAATCTATAGGTCCCTTAAGATAATGAAAAAATCATTTTATGACTTTTAGATGGGATTTCATTGGACTAGATTGATATCATACACATATGAATAATAAAAACACTAAGTTTGGGAGACTGTGAGTAAAGTAATTTAAATTTCACATCATACCTATAAAAATATTTTGATCAACTTGTTTCTTTTTCTCATCAAGATCCGGTGTATTTGAGGTATCTATGGGTGTACTAATACTTTTAGAATTTACATATCCAATATTTTAAAGAAGATCATTTATATACTTCTATTGATATAAATATGTTTCTTATGATTTTTTATATTTTCAAACTAATAAAAAAAATTAACTCACAAATCATACTAATCTCAAACATAGATATCATAATATCTTCAAAGGAATCTTTTGGTTTTAGGAAAGTCCACAACTCTTAAATAGTTTTATTATTAAAGGGTCTAATTAAATTTTGATTTAAAGTGTAAGATGTAGTATTAACTGATTCATCCCAAAATAATTAGTAATTTAGTATTCACTCCACATGTTTTAGGTTATTTATTGAATAATAAAAATTCATCTTTCAAAAACACCATATGTATGAGGGGTTCTAGGAGTTGAAAAGTTATATTTTATACATTTCTTAATACAAAATGTTTCAGAATTACAATTTACAAATTCTCCCCCAAGATAAATATGAATAGTTATAAAGGGAAGGTTTTCCTTATTTTTTATTTTATCTACAAATGATTTTAAATAAAAAAATCTTTAGATTGAATTATGAAAAAATAAACCCATGTGTTTCTAGTGAAATAGTCAACCAATACATATACATAGTATTTTCCCCCAAGACTCCTAGTTTGTGTAGGACTAAATAAATTCATGTGAACTAACTATACAGAACAAATATTTGGGAATTCACTGATTGTTTTAAAACTAGATCTTATGTTTCTTACCATATTGAAAAAGGTCACGTACAATTGAAGAGTCAAACCAAATATGATTTATATATCTACAAAGTATTTTCTTAGTAAAATTAAATATGTTTCTGAGGTTATAGTGTCCTAAATATCTATTTCATAACCAATATTGATCTTCCATTTCACTAAATGAATGTATTTCTTGGATACTAATTTCTTCTAAGCTATGTGTATAAATGTTCTCATGTCGATTGGAACAAATAAAAATTTCATCCTCATAATTTTGTACTACTTATTTATCATTTTTCAAATTCACATGGTATCCTTCATCAAAAAAATTACTTATGCATATAATTTTGTTCTTAGGACCAATATTAAAAAAATATGTTTGGATGTAATTTTTTATTTTCTATTCATAAATTTGATAAGAGTTTCTTCAATGATTAAATTTTATACTTTAGTTTTATAACAAAATTCATATCCTCTTTAGGGGTAGTTTTAGAATATATTTTATCAAAAAACATTGGTAAATAATTTCTCCATGAAATACCTTTTTATAAATCATTATAAATAGGTTCTTTAAAAAAATCCTTGTCAAGAACATTAGACTTACTTGGTATTTATTTTGTAAGGACAATTATACTTGATTTTTCATTATCATGATTTTATTAACTTTGTAATAATCATTTTCAAAGAGTTTTGAAAAACATGACACGTAAACATAATATGGTGAGAAATGATCTTCTACTGATGAAGATTTTTCATCGAAGGATGTATAGTCCATCTCATCTGGATAATTAGCATTTAATGACTTGTTTCTAAGGTTCTTAGTAGGGAATACCATATACATAGGAAACAAATTTTCATTAGTATCCTAGAAAATAATAACAATTTTCTACTGTCTAGAACAATTATTATCATAAGTGTTATCTAAGGAATATACTCCACTTTAACTACAAGAATCAGTAGCTTTAAGGATATTATTTCTCTTAGATCTGTAAAATCACTTGGAATTAATTTCTAAATTTCAATATTTTCTACATTTTAATTTCCTAATTGTAAAATCTAGTCTGATATATCCATATTTGTTTCATTTATAAAAAGTGACTTCATCCTTATTATCGCTTCTGTCCTTATTACCATTCTTATATCCGTATTGAAAATATTTCTTTCCAACTATATTATTCATCCCTCTTGAAATATTTTCCAATCAATTTTCAAAATTTTCTAATAAACATGAGTTCGATTGTATATAAATTTTTTTGGTTGATTTCACTACTTTCCCAACATACTTAACAATAAGGGTAATGTAGATATTGGTGCAAAATAAACATCACCATTTTTATTTTTAGCTATTCTAAAATCCCTTTTCAATATTTTATCATACATAATAATGATTCTAATAAAAAAATTCAAGATTAAAATTTTTCATCCTCCTTGTATAATTAAAAAAAATCCTCTTAGTCTTCCATTAATAGGGAATGATATAAATAAATTTATCAATAAGTAATTAATCATATAATCCTTTTTGTCTAAGATATTGTAAAATATTTATGATAGTAAAAAGAATTTGGTGGATCTTGGAAATGGATTATCCAGGTAAAAATTAAAAATATTGATATTCATCTATTAACATTTAACTTTTAGTTTCATTAACCTAAGAAGTAACAAAATATGTAACTTTTCACTTCTTCTAAATACTGTTTGCAGCTTCAGAGGATGGTATTTGGCTATAGATGCTTCTCATCAAATAAAATATGTGTTCCTTTCATTCTAGTCTAGTTGATTCTCTTTATTTTTTAATGTATGGAGGATGTAAGTTTTTTATAAGGTATTTTTAATATATAGTCACCATGAAAAATTTATCAACCCCAGTGTTGATAATGAGAATTTTTAGTCTGTCTCTCCAATATTCATAGTCAGCACCATCAAAAGTTGGTGTCCTATTAGGATTGAGATTATATATGGACCAAATTTTTTGAAAAGCAATATTAATTGGAAAACATTATTTTCCACAAACATATTAGTGTTACAAATATTTATGAACAAATATTTTATAAAAAAAGTTATCAGAATTTCAATAGTAAATAAACAATAATTCAAAAAGTATATAAGAAGGAGAAACTTTTTCTAGTTCCATTTTTTTATGTAAATATGAGTTATATTGATATTATGATCATAAGAATATCTTATTGATGACTCTATTACAAGATGGGATGAAATTTAGTTTAAATAAATTTGTTTAAAATAATTAAACTGAACAATTCCACAAACCTCTTTTAGTAAAAAGATTACATTTGGACATGGTCCTCAGTCTGATTACCTATTATTCAAAATCAAAATTATTTTGATATATTATAGTATAATAATTATAATGACTTATCATTAAATTAAACAATATAAATATATCAGATTAATAGAATATCTTATTAACATCGTAGAGTTTATCCTATTTAAAAATGTTATGATAAAACAATTACAAACATTCAATATAAATTAAATAATTATAATAAAAAAGTTATTAAATGGATAAAAAAAAGTAAGAATGACTTAAAACTATTTAAAATCCATATATCTCACTCAAACTTAAGAGTATGGTAGCCACGAGCCTTAGATAAAGGTATCCCTTGTTTTATAATTACAAGAAAGTTTACCTTTCCTCGTTAAGGAAAGCCCTAAATATGAATATCATATTTTCTGTCTACATATCCTCGTTAGCCCTCGATCTGATAGATGGGTTCTATATTACTATCCCCATAATCCCTGTATTATAAGATCATATGCTCCATATTTATATCCCTTCATGCCCTTGATAGTAATCATAGATCAGACACATGATTACAATGAAAATAAATTCCTATGGGGATAACCTGAAAATGTTTCCTTAAGATGAAAAAACTCTTAAACAATTACAAAAAATACTAAGAAGAATTTGTTCAGATATTTTAATATTTAGATATACCACACACAGATATAATTTAGAGTGAAATTGATCAACTATAAAGACTTAAAAGGCTGGGTATTTATAGGAATTTCTTCAATGATCATCTTGATCATCCAATAGTAATATTTTCTCCAAGTGTTTTTCAATTACTATGACATCGGGCACTTCAATGACTCTTCTATAACTGATTTTCTTAAATTGTATATATTTACACTATTGAAGTGTTAAATGTTTTCCTTATATAAAAAATTAGTTTTCCATATTAAAAATGCAATATTAGTTAGTCTGATATAATTCATTACAAAGGTCATTAAGATAATTTTTATGATTATTAACCTGATATTTATCATTTCCATCATCATTCTGGTTATAAATATTTTTTTGTGTGATAGAAAAGACAGAAAGTCTTATATATTATCTAAAAAAGTTGAATCTGATGTTTATCAGGTCCATTCTCATTACAATAATTATATAAAAGGATTTTTAGTTTATATTCCTAAATACTTTAGATAATATTTTATACATGGTAAAATATTATGTTTTCAAGAGAAACATTCTAAATAACTGTAGACACAAAAATTTAGTAATCAAGTGTTCAAGAAAGAGTATTCGATTTCCAAAAAAAATGGAAAATTTAAAAGTATAACTTTTTAATCAATAAAAAGAAACATAGTAATCCTGGTATTAAAATATACTTCGAATAATAAATAATCTCATATTTTAGCATAACAACAATAAGAAATTTTTATTTAACCCGCTCCATCAATCATGTTTCCATCCATGATACCACCATGCATATCATCTTATATACCTCAATAATATGAACTAAATAATTCCAAAATCTTAGGCACCCCTTCCCAATTATAATCAAAACATATTCACACATAGGCCCACATCACATCAAATATAATGGTTCATAACTAGAGAAATCACCCAAGTATGAAAAAAAACAAAAAATAGTCAATATGGAAATTATGAGTAAAAAAATAATCCCTTATTCATAACAGAAAAGGCTCAATTTTCTATAAACATTTATTTATCAAACAACCAATTAATTATATTATTCAAATTTTTAATTAATTTATCATTGGTTAAAACCATATGAGTCTAAAAGAATCATCTATAATGATATTCCATACATTTAAACATACATTTAATAATGACTTAAAATTTAATCTATCATAAGAAAAAAGAAATTGTTTCACAAGACTATTTATTATTTATTCAATAAATAATAAAATATTTTTGGTCATTATCAATTTTCAAATAAAAAAAATCATAAACCACAACATGGACATTAATAGGGTAATTCCCCGAATATATAGTCATAACATTGTATTTTATGGAGTGTTTGACATGAAACCCCTAGAATGTAAGGGAAATAATGTCATGAGAATTTATAATATATTTACTATTTAAAATAAATTAAATATATTTTGTATATTTCAATTCATGAGACACTAATTTAGCATATTTCTCACACAACAACAAGTTCTTCAATGGTTTTCATTATATTCATGATTTAGTTTCACCGGATAATAATATATTATAAAAATATTTTTATTTAATATTATAAGATATAACCTAGCCATTAAATTAGAAGTTATTAATAAATTTTTTCTAACATATTAAAAAATATGGTTTGCATAAAGATAAAATTAATTCATTTGTTATTTTTTTATTATAAATGAATATAAGAACCAATTGAATATAAATGGGCTGCTTTTATAAAAATGTTTTAATGATCACAGAGTTGTTTTATCAAAATAAATTAAATAAATAATAATTAGAGATATATCATAATGATATATATATATATATTATTCAATAAAATATTTTTTATATTCATCCAAAAGGTTTTATAGACAAAAGTTAAGAACAAACTCACTATTACACTTAAAATACAAAAATTTTATTAAGACTCATTTACCTCATTTTAATGGAAAACCTACTTTAAATAAAATTTTTTCACTTTAATGAAATTATATGTCAGAAGAAACATAATTATTTCTATTGGAACATAAAAATTTGGTTATAATGATTTTTTTTGTAATTTTTCAGTATAGTTTCATTTTTTAAAGAATAATTTAAAATACTAAATTTTAATTGAGAACTTGTTTTTCATAAAATTTATTTATAAGATTAAAATTTATTTTAAATTAGATTTAAAGTTTAATTATATCATTTTTTCAATTAATCCAATTTATATCCTTGAAATCAATTTTAATTTGATATTTAATATAAAAACATAGCAAACTTTTGAATGTGTTTACTTTAAAAACCTGCATTGTTGTCATTTTAATGGGATTAAGTTAAATTAATTTCTGCCACTTCGGTGATTAGAATTTGTAAAAATGGATTCCATATTTTTTATCCTATTA
Source organism: Viscum album (assembly GCA_963277665.1). Classification (NCBI taxonomy): domain Eukaryota; kingdom Viridiplantae; phylum Streptophyta; class Magnoliopsida; order Santalales; family Viscaceae; genus Viscum; species Viscum album. The sequence continues at coordinate 663,431,125 of OY728150.1, forward strand.
ATTTTTAATCTAAAATAATTAAATCTTAGTTTTCTTCAAAAATAAATTTTAAAGTAGAAAAAATTAATTATAAGGATTAAAGTAAAATTAATATTAACAAAGGACTAAAACTTAAACTAAAGATCCAAAATGACATAGAAACTTGTCCAAAATTAATTTTATGGTCATATTTATACCTTATTATCCCTTTTATATAATAGTTCTATTAATTTTATCCAGCTTCAGTGGAAAAAACGTGATTTGAATTCCTTTTTCCAAAATATACAAGAGTGTCACTAATCCTCCCTTATAAAAAGGCCTCATCTCATCCCACATCCTCACACCTCTCTAGACACATTGGATTAAAAAATATATTACAAAATATCTCCTAAAAATTCTTCCCCTCATAATATAATCCTCTTCTTGGGAATAAAGCCTTCCATGTAATCCCTTTGGTGAAAAACAAAAGAAGTTGTCCAAAGAAGCGATAACAGATTTCTTCAAGTTCTCCAGTTTTATTTCCATTACCCACACCATTAAATATTATTATTACATGATTATATGAGAAAACATTCCTAAATATAATAATATTTTTTATTCTATGTTTTCTACATAATGTTATGCAATCTCTAATCTAAGGGGTAACAAACATATTGTTTATGTGTATGGAAAACTACCGCCTCACGAAATGCTGATTATTCGTTTTTTAACTTATGACTTTTCATGGTTTGGAATAATGATGTAAACAGTGTTTATATATTTTATATATGATATTTATTATGTCTTAATCTTTATTTATTCCTATTATAATACATATCCTTATACATTATGTTTTGTGAAAATATGATAACATGATTTCTGGACATGTGCACTACCTCCCCCTCAGAACGATGTGATTCGTTCACACTATACATGGAAAGTTTAAAGGATGGTTTTACTAAAAATATGAGACATATAAGAAATAAATATAATAAATTAATTATAATATAAATATGTATCATTTAAATACCATTATTTTAATACGACATTGACATTAGAGTAGTGTTCATCCATACATACAACATACGACATCCATGAACGGTGCGTTTAATTTATTATATTTGAATAATATATATTATTATAAATACATATGTATTGAATATATATGATAATTATATAATTATTTAAATTATTTATATTATTAAATCATTTTCTATGATATATGAATACTAAGAAACAAGTTGAAATATACCAACAAACTAGGCAGTTAACATCCAAAAATAGTGTAAATAATGGAATATTGTTATCAAGAATTATAAAAATGTGATTTATAATATTATAGGAAATAATATTGTTATTTATTAATTTATTAATATTATTAATACCATTATACACGAGTTTAAAGGATGGACACCCCAAATGCAATGCATAGAAAGAAATTTCATCTAAATTTTCATTCTATTGAGAATAATTTGTTATTATGAACCAACCCACTAGTATGTTGTGTATATACTACCGATTGAGATGTTATATCATGAATACTAATATTAAAATTCTTTTATATGTTTAATTTAATGTTTTTTCCTTTAGGGATAATATGATTCAAATGTTTCAAAATGGTATGAGATACTTTGGAATGTTTAATGACTATTCTCCTCAAGAACATTTTTAATGATTATCATTGGAATATAATTTTTGTTGTGATAGTTAACGTTATCTTGAAAAATTAACATATTGTAATCATTTATATATCCAATTTATTTGGTGATGTGTATTTTTTATTTCTAAAAACGTTCACCATTTTTCATATGGTGTTCACTTTGACAGTTATTTGATTGATTGGGAATTATTAAAAAATCTGTACATTTTATTCAATACGGATAGTTGACAAGGAATATTTTATATTGAATTAATTTATTATTAGAAATTATAAATTATTTTAAAACTAACTTATTGGAAAATATTGGACTTTATATAGCTCCTTGATGCACCAATAGGTTCTCATAATTAAATTATGTTATCCAAATTAAACATGATTATACCAATAGTTTTAAACTATCTGGAGGATAGATCTTGAAAGTATAGGTTCTCTTGTGACATAGAGATGAAATCCAATAATTTAGAATTTCCATAATATATATTTTAGTTATAATTATCATCATCCATTAGGTTTTCATATGATAAAATCTATGGATGCATTTCATTCTTAGTTTATTGATTAAATGTCATTTTTTAGTTTCTCACCTTTTGATGTTGTTTATGCCTTATTTAGATATTTGAATTGCATGTGTTATCCCCTCTTTACCATTCCATGTTAATTTATTCTCATTATCTAATTATTAATTCCAATTTAATTACCCTTACTGATAATTTTTGTTCAACCTTATTGTGATTCATTTCCCTAGGTTATAAAGAAGAAATACTTTAATAAGCATTCAAGGATGTAGTTTATTTCATTTAATTATGTATTTTGTTTTTATTTTATATTTCCAAATGTAATATGGGTATCATTCATGTAAAATTTCATTCCAATAATACTAAATTGATTGGTCCCTTAATATTTGACTCATTATAATCATTTCAATGTAATAAAATAATGCACCAACTATAGACTTCTGGGGTCAGGGTGCTATAGTATGTATTAGAGGAAGTTTAGTATCATCCTTGGAAACTAGATTTAGGAAAACATATATTATATATCATTACCCTAAGGTATAATTTGGGGATAATTATTGAAGAACACCAATGAATTTTTTTAAAGTATAGCTTTTCTGGGTCATCCTAGCAATACATCCGTGTCTAGATACTAAAGTGGATATTGTTCTAGTAGATATGCACATTATAGTAACAACACAAAAAAGGTGTGTTAGTAATAACTTGGTGTAAACTAGTACCAGATAATAGGACTTAATGTGTAGTTGTGTTGACACCATTAGGGGATATGATTATGAAAATTAATATTTTCTTTTCAAACCATTATGAATGATATGAATAGATAATGATAGTGACCTACCTAGGTTAAACATAAGGTGTTTTAGATTGATGATAAAGTGTCATGATTTATAAATCCTATAAATGATATTATGGTTAAAACCTATATGAAGGAATCTATGTTGAAATAATTGGATGAAGTATTTATTTATTGAGGTTTTATTAGAAACCATATTTAAAAGGAAATTTAGTGATTAGCATTATTTCAAGGATGTACATAATATTTATTTTGGAAATCATAATAATATTGTTTTAGAAAATGACAACATGTTTTCCAGGTGACAACCGACCATGTTCATCCGAGCCATGGATCTTGAACCCATGGCCAAAGGATGATAAGGGTTTCACCCCAACCCCTGAACAATAAAATTTCCTAGTGGATATGTCATTGTTTTAGTTAAAAAATTCGAAATATAAATATTAATAATGAACTTGTAGTTTATCTTTTAGGGTTTATATAATAATTTCATAACCACATTAACATTATAGGACATTTAGAGACAAATATTTATACTTTCCACACTATTATACTCCTTAAGATCAGTTAAATGTTTATTTTAGTTTTTCAAGAGTCAAAATATAATTATTGGATAACCATTTCTTAAAATAATGTATGAATTATAATTTGGTCAAAGTTAAAAACAAATGATTAAAAAATTAGAAACATGTTACGTAAGTGCATTTCCATATATTCTTAAGAAGTAGAATGATTACTGAACACTGAGAAAATGACTAAAAAATGTTATCCTAATAACTTAATTGTTGTTTAACTGATGGCCTTCAAAAAGATCACTAATTTATGAATTTTAGTCTCTCACATTCTATTGAACATTCACTTGTTTTTGATTTATGACCTCAATCATTCCATATAAATATTTATATTTTCCCAGCAAGTAAATATCTCTACTTTAGAAAAATTCTCATACTTAGAGATCTAGTTATATATGATTCCATGTGACCTTTATACTTCCCATTATCTACGTTCTATTGGATTTAATATAAAATCTTCTCATGATGTGGGATTTAAAAATAAGAAATATTTGACAATCAATCTCCAGGATCGAGTTTAAATTCCAAGTACTCAATTTAATTATAGTGAGGAGAATGTAACACCCTAAAAATCTAAAGTATGAATACTGTATTCAATAGAATTTGTGACACGCAACACCAAGAATGTAATGAAATTTAATATCTTAAGTATTAATAACATATTAACTATTTTAAATAAATTTAATATATTTTATAGGTTTCAAAGGCCATGACATTGAGTTTGAGTACGTTACATGCAACAACTTTCTTTTCAATGGCCTGTGTTAAATTAAAGTTTGAGTTTCACCAAACAGCAATATATTATTAAAATATTATTATTTAATATAATCAAATGTAACTGATAATTTAAATTAGCATTTTTTAATAATATTAACTAACATATTAAAATATATGGTCTATAAAAATAGAAAACTTATTCACCGGTTACAAATTAATTAAAAAAGAATATAAGATCCTATTGTATATAAATTGAATGTTTTCATAAAGAATTATTTTTTGGTTCAACAAGCTATTTTATCCTAAAAAATTAAATTAATTACAATTAGCGAGTGATATAAATTTAATATTTATATTATATATTTAATAAAATATTTTTAATATTCATCCAATAGATTAGATATAAATAATATAATAAAAACCGATCATGACATACAAAATACTATATTTTTATTAAGGTACTTGTATAGCCATGTTATGCAGAACCTATTTTAAATCCAATATTTTGAACTATAATAAATATTATATGTCAAAAAACATAGTATTTTAAATAAAAACATAAAAAATAGATTATGGTGGATATTATGTATTTTTCTATGAAGTTCTATTTTTTAATGAATAATGAAAAATGATGAATTTTAATTCAAATATTATTTTTCATCTAATTTATTTATAAGATTAAATAATATTTTAATTTTGTTTTAAAGATTAATTAGATAAATTTTTATAAATTAATCCAATTCAAGTAATTTTAATAAATTTCACATTGAAATTGAATATAAAAATGTAGAAAACTTTTGAATGTTTATACTTTAAAACCCTGCATTGTCATCTCATCTGTGGGATTCAATTTAAATAAATTTCAACCATTTGAAAGATTTTAATTTGAAAAAATGGATTCAATATTTGGAATAAAAATAATTTATAATTTAATAAATTCCAACATATTTTTAACTAAAAATAATACTAAAATTAATTAAAATCAATTACAAATATTGAGGTGAAATTAAATTTAATGAGGGACTAAACATTAAACTCAAGGGCCCAAATAACCATGAAATTTGTCCAAAATAAAATTTCTAGTCATATTTAGAACCTATACTGCATTGGATCAAATTTTTACTATTATTTTACCCACTTTAATTTGAAAAAAATTGGATGAAATTTTCTTTCCCAAAATTTACAAGTGTGTCACCCCTCCATCACTATAAAAAGTTCTCCTATCCTCCCACTTCCTCACACCTCTCAATCCAAATTGGATTGACCAATATTTGAACAAATAGATCCTAAAAATCCATCCAATAATTCTATAATTCACCCATAAATCATAAATTTATCCAAGTAATCCCTTTGGTTGAAACCATAAAGAGTTACCCAAATAAGAGATAACATCATTCCTCAAGATCATTAGTTTAATTTCTATTCTCTACACCATGAAGTCTCCTTAATTCTTGATAATATAAATAAACAAATATCCCCAATTTATAAATATTTTTTATAATATTTCAACCATAACATACAAAAAATTCTATCTAATCGGTAATGAATATATTTTTTATGTGTACGAAGAACTACAACCTCTCAAAATAATGATTGTTCATTTTTTCCTTCACCACCATTTGTGGTTGGGTATTTTGATGGAAAATATATTTATATATATTATATATGATATTAATTATCTATTTATTCTTATGTAATACATTTATAACACATACCCGTATACTTTACATTTTTTAAAATTATGACAACTTCGTTTTTGGAGGTGTGGTGTATCGCCCTCTCAGACTGAGGTGATTCGTTCACACTATAATTAAATCCTCTATAGAAAGGTTTTACTTAATATATAACATATATGTGACATAATTATTATAAATTAATTATAATATACATATTTAAATTTTTTTATCACTCTTTTAATATGAAATATTAATGAGGGTATCGTTCATGCGTACGTACAACCTACCATCTCTATGAATGGTGAATTTCATTTCATATCTCCACAAATTATAGATTATCATGAATTTATATTTTCTGAATATTTATGATCATTAAATAATTTCTTACAACAATTATATAATTAATTAATAATAAATTTAATATGAACCATAAACATCAAGTTAAAACATATTGGATAAACTAGGCAATTGACACCTGAAATAGTGAAAATAATGGAAGACTTTTATCAAATGGGTAATAATATATTACAAAAAGATAATATAAGATTCAATAACCATGAATATTGTTCATTAATAAGTTATTAACAATCTTAAAACCATTATAATGGATGTTAAATGTGTATCACCCAAAAGGAAATGCATGGTAAGGGATTTCGTCTCAATTTACATTCCATTGAGCATTTTTTTTTGTTATGCATCTACTCACTTTTATATAGCATATATACTTCACATTGACATGTAATATCTTTAATATTAATATTCTAATAATATTCTATGTTTCATTTAATTTTTATTCTTTATGGATATTATGATTCAAATTTTTTAAAGTGGTATGGGCCACTTTTGAATGTATAAAGATTAGTCTCCTCAAGAACGTATTAAATGATTGTCATTGTAATATAAAATTCCTTTAGATTTTTATCATTCTCTTGAAAAAAACCACCTTATTTTAATTATTTCAATATCCACATTTTTGTCTTAAGGACATTATTATTTCCTTAACTGTATAGCATTTTTCATATGGTGTTCACTTTGATAGTTCATAAATTAAAATGGGAATTATTAAAAAAAATTATATTATGTTAAATAATGATAGTTTTTAAGGAATATATTATATTGATATAATTTATTATTAATTATTAGTAATTCTTTATACATTAAATTTGGGGTGTAACCTAGACTTTATATATATCATAGATGAATAGATGGGTTCTCGTGAGATATTTATGTTTTCAAAATTAAATAGGTTTCTACCAAGAGTTTTAAAATATTTGGAGGATGGATCTTTATAATATAGTCTCTAATTTTTCATAGACATGATGTCTAGTAATTAAGCATTTACATCATATATATTTTAGTTATCATTTTTATTATCTATGAGGTTTTCATATGATAAAATCTACGAATGTATTTCATTCTTACTGTATTGATTAAATGGAATGTGTTTTCAGTTTCTCACCTTGCCAAATTGTTTATGCCTTATTTAGTTGTTTGAACACCTTGGGTTATCAACAATTTACCATTACATATTAATTTATTCTCATTGATTCATTATTTATTCCTCTTTACGTAACATAACTGATCATTTGATCTCACCATAATAATGTTTCAATTCCCCATGTTATGTAGGATAAATACTTGAATAAGTGTTCATGGATACAGTGTATTTCATTTTATTGACTATCAGGTTTTTATTTTCTATTTCCCAATGCACTATGGGAATTATTCATATAATCTGGATTTTCAAGACTACTAAACTAATCGGTCTGTTAGGATTTAATTACTTGTAATCATGACATTGTAATAAAATAATTCCTCTACCCTAGGATTATAGGTTTGTAGAATTATATATAGAAAACTCCATTGAAAAACAATAGAAAAACCCTTATCAAAGTGAAAACACATGTGATTGATATAACCAACACAAAAATTAGTTCACTAATTTGGATTAATATTTATTAAGGTTAATTTAATAGTTACCCAAAGAGATAAATCATTATAACCTTACATTTACACATAAATAATAATAATCAATGAATCCCCTATATTGATTTATATTTTCAACATTCTTCAAAAAATAAAAAAAATCAAGGATCAAACACCATCAAAAGAAATGCCTCTAAGGTAAAGGAAGTCTTTTTAGAACATAACATATACAAGCCACTAAAAGAACATACTCATAATTCATCCCCAGTATATAGAGTTTTTCCATAATGATTACTCTTTCTAATAGAAGATTGAAATGAAGTAGAGGAGGGAAGGGTATATTGATCAAGATCATATGATTTTAATCACTAAAATAAGGGGTGAACACATAAAATGGTAAATCCCCAAGAATAACATAGTACAATGAAAAAAAAAGAGTTCAATGTGTCACACCAAAACATATGTAATTAATGAATGAGCCTCTCTTGTCCATGTATTTTTATTTTTTGTGGAGTTAAAGGTGAATGATGGTTTAAACTATCATTTTTATCTTCATAATGAAAAATTTTCTAGACCACAGCCATGGTGGTGGATTTTTCCTACATTCATGCTTACTGTGTGAAATAACAGGTTCCAAATTAGGCTCAGTGTCAATCATGGTATTCTAGTATCCATCGAATATGAAAAAACTTGAAATATTCACCTCGGGCATGGAAGAGTCTATAGCCACTCCAATATAGCTGAGGTTTTAGGATCAGTGCTTAGATCTCCTAAAAAAATCCACTACAATTATGGTCTATGTCATGAGGGCATGGTGGTGGGGGTTTTATTTTTTTAAATGCATGATATACTTCTAATAATTAAGGGTGGTTACACTAGTTGTGTATAACCATAATGGGGTTTGGAAGTGTTTCTTGACATACTTTTCATCTTTAAATAATTTTCTCACACCCCTTTGGATAAAATATAAAATTTAGTGTCTTTTATGAAGGTTCTGGAACATTTCACTCCCATCCAAGAGTGGATTTTTTGTTTCCCATCCTTTTTTTATTTATCCATGTAGATCTATGATTGTGTGGACAAAATCTACTCATTTAACATCACTAGATCCAACGGAAATAAGTGTTTATTTTATCTTGAGGAAAGTTTCTCTATCATATGATATATACATGGTGATAAATATCTTATTATTATATCCTTCTATATTTATTAGATGAAATTTTATATTTATATGAACTTTTCTCTTTTCATAATATTTTTTTTAAAATGTGTTTTCCTTGAAAGATGGACTTTACAAACATGGTGTGTTTAAAAAAGACTCAAAAAAGAATTCAAATGATAATGGTTCTTCAAGAATGGAATAAGGATGGTATACTACAGAATTTTTTTTATGAAATAGTGGTAATGAAAAAATAAGTGTATATTCATTGGAGTGTTTTTTTATGAATCATCATTCCGTTTTCAGGAATATGATGGTATTTTAGAATCACATTAGAAAGGCCTTGGAATATAGGGGAAATCTATAAAAATAAAACCCCTAGGGGAGGTATTTATGAATAGGGGATATAATAATGATGCCATAGTTTCTAGTAGGTATCCTTTCTACGGGAACAAGGAAACTACACTTTATAGCTCACTTATTCTTGAATTTTTTTTCAGGGTGTTCTTATTTGTGAACATCATTCTATCATTGATTTCCCGTTTTTATGCCTTCTGAATTATTTTTTTTCATGTATATTGATATGATTATTTTCCTTCTTAATATGGATATTTATTTTAAAAACCTATTTTTATATCTATATTTACATCATGGATAAATGATATATCATATTGAATTGTTTTTTTAATATAACATGTTTTTTAAAATAAAACCAAATTATCATTTTATATGGAAAGTTGTATATTTTTAAATATTTTTAAATATTATATATATAGGAAATAAAATATTTATGTGGTTATACAATTTATAGATTCTTGGAGGTATAATATTTATCTTTAATGATCACATACTAGTTTTCCTATATCTTGTTTGTATCTATGGTTTTGTAGCTTACATATAAAGGGATGAGAGTAATGTATAGGATGGATCTCCTATATTGTGTTACCATTTTAGTGGGTTTGGATTGTGGTGACATATAGTATCATGGATATAAACCCAAGGGTTTTTTGGGATTCATATTCATTGTCTATCATTATGTTCATTTAAACCTTATTATCTAGTTTTTGGATTCTACCTTTATGGGTTTTGTTATCTTGACATAGGATATATCTTGGAAAATCTTCTCATATACATTTTTTTCTATCTTTCATATGACCATTTAGAGTAAAATAATCCCCATGTTTCTTTGTATGGTACCTTTATTCATGTTTCAATCCTTTGGAAATCGAAAACACAGTCTAAAAATAATAGAGGGGATGTTTAGGTGATATTTTGGGTTGACTTTGGTTGGGCTATTTCAAATTGGTATCATAGGTTATGGTTGTAGAATAAGAATATACTTGAGTTTTTCTATCACCTTTATATATATGGGGTTTATTGATATATAGAACATATTTTAATCATAACCTGATAAGAATTATGGATATTTTTCTATCTATCTCACTTTCCTGAAAAGCCTCAAGATAACATGTGACATCTAGGATGATCTACACCCTTGTTGTGAGATTTATAATTTTTGGATTCATTGTTCTAAATTATATTTTCCTTAAAGAAATTGAATCTATTTTAAATGGTTATTATTATACTATTTTATATATTACTGAACCTTCAAGAAGAAATTATCAAGGTATTGGAGAGGAAACTACGGAGGAATCCCCAAATTAGAATCCTCCAATTGACTTGGTTTTAGTGAAAACTATTGTAGAATAGTCTAATATATAGTCCAAGTCACTAATTTAGAATTGAAATATAGAGAGGACCATGCTATGGAATTCACTAAGTACCAACAATAAATCTGTCATGGTTACAATTGACCATATAAATAATAAAAATTGATCAATATGATTTAGGGGATTTTTTACTTCTAGAAAACATTAAAAGACTAAATTTTGGATTAACCTAATATCTTCTTGAATGGTTTTAAAGGACTTGGGAATAATTTATTATGTAATAATCTTTTGAAAAAGCTCCACATGTGTTACTTTTATGAATGCCTTCAATTAGAAGTCATATCATAATACACTGAGATTGGTAAAGGTAATGGAGATAATTTTTTTTGGATTTGGGAGATCGGTCTATCTTGGTTTATTCTACACATTTTGTGGAGTTGGTGAAAATTTTCCTAGAGCATGTTTTTTATGAATATTTCAATGTTTGTAGGTTCGAGATGGGATATAGGTGATACATTTGGTATATACTTATTTTTATGGTCTCAACTACCTTTTCAGAGGTTGTGTATGACAAATTTATAGATGGGATGGATATATCATGGAAGATAAGACTATTTATATAATCAGGGATATCAAGAAGTATATATATTTAATTTTTTTGATAGTAGAAGAAGTGGAGTGACCAGTTTCAAGGAAGTGGTAGGAGTTCACAAAAGATATCATGAAAAAGTCAAGTGTTCTCTTACCATTGTGGGAGAATGGGATAACTTATGACTAATTATTAGATTGTACCAAGGGTATGCCACACAATTTATAATTATACTAATCATTAATTCTTAATTGAGTGACAATCATAGGGATGTATAGCTGAATAAAACATTACCATGTGATCTCAGTTTATACCAGAAACACTAAAAGGGGTAGGATCTAAACCGCATGCTATTGGTTGTGCTCTAGTTTCCAATAAAAGGTTTTATGAGGCTGGATATATCTATGTAGTAGAGTGGGATATAAATTATTAATATAGAGGATTATTTACTGTGAGAGGTGAAATATTTATTTTATCCTACGTGGTTATGGATTTATTTGATATTGGTTCAACTAATTATTTTTTATCACCCAATCTAATCTATGTATTGAACATGTGATCGGATAATATTTTTTTCAGTATGAATATTTCCACTCCTTTAGGATATAAGTTATCGAAGTGTTTTAGATATCCTGGGTGTTAGGTTATAATCACTAACCACAGATCTATATGGTACTTTTTATATCTTAATCTTGATCCAGTTAATCTCATCATGGGAATAGATTTGATGATTAGCTATAAAGCTCATATTGATTGATATCATTATATTTTTTGTATTTCTTCTGATTGTGTCAGTCATGGATTTTTGGATGACTGGGATCCTAGATATTGGATATTAGGTCATGTTTCCCTGAGTGATGTGATGACCTCATTCCAATTATAGAATAATTTTCTTAATGTTCTTGATCAACATTGTAATGGACCTCTCCTATGTTAGTGAGTGAGTGTCCTAATATTTTTACAACTGAATTATATAGGTTTTCATCTTATATAGAATTTGAGTTTCTTATAAACATAATTTTTGGGATGAGTTCTATTTCCTTACCTTTCTATAATATGGAACATTCTGAATTAAAATAATTAATTTTTTATCTTAATGCTCATGAGGATAAGGGGTTTATTTTTTATTATTTCACTTTGTGATTCACCAGAAATCCTTATAAAGAACGAAAATGGGACTCTCTAAAATTGTGTTGATTAATAGAAACTCATCCAGGTGATAGTTAAGAACAAATATCGATTAAATAGGATTGATGATATTTTTAATCAGCTCGAGGAAGCTAATTGGATTTAAAAAATTAACATGAAATTGTGGTACCGTCGACTAAGGTTCTGAGATAAAAAATTTCTTGAAATGGTTTGTATGATAATGTATTGGTATTTTGTGTATTTGGTCATTCTGTCTAGACTTAAAAATGATCATGTGGTTTTTTAGTTGATGAATTCAATCATTATCCATTTCATGGTTTCTTTCGCGGTTATTGATTTGGATGATATCCTTGTTTATTATAGACTATAACAGGATCATGCTAGTTATTTCAATATCATTATTGGAATCAAAATTTAGTTTATTTGTATAGGAATCAATCTAAATTTCATTTCTCTATGTCAGAGATGAAATATTTCAGTCCTATTATTTTTTAGAAAGTTGACACTATAGATCCCTTGAATATTTGGCTAGTAATGTTTTGGGAGTATATAATAAATGTGATTGAAAACAATTTTTTATAAGAATTAACTAGTAATTATAGATACTTTGTTCTATAATTCAATAAGAATATACATCATGTGACAAAGTTAATATTTAATGATGTGAAGTTTTTCTTGAGGGATATGTTAAAAAGAATCTTTTTGTATTTGAATGTGATATGAAATTTATCTGCAATCATCAATCTTCTTGATCTTGGGTTTTGGTTTGGTTATGATGGTTATAATGATGCCTCATGAATGGTCTTTGTTTTTTTATTATCGGGAGATAGGAAGTATCTTATAGATCTCATTAGTTACATTCTAATAAGAAGAAAAATCCCATTCATTAACTTAAATTGGTGGAAGTGATGCATGCCCTTAAGACATGATAACACAACCTCTTTGGGGGCTGGTTTATAATGTATTTAGACCATAATAGTTTGAAGTATTTTTTCCATAAATTGTATCTTAACATTAGACATATATGTTGGATGTACTACCATTAGACCATTAATTTTAAGACTACCTAAACCCACAAAAAGAAAACATGGTCCCATATTCTTTGAGTAAATAAAATTTGACTCATGTGTTGAAGAAATCTGTAGAATAGTGGTGCTTGAGGAGCATGTTTAATGAGATGTTCTTAAATGAAGAGAGAGATAACAGACTGGTATTCTGATATCTTTCTTAGCATAGATAATTCATGGATGATCATATTAGAATTGGAATGTATGACAATATAGAGTTTTAGTTATTTATTTAGAATCATTATAGTCAGGATACCTCAGGTTGTACTCTCCATCTCATGATGGTGTGTTTCACTTTGAAGTCAGGATGATTTTTTTAAAAAAATTGTTATTTTATATTGATGCATAATATATATAGATCAAATTCGTTCATGCAGAATGTAGCTACCAGGAAGTACCATGATTTGATACATCATTACTGGTTACTATGAATGAAATGATCAATTGTATATCTTGTGTTTCGATGAATTTCTTTCCATAGAATCAAGGAGGCACATTACAGCTTTCACCTTTTATTCAACCTTTTCCCATTCAAGTATGGAAGTGGGATTTGTTACCAATGGACATGAAAATTAGGATACCTATAACATTTAGTGGTAAGAATTTTATATGGGTGATTATTGATTGACTCATGAAATTATGGAATTTACTACCTATTAAGGGGTCGAAGAAGGTTGAGTATCTTAGAATCTTGTATGTATGAGATATTATTATACATGGTGTGCCATAAAATTTTATTTCAGATTGGGAACCTCACTATACATCCCATTGTTTGGATTGAATTATATCATGTTATGGGATATTAGTTGAAGTCGTTAATGTCTTACCATTCAAAAATGAATGTAATTACTAAGAAAGTCATCCATATTGTTGAATACATACTTTGAGAATACATTCATAACTTTATTGGATTATTTCATAAAAATATTCCTTCCATGAAGTTTTCCTCTAACAATAGGTTTGAATCATTAATTAGGTTGTTATTGAAGACATACTTTGGGCATGTATTCATAACATCAGTGGATTATTGGATAAAACTATTCCTTTAGTGTAATATTTCAATAACAATATATTTGAATCATTGATTAGGTTGTTTCCTACAAAGCTTTTATATGGGAGGCCTAATAGATCACCTATTTGTTGGGAATATGATGTTGAATAGTGCTTGGTGGGACTAAGTATCATTCAAGATATGAATAATATCGTGTAATTCATTAGGAAATGATTATAAATAGATTAGAGTCATTACAAATATTAGGAAAATTGGCATCATAATCTATTGGAGTTTGAGTTAGGCGATCTGGTTTTTCTCAATGTTTCACCTCAGTTATGACATAAATGTTTGGTAATAAAGGGTAATTCATCACTACATTATGGTATCTCAATTGATATTTCGGTGTGACTCAAGAAAGGTGGATTTTAGATTAAACATACATTCTCTCTTTAAATTTATCTATGTTGTGTTAAATGTTACCCAACTAAAAAATTATCAACTAGATCATTACTACAGGATTGAGAGGGAGGATGCTAATGTTGAACCCCACAAATCAGTTACTAAAATTTGTATTCTGATAGTGGACTGACATAGTAATGTATTGTGTGGTAAGATGATCTCATTGGTTTGAGTAAGATGTATGTGTTGTATGTATAACCAAGATACTTGAGTGAATGAGGCCGTGTTGATATATCAAAGTCCATATATATTGTTGGGTTTGTGATCCTGACCCTTTTTTTATATAGAATGACTTTATAGTGGGGATACTTATTACACCCTAACATGTGGCATCAAGGTAAGAGCCTCTCTTTTACTTTTGTTTTTGTTTAAATGGGATTTATAAGTGCACGGTATATTAGAAAGTAATGTTTTGTTCTAAATTGTAAAAAATAGCAAGGACCAAGGCCTTAGTGCTATCACTGGACTACATTCATGTTTATTATATGAAATAGACATTTAAAAAACTGGAGTTATGCTAGGTGTGGTCTTTTTTTGGTCTCCCTTTGTCCTATGGCTTGAAATATTCATGTCGTGAATATTAGAGCCGATGTGTTGTCTAAAAAGGGTTGGTTCTTAGGTCTTGGGTGTAGCTGGTAGCCACGGTCCATCACCAGTATAAGCCACCACAAACGTGGTAGAGACACACAACATGTGGTTTTGGGGTTTCAGTTCATAAAATAAAAAATTGACATTTGATCAGATAGGGATGTATAATACATCCATGTGTGGACTTAATGGGGGTGGGGGGGGGGGGGTTTGAATCATTTCTTGACTCTTTTTCGTCTACTACACCATTTGTTCATGCCCTTTTTGTTCATATTTTAAATTCATCATATTCTAGGAAGGGTCTTTTTCATTTCTCTCTCATCTAGAAGAAACTATAGTGTTTCCCTTCTTTACATTTATCCTCATAGATCGAGGCTCTTGTGAACAAGATATACTAATTTTTCATAACTAGTTACAAACAGAATAACGATTCATTAGTTCTTTATGTAAGTCTCTTAATCATATTGTTTATACATTATCCATCATTGTGTTCTTGTGTTATAATTTGGTTTTGATATTATGAAATTGGATATTGATCTGATCATTGAACTTTAGAAGCAATGGAAAGTGTTTGAAAATTGGGTTTTCAGTGAAAATTGGGATTTGAATATATGGTCCATTTGATGAAAGGCCTCAAATATGGTATTGAATTTGGGATGGTTTTTCAAGCATGAAAGTTGTGTGGTATCTCTATAAATTTTTTTTTCATTAAATTTTGTCAATGAAAATGAAAAGGGAATTTCCTTGTAAATTTTTTTAATGAAACATGAAGTTGTTTAATTGAATGTGATGGTGATATAAAAGTACATTGGGAAGACCTTGGTGTATGGGGAAAAATATACATTTGGGATCCGTAGTGGAGTTAAATATTATAAGTTGTTTCTCTTGGTGACATGGATGTTGTGGGTATCATTTTTATGGGATTGAGGATCCGATAATTTAGAGTTCACTTATACTTGAATGTATTTTGGGTTTATCTTAGTTTCAGACACTAATGTGTCATTGATTTCCCTTTCCAGAAAATTTTTACATATATTTTTTGTGTTTAAATTAATTTTCTAACATTCCCACTTGGTGTAGATATTTATGGTTGAAACCTATTTTGTTAATATTTTTATTCCACAAGGAAAAATTATATATCATGTTTCTTTTTTTGTTAGAATATAAAACACTTTTTAAAAGCTATCCAAATGATGATTTCATCTAGAAAATTATTTCTTTTGATTTTTTTGAAATCAATTTTATACAAGAACTAACTTATCCTCACAAAAATAAATTCAACTAATTCTTATTAGTATCCTACTAAGTTCTCACACGCTAATTTTCCCTTGGGTGGTTATAGCCATAGATTTACATAATAAAACAAAACAGAAGTCTGTCATGTAGTGGGAGACACTCATGGATTTGGTTGTCTTTCTATGGGGTTGGAGCGGTGGGGAAATAGGGTCCAAGAGAGATGGACCCATGGGTTTCATTTATTTCCATGTTAATGGTCTATAAATTTATTCATTAAGATATTATTATCTAGTCATTGGATGTTACCATTATAGTTTTGGTTTCTTGAAATATGATGTATCATTGGATATATATTTTAATAGTTTTTTTGTTTTTATTTTTAAAATTTCTATTGAGGTTGATATCATTATCTTTTATTTTTATATGATACCAAAATTCCTTTTTATGACCCACATGGATTAGGAGGATTCTTCAAGCCCTATAGAGAGCCAACTTAGATAACAATATGGGTTGACCTAGGTAGGTCTATTACATAAAGGCTCCCTGAGAAAATCTCTAGAACCATTACATTGTGATAAAGAATCAAGAATTTAAAAATTAAATAATACATCATTTATAAAAAATTATATGGTCTCCAAATATTTATAGATCATTGGTCAACTACCATTAACCAACTTTAATGTAAACCCCATTTAATTCACATTGAAAGACTATGATATATGGTCAAACATACGATATTTAAAGGTATAATTATTCTTATTGAAACCAATATTTATATTACCTTAATTAATGGTTTAAAAACTAATTTATGTTTACACTTAATATTCACAAGATTTGGGGATTGCTGGGATAATTGGTATTTTTTGTAAAAGGATTATACTATCCACATAAAGGGACCAAGTGACTATGAGAAACAAAATATGACTACGTAAATGTACTACATGACCAAGAAAACAAAACCATAAGTGTTTGAAGGAAACATGATACTATGAGAATCCCCTCCGACTGTGAGGAAAAATTGTGACTATGAGACTCACCTGGGCTATAAGACTCACTTGTGACCCTTCATCCAAACTATAACTATGGGACTCACATATGATTGTGAGATGAAACTATGAACTTGAGTACATAATGTGATCTTGATATTCACTTACTCTCATTAGAATGACCTATAAACATGAGTATAAACTATGAATGTGAGTCCAAACATAAGAATTTCTGGGAAAATAAGATCTCATACACCCTCTTGACATCTCCAGGCCTTGGGAACACATAAAAGAAATGATTTATGAACCAAAAAATTACATGTGATACCTATAAAAATTTCATTATACTCTAAAATATTAAGAACAAAGTCATAGATAAGTTAAGTAAAAGTGGTTTACAAGATAACCACACTACAAGATACCTCTGAATAATATTTCCATATTAAGAGCTTAACCACCTCAGTTAAAATGAAATGTGAATAAAAATTTGAAATCAACAATCATTTCATGAACACTCACATTGGGAAGATTCCTAAAAACTCATAGAAAATCATTTAAAAGGGAAAAATGGAAGAGAGAACCATCTCATAAACTAGAAGAGGTTCTACAACAATAAGCTTCTATTTCAGAAAAAAATAATGCATAAAAACTCATGGAACTGAGCATTTATCTAAGAATCACATTATCATTTTATATCCTCTAGACCACCATTTCTCTTGATGATACAAACTAATGGAATAATATTCTTTCAAACACCTTCTCTTGGCAGTCCAATATCTCTATAGGTCGCTCCTCATAGGATGAAACATCCTTAATATATTTACCTCCATAATCGATGATTTTTGAATAATGTTAAATATTATGGAAATATTATAACATATTTAATACATCATGTATTTGGATTATCTAGTGGGGAGGTTTTTTCTGATACACAACAGCTCCAATATGAGCCACCACCTCAAAATGTCAAATTAACTGGGGAGAAATCTTACTCCCATGACAAAACCTCTACTTTCCTCTATTATGAGTCACATTAGAAAACATGTTTTCTATATTTTTAACCTCTATAGGTCTCACCCTATAGTCAACATTATAATTTTGAATACCATGTTCTTCTTTTATCATCTCATGAATCTCATTAACCATTAATATTGTGTAATTCACATGTTCATGCCAGAGAATTTTTGACTCTTTGACTGTAGTCTAGTATTAGGGAGAATGGAAGGGATTCCAATAAAAATATTAAAATGGTCCCACACTAATGGCGGAGTGAAAAATATTGGTGTCCGAAAATAGGATCAATGGTATCTAACTCATATATTAATCTCCAAAAATTTAAGGCACAGGTGTATAACATGTCTTCAAGATTCAATATTATATGCTTTGTTTAACTATCCACCAAGGGATAAAAAGAAGTGTTAAGGAAAATAAAGTTCTAAAATCATGTGGTAGACCTCTCCACTCCTTGGAGTTGAAATGAAGTTCATGATCATAGATGATCTTCCACTGGAATCTATGAACCCCATCTTTTTCTATAGATACTTCCTTGAAATCCCCGTCATTGAGGTCAAATCCTAGAGCACTATGAAGTGAGTATATTTTTTCAAATGGTACACTATCACCCATGTAGAATTATATCCTCATTGAGATTGAAGTATACTGGTGAATAATCCCATAAAAATGTACTCTAATTTCCACTGATTAACATATAATGGTTAGAGAAATCTATCTATTACATGGTGGTATACATTCACATAGTATCAGAATAAACATCATGATACCAACTCTATAAAAAATTAATTAAGCCATGGCACCAAAACTATGATATCAAAGAATGGTATATATTTTTCATGCCAAGATGTGTTGTTATGGGTGGGTTTTGGAACATCCGTAGAACCACATAACATATCACTGAAATAATGGAAATACTCCCCTATAATAATAGGTGGTGTTGATCATCTCTATTCCATCCATCTGGGGAATCACCACAATCAACTCAATCAGTCCAAACTTCTTCCTCATAATCTTTAAGATGGTACTCTTACACCTTTTAAATCAAATGAAACTACACTTTCATCTAAAAAATGAATGCTCTTCCCAAAAATACGTCCATATCATGATGTATTATGGAGATCTCCTCCATCACTCTCCAAGATTCCTTAAACTCATGTATGTCATCACTATGTGACTTCTTTCTTAGATCATCAACCATAACATTACCCTTTCAAAGGGTATATAAAAACCTAATGTCATAATTCTATAATAATTCCACCAACCATAATTTGTTTTTTCTAATCACATCTATAGAATAAAAACCTCAGGATATTGTTTTCATTGAATCCGAAAAATTCTCACTTGTTTGGTACCATTACGAAAAAACTAATATTTTTTGTATCAATAGACTACACAATAAAATATGTGAATTATAATGGCCCATAATTTATTGAAATTGAAATTACTTCAAAATTGAAGAATATTTGTTACAAAATATGAAAACCCCATGAAAGGAACATATAGGTATTGTGTCTTTAGAAACTGGGAAACGTAAACAACTGGTTCATAAAACATCTACATTGTATCCTGCTTATTTCATCCTAACTAGAATCATTTTTGGCCAATCATATTCAATGACCTTATTCCTAGAATGGGGAAAATAAACATCCAAAAGGGGGAGGACAAATGCTCAGTAAGGGTAAACAAAGAAAATATCAATTATATCGTACACATAAGAAGATAACATTTTAAAATCTTATCCTACATAAGATATCATAATATCATGTTATGGGATAAATAATATAATTGCAGTGTAATCCCAATAATAATAACATAACACATTAATCATTTTGGAATACATAAATAATAATAGGAAATAATTTCATATAATTCAAGTCTCATTGTTAAGACCATCATATTAGACAAATTCCATTACTGAATCGAGTTCCTTCCTCGTTCCAGTCCTTTATCAGTGAACCAAATTAACTTGTCATTCCTGCTATATTTATCTCATGAGATATAAATATTTACCCAATTCATTGTAGGGATAAATAATTCAAAGCCATCCCATAATTAAATCATTATTACGTATTCCACAAAATAAACATAAATCATTCATCATAACCCAATGAATAAAATGGATTTCATAAACATCATCCAATCATAACATAATCCATAAAAAACAAATGGATATCATTTCCTCATAAAAAAATCAAACCATGTAAATAATAAAGACATTATACTTGAAACATAATCATATTTATGAATTACAACAAATATGGAAAATACTTTTGATAAAACACATGAAATGGATTCTTGAGAAAAATATCCTTTCTTCTTTAAAATCATTTTATTTTCTCAAAATGTCGTTTAATTTAAAAAGAGACAAATTTTGTTGGAAATATACATGAAATATTGTAGAGTAAGCTTCATGGAAATAAGGCTTTATGAAACCTTAAAAATCTATTCATGCCCTATAAGTTAAAAAACATTCCTCTCATACTTTTTATGGAAAAGTCAAAATGTATCTCATACCAAAAATGACAAAAGATTCATTTAATATCTATTAATAAAAATTTAACAATTGGAAAAATAGTATTTAAATGATTTTATTAGGATATAAATAATATTAAATATTTATGAAACATGTACATGGATGATAAATATGCCCTAGTAAATACTTAAGTATAAACAATCTTAGATAAAAATGAGATTGCATGATTTTCCCTTACCTTAGGTAGGATATTCTTCGTACGTATCCAAAAGTCCTATATAATGATATTATTAATTTAATTGAATTATTTAAGAATAATATTCATTTTTTATATCATATTTGTTCATATTATTATTTTTTTATTAGTAACATTTCATTATTACTCATTATTCAGGTGTTAACAACTTTCTGTTCTTATGCATGTTTTGTCACAAAAATTCTTATTTATATTTTTTGGTTGTACTTATATCATTTAAAGAATGGTATTATTACAATATATATCATATTTATTCATTAAATTCATTAATATAATTTTTCAATGATGATCATGTAGAACGAATCACATCACATCGTGGAGACGGTAGGCCGTACGTTTGCACGAGCAACGATATCATTCCCATGATCGTGGAATTGTATTGAAGTGTATGGTTTATAAAATTTCATAATCAATATAATTTTATAATAATCATATATTTTTATTTCTTCCATCATTATACCCATCCATATATGTTGGTAATGAAAAAAAAGATTACACCACGGAGTGGAGACGGTAGGTCGTACATACGCACACGTGGTGATTTATTTTTTCATAGGTTGGATAGAAGATGGAATATTGTCATTTCATATTCATAATAACATATATGTATACAAGTTATAGTATTATTACTTAATAAAGAAAAAACTCATATATAATAAGTATAAGATGTTAGAATATTGAAAGAATCGGTAAAGGATATTACAAGTTCTTCGATGTGCCTCTTCTAAACCTCAATTAAGGGCATGAAATATGGTATTTGAAGAAGACCAGGACCTCTAGTGTGTTTATAAGGAAGTTTAAAAGGGAAATGTATAGGGTTTTTTATAATTTTGAAGGCTCAAAATGGAGTAAAAACGATAGGGATGATGTTCCATTTTATAAGAGAGGAGAGGGGCACTTTTGGAAACCTCAAAAATATTAATTTATAATAAAACAAATACCAACATAAAAACCTCCAAAATGACTCAAGTTTGATGATTAGATGATATATGTTTCTAATCTCATCATCTAAAATTATTTATACATGTTCCTATTTTAGTTTAAACATTTTCATTTTGATTTATCCTTATTTAATCTATTTAATTTTATTTGTTGTAATAATATTCTAAATTTTAAATAGTTATAAATACATTCCTATGTGTTGTGAATTGTCCATAATTGGATACAATATGAAATCTTAAACTATATAATTTTCAATTTGTTATTTTTAAATATTTTTTTCGTTTTTAAACAGTTTAATAATATGTTATTTTTTTAAAATATCATGTTTCAATTTTGACACTATTCATTTATTTGAATTTAAATAAACTCCACAGATAATATAGATTCGAAAAAAATATTTAATAAATTTCTAACATGTCATATTCCTCTAGAGAATTCATGAAATATATTAATTAGTTTATATATTATTATTTTAATATTTTTATAACCATTTATTTGATATTTCTCTTAAAAAATAATTACTACAACATTTTTGTATAATTACTTAATATAATAAATTGTCGGATAAAATTTAAAAATAAAATATATTAATGAATATATATCTAATATATATTATAATAATATTTTTTTGGAATTTATCTTCTAAAAATACAAACATTTAAATTGTTATATTTATTAAATTATGAAGATGGCAGCTTTGACATCATTTAAAATAAAATAATATAAGCATCATAATCTCTTTTGTAAGGCCCAAAATAGTCATAAAAGTATACCACTAGATAATTACTATTTATATATACACGTAAAAAATGTTTTGAGCAATTGTTTAGCTCTTTTTATGGGTATTATAATTTTTATAAAAACTATATTATTGATTTTTCACTAAATAAATAATTTCAACATCATTAATATATAATCTATTAAAGTTATTATATATTTCTAAAAAATTACATATAAATTACCATGATAAAAAAATTTATATTTCAAATTAGTTCTTATAAGAGAATTTTTATTCAGTATAACCTTATATTAAAAACAATTTAACTATTACGTACTACGCCATCTATCAAGGAAGGTCACTCTTGCGTCTAACACAAGCCATGTTAGTGTTGCCTGTAGTGAATGATTCCTTTGGTGTAATGTATAACATAATCCAATTTTTTGTTCTTTTTTTTAAATTGAACAAAATCTATATTCAATATTGAATTATATTAAAAGAACTTTAAATTTTTTGTAACACAAGACATCAAATAAATTAAAAAGAATCCATCTCATAAAATCTCGTGATGTTACATTATACCCCCATAAAATGAATTTCCCCCTCAAAATTCATTGGGGTTATAAATAGTTTACTACGTGAAGGTTTATTTCGTGGAAACCCATATTGTAAAAAGGAATAAAAAACATTATTTTAAAAAGGAACATTAGAAACATAATAGTTACCCAAAGTAACTCATTGGAGAACATAGGTGGGAAGTAAAAACATAGATATGGAAGTGAAATATTACCATGAATTTTTTATGGAGAATGTTAGATAACATGGCTAAGAAAAATCCATTAATCAAAAATACATAAATTTTTTATGATCTAAGGTACCATCTGATTAATCAGATAAGAAGGTACTTGGATAACATTTTTGGTTTTCAAGATCCTTCCCCTAAGGATGAAGAAAATTAGAATAAACACTTACTTGATTTCAGTAAAACCTCATAATTGGTCGTTCCTTGATCAATTTCCACTTCATCTCTATGTTAATGAAATGAAATTGAATTTTTCATTCATGAAGTGTTAGCAGATCATGTGAAAGAATGATAGGTAATTCCATTTGTCTTAATAAAAAGGTTATTACAAGTTATCAAATATACAGAAGTCCGTCTATGGTGAGATTAATCATATATGGTTCCAAAAATGGACTTATATGACATTAATCATACTATTTAAACAAAATAAAACTAATTTATACTAACTATGGACTTTCTGTAGGCTAGTGGTAGGTGATAATGATCTTCTTCACTTCAGTAGTGGGTTTGATTCTCACAGCCTTGTTTGACGTGATGGGTTGTCACCCATCCTGTGGGTTGTTATTTTTCAAAAATTATACTATTATAACATTTGAGAAATGATATAAAAAAAGTTTTTTCATTAAAAAATACTATCTAATTTCCAAATTAATATATTCCAACCTTTAGGATTAAGCAAAATAATTATGTCCAATCTCACAATACAAAGAAAAAAACTACTAGAATGGTCATATAAAAATCATGTGAAAATGATCATTTATCCCCCATATATCGTAAGATATATCTTGATGGTCACATTCCAAACATGTGAATACCATAATCATGTATTGTCTTGAAATAAGAATTACCATAGAACCTTAATTAAAACATGAATTTTGTCAAAATTTTACTCTTTCCACACATCAAAAATACAAAAAAAATTCTATATTCTCAAACTATGATGTCACATTATCTTTTTATGAGCTCATTAATACTATCAAAAATCTCATTATCTCCTTATCCCTTCATTATGTGAATATTATGTGCTTTCCAAAAACATTTCAATAAATTTTCATGTTTACAGGTACCATATAATTATGGAAAACCATAATAGACCAATACATAGATATTCCAATTTTACATAATACTATAAATAAGATTCCACAACACTATTTTGAAATCCATTTACATAAACACTTAATCATTCCACTAATTTGTTTTCATACTCAAAATATCCAATAGTGATCGCATGTAACATCCCTTTGTATTTTTCTTTAATAGGTAGTTGATGTCGATCATCATTAACACTTGGATTAGGGCATTGGTTAGAATAATCCCTATTTCCATTCACTTATAGAATTGAAGTGTTTGTGGTACATTCTTTCTAGTATTTTCTCCATTCACTTCATTAGAAACCGTTTTCCAATTACATCAGCACTCAAATTCTTGATGACCATCTTTTCCTGACATGAAATTTTTTTTAGTCCCTTTAAGAAAATATCCATCATGATTCTTTCCATAGTTTCTGCATAATGAAACATTTATCTTCTTTTTACCATTGTTTTGAGATTTTACCTTGAACTCCATCTTTCGATTCTTGTCAAAATCATGAGATTGATATGTAACACCAACTTCCAGTTCTACCTTGATATCACAATGTACAATATTTTCATATGTACTTGAGACTCTTATAGATAATTCCCTTCTGATACTTGGTTTTAATCCACTGAAGAATCGATCAACTTTACTTTTAGGTTGGATGATAAATCCATAATCATACATAGAAATTCTTGTAAAATTCACCCTGTATTTACCAATACATTCACGATCCTTTCGCTTAATCTTAGGGAAATACTTTTCCATATTTGTTAGAAGAATATGAGGGAAATACTTAATGAAAAATAAGTTCTTTAACTCATCCCAGTCCATGGATTCAGTTTCATCTTGTGGCATTGTATTCTTAATTAGAGTCGACCAATGGTCTGCTTCACCTTATAAACGATAGACAACCAAAATGAATTTTTCATGTTCCAAACAAAGAAGTATGTAAAATATCTATTCAATGGTACTGATCCATTGTTCAGCAACAATTGGATCATAAGACCCACTAAAAGGAGGTGGACATTTCCTCATTAAGGACTCAATTGAATATTGTTCCCTTCTCAGCTCATTTGGAAGTCCTAAATGATTCACAGCTTATGTAAGTATAGCAATATTATTTTTCCCTCCATCTCCCATAACATTTGGTTGATCAGGAGAAGAATCATTGTATTTCTTAGTGCATTGATCATTAACATGGTTCCTTTGGGATCTAGCCATCTTCTAAAACACAAAAAGAATAGTGTGAGGGACAAAAATCATACTAGATAAACAACATAATCAAAGGGGGGTACTTTAAAATTATAACATCAAAGGTTTAATCCTAGGTTATTCATGACAGTTATCATAATTCTAGGACTATAACCTATTCTTATACTTATGATTAGGGACATCCCTAGACATAACATAGAAATATCTCTAAGGATGTCACTAAATTTTTTGCATCCTTGTTTCAAATAGTTAACTATACCCTTACTCTAATACCAAACTATAAAGGCCAATACATTATAAAAACATTGATATTTCTATTAAATTTAATAGTATTCATTACAAAATATTAAAACCACATAAAATAACCGTATATGTATAGTGTCTTCAGAAACTGGGAAATAAAAAAACTTTTTTCATAAAACATCAACATTGTATCCTATTTATTTCATCATAACTAGAATACTTTTTTGGAATATAAAATTCAATAAACTTTATCATGACCTAGGGAGAAGAATCATCCAAAAGGGTGAGCTCAAATTATCAGTAAGGGTAAATAATGTAAATATCAATCATATCATACTCACAAGAAGATAACAATTGAAACTCTTGTCCTGAATAAGAGATCATAATATCATGTAATCAGATAAATCATAGAATTGTAGTGTAATACCAATAATTATAAAATAAGACATAAAAAATTATGGAATACACACATAAGCATATAAACTCATTTCATTTTAGTCAACGATCATAACCAATACCATCATAGCAGACAATGCCTATTACTGAACCGAGTTCACTCCTTATTCTAGTATTGTATCACTGAACCTGATTAACTTGTCATTACAGACATGTCTATATCATGAGATATAAATATTTACACAATTCATTTGATGTAGATATAGGTCCCACCCATCACATAATAAAATCATTCTTATGTGTGGCACAAAATAAACATAAATCATTCATCATAACCCAACAAATAAAATGAGTTTCCTAAACATCATCCCATCATAACATAATCCATGTAAAACAAATGGATATCATTTCATCATAAACAAAATCAAACCATGTAAATAATTGGGACATTATACTTGAATCATAACCATATTAAATAATGTCATCTTATATGGAAAATAGTTTTGATAAAACACTTGGAATTAATTTTTGGGGAAAATATCATTTCTTATTCAAAATCATTTTCTTTTCTCAAAATGTCATGAAATTTTAAAAGAAAAGATTTTTTTGGAAATAATCATGAAATATTTTAGATTAATCATCATGTAGATAAGGCATTATGAAACCATAAAAATCCATTCATTATGTATAAGTTAAAAAACATCCATCTCATACTTTTGTTGGAAAAGTAAAAAATTATCCCGTACCTAAAATGACAAAAGATTCCTTTCATATATTTTAATAAAAATTCACCAATGGGTAAAATTGGATTTAAAAAATTGTATGAGGATATAAATAATATTAAATATTTATGAAACATGGAGGTGGATGATAAATATACCCCAATAAATACTTAAGTATAAATAATCTCAGATAAAAATGAGATTATGAGATTTTCCCTTACCATAGCTCCGTTATTCTTTTTACATTTCATAAAGTCCTGTATAATGATTTAAATTATGCCATTTACTTATTCCAAAATCATAATCATTTTTATGATATCATATATTGGTCATATTCGTATCTATTTATTAGTAATATTTCATTGTTATTCATTACTCAGGTGTTAACTACTTTATGTTCTTATGCATGTTTTGTCAAAAAAATTATTCTTCATATTTTTAGGTTATAGTTATATAATTTACATAATTTTATAATTATAATATATATCATATTTATTCATTCAATTCATTTATATAATCATTCTTTAATGAATATCATGTAGAAATAATCGCATCACATCATCGAGACGGTAGGCTGTACGTACACAAGAGCGACAGAATCATTCCACTGATTGTGGAATTTATTTATGTGTATGGTGTATAATATTTGAGAATAAGTATCATTTTAAAATAATAATATGTAGTTATTTATTCCATCATTATACCCATCCAATTATATTGGTAATGAAAAACAGATTACACCACAGCTTGGAGATGGTAGGTCGTACGTACGAATGCGTGGTGATTTCATTTTTCATAGGATGGATAGAAGATGGAATATGGTTGTTTAATATTCATAATAATATATCAGTATACAAGTTATAATGTAGTTTTTACTTAATTATGAAATAACGCATAAAGAGGAGATATATGAAGAAAGAAGTTTGAAATAATCATTAAAGGATGTTACATCTTCTTCGACGTGCATCTTCTAAAACTCCTCTTAGGGAACTAAATTTGGTCTTGGAAGAAGTCAAAGATCAATAGTGTGTTTTTTGGAAATTTTATAAGGTAAATGGATAAGTTTTTCCCTAATTTTATTTCTCAAAAGTTAGTGAAGAGGGGAGGGAGGACGTCCCCTTTTATAATAGAGGAGAGGGGCACTTTTGGATACCTCAAAAATATTAATTTATAATAAAATAAAACCCCACAAAAAACGTCCAAAATTACTCAAATTCTAAGATGAGATGATATATTGTTGTAACATCATCAGAAAATAAAATTTAGACATGTCGTGAGTTTATATTAAACCTTATCATTTGGATTTATCCTTATTTAATCTATTTAATTTTATTTGTGGTAATAATATTCTAAATTTCAAATGGATATAAATACTCACTTATGTGTTGTCAATTTTCCATAATTGTAAACTTCATGAAATTTTAGACTATATAAGTTTCAATTTATAATTTTTTAATTTTTTTGTGATTTTTAGTCAATTTAATAATATTTTATATTTGTGAAATATCAATAGTGTCAATTTTGACACAATTATTTTATTTATATTGAAATAAAATCCATAGAGAAGAAATATTCAAACAAAAATATTTAATAGATTCCTAAAATGTCATATTAATCTATAAAATTAGTGTGACACATTAATTAGTTCATATAATTTTTGTTTTAATATTTTTAAAAATATTTATTTGATATTACACTTAATAAAATAATTAGTAGAACATGTTTGTATAATTATTTAATATTCATATTTATTCTATAAAAATTAAAAATAAAATACTATGATTAAGATAAATCTAATATATTTAATAAGAACACTTTTAGTAGAATTTATATTCTAAAATACCCAACATTTAAAATTTTATATTTATTAAATTATGGAGGTGACAACTTTGACATAATTTAAAATAAAATCATATAAGTGTCATAATCTCTTTTACAAGCCATAAAATGGTCAAAAAGTCGACCCTTGTGTGATTATGGTTCTGATATAACCTACCAATAAGTTATGGTCCAGTGTTTGGCCCTTTTAATGGGTATTATGTTTTAAATAAAAACTATATTATTGATTTTTCACTAAATAAATAATTTCTGCATCATTAAGGTATAAGCTATTAAGGTAATTATATATTTCTTAAAAATTTAAAATAAACTACCATGATAAATAAAAAAAATTTATTTTTAAAATGGGTATTTATTATAGATTTTATATTATGTATAACCTTATATTAAGAATAATTTAATTATAAAAGTCTGAGTGAGACATATTTCACATTTCTTTAAATAAAATAAAATAAATGTCTTCATATCATCAAAATGGTTTCCAATAGATACCATTTCAAGTCAAGTATGTTTTAGGGAGAAATATAATCATACAATTATATTAATTCATGTTTTATGTTAATTATATAATAATATTTTAACCCGTAATTACCTTATGTACTATTAACTATAGTAAATAAAATTTTACCATAGTTTTTATTCATAATGCCCAAAAATAAAAGTGTCCTATTAACATAATTTAGACCTAATGGTTCCAAATATTGAATCCATTTTTTTAAAATTCAAGAAACAGAATTTCCAGAAATTAATTGAAAATTAATCATCTTGTTGAAATGAGAAAATGACTTTTAAATGTTAAAATATTGAAAAATATTGAAATGTTTTTACCTATGAACTCAATGTAAAATTAATGTTAACGACATAAATTATATTAAATTGTAAAACTATATTCTCTTAATACTTTAACACAATTAAATATTATAACCACATAAATTATCTAGATGAAAAATGTAATTTTTAATGAAGATTTAGCATATTATTACTATTCATCAAAATATTAATGTTATCAGAAAAATATCAAAAATTTATCCAAAGCATGTTTTTATATCCTGATTCCCAATAATATTTTTAATTTGAAAAATTTAACTCATAAACATCTCAAAAACTAGATTTAAAATGTGTTCTCCATCAAAAGGTGGTAAAAATGAAATTTTTGAAATATACTTCTTTTATTAGAATTCATTTCTAATATTGTGTTCTAGAAAATGTGTATGATTAATTACAATGATATAAAATTAAAAATGTGTTTAATACTATTCATAATGTCTAGTTTATATTCCATAAAACTATAATATATCATTATTTATTGAAAACTCGGTATTGCGTACAACACAAGCTATCAAGGATGGTCACTCTTGTGTGTAACGCAAGACAAGTCAGTGTTGCATGTAGTGAAAACTTCCTTTGTTGTAGCATATAACAAAATGCAATCTTAGTTCATTTTTTTACATTGAAAAAAATCTATACTCAATGTTTAATTATATTGAATGAACATTAAATTGTATGGAACACAAGACATCAACTAAATTTAAAAGAATATATCTCATAAAATCATGGGGTGTTACCTGAATCATTATAAAAAACCTCAAACTAAACACAATTTGGAAAATGTACATCTTGAGAATTAACCATATTCTTTTCAGGTACATGAAAGCTACCTAACACTGGTTACTCCAGTAATATTCATAGTCCTTTTTGGTTAGGGTTATCTTATGAGTCACAATCTGAGATAAGTGTGATATGAACCTCCTATAATAACCAACAAGATTGAGTAAAATCTTCACCTATACAACATTCATGTGGGATTCCAAATAAATAACAACAAAAACACATTGAAGAATACACAGATACACATTTATGAAACATAAAATTCCCCAAGAAATGACTTCACAAGACTATAAATTACACTTTTATAGCTTTCTAAATATCTATTAATGATGAGGAACTCCCAAAACTGCTAGTAGATTCTTTACATGATCCTCTTAAAATTTAGAGTACAAAAGGATTTCATTATTGAAAATCACCACGAACCAATATAAAAACACTTAGAACACTATCTCCATTAAACCCAAAAAAATGGATATAGTCTTTGTTACACAAAATATAATTAGAATAAACATATAATTTCCTCAATTATTTTGAAAAGTAGTCTTCAGAATCTGCCTATCTTTCACCTGCATCTGATGATATCTAGATAGTATATTGGCCTTGAAGAAAAAATAACTCTTTTCAATTGATTGAATAAATAATAAATATTCATAATATAATATAGGTACTTTAATTTCACCTCATTTATACAATAATAATTTTTTCGTATACATATAATCCCATCGATCGTCTTTGTAAACAGAACTGATGTACCATGAGGTTACATGCTTGGCTAAACAAAACCTCACTATATAAGATTGTTTTTCTTATCATATGGATATTATTACACAAAATTCAACATCCTATACCATGACATCAAGATAGTATTATACCCCATCTATATATATATATCCCAAACTTGATCTCCCATTAATAATAGAACGTTATAACCACCTCAGAAAAAACATCAATGTAGTCTTCAACATCCCTGGGAAACATTGTGGGTTGAACCTATGATGAAATAACAATCAACTCAACCATGATGTTAGATAAGGAAGGAACACACATGTATCCCATATTGGGTTATTCCTCACCAAAATACATGGCATAGTATCTATCATTATAATATATCACAATATTCTTCCCAAAGAAATCCACCACATTTTATATCGAGTAAAACTAGTCCATGATGAGGATGTACTCACTAGTTGTATATAAAAACATAAGAAGTCTCCCTAAGGGAGGTGATAACCTATAAATATCTCAAATTCTCTATATACTTTATACAAATAAGCCGCACATGTAACTTTTTTAGTTGATGCCAATAGAACTCAAAGCCTCTCAAGTTCATGTCCCAATGCATAGACAAGAGAAGGCGTTATGATGGAACTCATAGCTCGTGAATAAAACAAATCATTAAACTATATATGAATGAAACAAAGGGTGTATTAAATTTTTTCCGGATCATCTGGAGGAGTAGAATCTAGAACATAAACATTAATAGGACATGCTCCATGACCTCTCTAAACATAATGGAATCAACCTCGATGGACATAGTTTTCTCTCGATGTATCAGAATCTCCACATGGTTATCATTTTTCTTCCACATATCCACTCTATTGATAAAGGGTGTAGAACCTTGATAATTTTACCTTAGTTAAAACTACTAAAATTGTGGTACCTAAATTGGAACACCATAAAATCATTTCTTATTCATAAATGTCTGGAAATATCTTTGATGATTGCCATGGTATTTAAAAGAAAAAAATTCATCTGATTCTTTATTGGGGATTGAGATCCACTAGAATTGTAGATACATGATGATTATGGTTCGGACATACCCATGTATATCCAAAAACTCTTTTGTCTTGGAAAAAGGGAACCCCATACAATATCTCTACAACATGGATGATCCCAAAACACTCCTATCATGATGATCTTATTGTAGATAGAATTTATTTCCATAACTTATTCTATCTCTAGAACCTCATGATATGTTAGTAACATAAATTGGTTGACCTGTAACTTTTTCAAAGTATAAAAATCCTCCTAAATATTTCCTACCCTAGTATCCTTAATTGGAAAGTGTTTGAAATCATATCATATGAGAGACCTAAAGTGGATCCTAAAATCTTTCATTTTGGAACTCCACTATCAAAGGGTATGTATCTACTGGTTACTGGAAGACTTCATGGCTGAATAATGAAACTTGAGTTGAAACATGTCTTAGAAATTATAAAAAAATATAGTGGACTCCTCATGATCTCAGAGTAATATAAACCCTAACATCATATATTCCCCATAAAGCATCCACATTTAAAATGAAGCACATTGATCCTTTTGATAATGGACTATAAGGAAGGACATATCTATATACTCAAAATAGTACTATATACCTAAATCAAAAAATATCACTCATACTTCTATAGACTCTGATGGTGAAACTCTCATATTGTTCTCTTCTAGGTTTTATCATTCTCTACCTCGACTCTGTTGAGATCAGCCAACACATCCTAGTGAACATCATCGTGCAATTCTGATGTGGTCACTAACCTCGAGTTATACCTTCAAAATGAAAAATAGTTAGTTAATCCTAAAAAATACAAAATTTAATAGTAATGATTAATTAACTAATTGAGGTTCAACGAAATCCCATGGTTTACAAGTACAAATAGTAATGATACATGATCCTTTCCTCAGTTTCAACCCTGTAATAAGTGTTATCACTTTTAGTAATCTCCTTAAACGTAATGGTTTTTGCATCATATCATAAGGGGAAGTTAATACCATTGTCCTAGATGGTCTCCGTTGATAATATGTCTTCCGTTGATAATATTTCTTTCCAAACTCACATATCACTGTTTCCCTGCCAACCCATGTATTCCTCACTATTACCTTCTTTAAAACTCCATCATATCCCCAAAACTAAACCTTTTATACCACTTTTTTCCAACCCACACCCATAAAAGATACCTCTCATAGTCCAAAAATGGGTTATGTGAGACAATGAAACAATAATTCCATCATTTATAGGCCAAGGTATAGAATAAACAGGGATGAAATATCACACACAAAAATGGGAGAAATTACCCTCGTAAATGATTAAGGGATGAGAGATAAGATAATTACAAAAAACATCTCAGGTTTAAAAAATAATAAAACACCCATGTACATGAATGCAGTTTTATAAAATAGAAAAACATAAATATTGAATAAAATTACCAAAAGATAATCCTCAATAGTGACCATGATTCCCAAACAGCCCCTTAACAACTCCATGAGCTAGTAATGTCATGCATGGTCACAAAACAACTCCAATAGTCATAAAAAATTGTGTGTCTATGTGTGTGTGTGTAGGGTGAGTATGAAAAGTATGATCAATAGGATTCTTTTAGAAGTCTCTCCTATAAAATATAGTGAAATCATACTAATTATCAGTAAATAAACAAGTGAAAATAACTTGTCACCTAAACAGATATTCTATGTATCCATCAACACCATGGATCACTTACTAAGTATTGAATATAATTGATAATGAAATATTAAAAATAATATCAAATAAAGGTTACCCTCTAACTATTACCCATTATTTTTCCACTCTTTCCCAACATCGCACATCTTGGGCCATTTCTCTGCAAAATTACAATCCTGTGGGAAGAAACATGGTCAACTGTAATGTCACGAACCAACTCGGGTAGTCCCTAAACTGGTCACTGAAGTTGGTCTGCGACATGGCTCGAGATTCTTTACCAATCCACCCAGGCTGGTGAAAAGCGCTAGGGAATCATTAAAAGAAAATTGGAATCAAATTTTCCCAGTGAAAGTAAATAAAGTAGTGGAAAAAGTAGAATAATACAAAGTAAATAAACAACATGAAAAGAAAGAAAGATTAACAACAACCATCTAACCTGACCATGAACAAAACTTTTCGTGACTCTGAGAGTCTCTCACCCGTCCACATCCAACTCTCTCCCATGGTGAGCAAGATCTAGTCAAACCTGCATTAAAACTAAAAACAGGAAAACAATATAGGCGTGAGTATTAAAACTTAGTAGGCATTCCCAACAAACTATTCCCAATGCACTAACTTTAAATGAAGAATTTAGTAATTCCATGTTCGAACTAAATTATATAAAATATGGGTTTCCACACACACATTAATATCTAAAACAAGTAACAGTCCATTTCAATTTTTAATTTAAAACAAGTTTAATGTTTGAAAGAAACAGGTGCATTTAATTTTAAAACATTTTTTGGCAAACAATTTATAAATCCAAATTTTAGTTGTTAGTCAAAAGAAAAACCACACACAACACACACTAAGGGAAATGGAAAAAATGGCACACATGGGGAAGTAAATGAACTAAACCTCTCAATCATCCGTCATATAAAATTAAACCCTAAAGAAAACATGGGTCGAACCTAGAAGCTTGTGAACAATCCAGAGCATACTATACATGTGAATCATCTTGAAGGCATTCCCTACTAAATGACATCATAACTCACTAATTACATATGTTGCCCTACATGGCCTAACCGAGGTGCCCAATCCCATAGAAAAAATAATAACAAAACATCTCTCTACTATGGGCCACAATCCATGGCATAATCTAAACTAGTACAGTAATCATTCTCAAAAGATTAACTTACTATGATAGGTTCCCATTTCAACACGTGTAATAAAAGGTGGGTGAGTCAACAAAGTCAATAAAGTAACCAGTCATGTTGCACAAATATCACACACAACTCACACAATCAACGTACACAAAAAGATCACCCTGAGTCACCTCATAGAAAGTTTTCCAAAATAATTTATTTTATCAAAGTGTCAAACGGGCCTTAACAAACATTAATGAAAAACCTCATTTCCCAAGAGAACCAAAAAACATACTCACACATTAGAAGAAATAATTTATCAACAAACCAGAACTACACTTGAAATTTTGTGAATTATGTTCAATGTCCAAATGGGCATTCTTTCACTATTGTGTGTCAATTCACCATGAAAATATTTCAAGGCACGTGTATAAAATAAATATCTCTTTTTAAATTGAGTAATTATTGCAAAATTAGTTATTAAATACTATTTATTATTTATTAAAATTAATTAAATATCAAGAAATTAATGAATTATAACATAAAAAGGAGATTGAAGTGGGAGACCAACCTCGACTCACAAACCAATCATGACGACGCGACACGCCTTGCAGTACACATGCACTTGCAAGCTGACAACCACAGTATCACGTAAATACTTTTCCAAAGCACTGCAACTATAAAGATAATTGAAAACACATAAACAATAATTTAATACAAATCAAATAATAGAAAAATAATACCTCAGCCAAACCTCAGTTCAAGAGAAGAGAAATGAGTGAAGGAGGTAAGATCCATTGTAGGGGTGCACTCAATCAAAGGGATCGTAAAAAAGAGGAAATGACTGGCGAGCATGCCAGTGAAGAGTGTGGCCCGACTGGGAGGGTTCACGATGTCCGGAATAGAGGCGCGTTGGTTGGAAGCACCCATGTTTCCCTGGAGGGACCAGATGGATGGTGCGTGGCGGGAAATAAGGTGCACTACCAAATGGCGTGAGGAGGGAAGGATTTTAGGTTGGTGTGCGGCTATAGAAAGGAGGTCTGTGGCCAGTACAGCCAAGAGGAAAGTCATTGGGGGATGTGCCACTGTGGGACAGACAAATCATGGATGGGGAGTGGGAGGCAGGTGGCTGGGTACAGCACATGAGTCCCACAGGAACCGTGCAAGGTGGTCGAGGAGAGGTATCCGGAGCTGGAAGGACAGAGTGAAAGGGGGGACAGCTGGTCATGGGCTGATGCGGTGGGTACCAGAGAAAGCAGGGGTGTTGGAGGAGCGGGTCATGGGACCTACTGGAGGACGATGCGGGCTGTCCAGGGCATGCACAGGGGGACTCTAGCAAGAGGGTGGCGGGCTGCAGCTGGTGCACCGTGATGCAGCGTGAGGCAGGGTTGCTTGACCAGGGCAGAAGGGATCCTGCAGGTAAGAGGCAGAGGGGACAGATGGGAGTTGGGGCGCCGGGTAGCGGTGGGCGAGCAGGAGGGAGATAGGTCGAATGACATCGTCGTAGGATAAGAGACAAAGTGGTGTGGGAGCCTGTCCAGCTAGAGGGGTCGGAGTGGGAAGATGGTGCACTGCAAGAGAGAAAGAGGGAGACATGCTGAGTGTGGCTGGGCGACAGGCAAAGGGCCAGAGGTAGGGGCGGCCTGGCGAGGGCCAGTGCAGTTGGGAGTGCACAGGGCATGAGGGTTGGGCAGCTGGCAGTGCGCAGAAGGTGGGTAAGGGAGTCATGCTGCATTGGCGTAGGACATGAGGTAGAGGGGTACATAAAGAGGGATAGCAGGTAAAGGGGACCAGTGAGCGGTCAGGGGGAGAATTTGGCCGGATGGGTTCTTTTTTTATTAAAATGGGTCTAGGTTTAGATTAATTAGGTAAAAGGGTTTGTTGAGCGCCACTTCAAGTGGCGCTCAACAACTCGGGTGGCTAGCGCCACTTCAAGTGGCGCTTTGCCACCCTTTTATTTTTTTTTTCTGGTTTTGTTTTATTTCTTTTTTTTTTAATTGTTTTTCACCTCATCTCTTTTTAATAAATAATTTCAAAATAAATAAATAAAATTTTAAAAATAATCTTATAAATATGTATTTAAAAATGCTAAATTAATTATTATTATATTTATAATTATATAATTATGACATTATATTTATGTATATATATAATTATATGTGTGTGTATAAATATAATTATGTATATATATAATTAAAAATAAATATTTAAAAATATAAATCTATTTATATATATTTTTTAAATAAAAAATATATTTGTAATTATATAATTATAAACTAATCTTTAAATATAAATATTTATAATTATATGAATATGAATATATTTAAAATATATAATTATGAAAATATTGTTACATATATATTTAAAATTTATTTATAAATATATTTAATATTCATATATAAATATATATGTGTGTGTGTGTGTATGTGTGTGTGTAGAATTATATTTATAATTATATTTAGAATTATATTGTAATTATAGTTATACTTGTATATGTATAATTATATATTTATACATGTATATATTTACATAGTTATAAGTAACTATTTATAAAAAAAATTGAAATATTGTTAAACATATAGTCTTTCAATACCACCTACTTGAAACTTAGAAATGTTTCAAGTATGTGACTTTGAAAGCCTATAAAATATAATCTAAATGACCAATATGAATGAAACTTAAAAAATGTATTAAAAATATACTAAATAGATAAAAATAAAAAAATTACGTAAAAAATGTCGATAGAAGATATTTTATAGGCTTTTAAAACCACCTAGTTGTAACTTAAAAATGTTTCAACTATGTGACTTTGAATGTCTATAAAACATAATTCATATGACCAATATGAATGAAACTTAAAACTTGGATTAAACATATACTGAATAGATGAAAATAAA
This sequence comes from Viscum album, assembly GCA_963277665.1. NCBI lineage: Eukaryota > Viridiplantae > Streptophyta > Magnoliopsida > Santalales > Viscaceae > Viscum > Viscum album. The sequence goes on from OY728150.1 coordinate 663,469,613, forward strand.
AAAATTACGTAAAAAATGTCGATAGAAAATATTTTATAGGCTTTCAAAACCACCTAGTTGTAACTTAAAAATGTTTCAACTATGTGACTTTGAACGTCTATAAAACATAATCCATATGACCAATATGAATGAAACTTGAAATATGGATTAAACATATACTAAATAGATGAAAATAAAAAAAATACGTAAAAAATATCGATAGAAAATATTTTATAGGCTTTCAAAACCACCTAGTTGTAACTTAAAAATGTTTCAACTATGTGACTTTAAACGTCTATAAAACATAATCCATATGACCAATATGAATGAAACTTGAAACTTGGATTAAACATATACTGAATAAATGAAAATAAAAAAATTACGTAAAAAATGTCGATAGAAAATATTTTATAGGCTTTCAAAACCACCTAGTTGTAACTTAAAAATGTTTCAACTATGTGACTTTAAACGTCTATAAAATATTATTATTTTATATACAATAATTAATTAGTTAGTAATATAATTATTAATTATTATTTGTCATTATAATTATTAATTATTAATGGTTAACTCGCTGTGACAAATTTTATTTATTTTGTACCTGTACTTTATAATTTAATAGTTAATTGAAATAAGTTTGTATTTAATAGATTTTTGATTTTCTTGTTATTTGACTTAAACAACAGTTACTTATCATAGTGAATAAGTTTTTTAATATAATCAACATTACATCCAAAAACATCAACGACGATGCCCCCCGGTACCACAACGCGATGTTTGAATGTCACGTCCTCTCTGCGTCCGACGTCCATGTCGCTCCGGTGTCCTCTCTGCAGGTTCCTCCTCTTCCGGTGCTTCTGGTGCCTCCTCATGATGCTGTGTAGAAGACTGACCAAAATCATGTGAGGACGCCCCAAAATCATGTGAGGATGCCCCAAAACCATATGGGGTGACATATGGCTCTGAAGCTCCTATAAATGGTAGAAATGGGGTACTGAAGAAGGCCTCGTCGGGAGGAGAGGGGGCCGCCATAAGCTGTGTGACTGCACCCAGATCGAAGTCCATAGTAGTCTGCGGAGACGCCATATGCGGTATATAAATGTCTCCCTGCTGTGCAAAATCATCAGTCGGCTGGGCGAGATCGTCTGTCTGTGGTGCGACGACATCTGCAGGAGCCGCTCTCGGATGTCGATGTGGTCGCCTATGCCCCCCCGGATGTGCTCGTCTCTGTCGTCCAGCTGGCGGCGGCAGTGGCGGTGCATCCTCCTCAGCAGGCATAGTAGGGACATCGTCATCCTCAGGTGCTTCTGCCTGAAGATATGGATCAGGATATATCTGTGGCTCCTCATCAAAAAAAATTGTCACGTATCAACCGGAGATGATCCAATAGAGCCACCACATCCCGATGAACTACCTCCCGCAGAATATATGCATGCTCCTAAGGCTGCGTGGAATGTGCAAGCTGACCAATGGCGTCTGCCTGCAAATGAAATGACAATCAAATTAATATCAAAAATGAGTTAAACAAAATTAATAAATCTTAGTAAACATACCAATCGCTGAATGCCAATCCCCTGACGTGTAAGGTACATGATGGTATGTCGTCGATACCAGTGTGCATAATCCCCCTGATCAGATAAATGAGAGTGTGATGTGATATATCCCTGTGGAAAGATACTGAATCGGGCACGCCTGTCCCAAAGCTGGATATAAGATGCATGATGTCGCCGCCAGTCTGTCGTCTGTCTACCTATAAGCACAATCGAATGTAACTCGGTAGACTGTCGTGGTGCCAAGGGGATATGCTGTATAAAACCGAACTGGCGCATGACCCGGTCTGGCTGGTGCCACTCAACGATGTGGAAGTGAATGAGTGGTACTACTGCAGCATGATCTCCAGCCAAAGATGTACAGTATAGTGGAAGTGATGCGTAGACATAACCTGTATAAGGAGTCCATGAAACCTGAAATGTAAACTCAAAAAATAAGTCATATAGTAGCATGATAATTTTACTAAGATTATATTGAAATAACTTAAAATAGTGATAACAAATCAAAATTTCCTACAAAAAAGTACTGTTTAACTTACATCAGCCAGCACTATAGCATCGAATATCTGTCTGAAGCTGTGCACACTATGTCTCGGAGTATGTGCAAACTTCTGAGACTGACTCCACCGGGTGAAAAAAGAGTAACCTACGGTAAGTTTATAAAAAACAATAACAAAAGTACTAAATAACCGAAAGTAATGACGTAGACATACCATCGTCCCCGAGGACAGTCCTGAAGTAGCTCCGGTGCAAGCGGTGCGACAACTCGAGGAGCGATGCGTGGAAAACACTCCCAGGCCCACATTTGTACTAACACCATGCAACCTGCAATCTGATGTGAATCGGCCTGACAACTGGTGCAGAGAGATCTGTACAGATGTGCTAATACAGCGGATCCCCAACTGTATGTCGCAGTCTGATCCAGATCCTCAAGTAATGGGAGGTACATCATGTGTACCAAAGCGGTGGAGTAGTCGACGCACAACATGCCTCCGAGCAGCCGCAAAATGTATGCACGTGTGTGCTGAAGAAGCGTCTCCTCGTCTGCATCATCTGGAATGACGTCGAAATGCTGATCGAGCCACCTCATTCGCAAGCGCGAACCCTGAAGGACACCCCGTGCGCCGATGACGTCAATGCCTAGTAGCCTCTGTATGACTGCAAACCAATCACCGGTACTGGCCCCCGTAACTGCATCTCCATGGATAGGTAACCCCAGCATGTAGGCGACGTCCTCTAATGTAATAGTCATCTCCCCCTCTGGGAGATGAAATGTGTGTGTCTCTGGCCGCCATCTCTCAACCAATGCAGCTATCAAATGATGGTCGATGGTCTTGAAGTCACACATAGCGACTTCATAAAAGCCTTCACGTCTAAGGTATGGAAAAATAGCTGCCGGCGGTGCCTCATGATGGAAACGGTGCGCTCTCCGAACATGAAGATGTCTAACAGGTCGTCGCGCCAGCACATCGCGCGACACGTGTGTCTCCTGGCAAGATAAAAGTGGCTGCTCCATCTGAATGTGCAAACAATAAAACATTAATTTCATGTAAGTTATGACTTTTATCATGTAAGATATGTAATTTAGCATATAATTTTGAAAGAAGCATAAACACATTGGGTTAGTTGTTGTCTCCCGTGTTGGGGTGTTGGGGTGAAGATGTTCAGAGTTTCCTCGTTTTTGTTTTGTAGTCACTGTAAGTTCATCTTTCATTATAAAAAACTGATGACATTTTCATTTAATAGTTCAAATGGTTTTGGTTTCTTATACAGGTACATTCCTTTTTTTAGTTGGTGTTGTTTGTTTAAAGCTACTCATGTAATGTTGATCGTTCGACAAAAAATGTCACGTGAAATCGTGGTACATTTTCCAAAAATTACCCTATTTACAAGTACAACAAATATGATTAAAAATGGTGAAATGATAAAAATAATTACATGTACAAAGTTTTACAGTAACTAATAGAGTACGTGATTCATTTTAACCATTAGATGATTTCCCTATGTGTCTAGTAACAATAGAAACATCTTTGCAATTTTGTCATGCCCCTGAGTATAAATCAACCTCAAAAGCTCTAGATAATTTTTATTGGTAAGGTGAGATGAGAAGGGAGGTATTATACCATCAGGAAGAGAGATTCTAGAAATGTTCAATGTTATGACAAACCTTTAGATGAAATGTGTCAGTTCCCCACTAGATGTGCATGTTTCTTAAAAAATTTCAGGCTGGAGATAATCCACCATAAGTTTCACATAGCCTTATGTCTTCCATGGATAAATGTCAAACACTTCAACCAATTTGTTTACTTTATGGGGAAGTAAAACCTCATTCCTTTGAATATGCACATTACCATGAACATATAAAATCATCATTTTGCAAGAAAAACTACTAATCTCATGTTCACTGAAATACCCCTTAACGTAAGAATGATACAAATAGTGTAAGTACCCAATAGCAAGATTCCAATCCATTTCGAAGGATAATGGGGATGAGAAGGAAACATCAACCCCCAGGCCCACCCCTTCCACCCATTCAACCAACTTCGGTAACTCCTATAGAAGTAGTTTTTCAAAAAAATGAAATGTCACCCCACCACAGCTTTCTACATCCATATTAACCCCCCAATTCAGTTTCATTAAATGTGGAAAACCCTCATTTTTACCAAAGTTAATGATGCACTATTAAACCACCACTTTTAACCCCCGCCTCAAATATAAAAAATGCTTTGAGGGATGAGAAATGATTCGACACATTTCAATGTTCTAAAATGCACCGAATCATTTCTCATCCCTCAAAGCATTTTGTATTTTTGAGGCGGGGGTTGAAAAGTGATGGTTTAATAGTGCATCATTGACTTTGGTAAAAATGGGGACTGTCCACATTTAATGAAACTGAATTGGGGGGTTAATATGGATGTAGGAAGCTGTGGTGGTGTGACATTTCATTTTTTTGAAAAACTACTTCTATAGGAGTTACCGAAGTTGGTTGAATGGGTGGAAGGGGTGGGCCTGGGGGTTGATGTTTCCTTGTCATCCCCATTATCCTTCAAAATGGATTGGAATCTTGCTATTGGGTACTTACACTATTTGTATCATTTTTACGTTAAGGGGTATTTCAGTGAACATGAGATTAGTAGTTTTTCTTGCAAAATGATGATTTTATATGTTCATGGTAATGTGCATATTCAAAGGAATGAGGTTTTACTTCCCCATAAAGTAAAAAAATTGGTTGAAGTGTTTGACATTAATCCATGGAAGACATAAGGCTATGTGAAACTTATGGTGGATTATCTCCAACCTGAAAATTTTGAAGAAACATGCACATCTAGTGGGGAACTGACACATTTTATCTAAAGGTTTGTCATAACATTGCACATTTCTAGAATCTCTCTTCTTGATGGTATAATACCTCCCTTCAAATGGTTTTGTTTTCTTATACAGGTACATTCCTGTTTTTGAGTTGGTGTTGTTTGTTTAAAGCTACTCATGTAATGTTGATCGTTCGACAAAAAATGTCACGTGAAATCGTGGTACATTTTCAAAAAATTACCCTATTTACAAGTAAGACAAATATGATTAAAAATGGTGAAATGATAAAAAAAATTACATGTACAAAGTTTTACAGTAACTGATTGAGTACATGATTCATTTTAACCATTAGATGATTGCCCTATGTGTCTAGGGCAACGTGTCTTCGTATGACCTTCCTGGCGGCATATGCTGCACCGCCGTCCAGCTAGATGTTCACTAGGCCAATCCATCTCATTCCGAATACGAGTCGACTTTGGCCTCCCTTTAGGTCGAAGTCTGTTGCTGTTCGGTAGAAGCGTGGGTGCACCATCAGGCAGCTGAAAATTCTGATATTCCCCGATTGGCATCCACGGAGTATTGTAGCAGGAGTTGATGCTCTCAAGTCGATAAGCTGGATCAACGAACTGCTCCCAAGATACGTGTACGTAAGCACATGCAGCAATCACATGGCCGCAGGGATATCTCAGTGCCTGAAAGTTGCCACAATCACAATAACGCTTCTCCAATAAAACAACTCGCACATGACCATTGCTACATGCCATAGCATCACCGGGCTCAGCGACCTCAAATCGTTGCTCTGGACGATTAAATACAGTTACACGGTAAGTTTCGGCCTCCTAAAGAACTGTATCTAGCTCGCGTTGGAAATGGTGTCCATAGCGCATCCCTCTATTCAATCCCTCTTCAGCTTGCTTTCCTCGTTCCAGAAAGTACTTTACACTACGATAGAAGGTCTCTTGTACCAACCCTGAAATTTATATTTACGACATTATACAAATATTATATTATAATAGTAACTCTTCTGAGTAACATATATTGAAATATTCGTATTTACCTGTGATAGGTAGTTTTCGAACACCCTTGAAAACTCCATTTATACATTCTATGATGTTGGTCGTCATATGACCATATCTCCTCCCATCATCATATGCCAATGACCATTTCTGCTTTGGAATTTTCATCATGTAATCATACACTTCTGGATTCACTCTGTGGATATCTTGAAGGCGCTCCTCCATCCTTTGTTGTTGAGGCTCATATGCTATCATACAAACAGTCATCTGAACAGTTATGAAAATAACTACGACAAAAACATTTTAAACAGTAAAGGATGTTAATACCAATTTTTAAGATTGCCTTTTTCATCGACTCATTCTTGAACTTCTTTCGCAAATTTCTGGCAATGTGTCGAATGCAGTATCGATGATGGGCATATGGTGGTCTCCACGAAAGACCCTCAGACTGTATCGCCTCCTTGATTTCATGGTGGCGATCAGAAATAAGACAAATCCCTTTTGCATCCGTAACAAACTCTCGAAGACATGCCAGAAACCAGCTCCATGATGAGAAGTTCTCTTTCTCCACAATTGCAAATGCTATAGGCAGAGGGGCTCGATTTCCTTGTTGTGTGGCGGCAATCAATAAATTTCCGGTATACTTTCCATACAGAAATGTGCCATCAATTTGTATGAACTGCTTGCAATGTCTAAAAGCCTCCACACATGGTAAAAATGTCCAAAATAATCTATCAAACACAACCATTGAGCGGTCAAGTTGGTTCTGTTGGTTAACATATTCAACTGTACGTAACCGATAGACTATTTGATTATTGTGGCGTAGAAGCTCCAACAGTTGTGGTAGAACTCGATAAGAGTCATCCCAATCACCATACACTTTCACAATAGCCTTTTGTCGTGCTGCCCATGCCTTCCAGTAAGAGATTCGACACCCAAAAAGCTGTTTGATTCGCTCAATGACCAGAACCACGGGGACATCTTGACATGCTCTAATCATTTCAACAATAATAGTTGAAACAAACTCAACATCTAATGAAGAGTGTTCCTGTGCCAAGCTTGGGTTCACACATGTGTGTGGAGTAAATCTAGTGATGCGCCAGCTGTGAAAAGTGTTATCAATAATAGCTCGCAGACGCATTTGACAGTTCGATTCAGATTTGTCACAACGGATCAAATAATAAGATCTCTTTGACTCTTCTACAACATATGAGTAATGTCTTTCAATGTGATATTGTTTTATCACATTTTTCATTGCTTCTTTGCTCTCAAACTCTCTTCCAATATACAGAACATCGTAATCTGACACTCGATTTATGCCACCAATGATTCCTGGAAATTCTGAACTGGGAGTGATAACTGAATAATCAAATTCTGGCAAGCGATTCATGCCTTCAGTCGACCAGGAAGCCAATAGTGGAGGATGGCTCAATGGTCGGTTGAACCTCGCATGAGTTGGTACAGACTGATCTTCCGCATGCTCTTCTTCTTCTTCAACATCCTCTTCATCTTGTTCAAAATTGTCATCATCCTCAAATTCATCAACCAATGCATCTAAAGTATGTGGTGGACTATCCATTAAAATTGTGGCTGATGGAAATGATGGAATAACTATTGATGCTGATGGAACGTCTTGATGTGAAGGAGCATATGACATAGTTTCATGAATTTGAGATGGGTCAACTTCCAATGTCGATGGAACCTCCATTGTAGCTATAGTGACATACAACTCCATCATTTGATTCTCAGGTATATACTTAACCAATGAAAGTATATATTCCCAATCATCATCATCATTTACCGGATAGGGCACATGCCAAAACCTATCTTTAAATTGAAGATGTCTGAATGTAATGGACTCTATTACTTGATTCCTCGCGATTTTTAACCTCCGATGAATTTTCCTTTGCACAGCTTCCAAAGTAGTACATCCCTCAAGCATCACAACAGCTTCTGGATGTATACTATAACTGCATCCTTGTTCTGTCTCAATTATTTGACCGTTGCAATAAATATAAGCGGCGACCATCTTTTTTATCTAAAAGAAACCACTGTTATTAATTAAATCTGATTAAATAATCAATTTATGTATGCATGCTTCTAGTAATTTAGGTTGGAATCCTAATCCCTCCACCAAATCAATATGTTCAAACCATATTGATGTGTAACTATTTACACAACCCACAAGTTTGTGTTACTTACCCAAAAATAGAAGTCAAATACATTTATACATATCCACATGCATTATATGCATGAGGTACACAAACATGTCATGTAAAAGCATAGAGTTATATGAAATTGAAAGTCTCCACATGAGTAAGCCCGGAGCGACAGATAGCCAACCCCATTCACTTTCCTAGACAAGGCAAGCCTCCAGGAAAGTAGGTGGTCCGACCCAAAGCCCCTCTACCCGGGGATACTTTACTCAAGAGGGCAATCATTTCATGATAACTCTAACACTTAATATGCAAAAAAATATATTGAACTACTAAATTCAAGTTCATAACTTCAATTACAAACCGAGGTCAAGGTAGATTGAAAACTAAATTCATTATCATTCCTAGAATGTAATGCAAAGGTATATTCCATAGGCAATTTACTACTACTTGGCTAATTAATATAACTACTTCGCTAATTAATATAACTACTTCTCTGATTAATATAACTACTTCTCTGAATAATATAACTACTTCACTAATAACATAATTATGATAAATTAATTACCTAATTATGGTTAACTAATTACCTAATTATGGTTAACTAATAACCTAATTATGGTTAACTAATTACCTAATTATGGTTAACTAATTACCTAATTATGCTTAACTAATTACCTAATTATGGTTAACTAATTACCTAATTATGATTAACTAATTACCTAATTATGGTTAACTAATTATCTAATTATGGTTAACTAATTACCTAATTATGGTTAACTAATTACCTAATTATGGTTAACTAATTACCTAATTATGGTTAACTAATTACCTAATTATGGTTAAGTAATTACCTAATTATGATTACTTAATTAACTAATTATGCTTAATTAATTAACTAATTATGATTAATTAATTAACTAATTATGCTTAATTAATTAACTAATTATGATTAATTAATTAGCTAATTATGATTACTTAATTAGCTAATTATGATTACTTAATTAACTAATTATGATTGATTAATTAACTAATTAGGATTAATTAATTAGAAAGTGATGATTGATTAATTAGCAAGTAATGATTGATTAATAACCTAATTACAATTATTTAATTACCTAATTATGATTAATTAATTACCTAATTATGATTAATTAATTAACTAATTATGTTTCATTAATTACCTAATTATGATTAATTAATTATCTAATTATGATTAATTAATAACCTATTGTGTTTCATTAATAACCTAATTATGATTTATTAATTACCTAATTAGGATTAATTAATAACCTAATTATGAATAATTAATAACCTAATTAGGATTAATTAATAACCTAATTAGGATATATTAATAACCTAATTATGATTAATTAATAACCTAATTATGATTAATTAATAACCTAATTATGATTAATTAATAACCTAATTATGATTAATTAATAACCTAATTATGATTAATTAATTAACTAATTATGATTAATTAATAACCTAAATAGGATTAATTAATAACCTAATTATGATTAATTAATTAACTACTAATGATTAATTAATTAACTAATTATGATTAATTAATTAACTAATTATGATTAATTAATTACCTAATTATGATTACTTAATTAACTAATTATGCTTAATTAATTACCTAATTACGATTATTTAATTACCTAATTATGATTAATTAATTAAATAATTATGATTAATTAATTAACTAAATATGTTTCATTAATTACCTAATGATGATTAATTAATTAGCTAATTATGATTAATTAATAACCTATTATGTTTCATTAATTACCTAATTAGGATTAATTAATTACCTAATTATGATTAATTAATAACCTAATTATGATTAATTAATAACCTAATTAGGATTAATTAATTACCTAATTATGACTAATTAATAACCTAATTATGATTAATTAATAACCTAATTAGGATTAATTAATAGCCTAATTAGGATTAATTAATTACCTAATTATGATTAATTAATTACCTAATTATGATTATTTAATTAACTAATTAGGATTAATTAATAACCTAATTAAGGTTAATTAATAACCTAATTATGATTAATTAATTAACTACTAATGATTAATTAATTAACTAATTATGATTAATTAATAACCTAATTATGATTAATTAATAACCTAATTATGATTACTTAATTTACTAATTATGATTAATTACATAACTAATTATGATTAATTACTTAACTAATTATGATTAATTAATTTACTAATAATGATCAATTACTTAACTAATTATGATTAATTAATTAACTAATTACGATGATTAATTAATTAACTAATTACGATTAATTACTTAACTAATAATGATTAATTAATTAACTAATTATGATTAATTAATTAACTAGTTATGATTAATTAATTAATTAGTTATGATATTAACTAATTATGATTATTTAATTAACTAATTATGATTATTTATTACCTACTTACCATTAATTAATAACATAATTATAATTAATTAATTAACAAATTATGATTCATTAATTAAATAATTATGATTAATTAATTTGCTAATTATGATTAATTAATTAGCTAATAATCATTAATTAATAATCTAATTACATTTAACTATTTACCTAATTATGATTAATTAATAACTTAATTATCATTGATTTATCAACTAATTATGATTAATTATTTAACTAACTAATCATTTCATTATCTAATTACATTTAAAAAAACCATACTATTTATAAAATACAAACATTATATACTAATTATATAAATTAAACAACTAAATTATTAAATAAAACTATTAAATAAATTTAAAGAAAGATTTACCTCAAATTTGTGACGACGTAGGTACACAGGCAGAGCAACCGAAGAGGCAAGGCTTCACCGCAACCGAAGAACGCAAGAAAAAAGTTTGAGAGAGAGAGAGGAAGGGATAGGGAGGGAGGAATGGGGGTGGGTGAGGTAGGAAGTGAGGAATGGGGTGGGGGGCGAGGGTCCTATTTATAGGATGGGGGGGTGTTTCGGCGCCACTTCAAGTGGCGCTGAATTGATTGGGAAGAATGGTGCAGCGCCACTTCAAGTGGCGCTGCACGGTTTGCATTTATTTGTTCAGCGCCACTTCAAGTGGCGCTGCACTCTTCTACCGCCAAATTGGTGGAGCGCCACTTGAAGTGGCGCTCCAATTCCAAAACTCTTGAGCGCCACATGGTCTGGCGCTCAAGAGACCCACTTACCTAATTAATTAAACGTTTGACCCATTAAAAAAAAACCCATCTGGAAAAATTTTCCGCGGTCAGGGCGTGCACTGCAAGGAGCAAGTCAGGGGCCTTGGCGAGTGGTATAGACAGCAAGGCGGGGGGAACTTCCACATGGAAGAAAACAAAAAATGAAAAGAAAAGAAAGAAAAAAGAATAAAAATAAGATAAAATAAAAAATAAAAAGTTAATAAATAATAAAAATTATAACGATATTCATAATAATAATAATAATAATAATCACCATCATCATAATTATAATCATAATAATATTAATAATAATAATCAAAATCATCATATCAATAAAAAAAAAAAAATAAAGTACCCATTTTATTTTAATAATAATAAAATTATCAACACAATAAATATTTTAAACAGTTAAAAAATTAATGTGCATTTTAATTACAAGGACTATTTATTTTAAATATTTTCCAAAGACGAAAGGTTGTAAAATTTTCTGGGTGAAGCCATGCGGCTTCTAAAATGTGCTATGCCCGTGTGCCCAATGGAAATAACTCGAAGCACACACCCTTTTTTAGCATCAACTCAAATGTTTTGTTCAGGATCTAGCCTAAACTTCAACCCAAAATATATTTAAGGATAAATAAATAAATAAATAATAAAATAGAAAGAAAAGGATAGGTCGGGATTTGATAATTCTCCCCACCATAACTATTTCTGCCGCTGGAAATCCACAATAAGATCTATAGCCAAATATGGAACTCGTTAATTCCACTCACCCCCAAAAGTTTAAGCGCCTCCAGTTGAATAATCCAAATGAACACTGAACTCCCATGACATGAAAAATATCCTCAAAACAATAACACGTTAAACACCACCAAAATGAAACCCGAAACGGAACTCTGATACTGACATGGGGAGGCCTGAATAGACTCTGCGCCATAGGAATCAATCCAAACTAAATTCAATGAGGCCTGCGATTGTTCTCCCCACCATAAGGACATAGAAGATTAACTGAACTTGAAAACATCCCACACTGACCAGAAACCCCAATACAAGGGTAGGGGAGGGAAGGGTACTACCAATAGAGCATAAAAACAATTGTCATCACCATATCAACAATGTTTCACCCTCGAAAGAACACAAACCAAACTACACTAAAGGCAGAGATTATACCAAGGTCTTTTTACACCATTGGGGTTTTCTTAACTATGAGCCAGTTTCACAACAGGACCTATAGCTGCAGCTTTAATGATTAAAGCATCTCCTGCCTTGCTGTTAGGAATTAGAAATTCCCAAACATAACACATGAACCATAGTTTTACCAAACACATTTCCAATAAAAAATAGGTTTCGAAGAGGTTCATCAAAACTACTCGTACAAATGAAGGAAAAGAAACACCACAAAATGGTATAGGTGATGAGTAATAAATCCAAGAAACACTACAAATAGAAAAACTCCAAACTGATCCCAAAACATCATCCTACTCTTATAGACATGCTTAGGTGACCTTCGCCGAGATAGATATGGCTTCAGCGCGCTTCGTAGAAACACCTTGATAGAATCACTGCACATGACCTAGGCGCCCACAGGTGTGGTAGGGTCTTGGAGAATTCGAAAAAATTGGCCTATTGTGCCCCCACATACCGCACTGGTGAAAAATCAAGGCATTGCATTGTGAGGAAGTTGACTGAAGGTCTAAAGGCCTCTTGATTCTTCTACCTGTGCCACCAGCATCAGGCTGCATCCCATTATTCTTATCTCTATCTTCTGTACTTATTTCCAAGGTTGGAGAAGGATTATCCACCTCAAGTTCTCCTGCTAACTCAACTTCGGTGAGGAAAGCTTGTCTCAACACGTCAGGGAAGGTGATTACATTGAACTCTTACAACTTGGATTATATATTAGGACATAATCCATGATCAAAATGCCGAGCTTCCGTGGGATTACATCCAACATACCCCAGTTAATATGGATCCACGTCTAGTAAATGATGAAATAATTCCAAAACTAAACCAACACCTTGCTGAAGACCGCATAACTCCATCCTCATCCTCACCTTTGTCACCTCAGAGAAGTATTTGTAGATGAATGATGACTTCAAGAACTCCCATGTGAGATCTTCTTGAAGATTTCTTTGAGACACAGACTTACACCACTTCCAGGTTGGAACTTTAAGAATAATGGTATCCAACTTTACCTTTAATGACTCAGGTAGCATGGGAGAAACAAGTTCCTCTCAATCATCCACATCCACTCCTATGCCTCAAGAGGATCTTCTTTCCCATAAAATAGGGGAGGTTTAAACTTCTGAAACTCAAATATATAGTCCATAGACTGATCAAGTGGAGGATTTTTTAAGGATTCACCACCCAAAGCTACACCTTCAGCATCCATCGAACCTTCGTGGGGGGTGGGCGAACACTATGGAATAAGAAAACAAAAATTTGGGTCAAACATGTTCATTACCATTTTAAATTCATCTTTTCAAAATTTCAAAAATAAAACTCTACAAAACAATTTTTTAAGTAAAGAAGACCAAAACATTCCACAAGGAGAAACTAATATCGCTGGGTGACTCAGACATATCGTTGGCGGCCGTACTCCAGTCATGCCACTATCACAAGTATCACTCTATGGTAATTTCCCCAGCTACACATGGCTTTCCAAACCATGTGAGCTCACGGAGGACACTTTCCCAGCTCCCATTTCATTTCCCAATACCAAACAAACCATAAGAATCAAGGACATCGACAAACCCAAACATCTCATGGTTACCCGAGGTTTGGAACGAGAAGTGTTTCATGATGTCCGTATCATCTGTATGCCTCGAGTCTCGACAATTATACTCCTTCAACCATGATAACCCAAATATAACAATCGTTTATTTGAAAAACAATGTATGCTCAAGGGTTGACCTCCTCTGATACCATTTTGTCAAGAACCAACCCGGGTCAACCCTAAACTGGTCACCCGATCTGATCCACGACATGGTGCGAGAGGAGTTCCCAATCCTCTTGGGATGGAGAAAAGTGCCAAAGCATCAATAAAGGACAATTGGGACTGATTTATCCCAGTGAAAATAAATAAAGCAGCGGAAAAATATAGAATAATGCAATGTAAAAAAACAACATGAAAAGAAAGAATGATCAAATGTAACCAACTAACTTGTCCATGACCAAAAATCCTCATGACTCTAAGAGTCTCTCACCAATACACAACCAACTCTCACCCATGGAAATCGAGATCGAGTCAATCCTGCAACAAAACTAAAAACTAGAAAACACTATTGGCGTGAGTATTAAAACTCAGTAGGCATTCCCAACAAACTATTCCCAATGCACTGCCCTTAAATAATGAATTTACTAACAACTGGTTTGAACTAAAATTTATAAAATATGGGTTTCCATACACACACTTTCATTTCTAAAACAAATAACAGTCCATTTTCGTTTTTAATTTAAAACATGTTTATTGTTTGAAAGAAACAAGTGCATTTCATTTTAAAAAAATTTTTGCGAAAAATTTAGAAATCCAAATTTTAGTTGTTACTAAAAATTAAAACCACACACAACACACACTATGGGAAATGTAAAAGGTGGCACACAGGGGGAAGTAACCGAACTAGACCTCTCAATCATCCACCACATACAAATAAACACTAAAGAAAACATGGGTCAAACCAAGGAGCTCGTAAAAAATCCTGAACGTACTATACTTGTGACTCATCCTAAAAGAATTCCCTACTCAATGATGTCAAAACTTCCTAACACCCAATGATTCCTTACATGGCCCAACTGAGGGGCCCAATCCCATAGAAATAAGAATAAAAAAATATATCTTTGCTATGGGCCACTAACCAGTGCGTAATATAAACTAGTGCAACAATCGTTCTTAGAAGATTCACATACTATGCCAGGTTCCCATGTCAACACGTGTAATAACAGGGGGGTGAGTCAGAAAAGTCAATCATGTAACCTGTCATGTTTCAAAAAAATCACACAAAACTCACACAATCAACATACAAAAAAAGATCACCCCTGAGTGACCTCAAAGAAGGTTTTCCAAAATAATTTATTTTATCAAACTTCTAAACGAGCCTTAACCAACTTTAAAGAAAAACCTCATTTTCCAAGAGAACCAAAACCCTTACTCATTCATCAGAATAAATAATTTATCATCAAACCAGAACTACAGATGATATTTTGTGAATTATGTTCAAAGGAAAAATGTGCATTCCTTCACAATTGTGTATCAATAGACCAAGAAAATATTTCAAGTGACGTGTATAAAATAAAAATATATTTTTACATTGAGTAATTATTCGAAAATTAATTATCTAATACTATTTATTATTTATTAAAATTAATAATATATCATGAAATTAATAAATTATAAATTTAATGACGGATGTAGTTGGGGACCTACCTCGACTCGCAAACCAATCATCACGACGTGAAATGCCTCATCCGGTGCACAAGAACATGCATGCCGACAACAACAATATCATAGAAATACTTCTCTATAGTGCTACAACCATAAAATAACTGAAAAAATAAACAAAAATATAAAATAAATAAACAAAATACAAAGAAAACCTCACATAAACCTCAGTGTAGGCAAAAAGAAACGAGCGAAGGAGGCAAGAGGCAGCACAGGGGTGCCCTAGATCAAAGGGATCATGAGAAATAGGAAATGATTGGAGAGGATGCCGATGAAGAGTGAAGCCAGACTGGGAGGGTGTAAGATTTCCAGACAAGAGGCACGTTGGCCAGAAGTGTGCACATTGCACTAGCAGGGCTGGCTGGATGGCGCATGGTGGGACGGAACGCATGCAACCAAAGGGCGCATGGCCGAAAGGATGTTAGGTCAGTGTGTGGCTGCCGAAATAAGTTCTGAGACAAGTGAATCAAAGGGTAAAGTCATTAGGTAACTACGTCACTATTGGAAGGACAAACCTGAGATGGGGCGCGGGAGGCTCGCAGCTAGGTATAGCGCAAAAGTCCCGCGGGACACGTGCAAGGCGGCAGGGGGAGGCATCTGGAACAGGAAGGACACAGTGAAAGGGGGGATGGTCGGCCGTGGGCTGGTGTGGCGGGTACCAGATATAGCAGGGGGTGCCAGAGGAGCAGATTAGGGGACCTGCAAGAGGTCGGTACTAGCACGACGGGGCGTACGTAGGAGGACTCCGACAGGAGGGCGGCGGGCTGCAGTTGGTGCGTCGTGATACAACGTGAGGTGGGGTTACTGGACCGGGGCAGAAGGGATCCTCTGGGTAAGAGTCCCAGGGGCTGGATGGGAGTCGGTGCATCGGGTACTAGTGAGTGAGGAAATGGGAAATAGGTCTAGAGGCGTCATCTCAGGTAGAAGGTAGAGGGGTGCGGGAGCCTAGCTAGTAGGATGGGTCGGATCGGGGTGCTAACGCACTGCAAAGGAGAAGGAGGGAGGCGGGCCGAGGGTGGCTGGGCAACGAGCAGAGGGCCCGAGGCATGGGTGACCAAGCGAGGGCTGGTGTAGTTGAAAGTGTCCATGGAAAAAGGGCTGGGGTGGCTGGTAGTGCACAGGAGGAGGGCAGGGGCATCGTGTGGCGTCATCACAGGGAAGGATGCAAAGGGGTGCGGGAAGAGGGAGAGAAGGCAGAGGGGACCGACGTGCGGTCAAGGCATGCGCTGCAAAGATCAAGGTGGGGGCCTTGGAGAGCGGTGGAGGGAGCAAGGCGGGGGGAACAACTGTGTGGAAGAAAAAAAAAATAAAAGAAATTAAATAAGAAAGAACAAAACAAAGATAAAATAAAAATTAAAAATTAAATAAATAATGAAATAATAATGATATTAATAATAATAATAATCTTAATCATAATCGTAATCATAATAAAAATAAAGTACCCATATTTGTTTAATAATAATAAAATTTTCAATGCAATTGAGATGTTAAACGATGCAAGAATTAATGTGTGTTTTACTTACAATAACTTTCTATTTTAAATCTTTCCCAAAGACGAAAGGTTGCACAGTTGTCTGGGAGAATCCATGAGGCTCCAAAATGCGCTATGCCTGTGCACCCAACTGAAACAACTCAAAGCGCACAATTTTTTAGCATCAACTCAAATTTTTTGTTCAGGATCCATCCGAACCTCAACCCAAAATTTATTTATGGATAAATAAATATTAAAATAAAAAAATAAAATGAAAAGGATAGGTTGGGGTGTGACCTGTATCATATCATGCACCCCAAGCATCATAGTAACATATGAACCTGGAGAATCAAATTATCTAATCATAAAAATCCACAACTCCAGATAGTAACATAGTTGTTTCTAGGAGCCACCATAACCCATTTGTTGTATATTATACCTCAATACATCATAAACCATACACAAAATTACAATAATAATCTTTATGATACAATTTCAATAGATATATATGTATAAAATAAAAGCAATACATCACATCACAAAACACACATATATAAGTGCAATATAATCACTGTGCCTACCATTAAATGACACTACCATAGAATTAAGTATAGAAGGATGTGGTAGTCATCCATATATTCTTTTCCAACATCGATGTTAGGGAAAACACCATCGAGAGTCCACTAGTGTTGGTTTCCCTATATAAATGGGTGAGGTTACATATGAAGTCACATTACATAAAAATACAAATATATCTCAAAAAACAAAATATATAAATCAACCTAGACTTATATTTAATTTAATCTATCATCTCTTTGGTACCTAACATCAAATTATAATTTTTAGATAACCTACAAGCACATAAATATTTCAACAGAAATTCAATTAATTAGTTCAATTAAATATATCATATATACATTCATTATAATTATATTTCCATTACCTTTAGGAGAAATACAACATTTTCCATGTTTCATTAATATTTAGTATAATTCAGTATTCTATTCGAGCACCAACCCCATGGGTTAAATTCTTCAACATTCATTCTAAATGCATAATTCTAGGGATTCTATGAATCTTCCTAAGGTAAAACAATAGATCCACAATCCTTCATCAAAATGTTGCATCAGAGAATACTGAAAGGTTTATTAAAAAAAAGAAACCCAACCATCTCACCTTTAGAATATATTCAGAAAAGGAAACTATTAAATATTTCAATACATAAGTAATGAGAAATCCATGCTTCCACCCACTCAATCAGTCGCAGCTCCATCATTAAAACCAACATGCATATCATGATACATATTACAATCACATTAATCAATGGTTTCCACAATCCCCAACAACCCTACTCATTAATTTTCATCCCATTATCAAAAAAACATTTCATTAGCCTCTTGAATTAATCAATTCATTTTTCATTCGTTTCAACCATAGGTAACCTAAGTCAGTATCTATAACAAGAATTATGATATTTAAATAGGAAATCGAGCATGACATATAATTTCATCAGTTACAAGAATAAAGGTAAACATTTTAACATGAAATTTTTTTTAATCCAAAAAACATTACTATCTTACAAGAATTACAAACTATTTATTCCCACCGATTGAGCGTCATAAAATCGACAATGGAAGAAATTACTGATTATTGGAATTATTTTTTCTACAATGAAATGGTTGATGATGGTTATTAAAGTCATTTGGATTACATGGACCCCAGGAAGACAAACCATATTGAGACCTTCAGAAGGTCACACAGAGGATCTGTACCAAATTCACAACTCATGGTAGATCCCATGGATCCCCTTTGACAAGCCCTTCTACTCTTGTGAAGGATTCCTAAACAATCAGTGATCACATTGTTGCATCATGATGAGCATTATTAGGTTATGTAAATTGTTTGGTATAAGTTTCCTGAAAATACATCCAACAATATGTTTGAAATACGGAGAAAATATAAAAAAATATATGATCCTCTTAAAGGTGAAATAATCATTTGATACACCCATGCATCTCACAAGAAACTTCGGAATCCCCAGTGACATGTCTTCTTAGATCAACAAGATCCCACTATCATGTCATCCAATCACGTAAATGGATTTGAACATTTCTAGGTGGTCTCATGCTCCCCCTTTATCTCCAAAAAAAGTAGAAAGTTTTTTCCAAGATAATGATTACAAAACACCATAAGAAATTTTGATGGTCATGTGATGTGTCACCAATGGGGAGAATTATTATCCTCAAAAAAACTAGGGAAGAATCACGATACCCCAGGCCATTGTAAAATAAATAATGAAATAGAAAGTTAAAAAGAAGGGAGAATCTTTTTTTGTGAACATCATGAGATTCTCCCTATATGGTTCATTAGACAACATAAGACCATGATGAAATGTCACCCTCACAACATGAAGGGCTTCAGAAATCTCCAGTTGGGCATGCTCTCCCCATTTAGCTCCATCAAGAAAACAAAAGTGTTCTTCCCGGAGATTATGTAACATCACCATATGACCCTTTGTGAGTAACGTGATTCACCACTAGTGGAGATATTGATTTTATTCAATAAAAACCCTGCAATAAGAAAAGATAATTAAGACGTATACAAATAAAATAATGAAATAAAAGAAAAAATCCAGTATCCTCTTGCATTTATAAACTTATGCGATGTACTCGGGAACTCTATAGGACATCCCAACATCCCTTTGATATGATGGCATGATCTCATGAGATCCACCTTCCAATCCATCCTTGTCTCATGAAAATCCCTAGATAAGTCACCTAAGATCAAAAAATATATATTTAGTTGGAATTATGAACTTACAAGAGTCCATAGACATATCACCCTAACAATATTAAAGTCCCAGGGAATTCCTACATGATCCACCATCCGATGTTTTTAAACCTACAACAACAATTAATTGACAAATAATTGAACTATGATTACTTGGATTCATACCATAATCCAGATACATTGGTTTTATATGTTTAAAAACATTTTCTTTTATCTTTAAGGAAAACTATGTTTAACAAATATATTGTTCTGATCACACATTACGAACTAAGGTTACCCTAGATGGTGGAGATTCATGAATTCAATATGGTGATCATTGTTACTCTTTATTCCAATATGAGCTCGAATTAGTGTAGAAAATAATCAATAACAAGAAAGTTTCCTCATTTTATATGGATGTGGGTCTTACTTGTTTGGACAACACATTAGATGCTCAATATATGGCTCATCCATTTATAAGGTCTCCAATGTATCCTGATTATGGCATGAATGTGAGTAATCATGGTTCAATGATTTTTCAATTAGTTGGTGGATGATGAATAATAATCATCCCATAGGATATATATAGTCCCGATGGTTAGGATGTAAGAGGCATGGAAGGATATACACCGAAGTGGATGCCCATTTTATCTTGGGCCTTAGGAAGGTGTCCTACATATCTCGGTTATGAGAAGTTTTAGAGTCATCATAGTTCATTGGTTTGGGGATTACACACTAAGGATTCCATTCACTGGTTTGATATTGAGATCATGCCATAGTAAGGTGTCCTATATATCCTAGTTATGATAGGAATTAGAGTTAGGATAGTTATTATATATAAGGATAACATAACAAGGATTCCCTTTATGAATGGTATTATCATTTCAAATTCCTAATACCATGTGAGCTATGATTGGTGTTGTAGGTTTAAAAACATTTGCTTTTAACTTTTAGGAAAACTATGTTTAACAATGTTAAAAAAGGTAAATTCATAAACCCTATTTTGTTCTTAACTTTAAAACATACTTTCTTAGAATCCAGAAAGATGGATCTGAAAATGAAACATAAGAACAATTTATTTATAGAAATATTCTACCTTAAAGCATATAGAATCATTATTATCATTAGAAGTAAAAGTACAAGAAAGTATAATAAAGTTATACTTTCTTTCATTAACAATATATAAGAAGAAATAAAACTTGAAATAAGAAAAAATAAGTAGTAAAAAATTTTTTAACCCAAAGAGCAGGGTATCCAACAAACTTGGATAAAGGTCCATTGATTTATACTTTCAAGAAAGTCTATCTTACCAACACCAGGGTAGGACCTCGATAGGAATATCATGATCTTTCTTGCTATCCCCGAAAGACCTAAATCTTTAAGGTAGTCAGCACATCTATCTTCCTATCTCAAGAATCCCTCGATTGTACTCAACAACAATCAGAGTTGCATGAAGAAAGCTGAACAACATGTTCATGACTGAACAAGATTTTCATAAAATGAACAAAGCAAGTGATTCTTTCAATCTCTAGAAATCACTTCACAGCATGTAATCTCTATGATGTTGGAATAATATTGAGCTTGTTCAAATGAGCTCCAATTTAGATGCAAAAACGTCAATCGTCATCTCCCTCCTCCAATAGTCATATTTCTTATTGAAACTCAGAGGGACCTGTACACATTTCACTCAACCAACGAATATTTAGAAACAGAATGTACGACATCATGTTATGGTTACAAAAGCATTTTTATGGAAAATTAAGTAACTTAGAACAAAATGAATATCTGGAATCCAAGGAAAAATATAATTATGTGTTTAAGAAAATAAATAATTGGATTCTAGAAACATGGGTATTTGGATTTTGTTTTTCAAAGAATTTGAAATCTGAATTCTAAGGAATTTGAAGTCTGAATTCTGAGCAATTTGGAGTCTAAATTTTGGGGAATTCAGAATGTAAATTCTGAGGAATTCAGACTCTGAATTCTAATGAATTAAGAGTCTAAATTCTGAGGAATTTTGAGTCTGAATTTTGTGGAATTCAGTTTCTGAATTCAAAGGAATCCAAATTTTTAATTTCATAGAATTGTAAGTATAAAAATAGGTGACTCTATATCCAAGGAACATTAAGATGTCAAGGTATGAACTTAAATATTCCATGTTTTTAGATAAGGATCCAAATTTTTGACTTAGTAATAAAATGATTTTTTTAAGAGGTCATAATATGAGACATTGAAAACTAAGGTAAGGATAAAAATTCCATTATATAAGGGGATTTTTTCTGAAGAAAATAATCCTTAGAGAAAGATAATTTTCCTAAAGAAAAAGTGTTTGTGATTTTCAAAAACATATAGGAATGGAAAATTCATAAGGAACCTTATTGACTCAACACATAATACTGGATTAGTGGCATGATATAACTACCCAACATAAAAGGGTATCTAACTTGGTTCAAGTCCAAATTCCATGAATGAACTACAATAACATTGATTCTTGCCGTAACCAGGATACATAAGACTCCTACACAATGTTTGAGAATAATAACTAGTGGAAAAGCACCCTATATATGTCCCTTTCATATGACATTAGACCATATAGGTTTTTATAAACAATGTGGGTTTCAATTACTATTATAAAATAGGACACATATGATTGATCATAATGGATCAATCCAATCCTAGAAATATTAAATACCTCCCTGGATAAAAAAATAGTAGGATTTCTCTGTTATATGACTTCATAATATAATTTTATACCCACCAATGGAAAATGGATGTAGAACATTAGATACATACATATGGATTCACCAGCCCTACCCCAAACTTTTTATATAAAAATAATTAACAAGTGATCGTTGTGTACGAGTAAATGATACAATATTAGGATTAAAATTATATAATGAAACATATATTAAATAAATAATATATTCACAAAGTATGAAACAATTCCCCCAAAAAAGTGTGATGATCCTGACCTCCCATTTTCTAGACCAATGTTTGTTCCTAAACATCATTGTTTATGAAACACCAACTAACCACCTACATATGGAATGAAATTTTGTACCTAGTTATGGATGTGGGAACCATTGGGAGTTTCTATGAAATATTTACTACTGTTGATCCAAATATGAACTATGATGACTTTGATTATTACCATAACCAGGATACATAGGAATCCTACACACGGTTTTAGATTAATAACTACTGTAAAAGTACCCTTTATATGTCCCTTTCATATGAAATTAGACCATATAGGTTTTTATAAACTATGTGGGTTTCGATTACTATTATAAAATAGAACACATATGATGGATCATAATGGATCAATCCAATACTAGAAATATTAAATACCTCCCTGGATAAAAAATTAGTAGGATTTTTTTGTCATAAAACTTCATAATATAATTTGATACCCACCAAAGGAAAATGGATGTAGAACCTTAGATACATACATATGGATTCACCAGCCCTACCCCACTATTTTTATATAAAAAGAATTAACATGTGATCATTGTTTATGGGTAAATGATACCATATTAGGATTAAAAAGATATAATCAAACATATATTAAATAAATAAGAGATTCACAAAGTTGGAAATAATTCACCCAAAAAAGTGTAATGAGCATGACCTCCCATTTTATTGACCAATGTTTGTTCATAAACATCATTGGTTATGAAACACCAACTAACCAGCTACCTATGGAATGGAATTTTGTACCCAGTTATGTATGTGGAAACCATTGGGATTTTCTATGAATGATTTACAACTGTTGAACCCAATATGAATGATTTTTTAGAACATCTAACCCCAAACAAGTAAACTACATGACTAAAACCATCCCCTAATTTCTGAATAAAAAGATGGTTAACCCAACATGAATATCTAAAATGAAAAAATTACTGGGTTTCTATCCATTGTGACATTTTTTCATTTCCTATTCAAACAAAAATGGTGAACCCAGTATGAAACTCTCATCTAGAAAGATGATCATTTAACCATAACATGGAACGTACAACTGATCCCCTATAGTTGGGATTCTCATGAAATATGTATATCCTATCTTTGAGAAGTCCATGTGATTAGAATGTTCATATCAGGAATAAAAATATAATTTTTTTACCCATGCATATTTGATTTAGAAAATATCATTCATATAATAGTGTTCTGATTGGGGACCTTCTTCCTTGTTTTTTGCACAATTGCAGAAACTGCTCTCTTCAACAACACCCTCAACTGAGAATATTTCATCATCCAATGAAGGATCTAGAAAAAACAATTGTAACTGAAACCCCTACATGACCTATAATGTAATTACCCACTAAAAATCTTCACCATAGGGTGGAAAATACAATATTCCAGGAATACCATCAACATGGTACGATCTTGACCATTGAGGCTACATATGAGGGTCTTGAGGTACTAAAAGCAATGTGTATGTATGGTCCAAAGATAGTTATAATAATTCCATTGGCCCTCATCACCACAATAAACCACTTTAGAAGTTTATACTCAGTGCATGACAATCACCATATTCTGTATCTAATGAAGGTGGATCAATGATCCAACTAAGTCTTTATTCTGGTTTAGGGGCCAATGGGTAGGGATCATTTCAATCACAATCACCATTTCAATCACATTGGTACCCATCAATCTACACCTGAAGGTACCACTACACACATTTCCACCTCTAAAACCCCTGAATTAGAAAATATATAAGACACATCAGGCATATAATGATCTATATAATCATTAGTGAGATCATATCTTCAATCCCACCGATGATGTTTATCAGCATATTCTGCCAATCTCCAGTGAGTACGCTCATATCCCAACTCACTCAGAATAAGTATATTGGAATATTATGATAGTAGGAATGGGGGGTGTATATCCCCATCCACATGAATGAATTCCATCAGTATATTTTGATCTCACAAGGAGGAAAAACCTTATATCATATCCCTACTTCAGTAGAAGATATATTCTATTATATAGTGAAATTGATAAATGTAAATCCTTATATCACTACACACACTTTTTGAAAATTTCATTACATATTATAACAAGTCAAAGAACACCATTAGCATATTCCAACAATAGCACAGATAAAAGTAAAAACAAAAATTCATATCCCTATAGATAGGGTATCCCAGCACACTAATCAATATGATCAAGTGGTTTTTCAGGATCAAGAGCATATTCTTAATATCGTACATGAGGATTATGGGCTTAATTTGGTAAAGGAAAAGGTTTTAGAGTTGGATCATATTCCCATACAAACGAGGGATCACAAGTTGATAGCGGCACATTCATAGAGATATGGGCACAAGACTGTCAAAAATGTCCATAAGCATATTCCAAAGGCTTGGGATCGAGGTCATATCCTTGTTCTAGTCATGGCTCACCAAGTGAGAGGGAAAATGCCTTAGTACATGCTCATATTCTGTTCATAGAATATTAGTGGAATACTCTAAAGTTCCATTATCAAGCTCATATTCTAGTTCTAGTGAGGTATCACTAATTGGGTGTTTGAAAGGATATTCCATCCAGACATGGACATAAGTTCAAAAACTAGACAACTTTGAAACTATTTTTCTGAGCACATGCCACCCTGAGAAAATAGATGTGTATGACCATAATAGATCAACCACCCAAGAATTTGACATCATATATGTCTCTAGATGGTGGATATAACCCTCAAACTAAAAAATTGTTAGAATAGAATGATTAATATTCTACACTAAGAAAAACTCAGACTTTTGTATACTTTTTCCCTTCAACATCCAAAGTATGGGAACCACCCCGCCAAAAGGAACCCTCATTGGATGAGAAGATCATATTTAGTTCCTCCAATGTGACACACATTGAACACCCATTATACGATGATATATGTTCTTCAAATTACAATTTACATACACCAAATTGAGAAATATAAGGTCACAAGTGTAAGAACTAAGGATATAGGGGATATTAGGGGCATAGTCGGACCCAATATTTCGGTCATGTCCCTATAGAGGACATTTATGCGACTGAGACCCATGGTAATGTACTCCAACAATAATAAAAGAGACATAGAGGTGTATCAAACCCATCCTATCATCATTTTCACCCAGTTTTCTTAAATGATCACCTAGTGGGGTGCAATTATCTGATCAACCAAGACAATTGGGAAGGATGGTACAACCCGTTCCCCTAGAAGCATATTCTCCCATGACCACTGCATAAGAAATTTTCATTTCCACCTAAAATTCCTTGGAACCAGATCAACATTTCAAGGTGAAACCCCACATGTAGAAGCACTGACCTATGTCACAAAATTAATACATTCATAAACAACTGGCAGTTTTCCAAACCTATCTCTCAATCTTGTATGTGCTCTATCATTCAAAATAACATAGGGAGGCACTTATTGAAGCCCTAAAGATTTGAAGAGAGTTCTATAAATATTCCATTTTACACTAGGTCAATGATTGGAGACCATGCAGGTATATTTCCATGTTGCCATCTTATTCAAAAAATAGGATTAGGAAGAGGTAATCCTTGGATATATCTAATACCTATATGTTTTTGGAAGACTTGAAAACGATGATATATTAAGAGATATAATTGAAAGTAGTTTTGTGATTAATCTCATCTGGATTAAATTCCGATAGTGTTTGTGATATAGTGAAGGGTATATATATCCCACCAAGATAACTATTCAAGGGTACGATAAGACTGGGAAAATTCCTCTTAGGACGATCAAACTCAAAGATCAATTTGGGGACCTCAAATATGAGGTTGAGTTTACGGTTATATAGTAATTCGACGCATAGAATTTCCTACTTGGAAGGCCCTAGAAACATATCCTTGTGGTGGTGCCTTCAATATTCCATCAATGTCTAAAATACCTATCGATGGAAAGGTTAGAATAATACATGGAAATAGTGCCCCATTGAGAATTTTCAAGCCACATATACAAAAGTGTTTTTCTACAAAATGGGAGGAAAAAAACAAATGAAGGATGGTGGTATATAGGTTTTGGTCCCCAACGGATTGGGGAATACCCCTAAAAACTATGGAGTATGTGTGATAATGACAATGAGGTCCCTCTAAATATAGTATAGGTAATAAAAATTATCCTCGTTCCCTCGGAACCTTCTGTCCATAGTGAAAGCACAAAAGAAAATCCACTCTAGCATATCTCTATAATGACTCTTGTAGTAGGTTATGATAATGACTTTTGTCATGGCCTATCTCACCTAAAATTTTATTGATATACCCCCTAATTTTATATATATTACAGGATTCTTTGATATACCTAGAGGTGTAATAATAAGAGGATGACCTCAGGAACACCCCCCCCCCCCCACATTTGTGGATGGTGTCTCCACCGTCTTCGATGATCGCAAGACGGTAATTCCATGAGCATAAGAAGACCCACGACCTATACGTATTAATTCAACCATGACTCTCAAAGACAATGATATGTACATCATATTTGTAAAGAAACAAAAATATTTGTTTTTTTGGAACTAAATAGAAATTCTAGGGTTGAATCCAAATGTGGATACAAACTATATTTGATTAACTATTGACTATCAAGGCTTCAAGTAAGAAGTCATGAGGATGAACCCCTATCATGCTTCCAATTTTGAGGTCAAAGTTGAAAAATTGATCAATGTAAACTTTTTATGATAAGTGAAATACCTATAATGGATTGAAAATATTGTCCACATAAAACAAAAATAATGGGTATAATAGGGTTTGTATCGATTTAGAATATTATAATCTATATTTCCCACAGGATGAATTACCAATTCCAATCACAAAACCCTTAGTCGGTGAAACTTCTAGAGTTCAATATCATTCCTTCATGGATGGGTATTAAAGTTATAATAA
The DNA here is from genome assembly GCA_963277665.1 of Viscum album. Lineage (NCBI taxonomy): Eukaryota > Viridiplantae > Streptophyta > Magnoliopsida > Santalales > Viscaceae > Viscum > Viscum album. The sequence continues at coordinate 663,497,387 of OY728150.1, forward strand.
AATAAATATGTACACTGAAGATGAAGAATCCACTACCTTTAGAGCGCCCCAAAGTATATTTTTCTATCCTCACATTCCCTTTTCCTTAAAGGACATTGTAACCACCTTTCAACAAGTAATGAATCGTATTTTTAATCCATTATTCATAAGAATAGCTTAATTTTATGTTGATAACCTGGTTTTCAAATCCTGATAACAATGAAATCACTTCGTGGATCTTAAAATAGTCTTCAACAAGATATGGAAGCATAGCCTGAAGATGAAGCTATAGAAATGTTATTTTGGGGTAACATTAGAAAAAAACCTTGTATTTCTTTTATTCCATAATATAATTGAGATTGAAAAAGATAATTATAGTTATTTATAGCAATTTCACTCACCATAAAAATCAAATAACTACGGGGGGATCCATGTTAACATCACCTATATTCAGTGTTTCATGTCAAACATGGATGAAAAATATCTCTCTTTAACCAGGCTAATGAGGAAGGGAGTCACCTACCAATGGGACAGGGACATCTAAGAGGCCTTTGAAAGTCTTAAATAATATCTATTTCACCAACCGTTCTTGATGTCATCGGTGGAAGATAAGCCACACATCTTATATGTAACTTCCATAGATTTCTCACTTTTCACCATCCCTGTACAAAATGAATGATGTGGTGATTGAGAAATGTATCTGTTACCTCAACATAAAAACGATAGGTATTGAGACCTGATACTAAAATGTGGAGAATAACATCCACACCCTCATATATTTAGTGAAGAAACTGAGGAATTTCTTGTAGTTCCACAAAGTCCATTTGGCCCGTCATATTGATCTTCTCATGTGCATCCTTGGCCAGCCCATACTAACTAGGAATCTGTCCTGATGGGAGGTCATTCTACTAAAAATATGACACCCTATTCATGTCACAAAAGGTGGTGAAAGGTCATTGCCTAGATGATTTCCTAACCTCACATCTCACCCTCAAAAGTACACTAGTAGATACTGAACTCCGGGATGACGATGTTTTTTCCAATGACACTCACTGGACATGGGATTTTTATTTTTATGGAACATCCCAAATTCCTATCAGAAAGAGATTATAAAATTTGAATCTCAACTATGTTGTATTAATAATGGTATTTGTTTCCTCAAACAATGATATTTTTTTGTAAAATTTCTTACTATATGATGGATTCACAAATAATGTGGCAAAATACCAAGCCCTCATCACTAGCATAGAGATGGACCTATAGCTGTGGAAACCCTACCTATATATGAAAGGGGATTCCAAACTAATGACAGAAAATATCAATATATATCTTTCCATCCAAAAGGAATAATTGTCCCCTCTCACTATCCATGTATAGGGACTAATAGAATAATTCCCTTTTGATCCCACATTTCATCATTTTTCTCGATCATAGAATGCTCATACTGATGCATAGGAAAATTCAACCATTGTCAGGGTTGATCATGATCATAAGGAATCAATATTTAATATCATGTAATAGAGAATGGCCTCACATATCATCAAGTGTCAAATGAATGAAATCAATCCGTTCAACACCATCCCTAGAGAGTGATGAACAAATATCTGCCCCCCGATAGATGGATCCCATAATCGGTTATCTATAAAATGTTACTCTCTTGAAAGACCAAGATAGAAGGGAATAGATTCCATGAAGAGGATCAAATTTTACCATTTAGGATGACCCAAATGATTAAAATCCCCCATCAAGTGAGACTTAGAAAAAATCCTACTTTGATTCATAATAGAAAGAGAGATTCACACCATCATGGAATAAGTCCATGTAGGCTCTTACGATGCTCATCAGTCTAGGACCAGTCTCTCCCACAAAATTAGGAAGCTGAGTTATTACTAGAAACCATGACTTTAATGTATAGAATTGACCATGAATTTAATGGTTTGAATATCCATGAAAACTTTATCCATCTGCTCCATAATATCTATATATATCAAAATAGTCCATCTCATTTTTCATTGGGGGAATGAATATATTGGGGTCATATCCCCGAGCCATAGCTAAGTAGTTCAGGTACATCCTTACTATCACTAACTAATTCGCCAAATGGTATGGAGAAATACCCCTCACAATATTCTAGATGATAAATATCATCATATTCATAAAGACCCATATCATCATTAGGTTATAGTTCCCTCACACAGAATTGATGAGAAGTGGAACCAACTTCTATTCGCTGGAAATGAATAAATTGTACAATGATTATAGAATCAATTCAAATTACTTATCCAAAAATTTTGTAGTATAAAATTTCAAAATAGACGCCTTCAACATGATCTTCCCAAACATACTCTTGAATATGATGAATGATGAAAAAATTCATAGCTAGATAAACTCCTCCATACTTTATGGGCCTACTGTGCCACCGCCCATAGTGCTACAGAAGAAACGTTTTACTCATTTGTGTATGATAAAAAAGTATTATTTTCCATAGAAATCCAATTTCCATCACTTATAATATACATTTTAAGAAATAATATTTAATGATGATAATCACAAAAGTGGATTCATGGTATGGAAGGTCTCGATGAGAATAGGTTGCATAAATTACACACCCTTGAAATCCATCACAATCATGTTCCATGGTCCTTCAATAAATATTCCATCCATAATTCATTCTTCCAAGGAGAATTGGTGTGGGCTCTCAGAACCCCAATGATACTAAGGAAAAGCCTCTAAAGATGGAACCCAAATAGGGAGTCCCTAATATCCAATACAAGCTCAAGAATAATGGAGCCCACTAATTGGAAACAATGGATGGGGATCATGTTACACCCACCAACAATGTGATATTTCTCAAGAAATAATTTTCACAACATTCATCAAGCATCATGTTCTAGCAACAATAAATTAAACTGCATAGTGTATCACATCTTGAACACATGATGTTAGAATATATAGAGTCACCCTGGTTGTATGATGTTAGACTGAACAATGGTATCCTAGTCATATAACGTTAAGATATGCAAGCATGTCCAGACCACATGATGATAAAAATTATAGAGCATGTCCTGACCACATGATGTTAAACTACATGGATCCTCAAATAGTTCATCTTCATTCATATTGGGCGACCCAAGTCCTAGCAGTATGAATTTAAACTACACAGTGTATCACATCCTAAAAACATGATGTTAAACTATATGGAACATGAACTAAACACCTGATGTTCAAATACATGGAAGATATTCTCACCACGTGATGTTAAACTACATGGGAAGCACTATCTCACCAATGAGTCACAACACATGAACTAGATCTGTGCAATATAAAGATGAACTGCCCCTGTCCTCATGCAATATTGCATGTCCAAATAGGAAGTCTCTTCATCCAATAACTATATGTGGCTTGATTCTAGTTATCAAATGATATATTTTGATACTCGAACCTTTATTATTAGGCCCAACCATATGATTAGAATCCTTTCACATCAGGTGATCCTTGTCCTACCGCATGACATTTGACTATATGAAAAAAAAATTATTAAAACATGATGTAAAACTACACTGATCCAAAAAATCCATCTTTATTCATATCAATAAACCCAAGTCCTGGAAGAAATACTTTAAACATCATAGTGTCTCAAATCCTGACCACATAACGTTAAACTATATTGATTTTTCCTAAATCAATGATGTCTAAATGTACAAAGGCATCCCAATCATATGAAATTAAACTGTTCATGAATATACTAACCACATGATGCTAAATTGTATAGATAATTTTATCACTTCATGATTTTAAACTGGATAGATATCCTAATGGTTCATTTGTAGTCATATCAGGGGACCATCACCAGAAGATGATAAAATGCTTGTATAATTTCTTATTTTCATGAAACTAAACTACACAGTTACAAAGAACTATATCTCACTTGATTCTTACCATCACCAGATATGTAGTTAAATGGAAACCTTCATTCTCAACTCCCGCCACAATATTCATCCTCTTGGACATTGAGTCACCCACATCCTTACTGCAAGATGTTAACTACATAGTTGATGTCCTTATCACATGGTATTAATCTCTATGGGTTTCTAGAACAATGTAAATCTTTAATCTCATTTTAATAAGATATGTAGGGATGCCTCGATCCTATATTTTGGTTTCAACACTACATGATACAAAATTCCCATGTAATATCCTTAATCGCCTTTTTATAGTGAGATGAACCCATTAAATTTCATGTTTCTCGCAATGAGCATATCTCATGTGATATAAGGTATTTCAGTAAGGGATTAATCACATGAATATGTAATAACTTATCATGATAGGTTAATAGTTGTCCTAGGTGAAAGATATTAAAAGACACACCATGAGTCCTCTTCACTTGAATTTAAACAACATGGTCAATTTCTTTTGTAAGACATAAAATTTCACATTCTTGTTGGTATCACCCAGGGGGACCACAATTATTATTGATTCGTATCCTACCAAAACTCCAATAAATAACTACGTGTGACTTGATTCATGATATCACATGACATGTAGTGATGCCGAAATCTCCAAATCCTAGTCTTGTAATAACAAATTAGCATAAAAATGACCCCCTACAAATAGGTTAGACTTTTATAGGAAGACAGGTTCCTCAAGAACTACATGTGGATTTTTCTTATTATCATGTGATAAATAGTGACACCTAGATTCCCATACTTAGGTCCAACTGTACCAACCCTTTTCCAAGTTGGGAACCCTACATCCTTGACACATTATGTTGAACTTCATTGTTCCTTGTTAACTATAATTTAATTGACTCCATTAATCACGAGATGCATAGTGATGCCCAGATCTCCAAACTTACACCCATCTACAAAAATTAATAGAAATAATGCCCAGATCTATGTATGGGCCTGACTTGTATAGAGATTTTCTCATTAAATAAATAAATGTGGCTTCATTACTATCATCTCATGATACTTAGTGATTCTCGGATCTCCAATCCTGGTCCCAACTACAATAATCAGTGGAAATAATTCCCACCTCTGCATATGGTTTTGGCCTATATTGAGATTTTCCCATTCAATGACAACATACAGGATGATAATTGTCATCAAAGGATATGTAGTGACACATGAATCACTAATACTAGGACTACATACAAAAAACAATTATAAATTAACCCAAACCACATAGGTGTTGATCCATTCCATACCATTTCGCCTATGTATGAATCATATTTGTCTGCATCAGACTTAAGTGTTGAATATGTCATGCATTTTTTTGTGTTGGTTCCTACGTCCATACCTCTTGATGTTAGACTTCAAGGAAAATTTCCTTACTACATAATGTTCAACTACACAGAAGAAATTATGTCCCAAATAAATAATGATAAAATGTGAAAAACTGCATCCCTTATTATACCTTATCAAACGAACCCAATATCCTTCCCCTAATTATCCAAAGTACAGAGTTCTTATGCCATATTCTACGCACCTTAATTCCTAAATCACACTTCATGTATTAATCTCCTAAAGTGGTTTCAAGCCTTTAATGGACCAAAGAAAGTAAATAGATCACTCTTTTTGACTACGTTATCGATGCAGAAGGATGCAAACCTACCAACTAGATGAATATTGGCTCAGTAAGGATGGATTTATAATAGTTTTCCACCTAACATCATAGTGGTGGAACTCGGAACTTGAACATGTTCTAGGCTATCCCTGGTATGATTGTCCCATATCATTATTCATGACATGATAACCTCGACCGATGATTTACAACATTTTTATATCAAGACCAGAAGGATATTTCAGAATTATTGGACATGGGTATCCTAATTGTTCTCTTGTGTAACACCCCCCATATTAGGTCCATGTGTGTCACAACCATAAACTTACTACACTTCAAAAAAAAAATTGGCCATCAACTCAATCCTTAAATGGTCCAAATTTCAATACTCTAAACTATTTGAGAAAGAGCCACAAAACTTGTCAGGTTGAAAACTGGCAAAGGGAGGACTGAGAAAAATTTAATTATCCACTCACTAAATTCTTCATATCATGTGTTTGGAAAATTTTTAGTGAAAATAAATAAGCAATAAAGATCATAGGTTCTACATTATAGCCCTATAAAAACCAATATGTACTCACTAGACCCCCATGGTTCAAGAAAAATTAGGGTAATAATATTTCACATCTCCTTACCACAAAAATATATTCACTAGGTGGTAAAAATACCTTTACTGTTCTCAAATCCATCATAGATATTACACTTTCCACAAATCAAACTTCATGATTTGAACCACCATGGGTCATTATAAACCTTACATGGCCTATGGAAAAGGATTTCTGGATTCAAGGGACCCTTCTTTTGACTATGTAGGTATGCCTATTGCTATTTTATATGCACCTATGGTTGTCAACCAAATGTGTCACTCTATAAAAAGGGATTTCTCATCTTTGTGAACCCTAAAATTATCACGGTAGAACTCATCACCTCAGTGTGTTCTATGCCATTCCTGGTATGATTTTCATATATCACCTTCTTAATCTGAGCACTATGGGTCATGATTTACAATGCCCATACTAGACTATCTAATTTGATGTAATGTCCTCGAAGTTACATCATCGTTTTTTATCCACCTTCTCAAAGAATTAATGAAACACTCCATTTCTTAATCTCTGATATCCCACTCCCCATGATTTGAAACCACATTGTGTAGTGATTGAGATTCACAATTCAGATATGAACTACCCTATGGTGCCAGAACCCATCTTGGATATCTTACCTCCATACCCAACCTCATCATCTAGACATTTGATCCTTCACCAAACATTCATGGCCCTAAAAATTAGGGAAGATCATATTTTACTGACCATTCTAATGACTCATAAATACATTGACCATCTATCCAAAAGAATCTCCTCATTGGTATAAGGGTGCTTCATTCCTAGTTTTCCCTTGAAACACCATGGTGGAACCTCACACCTTATGGTGTTATGGGTCATTCCCTACATGTATTCTCCATTCTATATTCCCTGACTATATATTTTGAGCTATGAATTACACCACCCATATTACAACTATCAAAGTAGACCTAGAATCCCTATTATTTAACTCTTGAGAAATATTATCCCCATTAAACTTCTATAACACTTGGTAAAGAGTGGATACACATTTCATTGAGAATTATACGAATGCATAAGGTCATTGACTAACCAACCAGAGTAATATTCTCTTATTTGGAGAGGATATCTAATCCTACTGAGCCTCAGCAACACCATGGTAGATATTAGTATCCTAGAATGTTTTGATTCATTTCTAGAATGTCTGTAGCATAATCCATTATCGTCAATTTTATCCTGGTAGTAATACTTTAAACTGCATGATATTCTATCAACCAAGCTAAAAGAGCCTAAACTATAATGGTAGAAGGTATGTTTTAAAAATAACCTAAACTACAATGAGAAAATTCTCAAGCTAAAATACCCTCAACTACAATGATATAAGTTCAGACTAGAAAAACTAAAATATACTAATTGAAGGTCTGAGCTAAACGGCCCATACTACAGCAATATATGGTCCGAGCTAAAAGACCCTAAATAGTAGTGGTAGAAGGTATGCACTAAAAGACCCTAAATTATAGAGATATAAGATCTGAGCTAAAAGAACCTAAACTACAGGGATAAAGTTTTTGAGATAAAAGACCCCAAACTACAAAAAAAGAATAAATTTAATCTTCAATAATGGAAAAAGCTTGTAAGGCCCACTATATGGCCTCAGAAATGGTCAATATATGCTATCCAAACCTATCGATATCATAAAAAGATAAAGCACTCTCCCTACAGGATGTATATTCTTCCCAATTCGCATTTTTAGAAACCACTAATCTAAAGATAACTAGATCATATACATCAATGTGTATGCACTTGATTGGTGGGAATTCATGAGTACTTCTTGATAAGAATCTATTATGAATTATTCAGATCAATACATTTGGTTTTACATTATATTATAAAAATTATGAGTAATATTTTAGTTTCATATAACATAATATCATTGAAATTTTACATGAATCAAGAAAAAAACAAAAATGAGCAACAGAATATAGAGTTTATAAGATTCATTCATTAATAGAATACATGAGGGGGAATCTTCACATATTGGGGTCCCATGTATGGACATATGAGAAAAAGAAAAATTATAAAACTCTAACTCCATCACAAAATGTTCTGTCAAGTCTCATTTAAATATACATTCCTTTGATCCACAAACATAAAGTATTGGTGTAATTGGTCAGTAGATTCAGTCTCTACCTCCACAACCTAATGCAAATATTCTGCCTTGGTGAAGGTTTCAAGAATCCCCTTCTATTCCATGCCAAGAAGTCCCTATTTCTCCAAAACAACCTTCCTTGAGATTTGGAGTTCATGTCTAAACTGTGATATCTCTACTTGAAGATGGATCATATCATATTGAAGATTACTGAACATGTACCAGAGATGATCAATTTCAAACATCCTATTGCTGACCATGTCCCGGTGCACTACCAGTTCCATCACTTGAAGGGAAAACTAATTTACGGCCTCATACAAGTGATAATTCACTAAAGAGGAATCAACATCATCAACCACCATCAATTTGAGGGCCCCATTATGTTTCCTTAAAAAGATCATCTCCTTCACCCGGGCATAAAGGGAAGTATAGTCAATGCCCTCATAACCCAGGGTGCCAAATATTTACTGAAGGTGGCCCAGAAAATCCATTAACTCCTCCAGATGGGTTTCTAAGTCCAAGGTATAGATATCCCTCCATATATAATGTCTTATTGGATGTTAAAATTCCACAGACCCTATACCTTTATCTAATCCAATCATGGTAACATGGACATATTCTGATATCAGGTCTCCAATAGAGGGAGACATTCTCACAGCCTTTGATGAAGAAGTAAGGTAGTTGGCCTCAACATTGGAGGAATTAGTCGGAGGAATCCCTAAGAGATCAAGAACAGGATCCTACATGTTTTTGGGGGAACATAATGAATCAAAGGTTCATTGGGATTTACAAACCAAATGGTAAATCATATGTTATATCTAGGAAACAAGAAGATATGACCGATTTTAGAAGAATAGATTTCTCTCTTTCATCGCTAGAGACATCAACTACATCTACTCTATCCTCTGGTGAAGACGCCACACCCTCTAGAGAAATGTGGCTTTGTGGAACCTCTGATGATTTTTCCAAAGAAGTACTTCACTCCAAACCATCAATGAATATCAAAACAAAAGACAATATCAAGTGATATGACATAAATAAAAAAAATCATGTATTGAAAAATTATTCCCCATCTCCAAAAATCTTATCCATTAGAATGAAAATTATAGAAAAATAGATACCTAATAAATCAATTGGTGAAAAAACAAGGACTTTTGATGTAGGAAGCGATAATGATTAATTTAGTACCCCATCCAACTCTACATATTGACAGGCCATGCCCAATATAGAAGGTTCTGCTAAATAAATCAAATGATCACTTGCATCTTCAAGAGGAGATAAATTCACCTCCTTGTTGGTTTGGTGGGGACCTACAAATTTTTGAGAATTTAAGATGTGGAACTAAAATGATCCAAAAAAATTAAATGGTGAAATTCAACAATTACATGGGGGTTCTAGAGAAGGGGACTCTAACCGTTTAGAGAACATCATTTTTATCTTCCATTATGGGATAAGATCTCTATTCGGTGCTAATTCCAAATCTATTTCTCTAAAAAGGGAAATCACCACCCTCATCTGGGATAGCCAACCCAGGGACCCCTAATAATTAGTACCCTAGTCACTTCCAAATTCATATCAAATTGCCATACCCTAGGGAGAATATTTGGGGGATGAAAGGACTATACGATATTCTGTTGTCACCCGTTGTATCAATAAAAACATAAAGAACATAAATATTGTTACAATGGAACCATGAACCTTTAAAAAAAGTAATAAGTCCAAACTCAGCCTTTTCATTCAATGTAATAGCCATGTTCAATCACACGTACTTGCAACATTCCTTGAAATACAATTTTGTAATCTATAGGATAGAATAAACCTTACCAAAGTCACCTTAAAACATTACATCAAGGTATTGGATTAAGGAATTTACTCCTTATGTTGTTATTTGAATTTTCTTTCTAGAGTAGTGGTGACATGGGGGGATCCTTCCAAATAGTGTTCTGCCTGATACGGTGTTCCCCAAAGCTTATCCTCTGAGTTCAGCTTTCTCTAAGTCACCCGATATCAAGATGTGACAAGAAATAATAGTGTTGATATGGATTTACACCCCCCACCACACTTGTCATGGATGCGTTATTTGGAAAATCCACCTGAAATAAGGGTAATTTTAAATTCCTGAATTCATTAAGATGTGACTCTGAGACTATTGTTCCTCTAAAAGATATTTCTTTTCCATACATCGTACTATCTTCATAAATATGTGTTAATTATTAATACTTGTTTAAGAGTTTGGATAATTTTACACTGGGATATGAGAGGGTCCAAACCTCACCATAATTATGGGATAAACCAATTGATGTATCATAGGTAGAAAGTTTTACCTCAACCCAAGTCTCATACTGGGTGAACATCAGACAAAATTGGTTAGCAACCATATTATTCTACTTAGATAAATCATAAATGGAGTGGGTATACCTCGACTGGACACATACAAATGTATGGCTGAACCAAAAGGGTGTATACAATTCAGAAAGGTGGTCCCCATTAATGTAGGTAGAAATGATTCCATTGAAATGTAACATCATACAAGCTTGTGCCTCAAGTCTAGACCAACCATCATCAACCATACCACCCAATGGTATTGTACCATTGGGTATGAAGGAAAAATGGTCATAATAGATTATAGAAGCACTAAAATCTTGATCCTTCAATGTAACTGTTCATAACCCACTAACACACTATAGGTGTGGTGATATCTCTCTTTTGTATACATATTTTGATTGGAATTTATAATTTTTTCCATTTGATATTAATTGATTCAATATAATATATGTTCCTTATATCAATGTTTTGTGTATTCATTTGAAGGATTTACATTTGGAGAAATACAAAGAAGAAAGGGGAAATTAAGGAACAAAATGGAACTTCACACCATGAGCCTCACTTGTAGTGCAACCCCGAAATTTTTAATATGTTCATAGAGTACATACTAGGCACAAAACTGAAGAATCGGTAAAAAAATGGTTCTAGATCTATGAGTTGAAGTTTCATATCATGTAAATTTTGTAAACCACTTGTAAATGTCAATTTCATAAAAATAATAAAATTTGTGAGAAGAAGAAAACATGCCTGAATATTAAACAACTCGTAAACATATTACACATCATGTAATATCCCAACACAGAAAAAACATTGATTTCTAGCATATCATTTGATGGGATTTTATTAAATATTTTGACCTAGTTTACCATTTTAATGAAATTTGGAATCAAGGGAACCCTATTGATGACCATGAGTCTTATAAATGGAGAATTATATCCAATATAAATTGAATCCATTAGAAATTGGAGGTGCAACCACCGAGGGGCTTCCATAGGGTTTCATCCTTCCGTAGATAGATTTTTTTTCTGTTTTGTTTTTATTTATTTGATGTAATCATTGAATGGTTTCCACTTTAATTAAAATATATCATTTCAATACCTATCCTTATCATTCCAACTTCTATTCTATTACCTATGTAATACTGTTTATTCATAACTATCACCCGATGATGATTGGCTAAATCCATAGGGGAGAGAGGAATCAATCAAGATGGGTGCGTATCGATGTGTCTTATGTCATTATTCAGAAACACAATAATTAAACTCAATTTTTATTGTGTTGAGACTCATTATTATCATATCTATTATTGAATCACAGACCAAGTATCTTTAATATCAAATTAAAAAAACACGATTAAGATAATTAGTTCATTACCAATGAATGTGATTATTCTTCTACAACAAAAATCACATATTAATGCAATCGATTTATTTTAATTATTCATAATATAATAAATTAAGAATATATAGAATATTAAAATTCTTTAATCAAATCTCCCATAGATTAAATATAATTGATTGTGAATCCATTGAGTATTATATTTTTTGGAATTGTATTCCTGATTCATTTTTAGAAACATTTCCCATTGAAACCCATCATCCTCTCTTTTACATCCCTATTTGAATTCATTTATTTAATTTGAATAATTAGTTTAATAAAATCAATCCGGAATTAGAGAGACCTAAACATTAGTCTGTAGTTTTTATTGCTTCATTCCCCTATATCTATGGGTTTAACCACACACTTTTGTTATACTACATATTTTTAGTTAGTATAGTTTGGGATAAAATAATTTTTTATTTGGAATCACACTTGGAGGAATTAAAGATACCTTTAGGGAATGTCATATGGTTCAAAGTGAATGTTGGGGAATCCCTAAATTTTTAGATATTCATAGATTCCTAGATGATCCCCTATCCAATCCCATAATACTTGAAAGGGTCCTATGATTTTGTAAAGGGATTTTCAATTATAAACATCATGTAGAAGGCGATAAAGATTGTCCTACATAAGGAAAGATAGCTTGAATACCCCCACCACAGAGGTATTCATCAAAAAAGTAGAAAATATAAATCCATATTTATACTTCATTAGAATTAAGTACCAACTTAGGTACATGATGAGTAATCCATCTAGTTGGATGGCCCAATCAAAACTGGGGAGAACTTCCCATCCCCATTCATTAAATTTCCTTTCATTAACTATGGGACACTAAGCACTAGCTAAACTATGATATTCCTTAATAGTATAGGCCTTTGGGTTATTAAACAATAGTTCATATATGCCCTTCTTGAGGAATTATTTATCCCACATCCTTAATGAGAAATATTATATAAGAAGTGGGTTCTTCAGAGGGCCTTTTCAACCAGCCTGATCATTTCTCAAGTAAGAGGAGGTGTCCCTATTATGTTATTATAGGAACACTATGTGGGAATTTTCATACATCCCCATAAATATAGGCTCACCACATGTCTATCTAAGATCCAAAATTCGGATTCACACCTCGCCATACATGGTGTGAGAAGTGTTCATGAATGGACTCCATCAACTAAATAGGTTCATTATCCTAGCATTATTGTAATAAGAAAATTTCTAAGAGATCTAGATAGCCTCATGCGATTCCAATTTTCTTAAAATACTCATAGAATTTAGAGAAAATGTATTACACCAAGAAGGGCCTACCCCTAATCCATTATAAAGAATCCCTCTGATCAAAATTCCTAGTTGGGAACACACCCAAAAATATTATTGGAGTTACACTTCTTCATTATCAAATAGTAGATATTAACAACAAAATAATGTTTTATATTCCTCCCATTAAATTCTATGGGAATGTGTGTCAGTATATACCCTATAACATAGTCTCCCTCATCATTAAAATAGCACATATGAGAGATTTTCACTAGGAACGTGTTATGGGTTTTTTAACCCAAGAGGTGGATTTTGATGATGATTGTAAAAAAGGTATGAGAGTATCATTTTTAAGACCAAACCCAAAATAGGGGGATCTGAAAGTGGATAGTCCCCATGTTTTTCTACCATCATCACCATTAGACTTAGCTAATGTGACTGAATATCATGGTGTAAAGTGGCATCCAAATTTACTATAATATCATCGTAATGGGCCATAAATTCTTTTTCCTACTTCCTCAAAGGCCCGTAAAAAATATGAAGAGATTTTAAATCCATATAAATAAAACTACGTTTCATATATAGGTAGATAAAAGAAAATCATATCAAAGGAAATAAATGAAATTCAAGAAGCTTCATGTGCATCACATAAATCAGCAAGGAATTCACAAAAACATAATGGATTCACAAATTTCTTGTTTTTTGAATATCACATGGACCACAGAAACCTAAAAACAACACAATACCATGTTACCCATCATAATACTCATAATAGAATTACCTTAACATGCATATGGGATCCACAAAATAGTCAAAAAGGACCATGTGATTGAGATAGAAGATCCCACAAAACATTCAAATCCATCCTTGCATCCATATAGAGGAATTTCAACCAATTACAAAAATTTAATTCATGGTTGATTCACACTAGAACCTAGGTAGTTCCCTCAGGAAGGTCTCACAAATAGATCTCAAGATTGGTTCATACAAATGGGTCATGTGAAAGTATTACATGATAGAGGCAGGGCCCAAGAGTTCTAAGAAGTGGTGTAGCTAGTGAATTAACCACTCTCCACTCCCTTATTTATAGGGAATTTTTTGTAATACCAAATGTTTCTTGATAGGCCAAGTGTCTCCCAAAGATGATGATTTTTGAAAACCCCAAAACCTTAGGTAAGAATCTAATTTCTTCATAATTGATCCCTTATACCTACAGAAGTTGATCATGAGTTGGGAATTTGTTTATTATAACCAAATGTACATTAAAAAAACCAAAAAGGAAGAAACACCATAAAATGGGTATTATTTTACTCATAAAGAAAACAAATAATAATGTTTTCAAAGTCACACAGATCACATGACCCATCAGAAGAAACATGATCGGGAGACCTTCATAAGGTCACGTGAATGAACCATACATTGAGCATAACCAATTTATGATCCTGTGGATCCCCATTGAAATGATCTTATTCTATTAAGAAAGCATCCCATAAAATTAGTGATCATGTGGTGTTTTCAAGACAAGAATCCCATGGTCACACAGATTTCTAGGCGGTATGTTCTTCACAAGGTATAAAAAATCCATGGAAAATTGGGGAAAATATCCAAAATGTGGAAGCCGATTATGGTCATAAACCCATGATATTCACCCCATGTAGATATAAAGACACCATGGAATACTTATTGACTTGTTCCCCTAGCCACGCAAGATCCCGCTGTCATGTAACTCGATCACGTGAAGGCCTTCGAACATGTCCAAGTAGTCTCGCGTGACCCCTTCGGCTGAATAAAATAAGTAGAAGGGTTTTTTCAATGATAATTCCCACATATCACTATAAGATCTATTTTTGGTATTCATAATAAATGGAGAGAATGATTATCCTAGAAAACACACAAGAAAACTCATAAGACACGAGGACATTGTAAAATCACCAATAAAATAAAAAGGGGAAATAGTGGGAGCCCCTTATGATAATAAACATCATGGGACATGCCCCATATAGTTCACAAGGCACCTCAAACCCATGGGGACATGTCACCATCAACATGAAAAGGGTTTTAGTCCTGTAGAAAAAGTCATACACTCCCACATGGATCTAAAAGTAAAATAGAATGGTTTTTCCATGAAATGCTCATGCATAACCACAAGACCATTGGTTGGTCATGCAATGTATCACTAGTGGGGAGATCTATTATCTCTAAAAAAACTCATGCAAGATCACATGATCCCCAATCCCTTTAAAAATAATATTATTATATATAAGAGAAAATTATGGATCCTATTGTGTTCGTAAACATGAAGTGATGTGCTTCGCAGGACCTCGCAAAAGCCCTGTAGCATGACGGAATGATCCCACAAAATCTCCAACACTATCCACTCCTATCATGAAAAAGGTCCCAGAAAATTCACCTAATATCACATGAAATCCTTTAAATAGGAATCCGTATCTAAAAAAATTCTTCGACAAGTATTATTGAAAATTTGAAAGTTCCATGGTGTTCCCACATGATTCGGGAAGACCTCATTAATTATCTATAATCTAATAAATGGGGAATTTATGGGATTTTCTCATGGTCATTTAAAATCATTTGATTCCTTAATAATGACCAACAACATGATGTCAAAAAATTTATAACATAAAATACCTCCACCATCTCCATCCCGGATCATCATAATATTCACCACACACTGCGGTGAATAATAGGGGATACAAGGTCTATAAATCCCCAACCCCAAAATCAACAAAATTAATCACTGGATCCTCACACAAACACACCTAGGCATCAGAGATGGTTTTTCAGAGTGGCTAATTTTGAAACCAGAAATTTTATTCATGATGTCAAATCTACGGAACAACTGTTGTGATCATACAACATGAAAAGACACCTCACATGATCACCCATCGATCACATAAATGACTTATGGTGGGTTACATGAAGGACACTCTACATATCCTCTAAATCATGTGAGACTTAAAATAGGATAACAATAAACAAATATATGGTATATGCAATAAAAATCTAGAACAAAGACTAAAATATCGGAGAATTATGTGAAGATCATATACGAAGATCCTCATTCACGTCCCATAAACCACCTAGGGAATGCAATATCACTAGGACATGTCTCCCAAATCATGTGACTCTTATTTGATATACTATTTGAATCATGTAAGGTCCCCAAGACATGTTAGATCAAGTCACATGTTTCTCTATGATCATGCCACCCTAGTGTCATAAAACCCTTCATGGTCACCATCTAGACCTCAGGATATCCTATAGACATGTCACCCATATCATATGGTGACAGAATCATATTTTGGATAAGTCTTTTGATAACACCAAGGCATGTCAACTAGCTCTCATGATTTCCTATGGACAAGATGGTCAGATCTCATGATTCCCTCCATGTATGTCATATTTCTCTTGAAAACTTTTCTAGACATGTCTTTTGGCCTTCACATTGACACCATAAAAAGTCGGTCATGACATACATCACCCTCCAAACATGTCACACTAACTCTTGTGACCCCCTATATGAATTTCATATTGATTTCATGATGATCCTATGGAAATATAGTTAGATCATTTGATGACATCTAAGTGTGTCATGTAATATCATTTGATGGATTCATGGATCAACCAACTAGTTCTTACGATGTACTGCAGACAAGTCAGCTTTGGTCATGTGATGGACTTCGGACATGGAATCTAGATTATATTATGTCCCATGGAAAATTAAACATTATCATCTGATTGTCTTTAGACTTCTAAGGAAGAAATTATCCTACATGTTGAGAATATAACAAATTCATGTCATGCAGACAATCAAGGTATGTCAGGCAGTCAAGTGGGCTAGGTCGAGTGGGCATCCCATGACTTGATAAACTTTTCCAACCATCATATGGGGAAATCTTAGTGCGTAAGCCTTGATATCATTGAAATATTATTACACTGATTCCTTCTATAACTAGGATACATTGGATTCCTTTATAATTTCTGATCTCCATAATGAAAATCCAAAGGGTTGTCTAATAACATAAGTCTTTCATCCACAAGTAGTGAGTCTTTTCATTTTTCATCCCTGGTTTCCAACACCGAGCATAGCTCATGTGGACATAGGAAATTTCAATGATCATATCATTCAAAAAACCACATCCTTAGTGTCTAATATCGAACTAAAAATATGATAACATTGATTCCTATAATGACCAGGATGCGTAGGATTCTTTCATATTGCATGAGCTCTATATCAAACCTTCAAATGGCAGCCTTAGGCTGTAATCCCCATCCCAATGAACTATGATGACTATTATTTTTTTCAAAAGAAATATTTATATGAAACATCCCTATGGATTGGGATTATATGGGCATCCACATCAGTGTACAGCCTATCATGTCTCCGACATTCTAACCATCATGACTCATTCTGTCCAAGGGTCTGATGATTCTTCCTTGACCACCAAATGATTAATAAATCATTGAACTATGATGAAACTTATTCCTGCCACAACTAGGATTCATAGTACACCTTCCAAATCCTGATCCTAATATTAAGAATCCTATGGAATTTCCCATCATGTAAGACCTGTATCCATATAAAATGAATCAGATTGGATCCCTTATCTTGTTTCCCACATCGATCATAGCTCATGTGGGATTAGGTAGTCACAATGATCACCTCACTGGCATCATAAATCTCTAACAGCTAGGGAACCGTCGGTGTGTAATATATTGTCAATGGCATGATATAATTACACAACATACAAGGCTATATCCCTTTAGGAAAGTCCCAATGGTGTGAATGAACTACAATAACTCTGATTCCTATGATAACTAGGATACATAGAGTGCCTACTCAATGTTTGATCCCAATACCTAGTTCCCCAGTTCCTACATATATTTCCTTTCAACGAGAAATTAAATTGAATGGGTCTTAATGGACTACATGTGTTTTATTAATGTTATAAAAATATATACATAGGATGCATTCAAATGGATCAATCTCATCCATGAAATATTAAATGTCTCCCCAGATAACAAAAGAATATGGATTTCCTAGTTATACGACTTCATCTTAGAGGCAACTACCCACCAAAGGGAAATGGATGAAGAAGATCACATACATATATATGGTTTCAACAATTGGACCCCCACCTTATTAAATATAAAAACATTTAAACTATGATATTTTTATATGGTAACCGGTCCCATATGGAATTAAGAATAGATTATCAATCATATGTTAAATCTATAAGAGAGTCCTGGATTAGGAAAAAATCCCCCGATAAAGGGTGTTATGAGCCTGGCCTCTGATCCTCTTGAACAATATGAGTTCCTAAGTGTCATTGGTGTAGAAACCCCAAATAAACACATCTATTTGGAAAGAAATTCTATTCCCAGTTATGGATTTGGGAACTATTAAGATATTATTTGAAATGATAATAAATGATGAGACTGATTTGAGTGATTGTGCAAAACATTAAACCCCCCAAAGTCAAACCACTGGACATAATCCATCCACATCATTCTAAAAAAACACTGACTATACATTATTTATCCATTAATGGTCAAATAAAACTTTCTAAACCATGTAATAAACATATATAACACAAAATCAAACAAAATATGAAGAAAATTGTCATCAGAGTGGATAAAATTATGATCACTACAACCAAAAAAATATTTATTTAATTAGGATCAATCTTTTTAAGGTTAATTTCACCATTAACTAAAGTGATAAATCATGAAAAGGTTTTGTTTTTATAAAAAAATAGGTGATGCAATGAATCCCCTACCTTGATAGATAAGGTAAATATTTTTACCAAAATAATAGACAATCGAGTGTCGGCCACCACTAGAATAAACACCACCAAGATGAAAGGAAGACTTGATAAAAACTCAAATCTGCATGAATCCAAAAAAAAATTTCTTAGAATTCATCCCTAAAACAAACATGAATTTCACAATGATAACTTGAGATAATGGAATAATAAATTGAAAAATATGAGGGAAGGGTACCTTGATCAAGAATGCTAGATTTACTGCACCAAAACAGGATGTGAACACATAGGTTAGGAACTCAATAATTAAAATGTAAACCAATTGAAACAATGTTCCAACGAACCTCATAGAAAATATATGGAACCACAGTCTCAATAGAAAGATATAGAATTGAATAAAGTAATCAATTATTCATTTAGAATAATATATATGGTCACCAAAAATTTATTGATCATAGGTCAACTACCTTTAATTAACATGAATGTAGGTCCAATTCAATTCATGAATAATATCTTGGATATAATATTATAATTACTATACTAAATATAAATAATTATTATCTTTGAAATGTGTATTTAAATTCCCTTAATTAATGGTTTAAAACCCTATTTGTGTTAAAAGGTCATGTTCATGAAATTCAAAGTATTCTACTAAAATTAAAAAAATTATTGATATTTGAAAAAGAGACATACTAACTAAATGATGGGTCCAAGTGACAATGGGAAATAAATTATGACCATTTATTGGGATTTCATGACCTAGAGAACAATACAGAAACCATTTGAAGTAAATATATAATTGTGAGTCATACATGTGACTGTATGACACAACTTTGATAGTGGCATATACCCATGCTATGATACTCATATGATCTAATGAAACTAAAATATAAATGTGAGTATAGATTTTAACTATGATACTAACCTATAACTATGACACTCAAATGTAACATGAATGTAAATTTAATCACTAAGACTTCACTATAACCAAGAGACTCGCCTATGACCTTGATCCAAAAAAGAGACCATTAAAATCACTTGTGATCATTAGTCCAAAAATTATAATTATAGAAAAAATAACATCACACACACCCACCTTTTATAGATACACTCACTTTTCATACATTAATATTACCTCACTTTTTCAGAACACTTAAAAAATTATAAAAATATTTTCCTAATGACTATATTAGTTTAGTGCCTTTGGAAACATGGAAACATAAACACTAGTTCACAAGTAATATAAATTTTATCACACTAGTTTATTAAACATTATCATCATTTTAAGAAAAATCATATATACTACATAACTTCACAACAAGGGAAAGGAAACATAAAATCAGTTGAGTTTATATTCTCAGTAATAGTAAAAAAGGAAGATATGTAAGCATAGCCATGAGCATAAGGGTTTGAGAACATGATCATGATCATTAGAAGATCATACCATGTATATCAGATATCATAATCATGAATCATTTAATAAGTATTGGAAGTTCATAAGAAATGAATCATAAGGGAAGAATGAGAATAATCCATGAGATCATAACATAAGAATATGACAGAAAATATTTGGCATACATATAAGAATATAAAAAACTATGTCTTAACATCCTTACAAGACCATTATAATATGTTAGGATTGGGATGATGAAAAGTTTAACTATTTCATGGTAGGGATTACCACTCATGTTATCTCTTATTTCGATCTTTTTATACCCTCTTTTGTACCCTCTTGTTTCAAGATAGGTATTCCCTCCTGTATACTCCCTTGTTTCGGGATTTGGATTCCCTACTATATACCCTTTGATCTCATAAAACATTTATCAATACCCAATTTATTAGAGGTAGATATAGGTCCCACCATTCAAAAAATAAAATCATATATACATGTTTTACAAGATAATAAAACATTAATCATATCATGACCCAAAAATAGAGATGGGTATCATAAACATGATATCATAACCTATGAAATGAAATGGGTATCGTATCATTTAAAAAATAATAACCTATGGAAAATATATAGGTTTCATAATAATTTTACCATATAATAACCCATGAAAAGAAGTGAGATTTAAAATCATTTATCATGGTGTAACCCTTTGAAGAGAAACAGGTTTCATAAGCATATGACCCGTGAAGGAAAAACAGGTTTCCATTACCATCATGCATCAAAACATAAAAATTTAAGAAAATAATATGAATGGGGCCTTTGGATAACTTCCTATAAAATCATGAGAAACACCAATAGATGTTATATTATATAGAAAATACATTTGAAATATCTTTTAAAGACATTTCTCGAAAAAAAAATTCTTTATTATTTGGAAAATTAATTTTAAAGGATAAAAACTTTTGAAACGCATTTTCATGAAAATAAACTTAAAAACATATAAATAATTATTTGATTTTTTTTTGAAATATATTAATTTGAAATAATCATGGGAACTTATAAATAAATTTTGAAAATGTTTTCAAAACAATTTCTTTTAATATACTTTGAATACATATAAAGGAATATTTAAAAATCATTTAAAATAATTTCCATACATAAAACATTTTTTAAAACCTTTTTAATTGAAAACAATTTAATAAAATGAATTTCTAGAATAATAAGAAATCATTTTATTTAAAAAATAACTTTTTGATCATGTAAATTAAGCTTCAAGGTAATGAAAGTCATGATGGCAGGTAAATATGTACATCCAAAACATTTTTTTCGCACTGTAAATTTTTTTAAAAGTGCCTTGGTCCGAAAATGAAAAGAATCTTACTTTTAAAAACAATTATAAAAAATATTGTAAAAAATGTGAAAACAATATTTCTATGATCATTGTATAATAGAATAAAATTTCTAGAAACGTTTTTAGTAAATATGTTTTGGAGGAACACATATGTTTGACAAAAAGAGGGGTAAAGTCAGGCTTTCTTAAGAATAATTTACTCATAAACTTATGTAACAAAGAGTAGAAAAATGGTATCATTTCATTGGTATAAAATTAATAACCAGTGATTAATAAAATTAATGTGAGTTATTAAGATATATAACATAGTATTTCATCAATCGTAGCTTAATCATAAACAATCATGATAAATTGTGAGATTATAACTATAAATTGTTACCAATTTGGTAGCTTTGAATCATAAAAAAGGAAATAATAAAACTACATGAAGTTTAAAATATAATGATAATAAATATATTCATGATATAAAGTTTCAAAGTTTCTATAAATGCCTCATGGAAGAATATAGGTGCATAACATTTCATGTGTCTCAAAGAAGAAAAATTTGGACAAAATTGCATAACTCATTTGGTATCCTTTGAATCATAAACCCCATGAAACAAAGATCATAAAATAGATTAAAAATGAAAATAAATTTATGTATAATAATCATATAATACATCTATATATTTTTATCACACCACACAAAATAAAATAGTGTTGTGTAATTCCTGAATCTCACAAATATAAAAAGAGGGATGAAATTCCCTAACCTTATGTCTTGACACACTTCATATTCATACAAACCTCCTGTATAATAAATTTATATTTATTAAAAATATTTTCTAGAACCATATTGTTATTTATAATACCATATGTTGTTTTATTTTGACTTCATATTGCCTACTTATTAAAAATTCAATGTTAATGTTTCTCTTCCGGTAATATCCGCCTTTTCTCTTGTATCTTAATTGGTCATATTTTTTGTCCTCATACATATATTATGATTTTCATATTGTAAATTATGAAATTAATATAATTTATATTAAGTATATATGTATTAATAATATTATATAGTATATTGAAATATGAAATAGAATACACCATTCATGGAGATGTTAGGTCATACATAAGCATGAATGTTGTTTCCACTTTTATTTGTAATATTTGAAGAAATAAAGTAAATGTACTATATGGATGTATAAATAAAATATCATTATAGTAGAATTATTATTTCATATATATCATATATTTTCACTAAACCCTATCCTTAATACATTCCATGTAGTGTGTGAATGAATCACATTACTTTGAGGATGCAGTAGTCCATACTTCCATAGATGAAATTATCATATTTACAAAAAATGAAAAGAAAGAAGGTTTGATTTATATAATGAATACATAAGTATATATACATCACAAATATATTATATATCATATAAAAACCTAATTACCACTATAATTATTAACCATGAGAGCTGTTAAAGGTTAAAAAAAATATCGTCTCGTGAGGTTGTAGTTCGTCGTATACAAGAACTGTTAGACTATTACCAAATAGATGGAAGAGTGTGTAAGTTCTGTTTTAACCCTTATAACAATATATTATAATATTTAGGATAATGTTTTTATTATATGATTATGGAATAAGAATAATTGTGGTGGTGTTGTAAGAAAATAAAATAATTAACCTTTAGAAAGGATGTTACCTCTTCTTTTGGTAACTCATTTTTATTTTCACAAAAGGGTTTCATTGGATGAATTTCTTCTCAAATTCATTATTCAAGGAGTAATGGAAGTATTTTGAGAAATTTATTTGGAATATATTGGCTTGACATATGTGTTTTGAGAGTTGTGAATAAGGGGTAGATTTGGTGGCCTTTTAATCGAGAGGGAAAGGACAAAGTTGGAATTTTTAAACAAATTACGGTTTACCCACGTTTTTACATAATAAAATTCAACAAAAAAAATAAATAATGTATGATTTATAGGAGAAATAGTTTCATACAATAAGTTTTGGAAAAAAATTTATGTGATTTTGGCCCTTAAGATTAAGGTTTACTCCCTTGTGAAGCATGATTTTACCTTAATCATTGTAATTAATTTTAATCAAATTCACTAATATTTTTGTAAAAAATTACATTTATCTTATTATAAAATAAATATTATACTTATTAAAACCATTTACGTCCATTTTTTTAATTCAATTAACAAAATAATAAAAATTAATTTAAATGTTAATCCTATACACATGGTGAGAAAGCTAGTTTTTTAAAGGGAGAATGATCAAATGATCGTTAGGATTTTTTATTATAATTAAATATAAAAAAGATTATAATTACCTAAATTAGATTAATATATGTATAATTTATGTCATGTAACTTTAAAAAGAACTTATAATATAATTTAACTATATAAATAAATTAGGAAAAAGGGCAGTTTTGAATTTAAATTCAGTATCTTCACTATTAACTCAAAGATAATGTTTCTCATGAAATACCTAAAATTCACCCTAATCTAGTTTTGAAATTATTAATTAAAAAAATATTTTTATTTTATCAAATTGTGTTGAAATTTTTTTCTAAAATTAATTTTATTATTATTCAGAAAAAGACATAAAAAAGAGTTCTTTTAGGAAAATAGTACTTTTAAACATATAAAGCCTTTACTAGAAATATATATATGTATTAATGTCAATATTATATATATAAAAATTATAAATAATATTTAAAAATTCTTTATTACTGTTAATATTATTATGTTTAATGGAAATGTTATAACTATCTAGTTTAAATCATTGTAATATTAAATTGTTTCTTCCCAAAAATTCAGTGTTGCTTGTAACACAATATAATCTAAGTGATTCATGTGGTGAATGGAATATAAAAATATTACATTAATATACATATATATATATATATAAATAAAATATATTAAATTTTGTGTTAAATGAAAAATATGGAAAAAATAAAAATTCGATGAAAAAAATATTTCATAAAATCTAGGTGTGTTACATTAAACCCCCCTTAAAATGAATTTTATCAAAGAAATTGTTTTATTTTACTAAAGGTTAAATAATTTAAACTTACTTCTATAGAAACAAACATCTTAAAAATGAATAGTAAAACAATTTTTAAAATTAATTATATTTTGAACCAAAATGGTTACCCACAAAAACTCATAACTGCATTTCCAAGGATGAGATCATATGTGGGATGTAAAAACATTTAAATTGAATATAAATAAAACCAGCATGTTATAATGGAGAGAGAGAGAGAACATGGTTAGGATAAAGTTAGAAATCAAAAATACATTACTAAAAGAGGCTTGAAAAGTGTCACTGATATCATCAGAAATGATGATAACATGAAATCCTTTTATTTAAATATCCTTTACAAAATTATAATTACATTCACAAGGAGATGGGATTACTTTATTTAATCATTATTTCAACCTTTTTTCCCTTGATCAATTCCAATTCATCTTTTACTCCATGAAATGATGTTGAATTCGTCATTCTTGAACCACTAACAAATCATGAGATTCATAAATATAATGATAAGTCATTCCATAAATTATTATCACAAAAAAAGTTTAGAATAAGTATCCAATAGGCATAAATCGATATATGGTGAGTTAATACATTAATCTCAAAATATTCATCTGAATATTAACCTAAAATTTCCATAAATGGTTATCATTATAATCCTTCCAAAAATATAATTCACATTTTATTCTTTAAATAAGCTCTTATCTTATACCAAAAACATTTTCATTAGAAACTTGGGTATATCATTACACTGATACAATATAAAATATGATATTATTATTTCGTAATCCTTGAATGGGAAGATAATCACATGAAATATCACCAAATGATTAACAAAAAATATTTTCTTACTGATTATTCATACAAAATAAAATATGAAATTCCCATCAAAGAATGGGAGGATAATAATTTCCTAATTATATTTGTTCACTTCATCCATTATGATATCATAATATTGTTATTTTTCCTTTGTCTTCAAATGTTTTTATGTCATATCATTCAAATTAGTCCATGCATTGGGGCACTTTTTAGAATAATGGTAAAACCTCTATACAGTTGACACACTAAAGTGTATTAGGTTCATTCTATTGGGATTCCTCACTATTATCATCATTATATAACTTCCTATAATCACCTTGACATTCAACCGCTCGATCAACTTACCCTCCACACATAAAACATTTAGTACTCCCCTTAATACAATTACCTTTCTATTTCATCCCACACGTTGTGGATAATGTTAAGATTATTTTATTTTTCTATGGTATTTATATTTTTATTTGAATTCCATTTTCCTTTTCTTGGCAAAACCATGATATTGATACACCACTCCAGCCACTATTTACACCTTTATAGAATTTCAAGAAACATCTTCATATTTTCTAAAGTCTTATATATCCAAGGAATTTAGAAGACTATGGTTCAATCCACCAATGAATGGATCTATTTTTCTTTCAGGTTGGATGATATACCCAATTATTACATTGAAATCCTTGTAAAATTTACTTTGTAACCATTAAAAGATTCATAATCCTTTTTCTTAAGCTCTAGGAATTTATTTTCCATCTTTATATAAATAATATAAGAAAAGTTATAATTGAAAAGTAAGTTGTTAAAATACTCCTAATAAATGGATTCAATTTCTTCTTTATTTATTTCATTCTTGATTAGTTTACCCCACAAATTTTCTTCACCTTCTAACCGATAAACAGTCAGAATGAATTTATCATGTTATGAATATTGGAGAATAGATAATATATTTTAAGTTGTACTGATCCATTTTTCATCAATTATTAGATTATAATACCCACTGAAATAAT
This sequence comes from Viscum album, assembly GCA_963277665.1. Taxonomy (NCBI): domain Eukaryota; kingdom Viridiplantae; phylum Streptophyta; class Magnoliopsida; order Santalales; family Viscaceae; genus Viscum; species Viscum album. The sequence goes on from OY728150.1 coordinate 663,523,962, forward strand.
GTGGAATTTGTATCATGAAGAACTCAACAAAAAAATCCCACATTTTCTCATTTGGGAGTCACATGTGGTTTATATTTTGAGATATGTGGGTGAGCATAGAAATTTTTTTTTTCATTCCATATCCCATACAATGTTATTGCTCAAGAGTATAATTATTTCATTATCCATTATAATCACCCTTATCATAGTTCCATTAGGTTCACGGAATACACTAAAACCTGAAGAATACATTAAGAAATAGTTATCATAATGATGAACCAAATTATCATGAAAAACTAGTTATATGAGTTCTAAATTATTTCACCTTTTTCAATATATGAAACAATAGGTTTATCCTATGTTATTCATTGAAAACTTATATTTTAATACTTCATGATTATTCATGAAGAGTATGTGAATTCCCTAATCAAATACCTTGAGTGTGTCAAACAAGTTGTGTAGTAAGGCTCATTATTGTGTACCAAGTTATGTCGAGCTAAGCTTGGCACACCTTGTCAGAGTTATTACCACTAGGTATATATGTTCTAGAACCACATCCACATTTAGTATCCAGAGAGGGAGTTATTTCTAGGAAACCACTCTCTCTATCCTTTACTAAAATTACAGGAAAATTTACTATACTTTTCCTCATACATAAAATTATAATTATAGAAATCCCTAAAAATATCCTTTGAAATATTCACACTGATCTCCCTAAATGTTTCTCATCCTACTTTAAAAAGGTTTTCTAAACCTTTTCTATGATACCAACTATAGAGACACTCACTTTTCATAAATTGACATTATGTCACTTTTGAGTAATGATTAAAACATTATAAAAACATACATCCAAATACCTTATTAGTTTAGTGTCATTTGAAACATAGAAACATAAACACTAGTACATAACTGATATAAATTTTCTCCCATTAGTTTACTCATGACTAGCACCATTATTAGACACATCATATATATTGCATATCATCAAAACCTGGGAAACAAAACATAAAAAGTCATGATCTCAGATGGTCATTAAGGGTAAAAATGGAAGATATATAATTATAACCATGAGAATAAGGGCATGAGTAAGTGATCATCATCATTAGAATACAATACCCTCCATATCAAAGATTATAATCATGAATCATGGAATAAGTATTGGAAGTTCATAAGACATGAATCGTAAGGTAAGAAAGAGCATAATTCATGATATCATAAGATAGGAATAAGGAATATAATTTTTGGCATACACGTAAGAATATAAAAACACTATTTCAAGGATACCTACCAAGAATTTTATAATATTTGAGGCGTGGGATAATCACTTATGTTCCTACTTTGGGATTTGTATTCCCTCACATGTACCCTATTTTTCAGGCTTGGGATTCCTTCCCATGTACCCTCTTGTTTCGTGATTGGGATGCCCTCTCGTATACTCACTTAATTCAGGCTTGGGATGCCCTCTTGTTTACCCTTGGAGCTCATAAAACATTTGTCATTACCCAATTCATTGGGTGAGATATAGGTCCCACATATCACATAATGAACTCATATACACATGTGCCATAAGATAATAAAAATTTAACTATATCATGACCCATAAAAATATATGGGTCTCATAAACATCATATCATCACCCAAGAAATGAAATTGGTATCATAATGAATTAATCATATTATAACCAATGAAAATTATATAGGTTTCTTAATAATTTCATCCTAGAATTACCCATGAAAGTAGTGGTTTTCAAAAGAAGTTAACAAGGTTTAACCACTTGAAGAGAGAATGGTTTCATAAATATATTACCCATGAAAGAAAAAAGGTCCATCGTAAACATAATTCCATCAAAACATAATCATTTTTAGAGAACATATTAATGGATAATTTGGATAATTTTTTATAAAGGAATGAGTAACACCATCGGATGTCATATTATATGGAATTTTTTTTGAAATATCTTTTAAAACATTTCTTGAGGAAAATATCCTATCTACTTGGAAAATTATTTTTAAAACATACATACTTTTAAAAACTATTTTCATAAAAATAAACTTGAAAAATTATAAAGGATGATTTGGAAAGCTTTTGGAAACAAATTCCTTTGAAAAAATCATGGAAAGTTATAACAAATGCATGAAAATGTTATTGAAAACCATTTCGTTGAAAACAATTTGAGAACATATAATGTAATATTTTAATATCAATTAAAATAATTTTTATACATAATTAATTTTTGATAACATTTTTTATTGAAAACCAATTTAATAGAACAAATTTAAAAAATATAAGGAAAAATATTTTTAAAAAAATAACATTGTAATATTTTGAATTAATATTCAAGTAAATTGAGGTCAAGATGGTTGGTAAATCCAGACATGCTAAACATTCCTTTCTCACTATAAAAAGATTAGAAAAGTGCCTCGACCAGAAAATGACAAGAAAATTAATTTTTAAAAAAAATTGAAAGATAAAACATTGGGAAAAACTTCATTCTAATATCATATTATAATATAATAAAATTTCTAGATACTTTTTTAGAAAACATAGTTTTGAAGGAATGCAAATGTTTAACATAAAATAGAGGTAAAGTTATCCTTTTTTAAAAAAACTTTCTTGATCATCATATGTATCAAAGAGTGTAAAATGGTACCATTACTTGGATACAACATGAATAATCATTTTTAATGAATACTAATGATATTTATTGAGTTATTTTTAATAATATTTCATCAATGTTATCATAATCATAAACAATCTCGATAAACAATGAGATCGTAGATATAAACCATTACTAATATGGTAAACTTTATTCATAATGAAATGGATGGAATAACAATAAATAAAACATAAAATATCATGAAAATAATTAGATTCATGATATAACATGTAAAAAAAAACTATACACACCTCCAGAAAGATATAGTTTTATAACATGGCTTGTGTCTCAAAGAAGGAAAATTGAGACAAAAATTACTCCACCAATTAGGTAACATTGAAACAAAACCCCCTGAAATAAACATAATAAAATGGATTTGTAAATCCCCATAAATTACATTATAATAGTAATATAATTCATCCATTTTTATTATACACACCATAAAATATAAATGAGTGGGGAATAAGGAATGAATCTAATGAAAATAAAAAGTGTGATGGAATTCCCTTAACTTGTGTCTTGAATCTCTTCGAACTCATAAATAACTCTTATATAATAAATATGTTCCTATTATAAATTTTTTGAAGAAACATATTATTATTTATAATTCCAATTATTGTTTTATTATGACTTTATATTACCCATTAATTAATGATTCCATGTTAAGGTTTCACTTTGGGTAATTTCAGCTTTGTTTTTCACATGTGTCTTAATTTGTTATATTTTTTGTCATCATAATTATATCATGATTTACAGAATATAATCCATGATAAAAAAATATAATATATATTAATTATATATTTATTTATAATAATAAATAGTATATATTAATATTAAATGAAATACATTGTTCATGGAGATGGTAGGTTGTACGTACGCATGAACATGGTTTCTATTTTTATTTGTAATATTGGAAGAAAAAAAGTAAAGTACATATATATATATATATATTTATATAATATCCCCATAGTATAATTATTATTCCATATATATTTTTTAATTAATCTAAAATAATCCTTAATATGTTCCATGAAGTGTGTGAATGAATCACATTCCTTTGAGGAGGCAGTTGTCCACACTTCCCCAAATGAAATTATCGTATTTAAACAAAATGGAAAGCATGAGGGTAGTATTTTTATAAAAACAAAATACTTATAAATACATAGTAAATATAATATATATCATATAAAAATAGATTTTATATCATTATTCTCATCCATGAGAGGTTTTAAAGTCAAACCAAACAACATTATTTAGTAAGGTTGCAGTTCATCATTAACAAGATGGGTAAGTTCGTTACCTATTAGATGAAAGTGTGTGTAAGTGAATGGAGAACTAGTATAATAATAAAAATCATTATATTTACAATATTTTAGTAATTATATGAGAATACAATAAGAATAATTGAGGTGGTGTAGAAAATAAATATAATAATCGAGCTTTAGGAAGGATGTTACCTCTTCTTTGGGTAACTCCTTTTTTTGCACAAAATGGATTCCTTGGAAGTATTTATTCATAATGGGAGGATTAAAGGAAGAAGGTATGGATGTTGGGAAGTTAATCACACATATATTTGACTAAATTATATAGTTTTATAGGTGTGAGGAAGGGTTATAGGTGGTGTTATTTCATGGGGGAGTTAAAGGAGACACTTAGAATTTTGGAAAACAAATTAGTTGTACCCACATTTTTACCTAAAAAAGTAATAAAAACAAAACTAAATAATGGATGTTTTATGGATGAAATAGGGCCCTAAAATTGGTGTATGAAAAGTTTATAAGTCATTTTTCTCTTAATTTTAAGGTTTATTCCCTAAATAAGATTAATTTTACCTTAATCGCCGTAATTAATTTTAATCACTTTCACTCATTTTTTGGTCAAAAATTAATTCAATCATATTATAATATAAATATTATCTTGATTAAAACTATTTATTTCTATTTTTCTAGATTAAATTCACATAATAGTTAAACTGAAGACTAATGTTAATACCATATATGTGGTGAGAAAATGGGTTTTCAATGTGAGAATGTTCAAATGATATTTAAACTTTTATATCTAAAATCAATATATAAAATATTCCAATAATATAAATTTGATTAATATATTTATAATTTATCTACTGATACGGTGAACCCATCCTAAAATATAATTTAACTCTCTAAATAAATAAGAAAAAAAAATTTGAATTAAAATTCAGTATTTTTCTCCATTCACCCTAAAATTATGTTTCTAAAAAAATCAAAAAAATTAACACTAATCTAGTATCAATATTATGAATTAAAAAATTAGGTATATTTTAAAAAATAAAATTTCTAAAATTGTATAAAATTAATTTTATTATTATTCGCAAAAAGAGATAAAATAGCGTTCTTTTAAGAAAATAGTACTTTCAAACATATTAATAATTTATTAAAAAATGTATGTATTAATCTCAATATGATATATATATATATATAATTATAAATAATACATAGAAATTATTTATTTCTATTAATATTATTTTTTTCAGCTGTTATGTTATAACTATCATTTTTAAAAAATTATAATAATAAAATATTTCTTCACATAAATATAGTGATTCCTATAACCCAATATAATATAAGTGTTATGTGTAGTTCACTAATGATAAAAAAGTTATTTAATATGTGTGCATGTGTGAAGAGACTATATTTAGTGTTTTATGAAATTTAAAATATCAAAAAAATTAAATTATGTCGAAGAAAAAATTATTTCACCGAATATTGGGGTGTTACACCTTGACACCTCTATGACTAGGGAAAACAAGAAATAAATGTTTTAAAACCCATGGTATTACATTAAGTACCTATAAAAGAATTCTCACACTCAATAATTTAAAACCAAACAGGGAAATGAGGGAAGGAAATAGTGGTCACCAAAATTTCAACCCAATAAGATACCTCTTAATAATCTCACCATCATAGGAGTGAATCTATATCAATTATTGGAAAAAGTTGCAAAACTACAAAACACTAATAACCAGATACAAAACACTAAATCGAGGAAGATATCTATGAAATATATTCATGTCCAAAAACAAGAATCAAGTTAGTTGAACCCATCTCATAAACTAAATAACGGTCCAAAACAATAACAATATTTTTAAAATAAGAACAAAACATAAAATATCTTAGGATAATGAGCATTTATCCACAACTCATGTACATAGGTTATCTTCTACAAACCATTATTTCATTGGAGTACCTAAACTATTGGAATAGTATTCTTATTCAGCACCTTATTCTGATGGTTCAGTATCTCCACAGGCTACTCCTTGAAGGTCACATCATCATAGACATTTATAGTTCCTCAATCGATGATGTGATAATCTTCATGAAGATAGTGGTGAAGTTGTAACACATAAAATAGTTGATGTATCCAACTCATATATGGGGGATGTTTTATCTAATATTAAATACCTACAACATGAACCATCACCTCAAATGGAATAACAACATGGGAAGAAGCTTATTCTAATGAAAAAAAAACTATGCTATCCATGAAAAGTATTCAACCATAAAAACACATGATCTCAAATATCAAACTCCATAGGTCTTCTCTTATAGTAATCATAGGACATATAATACACCCAAACCACCTTAATCCTCTCATAAATCACCTAAAATATCTCTAACATTATTTTCACTAGTTATGATATAGTAATTTATAACTCTTCAACCCCAATCTTGAATAATAAAGAATATAAATTTCAATAATACAAAGCATAAAATGATTTCAAACCAATTGTGTAATAGAAAAAATTATTTTAATAAAACTCCATCAATTGTTTATGCCTCTTCCACAGACCACTAAAATCAATGACACAAGCATGTAACATGACTTCAATAGTTTTAATGTTCTAATGTATCGTTTGATCCTTCTGTGGATGAAAAAAAATCCCAAGGAAAAACTATGATAAAATCATTATGGATAACTCTCCAAAACATGGAGGTGAAACTAGAATTGTGATCAAATATTTTCATCCTTAAGAATACATGGAGGCTTAATACATCTAATAAATATTTATTTGAAAGAACATCTAATAAGTTCAACTTTTTTATCATAATATTGTGAGATGATTTTGGAAAATATCCCATTATCTCCCATATATAATCATAACCACTCTATGAATTATGTAAAGGATTATAAATTCAATTAAAATAAACTTACACTTTCACTGAGGGGCATATAAAGGCTATATAAAACTTCTAATAAACAATTTTTTATCCTTAGCCTTATAGAAGACTAAACATCAGGATACAAAATTTAAAAGAAAAAACATTAACCCATGACACCAAACCATACCTCTCATAACGTTTTATATGTTTGTTATGAAAGGATGTGGTGCTAAGGGGGGTCTATGGAACTCATAGTGAATTTACTATCCTATAAAATAAGGGAAAAATCTTCACCTAGAACAAAACCTGGTACTTATCATCCAAAAACCATCTATTAGGCGTATCGCTACAAAAAACTTGATACAACCAAACCTCCTCCACAGAATAGTCAAGTTGGTAATCTTCCACCTACTGCACAAATTATAATTGCACTATTATTTAAAAAATGAATTCTATGCCAAAAAACCTCTCACATATCATGATTAATCTTGGAGATAAACTATATCACTCTTCATGAGTCACCAGACTCATGGATGGTATCATCACATGACATCAAACTTAGTGAATCAGCTATAACATTACCCTTTCCCATGGTATTAGAAAATATATAAATATTGATCCTATAACAATTCCATCCAATATCCTTATTTCATGTTAAGGTAATTTACAGAAAATACATACATCAATCTCTTGGGATCAGTTAAAACACAAAAATTACCATTGATGAGGTAATATCATGAAAACATTAAGGGAAACACAATCAATGTGAACTCAAGATCATGGGTGGAATAGTTATCATTATGTTTTCATATCTGATTAGAATAATAAGAAAAAATCTATATCTAAAACATCAATACACTAAGCAATACATGATTTGGTTCATCATAGAAAACCTCAAACCAAACTGTTAATTCTATAAAATAAAGAAACGGAGCACTAACCAACTTCTCCTTCAGGAACTCAAAATTTTCTTAACACTAGTCGGTCCACAATAATTCTGGAGCCTTTTAGTTCAAGGATATTAGGGGAGTAGAAATCTAATATATTCTATGTATGAAACTCCTATAATATCCTATAATACCAAGGAAACATCTCACCTTTACAACATTGTCAGGGGATTCCCAGGAAAAAAATACCTCATTATTGAAAGGATCAATGGAAACTCCATTATGGGACATGAAATTACCTATGAAATAAAGTACAAAAGAATATAAATCACACTTTAACAAGTTCATGAATAGATGATGATGATTATGGAGAACTCCCAAAACTAAAAGCATAAACTATTCATTATCCTCATAAGACATGGAGTTCATAATGATTCCATCAATGAAAACTGCCATGAACTGGTCTAGAAACACTAAGAACACTATGTTCATCAACATCAAGATCAATGATGGATAATTCATCAAAATTAATAGAATTATAATGAAATAATAATAACCATAAAAAATCATAAAGTTATATTTGGAATATCCTCATCCTTCTCTAGAATATGATAATATCTTAATCACATGTCGATCTTTGAGAACCAGCTTGCTCATTTCAACTAATTGAATAAATAATTAATTAACGAAATATGAGAGATGATCTTTACTATCACATGATTAAAATAATGATAATTTATTCACAAATAAAAATTTCAATCTTACTTATTCAAAAATAGAATTGGTGCACCACATGGTAACACGCTCGGCCGACCAAAAACTCATTGTAATAGATCTTTGATCTAAACCCAAAACTCCCACAAGTAAAAAAGAAACCATAATATATAGATAAATTGAAATAAAATAGGAACCTATATATATATATACTAAAACTGATCTCCCATCATGGGGGTAAGTTACCAACCTTCTAAAAAACATCAGGGTACTCTTCCCCAACCTGGGGAAACATCATCTGGTCAATCTTTGACAAAGTCGACATTAACTCAATCATAAAGGAAGATAATGATGGAACATTCTGAAGTGCCCAGATCAGTGTGATCACTGAGACGGGGAGGGGGTGAATCAATGATCCTTTTTAACTTTTTACTAATTGATTATTTATCAATTAAACCTCTATGGCTTGTTAAGGCCTTGATCCACTATTCTTGTATCTCTCAGCCTTTCCACGAGTGATGCAGTAAATGTGAAGTCATAGGACACAAGGATTTACAAGCTTCAGCCCCATAGGTCTACGTCCATTCTAGGTTGGTTAAACGCCCCAACATGTTTTCTCCACTATAATTCGGTTAGTAATTACAATGGTCGATACAGAGTCACATTGTATCTCTCCTGAGTCCCATAAGAGGTTCTTTATACTGCATCCCACAGTGTTACCAGAGTCTCACCAATAACACACTAGGTAAATAAAGAATATAAAATTTTCATATTTATTCATATTTGTGAATAAAATATTAATATTACTTTAAATGGGACGCTATGCTCGATGGCGTACCCAATACGCAACAACGAGTTTCTTGGGAATCTCACGTTGCACTCTAATAATAAAATAATATTAGTTTAAATGGTAGTTAAGGCCTAGCTATTGTAATGGATGGAATGAACATGACTAACTACAAAATTATTATATATGTTTTTCAAATATTTTTACTTTTTAAAATAAATGTTAACATGTGGATGAACCAAATTTTAAGCGTAAATATTCTAAAATTATTTAAAAGGTCAATTAACCGCCTTTTGATGGTGAACCTCTTTTAAATCCACTTTTTGAAAATCTTGTGTGTTATATTTGACAAAATAAAATTCTTCTTTATAATCGGGACATCAAAATTTACTTTGTGTAAATTTTTTGTATTTTTCCGATAAAGTTCATTTTTTAATGAATAGTGAAAAATGTTGTATTTTAATTCAAACCCCCTTTTTAATCTAATATATTTATATGATTAGATTATCTTTTGAATTGGTTTTAAAGTGAAATTATAATATATTTTTACCATTTAATTCAATAATGGTCATTGGATTAATTTCACTTTGAAATTGGACTTAAACTAGTGTCAATATTTTAATAGATGTCATTTCTTCAAAACACGCTATTTGTTTTGAAAGCGGGAATTAATTATTAAATTAATTAATGAAACATATATGTTTTTAATTTTGTAAAATAGAAATCATTTTTGAATTCGGAATATCCAATATATCTTAGGGTGAATTTTTTGTATTTTTCTTAAAAACATCAATTTTTGATGAATAATATAACCACTAAGTGGTAGTTTAAAAACTGATTTTTCGTTTAAATGAAACTTTACCACTTCTGTGATTTGAATTTAAAAAATTTGACATAAATGGTTGTCATTAGGATGTAAAATTTGGTTCAATGGGATTAAAATAATTTTTTGGTGAATAGTAACTCTTAAGTTTTTAATCACGATTAGAGGTAATTAGTGTAATTTAACGTAAAAATAATGTTTTAATAATATGAAATGACCTTGAAACATATCCTAACCTTATTTTATGAGTCATGGCCGACCAAGATAATCCATGAGTCAACTTGGGGACCCCATGGAGCCACTTTGGTTGGAAAATTACATTAATAAATTTTTATTTAAAGTTAAAATTAAAATGTCACAAACATGAGTTGTTTTACTAAAACAATTTTTAAATGGGTTTATACAAGTCATATTTTTGACTATAAATATTCATTATAAATATAAATGTATTTCCTACATCAATATAGTTTTTTTTATAATTTTTATACATTAAATAAATTACCTTTTTAATGACACCATGATGATGCAGTGATTACCTAATTATTTAACTATTTAAATAAAATGAACAGATAATGTAACATATAAGACCTACACATGTAAAAAACCTATTGGATGGGTGGATTTCGAACTACTATCACCATATCCTCTAAATATATAATTTTGTGACCTTTAAAATCCGAAAATCATTTTATAATAAAGTAAAAGTTTATAACATTCCAAGAGTGCCCCTCCTCTCCTCTTATAAAAGGCCCCCACCTCTACCACCTTACCCACACCTCTCAATCCTTTGGATCGGCCAACCCCTGACCATTTCATCTCTCCAAATCCCTATATTGATCATTTATGCCTCACCTTTGGCAGAATTATCTTCAAGAAACCCTTTTGGTTCAAACCAAGAGGAGTTACCCGATTTTAAGGTAATGTCTTCACTTGTGTTCTATTGATTTATTTTGCTTCTCCAACCCCCTAAACTCTTTTCATGACATTTTTTTGTAACAACACCAGTATCTTAAATATACTAGGATGTTTTTATAAGAAGGATTCGAGCTACACATTCACAGACCTCCTTCTAATGGTTAAATAATATACTGTTTCTGTGGATGACGAATTACTGCCTCACGAAATGATGATTGTTCAATATTCTTTTAACACCTTCAAATGTGGAAATTAATATGTCACTATATTTATCAATGATATATAATATGTTTATGTTTTCCTTAAGCATGCCATACCTTTATGGTTTCCATTTGGGTAAATGAAATATCTTCATTTTAGGAAGTGCGGACTACCGCCCCCTCAAGGTGATTTGATTCATTAATGCCATATGTGGGATGTATAAAGGATGGAATTAATGGAAGTACATATTATATCATAAATTAATTATAATATAACTTTATATAATTATTATTTCAATCCATTGAATACAAAAAAAAATGAAAGTAGCATTCATGTGTACGAACATCTTACCGTCTCCATGAACGGTACATTTCATTTCTTATCTCCAAATGTTATGTACTATTATATGTACATATATATAACGGATATATATGTAATATATTACATATAAATGATTTATATCATTCTTTAATTATAATATATATATCTCTCATTTAGTTTTAATGCCATTAATATGACAAAGAAATGAAAGTAGCGTTCATGCATACGTACGGCCTGCCGTCTCCATGAACGGTGCATTTCATTTTTTATCTCCAAATGTTATGGAATAGTATAAAATGAGTATATACTGGATATATATGATATTTAAATAATTTATAATATTATGTAGATGATGTAAATATAACTACATGGAAAATTATTTTCCAACATGTTTATTTTTTACTCATGTACCGAACATTGACAAAAACATCTGATATGAACTCACTTTATTAACCAATTATTATAACATTATAATATGTGATATGAATTTAATACTAATACTTAAATTATGTCCTTAAGAAATTAAAATTTACCAAATTTTATTATTCAGGAAATTAAAGAATGATCGAGTCATGTCAGACACGAGGTAAGGGATCCTACCCCTCTCTTTCTTTTTAAGTACACTCTTTTATGTCATTCCTTTAAACTCATCTTTCTTATGATTGGGATGATATTTTATATTAATATTACTGTAATTTTTATTTTAATATGATTACAGACCCTATTTTCTCTCATCAATCCATTTTGGATGTTTGATTGGCACCGTTAGGCTGCTGAATTTTCGTAAGAGATCCAACCTCTCTCTGTCTTTTTTAAGTACTCTCATTTATGTAACTTCTTTTAAGATCCTCTTTGTTATGTTGGGGGATGTTATTTTATATTCATATTTCGGTAAATTTTATGTTAATATGACGAGAGACCCTATTTTCTCTCATCAATCCATTTTTGGAAGTTTTAGGTGGCGCTGGTAGGATGTCGAGTTTTCGTAAGGGATTTTTCATCTCACTTTTATTCCTATGAGATTTATGCTAAATTTTCCACCATTTCCTTTGAGTGGTATATGCACTTCCCATTATTCTACTCTTTGTGTAATATAATTTCGTTTATGTGTATTTACAACAATGTTGTATTGTCCTTCTTTCATGGGGTGTATGTTTTGAAAGATACCCAAGTCGGTAAGGGAACCTTTCACCTCCTCTTTTTAAAAGGCTTCTTTTGTTGGGTCTTTTAATTTACATATTGTAATGTTGGGATATTTTCTTCTTTATCCTTATTGAAGTAAATTTAATTTACAAGTGATGAGATACCCTTTTTATCTCTCATCAACACATTTTCTGAATTTTGAAGTGACGTCGTTAGGCTGTCGAATTTTTGCAAGGGAACTTCTTAACCCAATTTTGATTCTTTGGGATAAACATGTACTCCAGGATTATGTAGTTCAATGAATATGTGTGAATAACCTCTAATTTTTTTAAATTTAATATCAACTTATATTTGTTGTATTCTTTTGTCACACATAATTATGTAATTGATTTATCCTTAATCCAAGGATACCGACTTTGTATGGGACTTCGTCTCAATCTCCGTTCATTTAGTCATATTTTGTTTTATACACAAATTTCATTTATACGGTGTATAAAACCCTTTTACATGTATGTTTATTCAAAAGGAATCTTTTTTATATGAATAATTTACTAAATGACAAAAGGGAATGTTTTTTTTGTCGTACGTATGCGGCGGCATCGACTTCTCTGCCACCGTGACCATTATTTGAGTTTCGGCTTCCTCTACAAGACATAACTTTTTTTTAAATGAAAAATAAATACTATGTTTTAATTTTCATTTATTTTGGTATTGAAAATGTTTTTCATAATTTTTTTATTTTATCAATGTGTTGTATTGATATCTTGTGATTGAAATGTGGAAATGTTATGTTTCCTTTATGCATGTTTTAAGTGATACGATTATGTTAAAGTTCTTGGGAATTTTTATGAAGATGGGTGGTTCCATGATAAACTAATGGAGGGTGATCCTGATATAGCTCTCCAATGCATTGGGTAATGCGAAGGAGTTAAATGTTATGGTTTCTCCGAAGAGATTTAGGGAATATACTGTGATGGGTATTCCAAACGTAACCATGATGGTTAATCCCTACGTAAGAATGTTATGAATGCCTCAAGTTACCTTTATGTCTTATGATTTCTTTGATTTATTCATGATTTAATGAGGTATGTTAAAATGCTTATGTTTTATGAGTAAAGTATGATTTCATACATGGACTAATGTTATCTTTTCGTATTTTTATATCCCTTACTGAGATTTTTATGCTCATCCCAAGTTTTTGAAACGTTTTCACAAGTCAAGGTAAATGTTCATGATAGTATGATAGTGTCAAGGAAGTGTCAAGAAAGAATCCATGTTTTATTTTAAATATGTTTCTGTTGATGGGGAAAAAAATACTATCTTTTATGTAACCACTTTGTTTAAATGTTGAATGTAATTCATGATTTGTGATCTAATTCTCTAAAACTATAAACCTGAAAAGATCCTCAATGTGAATTATTCATTTAATTCAATATTAAGTATGGTTTAATGCCAGGGCCTTATAGTTGGTATCAGAGGTCGGTTTAGATAATTTTAGAGGTTAGGGTATTCTTTAAGAATATGTGAGATTATTATAATGGCTAGGATTTCAGAAATATTCATAGTTTTTAGATAAAGTGAATGAGTAAGTATATCTTAGTGTTTATCTTCCTCATTAGTACATGATGGTTTTATTGATATACTCACACTGACATTTATGTTTTTAGTAAATGGATGGATCTATCAGGAACCAAAGTGACAATGGGTTTGAAGGAAACTGTGGTAGTTCTCTGATTAAGAGACTGGATGAAATGGGGGATTCAATGAGGAATCTCGTGGTTGTTCTAAAACAACTATGAAGGAGTCATGATCAACCAATTGAACCATGGTGAGTTCTCTAATGCATCATGTACGAGATGACCAACTCGATGAGGAAGTTCAGGTAATAATTATAAAGGTATCCATTAGGGTTTATATGATCCTTACTTTTGAGGAAATTATGGGTTACTATATGTTATGATGGAATATGAATGACATGAGATAAACTTGAGGTTAAATTATGTTGTGGATATTTTTAATGATTTTATCTCTTTTTGGGGAATGTTTAAAGAATTATATAGTTTTGGAAAAAGTACAACACAAAGACCGTGTGACAACCCATCGCGTCAGACAAAGTTGTGGGAATCGAACCCACAACCAAAGTACGAATGGTATTTATCTCCTACCACTAGACTACGTGAAGTCCCCAGTTATATTGACTAATAATTTTTAGTTAGATGATTTTAGGAATCAAGAGTATGTTTATTTTGGGTTATCTATGGAAATGATTAACCTATCATGGAGGATATGTGATTAGGTTAATTACTTTTCAATATGAGACTTTAAGAGAAACTAATGTTATTTGGAGATAATTGTTAATTTTTACCTTGGAAGACTATGTTATTAAATCCTTCAAATATTTGGGTTTCAATATTAGTTTGGTTTACTTTGAATAATTTTATTCGAAATGTTTTATTGAATGGTCTTTGTTGAACTTTGGTTATTGTTTGACAAATTTTGGAGATTAAGAATAGATTGTTTTTATAAAGGATTATCCTTTTTGGGTATTATATGATCTCATACTAACCTTTTTGGTTTTAGTTTTGGTTAAGTTCTAAAGACACGGGAATTATATAGCTCTTTTTTGTGGATTAGGTGATTCTCTATAAGTTGATTATAGATCTCTTAATGTAAACAGGTCATCCTAAATACTCATCTTTTGGAGAAAATATGAGTTCATGTAAGAAATCTGGTAAAAGATGAAAGTCAACATGAAAAGTAATTATGTTTCCTTATTTTTTAGTTATTCTCATAAATAAATTCCTCAATGAAAAGTAACTTAAAAACAGAAATGTTGTCTGTTAACTTTTCCTACTGGGGAATCAAATGTCGTTTAACAAATCACCACTTTGTGATTTTCTGGTGGTTAACTTTCTTCTAAACATGTTTTCTATCACTCCCCCTCAGAACATGAACCTTTTTTTCCACCATATCCATGTTTTCGTACATTTAATCCTAGTATGGGTTAACTAGGTTGATGTTTTTACTTATCTTTCTTTATTTTAAAGTGATAGTTTTACTGACTCTTGTTCTGATGTGGGATTTTCAATGAAGTTTCCATGCCCAATTTTAAAATTTTGAGGACACAATTTTCAAAAGGGGGGATGGATGTAACACCCCAAGTAAATAAAGAATATGAAATTTTCATATGTTTCCATATTTGTGAATAAAATATTAATATTACTTTAATGGGGACTCTATTCTCGATGGCTTACCCAATACGCAACAACGAGTTTCTTGGGAATCTTATGTTGCAATCTAATAATAAAATAATATTATGTTAAATTGTAGTTAACGCCTAGCCGTTGTAATGGCGGGAATGAACAAAACTAACTACAAAATGATTATATATATTTTTCAAATATTTTTACTTTTTAAAATAAATGTTAAAATGTGGATGAACCCAATTTTAAGCGTAAATATTTTAATATTCTTTAAAAGGTCGATTAACCGCCTTTTAATGGCGAACCTACATTAAATCCACTTTTTGAAAATTTTATGTGTTATATTTGAAAAAATAAAATCCTTCTTTAGAATCAAGATATCAAAATTTACTTTGTGTAAATTTGTTGTATTTTTCCGAGAAAGTTGATTTTTTAATGAATAGTTAAAAATGGTGTTTTTTAATTCAAAACCTCTTTTTAATATAATTTATTTATATGATTAGATTATCTTTTGAATTGGTTTTAAAGTGAAATTAGAATATATTTTTACCATTTAATCCAATAATGGTCATTGTAATTAATTTCACTTTGAAATTGGACTTAAACTAGTGTCAATCTTTTAATAGATATTGTTTCTTAAAAACACGCTATTTGTTTTGACAGTGGGAATTAATTATTAAATTAATTAATGCAACTTATAAGTTTTGAATTTTTTAAAATAGACATCATATTTTAATTCTGAATATCAAATATTGCTTAGGGTGAATTTTTTGTATTTTTCTGAAAAACTTCAATTTTTGATGAATAGTGAAACCACTAAGTGGTAGTTTAAAAACTGATTTTTCATTTAAAAGAAAATTTACCACTTATGTGATTTTAATTTAAAAAATACTACATAAATGGTTGTAATTAGGATGTAAAATTTGGTTCAATGGGATTACAATAATTTTTTGGTGAATAGTAACACTTAAGTTTTTAATCGCGATTAGAGGTAATTTGTGTAATTTAAGGTAAAAATAATGTTTTAATAATGTGAAATGACCTTGACAAATGTCATAACATTATTGGATGAGTAATGGACGAACATGAAAATCTATGGGTCAACTTGGGGACCCCACGAAGCCACTTTGGTTGGAAAATGACATTAATAACGTTTTATTTAAAGTTAAAATTAAAATGTCACAGACATGAGTTATTTTACTAAAAAAAATTTAAATGGGGTTATAGAAGTCATATTTTTGACTATAAATATTTATTAGAAATATAAAAGGATTTCTTACATCATGATATTTTTTTATTCTTTTTATACATTAAATAAAATAAATTATTTATGACACCATGATGATGCAGCGATTACCTCATTATTTAACGATTTAAATAAAATGAAACGATAATGTAGAATATAAGAACTAAACTTGTAAAAAACCTATCTTATGGGTGTATTTCGAACTCCTATCACCTTATCCTCCAAATATATAATTTTGGGACCTTTAAAATCCGAAAATCATTTTATAATAAAGTAAACTTTTATAACTTTCCAAGAGTGCCCCTCCTCTCCTCTTATAAAAGTCCCCCACCTCTACCACCTTACCCACACCTCTCAAGCCTTTGGATTGGAAAACCCCTGACCATTTCATCTCTCCACATACCTATATTAATCATTGATGCCTCACCTTTGGCATAATGCTCTTCAATAAAACCTTTTGGTTCGAACCAAGAGGAGTTACCCGATTTTAAGGTAATGTCTTCACTTGTGTTCTTTTGATTTATTTTGCTTCTCCAACCCCCTAAACTTTTTTTATTACTTTTTTTGTAACAAAACCAGTATCGTAAATATACTATTATGTTTTTATAAGAAGTATTTAAGCTAAACTTTCACAAACCTCCGTCTAATGGTTAAAGAACATATTGTTTCTGTGGATGAAGAATTACTACCTCACGAAACGATGATTGTTCAATATTCATTTAACACCATCAAAGGTGGCTATTAAGATGTCACTATATTTATATATGATATATAATATGTTTATTTTTTCCTTAATATTCTGTATTTTTTCATTTATGGCATACCATTATGGTTTCCATTATGGGTAAACGCGATATCTTCATTTTAGGAAGTGCGGACTACCGCCCCCTCAAAGTGATTTGATTCGTTAATGCCATATGTGAGATGTATAAAGGATTGAATTAATGGTATTACATATTATATAATACTGTAATTATAATATACCTTTATATCATTATTATTTCATTCCATTGAGTACAAAAAAAATGAAATGAAAGTAGTGTTCATGTGTACGTACGACTTACTATCTCCATGAACGGTATATTTCATTTCTTATCTCCAAATGTTATGTACTATTATAAGTACATATATATAATGGATATATATGTAATATATTACATCTAAATGATGTATATCATTCTGGAATTATAATATATATATCTCTCATTTAGTTTTAATTCCATTAATATGACAAAGAAATGAAAGTAGCGTTCATGCGTACGTACGGCCTACCGTCTCCATGAATGGTGCATTTCATTTTTTATCTCTAAATGTTATGGAATAGTATAAAATGAATATATACTTGATATATATGATATTTAAATCATTGATAATATTTTGGAGATGATGTACCTATAACTACATGGAAAATTCTTTTCCAACAAGTTCAATTTTTACTCATGTACCGAACATCGACAAAAACGTCTGATATGAACTCACTTTATTAACCAATTATTATAACATTATAATATGTGATATGAACTGAATACTAATATTTAAAGGAGGTCCTTAAGCAATTATAAATTGACCAAATTTTATTATTCAGGATATTAAAGAACGATCGAGTCATGTCGGACACGAGGTAAGGGATCCTACCCCTCTCTTTCTTTTTAAGTACAATCATTTATGTCATTCCTTTAATCTCATATTTCTTATGATGGTGATGTTCTTTTATATTATTATTGCTTGAATTTTTATGTTAATATGATGAGAGACCCTATTTTCTCTCATCAATCCATTTTGGATGTTTTTATTGGCGCCGTTAGGCTGCTGAATTTTCGTAAGAGATCCAACCTCTCCTTTTCTTTTTTATGTACTCTCATTTATGTCACTTCTTTTAATCTCATCTTTGTTATGTTGGGAGATGTTCTTTTATATTCATATTTCTGTACATTTTATGTTAATATTATGAGAGACCCTATTTTCTCTCATCAATCCATTTTGGGATGTTTTAAGTGGCGTTGTTAGGCTTCCGAGTTTTCATAAGGGATTTTTCATCTCACTTTTATTCCAGTGAGATTTATGCTACATTTTACACCATTTCCTTTTAGTGTTATATGTACTTCCCATTATTCTACTCTTTGGGTAATATACTTTCAATTATGAGTATTTACATCAATGTTGTATTGTTCTTCTTTCATGGGGTGTATGTTTTGAAAGATACCCAAGTCGGTAAGGGAGCATTTCACCCTCCTCTTTTAAAAAGACTTATTTTTTTGGGTCTTTAATTTACATGTTGTAATGTTTGGATATGTTCTTCTATATCCCTATTGAAGAAAATTTAATGTACAAGTGATGATATAACCTTTTTATCTCTCATCAACTCATTTTCCGAATTTTAAAGTGACGCCGTTAGGCTGTCGAATTTTTGCAAGGGAACTTCTTAACCCAATTTTGATTCTTTGGGATAAACTTGTACTCCATGAATATGTCGTTCTATGAATATTTGTGAATAACCTCTGATTATTTTACACGTAATATCCACTTATATTTGGTGTATTATTTTGTCACACATAATTATGTAACTGATTTATCCTTAATCCAAGGATACCGAATTTGTATGGGATTTCATCTCAATCTCCGTTCATTGAGGAATATTTTTTTATACACAAATTTCTTTTATATGGTGTATAAACCCCTTTGAATTTTACTTTTATTCAAGATGAATCTTTTTTATATGAAGCTTTTACTAAACGACAAAAGGGAATGTTTTTTTGTCGTACGTATGCAGCGACAATGACTTCTCCGCCGCCGTGACCATTATTTGAGTTTCGGATTCCTCTACAAGCCATTACATTTTTTAAATGAAAAATAAACACCATGTTTTAATTTTCATTTATTTTGGTATTGAAAATAGTTTTCATAATGTTTTTATTATATCAATGTGTTGTATTGATATCTTGTGATTGAAATGTGGAAATTTTATGTTTCCTTTATGCATGTTTTATGTGATACGATTATGTTATGGTTCTTGGGAATTGTTATGATGAAGGGTGGTTCCGTGATAAACTCAGGGTGGGTGAGCCCGATATATCTCTCTAATGCATTGGGTAATGAGAAGGAGTTAAAGGTTAAGATTTCTCCGAAGATATTTAGGGAATATACTGTGATGGGTATTCCAAACGTAACCATGAGGGTTACTCCCTACGTAAGAATGTTATGAAAGCCTCAAGTTACATTTATGTCTTATGATTTCTATGATTTATTCATGATTTGATGAGTTATGTTAAAATGCTTGTGTTTTATGAGTAAATTATGATTTCATACATGGACTAATGTTTTCTTTTCGTACTTTTATATCCCTTACTGATCTTTTTATGCTCATCCCATGTTTTTGAAAAGTTTTCACAGGTCAATGGAAAGGGGCATGATATGATGATAGTGTCAAGGAAGTGTCAAGAAAGAATCCATGTTTTATTTTAAATATGTTTCCATTGATGGGGAAAAACAAATACTATCATTTATGTAACCACTTTGTTTAAATGTGGAATGTAATTCATGATTTTTGATCTAATTCTCTAACACTATAAACCTGAAACGATCCCCAATGTGAATTATTCATTTAATTCAATATTAAGTAAGGTTTAACGCCAGGCCTTATACCACTAGCCTGCTTCAGCTTCCACCGAATACTTCTCCACCCTAAGTCTCACAGGGGGTCTTCTCCTGGCTCCTCGAGTCACATGAGTAGATCTTCTTCTTTAAGCTCTTCAAGAGTCTTCAACAGCCTTGAGTAAGGTCTGTTGGCCTTGCTCACTTCTTCTGATCACTTGTGGTGTCCAGGAATCCTCTTCATTGCTTATGCTTTTATCTCCTTCTTCTAAGGATGACTCGGCCTCTGTCTTCAAGAATATTTATTGGAAAATATGTTCTTTCACTGAGTATGCCCACTCAATCTTCTTGGTCTTCTCAACTACTGAAAAAAAACTTAGATAAATGATGTCTTTAACTTCAGTCTGGCTTCAATCTCTCTTCAAATCAACTTCATGCACTGAGTGAATGGAATCTACAATCATCATGCAATGTTTTAATGGAATATAAATCTTCATGTATGAATTTCATAGAATCTCAAATATCTTCAAGAAACATTGTTTTTGGACTTCTCAAATGCACACACACTGATTTAAACATTTTTTACGTGTCCATGTGCATGCATGCAAGCATGCTCTCGCCTTTTCTTCTTGGTGTGATAAACCCTCAAAGGGTGTAATATCTTTTAGCACACACACCTTCTTCTTGGAGTCACACTCTTTTATTCTTTCTCACACAGACACAAGAGGTATGGCCTCCTTCACTTGTGCACATATAAGGCCACAACCTTCTTGTTTCTTTGCACACACATTGTTCTCTTCTTCTTCTTCAAAGTGTGCACACTCCACTTTTGAACACTATAAGGTAATAGCCTCTTCACTAGATTCTAACACACACAACCCGTATGATCTTCTTGTTTCTCTGCACACACACACAAGGTGTGTGTGATTCACTTCACCTGAACCCACTTCAATGGAGGGCACACAAGTTATGTGGCCACCTCCTGCCTTCAAGCACGTAGCGTGCGGCAAATTCTACCGCGTGGGTGGTGCAGAAACTCATTCTATCGCGCAGGTGAGGCAGCTCCCTCCTACCGCGCAGGTGGCGATGTGGCTTCCTCCTGCCATGTGAGTTCATGGGAATAGAGGGCGTGCATGGTGCAACCACTTTCTACTGTGCAAGTGTTGTGGGAAGTGGGCGCGCAAGGTCGCGCGGCTCGGCTTCTTCCCTCTTGCGCAAGGGGAGTGCATAGGGAGGCCTCCTCCTTACTTTTTTCACGCATGGGTAGCGCGAAAGGCTCTCTTGGAACCTCAGGTGGCTCTGGGCTGCTCTACCATGCAGGTTGTGTGCGGAGCTTCCAACTTCGTGAGGTTGTGAGCTTCGCGGGACCTCCGTTTTTCTCAAGTGATCAGCAGCTACCTTCAAGGAATCTGCTCCTCCTCTTATAGAGGATGTTCAAGATCCTTCCATGAATCATCCGAGATTTATTCCTTTGAATAACCGAGATATTCGGTTATTTAAAAAAATTCGACCCACATTCAAGATATGCCACATATCTCAGGTGTTTCCTTGTTCTTTTTCAACCACATGATCTTTTGTTCTTGGTGTGGGAATACAAGATCGTATGGCTGATCCTCGTGCCTGAATCTCGCATGGTTCCACGTGGCCTCGACATCTCCGTTTGCCTCGGCTGAGTACGAATTATTTATCTCGTTGCATGCATGTGACTTTTAACGCATGCATGTGTTCATGAAGAGGATACGAAAACACTGGAGGCAGTAGCTTCATCAGAGGCGGTCGGGAGATCCATCTACATCGTTCGGGTGCCTCTGGTTCGCAGGAGGCATCACGGGGAGTCCTCGGCTCGGAAAGAGGTAGGAGATGATGCTACAAACATTGGATCCGCATTTAATGATCGTGGATGACTGGGATTATAACGCAGCATCGAGGATGAGATGGGCGGCAGCGATCAGACGTGCGATCGGATGAGCAGCCGGGATTTACTCTGCAATTTAAAAACTCGTCCCACATAGAAAATTGACACAGTTCTTGCGCAGTTTAACAAAAAACTCCTCCCGAACACAGCTCAGATTACTCCTCTCCCCCCTCCAGTGTCACCCCGCACCTTTTCTCCTACGAGAGCGCTCTACCGCCCACTATGCTCCTCCGGGCGCGCTCTAGCTCCCGCTATGCTCCTTCACGGGCACGCCCTTGGCGCCCACACCGCATGGGCTTGACCACCGCGTGGCTCGGCCTTACACACGGCCCGACCGCTATTGGGATGGCCCCTGCGGTTTCCCCATGGGCGTGGTTACCTAGTCCCACACGTGCCTTGGGTTGAGGCTCTAAGGATGGCCCAATAGTTGGCATATTATTTACATAAGCTCCACCTTGTATACTTGGTTAAATAACCAAGTAGGAACAAGTATTCTATATTACATTATCCTCTTTTTCACCTCCTCTTCTTTATTATAATTCCTCATCTCCTCTTCAACATTTATTCTCTTCTTTAGGAGGGAATTCTCAAAGGTTCTTCTTCAACCATTTCCCTTGAGTCAAATATTTCTTCAATGTTCTTAAATGATCTAATCAAAGATGAGGTTGGATCATCTTCAAATCCTCATGCACTAAGAGATAGTGCATGGTCTTCTTCAAACCACTTCATCCACTTAGTAGCTGTGGATGGTTCATCTTAACTTCATCCACTTATAGGTTGTGAATGGATCCCTTCTTCATTCCTCATCCACTTAGTGATAGTGGATGGAACTTCTTTATCTCCTCATGCATTGTGAAGACAATGTATGGACTTCTAACAATGTTGTGATATTGTATCTTCTTGATACAAGTTCTTTGAACTTAATATTAGCTCTACAGTCATCTGATTTATATGGAGAATGTTTCAACCATTACCTCTTATGCCACTTAGTGATTCTCCTAAGTGACATGCTTCATAGTACCATGGTCATTCTCTAATCATCACCATCACCACCATCACTTCTTTTTTCATTCACATATTGACAATCCTTGCCATCCATTAAATCCTTGACACCTTATTGACAACATAAGAATCACCATCACTTCCTTTGTCATTCACATATTGACACTCCTTGTCATTCATTAAATCCTTGAAACCTTATTGACAACAAATGCAACATAGTTCACAACAATATCCCCCTTTGTATTTGTTGTCAATATCACTAGAGCACATATGAATGGTTCAATATGCATTCCAAGCTTTTATACCCCTTATTGGAAGCCAAATTCAAAGGTGTGGTGTGGTTCTCTTCAAAATATTTCTTCCTCCCTTTGAATAGAATCTTCATGAAAATCACTAAGAGAGGGATGATGTCACATGTTCACTTTAGCAAAGAGCCTTTAGTAAATCATCTCTAAGTCTACTTGGGCTAACCCGGTGTAGAAAACAAGAGCAATGTAACCTAGGAATTCAATATTGTCCACAATTCACTATACATGTGAGATCACGCTTAGGATTCAAGGGGTTTAAATTTTTCAGATATATTAATGAATTTCTAAATCCTGCACATACTTCACCAAACTCATTAGAAAGTTCCAGTGCAATGATAAAGCTCCCCCTTTCATCCTTTTTTCTTCAATAAAACACTCCCCCTTAATTAACATGTTAAATACAATTAAGAAACAAGGGATGAAAGTGTGATTGGAATACCTTCATTCTTCACAAGATGATATGAATCTCAAAAGATAATCTTCTTCAAATTAGCTCCCCCTCAAGGGGTGCACTCCATTCTATCCATTCCATTTTCATTTTGAGATTGATCATCATCTTCAATTCCCTAAAATGTACGAACATGTATATACCAGTGATTAGGGAATAATATGGAACTGCCTTTGTTCATCAGTTTGAACAACAAGGTTGAGAATATTCTCTCAACTAAGATGTTCCACTTTCTCCATTATTCACACTTGCACATTTGATATTTAATGATGTTTGTGCTCGTGTGGATCTTAACAAATTTTCAACTTCTTTGTGTGTGAATCCTCTCTTTTTAGGTGCCTTCTGAGCACAAGAATCTCCTGGTGAAATATTCATTCTCTTGAAGAATTATTTTTGAGCTGGAATGAGTGTCATGCATTTATTACTAATATGACCATCTTTATTGCACGTCACACACAGAACATCATCTTCATGTGAAATCTTTTGTTTTCATTTTGCACTAGCTTTGGCATGTACATTTTATTCCTTTCTCATTCTTTCCAAATCTTCTAGCCAGATGATTAATATGTCATTTGGAAGCGAGGCATCATATTTGGATGTTCCACATAGTTCCTTTGATGCTTTTAAGTTACCTTTCATAGGAATCTTATTTTCAATCAATCCCTTCTTCTTCTTCTGGATTGATTATACTGTTGAGTGAAGTTTGCTTCTATTTAGTTCCATGGATTGTTTACAAAGATCCATGGTATAAAATTTCTTTACACAGTAGAAGAATTTTTCTTGGTGGTCCTTCTTGATGAATCACCCTTCTTGGATTTGGAATCCAAGGACTTCTCTTTCTTTTTCAAAATATTCTTGGTAGCATTTTCAACATTCTTCTACTTGCTTCTCAAGGATACATCTTCCTTATTTGCTGGGTTTTGTGATCTTCTATTCTTTTCATCTTTGGATACATTTGGAGTTAGGTATGTATCATTCTTGTGACCACATTTTCATTCATCCCAGATGTTATCAAACATTCCAAATCAGTTTGTAGTAAACAGATGTTTCTAGACCTGTGCATGTTGCTTCTTCTTCTCTGGATTTCTCCCCCCTTTCATTGGCTTCCTTTTTGCTTTAACATTTAAAGGATTGTACCAATAGTCCATTTCACAATGCCCATATCTGTTGTAGCACCAACATTGACCTAAATAACTTGTCTTCTTGACTTATTCTGATTGTTTGATCTTCCTACTGAATTGATGTGTATTTTCAGAAGGGCTCTCTTTCTTCATCTTCTTCATCTATACTTGTTTATAGTTACTCTTCCATCCTACACTTTTTGTGGAATCACATTTATAAGCATGAGTACAAGATGGGATGGATGGTACCTTCTTCTTAGTAGATGTTTCCCTTTCATTAGTGGATGTCCTTCTTTTGGAATCATCCTTCTCAATGCACACTTGAGTGGCAAAATTTCTACTTCCAGCTGACTGGGAGGTTTTAAATTTGGGTAATTGATGATTTTTCAATATCACCTCTAGTTATAATCATTTTATGTTGAGAGAGTTATTCTCATCCTCCACAAATCTTAGCCTTACTTCCCAATTCTCTTTCAGTTGTTTCATCTGGTCTTCATGCACCTTCATCATTTCTTGTAATGAATTTTCAAGCTACTTTATCTTTTTTTCTTTGTCTTTCAGTTGATAATCTTTGACATCCATTGAATCTCTATGCCTCTTTTCCAGTGCATGTAAAACTTCTTTAAACACTATCATAAATAATTATTTCTCAGAAATGCTTCTTTTTAGTTCTTCAGTGACATAATCAATTCTTTAACTGAAAAGGGAAATGGTTTCATCTTTAGCCTTCACCAGCTTTGTGGGAGAGTTGGTTATGCCAACCCTTCTTGCCAATTGATCTTCCATAGAATTGGCTTCTTCTTCTAGCTATAATTTGTCTTCTTGAAGATCATGGATACTTGTAGCAATACACATTTCCACTTTCTTGGGGACTGTCTACCGAAGATATTTGAGTGCTTTTAGAAGATAATTGATTGTTACATCATCATCACAGCTAGAGCAGTCTTCATTAGAAGAGTGATAAAAGGAATTGTCATCTGTTGTGACTTTCACATTACCTTCAATAGAAGGTGTTTCTCTATTATTAGCAACCTTCTTCTTCATCTTCTTGGCATGTTTCTTCTTTCTATTTTTCTGAGTCTTGGTAGATATATCCATTTGAGGGTGTTCACTCATTTCCTTAAATATACACTTCATAAAGACTCCCTTGGATCCTTTAGAGGCAACCTCCCTCTGATACCAATTGAAGTGCATGGATCAGTGTGATCACTGAGAGGGGGAGGGGGTGAATCAGTGATCCTTTTTAACTTTTTACTAATTGATTATTTATCAATTAAACCTCTATGGCTTGTTAAGGCCTCGATCCACTATCCTAGTATCAATCAGCCTTTAATCAAGTAATGCAGTAAATGTAAAGGCACAGGACACAAGGATTTACAAGGTTCAGCTCCTAAGGCCTACGTTCTTGCCATGTTGGTTAAACGCCCCAACATGGTTTCTCCACTATAATTCGGTTAGTAATTAAAATGGTCAATACATAGTCACATTGTATATCTCCTGAGTCCCACATGAGGTTCTTTATACTGCATCCCATAGTGTTACCAGAGTCCCACTGGCCTGCTTTACCTTCCACCAAAGACTTCTCCACCCTGAGTCTCACAGGGGGTCTTCTCCAGGCTCCTCGAGTCACACGAGTAGCTCTTCTTCTTTAATCTCTTCAAGAGTATTCAACAGCCTTGAGTAAGGTCTGTTGGCCATGGTCACTTCTTCTGATCACTTGTGGTGTCCATGATTCCTCTTCTTTGCTCAGGATTTTATCTCCTTCTTCTAAGGATGACCCGTCCTCTGTCTTCAAGAATCTTGATTGGAAAATATGTTCTTGCACTAAGTATTCCCACTCAATCTTCTCGGTCTTCTCAACAACTGAAAAAAAAATCAGGTAAATGATGTCTTTAACATCATTCTGGCTTCAGTCTCTCATAAAATCAACTTCATGCACTGAGTGCATGGCATCTCCAAATATTCATGCAATGTTTTCATGGCATCTCAATCATCATGTATGACTTTCATAGAATCTCAAATATCTTCAAGAACCTTTGTTCTTCGACATCTCAAATGCATACACACTGATTTAAACTTTGTTTACGTGTGCATGTGCATTAATACAAGCATTCTCTCCCCTTTTCTACTTGGTGTGATAAACCCTAAAAGGGTGTAATCTATTTTAGCACACACACCTTCTTCTTGGAGTCACACTCTTTCATTCTTCCCACACACACCAAATTTTGTGTTGTTCATTAGTGTGAATTTCTCCCTCTCTCTTTCTTCTCAAGGTGCTCACCCACTTGTTCACTTATTCATACATGCATGGATATGCATGTATCTTCTTCCTTCACTTGGGCACACATAAGAGGTATGACCTCCTTCACTTGTGCACATACAAGGCTATGACCTTCTTGTTTATTTGCACACACATTGTTCTCTTCTTCTTCTTCAAAGTGTGAACACTCCACTTGTGCACACTCTAAGGTAATATCCTCTTTACTTGTTTCTCACACACACAACTCGTATGATCATCTTAGTTCTTTGCACACACACACACAAGGTGTTTGGTATTCACTTCACCTGAACCCACTTCAAAAAAGGGCGTGCAAGTGATGGGGCCACCTCTTGCCTTCAAGCACGCAGTGTGCGACAGCTTCTACCGTGTGGGTGGTGCGGAAACTCCTTCTGCCGCGCGGGTGCGGAAGATACCTCCCACCACGCAGGTGGAGTGGTGGCTTCCTCCTATTGCGTGAGTTCACGGGCACAGAGGGCACCCAAGGTGCAGCCACTTGCTACCACGCAAGTGTTTTGGGCAGCGGGCGCGCAAGTTCGCACAGCTCGGCTTCTTCCCTGTTGCGCAAGGGGAGTGCACAGGGAAGCCTCCTCCTTACTTCTTTCATGAAGTGGTAGTGTGAAAGGATCTCTCGGTGCCTTGGTGGCTCTGGGACTCTCTACCACGTAGGTTGTGTGCGAAACTTCTAACTTCGCGAGGCTAGGAGCTTCGCAAGACCTCCGTTTTTCTCAAGTGATCAGAAGCTACCTTCAAGGAATCGGCTCCTCATCTTATAAGAAGAGGATGTTCAAGATCCATCCATGAATCATCCGAGATTTATTCCTTTGAATAACCGAGATATTCTGTTCTTTAAAAACATTCATCCCGTGTTCAAGATATTCTGCATATCTGGGGTGTTTCCTTTTTCGTTTTCAACCATGGGATCTTTCGTTCTTGGTGTGCAGATTCAAGATCGTATGGCCGATTCTCATGCATGAATCTCGCACGGTTACACATGGCCTTGGAAACTCCTATTTCCTCAGCAGAGGTTTAATTATTTATCTAGTTTCATGCATGCGACTTTTAATCCGTGCATGTGTTCATGAAGAGGATACGAACACACTGGGGGAAACGACTTCATCAGAGGCGGCCGAGAGCTCCATCTACATCGCTCGGGTGCCTCCAGTTCGCGGGAGGCATCACAGGGAGTCCCCAGCTCGGTGAGAGGTAAGAGACGATGCCACAGCCATGGGATCCACGTTTAATGATCGCGGACAGCTGGGATTATAACGCAGCACCACATATGAGATGGACGACAGTGATCAGACGCGCGATCGGATGAGCGGCCAGGATTTCCTCCGCGTTTTAAAAACTCATCCCACATCGAAACGTGTCGTGGTTCTTGTGCAGTTTAACAAACAACCCCCCCCCCCCCCAAACATAGCTCAGATTACTCGTCTCCCCCCTCCGGTGCCTCCCCGCACCGATTCTCCTACGGGAGCGCTCTAGTGCCCACTCTGCTCCTCCGGGCGTACTCTAGCGCCCACTATGCTCCGTCACGGGCGTGCCCTTGGCGCCCATGCTATGTGGGCTTGACCTCCACGTGGCTCGAGCTTACACATAGCCTGGCTACTATTGGGCTGGCCCCTGCGGTTTTCCCATGGGTGTGGTGACCTAGTCCCACATGTGCCTTGGGTTGAGGCCCTAAGGATGGCCCAATAGTTGGCATATTTTTTGAATAAGCTCCACCTTGTATACTTGATTAAATAACCAAGTAGGAACAAGTCTTTTTAATGCCATTATCCTCTTCTTCACCTCCTCTTCTTCATTATAATTCCTCATCTCCTCTTCAACATTTATTCTCTACTTTAGGAGGGAATTCCCGAAGGTTATTCTTCAACCTTTGCTCTTGAATCAAATATTTCTTCAATGTTCTTCAATGATCCAATCAGAGATGAGGTTGGATCATATTAAAATCCTCATGCACTAAGAGATAGTGCATGGTCTTATTCAAACCACTTCATCCACTTAGTAGCTGTGGATGGTTCATCTTAACTTCATCGACTTAGAGGTTGTGGATGGATCCCTTCTTCATTCCTCATCCACTTAGTGATAGTGGATGGCACTTATTTATCTCCTCATGCATTGTGAAGACAATGCATGGACTTCTAACAATGTTGTGACATTGTATCTTCTTGATACAAGTTCTTTGAACATAAGATCAGCTCTACAATCGTCTGAATTATATAGAGAATGTTTCAACCATTACCTTTTATGCCACTTAGTGATTCTCCTAAGTGACATGCTTCTTAGTACCATGGTCATTCTCCAATCATCACCATCACCACCATCACTTCCTTTGTCATTCACATATTGAAAATCATTTTCATCCATTCAATCCTTGACACCTTATTGAAATCATTACCTTCACCATCACTTCCTTTGTCATTCACATATTGACACTCCTTGTCATTCATTCAATCCTTAACACCTTATTAACAACAAATCCAACACAATGCACAACATATTCTTACAATATATATGTATGTATCACTCACCAATGTACATGGAATAATCTCTATTATAACCATATAACATGATATACCTCTAATATAATTCCACACCGGCCTTCAGCAAATATAACTAATCCATAACAAGGATGGTTTCATATGTATCAATCTAAAAACACTCCAAGAATCACTAAGATTAGTGTTTCCCAAAAACTAAATCATATTATCTGAGAAATTTATAAAATTATTCTTGACCACCAACTAGAATAGTCAATTATATGGTCCCTCATATCCTCTCAACCCCATGTTTTTTAATCATTTACTTGGTTAGGAGATTTAAAGGAATTTGTATTTCATGTGTCAAAAAAAAGTGTGAACCTGAGTAAATAACTAGTCAATTGTACCTCAAATGACATATATATGAATTTTTATGGAAACTCTAAAAACATTATATGACCACAACATTCTTTAATGTCACTATGACCTTTATCGTTACCACCTATATGGCTACACTCTACTCTGTGTGGACCAATAGCATCATTGGGTCGCCCTCTTCCATTCCTATTTCACCTCTATTGATCAAAGGATATAATT
Source organism: Viscum album (assembly GCA_963277665.1). Taxonomy (NCBI): domain Eukaryota; kingdom Viridiplantae; phylum Streptophyta; class Magnoliopsida; order Santalales; family Viscaceae; genus Viscum; species Viscum album. The sequence goes on from OY728150.1 coordinate 663,554,722, forward strand.
ACCTATTAATATTACCATAGATGAGACATACTCAATGTAATAATATGAAGTGTAACACCATCCACACACTTCCTACTCATAATGGTTGGACATTCACACCATTGATCACCATGGCCCCAATAATTAAAAAACATCTAATTCCTTTACAAGGTCCTAAGAGCAACCAGCCCTAGAGAAATGAGATGATGAGGGATGAGTCCTACCTCCAAGTATCCAAAACCCCTACTTTATAGGATACTAGTAAAATTGTACCATGGATATTCTATGTGTAGAATCCCAATGACTCTCCTCTATTGTGGTCCAATTCTGGCCAGCATCCTCTTAATAATATCTACTATTTACAGCACCTTAAGTTATATCTATAGAATAAATGGGGTGAAATAGGACTAGATATCTTGATGTAAATACTATTAAAATTAACCTCTATATACCTATAATATAGAAACAGTTCATAATTATATTAGAGAATAGTGTTGATGTGGATCCCCAAATCCCAAATTTTATAACTCCCCTCTCGAAGGGTCAGTAACTCTTATCGAATGGCTGACTTCACTATTGAATAAAGTTAATAAAATATAACTGTTATTCAAACTTCTACTATGAGATACTCAACTCATCATAATACCTAATGAATAATAGAAACCACTGACTAAATTCCCCATATAGTATCATTACCGTCAATGAAACTTGCTGCCCCTTCAGATAACAAATCAAACTAAATGTTATCATTAGCTCTTCAAACAAGGAAATTGTCACTAAATATGAGACAGAGAGCTCATACTTTGATAGAATTTAATTTTGAAACGTCCATAGTGTCCTATTATAAGTTTCATAACATTCTACATTAAGAATATTTTGATATTCCAATACATCTTGTTGAACATCTTCTGTATGAACTGGAGAAGGTCACCGACCTGAAGTCATGCCTACAAAAGAAAATAAATGGTTAATAACTCCTAAACTAGGAATATGTATATTTAAGATTAATTAATTAATTAAGTATAATCCTAATCCCAAGGTACACCCAATTCAAATACTGACATTAAAAATAATGATTCATGATCATTTCCTATGTCTTTACCTTGCAACTAGTGTCACCTCTCTTAGTTGGATTATTAAACTTAAAGGACCCCGAATCAGATCACAGGGGGAACTAAGTACTCATTCCATAGTCGTTATCTTCTTTTTACAGAAATTACTAATATCACATGACACTATTTCTCCACCAATCCATGGAGTCCTCACCAGTGCCTACCACAAAACACCATCATATCCCTCAACTAAAATATTTTTTACCACTATTTCAAGACTCACTTCCTCAAAGGTACACCTCAGGGGAAATAAAATATATAATAGAGATAATGATGCCCAAATCCCACCTTTAATAGGATAAAATATGGTGAGAATCTTTGAGGGTATATTATAAACACAAATGGCATGCATTACTATATAATAATATTGATGAAGGATATATAAGATTTGAATAATAAAAAAATACATCTAAAAAAACTTAAATATCCTATTACATGCATCTAAAATCGTATAAATGAAAAACATCAAAAGAAACTAAATGTTCTAATAGATAATCCTTGGTAGCAACCATAAATCCGAAATTACTCCTAACAAACTCCATGAACTAGTAATATCTATACTAATCACCAACTATATCCAATGATCCTTAAAAAAAGCTTCAATATATATATATATATAGATTCTATGATCATAATAATTATACTCAATATGGTCCTTCTTGGATCCTATTGAGTGAATGAAAATGAAATCATATTAAATAAAAGAGAATAAATAATTGAAACTAACTGTCCACCTATATAGGTATTCTAAATTCCCTTCCTCACTATGGATCTCTCTCCCATGTTTCAAATATAATATATAATATAATTTATAATAGAATATAAAATGAATTCACCCTACTACCACATCCTCACTAGTTTACTTCCCTACCCAAAATTTTCACTTTTTGACCCACCACTTTAAAAATGTAAGATAATTCCAAAAACACCTATGAAATAATAACATATCATGAAATATATACATCACCTCAACACATAAACCACATGAATTACATAATCTAATCATCAACATTAACATCTAATGAAAGTTTTCTTGTTGTTTATAGGACCCAAAATAACTCGTACTTCATGTATTATACCTGAAACCATCAAATCCATTATATAACATACCAAAAATAGTTATTAAGAAACTATATCTGGAAATATATTTGTGTGAAATAAAAAAAATACATCACAACCCTCTAAACACATATATATTATAAAGGTGATGACCATTCATAAAAACACATAATTCAACTAGGAGAATAGAGTGGGGAAAGAGGGCATAATCATTCATCTATTCCATACAAACCTGGATGTTTGGGAAAACAGCATGCAATTTCCACGAGTGTTAGTCGACCTACTAAAAGGGTAGTGTAGAGTATGAAATAACATATCATATGAATATACTTATATCCCATAAATTGTACTATGTTAAATAACCTAATCCTATAATACACTATAGATATCATCTCTCAGACACCAAACTACAAATGTTAATATTTACATGTCCTAAAAGAAAAAAATTAAATAGATATTTAATTAGTTATTTCATTTAATCAATTCATATTTACAATGATTTACATTGTAATACCATGACCTATATTCGTAATCCAACATTTTCCAAGGTTCTGTGATATTTATCATCATTTAATATCCCATTCATGCACTAAACCCATGGGTTAAATTATCCATCTTTCATTATTATTCCTTAATTCCGGTTATTCTATGACTCATACTAACATATACTAAAAGATGATTAAACCATGAAAAAATGTTGTATAAATTAGTGGGTAATGGAATATAGAAACAAGTAACTAAGATATCCATTCATTAAAATAGATTATAAATAGTCAATCATCTTAGCTATCAACATAACAATAACGAGAAATACCACGTTAAACTTGATCCATTCATCTTAGTGCCATCCCTGAAAACACCATGTATATCATCATCTATCCCATAGTCACAGGCTCTAACTACTTCTATAACCCCAATAACCCCTCCCATTTCTCATAAAATCATCATTTATTCTATGCTCATATCACATCACATTGAAAGAATAACATAAAGGATGATCATGCTAGGCTACAAGAAAAATTCAAATAGTCAACATGGAAACTAGGCCCCAAAACTAAGGCATCTAGCCTTTATAATAAAACAACCACACTCAACCTAAAAAAATCTTATATAAAACAACAACTTCATTATAAAATTTAATTAACTGATTAATTTATCAAAGGTTATAACTATAATGAACATAAGGTATCAATGATAACAATCCTATAAATATTTTAACAAGATTTAAATCATAAAATATAATTTCGTAGATTAAAAGGAGAATAGTAAATATTTAACTTGACACTTCATTATTTATAAAATATACATAACTAGTTTATAAGAGTAACCATATTTACATCTATAACTATTTCAAACAAAACCAACATGATAGAAAATAACAAAAACATATGAATCATAGTATCTAGAAAAATAAGAGGCAAACCATTATCATTGTGGAAACAGATGGGTTCACCACAACCCAAATTTTTTTTATTCTTGTATCCATTTTATTCTTTATTTAGCTAAATTACACCATTACCAAAAGTCATAAAACATGATAACCCTATGTTTTCTCATAAATGATATGAAAAATTAATCCTCTACCTCAATTTGGAATTCAAAATTTTTTCTCACAAGTATATATTTTTGATGATCAACCACTTCTAGAAGAAACATCACTACAATGAAGAAAGACAAGTCATAACTGAACTTCCACAAGACCCCAAAAACAGCACTCTGAACTTATCCACAAAACATAGTGAATTTACATAACAAGCATCTTAGATAATGGAAGAATGAATGGAAAAAAGGTAATGGAATTTTACCTTGATCAGCAGAACCTTATTTAATACACTAAAATAGAGTGTGCATGCACATGATGGGAAATCAAAAACAAAAACATGAACCAATGTGAAAAAAGGGTTCAATGACTCCAAGGAAGAAATATTTGGTACCTCAATCACGAGAGAATTTAGTAAGAATGAATGAAGGATATAATTAATAATTTATAATAAAATATATGTTATCCTAAAATTTATAGATGATAAGTCAATTGACATTAGTTAACAATAATATATATCTAATTTATTCTGGGTGTAATGACTTAGATATAAGGCCATACTTATGAGAACTAAAGGGTATAATTATTATCTTTTAAATGTGTATTTAAATTATCTTGATTAAATATTTAAAACATTTCTTTGTATAAGTATTCATATTCACAAAATATAGGGTATTATAGGAAAATTAAAAAAAATTAATTTTGATAAATTCATAGACTGACCGCATGAGGGGACCAAGATATCATGAGAACAAAACTATGACTACATGATGGGATTCTATGATAATGGGAAAACTTCTATAATTAGGTGAAGGAATAAAATTATTGTGAGAGATTCTTAGGATAGTGGGACACACCTATGGCTGTGAGACTCACCTATGACTATGAGATTCACCTATGACCATAAGTTTAAACAAAAACTATCTCAACTATGATCATGAGTCTAAAATCCAACCCTGAGACTCAAATATGAAAATCTGATTCACCTACAAAAGTGAGTACAAACTATAATAATGAGACTCACCTTTGATCATGAGTCTAAACCATATAATTCCAGGAAAATGAAAATCCCATACACCCCCACCTCAAACCTCCAAGATGATATAAAATAGAATGGAAATGATTTAGAAACAATAATATTCTAATTCTAAGATTCAACATTCATGTCTGACTACTATGTTATAATACAAAATGTCTATATAGATTTTTATAATTGAACAACACACTTTGCCTCAAATAAACTCTACAAAACTGATATTTTATTATTATAATTATATGAAAAATATCTCCTACTAATGTGTAGCACTCCAAAAAATTTGTATTTTTTTCATCCATTATTCTAACCTATTTTACATCTATATACCCTTTCATATCCATCACTTCATCTATAGTTTACAATAACCAATGAAGGGATGATTTTAAACTATATCATATTGTTTTATATGTTACAAATGGATATAATTCCTCTATATTGGATTGAATCCTAGTACATAGAGTGACAAAAAATACATTATCATATAGGGTGATTCTCAAATACATAAGACTTATAACTAAAATTATAAATCACTTCCCATTTATTCTGTTCCCTTCACAATCCTTCCTTGAATATGAACCGACCTAAATTATTGAGGACACAACTATGAATTTTTTCTAATAATAATTAATAAATTTATCTCAATCACATTTTATTTAAATTATATGAATTATAGTCATATTTTTAGGTAAATTGTAAAAATAACATAAAATTCATTTCTCTAGTCATGAACATTTCCAAAAATTCTTTCATGTGACTTTATAACTCCCCACACAGAAAAATTATTTATTTATATAAAAAATTATATAATAAATAAACCAAATCAAAAAAATTTATGTGATTTTTGTCTTATTCACAATCAAATTTTTGTTTACCTTCTTTTTTCAAATATTTTTATTCTCAGATACTCATCATGTTTAAATTATAATTATATTTCAGATGTTTTTAAATAATAGAGAGACTTATTTATCTTTTACAGCATGCTCCCATCTAAATATAATATAAATCCATCTAAATTTACAATATAACCTTCTTTATCAATATATCCATCTATAAATTCTGATTTAGCATCCCATTAGAAAACTGTGTGACTTCACTATACTATAATATCTAGAAATATATAAATAGATAGAAATATATAAATTGGAGAAAAGGTTTCACCATAGTCAACTCCTTGAATTTTTTAATACCATATATAAAATAGCCTATATTTATTTCTAGACATGTCACTATTCCCACGAATATTGTCTGTAAAAATCAATTTTCACAAATCATATTTTTATCCTTGCATCTTTGGATAATATCCCATGTCTTATTTTGTTTAATATTATATATCTCTTAATTCATTTCATATATCCATTTCTTATTTTCAAATACTTATTCAAATATTTGTGGTTATGTTTCTAATAGAAAAATTATATCTCTATTTTCCACCATCATTCGTCTTTTATAAACAAATTTATTATGGTATATAATGATATTATTATCCTTTACATGGTTTCTTAGCCTCGTATGTTTTCCTTAAAACATTGGATATCATCATCATCACTCGAATTAGTAAAATCTAAATCATTTACCCAAATCTGTGTGTTTTAAATTGGTTTATAACTAATAACATAAAAATTACCATCTTCTACAATAGTTTTTTATTTCTACATAATTTAAAATTACTTTTTCATAATAATAATCAATAATTATTTCAAATTTAATTTTATAATATCTATATGAACATCCATTTGGTGTATAACCAAGAAAGATTCAATCGTTATTATTATCATCACGCTTTCCTCCACTTTTTCATTTCTTTTTAATCAAGCATGCACTCTCAAACACCCTAAATTTATTAACACATTGATTTACTTTGAACAACTTATCATTGGAGGTCATGTAAGAATTTGGTCATAATAGACACATGTTAAAATATACATATGTTACAGTGACATCCAATAACCAATAAAACCTTGACATGTCTTACTCTCCCCATACAGTTCCATTAATATCAATTAAAATCATATTATTCTTTTCACCCACTCTATTATATTATTTAATATATAGTGAATAGAAATCATTTTTTATGCCATGTTTTTAATGATTTACAATTAATTTTATACTAGAATACTCATTCCTAATATCATTAAGAATATTCCTTCTTATTTTTAGCACGTATTCTAATGAATTTCAATATTTTTGCGGACCTTGATTTGTGTGAAAAGAACATGATCCTTGCATCTCTTGTGTATTCATCAGGGAAAGTGATAAATTTTATTTCTATATATGTTAACTTATTATTTAAAGGATAACATGCATTAGAGTTGTTCGGCTCAATATTTTTTGTTTGTTTTAATCACTCCTCCTTTGTGTTTTTTTAAATTATCTATTTCCTAATGGTTTTATAAATATTGGACTAATCTTAAAAAAGGAATATTCATCGTAGATAATTTTTTTCATAAACTTATTTACATTAATTTTTCCAATGTGTTCATGTATTATATTACATAAGCAATTCTCCACTAGATAACACAAATAACAGTATATACCTTCATCACTAAACTCAAACAAATTCTCTAGGTTTCTAAAACCTCTTATTACAATCTCTCCATCTTCAAATAGAATTATAATGAAACTAATGTTTTCTAAATATGACTATTACATGCATAATTCAATTGTGATACATTCAAGATGTTACTCTATAGTCCATGAAAAAAAATTAAACTTTCTAGTATGATTTTATATTTAAAATTGCATTCTATTTAAACATATCAGGTTATTCAAATAACCTACCATATGGGTTGAACATAAATTTTCCATGATAAATATTTTTGTATATTTTCAATCTATAGATTCTACTTCAACTATATTTTACTTCTTATTTATTAGACATTGATTATGATTATTTCAAAACCTATGACATATTTTCAACTATGATGGAAAAAATACTGTAACAGAAACCTAAGATATTTTATTCACCATGACACTATTAACATCCCTCTTGCAACCTTACAAATATATTTCTCAGTTCCAATTTGATATCATTATTTTTATTCTCCTTCTAAGTTCTCATTTTTGGTTATTATTTCCCCATTAATTAATTATCTCTTTTTAAGTCTATGTAGAGACATATTTTACTAATATTTATTCGTCTTTTGATGAAACAAACCACAAAATAAATATTACCCGAGAAATCATCTACTTTGATATAATTAAACTAATTAATGAGTTGTAACCATGTTTTATTTTTATATCGTAAGATATTATTCTCCACATATTCATTTTATGTGGCTGTTACTTGAATATTTTGGATTTGTAAAGGCTGATTACCTAAATTTTTATCCATCAACAATTGAAAATACTGATCATGTCATATAAATTTCTAATTTAATGAGATATCATTTTAACATTTGAATCTTATTTAGATGTGGTTTCTTTTGAGATGGTTGTTTAATTAAATTTTCCTTTTATACCATGAATATTTATTAGAATTTATATTTCATGTGGGTTTCTTGGGATTTTATCCTTCCCCTATCACAACTTAGTTCTAGTCACTACTTTCTTTTCCATCATAACTTTTAATTTAAAAAATACTTTTTCTTAATTTAAAATATTCCTTATCCATAGGAAAAATTGTTTGTGTCATATCCTTCATGATAATTCCATTTTTATAATCCTCATAATTTTTTTATTTAAATTTTTTAACAATAATATTTTTTCAAAAAGTAGTTGTCCTACTTCTTCCTAACATCCTTTTAACTGTGAATTTTTTAACTCAGAAATTATATTCCTTTTAAGTGTATTTTTAGTTCCATTATCATAGTATATTAATTAGTAGTATCTCTTTCTTATACAGTATGATCACTATTGAATTGTGACTCATTCTATAAGGATTCAACTATTTTATATTATTGTTCCATAAGAACCTTTTGTGAGGAATCTCTATGATCCTCTTTAGCATCACCACTTTTATCACTATCATACACAACTTTTTCAGGTGAATGAATATAAATTTTAAATGATTTGGGTGAAGTATTGTTCTTTCCATTGGAATTTTTTTAAAATCTATTCTATTGTTAATTTTAATGGTAGCCTCAATTTTTTATTTTTACCCTATAATTATTATAGGAAAATTGGTAGATAAATTCCTAACCATCTCATAATTGGATCTTTAAAAATGAATTTTATCTCTGCATTTACCTCCCCCTCAAGTGCATATTTTTTACATAAGAGTTTGTGGTTTAAAATCCTCTTCCATATTTTCAACTTTATATGAATATTTTTTTTCTATTCAATATTAAATCTTTTGATGTATTTGAAAAAAAATTACTTTTCATTTTTTCCATTACTTTTTAGAAATTATCTCCATATCATCCCGTGTTTAATGAGAGTATTGTAGTTTTTATCAATATTTAATTATTCAAGGTATATAACCTCAAGAGAATATATCTTTGAATTCAATTCATTACAGACAATTATCATCGTCTACTTCACCACTACATATTTTAGAAAAAAAATTCAAAGTCATTTAATGGTGTTTATAGTAAGATTAATTATAGAAAATAATTCCTCAATTTTTTAATATTCTAAAAACCTAACATCTTTAAAATATTGTATATAGATATTCATTCTGGAATCATTCAACTTTCTATTTACCTTATAAATACTATGAATCATTTTCTAAATATCAATAAATTTTTGGACTCCCATAACTATTTTCAAATAACTCTCACATATAGAGGATGATAATTCACTATTAACTTATCCACAATTTTTTATGTTATTAATTTCAACAATAAACCATGTTGAAAGATTAGTTGACATAGTATAACTATATTGGATAGATTTGATAACATAAATACCACAAGATAGAATGTTGGGTACTATTCTCTCTTTCCTTGTATGGAATCCTTTACAAAAAAATATTAAGATTCTTTCTATATAAATATATATTTTATATATATTGATCTATAAAATTTTATTAATATAAATACCTGGGAGTGGAAATGTTCTCTAATACTAATTTTTAGATCACACAAAGGGTGATACTCACTAAATTGTGGGGTTAGTTATTTGGTATAATATTTCAATATCAGTGAGTACTCATTCATTTTGAATATCTTTCTCTTATGGCGTATATTTTTTTGTATGTATGTGGTTTAAATGTATGTTTTTCTCACTATTCTCTATAAAGTAATTTTTATAATACAAAGTTGATTTTCATCTAGTCACGTCACATTTGTTAACAAGGTTGAACTCATTTAAATGATGAATACAACCCCAGTGTGTCATTGTTGTTATCCCATTCAAAAATGTCTTTCATTTTTATAAAACTGAACTCAGTCATGGTTATAAATGTAACACCAAAAAAATTCTAAAATAATAACATTTTATTATATAATATATGTGACTTGTAATAGCAAGCTCAAGAAACCCCTGAAATATACTACTTTTAATTTAATTTCTTTAATTGATTGAAAAATAAGAAACCCTGAGTCTAAATAAACAATAATATAGTATACCATTAAAATTTAACAGTTAAACTATAGGGTATGAATACTAATAATTAAATTATTGAAATTATTCATAACTATTTATTAGATATAAAATAATATAAATGAAAGAGACAAATAAATATTTTCTTTAAATATTTTATTTTTCTAGAAAACGGTTTAGTTTCACTTTGCGTACATAATTTAAAATTAATTTTAACCAAATTTATGAAGATTATTTTTTATATTTAAAATTAAATTTTAAAATAAAAATATAAAAATTATCCTAGTGTTTGTTTCTGATACTCTTCTAAAAAAAATTTTGTTTCAAGTAATATTGAAAAATACTTATTTTAATTGAAAACTACCTTTTTGTTTAAATAATTTACAAGGTAGAATTATATTTTAATTTTTCTTAACAAAATTAATTTAAATTATATTAATATTTACCGAATTTAGGTCATTATAATCAATTTAATATTGTGTTTTTTTATTAAATAATTTGATACTTATGATAATTTTCTCTTTGGAAACCTGCTTTTTTATCACATCTGTATATCTTATTTTAAATTGGATTCTTCAATTTATTTAAATTAAAATTTTAAAATTGGATTACATATATATAATAAATATATATTATGTTATATAATATGTTCAACATAATTTTTTACAATAATTAATAGTGAAAAAATTGAAATTAATTATTGTGTTTAAGGTAAATTGAGATTGGGTTAAACTAAGAAGATAAGGGTTAAAAATTACCTAAAACATATCCAAAACCCATTATATGGGTGTATTTTGACCTTATAACCTATAAGGGTCTATAATTACCCATTGTTTATGACTTTTTAATTATATAAACATCAGTATAATTGATTATTTTGAAAATTTGCATCTAAGTATTCTCCCCCACTTATAAAAGGCCACCCCCTCTACTCCCCTATTAAATCTTCCAAAACCATTTTCTTAGGCCAATACCTGCTAAGAAAACTTCATTAATCCACTTAAAACATCCTATATCCCTTTATTTGATCATAAATCATACCATGGATGGATTTAGTTTCTAATCTAATGAAGTTGTCTGAAGAATAATTGACATTCTTAATCGAGCATTTTTATTTTGTTTATTCTTCCACCTCATTAAAAAATTATTAAAAAATTATTGTATAATAAAATAAGTATATTATACACACTAAGTTTTTTTTATGTTTATTTAAGTACATATATCCAAATCATCTTCCATCAAATGGGAAATGAAAGTATTGATCTTGTGTACGAAGGACAACCACCTTCCAAAATTATGTAATTCTTGTTCCATAAACCCATTTCAAGGATTAATATAATTGGGAATTTAACACATTTATATTATATTTATGATAATTTTTTACTTATTTTATTATAATATTACATATAACATCTTACTACCCTTTATGTTTAAAATATTATAACATCACACATGTGTATCGCGATCTACAGCCTCCTAAGGAGATCAGATTCATTTTTAACTTACACTTTACATAGAAGGTAACACGTATGTAATTAAAATATATATATATATATATAGGTGTGTGTGTGTGTATGTGATATATATGAAATTATATTGATTATATAAGATTTATATATCACCCAATTTTTATCCTTTCACTCGTAAACTAAATGATGTCATCGCTCAAGCATACATATGGCCTACTTTCTCTAGGAAGAAATGTGGTTAATTTTCCCTATCCATCCTAAAGAATGATTATAAAAATTTATAAAATGAGTTATTATAATAAATATAACATTAATTTTATTATTTAGATGATTTATTTATATCATATTCCCAATAACCATAACTTTAATGACAAAACATGCATGAGAAAATAAGGAAATTAATACACAAATTAATGATAATTATGAAATATTATTAAACAATGGGTGGTAAGATGTTTTAAGAGTAAAGTAGTTGATATTATGAATATGAATATAGTTATCTTATAAATTAATAACATTATTACAAACATAAAATTGGATATTAAATCACATTTAACCAAAAGGAAGCATGAGGTAAGGGAGTTTATCTAAATTTTCCTTCATTAAGGAATACTGTAATGTTATGCACCTAATTTCTCTATTCTAGGGTATAAAATGCCCTTTATACATATAATATCATTAATAATTTATTATTCATTATATTTTTAGTTTTAATTGAAATTATTTTATCAATAGTTATTTTAATTGAATGTTTTGAAGTGGTAAAGAATTTCAATATTCAATTTATTTGCATTGGGTTGTATTACATCACCATTTTCATTGAAAATATTAGTTTATGTGTGTAATTAATTTTGATTATATTATGATTTATTTAACTTTTTTATGTTTATTTACATTTTATAGACATTAAATATTCATTTATTAATATTATCTTCAATGTTATGATCATTTTTAAGGATTTCATCTCAATTTCCATTTTTTTGATATATATTTGTTTATATGCACCTATTAACTTTTATGTGTTGTATATACATAAAATTTTATTTATTTAACATTAATACCCATTTATTCAAGATTATTAGTGTTTAATTTTACATCTATTCATCAATGGTATATAATTTTAAAGTATCCAAATAGGTGAAAAAATATTGTAGATATCAATTTCTTGTATGATTATTTACTTCCTCTTGAAATAATAACATTATTATGGTAATTTATCATTGGAAACTAAATTTCACTTAAATATATATACTATTTTATTATTGATATAGTAATTTCCTAAACCATATATTATTTTTACATATAATTTTTACTTTTAAATCTTTTTAATTAACAAGAGAAATATTGATAAATTTGTGTCATTTACTAAATATGGACAGTTGGTGATAAGAAATATTGTTCATGAATTTATTCAATAAATAAATATATGTGGAATGTTTTTGAAAAGTATATATTATTGGGTAATATATATAGATATTCAATTAATGTATTGGTAGTCTCATTAGATGAATCAGTTGGATAGCCTTAGTTAAATGGATTTCTAGTGAATCCCTACCCATCACTTTTAAACTATCCTGTAAACAGTCTTGAAAGTATTGGTGTTATGAATCTAGAGATCATACCATCCAATAATTGAGCATTTTCATCATTATGAATTAATTTATTATTATCTTTGACAATTTCAAACTGATATTACCACTCTATGTATTTTATTGTCATTTAATTGATTAAATGGAATGTGTTTTTAGTTATTAAACATGTTAAATTTATTATTCCTTATCTAATTATCCATGATATTTTGCAATGATATTATCATTGGAATCATTTCATTATTAGTATATTGATTAAATATTTTACTTCTTTAGTTATTTACCATACCATATTTATTATTCCATATCTAATAATGATATTCAATTCATTTAAATGGAATGTGTGTTCAATTATATTCCTTACCATCTTGATTACACATATTGATTCATGACAACTTCTTCTATACTTAACCCTTTATGATAATTTGATCTCATCCATAATTCCTACCCTTCACAAGATTCTAATAAGATTACTATGAATGATGTGAAAGCATATTCTAGGGGAAATAATGATATTATATAAAAAAATATGTTGTAACTTGTGTATTCAATTGTAATATGGAAATCATGTATGTATCAAGTTTACCATGAATAATAAAAAATTCAGTATTTTAGGATATGATTCCTTTTATATTATATAAATATAATAAATCAAACATCCGCTTTAGGATACTGGGTTCGAGGTTATTACATTCGGTATCCCTGAAATTCTAGTAGAAACTTTGGGAACTAGATGAAGGAAAATATATAATTGGTAACATAACCTTATGATATACTTTGATAAAAAATATATATAAAAACACCCTGAATTTTTAGTAAGGTAAATATTTTGAGGTTTTCCATAGAAATATATCTCTATCTTGATACAATAAGTAGACATTGTTCTAGTAAAGATATTCCACAACGAAATAACTCTAAAAAATGTGTGTTGGGTTTGACTCAAGTGTTACTTGGTACACAATAATGAGTCTTATTGTACACCTAGTTTCACACTCTATAGGTTTATTATTTAGATAATTCATAATGATTATTTTTTATTTTAATAGATTATCACAATGAATGGCCAAGGATAAATCTAAGGATTCATAGATTGGAAATAAGGTGTCATGATTTAAACATCATATAACTTATTATATGGTTTTACTACTACGACTATTTCTTCCCACGCTTTTATTTTTGGTTTTATAAAATTGTTTTATGATGAATGAATCATTTTGACATTAAATATGAAGGATAATGTGGTGTATATGAGAAAACAAATGGGATGATGTATAAAATGAACAATATCCTGATTATTATAAATTTGTTATCATAAAATTTGATTTAAAACCTATACCTTAACAAACTCATAGACTAACCAATAAAGAGAAGAATGGAGTTCACTAAGATCTCGAGTGGTGGAGATCATATAGGAAAGAGTGATTGATTTCATTCATGTCAATAATGTGGAATGAGAAACACCAGAAAGTGTCTTAATAGAACCTGAAAAAATTTTATGATTGAAAAGAATGGTATAGAGTAATTTATTGTCGATGAAAAAAATCAGAGAATGATAAAATGAAATAAATATCATCTTATGTATCTATTTATAGTTCACTGCCTTAAATGTGGGAAACACAGAAGTTATCTGATTGAATACACTCTTATAATGTTTAATGTTTAGAACAATGAAAGACCAATGTCAAAATAAAATGGTGTATGTATTTATTTTGGATTCCATAATTATATTGCATAATTATTTTTACTAATGGTATTTAGGTTCTATTAATCATATAACATATCAAGATTTTGTTAATTACGGAATAATATATGTCTTAATTAACTAAATATTTATGGATACCATCATAGGTTTATGAGATTAAGATTTATCTTATGTTCATGGATTTAAACACACCTTTTTAGGTTTTATGTGATGGATGTTTACATAGAATAAGGATGTTTTGGGGAAAAATTATGGAAACACAAGCCATTGGTCCATTGTATGTTTTAGTGAAAATGTTTACATAAGAAATTCTGTTTCTAAATTATATGGGAATAAAATTAAAGGCATCGGTAACTATTAGGGTTTATCTTATCTTTATTTTGATTTCATTATGGCTTGTTACGTATTGGTAAAATTATAAGAATTATATTAATATAGTATTAGAAAACGGAAACCCATTATGTCAAGTGACAACCCGTCACATGTGGAAAGACTATGAGGCCTAAACCAACAACTAAAGGGGAAATGGGTGGTGTTTCCACCAATGGCATGCATGATGTTCTGGTTAATATTTAATTTTTTAACATAAATGATTTAATGGATAAATACTACTATTGAATCAGTGGTGTTGCTATTAAGGTTTAGATATTAATGCATTATACTAGGTAACTTATGTTAACCATATTAGTTTTGAATTTTTTTTTGAGATCATCAAAAATAAATGACACACTTTTAAAGATATTACTATCCATTAAAAGTGAATTTTAGTGATTTAGGCATAAAAATAAATTTTCATTATATTCATATATTTTATTAATTTATTAATTGGAAATTTATAGAGGCACAACCAAAGGATGAAATTATACTTATGAAATAGAATCGTTTTAGGAAATTATATTTCTTTATAATCATATATAGTAGAAAATCATAACATTAAGGAAAACGATCTTGAAACAAAATTTATATATTATTTCATTTATATTTTATGAATCAATTGGTCTTTTAAATCATAATTTATTTATAGTTTTTTTGTCTATAGCATTCTGTCAATCATTCATTTTTTTGTTATCAATGAACTCTACCACTATCAATAACTATTTACTCTTTTATTTCATGTATATATCTTTACATGCTACCAATGATGTAACACCCCAGGTAAATAAAAAGTATGACATTTTCACATTTATCCATATTTGTGAATAAAATATTAATATAACTTTAAATGGGATGCTATGCTCGATGGCGTACCCAACACGCAACAACAAGTTTCCTGGGAATCTTACATTGCACTCTAATAATAAAATAATATTATTTTAAATGGTAGTTAATGCCTAGCTGTTGTGATGGAGGGAAAGAATAGAACTAACTAAAAAATTATTATATATGTTTGTCAAATATTTTTACTTTTTACAATAATTGTTAGAGGATTAAAAATGCGAATGAATCCAATTTTAAGCGTAAACATTATAATATTCTTTAAAAGGTCGATTAACCGCCTTTTGATGGAGAACCTCTTTTAAATCCACTTTTTGATAATTTCATGTGTTATATTTCATAAAATAAAATTCTTCTTTAGAATCTTGACATCAAGATTTACTTTGTGTAAATTTTTGGTCTTTTTCCGATAAAGTACATTTTTTAATGAATAGTGAAAAATGATGTATTTTAATTCAAAACCTCTTTTTAATCTAATTTATTTACATGATTATATTATCTTATAAATTGGGTTTAAATAGAAATTATAATATATTTTAACCATTAAATCCAATGGTGGTCATTGGAATTAATTTCACTTTGAAATTGGACTTAAACTAGTGCAATCTTTTAATAGATATTGTTTCTTAAAAACATGCTATTTGTTTTGATAGCGGGAATTAATTATTAAATTAATTAATGCAACATATATGTTTTGAATTTTGTAAAATAGACATAATTTTTGAATTCGGAATATCAAATATAGCCAAGGGTGAATTTTTGGTAATTTTCTGAAAAACTTCAATTTTTGATGAATAGTGAAACCACTAAGTGGTACTTATAAAAACCGATTTTCCGTTTAAATGAAATTTTTCCCCATTTGTGTTTTGAATTTCAAAAATCCGACATACATGGTTGTCATTAAGAATTAAAATGTGGTTCAATGGGATTAAAATAATTTTTTGGTGAATAGTAACTTATTAAGTTTTTAATCACGATTAAATGTAATTAGTGTAGTTTATGGTAAAAATAATGTTTTAATAATATGAAATGACCTAGACACATGTCCTACCCTCATTTTATGAGTCATGGACGACTAAGACAATCCATGGGTCAACTTGGGGACCACATGGAGCCACTTTGGTTGGAAAATGACATAAATACCTTTTTATTTAATGTTAAAATTAAAATGACACAAACATGAGTTGTTTTACTAAATCAATTTTTAAATAGGGTTATACAAGTCATATTTTTGACTATAAATATTCATTGGAAATATAAACATATTTCCTACATCATAGTATATTTTTATAATTTGTGGATATTAAATAAATTAAATTATTTATGACATCATGATGATGCAGCGATGACCTCATTATTTAACAATTTAAATAAAATGGAAAGATAATGTAAAATCTAAGACCTAAACGTTTCCAAAACCTATTATATGGGTGTATTTCGAACCCTTATCACCTTATCCTCGAAACACATCAATGTGGGACCATTAAAATCCGAAACTCATTCTAAAATAAATTAACATTTCTTTACTTTCCAAGAGTGCCCCTCCTCTCCTTTTATAAAAGGCTCCCACCTCTACCTTCTTACCCACACTCCCAAAGCCTTTGGCTCAGACAAACCCTTCCCATTTTGGCTCTACACATCTCTATCTAACTTTTAGAAGCCTCACTTTGGTCAGAAGTCTTCCCAAGGAAGCCTTTGAGCTCAAACCAAAGGGAGTTACCCGATTTTATGGTAATGTCTTCACTTGAGTCCTTTTGTTTTATTTTACTTCTCCACCCCCTAAACTCTTTTTACTCCTTTCTTTTGTAACAACACCAGTATCTTCAATATACTAGGATGTTTTTATATTAATTATTCGAGATACACTTACACACACCTTCGTTTAATGGTTAATGAACATACTGTTTCTGTGGATGACGAATTACCGCCTCACGAAACGATGATTGTTCAATATTCTCTTAACACCTTTCATGGTGGCCATTATGATGTCACTAAATTTATATATGATATATAATATGTTTAGTTTTTCCTTAAGCTTGTTTATTTTTCATTTATGGAATACCTCTATGGCTTCCATTATGGGTATACGCGATATCTTCATTTTAGGAAATGCGGACTACCGCCCCCTCAAAGTGATTTGATTCGTTAATACCATATGTGGTACATATAAAGGATATATTTAATGATATTATATATGATACCATACTGGAATTAAAATACTATTATGTATCATTATATTTTAATTCCATTAAATATGAAATATAAATGGAAGTAGTGTTCATGCGTACATACAGCTTACCGTCTCCATGAACGGTGCATTTCATTTCTTAACTCTAAATGTTATGTAATATTATAAATGAATGAATATACTGGATATATATGATATATATGATATCTACATCATGAATACAATTCTGGATATAATGGATATTTTACCACATGAACAACTTGTAATTATAAAGAGTTTATTTTTTTGACTCAAGTACCAATGATCGTTAAAACGACCATTATTAACTTAAATAATAACATAGTGTTCATAACAAGGTAATAAGTGATATAAAAGGAATAATGAACTTGAAAAAGGTTCTGAAGGAAGTAGAAATTAAATCAAGTTTATTATTCATGATATTAAAGAACGATCGAGTCAAGTCAGACCCGAGGTAAGGGATCCTACTCCTCTCTTTCTTTTTTAGTACACTCTTTTATATCATTCCTTTTAAGCTCATATTTTTTATGATTGGGATGTTATTTTATATTAATCCTACTGTAAGTTTTATGTTCATATGATGAGAGACCATATTTTCTCTCATCAATCCATTTTGGAAGTTTAGAGTGGCGCCGTTAGGCTGCCGAATTTTCGTAAGAGATCTAACCTCTCTCTTTCTTTTTAAGTACTCTCCTTTATGTTACTTCGTTTAAGCTCCTATTTGTTATGATTGGGGATGTTATTTTATATTCCTCTTTATTTAAATTTTATTGTAATATGATGAGAGACCATATTTGATCTCATCAATCTATTTTTTGGAATTTTTAAGTGGCGTCGTTAGGCTGCCGAATTTTCGTAAGGGATTTCTCATCTCACTTTTATTCCCGTGGGATTTATGCTACATTTGACACAATTTCCTTTGAGTGGTGTATGTACTGACCATTATTTTACTCATTGTGTAATATAATTTCATTTATGAGTATTTACATCAATTTTGTGTTGTCTTTCTTTCACGGGGTGTATGTTTCGAAAGTAACCGAAGTCGGTAAGGGAACCTTTCACCCTCCTCTTTTTAAAAGACTTCTTTTGTTATGTCTTTTAATTAACATAATATTATGTTGGGATATGTTCTTCTACATCCTTATTGATGTAAATTTTATTTCCAAGTGATGATATACCCTTTTTATCTCTCATCAACTCTTTTTCTGAATTTTGAAGTGACGCCGTTAGGCTGTCAAATTTTTGAAAGGGAACTTCTTAACCCAATTTTAATTCTTTGGGATAAACTTGTCTTCCTTGAATATGTCATACTATGAATATGTGTGAATGTACTATGATTGTTTTACACTTAATATCCACTGATATTTGGTGTATTCATTTTTCACACATAATTATGTAAATGATTTATCCTTAATCAAAGGATACCGTCTTTGTATGGGAATTCATCTCAATCTCTATTAATTGGGGCATATTTTGTTTTATACACAACCTTCTTTTATACGGTGTATAAACCCCTTTGACTTTTACGTTTATCCAAAAGGAATCTTCTTTATACGAAGCGTTTTACTAAATGACAAAAGGGAATGTTTTTGTCATACGTATGCGGTGACAATGACTTCTCCGCCGCCGTGACCATTATTTGAGTTTCTGATTCCTCTACAAGTCATAATTTTTTTTAAAGAAAAATAAATTCCACATTTTACTTTTCTTTTATTTTGGTATTGAAAACGGTTTTCATAATGTTTTTATATCAATGTGTTATAATCATATCTTGTGATTGAAAAGTGGAAATGTTATGTTTCATTTATGCATGTTTTATGTGATACGATTATGTTATGGTTCTTGGGAATTATTATGAAGACAGGTGGTTCCGTGAAAAATTAAGGGCGGGTGAGCCCGATATAGCTCTCCAATGCATTGGGTAATGCGAAGGAGTGAAACGTTAAGGTTTATCCGAAGAGATTTAGGGAATATACTGTGGTGGGTATTCCAAACGTAACAAAGAGGGTTACTTCCTACGTAAGAATGTTATGAATGCCTCAAGTTACCTTCTATGTCTTATGATTTATATGATTTATTCAGGATTTGATATGCCTATGTTTTATGGGTAATGTATGATTTCATTCTTATGTACATATGAACTCATGTTTCCTTTCCATATTTTTATAACCCTTACTAAGCTTTTTATGCTCATCCCAAGTTTTTTTTGAAATGTTTTTCACAGGTCAAGGGAAAGGTACATGATATGATGATAGTTCAAGGAAGTGTCAAGAAAGAATCCATGCTTTATTTTTAAATATGTTTCTGTTGATGGGAAAAAATGAATACTATCTTTTATGTAACCACTTTGTTTAAATGTGGAATGTAATGCAAGTTTTATGATCTAATTCTCTAAAACTCTAAACCTAAAAAGATCCTCAATGTGTAATCTTGTAATAACTCAAGATTAAGTAAGGTTTAAGGCTGGGGCCTCATAGTTGGTATCAAAGCCCGGTTTAGATAACTTTAGAGGTTAGGGTATTCTTTAAGCATAAGTGACATTACCATAATGGTTAGGATTTCAGAAAGAGTCATAGTTTTAGATAAAGTGAATGAGTAAGTATATCTTAGTGTTTATCTTCCTCATTAGTACATGATGGTTTTGTTGATATACTCACACTAACCTTTTTGGTTTTAGTAAATGGCTGGATCTAGCAGGCACCAAAGTAACAGTGGATATGAAGGAAACTGTGACCGTTTTTTTGAGCAAGCAACTGAATGATATCAGAGCTGCAATGAGAACTCTTGTGTTTATCCTCAACCAACTATCTGGAGTCATGATTGACCACCTAAACCTTGGTGATTTCTCTAAGGCATCATATATGCGAGAAAAAAACCCCAACGGAACTACAGGTAATAATCATAAAGGTAAGTGTGTTCAAAAACCTATGTGTCAAAGATGTGGAAAGGAACACCTAGGAAAATGTTTCAAAGGGACAGAAATATGCTATAGATGTGGAAATGAAGGTCATAAAACAAGAACCTGCCATGGAAAAAGGAAGCATCCAGTTGACTCGAGGAAAGGGAAAGAAGTTATTTCTGAGGGATCAATTGAATGTTTTAAATGTGGTGTGCATGGTCATAACGCAAACACGTGTCCTATGAAGAAGTTTCGTGAATGGGATCACCAAGATCGCACAAATATTTGTTTACCAATACCTAATGCCATTCCGATTGAGGATGAAGAAACTGACAATGACCAATAAAAGGTATGGATTATTTCATAACTTTTGTTTTCCTATTTTGGAATCTTAGGATATGATTCATGATTTTTTTTGTAGGAAAGAAGTATTTTAGAATAAGTTGGAAAAGAATGGTTAATTGATGATGAAGAATGTTGAATTAGTAAGAAGTCAATATATAAGGGATTCAAGAGTTATGGTGAAATTCTAAAGAGCATTAAGTCTCTTTTGATGATGGGGTTACATTAGAAGACTTTTTATAGTATGTGTAACCCTGATGTTTTATATATGAAAATTTTATTCAAGGAATAGTTATATGTTCTTTTGTGGATGTAGTTATAAAGAACCATTTGGGTTTATATGATCCTTACTTTTGAGGTAATTATGGGTTACTATATGTTATGATGGAAGTGAAAGGCATGAGATAAAATTGAGGTTAAATTACGTTATGGTTATTTGTAATGATTTTATCTCTTTTTGGGGAATGATTTGAGAATTATATAGTTTTGGAAAAAGGACAACACGCAGACCGTGTGACAACCCGTCGCTCCAGACAAAGTTGTGGGAATCGAACCCACAACCAAAGTGCAACTGGTATTTATCGCCTACCACTGGAATACGTGAAGTCCCTGGTTAGTATGACTTATACTTTTTAGTTAGGTGACTTTATGAATTAATAGTAAGTTGATTTTGGGTTATTTATGAAAATTATTAACCTATCATGGAGGATATGTGATTAGGTTAATTACTTTTCAATACGAGAATTTAGGAGCAACTAATATTGTTTGGAGATAAATGTTACAATTTTACTTAGAAGACTATGTGACTAAATCCTTCAAATATTTGAGTTTCAATCTTAGTTTGGTTTACTTTTAAGAATTTTATGGACAAATAGTTTATCAAATGGTCCTCGTTGAACTCTAGGTTTTGTTGGACAAATCTTGAAGATTAAGAATATATTTTCTTATTATAAAGGGTTATCCTTTTCTGGATTATCTAATCTTGTACTAACCTTATTGGTTTTGGTTTTGGTTAAGGTCTAAAGATATGGGAAGTATATTTTTCTCTTTTGTGGATTAGGTGATTCACTATAATTTGATTATAGTTCTCCTAATGTGAACAAGTCTTCCTAAATACTCGTCTTTTGGGGAAAGTATGAGTCTGTGTAAGAAATCTAGTAAAAGTTGAAAGTCAAAATGATAAGTAAGTATGTTTCCTTAAGATCAAAAATAAATTCCTCAATGAAGAGTAACTTAAAACAAAAGTGGTGTCTGTTAACTTTTCCTACTGGGGAATCGAATACTGTTTAACCCATCACAAGTTTGTGATTTTCTTATAGTTAACTTTCTCCTAGACATGTTTACTAACACTCTCCATCAGAACATGAACCTTTGTTTTTTTCCTCCATGTCCATATTTTCATACTTGGAATCCTAGTATGGGTTAACTCGGGTGACCTTTGTACTTATATTTCTTTATTTTAAAGTGATTGTTTTACTGACTCTTGTTCCAATGTGGGATTTTCAATAATGTTTCCAAGCCCAATTTTAAAATTGCGAGGACGCAATTCCCAAATGGGGGGAAGGATGTAACACCCCAGGTAAATAAAGAGTATGACATTTTCAAATTTATCCATATTTTTGAATAAAATATTAATATAACTTTAAAGGGGATGCTATGCTCGTTGGCGTACCCAACACACAACAACAAGTATCTTAGAAATCTTACGTTGCACTCTAATAATAAAATAATATTATTTTAAATGGTAGTTAACGCCTAGCTGTTGTGATGGTTGGAATGAACAGAACTAACTACAAAATTATTATATATGTTTTTGAAATATTTTTACTTTTTACAATAAATGTTAGAGTATTAAAACTGCGAATGAATCCAATTTTAAGCGTAAACATTCTAATATTCTTTAAAAGGACGATTAACCGCCTTTTGATGGAGAACCTCTTTTAAATCCACTTTTTGATAATTTTATGTGTTATATTTGACAAAATAAAATTCTTCTTTAGAATCGGGACATAAAAATTTACTTTGTGTAAATTTTTGGTATTTTTCCGATAAAGTGCATTTTTTAATGAATAGTGAAAAATGTTGTCTTTTAATTCAAAACATCTTTTTAATCTAATTTATTTATATGATTAGATTATAATTTAAATTGGTTTTAAAGTGAAATTAGAATATATTTTTACCATTAAATCCAATGGTGTTCATTGGAATTAATTTCACTTTGAAATTGGACTTAAACTAGTGTCAACCTTTTAATAGATATTGTTTCTTAAAAACATGCTATTTGTTTTGACAGCGGGAATTAATTATTAAATTAATTAATGCAACTTATATGTTTTGAATTTTGTAAAATAGACATCATTTTTGAATTCGGAATATCAAATATATCCTAGGGTGAATTTTTGGTAATTTTCTGAAAAACATCTATTTTTGATGAATAGTGAAACCACTAAGTGGTACTTATAAAAACTGATTTTCCATTTAAATGAAATTTTTCCACCTTTGTATTTTGAATTTAAAAAATCCGACATAAATGGTTGTCATTAAAAAGTAAAATGTGGTTCAATGGGATTAAAATAATTTTTTGGTGAATAGTAAATTATTAAGTTTTTAATCGCGATTAGAGGTAATTAGTGTAGTTGAAGGTAAAAATAATGTTTTAATAATATGAAATGACCTAGACACATGTACTACCCTCATTGGATGAGTCATGGCCGACCAATAAAATCCATGGGTCAACTTGGGGACCCCATGGAGCCACTTTGGTTGGAAAATGACATAAATACCTTTTTATTTAATGTTAAAATTAAAATGACACAAACATGAGTTGTTTTACTAAAACAATTTTTAAATGGGGTTATACAAGTCAGATTTTTGACTATAAATAGTCATTATAAATATAAAAATGTCTCCTACATCATAGTAGTTTTTTATAATTTTTGGACATTAAATAAATTATATTATTTATGACATCATGATGATGCAGCGATGACCTCATTATTTAACGATTTAAATAAAATGGAAAGATAATGTAAACTCTAATACCTACACGTGTCCAAAACATATTGAATGGGTGGATTTAGAACCCTTAGCACCTTATCCTAGAAACACATCAATGTGGTACCATTAAAATCCGAAACTCATTCTAAAATAAAGTAGCATTTCTTTACTTTCCAAGAGTGCCTTTCCTCTCCTCTTATAAAAGGCCCCCACCTCTACCTTCTTACCCACACTTCCAAAGCCTTTGGATTGGCCAAACCCTGCCCATTTTGTCTCTCCACATCTCTCTATAACTCTTATAAGCCTCACTTTGGTCATAAGTCTTCCCAAGGAAGCCTTTGAGCTCAAACCAAAGAGAGTTACCCGATTTTAAGGTAATGTCTTCACTTGAGTCCTTTTGTTTTATTTTGATTCTCCACCCCCATAAACTCTTTTTATTCCTTTATTTTGTAACAACACCATTATCTTCAATATACTAGGATGTTTTTATATTAAGGATTCGAGCTACACTTACACACACCTTCATCTAATGTTTAAATAACATACTGAATCTGTGGATGGCGAATTACTGCCTCATGAAACGATGATTGTTCAATCTTCTCTTAACACCTTTCATGGTGGCCATTATGATGGAACTAAAATTATATATGATATATAATATGTTTATGTTTTCCTTATGCTTCTGTATTTTTCATTTATGGCATAACTCTATGGCTTCCATTATGGGTATACGCGATATCTTCATTTTAGGAAGTGCGGACTACCGCCCCCTCAAAGTGATTTGATTCGTTAATACCATATGTGGTACGTATAAAGGATATATTTAATTATATTTTATATTATACCATACTGTAATTAAAATACTATTATGTATCATTATGTTTTAATTTCATTAAATATGAAATAGAAATGGAAGTAGCGTTCATGCGTACGTACGGCTTACCATCTCCATGAATGGTGCATTTCATTTCTTAACTCTAAATGTTATGTAATAAAATAAATGCATGAATATACTGGATATATATGATATATATGATATCTACATCATGAATACAATTATTTATATAATGGATATTTTACCACATGAACAACTTGTAATTATAAAGAGTTTATTTTTTTGACTCAAGTACCAATGATCGTTAAAACGACCATTATTAACTTAAATAATAACATAGTGTTCATGACATGGTAATAAGTGATATAAAAGTAATAAAGAACTTGAAAAAGGTTCTTAAGGAATTATAAATAAAATCAAGTTTATAATTCAGGAGATTAAAGAACGATCGAGTCAAGTCGGACCCGAGGTAAGGGATCCTACTCCTCTCTTTATTTTTAAGTACACTCTTTTTTGTCATTCCTTTTAAGCCCATATTTTTTATTATTGGTATGTTCTTTTAAATTAATCCTACTGTAATTATTATTTTCATATGATGAGAGACCCTATTTTCTCTCATCAATCCATTTTTTAAGTTTAGAGTGGCGCCGTTAGGCTGCCGAATTTTCGTAAGAGATCTAACCTCTCTCTTTCTTTTTAAGTACTCTCCTTTATGTTACTTATTTTAAGCTCCTCTTTGTTATGATGGGGGATGTTATTTTATATTCCTCTTTCTGTACATTTTATTATAATATTATGAGAGACCCTATTTTATCTCATCAATCCATTTTTTGGAAGTTGTAAGTGGTGTCGTTAGGCTGCCGAGTTTTTGTAAGGGATTTTTCATCTCACTTTTATTCCCGTGGGATTTATGCTACATTTGCCATAATTTCCTTTGAGTGGTGTATGTATTTCCCATTATTTTACTCATTGTGTAATATACTTTCATTTATGAGTATTTACATCAATGTTGTATTGTCTTTCTTTCACAGGGTGTATGTTTCGAAAGTAACCCAAGTAGGTAAGGGAACCTTTCAGCCTCCTCTTTTTAAAAGACTTATTTTGTTATGTCTTTTAATTCACATAATATTATGTTAGGATATGTTCTTATATATCCTTATTGATATAAATTTTATGTCCAAGTGATTAGATACCCTTTTTATCTCTCATCAACTCTTTTTCTGAATTTTGAAGTGACGCCGCTAGGCTGTCGAATTTTTGCAAGGGAACTTCTTAACCAAATATTGATTATTTGGGATAAACTTGTACTCCTTTGTTATGTCATACTATGAATATGTGTGAATGTACTCTGATTGTTTTAAACTTAATATCCACTTATATTTGGTGTATTCATTTGTCACACATAATTATGTAATTGATTTATCCTTAATCCAAGGATACCGTCTTTGTATGGGACTTCATCTATATCTCCATTCATTGAGGCATATTTTGTTTTATACACAACCTTCTTTTATACGGTGTATAATCCCGTTTGACTTTTACATTTATCCAAAAAAATCTTCTTTATACGAAGCGTTTTACTAAATGACAAAAGGTAATGTTTTTGTCATACCTATGCAGCGACAATGACTTCTCCGCCGCCGTGACCATTATTTGAGTTTCGGATTCCTCTACAAGCCATAATTTTTTTAAAGAAAAATAAATACCACGTTTTACTTTTCTTTTATTTTGGTATTGAAAATGGTTTTCATAATGTTCTTATATCAATGTGTTATATTGATATTTTGTGATTGAAAAGTGGAAATGTTATGTTTCCTTTATACATGTTTTATGTGATAAGATTATGTTATGGTTCTTGGGAATTTTTATGAAGACAGGTGGTTCCGTGAAAAACTAAGGGCGGGTGAGCCCGATATAGCTCTCCAATGCATTGGGTAACGTGAAGGAGTGAAACGTTAAGGTTTCTCTGAAGAGATTTAGGGAATATACTGTGGTGGGTATTCCAACCGTAACCAAGAGTGTTACTCCCTACGTAAGAATGTTATTAATGCCTCATGTTAGCTTCTATGTCTAATGATTTCTATGATTTATTCATGATTTGATATGCCTATGTTTTATGGGTAAAGTATTATTTCATTCTTATGTATATATGAACTCATGTTTCTTTTCCATATTTTTATAACCCTTACTGAGGTTTTTATGCTCATCCCAAGATTTGTTTTGAAATGTTTTTCATAGGTCAAGGGAAAGGTACATGATATGATGATAGTTCAAGGAAGTGTCAAGAAAGAATCCATGCTTTATTTTTAAATATGTTTCCGTTGATGGGAAAAAATGAATACTATCTTTTATGTAACCACTTTGGTTAAATGTGGAATATAATGCAAGTTTTATGATCTAATTCTCTAAAACTCTAAACCTAAAAAGATCTTCAATGTGTAATCTTGTAATAACTCAAGATTAAGTAAGGTTTAAGGGTGGGGCCTTATAGTTGGTATCAAAGGTCGGTTTAGATAACTTTAGAGGTTAGGGTATTCTTTAAGCATAAGTGACATTACCATAATGGTTAGGATTTCAGAAAGAGTCCTAGTTTTAGATAAAGTGAATGAGTAATTATATCTTAGTGTTTATCTTCCTCATTAGTACATGATGGTTTTGTTGATATACTCACACTGACCTTTTGGGTTTTAGTAAATGGCTGGATCTAGTAGGCACCAAAGTAACAGTGGATATGAAGGAAACTGTGACAGTTTTTTTGAGCAAGAAACTGAATGATATGGGAGCTGTAATGAGAACTCTTGTGTTTATCCTCAACCAACTATCTGGAGTCATGATTGACCATCTAAACCTTGGTGATTTCTCTAAGGCATCATATTTACAAGAATAAAAACCCCTACGGGACTACAAGTAATAATCATAAAGGTAAGGGTGTTCAAAAACCTATGTGTCAAAGATGTGGAAAGAAACACCTAAGAAAATGTTTCCAAGGGACAGAAATATGCTATAGATGAGGAAATGAAGGTCATAAAGCAAGAATCTGCCACGGAAAAAGGAAGCATCCAGTTGAATCGAGGAAAGGGAAAGAAGTTCTTTATGAGGGATCAATTGAATGTTTTTAATGTGGTGTGCATGGTCATTATGGAAACACATGTCCTATGAAGATGTTCTGTGAATGGGATCACCAAGATCGTACAAATATTTGTTTACCAATACCTAATGCCATTCCGATTGAGGATGAAGAAACTGACAATGACCAATCAAAGGTATGGATTATTTCATAACATTTGTTTTCATATTTTGGAATCTTAGGATATGATTCATGATTTTGTTTGTAGGAAAGAAGTTTTTTAGAATAAATTGGAAAGGAATTGTTAATGGATCATGAAGAATGTTGAATTAGTAAGAAGTCAACTTATAAGGGCTTCAAGAGTTATGGTGAAATTCTTAAGAGTATTAAGACTCTTTTGATGATGGGGATACATTAGAAGAATTTTTATAGTATGTGTTACCCTGATGTTTAATATATGAAAATTTTATTCAAGGAATAGTTATCTGTTCTTTTGTGGAAGTAGTTATAAATAACCATTTGGGTTTATATGATCCTTACTTTTGAGGTAATTATTGGTTACTATATGTTATGATGGAAGTGAAAGGCATGAGATAAAATTGAGGTTAAATTATGTTATGGTTATTTTTGATGATTTTATCTCTTTTTGGGGAATGATTTGAGAATTATATAGTTTTGGAAAAAGGACAACACGCAGAACGTGTGACAACCCATTGCGCCAGACAAAGCTGTGGGAATCGAACCCACAACCAAAGTGCAACTGGTATTTATCGCCTACCAATGGACTACGTGAAGTCCCTGGTTAGTATGACTTATTCATTTTAGTTAGGTGAATTTCTGAATTAAGAGTAAGTTTATTTTGGTTTATTTATGAAAATGATTAACCTATCATGGAGGATATGTGATTAGGTTAATTACGTTTCAATACGAGACTTTAGGAGCAACTGATATTGTTTGTAGATAAATGTTACGATTTAACTTAGAAGACTATGTGACTAAATCCTTCAAATATTTGGGTTTCAATCTTAGTTTGGTTTACTTTGAATAATTTTATGGACAAAATGTTTATCGAATGGTCCTCGTTGAACTCTGGGTTTTGTTGGACAAATTTTGGAGATTAAGAATAGATTTTCTTTTTATAAAGGGTTATCCTTTTCTAGATTATCTGATCTTGTACTAACCTTTTTGGTTTTGTTTTTGGTTAAGGTATAAAGATATGGGAAGTATATAGTTCTCTTTTGTGTATTAGGTGATTCTCTAGAATTTGATTATAGTACTCTTAATGTGAATAAGTCTTCCTAAATACTCGTCTTTTGGGGAAAGTATGAGTCTGTGTAAGAAATATAGTAAAAGTTGAAAGTCAACCTGACAAGTAAGTATGTTTCCTTAAGATCAAAAATAAATTCCTCAATGAAGAGTAACTTAAAACAAAAGTGTTGTCTGTAAAATTTTCCTACTGGGTAATCGAATACTGTTTAACCCATCACAAGTTTGTGATTTTCATATGGTTAACTTTCTCATAGACATGTTTACTATCACTCTACATCGGAACATGACCCTTTTTTTCCTCCATGTCCATATTTTCATACTTGGAATCCTAGTATGGGTTAACTAGGGTGACATTTGTACTTATCTTTCTTTATTTTAAAGTGATTTTTTACTGACTATTGATCCGATGTGGGATTTTCAATGAAGTTTCCAAGCCCAATTTTAAAATTGTGAGGACGCAATTCCCAAAAGGGGGGAAGGATGTAACACCCCAGGTAAATAAAGAGTATGACATTTTCACATGTATCCATATTTATGAATAAAATATTAATATAACTTTAAAGGGGACGCTATGCTCGATGGCGTACCCAACACGCAACAACAAGTTTTTTGGGAATCTAATGTTGCACTCTAATAATAAAATAATATTATTTTAAATGGTAGTTAACACCTAGATATTGTGATGGAAGGAATGAATAGAACTAACTACAAAATTAATATATATGTTTGTAAAATATTTTTACTTTTTACAATAAATGTTAGAGGATTAAAAATGCGAATGAATCCAATTTTAAGCGTAAACATTCTAATATTCTTTAAAAGGTCGATTAACCGCCTTTTGATGGAGAACCTCTATTAAATCCACTTTTTGATAATTTAATGTGTTATATTTGAAAAAATAAAATTCTTCTTTATAATCGGGACATCAAAATTTACTTTGTGTAAATTATTTGGTATTTTACCGATAAAGTACATTTTTTAATGAATAGTGAAAAATGTTGTATTTTAATTCAAAACCTATTTTTAATCTAATTTATTTATATGATTATATTATCTTTTAAATTGGTTTTAAAGTGAAATTAGAATATATTTTTACCATTAAATCCAATGGTGGTCATTGGAATTAATTTCACTTTGAAATTGGACTTAAACTAGTGTCAATCTTTCAATAGATATTGTTTCTTAAAAACACGCTATTTGTTTTGATAGCGGAAATTAATTATTAAATTAATTAATTCAAATTATATGTTTTGAATTTTCTAAAATAGACATCATTTTTGAATTCGGAATATCAAATATAGCCTAGGGTGAATTTTTGGTTATTTTCTGAAAAACATCAATTTTTGATGAATAGTGAAACCACTAAGTGGTACTTATAAAAACAGATTTTCCATTTAAATGAAATTTTGCCACCTTTGTGTTTTGAATTTCAAAAATTCGACATACATGGTTGTCATTAAGAAGTAAAATGTGGTTCAATGGGATTAAAATAATTTTTTGGTGAATAGTAACTTATTAAGTTTTTAATCGCGATTAGAGGTAATTAGTGTAGTTGAAGGTAAAAATAATGTTTTAATAATATGAAATGACCTAGAAACATGTCCTAACCTCATTGGATGAGTCATCGCCAACCAATACAATCCATGGGTCAAGTTGGGGACCCCATGGAGCCACTTTGGTTGGAAAATGACATAAATACCTTTTTATTTAATGTTAAAATTAAAATGACACAAACATGAGTTGTTTTACTAAAACAATTTTTAAATGGGCATATAAAAGTCATATATTTGACTATAAATAGTCATTGGAAATATAAAAATATTTCCTACATCATAGTAGTTTTTTATTATTTTTGTACATTAAATAAATTAAATTATTTATGACATCATGATGATGCAGCGATGACCTCATTATTTAACGATTTAAATAAAATGGAAAGATAATGTAAAATCTAATACCTACACGTGTCAAAAACCTACTGGATGGGTGGATTTCGAACCCTTATCACCTTATCCTAGAAACACATCAATGTGGGACCATTAAAATCCGAAACTCATTCTAAAATAAAGTAACATTTCTTTACTTTCCAAGAGTGCCCCTCCTCTCCTCTTATAAAAGGCCCCCACCTCTACCTTCTTACTCACACTTCCAAAGCCTTTGGATCAGCCAAAACCTGCCCATTTTGTCTCTACAAATCTCTCTCTAACTCTTAGAATCCTCAATTTGGTCAGAAGTCTTCCCAGGGAAGCCTTTGAGCTCAAACCAAAGGGAGGTACCCGATTTTAAGGTAATGTCATCACTTGAGTCCTTTTGTTTTATTTTGCTTCTCCACCCCACTAAACTCTTTTTATTCATTTATTTTGTAACAAAACCAGTATCTTCAATATACTAGGATGTTTTTATATTAATTATTTGAGCTACAATTACACACACCTTCGTCTAATGGTTAAAGAACATACTGTTTCTGTGGATGGTGAATTACTGCCTCATGAAATGATGATTGTTCAATCTTCTCTTAACACCTTTCACGGTGGCCATTATGATGTCACTACATTTATATATGATATATAATATGTTTAATGTTTCCTTAAGCTTCTGTATTTTTCATTTATGGCATACCTCTATGGCTTCCATTATGGGTATACACGATATCTTCATTTTAGGAAGTGCGGACTACCGCCCCCTCAAAGTGATTTGATTCGTTAATACCATATGTAGTACGTATAAAGGATATATTTAATGATATTATATATGGTTCCATAATGTAATTAAAATACTATTATGTATCATTATGTTTTAATTCCATTAAATATGAAATAGAAATGGAAGTAGC
Organism: Viscum album; assembly: GCA_963277665.1. Lineage (NCBI taxonomy): Eukaryota > Viridiplantae > Streptophyta > Magnoliopsida > Santalales > Viscaceae > Viscum > Viscum album. The sequence goes on from OY728150.1 coordinate 663,587,352, forward strand.
GTTAATGCGTACGTACGGCTTACCATCTCCATGAACGGTGCATTTCAATTCTTAACTCTAAATGTTATGTAATATTATAAATGCATGAATATACTGGATATATATGATATATATGATATCTACATCATGAATATAATTCTGGATATAATGGATATTTTACCACATGAACAACTAGTAATTATAAAGAGTTTATTTTTTTGACTCAAGTACCAATGATCGTTAAAACGACCATTATTAACTTAAATAATAACATAGTGTTCATGAAATGGTAATAAGTGATATAAAAGGAATAATTAACTTTAAAAAGGTTCTTAAGGAAGTAGAAATTAACTCAAGTTTATTATTCAAGAGATTAAAGAACGATCGAGTCAAGTTGGACCCAAGGTAAGGGATCCTACTCCTCTCTTTTTTTTAAGTACACTCTTTTATGTCATTCCTTTTATGCTCATATTTTTTATGATTGGGGTGTTATTTTATATTAATCCTACTTTAATTATTATTTTCATATGATGAGAGATCCTATTTTCTCTCATCAATCCATTTTGAAAGTTTAGAGTGGTGTCGTTAGGCTGCCGAATTTTCGTAAGAGATCTAACCTCTCTCTTTCTTTTTAAGTACTCTCCTTTATGTTACTTATTTTAAGCTCCTCTTTGTTATTATGGGGGATGTTATTTCATATTCCTCTTGATTTACATTTTATTTTAATATGATAAGATACCCTATTTGATCTCATCAATCCATTTTTTGGAAGTTTTAAGTGGCGCCGTTAGGCTGCCGAGTTTCCGTAAGGGATTTTTCATCTCACTTTTATTCCCGTGGGATTTATGCTACATTTTCCACAATTTCAATTTAGTGGTGTATGTACAACACATTATTTTACTCATTGTGTAATATACTTTTATTTGTGAGTATTTACATCAATGTTGTGTTGTCTTTCTTTCACGGGGTGTATGTTTCGAAAGTAACCCAAGTCTGTAAGGGAAACATTCACCCTCCTATTTTTAAATGAATTCTTTTGTTATGTCTTTTAATTCACATACTATTATGTTAGGATATGTTCTTCTATATCCTTGTTGATGAAAATTTTATTTCCAAGTGATGATATACCCTTTTTATCTCTCATCAACTCTTTTTCTGAATTTTGAAGTAACGCTGTTAGGCTGTCGAATTTTTGCAATGGAACTTCTTAACCCAATTTGATTCTTTGGGATAAACTTGTACTCCTTGAATATGTCATACTATGAATATGTGTGAATTTCCTCTGATTGTTTTACACTTAATATCCACTTATATTTGGTGTATTCATTTGTCACACATAATTATGTAATTGATTTATCCTTAATTTAAGGACACCGTCTTTGTATGGGACTTCGTCTCAATCTCCATTAATTGAGGCATATTTTGTTTTATACAAAACCTTATTTATACAGTGTATAAACCCCCTTTTCTTTTACATTTATCCAAAAGGAATCTTTTCTATATGAAGTGTTTTACTAAATGATAAAATGGAATGTTTTTGTCGTACTTATGCGGCGACAATGACTTCTCCGCCGCCGTGACCATTATTTGAGTTTTGGCTTCCTCTACAAGCCATAATTTTTTTTAATGAAAAATAAATACCACATTTTACTTTTCTTTTATTTTGGTATTGAAAATGGTTTTCATAATGTTTTTATATCAATGTGTTATATTGATATCTTGTGATTGAAAAGTGGAAATGTTATGTTTCCTTTATGCATGTTTTATGTGATACGATTATGTTATGGTTCTTGGGAATTATTATGAAGATGGGTGGTTCCATGAACAACTAAGGGCGGGTGAGCCCGATATAGCTCTCCAATGCATTGGGTAACGTGAAGGAGTGAAACGTTATGGTTTCTCCGAAGAGATTTAGGGAATATACTGTGGTGGGTATTCCAAACGTAACCAAGAGGGTTACTCCCTACGTAAGAATGTTATGAATGCATCAAGTTACCTTCTATGTCGTATGATTTCTATGATTTATTCAGGATTTGATATGCCTATGTTTTATGGATAAAGTATGATTTCATTCTTATGTATATATGAACTCATGTTTCCTTTCCATATTTTTATAACCCTTACTGAGCTTTTTATGCTCATCCTAAGTTTTTTTTGAAATGTTTTTCACTGGTCAAGGGAATGGTACATGATATTATGATAGTTCAAGGAAGTGTCAAGAAAGAATCCATGATTTATTTTTAAATATTTTTCCGTTGATGGGAAAAAATGAATACTATCTTTTATGTAACCACTTTGTTTAAATGTGGAATGTAATGAAAGTTTTATGATATAATTCTCTAAAACTCTAAAACTGAAAAGATCCTCAATGTTTAATCTTATAATAACTCAAGATTATGTAAGGTTTAAGGCTGGGGCCTTATAGTTGGTATCAAAGGTCGGTTTAGATAACTTTCGAGGTTAGGGTATTCTTTAAGCATAAGTGACATTACCATAATGGTTAGTATTTCAGAAATAGTCCTAGTTTTAGATAAAGTGAATGAGTAATTATATCTTAGTGTTTATCTTCCTCATTATTACATGATGGTTTTGTTGATATACTCACACTGAACTTTTTGGTTTTAGTAAATGGATGGATCTAGCAGGCACCAAAGTAACAGTGGATGTGAAGGAAAATGTGACAGTTTTTTTGAGCGAGAAACTGAATGATATGGGAGATGCAATGAGAACTCTTGTGTTTATCCTCAACCTACTATCTGGAGTCATGATTGACCACCTATACCTTGGTGATTTCTCTAAGGCATCATATATGCGAGAAAAAAACCCCTACGGAACTACAGGTAATAATCATAAAGGTAAGTGTGTTAAAAAACCTATGTGTCAAAGATGTGGAAAGAAACACCTAGGAAAATGATTCAAATGGACATAAATATGCTATAGATGTGGAAATTAAGGTCATAAAGCAAGAACCTGCCATGGAAAAAGGAAGCATCCAGTTGACTTGAGGAAAGGGAAAGAAGTTCTTTCTGAGGGATCAATTGAATGATTTAAATGTGGTGTGCATGGTCATTATGCAAACACATGACCTATGTAGAAGTTTCGTGAATGGGATCACCAAGATCGTACAAATATTCTTTTACCAATACCTAATGCCATTCTGATTGAGGATGAAGAAACTGACAATGACCAATCAAAGGTATGGATTATTTCATAACTTTTGTTTTCCTATTTTGGAATCTTAGGATATGATTCATGATTTTGTTTGTAGGAAAGAAGTATTTCAGAATAATTTGGAAAGGAATGGTTAATGGATCATGAAGAATGTTGAATTAGTAAGAAGTCAACATATAAGGGCTTCAAGAGTTATGGTGAAATTCTTAAGAGTATTAAGTCTCTTTTGATGATGGGGTTATATTAGAATAATTTTTATAGTATGTGTAACCCTGATGTTTAATATATGAAAATTTTATTCAAGGAATAGTTATATGTTCTTTTGTGGACGTAGTTATAAAGAACCATTTGGGTTTATATGATCCTTACTTTTGAGGTAATTATGGGTTACTATATGTTATGATGGAAGTGAAAGGCATGAGATAAAATTGAGGTTAAATTATGTTATGATTATTTTTGATGATTTTATCTCTTTTTGGGGAATGATTTGAGAATTATATAGTTTTGGAAAGAGGACAACACGCAGAACGTGTGACAACCCGTTGCGCCAGACAAAGCTGTGGGAATCGAACCCACAACCAAAGTGCAACTGGTATTTATCGCCTACCACTGGACTACGTGAAGTCCCTGGTTAGTATGACTTATTCTTTTTAGTTAGGTGACTTTATGAATTAAGAGTAAGTTGATTTTGGTTTATTTATGAAAATGATTAACCTATCATGGAGGATATGTGATTAGGTTAATTACGTTTCAATACGGGACTTTAGGAGCAACTGATATTGTTTGGAGATAAATGTTACGATTTATCTTAGAAGTATATGTGACTAAATCCTTCAAATATTTGGGTTTCAATCTTAGTTTGGTTTACTTTGAATAATTTTATAAACAAATTGTTTATCGAATGGTCCTCGTTGAACTCTGGGTTTTGTTGGACAAATTTTGGAGATTAAGAATAGATTTTCTTTTTATAAAGGGTTATCCTTTTCTGGATTATCTGATCTTGTAATAACCTTTTTGGTTTTGGTTTTGGTTTAGGTCTAAAGATATGGGAAGTATATAGTTCTCTTTTGTAGATTAAGTGATTCTCTAGAATTTTATTATAGTACTCTTAATGTGAACAAGTCTTCCTAAATACTCGTCTTTTGGGGAAAGTATGAGTCTGTGTGAGAAATCTACTAAAAGTTGAAAGTCAACATGAAAAGTAAGTATGTTTCCATAAGATCAAAAATAAATTCCTCAATGAAGAGTAACTTAAAACAAAAGTGTTGTCTGTTAACTTTTCCTGCTGGGGAATCGAATACCGTTTAACCCATCACAAGTTTTTGATTTTCTTATGGTTAACTTTCTCCTAGACATGTTTACTATCACACTCCATCAGAACATGACCCTTTGTTTTTTTTCCTCCATGTCTATATTTTCATACTTGGAATCATAGTATGGGTTAACTCGGGTGACCTTTGTACTTATCTTTCTTTATTTTAAATTGATTGTTTTAAAGACTCTTGTTCGGATGTGGGATTTTCAATGAAGTTTCCCAGCCCAATTTTAAAATTACGAGGACGCAATTCCAAAAAGGGGGGAAGGATGTAACACCCTAGGTAAATAAAGAGTATGAAATTTTCACATTTATCCATATTTGTGAATAAAATATTAATATAACTTTAAAGGGGACTCTATGTTCGATGGTGTACCCAACACGCAACAACAAGTTTCTTGGGAATCTTATGTTGTACTATAATAATAAAATAATATTATTTTAAATGGTAGTTAACGCCTAGATGTTGTGATGGGGGGAATGAATAGAACTAACTAAAAAATGATTATATATGTTTTTCAAATATTTTTACTTTTTACAATAAATGTTAGAGGACTAAAAATGCGAATGAATCCAATTTTAAGCGTAAACATTCTAATATTCTTTAAAAGGTCGATTAACCGCCTTTTGATGGAGAACCTCTTTTAAATACACTTTTTGATAATTTTATGTGTTATATTTGACAAAATAAAATTCTTCTTTAGAATCGGGACATCAAAATTTACTTTGTGTAAATTTTTGGTATTTTTCCGATAAAGTACATTTTTAATGAATAGTGAAAAATGTTGTATTTTAATACCAAACCTCTTTTTAATCTAATTTATTTATATGATTAGATTATCTTTTAAATTGGTTTTAAAGTAAAATTAGAATATATTTTTACAATTAAATCCAATGGTGGTCATTGGAATTAATTTCACTTTGAAATTGGACTTAAACTAGTGTCAATCTTTTAATAGATATTGTTTCTTAAAAACACGCTATTTGTTTTGACAACGGGAATTAATTATTAAATTAATTAAAGCAAATTATATGTTTTGAATTTTGTAAAATAGACATAATTTTTGAATTCGGAATATCAAATATATCCTAGGGTTATTTTTTGGTAATTTTTTGAAAAACATCAATTTTTGATGAATAGTGAAACCACTAAGTGGGATTTATAAAAACTGATTTTCTGTTTAAATGAAATTTTGCCACCATTGTTTTTTGAATTTCAAAAATCCGACATACATGGTTGTAATTAAAAAGTAAAATTTGGTTCAATGGGATTAAGATAATTTTTTGGTGAATAGTAACCTATTAAGTTTTTAATCGCGATTAGAGGTAATTAGTGTAGTTTAAGGTAAAAATAATGTTTTAATAATATGAAATGACCTAGAAACATGTCCTAACCTCAGTAGATGAGTCTTGGACAACCAATACAATCCATGGGTCAACATGGGGATCCCATGGAGCAACTTTGGTTGGAAAATGACATAAATAACTTTTTATTTAATGTTAAAATTAAAATGACACAAACATGAGTTGTTTTACTAAAACAATTTTTAAATGGGGTTATACAAGTCATATTTTTTACTATAAATAGTCATTGGAAATATAAAAATTTTTCCTACATCATAGTAGTTTTTGTATAATTTTTGGACATTAACTGAATTATATTATTTATGACATCATGATGATGCAGCGATGACCTCATTATTTAACGATTTAAATAAAATGGAAAGATAATGTAAAATCTAATACCTACACGTGTCAAAAACCTACTGGATGGGTGGATTTCGAACCCTTATCACCTTATCCTAGAAACACATCAATGTGGGACCATTAAAATCCGAAACTCATTCTAAAATAAAGTAACATTTCTTTACTTTCCAAGAGTGCCCCTCCTCTCCTCTTATAAAAGGCCCCCACCTCTACCTTCTTACTCACACTTCCAAAGCCTTTGGATCAGCCAAAACCTGCCCATTTTGTCTCTACAAATCTCTCTCTAACTCTTAGAATCCTCAATTTGGTCAGAAGTCTTCCCAGGGAAGCCTTTGAGCTCAAACCAAAGGGAGGTACCCGATTTTAAGGTAATGTCATCACTTGAGTCCTTTTGTTTTATTTTGCTTCTCCACCCCACTAAACTCTTTTTATTCATTTATTTTGTAACAAAACCAGTATCTTCAATATACTAGGATGTTTTTATATTATGTATTTGAGCTACAATTACACACACCTTCGTCTAATGGTTAAAGAACATACTGTTTCTGTGGATGGTGAATTACTGCCTCATGAAATGATGATTGTTCAATCTTCTCTTAACACCTTTCACGGTGGACATTATGATGTCACTACATTTATATATGATATATAATATGTTTAATGTTTCCTTAAGCTTCTGTATTTTTCATTTATGGCATACCTCTATGGCTTCCATTATGGGTATACACGATATCTTCATTTTAGGAAGTGCGGACTACCGCCCCCTCAAAGTGATTTGATTCGTTAATACCATATGTAGTACGTATAAAGGATATATTTAATGATATTATATATGGTTCCATAATGTAATTAAAATACTATTATGTATCATTATGTTTTAATTCCATTAAATATGAAATAGAAATGGAAGTAGCGTTAATGCGTACGTACGGCTTACCATCTCCATGAACGGTGCATTTCATTTCTTAACTCTAAATGTTATGTAATATTATAAATGAATGAATATACTGGATATATATGATATATATTATATCTACATAATGAATATAATTCTGGATATAATGGATATTTTACCACATGAACAACTAGTAATTATAAAGAGTTTATTTTTTTGACTCAAGTACCAATGATCGTTAAAACGACCATTATTAACTTAAATAATAACATAGTGTTCATGAAATGGTAATAAGTGATATAAAAGGAATAATGAACTTTAAAAAGGTTCTTAAGGAAGTAGAAATTAACTCAAGTTTATTATTCAAGAGATTAAAGAACGATCGAGTCAAGTTGGACCCAAGGTAAGGGATCCTACTCCTCTCTTTCTTTTTAAGTACACTCTTTTATGTCATTCCTTTTATGCTCATATTTTTTATGATTGGGGTGTTATTTTATATTAATCCTAATTTAATTATTATTTTCATATGATTAGAGATCCTATTTTCTCTCATCAATCCATTTTTAAAGTTTAGAGTGGTGTCGTTAGGCTGCCGAATTTTCGTAAGAGATCTGACCTCTCTCTTTCTTTTTAAGTACTCTCCTTTATGTTACTTATTTTAAGCTCCTATTTGTTATGATGGGGGATGTTATTTCATATTCCTCTTGATTTACATTTTATTTTAATATGATAAGAGACCCTATTTGATCTCATCAATCCATTTTTTGGAAGTTTTAAGTGGCGCCGTTAGGCTGCCGAGTTTCCGTAAGGGATTTTTCATCTCACTTTTATTCCCGTGGGATTTATGCTACATTTGCCACAATTTGAATTTAGTGGTGTATGTACAACACATTATTTTACTCATTGTGTAATATACTTTTATTTTTGAGTATTTACATCAATGTTGTGTTGTCTTTCTTTCACGGGGTGTATGTTTCGAAAGTAACCCAAGTCTGTAAGGGAAACATTCACCCTCCTATTTTTAAATGAATTCTTTTGTTATGTCTTTTAATTCACATACTATTATGTTGGGATATGTTCTTATATATCCTTGTTGATGAAACTTTTATTTCCAAGTGATGATATACCCTTTTTATCTCTCATCAACTCTTTTTCTGAATTTTGAAGTAACGCTGTTAGGCTGTCGAATTTTTGCAATGGAACTTCTTAACCCAATTTTGATTCTTTGGGATAAACTTGTACTCCTTGAATATGTCATACTATGAATATGTGTGAATTTCCTCTGATTGTTTTACACTTAATATCCACTTATATTTGGTGTATTCATTTGTCACACATAATTATGTAATTGATTTATCCTTAATTTAAGGACACCGTCTTTGTATGGGACTTCGTCTCAATCTCCATTAATTGAGGCATATTTTGTTTTATACAAAACCTTATTTATACAGTGTATAAACCCCCTTTTCTTTTACATTTATCCAAAAGGAATCTTTTCTATATGAAGTGTTTTACTAAACGATAAAATGGAATGTTTTTGTCGTACTTATGCGGCGACAATGACTTCTCCGACGCCGTGACCATTATTTGAGTTTTGGCTTCCTCTACAAGCCATAATTTTTTTTAAAGAAAAATAAATACCACATTTTACTTTTCTTTTATTTTGGTATTGAAAATGGTTTTCATAATGTTTTTATCTCAATGTGTTATATTGATATCTTGTGATTGAAAAGTGGAAATGTTATGTTTCCTTTATGCATGTTTTATGTGATACGATTATGTTATGGTTCTTGGGAATTATTATGAAGATGGGTGGTTCCATGAACAACTAAGGGTGGGTGAGCCCGATATAGCTCTCCAATGCATTGGGTAACGCGAAGGAGTGAAACGTTATGGTTTCTCCGAAGAGATTTAGGGAATATACTGTGGTGGGTATTCCAAACGTAACCAAGAGGGTTACTCCCTACGTAAGAATGTTATGAATGCATCAAGTTACCTTCTATGTCGTATGATTTCTATGATTTATTCAGGATTTGATATGCCTATGTTTTATGGATAAAGTATGATTTCATTCTTATGTATATATGAACTCATGTTTCCTTTCCATATTTTTATAACCCTTACTGAGCTTTTTATGCTCATCCTAAGTTTTTTTTGAAATGTTTTTCACTGGTCAAGGGAATGGTACATGATATTATGATAGTTCAAGGAAGTGTAAAGAAAGAATCCATGATTTATTTTTAAATATTTTTCCGTTGATGGGAAAAAATGAATACTATCTTTTATGTAACCACTTTGTTTAAATGTGGAATGTAATGAAAGTTTTATGATATAATTCTCTAAAACTCTAAAACTGAAAAGATCCTCAATGTTTAATCTTATAATAACTCAAGATTAAGTAAGGTTTAAGGCTGGGGCCTTATAGTTGGTATCAAAGGTCGGTTTAGATAACTTTAGAGGTTAGGGTATTCTTTAAGCATAAGTGACATTACCATAATGGTTAGTATTTCAGAAATAGTCCTAGTTTTAGATAAAGTGAATGAGTAATTATATCTTAGTGTTTATCTTCCTCATTAGTACATGATGGTTTTGTTGATATACTCACACTGACCTTTTTGGTTTTAGTAAATGGATGGATCTAGCAGGCACCAAAGTAACAGTGGATGTGAAGGAAAATGTGACAGTTTTTTTGAGCGAGAAACTGAATGATATGGGAGATGCAATGAGAACTCTTGTGTTTATCCTCAACCAACTATCTGGAGTCATGATTGACCACCTAAACCTTGGTGATTTCTCTAAGGCATCATATATGCGAGAAAAAAACCCCTACGGAACTACAGGTAATAATCATAAAGGTAAGTGTGTTAAAAAACCTATGTGTCAAAGATGTGGAAAGAAACACCTAGGAAAATGATTCAAATGGACATAAATATGCTATAGATGTGGAAATTAAGGTCATAAAGCAAGAACCTGCCATGGAAAAAGGAAGCATCCAGTTGACTTGAGGAAAGGGAAAGAAGTTCTTTCTGAGGGATCAATTGAATGATTTAAATGTGGTGTGCATGGTCATTATGCAAACACATGACCTATGTAGAAGTTTCGTGAATGGGATCACCAAGATCGTACAAATATTCTTTTACCAATACCTAATGCCATTCTGATTGAGGATGAAGAAACTGACAATGACCAATCAAAGGTATGGATTATTTCATAACTTTTGTTTTCCTATTTTGGAATCTTAGGATATGATTCATGATTTTGTTTGTAGGAAAGAAGTATTTCAGAATAATTTGGAAAGGAATGGTTAATGGATCATGAAGAATGTTGAATTAGTAAGAAGTCAACATATAAGGGCTTCAAGAGTTATGGTGAAATTCTTAAGAGTATTAAGTCTCTTTTGATGATGGGGTTACATTAGAAGAATTTTTATAGTATGTGTAACCCTGATGTTTAATATATGAAAATTTTATTCAAGGAATAGTTATATGTTCTTTTGTGGACGTAGTTATAAAGAACCATTTGGGTTTATATGATCCTTACTTTTGAGGTAATTATGGGTTACTATATGTTATGATGGAAGTGAAAGGCATGAGATAAAATTGAGGTTAAATTATGTTATGGTTATTTTTGATGATTTTATCTCTTTTTGGGGAATGATTTGAGAATTATATAGTTTTGGAAAAAGGACAACACGCAGAACGTGTGACAACCCGTTGCGCCAGACAAATCTGTGGGAATCGAACCCAGAACCAAAGTGCAACTGGTATTTATCGCCTACCACTGGACTACGTGAAGTCCCTGGTTAGTATGACTTATTCTTTTTAGTTAGGTGACTTTCTGAATTAAGAGTAAGTTGATTTTGGATTATTTATGAAAATGATTAACCTATCATGGAGGATATGTGATTAGGTTAATTACGTTTCAATACGGGACTTTAGGAGCAACTGATATTGTTTGGAGATAAATGTTACGATTTATCTTAGAAGTATATGTGACTAAATCCTTCAAATATTTGGGTTTCAATATTAGTTTGGTTTACTTTGAAGAATTTTATGGACAAATTGTTTATCGAATGGTCCTCGTTGAACTCTGGGTTTTGTTGGACAAATTTTGGAGATTAAGAATAGATTTTCTTTTTATAAAGGGTTATCCTTTTCTGGATTATCTGATCTTGTAATAACCTTTTTGGTTTTGGTTTTGGTTTAGGTCTAAAAATATGGGAAGTATATAGTTCTCTTTTGTAGATTAAGTGATTCTCTAGAATTTTATTATAGTACTCTTAATGTGAACAAGTCTTCCTAAATACTCGTCTTTTGGGGAAAGTATGAGTCTGTGTGAGAAATATACTAAAAGTTGAAAGTCAACATGACAAGTAAGTATGTTTCCATAAGATCAAAAATAAATTCCTCAATGAAGAGTAACTTAAAACAAAAGTGTTGTCTGTTAACTTTTCCTGCTGGGGAATCGAATACCGTTTAACCCATCACAAGTTTTTGATTTTCTTATAGTTAACTTTCTCCTAGACATGTTTACTATCACACTCCATCAGAACATGACCCTTTGTTTTTTTTTCCTCCATGTCCATATTTTCATACTTGGAATTATAGTATGGGATAACTCGGGTGACCTTTGTACTTATCTTTCTTTATTTTAAATTGATTGTTTTAAAGACTCTTGTTCTGATGTGGGATTTTCAATGAAGTTTCCCAGCCCAATTTTAAAATTACGAGGACGCAATTCCAAAAAGGGGGGAAGGATGTAACACCCTAGGTAAATAAAGAGTATGAAATTTTCACATTTATCCATATTTGTGAATAAAATATTAATATAACTTTAAAGGGGACTCTATGTTCGATGGTGTACCCAACACGCAACAATAATTTTCTTGGGAATCTTATGTTGTACTATAATAATAAAATAATATTATTTTAAATGGTGGTTAACGCCTAGATGTTGTGATAGGGGGAATGAATAGAACTAACTACAAAATGATTATATATGTTTTTCGAATATTTTTACTTTTTACAATAAATGTTAGAGGATTAAAAATGCAAATGAATCCAATTTTAAGCGTAAACATTCTAATATTCTTTAAAAGGTCATTTAACCGCCTTTTGATGGAGAACCTCTTTTAAATCCACTTTTTGATAATTTTATGTGTTATATTTGACAAAATAAAATTCTTCTTTAGAATCGGGACATCAAAATTTACTTTGTGTAAATTTTTGGTATTTTTCCGATAAAGTACATTTTTAATGAATAGTGAAAAATGTTGTATTTTAATACCAAACCTCTTTTTAATCTAATTTATTTATATGATTAGATTATCTTTTAAATTGGTTTTAAAGTAAAATTAGAATATATTTTTACAATTAAATCCAATGGTGGTCATTGGAATTAATTTCACTTTGAAATTGGACTTAAACTAGTGTCAATCTTTTAATAGATATTGTTTCTTAAAAACACGCTATTTGTTTTGACAACGGGAATTAATTATTAAATTAATTAAAGAAAATTATATGTTTTGAATTTTGTAAAATAGACATAATTTTTGAATTCGGAATATCAAATATATCCTAGGGTTATTTTTTGGTAATTTTTTGAAAAACATCAATTTTTGATGAATAGTGAAACCACTAAGTGGGATTTATAAAAACTGATTTTCTGTTTAAATGAAATTTTGCCACCATTGTTTTTTGAATTTCAAAAATCCGACATACATGGTTGTCATTAAAAAGTAAAATTTGGTTCAATGGGATTAAGATAATTTTTTGGTGAATAGTAACTTATTAAGTTTTTAATCGCGATTAGAGGTAATTAGTGTAGTTTAAGGTAAAAATAATGTTTTAATAATATGAAATGACCTAGAAACATGTCCTAACCTCAGTAGATGAGTCGTGGACAACCAATACAATCCATGGGTCAACATGGGGATCCCATGGAGCCACTTTGGTTGGAAAATGACATAAATAACTTTTTATTTAATGTTAAAATTAAAATGACACAAACATGAGTTGTTTTACTAAAACAATTTTTAAATGGGTTTATACAAGTCATATTTTTTACTATAAATAGTCATTGGAAATATAATAAGATTTAATATATCATAGTATTTTTTGTATAATTTTTGGACATTAACTAAATTATATTATTTATGACATCATGATGATGCAGCGATGACCTCATTATTTAACGATTTAAATAAAATGGAGAGATAATGTAAAATCTAAGACCTAAACATGTAAAAAACATATTGGATGGGTGGCTTTAGAACCCTTGTCACCTTATCCTCGAAACAAATCAATGTGGGACCATTAAAATCCGAAAGTCATTCTAAAATAAAGTAACATTTCTTTACTTTCCAAGAGTGCCCCTCCTCTCCTCTTATAAAAGGCCCCCACCTCTACCTCCTTACCCACATTTCCAAAGCCTTTGGCTCGGCCAACCCTTGCCCATTTTTTCTATCCACATCTCTCTATAACTCTTAGAATCCTCACTTTGGTCAGAAGTCTTCCCAAGGAATCCTTTGAGATCAAACCAAAGGGAGTTACCCGATTTTAAGGTAATGTCTTCACTTGAGTCCTTTTGTTTTATTTTGCTTCTCCACCCCCTATACTCTTTCTATTCATTTATTTTGTAAAAATACCAGTATCTTCAATATACTAGGATGTTGTTATATTAAGGATTCGAGCTACACTTACACACACCTTCGTCTAATTGTTAAAGAACATACTGTTTCTGTGGATGGCGAATTACTGCCTCACGAAATGATGATTGCTCAATCTTCTCTTAACACCTTTCATGGTGGCCATTATGATGTCACTAAATTTATATATTATATATAATTTTTTTATATTTCCTTAAGCTTCTGTATTTTTCATTTATGGCATACCTCTATGGCTTCCATTATGGGCATACGCGATATCTTCATTTTAGGAAGTGCGGACTACCGCCCCCTCAAAGTGATTTGATTCGTTAATACCATATGTGGTACATATAAAGGATATATTTAATGATATTATATATGATAAAATACTTGAATTAAAGTACTATTATGTATCATTATTTTTTAATTCCATTAAATATGAAATAGAAATGGAAGTAGCGTTCATGCGTACGTACGACTTACCGTCTCTATGAACGGTGCATTTCATTTCTTAACTCTAAATGTTATGTAATATTATAAATGCATGAATATACTGGATATATATGATATATATGATATCTACATCATTATTACAATTCTGGATATAATGGATATTTTACCACATGAACAACTTATATTTTTAAAGTGTTTATTTTTTTGACTGAAGTACCAATGATCGTTAAAACGACCATTATTAACTTAAATAATAACATAGTGTTCATGACATGGTAATAAGTTATATAAAAGGAATAATGAACTTGAAAAAGGTTATTAAGGAAGTATAAATTAACTCATGTTTATTATTCAGGAGATTAAAGAACGATCGAGTCAAGTCGGACCCGAGGTAAGGGATCCTACTCCTCTCTTTCTTTTTAAGTACACTCTTTTATGTCATTCCTTTTAAGCTCATCTTTCTTATGATTGGGATGTTATTTTATATTAATGCTACTTTACTTATTATGTTCATATGATGAGAGACCCTATTTTCTCTCATCAATCCATTTTGGATGTTTTTTTGTGGCGCTGTTAGGCTTCCGAATTTTCGTAAGAGATCTAACCTCTCTCTTTATTTTTAAGTACTCTCCTTTATGTTACTTCTTTTAAGCTCCTCTTTGTTATGATGGGGGATGTTATTTTATATTCCTCTTGATTTATATTTTATTTTAATATGATGAGAGACCCTATTTTATCTCATCAATCAATTTTTTGGAAGTTTTAAGTGGCGCCATTAGGCTGCCGAGTTTTCGTTGGGGATTTTTCTTCTCACTTTTATTCCCATGGGATTTATGCTACATTTGCCCCAATTTCCTTTGAGTGGTGTAAATAATGCCTATAATTTTACTAATTGTGTAATATAATTTCATTTATGTGTATTTACATCAATGTTGTATTGTCTTTCTTTCACGGGGTGTATGTTTCGAAAGTAACCCAAGTCGGTAAGGGAACCTTTCACCCTCCTCTTTTTAAAAGACTTCTTTTGTTATGTATTTTAATTCACATACTATTTTGTTGGGATATGTTCTTATATATCCTTATTGATGTAAATTTTATGTCCATGTGATGAGATACCCTTTTTATCTCTCATCAACTCTTTTTATGAATTTTGAAGTGACGCCGTTAGGCTGTCGAATTTTTGCAAGGGAACTTCTTAACCCAATTTTGATTCTTTGGGATAAACTTGTACTCCTTGAATATGTCATACTATGAATATGTGTGAATGTCCTATGATTGTTTTACACTTAATATCCACTTATATTTGGTGTATTTGTCTATCACACACAATCATGTAATTGATTTATCCTTAACCCAAGGATACCGTCTTTGTATAGGACTTCGTCTCAATCTCCATTCATTGAGGCATATTTTGTTTTATACACAACCTTCTTTTATACGGGGTATAAACCCATTTTACTTTTACTTTTATCCAAAAGGAATCTTCTTTATACAAAGCGTTTTACTAAATGAAAAAATTGAATGTTTTTGTCGTACGTATGCGGCGACAATGACTTCTCCGCCTCTGTGACCATTATTTGAGTTTTGGATTCCTCTACAAGCCATAATTTTTTTTAAAGAAAAATAAATATCATGTTTTACTTTTCTTTTATTTTGGTATTGAAAATGGTTTTCATAATGTTTTTATATAATGTGTTATATTGATATCTTGTGACTGAAGAGTGGAAATGTTATGTTTTCTTTATGCATGTTTTATGTGATACGATTATGTTATGGTTCTTGGGAATTATTATGAAGACGGGTGGTTCCATGAAAAACTAAGGGTAGGTGAGCCTGATATAGCTCTCCAATGCATTGGGTAACGCGAAGGAGTGAAACGTTAAGGTTTCTCCGAAGATATTTAGGGAATATACTGTGGTGGGTATTCCAAATGTAACCAAGAGGGTTACTCCCTACGTAATAATGTTATGAATGCCTCAAGTTACCTTATATGTCTTATGATTTCTATGATATATTCATGATTTGATATGCCTATGTTCTATGGGTAAAGTATGATTTCATTATTATGTATATATGAACTCATGTTTCCTTTCGATATTTTTATAACCCTTACTGAGCTTTTTATGCTCATCCCAAGATTTTTTTGAAATGTTTTTCACAGGTCAAGGGAAAGGTACATGATATGATGATAGTGTCAAGGAAGTGTCAAGAAATAATCCATGCTTTATTTTTAAATATGTTTCTGTTGATGGGAAAAAATGAATAATATCTTTTATGTAACCACTTTGTTTAAATGTGGAATGTAATGCTTGTTTTATGATCTAATTCTCTAAAACTCTAATCCTGAAAAGATTCTCAATGTGTAATATTGTAATAACTCAAGATTAAGTAAGGTTTAAGGCTGGGGCCTTATAAATGATCTCTTACGTAAAAAACTAACCATGTTCTATTCCATGTGAACATTTTATTTACATTTATCTCTTATTAATAAGATATTTTATTAACCTTTTTCATGATGTGGGTTTTCAAAAAATTAATTTCTAAAAATCAAACCCTTTATTTTTGATTGAAAAATAAAATTAAGAGAATGAAATTTATTTAGTATGGGAAATATTTAACACCCTTAAATTAGAAATTTAATAATATTTTATTCCATATCATATGTGACATGAAACGCTGAGCGTAAAATCCAAAAAATATATTTATTTTAAAACAATAGCTTCTATAGGTTGTGGAACACGCAACTTTGAGCCTAAATTAATAGTAATATAGTATATCATTATAAACTAGTTGTTAAATTTTATAGTATTAATATTAATAATTATTTTATTAAAATGTATTTATCTATTTAATAGAAATAAAATAATAATCTTTTAAAAGGAATAGAAATGTTTTCTGAAAAACTAAATTTTTCTAAAAAATAAATTAGTCTTCATTTTAGCACATAATTTAAACATAAATTTAAAAAAAATTAGAATATTTTAAAAAATGAACTTAGTTTTTTAAATCATTCAATAAAAATTATCTTAGTGTAAATATTTTCATATTTTTAGGAAATGATTCTTTTTTTATAATGAATAGTGAAAAATTCTGATTTTATTAAAAACTACATTTTCATATAAATAATATCCAAGGATAGATTATATTTCAAATTGGTTTTAAATTAAAATTAGTTCATTTATATTACATTATAACTAATTTATGTCCTTTAAATCTAAATTACATTTAATTTTGTTATTAAAACCTTCTATACCTATTGGGAATTTTCTTTTTAGAAGCCCGCTTTTTTATGACGTCTGGGGTATAACTTTAAATTTAATTAATATAATTATATGAATTTAATTTGAAAAATTGGATTCCATATTTTTAATAATAATTAATAATATTATATAATAAGTTCTACTTAATGTTTTTACCATAACTAATAGTGAAAATAGTAAAAATTATTTACCTTGATTGTGGTTAAAACTGGTTTATCGGGGGATAAACTAAGATGATAACGGTTGATATAACCTAAATCATGTCACAAACACATTTTATGGACTTATATATTAATTTTAAACTATAAATTAAGATGATGAATTATTTTTATGCATCAGGTATGATAAAAAGGTTGGTGTAATTGATTATTTTCAAAAATTCCATGTGTGTCCTCTTCCCTTTTTATAAAAGGTCACCCACTCTCATTCCCTATTCACACTAAAAAAGGAATTTTTCAGAACAACCCTATAAAAAGCACTTAAATAATCCAATAAAAACATCCACGATTTATAAATTTGATTATAAATCTAACCTAGTAAGGATTTTTGTGGAAACCTAAAGAAGTTGTACAAATAAGAGGCAACATTCTTAAAAGACGTTTTTCTTCTGTTTCTTATTCCACCTAATTAAAATTTTATAAAGAAATTATTTTGTAACAATGAAAACATATTATATATAATTATTTTTTATTATTTTAATTTCATGACCTATATCTATATCCTCTTCCATCAAATGGGAAACAAAACAATCAATCGTGTGTACGGTGGTATATTACCTAGTGTACTAATGTAGTTCATTTTCTATTACCACATTTCAAGGATTCATATAATTATGTACATAACACATTTGTATAATATTTATGATATTATTATAATTATTTAATTATAATATTACACACACCTTCTAACTCTCCATTCCATTTAAAATTTTATAACATCGCTTGTGTGCGCAGGGAACTACCACCTTGAGAAGTGATGTGATTCGCTTTTCACTATTTCATTTCATGTAAGGTAATAATGAAAACATTAATGAGTATTTTTTATATATATTACATGATAATGATTATGTAATATTAATATGTCATCCAATTCATTATCCATTCACACATTAATGGAATGATGTCGTCATTCATGTTTATATATGACATACTGTCTCAACAAAGCGATGTGATTACTTTTCCTGGACCAAAATATAGAAATTATTATAAAACATTATATAATGATTAAATATTATATTTATAAGATTAATATAAATATGGTTATTAGGGATCTATATTATTTTAACAATTACTATAACTTTCATGACCAAACACGCATGAGAAAACAATGAAACTAACACCCAAAACAATGAAATTAAGGAAATATTATTAACAAATGAGAGTTAAAATGTTATAAATGAACCCTATATGATATTATAAATATTATTATGGATATTATAAAGATTAATAACATTATTAAAAACATCACAGTTGATATTAAGGTGTTTTTAACCAAAAATAAGTTTGAGATAAGGGGTTTGCTCTCAATTTCCCTTTATTGAGGAATATAATAATGTTATGCAGCTAATTTATTTTAAAAACTATATGTGCATACCCATTTATATATAATATCATGATTATATAATAATTCATGTTATTTTAATTTTCATTTTTTATTATTTCAGCCAATGTAATTTTACTTGAAAGTTACCAAGTATTAAATAAATTAATAAACTCAATTTATTTTCATTAGTTTATATTAATTATTCATTTTATTTGATATTATAAGACTATTTGTGTAATTGATTTTGATTATATTGTGTTTTACTTACACAAATTTAATGTGGATTTACATTTTATATACATAATCTATTCATTGATTAATCCTCACTTCATCGTTAGGATCATTATAAGAGATTTATATTAATTTCCATTTCAGTGAGATGTATTTTTTCATGAACACCTATTAACATTTATTTGGTGTATATACTGACCCTTTTATGTATTTTACATGAATACCTCTTTATTCATGATTATTAGGGTTTTTTAAGTTTATTCTTTAATGTGTTTCAATTTAAATGTTATTAAAGAGGTGAGAAAATTATTGTACAACCTCACTTTATTGTTTGATTATTTAATTTATATAGATTCAATCAATTTATTATGATCATTTTCAATGGAAAATACTTTCCTATTAAATATCCATATTCTTACATGATGGATATAACTATTTCCAAGACCATATAACCGTTTTACATATGGTTCTTAATTTAAATTTTATTTTATCAACTAGATAAATATTGATAAATCTGTATCCTATACTCAATTTAAACATTTGATGATAAGGAATATTGTTCATGAATTAAAGGGACCATTACATCTATGATGAATTCATTGGACATGAATATATGGGTGGTTCATAGTTATAGTATCTCTATGATGCATATTTAGTATCATGAGATGAATCAGTTGTCTAGCCTTAGTTAATTGGAGTTCTGTTGTATACCTATAAAATAGTTTTAAACTATCCTATAAATTTAATTGATAGTAGAGGTATCAGGATGCTTGAGATCACAAAATCTAATAATTAAGAATTTCCTTCACTAAGAATATGGTAACAGTTGTCCATTATATTTTAACAATGATATTATATTTGGATGCATTTAATTATGAGTTCATTAATTAAAGGGATTGTGTTTTTAGTTATTTACATTTCCATATTGATAATTCTGTATCTAATTGACCCTGGCATTTTCAATGATATTGTCTCTGGATTTATTTCATTATTAGATTATTTATTAAATGAAATTTTTTTTCAGTTATTTATCTTTTTATATCAATTATCCCTTATCTAATTGTGATTGTAAAATTATTTAACTAAAATGTGTGTTCATTTATTTTCTTTTCCATGTTGGTTACACTTATTGATTCATGTAAGCATCTATTTTACATAACAATTTACTAGTAATTTGATCTCACCTTTAATTTTTATCTTTTCCAAGGAATATAGAAATTTTATTATTAATGATATGAATGAATATTATATAAGTAAAAATTATTTTCCCAAAAAAACAATATATGTCGTAATATGTGTATAAAAGATGTAATATAGGGATCATGTTTCTATCTAGTTTAATAATACTACTAAACTATTCTAAATTTTAGGATATGATTCCTTATATCTTATGCTAATTTATTAAATCATACACCAGCTTTAGGATATAGTGTTTGAGTTTGTTACAATAACCTTGAACTCATTTTGATGGCCAGATATATCATGTTACAAGCTATCATCCAAAACAATATTGTGATTCTTACCTAATAACTGATCACAAATGAAGATGTTAGCCTCCACACAGACTCACAGATGATGATCTTATTCTTATTCACTTTACTATAGTCTTTTAAGACTATTCCTAAAACTCAAAATATTTCATCACATTGAAATTATAATGCTCAAACATTTCACATACCTATTCTTTTATTTTATTTCTTATATATTCAATAAAACTTCATGAAAAGAATCTAAAAAAATATTCACATGTAAATTCTCATTAAGTCTCATATATTTGTTCAATCTCATAACTCCACATGATATTAAAAAATTTCATGGCCCTTTTTTCACATTTTTCATTCATATAAATAAAAAAACTCCCATATGATATGCATTGATTCTATAGAAATTGTGGATTCTTATGTAGTAGACCCAAATTCTATTTAGCATTCATCCTCAAAAATAATTGAATAACAAATGAAGACATTGTGATAATCCTATGATTAAATTAACAGATTATCATGAATATTCTATGTTATTTATTCATAATATTTAATTATATATATATATATATATATTTAAATATCTTTTACATAAAATAATTAAAACATATCATACTTATGAAGGTGATAATAATCCTTAGAGTGATCCTTACACATTCCTATATACTTAAATTCCATCATTCTTATATATGATCATGCTTATGTGAACCATCATCTATATGGACTAATTGAGTATTTTATAGAATTCTAGATTCTGTTAAAACATAATCAAATAATTACAATATATCAATTTCATTCACAATGAAAGGACTAGTTTTGTTTTATGAGGTTGCTGGTAGGTTTTGAATTATTTATCTGAAATTGATCATCACAATTACCAATTTTTGCACACCCACTATAGAAAACATTTTATTAGTATGATGAACATAATAACCATCTGTCACATTGAAATATAGAAAAAATTATTATTTCTATATAACTATAATGAAACTTCTTAAATATAAATATAATTAATACAATTTATCACTTATTATTTTCATCTCTCTACTGAGTCTTCAAAACATTACTTTTATAGTTTTGAAGATCAATATGACTCCTAAGAACACCATAATGACTCATTAAATCATAAATTATACTTATAAAAATATAAATATGTCTCACATGATGTTTCTATGGACCCATCTTAAGTCCATATTTACTCATTTTAACTATTTAAATGACTTATTAAATGTTATTACTAAGTTATTTTATGGTACAACCTGAACATTCAAGATTTCACCTAAACATAATCATAACCTATTAAAATAAAATAGTGGTATTATATAACACTTTTTATAATCTTAAACCATCATTCAGAAGTATTCTTCCACCTAATTCAATGGTATGAATTATTGGTTATCCATGGATGTTTCTTCTTCCCTTTATCTTATTCTTTCTTCAAGTTATAAGCCTTTCGTTATGTTCTTCACTAACTAGGATTCTTTATACCTCTTTAAAATTATTTATATATATATTAATCCAATAAAATAGAATTTATCATCCACTTTAGGGTCCAAAAATCACTCAACGCATATATACTAGTAGTCAAAAAAGTACAAAATCATCCTCTATAAGGTGAAACACTTGTTACACCAACCCAAGCCTAATGTATAAGATTTGAAATGATAATGAAAACATGATATGTTTCGTCCAATATTACTATATTTAATAATTTAACGAACTTGTAATCCCTATGAATATAATTTAGAACAAAACACAATGGTTAATGTATGGATTGATCTGGCTCTATAGTAAACCCAATAAATATTGAACCATTCCAAATATCAGATAAATTTACTTCATATGTGATGTTCTTATGATTCATGATGTAATATTATGGTCTTTAAAGTTATTTTAAGTATATTAAACTAATTATTAGGGTGACCATTTAATTAACATCTAGAAATATTAAGAGTGAAGACTAGTACCAAGAGTGTGTAATCATAATTTATGGGAAGTAATGATGAGAATCCACAGACCCATACACCTAGTTATTTTCCAAAAAACATATTACATTCATACTGTTTGTAATACCAAATTAATTAAACTAGGTGTTTATTTTATTTTTCCAATTTTCATGTGAAAAAATGATTTTCATCAGATGGTTAAAGGGTTGTGAGGTCATCAAGAGAGGAGTACTATTTGGTTTGGTCTTGTGAAGCATCACCATCACCTAAAAAGAAACATACAAGAGTGGATATCTAGAAATAGTGATGAGGAATGCAGTTTTAAGGGGCTAATAGGATATATCCAAAGTTTTGAGGGAATCCTTCAAAATAACTATAATTTGGATGTGTTCTTCCCCTGATTTTAAAGCTTAATATTTTGGCTGAACAATTATTCAATATTGATTGAGTGTGTAGAAAAAAATCCAAAACACATTGGATAAAAATGGTGATATGAATTCCACCTATTTTTAGGCATGAATAAAATATAGGAACATGTGAAAAAGTATCAAATTTACACTTTATTATGGATCTTTTATAGTAGATGTCTAAGTGGAAGGAAGGTTGGCTCTAGTGTAATTTGAATATATTATTCCTCACCTATGTAATTCCAATAGTGGTTGGCCTAGTAGGGATAGTGATGAATATTTTTTCTTGAGATTCATAATGAAAATAGTATAGGATAGGTAAAATGGTTTTCTAAGAGATATTCTAGAGGAAGATGATATTAAGAAAAACGTTTCCAATATGAAGCAGGAGATTAATTCTGGCCCAGATGGGTTTCCAGGACTATTTTATGTTGTTTCTTGGAATTTTTTATGGGATAAAGTGTGTTAAGAGGTGTGATAATTTTTTATAAGTGGGATGATTATTGGTGATTTATGTGAATCCTAGTTTTTCCTTATCCTCAAGGTGAAAGACCCTATGATATTCAGTCAAAACATACCAATATTTCTTGCAATTTTTCATACAAAATCTTGGGCAGTATCATCAACAAGAGACTTAGCTTCCTGATTCCATGGATAGTTTCAGAGGAGAACCATGGTTCGGTATAGGGGAGAAGAATCTATGGGGAGTAACTATTTCAAAATATTTTTTTGGGATTATAAAAAATAGGTAATTGGATCTAATGTGATGATAAATGAGGACATCTACAAGACATAGGATCAGATTGAATGGAGTTTTAATTTAAGGGTTATGATGATTTGGGGTTTCCTTTAATATTTCAATAACTTATGATTTAGATTCAATAATTCTCCTTAGATCGAAATTTATTTAATGGAAAAGGATTTTTTCTTCTTTAAATTGTGAGTGGTGTTAATAAAGAAGATCGGTTTTCCTCTAGCCTTTTCATCTTGTCTTAGGAGGTGCTTTGAAAGAACATCATTAAAAATGTTGAGTACGGGAGGTGTATTCCTTGAAAAAACATGTTTCTTAATCAATTAGTGACTCATATCATTTTTTATGACCATATATTATTATTTATAAATTTAATGTGTTGATCTATTAATTTTTTCATGGAAAATGTGAAAAAATATTGAAATTTGAGTTGGAAGAGTGTCAATAGAAATAAGAGCATCATGTATAGCTCCAATAATTGTTCAAAAATTCATTGGAGTGATATCCAAGAATTATTAGTTACCCCAATATGGAAACTTCAAACAGTGTACGTTGTAAATCCCACATATAAAAGAAGTGATATAAAGGTTCTTTTTTAGGGTTTCATCGATCAGATCACAAGGAGTATTTATACTTGGAAGAGCTTGTTTCTCTAATTTGGAGGGTGGATTGTGATAATAAATAGTAACCTTACCTATATCTTAATGCACATGATTTACATCATAAAACATACAAAAGGGAGCATCACAAAGCTCTAGAATGTACTAGCATCATTCCTTTGGGATTATAACAGATTTGGATGTTTTTATTGTTCATTATGAGAGTGAGTGGCAAGTTCAATTGATGAAGGATGAATTAGAATTTATACTGTGTCATAATCCATGCATTCCATAATAAAAAGATTTTATTGGGATTTTTTTATGTTAGTACATTATAATAGAAATTCATGTGTGACATGTATGGGGATGAATAGAGTGAATAGTTAAGGTAGGCTAAGAGATTATATATCCTTGAGAGATGTATAGAAGAACAAATAGGGAAACTCAAAGATTAATTTTGGTGGATTTTGATGTGTGGAGATATAAATGTTTGGAAAACCAGCTGGGTGAGAAAAATACTGCATATTATAGGTTGTCCATTACCAAAAAAATCCATGGAGGACAGTTTGGTTATGAATTTCATTAATTCTATTATGAACCAAGATTAAGGGGAAGTATTTGGTAATATTAGGATGAACGATAACCCTGAATTTTGTATATTTATGGTCTTGAATTCAAGAAGATTTATTTATTGAAAATTCATCAACCTCTATTATTTATGAAGAGAAATGGGGTATTGTGAACAATGAATTTTGTGTAAGGAGCTTCGAGATAAGATGAATTTTCTTATTTGTAAATTAAGGAACCAAGAAATTACTACAAATGAGAACATGTAGAAGAATAGAGCGTTCTTTGATTCGGGATGATATTATTTTGTAACACCATATTAAGAATCTATATGGAACATAATTTATTATATACACGGGGTGAAAGGTATATGGGAGGTTATGGGAAAGGGATCAAATTTTTATAAAAATTGGGAATTACTACTGGATTTTTGTGATGCTTGTTTTCAGGGATCCCGCAAGAAAGTAACAGAGGTGAAGGTATGTTCATTGCAATTCACGGTTGGGTGATGGATCATCTATGATATAAGGAATGGGTTGATATTGGGAAAATGGTTCTCAGCCATTTTTATATAAGTCTGGGTCAAGGTGTTTATGGTGGATCTTGGTACTCTTTTAAATGAAGGCATATATATGGTTATGATCAGGTGGATTATTACAAGGAAATTCATGATCATTGAAGGTTGTTGTGGTCAATGGGTTAAATAGGAGCCTCCCTTTATGGGGATTGAATTGAACATGGATGGATCCTTTGTTTCTAGGGAAGTAAGAGGGGGTGTCCCGGTACACAATTTAGGAGCTCATTGATCCAGGGTTTCAGTACCTTTCACTTGCCGGTAACTTCCATTGTTATAGAGGAAATATTCTTTATTATAGGTAAAATACTATGTAGACTATACAATATTAATTATACATATGAAGAATTAGACTCTACGATTTTTGTAGGCTTACTTCTTGGGGTGGGTAGTTCTCCATGGGGGATGGCCTCATTGATTGGGAAATGTAAAAGTTTGACCAATTCAGGTATTCTTGTTGGACACATCTTGAGGGAAGGAAATTTTCCAATCAATTCCCTTTCTTGAAAATAAATTAATGGTGAATACTTGATTTTATACACAATTTTGGGTTCCTTAACTAGTGGTTGTAAGCTTATTATTCAGGTGGATGATCCTAATCTCACCATTTTTACCCCATGAGCTAGTGTAGTTTTTTTATTTACTTATTTTCTTTTATGTATACATTGATAATTTTTAATAAAATGATTATTATCACTCCTGATAACCTTATAGGCATGTCATAAGTAATACTCTTCTTCCTAACTAGAGGAAATTTAAACATATGAAGTGTGACCTCAAATGCTCAGAAAGGGTAAACAATATAAAATACTATAAAATAAAATAAAAAACAATTAATGTGTAAAATAAAAACTATATGCACTATATTAATGAATATAGTTTTATATAATGAAACTTTTCACAAAGAGGAAACATTAAGACCAAGAACCATTATGGATTTGTTAATTTTTTAATTAAATTCACTTGAAGAATGGAATATGAAATAGAATATTATATAATAATAATAAGTATAGAAACGTGATAAAATATTTCAAGAAGGTAGTTTATACATCACAGAAAAGAAAATAGGTTCTTAATATGATATTTTTTAATGAAATGAAAATAAAGGCAGAGAATCATTACAAATTTTGTAATAATTAAATAAAAACAAATTTATGAAGGAACTTAATTTGGAATTTCAAATACCCTGATATAAAAATTAATAATAATAATTTAATCCAAATCGGTAGTAATTACACTACAAAAAAATAAAAATAGTGCAAAACATGAAATTTTTACAAGGATTAGAAATTTAGATAAAGAATCCATTACCGGTATTTCAATTTTAATGGATGATCTCAATCATCATGTATAATAAAATAAGACTTAATAACCACATATTTAATAAACGTATACACATTTCTAACCTTTTATAATAATCTTTTATTTTGTTTTTTTATATAGTTATTAACTATTTTTAGTTACTATTGATCATCAGTGTTAATAAATTTTACTATACCTAATAAATTTTGGAATAATGATTCTAGATATCACCCTAAAGTAATGAGTTCATTATTGATATAATTTTAAAAGTATTGGATTTTTAGTTCTATTATTTATAATTTTTTAGGTTTATTTCCCTAGAATTTTAGGTAGTATTATCAAATATGAAATGGGTAACAAGATTTTTCTATAATTCATAATGAAAAAAGGTTGTATGTTAATAATTAAATAAACATTAATATTACATTTCCAAAAAATTAAAATTTATTTACATGTTAATATAATATTTTACTAGTATTACTAAATTTATATTGTTAAATAGGTTTTCCAAAATATATTTAAATAATGAAATGTTACTAATTATGCTAATTTCCAGTGGTTGGATTTTATAATACCCATTTATTATTAATAATATTTAAAAAGGTAAATTTTTATTTATAAAAAATTAATAATGTTATAAATATCATATTAATTTATTAAATCTCTTTTTAAAACTAGAAATGTAAACAATTTATGAGAAATTAAATAAGTCCTTCATAGAGGTAGTATCCCACATGTTACAAGAGTGCCATTTTAGCATTACAATAGATAGGAGGGACATAGAAAATTGTTATTCCATAAATGTAATAAAATTTATTATACTAAGTATAATTTTCTCAATGTATATGCATGTTAAAATATTTTTGGAGGAGGTGAAAGAAAAATTAAACTTGAATAAAACCGGTTTAAACATTTACAACTTCCTTTGATATCTTCCTTAAAACCACTCATTGAGTCAACTTAGATTTATCTTTCGGTGAAATAAAAACCTCTATGATATAAAAAAATTTAGAGGAGAGTTTTTTTTAGTTATTGTTTTTATCAAATATTATTTGGTTGTGTGGATAAGTGAGGTGGTGAAGGAATATTTTTATAGGTGAGAGGGGTAGAATTTTTGTAATATTAATTTCTTATTATAAAATGAAGATTTAATTCACATGGAAATTGGATATGACATGTTAAATAGTTGAAAATAGATATTG
The DNA here is from genome assembly GCA_963277665.1 of Viscum album. Lineage (NCBI taxonomy): Eukaryota > Viridiplantae > Streptophyta > Magnoliopsida > Santalales > Viscaceae > Viscum > Viscum album. The sequence goes on from OY728150.1 coordinate 663,615,380, forward strand.
TGAGGTTTATAAAGACTCCATAAAATTATTTAATTATAGTTTTTTATAATATTTTGTGTCCTTATTCCTTAATTTGACAATTTTAAGATATATAACCCTTACCATTGTGACTAATATTATCTTTGGATACATATTTTCATGAAAAATGATGAAAAGGAAATAGTTAAGTAATTTTAATTTTTTTTCCAAATTTAAAAACCTTATTGAATGATCAAGTTCTTATAGTTAGTAGAAATTAATTTCAATAAAATTAATCTTTAGACACAAAAAAAAGTTTTAAAAAAACCTCTTTTAATGCATAAAAATTAATTTATACCAAAGTAATGTATAATATTGATTGTTATGATATTTATTATTCTATTATTAAAAAATTGATTGTTATTTTAAATTTACATCAATCAAGAACCTAATATCACCTTTAAACCAATTACAACCCAAGAGTTTGTTATATATTTCTTTTAAAATATATTTGTCTCTTCTATGTCTTGTGATACATGAAACCCCTAGGCAAAATGAACTATAATATAGTATATCTTCATAATATAGTTGTTAAATTGGGGGGTATGATTAGGAATAACTTAATTGATAAAAATAGATGGTTTAACATGTATAAAATAAATTCATTAGTTATGAATTGAATATACATGTAAATATAAAGCATTTTAAAGTAAAATAATTGTTTTTCTAAAAAAACTATTTTTTATGAAGGAAATGTGTTTTTATTGAAATAAATTAAATTAATAACTATTTCTGAATTATTTTATTAAAATTTATAAATAAATTCAATCAAATTATCAATAATCAATATAATTTTTTTATAGTCATAAATAGGAATAAATCAAGTGTTATAACAAAATTATCTTTTTACCAAAAAGATGTTTCATCGCCTTTTATACAATTATTTTAAAATTTATTTTTAAAACTTTTAGATAATTTTTTCTCAAAAAAAGAATTTAACTTTTGAAATAAATATTCCAAATTTATTTTAAAGTGAATTTTTTATAATTTTCATAAATGATTAATTTTTTAATAAATAGTGAAACATATTGATTTTTATAAAAAAATATTTTCGTATATTGAATTTATAAAGATCAATTTTAATTTAAAATGGTTTTAAAGGTCAAATTATTTAGATAACATTATTATTAAGCTAATTTATTTCACTAAAATCAATTTTTTGTTAAATTATTATGTAAAAAATTATTTAAACATACGAAACATTTTTCTATGGGAAGCTATTTTTTCATCACGATTACAAGTTTAATTATAAATTTAACTCTACAAATTATATTAATGGAATTTCATAAAATAGATTAAAAATATTAAATTATAATAATTAATATTTCTTAATATTTTCATTTTAATTTTTTTCATAATCAACAGTTAAATAGAAAAAAATTATTTTCACGGTTAATATTTAGACAGGATTATCAGGGGGTAAACTAATAATATAATGGATGAAATATGATAAAAATTATATAATTTATATTTTTTGAACATATTTAAAATTATATAATTTTAGGTTTTTATCTAGTATATTTTTAATTAATTATTTTGAATAAAACATTTAATTATTTCATTCATTTCAAAAATTACTGGTGTGTCCTCCCCCTCTTAAAAAAGGACACCCCATCTTATCTCTTCTCTACATTCCAATATAATTTTAGTTTTCAAAATACCAACCAAAATAGATTCCAAACATCCATACACTTAACCTATATTCTATTTTTTGATTATAAAACCATACTAGTAAGTGTTTAGGTATAATCCCAAATATGTTTTCTTGAAAAGAGCTATAGTTCTTAACTGTGCCTTTTTGTGTTATTTATTGTGATATCTTCTTGAAATAATATTATGAATTAATAAAATAATAAAACTATAACCTTACATATAATGATATGTTATTATATTATTTTCATAACATATATCCATCTTATATTCAATCAAATTGGAATAAAAACTATCAATCATCTATACTGCATACTACCGCATCGTGAACCGATGTAATTCATTTTACATCACCTCCTTACACCACTCGATTTAATGATGGATTTAACATATATATTTATGATATTTAATAATTATACTTTTTTAATTATAATATCATTTCCACTTTCTTACCTTCCAAAATTTTGTAAGGCAATAATGTTGTTCTTTTGTACGTGTTGGAAACCTCTTCTATGAAGAGATGTGATAAATTCTCCATTTTAGTTTGTCATGGATATTAATATGGATATATTTAATGAATATATAGGATATATAAGATATAATAATGTTTCTTTAATGTTTAATTTCTATTTACCTCTATCTTGTTCCATCTATTAAAAAAGTAAAATAGCATCCAAGTATACATACAACCTACAATCTCCATGAATGGTGAAATTTATTTTTCTATCAATCACATTTGTGGAAGAAATTTTAACATTTCATGTTTTGAACAAAATGTAAATTCTAAATTACTTTCAATTTTTCATTAATGGTTAGTAAAATTCTTAATTTTTGACATAGAATTTATTTTTTAGAGTTACAACACTTGGATATGATATTTTTTATGGGATTTAAGGCCTAAGAGGTGTCTGAGATGTTTGGAAGAGTATTGGGAGCTCCAAAATAAAAAAAAGTACCTTGAAGGGAAGGAATGTGTGTGTGATTTTTTTAAATCATGAAGTCCTCTTTGAAAAAACATGTTTCCTCGTGCAAGTGTGAATATGGTGTTACACAATTTATTAAACTGTGTTCTTGAGGCTGCATGGCTATGATGGACCTCAGCAGTTTATTATAGAGGTGACTGGTATGGATTGAGAATGGTTCCTCTTACTATGTTCATATTCATACATAGTGTGGTGGTGATATAGTTCCAAAGGAATGGTTGGAACAATTTTTTCTTAACTATGTGAAAAAACTATACACGTTGGGGATCCTAGATAGAAAAATTCATGCAGTTGGTGCATGGTTTGGAAAACCGTTCAGCCAGACCCTGATCCTCATGAAATGGGTGGAAATGACCATTTTTATCTCCATCCTCTTAAAACCAAAACACCCCTTTTTCTCACTCATTTATATAATTCCAATAATACACTAAATCTTCCCTCTCCTCCACTTCTAGGACTCCATGTATCCCCCTTGTTTGAGCTTTGAATTAAACAATGTCAGGTGCATCAGAACAGTTATGATAATTTTATCTTTCATATTCCTTATTTTCATCATTTATCATGTAATTTTGTATTGTATTTCCATGCAAGATCATATGCCATATTTTCAGGTAGTTTTTTTTAATTTATTTGATTTTTCTAATTACATGTTGAATTAGAGGATGATAATGGATGATTTTGGCATACTAATAATGAGGTAGTTGGTATATACCTTTCCCATATAGTCTCCGTTTTTTATATCTTGTGTTGTATTGTCACATGATATACTTTTTGAGTTTTTTTCCTTAAATTCATATATTCATAAATTATATTTTAACTGAATATATTTGAACATGTTATGATATCCATATACAGGTTTAGAAGTTTTTAACCTTAAACCAAACCATATTTGAGTTGGGTTGGTTCTATAGTTTTAATCATTTCATCATTGGGGTGAGCTGAGCTCACTAACTATTATTAGTAGAAATATAAAAATTAAATGAATTCTTAAAATATAATTACCTCATATAAAAAAATAATTTATGAATTAATGTGGCATTAAAATGGAATAAATTGAAGTTGTGTAATAAAAGTGATAATCTCTTGGATTCTACTTAATTAGGTAATTGTTTAGTGAAGTTTCATAGAAAATAACATGGCCTTCAATTCAATCACTCATTTGAGAATTTAATAATTAATTGAATTTGATGAATTACATTGATAAAGAGCATGAAAACTAAAATGTACCATGGATCATTTTTTTAATTTTCTGAATTAAATTAATAAAAAGGAATATAAAATAACATGTAACACATATTTTACAACTGTTGTGTGGTTTGAATAATGAATTGGATGCGATGGGTTAGTTTTTAGAAAATGAATGGACAGTAACATGACCCTTTGATCCCCCTCATATTGAGTGATTTATGATAGATACATAATTATGGAACTGACATTTTTTTATGGCACCAACATCATGGTAAGTCACCAGATACCTAATATATGTTTAATTACTTAGAAAATAAACATGGATCTTGCTTTCATGGACCACCATGGATTTACTCCATGGGATCCTCCCAAGTCTACCCTAACATTTTATTGGATGATATCTATGGACTCATAGAGGATTCCCTCGTTAAAGTCCTTGGGTATTCTCCCATGTAGGTCTATATTATGCTATTTTTTATATAGATGAGATCTATGGACTCAAAGAGGAAACCTTGGTCAATGGACTTAGGTCTAGGCCCTCATAGATATGCTACATGACTATTCATTGTATGTTATAGTTCATTGATACATGAAATGCAGCAGTAGGTTATAGCTAAAACATGATTATTTAGTGTATGCCACAGCTGGCTGAAGTATGATATTCCTTCATAGTTCATACCTGATACATTACTCTATTATTTAGTAATTAATTATTATAGAATAATTTAATCACAATATGTATATCTTGATGGGGTTATATTTCATTATCATTAAAGCTTATTTACTATAATACCTACATAGTATTAAATCTTATATGCATGGACTAGATTTATTATAGACACATTTTTCAGTGGCCTAATTAGTATATCACTCACTATATTTGGTCTATGTATGGGTACTTGGATAGACCTCGTGGTTTTAGGTTTAGGATCAAGGATTATGATGTGTGTTTTTATTCTGGTATATAGTAGATTAAGAGCACATGAATAAGTCAATGCTCATGATATTCATTAAGACAGCCTTCAAGATATTTTCATTCATTTTTATTATATTCTATGCCTATTTATTTATTCTTTATAGCATGTTTATTCTAGGTTATAAATTTGTCTTCGGCCGGTTATCAGTTATTTATTTAATTTTTTTTGATTGTCTGTTGTTATTACATTGTAAAAACATTACTTGTAATTTATTATTATATATTTTTTATATATAAAGCGTGTATAGTCTCCCAATTATACCACCTTCAATCCCTAGCTACTAGCCAGTAGAATCTGGCATACAGGGAGCTGTGCTTGAGGCAATGTGGTGACCTGTCTAGTTACCATTATAGAGTGATTAAGGTCGAGATGTTAAAGACATTAAATATCAATATAATTAATATATATATGATATTTATATCACAATTAATATTTTTTAGGTTATGTAATCATGATGAATGTATAACAACCAAAACTATCAATGAAGAACTTACATGAAAAACAAAGAATTTAGCATCTGGAACATTGATTTTTATAATGAATTGTAAAAAAATAGTGATAAAAGGTTATATGTAAATCATATATGGTATGATATATATTATTATGGTTCCTTAATAGATATATAATAAATCCATGTTTATTATATATCAGTTTTAGAAATTTATGAGGGAAGTTAGACCTACAGTAAGGGTTTATTTCACAATCTCATCCTTATTCGGGATTGTTTACGTTTTAGTCTCTGTAGGGGGAATTATTTGATATTTATATCTAAAAAAAATATACGTTCCTATACTTAGGATATTTATATAAATTTCAATTTTTACCATTCATTTTCATCTATTTATGATCTTAAGATATTGAAATAATGTTTTTAAGGAAAATCGACTTAGTTTTTCTACATAGTCAGGAAACAAATTCATATAAATATTTTCCATAAAATGTAAAAAATAATTTTTTTGACATTATATAATTATTTATTAAATATTTTTTACCAATATTTTACTTTGTAAAGAATTTTTTAAATATAAACTTCTTGTTGTTTTCCAAACAAGGTACATTTTGAACTTTTTCCTAAAGTATGAAATGATTGTTTTTTACTAATATTGAATGAATGGAATTACTCATATTCATTATTTTTTAGATTCCTATATAAGTTTACAAGTTTCCTTTAAAATACAATTTTTTCTATATTATTTGGGAAAATATTTCAAACATTAAATAAGTGATTTAAAAGTGAAAAGGTTATTTTCATCCTGAAATTTCTAAAAATATTTTTATAGTATTTTAATATATGTACCATCCTTTATAGATTCATATTCTGAGGATATACTATAATGAAACCATCCACCATATTTCAATTGATGGTTTATAATTAGTTTAATTATGGATATTATTGATATTATGTTTGTTGGTTCTTCCAATATAGAGATTTATTGGTTTTTAGGGAATGTTGATTAAGTTGCATTCTTTATTCTTATAATTAATGCATTGTACTTATTATGTGATGGGTGGGAACCAGAATTACATATCCCATCGATTCATTGGTATGTATAAGGAGATATACTGGATTATGTATTTTTTCAATGCTTTTCCCATTTATGTAAGATGTTTTAGCATGAGTCATTGATTGTAAGTTTCATATATCCGGAATTATGAATTATATAATTATAAAGCCAGATATCGATGTCCATATGATTATTTTAATATTTATGATATCTATGGATAAGTTTCAACCTCATTTAATTCTTTTAATACCATTATATTATGATAATTTATTCTTTTCATATTATAAATTCATTATTATCTTTCAATATACAAAAACCATTATTTTGTTAGATCTATTAATACCCTCTAATTTAATGGCTAGATAATAATGGTCATTTTTAAATATTATTTTAATATATTATTGAGATTTCTTTAAACCTGGTGTTACATGCATCGGTAGATATCAATGAAATTAAATTTATTCTAAAAGAAATGTTATATAAATTCTTTCGGTTTTACAATTAATTATAATTAAATCCTTGGGTTTTTTATTTTTTTTTAAAAATCAAGTAGAAAAGCTTCATATAATGAAAATGTAATTGGGTTACAAGATTCGAAAGAAAATAATTTTACACTTATCTCTTTTGATAATAGGAAACATTTCACTGGGTATGATGAAATGATAAGTGAAAGTATCTCTAGAGGATTCCATATTTTCAAGGAAATCAGCATGTTGGTTGGGTTCATGGTATACATTTGTTATTATATAATGAATTGAAGTGATAGTGTCTATACAATTTATCCTTTTGGTAGTGAGTTTCCATTTAGGATGAATCTGACCAATTCTAACCTCTTAGAAAATGGTGAATGCATCACTTTCAAACCATATTTTATTCCAATTTATTTCATGATGAAATTCTACTGCCTTAATAAAACCCATCATCTCTGCCTCAAGAGTAATGGAATGAACCCAATATCCATGAACCCCTAAAAGTAAATCACCATTGTGATCTCTGAATGCTATACCATATCCTGTAGGCCCTGGATTTCCTCTCGAGGCACCATGTGAGTTACATTTGATCCATCCTATAAAAGGAGGTATCCAAATTGTTCTTCAATATAAAGTCATATGGCCGAGTTATAGTTATCTGAATATCTAAAAAATAAATTTTCAGGCATAACCTCATTTTTAATATATATATATATATATATATTAGTTATATATATTAAATATATATTTGTATATGTATATACCTTAATTAAATATATTTATACACTAATATTTGAAATAAATATTGTGGAGGTGATTAGCTTGATAGGTGTAACCAGTGGATGGAATTTATGTCCGCTTATGCAAGAAAACAAATCCTAGTATATGATTTATCCTTTAGAAAAAAATGACAAAAAATATTTAAAAAAATTAGGGTTGGAATATTACCTTCCTATAGGTCATTTTGTTCCCCCCCCCCCACTGATAGTGGGTATGGAAATTTTGTAGAATTTATCGATACTAGTAATTGGTTTATTAAAATTTGTCTTATATATATTACATGTTATGTCGCCCATTGGGTGACCCTAGATATGTTTGACCACATGGAGCATGTCTCTCCATAGACCCGAGAGTCCATCTGGGTCGACTAGACTCATGTTGGGCTAGCTCCGGTTCTACCTGACCCTCATAGACCTTTTATCTCCACAAAATATTAAGGAGATTAAAAATACATGGGGTGTCTGAAAAATTACCGTATAAATTTCAAAATAAATTTATGATTATTTTGAATTTAAAAAAAATATATTCTTCTATAGGTGGATTTTATTTTTCAAATTTAAATTGGGTAATTCAATTTAAATTAATATTAAATTCCTTTGAGTAATATACTTTTCGAATTAAATTTTATTTTGGAATGTTATTATATTTCTTGTAATCTTGAGCATAAACTAACCAATGTTTTTTTCTATTTATTTATTTATTTATTTATTTCGTAAATGTATATATAATTAATGCAATAATTTTTAAAATAAATGATGATACATGTTTTCTTCCTCACCTAATTATATGTATATGGGAATGTGTCTCCTTTATTTCTCATAACTATCCGTATCACACATTATTTAAACCCCTCTACTTATGAGTGAGTATTTATATATAATGTTTTGGTAAAAATAAAACACAGTTTTCTATGAGATTTCACGAAATATCATATATGATATGAATTTAATGCATAGGGTGATTACTAAAACATGAGTTAGATTTGAATCATAGATAAATACCCAGGGTACCTATTGATCTATAAATCACTTGATAGATCAACCATTAGAGAAATGTCATGATCAATTTTTTTTTCTTTCTTTCTTTATTCAGGGTTTGTTCTTTTTTGATTGTGCGATTTAGATTGATCACAAAAAAATAAAGAAAAAACATCCATAAATTTATTTAACATATGGATTTAATTTTTTGTATTTAATAACGGATATGATATAAGAGTATTCACATAGAAAATAATAATAAATATAAATTGACTTTAATTTTCATGAAAACTATGAAACCCATAAAATAAATTTTTTTTGTCATTTATGGATTTAATAAATTAAATTTACGAAAAAAATGCTTCTTTGAGGTTCCCTCCATACCTAATTCGGGTTTCATCTTACTACTTGGGAGATCTTATATATGTTTTTAGTCGACTTCAATAAATTTGGGAGAAAATAAGTAGTCATAGATAACTTTTTTTATCTTTAAAGGAAATTCATTGAGGAATTCCAGGTTATACTACATTGATGATGATACTTTTCTCAACCGATAAAAATATACAAGTTAATGTGGATGAACATCAAAAATCCAACATTTAAACTCTATTATTAGTATAGGATTCCTATCATGTACTCTTATAAGAGGTTTTAAGGACCTCTGCATGTATACTAATCAAACAACATAGTATTTTCATTTTATTAGTTGAACAATAATATAATTTGATAAAGAATGGGAGACATTTATGATTATTAAATCTATAATTTATAATTATAGGGAATCAAAATAAAATTACTATTATCCTAAATATGTAATTTCTATAAAAATGGAATGAATTAATATGTTTAATCCTTGTTAACGTATATGTATTAATTAATACTAATTTTCAATATTTTTATAGGTGATTGTTCATGGTACTATGATATTAAAGAAAAATTTGTTTCCCACTTCCCAATTATCTCTTAGGCCACATTGGTAAGTATGTAACAATGAATAGGAAACTTGTATGGAAAGTAAAGATGAAACATATTATACTTACATCCTAATTATAACATTATATTCCAATGAGTTGTAAATGAAACATCTAGAAATGGATGGTTATACTATGTTATCTCATATTCAATAACATAGTCAGGACAAAGTGATGCCTAAAATGAATAAGGTTATTCTTACATTGGAAATGTGTGAATTTAAATATGAATTAATATTGAACCGAAATATTTTAATATATCTCATTAACTAATCCTTATCAACCAATTACATTAGTTTTATTTACGATTATAAAATAAGCAGTATGGAAAAAAACACTTCAATGACTTTTGGGTAAGGTTCACTAAGATAACAAAGAATATAATTAATATGAAACATTTAGTTCTTATGGTGAAATACATAAAATAATATGTGGAAACATTCATGACTATTTCTATGATTGGGGATATTTTACATTGAATTTCTTAATAACCATTGGGGAAGTGAGATTTAATTTACTAAAGTCTAACTACTTTTCATGTGGAAAGAAAATTCCCTAGAATATAAAATACAATGAGATTGTGAAGAACCCAAAAAAGGCTTCAACATCTTTAATATTCATCATCAAATTTAATTTTTATATTTTACTTCTTTAGAACTAAATAATATATGTATGTCAAAAATTAGTGTTCAAATACATTAAGGAATAATATTTAGAAACATTACTCAGTGTTAGGGGAATTTTCTATGTAGAAGATAATGGGTAGATCTAATGTCAATATTAAGAAACATAGAACTTATATTTTCCTAGTACATTGATTTTGATGGAAAATATAAAATTTTATTCCAAAAAACACATTTATTGCATTACTGAGAACACACACACAAAATTCAACCTTCCCCAAACTCAACCATTTTGGATATCATAATGAATTTATAGACAAAATTAAAGGAGGATGAATCTTTTACCCAGTATAAACAGAAAGCAATGGAGGTTACCTCCATTTATAGATCATCATTAATGAGATCCTAGAAGTGATATGCTATCTTGTCCCTTTTTTTTGAAAAACATGTACTATTAATGATGAAGATCCGCAGCCGTACATAAGCAGAGCCATGAAGGGAAATTGTCTAGCCATAGATGGTTAACATCAAAGGGGCCTGAGGCCGCAAGTTAGTGGGCTGCATTTTTTCCTTCCCTTTTGGTGAACGAGAAGGTGTAGGAAGAGAAGCCATGGAAAAGTGAGCAGATTCTCTTTATGATGAGGCCAAACGGCTGGAGTCCGGCATCATAGTGGTTAATAGCTTTGATAACAGTAAGGTATTCAGACTCAATGATGATATCAGCCCATCCACATTCTAAAGAGAGTGTCATCCCCGCAAGGATAACAAAGGCTTCTGAAACTATAGGTTCCCATAGGGCTTGATGTAATTCATATTTTTCTGTAATGATCTTCCCTAGATGATTATGAGCTAGAAGACCGAGAGCAACTGGCCCATCTTTGGGAAGAGAAGCGTCCAAGTTAAGCTTAAACCTCCCTTCCGTTGGGGGGGGGGGGTCCATTGAGGGGGGAAATAGGGGGTAACACCCGACATACAGTGTCCTTTGTGGTCCTTCTAGCCCTACATCCATGAAATTTCTCATTCAATCCATAATTCAGGGGTTTTATAGACTTGGTGGAAAACAGAATCATTGCGCCGAACCCAAATGATCATAGCTAGGGTGTAAAGAAAAACACCAATAGATGATGAAAGAGAGGAGAACCAACGCATCAGAAGATCGGGGAGGTCGGATGCGGTGTCCAGGGAGACCTCTGAAGCCGGGCGCCATTTAATCCAAATTTCCTTAGCTCTGGGGCAGTTAATGATGGCGTGCCAAGGAGTTTCTGGTATATTCGGGCAAAAAGGGTAGGACCCGACACTGGCCATATGATGAAAGGTGAGAAGGCTCATTGTAGGGAGGGTTCCCATGCAGACCTGCCACCAGAAATGGCGGATTTTTGGGGGGACATTGAGCTTCCAAACTACATTCCATGGTCTCTCGTCATGGTCAAGAGAGTGGATTCCAAGAGCAAGTCTATACCCAGATCTCACTGAGTAATCGCCTGAGGAATAATTGGTCCAGAAAATATGGGCGGGGCCTGCATCAGGGACCCATGAGATACTGAGGATAATTCTTAGGTCTCCTTCGTTAAACCAATCATGGATCTTTTCCACACACCACCCCAAGCCCTGGTCTGAAAGGATGCAATCAATAGTGGCGTCTTCAAGACCTGGTTGGATGGGGATGTGGCCCTCACACCATCCTTATCAATAAGAAATGGGTCTATCTAGATGTTGACAGATGAGCCATTTCCAATCCTCCAGCCCAACCCTTTTTCCAGAAGATTACGGGCCCCCCAAATACTTCTCCAGAGGAAGCTTGGTTGGGGGCCAAGGGAGGATCCAAGGAAGTCCATGTGGGGGAAGTATTTAGCATGGAGTACCAGTGCACAGAGAGATTATGGGAAGTTAATAAGGCGTAACCCTTGCGTGGCTAATAGATCATCACTGAACAAGAGAAGATTCCGGAATCCCATCCCTCCCTCCGCCTTGGGTTTGCAGAGTTTCTTTCATTCTAGCCAGTGAGGTCGATTCCTTCCCCCATTTTTCCCCCAGTAGAAGTTGGCAGTATGTGAATGGATCAGATTGAAAATAGACACCGGGATATTAAACATGTACATAATGTAGCTGGGGATAGACTTAATGTCATATTTAATGAGGGTTCCTTTGCCAGCGTTGGAGATACATTTTGGGGTCCAGCCTTGGATTTTTTTCTCAATTCTTTCCACCAGAGAAGAAAAAATATCATTTTTGGACCGGCCAATCATCGTAGTGAGCCCAAGATACTTCTGGTGTTTATTGACCATATGCATTCCTATAGAAGCACAAATCTCATCTCTCTTGGCCGGAGGGACCCCTGCGCTGAATGAGATTTCAGATTTTCCATGGTTGATAGACCATCCAGATGCCCATTCATACTGCTGGATCGCATGGCTAATCACCTGACATTCGTCGATGGTTGCTCTGGAGAAAAGGAGGTAGTCGTCGGCGAAGAACAAATGCGACACTTGTGGGCTCTCACGATAGACTTTTTCTCCATGAAGAGACATAGCGACAACACCCCTGTAAATAAGGTTAGAGAAAACATCAGCCACCAAGATGAAGAGAAAGGTGGAGAGGGGGTCTCCCTGCCGCAGACCACAGGTTGTGGTGAATCATATGGTGAGCTATCCATTGACCTTGATTCTAAATGAGATGGTCGAAATGCAGTGCATGACAATATCTATCCATTTTGTGCAGAACCCCATTCTCAGCATCACAACTCTTAGGAACTGCCATTCCACTTTATCATAGGCTTTGGTCATATCCAACTTCCAGGCCATGGTTCCTCTTTTCGCAGTGGAGTGCATTTTCATCGATTGGAACACTTCATGTGTCACAATTACATTGATAGTAATCAGCCTCTTGGCCATGAAGGCGCTCTGGTTTTCAGATATAATAACAGGAAGCCAAGGGCATAGCTAATTGACAAGGATTTTTGAGAATATCTTATAAGATACATTGCAGAGGCTGATATTTCGAAAATCAGGGATTGCCTGGGGTTTCATTATATTAGGAATGAGGACGAGGGTAGTTTCGTTGATGGAGGAAATTCTTGTATTCCATGCCCAAATATTTTTTACCATTTCGCAGATGTCAGGGCCGATGATATGCCAGTATTTTTTGAAAAAAAATCATGAAAACCATCCAGCCCTGGGGCCTTAGTGGGGTGGATATGTATCAAAGACATGTGAATCTCCTCATTCGTCACATATTTTGAAAGCTTCTGGTTTATCTCGTCGGTGATCAAAGGTCTGATGCAATCTTCCACTTCAGCAGACGTGAATGGATTCCTTCTTGAGAAGATGTTTTTGAAAAAGACTAACAAAGATTCATGAATGCCATCAGTGTTAGAAAAATTTCTTCCGTCGGGTCGAGTTAGGCTCCTGATATATTTTTTTCGACACCTAGCTGATTCTTTCATATGGAAATACCTTGTATTAGCGTCGCACTCCTTGATGTGGGTGTCTTGCGCCTGCATGGCCCAGAAGCTTTTCTTAACACGAAGGGCCCCGTCCAGTTCTCTTTGAGTGGCCCCATTCCTGGAGATGTTTCCATTGGATGGGGGGAGCCTGAGTAAGTGGTGTAACATCTTTTCGAGGACCTCACAATGCCTATCAGGATGATGTAATTTCTTGTTGCTCCAAGATCTCAGACCGGAAGCAACCTGTTGAAGATTGAGGCCAAAATCCTCGTGAGTACTCCTCCAATATGATCAGACCACATCCTCGCAATCCTGGTATTTTGACAAGAAGGTCTCAAATCTGAAGGGTCTGCGGTGTTTTCTATTTCGTTCGCCTTGTATGCACTCAATGAAAATTGGGCAATGATCTGAAAAGTTAAGGGCCATGTGGCCAATATGAAACATGTTGAAAAGATTAATCTAGTCAGTAGAGCCTAGAAATCTATTGAGACACTCAGTAATGTGGGTTCCTTCAGTATTGCTGCGGAACCATGTTAAGGGATTACCTGTGTACCCCAAATCAACCAGGTTCGACCTGTTGACTGTGTCCTTGAAGTTTGACATTGAGGCTGAGTGACGAGTGATTCTTCCTTTCTTTTGCGTATGGAACATGATCTCGTTGAAGTCACCTTCGAAAAGAATCAGGCAAGGTTACTCCTATCGCATCTTGGAAAGGAGGTCCCACGACTTCACCTTATCAGAGTGAGATGGCCAGCTATAGAATCCCACAAAGGTCCAGGGTGGGTGGGAATTATATTGTACAGTCACAGCCACATGGTGCATGGAGAAGGACAAGATTTTAATGTCAAAATTGAATTTCCATACGAGATATAGGCCCCCAGAGTGGCCTTGTCCGGGCACCGAAAAAAAGCCTTGGAAACCACACTTCGAAGCAATACCATTTGTGTCCTTGTCTTCAAATATGGTTTTGGATAGTAAAACCATATCAGGGCGTCTTTGAGCGCAATTGCACTGAAGCCTGTGAACTGTTCATGGGTTGCTAAGCCCATGACAGTTCTAGAATAACACGATAATTGCTCTAGGCGGGGCTGGGTCTCGCCCGCAGCAGCCTTTGGTTCTTCCTGACTTGTTTCTTTACTTGTCATTTTCCCTCATTTTGTGGGGTCTCTCCCTGAAAGATATGTTTCATTTTGTCTTTTCCTGACCCCGAGGATAGGGTCTTCCCCGGGACCCTCACTTCCTCCATGTTGTACCCTTTTCCCTATGCGACGGGTGATTGGGCCCAGCATTGGAGTTTTGGTCATTCCATGGGCCTCCATTGGTGTTAAGACTATTACGGGCGATTGTGGACCTACATCCAGATCTGGTGGTTCGGAGTTCATCGGCATTAACATTGTGAATTGCCTTGGTGGTTCTTTTTTGCTTCGTCGCTAGCCTTTTGTGTTATTGAGGTTTGTCCTTTGTGGGGTTCGAATGAAATCATGCTTCACGCCTAGTGGGGTAGTCCGCATTAGGAAACTCCAGTGGACCAAGAATAATGAATTTTCCATGTGTGGGTTCCTCCTAACTTGTATGTGCCACCGTGAGATGGTCACGGTCCTTTTGTTTTTCCGTCTCAGGGATGAAAGCATATTTGTTTGTTTTGGTATGGAGCCAAGGTCCATATTGTAGAGTTATGTTACCTGATCTACAATTATGCTTTATGGTGCACATTCTTTCCAGATGGCCAAGGCGACTGAAGAAAAAGTAAAAGATTGGGAGTTTCTCAAACTCGGATGATTTCCAGGTGTTGGAATCATCAGTTTTCCGGAACATTCCTTTCATTAGGGGCTATGACTCCTCAATTGCTTCCTTAATCCAGACCTCGGGGCCCCATTGTATTAGGTCTGAGCAATACCATTCCAAAAAAGTGGCCTACCGTGTTCCCAATTTCAAAAATTATGCAATACGTTCTTGCATGGAAGGGGATCCCTTTAATTCGAATCTAGAAGGGGGAGCGGGTTAACCTCACTTGCTGGATGTCATCACCCACTTTGAATTCTTCCATGAGGAGGAGTTTATTATCAAAGGACCACAGTCTACCACGCAAAATTTTATCCCTATCTCTCTCATTAAAGATATCGAATATGATGCGATTAATCCTCGCTTCCCGAGTAGCCACACCTTCCTCAAGATTCCAGATGTTCTCGACGGTGTTTTTGAGTGCCCCCTGGTTAGCCGAAAAGTTTTCAATGAACATTCCCACAACGAGCAACGACAATTTTTTTTCCAAGAGTGGGTCTTCATTTCTCCGTGCTTCGATCACCGCTTTTTCTTTGTCTATAAGGGAGATCCTATTCAATTGTTTAACTAATTCAGCCTCCATGGAACTAATCAGCAGGTGGGTTCTCAATCCTCCATGATGGCCGTCACCCTTGCAGATCCCAAACTACCAGAACTTCAAAAAAAAACCCAGTCCAACGGGATGGTCTCTGGAAAGGAAGGCACTTCGCGGAGCAACATCACCGGCAGGCCCTCGTGGCTTCACCATGCCTCAGACCTTCTCTGCCCTTAGATTCCGGAATTTCGCGACTCATCCACTTCGTGAATACATGTCCAGAGCCAGAACCATGCACTCGTATAACGCCACACACCCCTTCGGCAAGAGCTTCGCCAAACGAACACCGCATGGAAGCCCACCATTTCCGCAGACCTTTGTGAAAGGTTCTTCGCGAACATGACCTCTTCGCCGAAAATGATTCGCGAGCGCAGCCTCTTCGCGGAAAAGCTTTGCAAAAAACAATCCATTCGCAGCCGAAGCTTCGCGAACACCCCCTATTTCTGGTAGAATCTTCACAAACACAAACCCTTCGCAGCAGACGCTTTGCCAACACAATCTCTTCGCGGCAGACGCTTCGCGATCACACCTCTTTGCAAATCCAGCCACAACACGGAGGAACCACACACACCCCAGTAAAACGGAACCCACCCCAGCCGCCACCTATCTTTGCTAACCGGAGACGAATGTCAGAAGGATGTGTGGAAAATTGAGCACAGAAACATAGACCCACAACTGGAAGGGATCCGAGAATGAAAAAAAACTCCTCCAAAGTCAGTGAGGGAAAAGACAGAGGACTCTCAGATCCATGGAAAAGGTCAATCTTGCAGAGAGTGTGAACAAGAGCCATCCTCCACATGCAGATCTGACGTCGGCAAAGGATGCCTTCGTCGGGAAGGAATTCCGGTCCCCTTAGTAGTCTGTGGCTATTCCAAAAGGCGATGAAAATAGGGACAAGAAGCTACATCCCTCCGAGGCACAAAGGGGGAACTGAGAACAGGCGGAGCCCCAAAGGAAACGAGACCAGTTCCGCACTGTGAAGGGATAAGGAGCAGTTCAGAAGAAAGGGGAAACGACGGTCTGCCACCACCAAGCTGAGGGAGGACCGGCGTCCCGCAGATCTGAAGAGGGAACTGAGGGGGGTGGGGGCCGCCTTTTACCAATATAGATTCTTTTCTCATTATGGAGATCAACGTGGAGACTCCATTAAAACATCATATATTCCTCCTCTGTTGGAAAATTTATGTTGAAGGAATCCTAAAATGTATCTTATTTTGAGTGTATAATAATACCCCCATGTATTTATTTTTTAACTACCTCCATTCCAACATCCTCTTATCCACCAACAGTTAACTCAATTCCGAATGAATATTTTGAATCCACCATCATACACATTATGGAGCTACTATCCAAACAGAAGGAGTTGGAATATGTTCACCCTACAAAACCAACTCTGGGGAAACTCCACATTAATGTTTTGATTCCACAAACCTTACCTCTACCTTGGTATTCTTATATTTTCCCACTAATCTGGTGGCCATCCATTTCGTTACCTTTGAGTAGTCATTCCATTCCCTTGTATTTTTCCCCTTGTTGATTGGAATATTTCCAAAAATAATAATTATGTTTCTTCCCATTTTTCAATCCATACATGATGTTAATTATAACTTGGTTATCCTTATCATAGTCTGAAGATACTTGTGATTTTGTTTCAGTGTCCCTTATATCATAATCTACTTGGATCCTTGACCCAGTCTACTTCATTTTCCTTTTTGGAATAAATATTTTCCATCCATCATTATCTCCATTCTCTGCATCTTTCCCATTTGGAGTAGTGGATTGATTTTTTAATTTAATATATATATGTAGGGTGTTCCCATGGTTCATAAGACCTCCACACCTGATAAACTATTAAATTCTATCCAAGTAATTCCATTCAGGAAGAAAGAAGCTTTGAATCGGCCCCAATTTTATAGGAAGCACACCCAAAAGATTGAAAATAAAAAACCTTCCCTATACCCCCACCTATAACATTGAAAGTATACATATTCTCATTATCCATATCATGTGAAAACGAAAGGACACCATCTAAGGGTCTTGTACCTCTCTCTTCTATGATTTGGTCAGCCATCTTAGAATGATCAAGGTCACACCACAAGCAAGAAAAAACATCTACAACCCTCAGTTTCGGTTACTGAGGTTAAAAATATTTCCCTTGATAACTAATATATTAGAAGAATTTGAACCCTAATATTATAGTAGGGATCCCCATACTTAATTATTTCTTTAATTTATAAGTATCATGGACAAGGAGGCCATATATCTAATAGAAAGAGACCCAAGATTAATATTGAATAGATACTTCTAACACAGTTCCCCTTCAATCTAAATGTAGATGACATCTAGTGGAGGCTAAGATATGTCATTTTATATATAACAATAAGGAGAAATTGGATAAAAAGTGAAATGGGTATGATTATTATCACATGGAAAACACCACACCATGTTTCCAATCAGACAAAGAGTTTCCATGTTCTATAATGAAAGAGGATGTCCAGGAAGGTGGACCCAAAATGTGGAAGAAGAAAGATCCCATTTCATGTGGAAATACAATGACCATCAGAAATGTAAGAATTGAAATCCATAAAGAGAGCAAAGAGAATATTCCAAACCTATCAAATGTTTTCCTTGATGGGAAAATCTAATAGAATAAATCCACCGAGGATAGATTCATCATTGAATAGGGAGTAGAGAATTTTATGTGGATATCATAATAGATGTAACAACATCTTTACAATACTAAAATTTAAGGGAGACATTCAGTTTGGTGGAGCTGGGTAGATGGCTTGATATTTTATGGGGGTGAAATTCGAATGCTGAGAGACTGAAGGGTCCAACGGGGATCTCCACCCTCCATGAGGTGGGCGTCGGTGAAGCGACCATGTAGCCTACACCATCATCAGGGAAGCAGAATCAGGATTTGATCACTATTTCTATTTGATCTCTAGGAATATAAGAGACCACCTAGTATATTGATTCTAGTAAATCTATTATTTATTATGACAAAAAAATTTATAAAATGTGTCTATATGATATAATGAGACATTATTTCATTATTGAATTAATTTTTCTTAGGTATCATATTAAACTGTTAATTAAGTAATACTTAAATCATTGACAATAAATGATGAATATAAAATATAAGTATTATCCATACTTACCTGTGGAAAGATAAATATTTT
The DNA here is from genome assembly GCA_963277665.1 of Viscum album. Taxonomy (NCBI): domain Eukaryota; kingdom Viridiplantae; phylum Streptophyta; class Magnoliopsida; order Santalales; family Viscaceae; genus Viscum; species Viscum album. The sequence goes on from OY728150.1 coordinate 663,634,523, forward strand.
TAAAGTAAAATTAAAATTAGTTGAAAATCATATACTCAATACAATGTATTTATTGTCTATTGCTATAAAACATATGTATTATCGACATAGTAACATATAATGTTATGAATGAAGGTAAAATTTGAAATATAGTTTAACTACATAGATTCTAGAGATAGTTTAGCTTAACCACATGAACCATTCTATGGAGAAGATTGGTTAAATATTAAATACACTACATGATTTGTTTAAGAGTTAATGAATATAAAAGTGATGTATGGAACATGTTGTGTTATGTGATATAAGTTTTTTCAGGACCATGATATTAAGAATATCATAACCTTGCATTCCTCATTCCTAAAATTATAGAGTGTATTTACTGTTAAATTAAAATTTCTTTATACAAATTATATCCATTATTTTAGTAAAAGGGGGGTCGGTGATTGTTCATAAAAACATTAATTGATCCTCAAAATATATAGTGAATATATTTCTAAACCCATATTTCATTATACACATCATAACCATGACCTATATATTAGTAGATTCAATTATAATACTTATGTGTCATGTAAATTATTTTAATATATTTTGATGATTTTTTATCAAATAAATACATTTACCCATAACTATTCCAAATATAATTAAAATTGGATACTATATAAATAATAATACAAAATAAAACCATTATGTCACAAAAAAAGGTTTTTAGATACAAATATTTTGTTAAGGATAGGTTATAAGCAAACATAAATCATGAAAAAATATATTAATATTTTATTCAAAATATTATATATATTATTACATTAATACATATGATATAAAATTTATCCTAAATTGGAAGAATATATTTATATAAATGGTTCTAGATCTGTATTTAAAATAGTGGGATCTTCATTAACATTGAGAAATTCAAGACACAACATACACAATTATTTATCATAGGAATAGGTTCTATAAGAGAATATAGATAAGTGAATGGTATACTAAATCATACTATGATAGAAAGATAAAATCAATGTGATCTAGTTTTATTATCACCGTATCTTGTTGATATATTATTAATGAAAATAATGATTCTTAATCTTATACGGAATAATAAAAAGGAAATAATCTATAATTGAGAACATTATCTGCATTATGTAAAAATTATTCTATATAGAAAAATCAAGTATACTTTTTTTTAGTTTTATGATTTTTGTTAAAGTATTTATTAGTATTTAAGAACATATACATGGGTGGTAAAAGCATGGTACCAATGAGGATTGATTGGTAATACCACGTTTTCCCGATTAAAACCATTAGAATTAAATTCCCATAGAAACATTCCTCAATATTTATATTTTCAATTAGATATTTAGATGGACTTTATTGAAGGAGAGCTTGAGGAGGATGTTTGTACAATATCAACAAAAAGGGATAGTGAACCCATAATGTTCCAATATTGAATATAAGTTATATAGATCCACTTATATATTAATACAAGCATTATTGTTGTATAAAAAAATTCGAGACGAAAATTTGCACCCTTTGAAAATATGTTATTTAGAGTTCCCTAGTTTTCAAAATAACTTATGTTTATTACATATGAAAAATTAGTATTTAAGATTAAATTGAATAAATCACTCTAATGATAGACTTAAGTTATTATACTAAGTTCAATGGAACAAGATCTGTTGAGGTAGGTCAATGGGTTTCTCAAAAGAAGTCAATGTATATATACAAAAAAAGTATTAAAAATATAAGTTTGAAACATTTTAGAGAGAATTATTATCAATGTAACAAGGAAAAATCCCTCAAAGGAGAAATTTATAATATATTAGAGGATATTGAGATGCTACGTAGAACTTTGTATAATACATCAATGAATTTTTCAAATATTTATTGTTATATACACTATATGATATTTCAAGCACATACATTATTGTAGGAAAATTTCATATAAATCAAGGAGAACTCCATGGGAAGAAATTAGATCAAACAAACAGTACATGAGAATGTTAAATGAATATAAGCATTTTATATAGAGAAGAAGGATAACTATTTTTCATAGGGGACCCAAAATAGTCTCCTAATGGATCAATTGGGTCCAACATCATCATTTTTCTATGATAATGAGCATGAGTTTCTCATTACATTTAGTGGATTTTATATCTAAAAATAATGAGTATATTAAGGCTTCTGATGTTGTTTCGCACGGATTTCGGGGATGACCTCCTGGACGGGAGATTCAAAACGTTCCGATCGGTTTCTAGCGGTTTTGTTCATAGAACTGGAAACATCCAATGATTCCACATCCGTTTGGACCTACTTTCCAAAGGTAGGCACTCATTAGCTTGTGGACTGATGAGGCTTAGGAATTTGCATTAGTCGAGAGGATGGGAGGTCGGACTCATCACACCTTTTTGAGGGGAATTATTGTCTACTCCGGGACTCTCTTTATATATTTAAGTTTTGTTCGTGAATCCTTATTACATTACCAAGTATAAAATGTGCTTTCCTTTAGTTTTAACAATCAATGATTAAATGTGCAAGAAATTTAGAGAATCTTTTATATGTATTTGAGGTTCTTCATCAATAGAGAATCATCTATATCTGTTTAGATATTCTTGGTCAATGGTATCCTTCAAAACATTTATATAAAAGTCTCTTGGTCATTATGATGACCAGGCTGGTTTTAAAGCCACTCAGTGGGGAACTTGAAGTTTATCGTCATTCAGAAGGACAGGGATTATTTCAAATTTGGGATCGAACCCATAAATGGGCTACCTACGTATCCTTTGTCTTGGAAAAGGAATCAGAACCCACGTAGTTCGAGTAAGGGTATGATGTTTATGATTGATGGCTCAAAGCAGGATGTCACAATTACTTTTACACTCTAAGCTCACGTGAGTCATGAACGGTGTGAGAAACAAGAGGTATTAGTAAAATTTTGACAATTTTTCCATGAAAAGATGCAATCATAAGAAATGGTTTGGGGCTTATGTATGTATGACTGCCCAGATAGATGAAGGTTTAGGATTTACTTTTAGGGATAAAATCCATGAACAGGGTCCATAAAGGTATATGTGCTTCATGGAGATTTGAATACTCTAATCTTGGGGCTTACTCCTAAGGAGGATGCCCAAGTTAGGAGGGGACTTATGATTGGGTTTTACTCCTAAAAAGGAAACCCAAATCAAGGGTAAATTAGGACTGGTTAAAGAGAAATTAGGGGACTTGGGGCTTATTCCTGAAAAGGATGCCCATATTAAAGGATTGTGATTGAGGCTTACTCCTGAGGAGGATGCCCAAGTAAAGGAATTAAGGTTTCGGGCTTACTCCTGAGGAGGATGCGCAAGTTTGGGAACTTTAAGAATTTGGGTCTTACTCCTGAGGAAGATGCCCAGATTAAAGGACTTATAACTGGGGGTTATTCCTAAAAAGGAGACCCAGGTTAAGGATTCTCTCATCATAAAGGATGAGTTTGAATGAATGAACTCTCCATATTTAGTGACATAAGGATATTTAAATCACTAGGTTTTGAGAGATATTCCACATAAGGAAGTCAAATCAAGAAATCATGCCATAAATGTCTTTGAAGAGTGTCTTGAAGACTAAATCTTGAAAAGGAAAGGTGTGATGGCTTAAGAGGGGTAAAATGGGCAAGATGGGCACCCAAAAAAGGTAGGGGCGCACAAGTCTTGAAAGGCGCGCAAGTATTGCGGCGGCGCGCAAGTATTGGTTGCGCAGGTAAACTTGCGCGACATGAGGGGTACTTGCGCGATTCTCAAACATCATTAGAATATTTGAGAGACTCTTTATAAATCCCTTTAGAATCCTCTTGAGGTTCTTCCAAAAAAGGGACGCGCGAGTTCTATTGAAGGAATAAGGCGGCGCGCAAGTGTTGATGAGTTTCAACACTTAGGCCTTCCTTCTTCTCTTTAAATCTTCCGTTCTAGGTAAGAAATTACCTTTATAAGTGTACCGGAAGCTTTGAGAAGATACTTGGGCGTCGGGAGCTTCAATCCGAGTTTTTGGAAAAAGATCCTCTCGAATGGGGGGCCCACAGGGTCTATTTATAGGCAAAAGAAGGCCCTGGGCGGTTACCGGGCGATTACCACTTAGGTCGCGCAAGTCACTTGCACGACCATAAGGCGTTGCGCAAGTACTTGCACGACCACTAGGCGGCGCGCAAGTGTACTTGCGCGACCATGAGGGAACTTGCGCGACCTATGGGCAATGTTCTCCTTGTTCATCCCTTTGTCGATTTTTGATGTTTCTTCAAAGGATGAATCACTTTTTTCTTAGATATTCCCCTTTTCCGATCTTTATATTCTGTGACGAAAGGAGTGTCAACAAAAGTCCCCCCTCAGAGTTGTATCTGGAGAGAAATGAGGATTTGACTCTGAGGAAATCAAAGACATCCAAAGGAAAAGGTGGTTTCCAAGTCTTCAGTGCGCAGAAGGCAGCGCACAAGTGTGCTGGAACTTGACTTTTATTCAGAGTTCCTTTTTCATTTGTGGGCAGTTTAAAGTCATGCATGTCGGACATAAAGGGGCTAATGTTTAAGGTCGAAATAGCTTTGACCGAAATAGATTAGAATTGACACAATTACTTGAAAGTTCATCTGAAAACATACTACCATACTGAAGTATGAGGGAAAATATGTAAACTATGGTTTAAGAATATTTGAATCCGAGGAATGATATGAAAAAGAGCTAAAAGGCATTAGAAGAAGTAGTTTCCAAGAATGAAGTTACTATTATTTAAAAAACCCGTTAGGGGGTTGAAATATGCAGGGCCACCTAAGGGCATTGGCTGCATGGTTAAATAAATAGCATCTTTCGGCTGACAAGTCTGTTATGTGGACTGTTTATGCAAGGCCACCTATGGGCACGTGCTGCATAGTCAGGCAAAAGAACTCCCAGAAATTTAATTTCCTAGTGCTAAAAGCCAGTGGAAGTTTATGGAGATTCAAATTTTCTAAAGTATAGAGTTTTTTGTATGGAAAGAGGTACTTGAATATGGAGAAGATATTTCCAGACAAGATTATCGAAGAACTGGATGAATATCACTCCTACGAAGGTCTGACCCAAACGTAGAGAAGAAGAATAAACCATAGACTTGAATACTTTCAGATCATGAAAAAGGATATGGGACAAATATGTTAAGGATGGCTATTTTTTGTGGATCCCTACATACTGTCATTTAAGACAAATAAGGACAAAAGAGGCATTCTTCCCAAGAATGAAGTTACCATCATTTAACAAACCCGTTAGGGGGTTGAAATATGCAGGGCCACCTAAGGGAACTGGCTGCATGGTCAAATAAATACCATCTTTCGGCTGACAAGTCTATTATGTGGACTATTTATGCAAGGCCACCTATGGGCACGTGCTACATAGTCAGGCAAAAGAATTCTCAGAAGTTTGACATTTTTGTGATTAGAAGTCATGAAAAGGGTTATGAAGATCTGAAAATATTTAAGGTTAGGATTATAACACATAAAGATGGGTATTGTCCAATGTATATAGAGATACATAGGTCAATGATAACCATTATCACGTTGTGGCTGGGTCCTGAATTGAAATTTTGGACTTCACTACGTATCTCATAAGAATGAGAATCAAGTCATATGTAGTTCTTGAAATGCAGTTTAACATCGTACAAGACGAATGTATGAGAAATCTTAGTTTAGGGTCATATAATTAGGACCATAATAATGAATACACAGTGTGTGTTTTCATGAGGAATTTTCAGCCAAGGGACTGAAAGTGAAATTTGGGGTTAGGCCCAAAAGACTTGGGACTGGATTCGAGGGACACTCGAATGTTCCTACGTATCCCATAAGGATGGGAATCAAGTCCACATATTTCTAGAACTACCCTTTGTACAAATTTGGTTCGTACATGTGAAGGGTGAAAGGGGACTTTAGTGCAATGATGGTTTAACCTGAGATAAAAAAAAGTTTAGGCACTACCATGTATGCACGTAGTTTTTTTTGAAATGAAACGTGATTGAAAAATCAATGTCAATAATAGTTCTCTCTCATGTGAGGAAATCAAAGAATATTGTAGTTTATTGTCGTACCGGACAAAAGTGTTGTATAGTTTAACGTCGTATAACAAGGACGAAAGTGAATCAATGTAAAAAAATATTGATTCTAGGGGCGGTTTCACAAATCAACATCATATGAGATGGTGGTGAACCGATGTGAAGAGATTGTTTTTGGGCTTGAACCCTGGGAGGCTGCCTACATACCCAGCCTGGAGGGCAAGGATCAAAGTCCGTGTAGTTCAATTAAAGAATGAATTAATGATCAAGTTGTTCTTGGGGAAAACGATCTAACTAAAATGTTGTTGGGACTTACACATGGTTAGTGGCCCAAAGTGTAACAGCCCGAGATTTTATGAAAAATATTTTTTTTTATTTCACTAATGTCTTGTGTTGTACGCTACACCAAAAGGAGCTTGCACAACACGAATCCTTGACTTGCCTTGCATTACACGCAATCGCGACCTTCCTCGATAGCGTATGTAGTACGCAATACCGAGTTTCACTAAACAACGATATGCTATTGAAATATTATTATAACTAGCTGTTATGAATAGTAATAACCACCTTTTAAAATTTTAGAAATTTTAGATCTCAAAATGGACTTCATTTTTGGATTCGGAGTATCAAATTTAGCCTAAGGTGAAATTTTGGTACTTTTCGGATAACTTTCATATTCTGATGAATAGTGAAAATTACTAAATTATAATTAAAAACAAATTTTTTAATCGAAATAATTAATAGTGATAAATCATTAATTTGAGTGGTTTTAAAGTATATTTAGAATATATTTTTACAATTCAATACAATGTTGGTCATTGTATGTAATTTCACATTTACACCAGACATAAACAAGTGTTAATCTTTTGATAGTTATTATCTCTTAAAAACACGTTATTTGTTGTGACAGCGGAAATTAATTATAAAATTAATTAATGCAACTTATATGTTGGGAATTTTGTAAAATAGAATTCATTTTTGAATTCGGAATATCAATTATAGCCTAGGGTGAAATTTTAGTACTTTTCTGAAAACTTTCAAATTTTGATGAATAGTGAAACCACTAAGTGGTAGGTTAAAAACTGAATTTTGCATAAAACTTAATTTTACCGCTTCTGTGAATGAAATTTGAAAATCCGACAGACACAGTTAATATCAAGGACTAAAATGTGGTTTAATGAGATGAAAATAATTTTTGGTGAATAGTAACTTTTTACTTTTTTTTACCACGGTTAATAGTAAATAGGGTAACTAAGGGTTAATAAGATATTACTATTACCCTAACACATGTCCTAATTCTATTGGATAAGTGTAATTCGACCAAAAACAACCTTATGAATATAATATGACGATTTAGGTCCACTTGGATTACATTATGACATTTAATATTATTTTATTTAATGAATAGTTAAAATAGTTAAAATCAAAGTTTAATAACTAAAACATTTTTAATATGGGGTTATACATAAGATAAATTAGACTATAAACATTCATTAGAAAGCTAAAACGATTTCCTACATAATGATATTTTATTTATAATTTTTAGACTTTAAATAAATTAATTTATTTATGACACAACGATGATGCAGTAATTACCCTTTTAAGGAAATATTAACATAATTGATGTTATAAATTCTCAAATGAATGTAATTTGAGACTCATTATGAATTACACTAATTTTATAGGTTACTATGATATATTATTGTTGATTTAATCAAATTGGTTCGAACATATAATTCTGTTATGATTTTCACAAAAATCATATATCAAATAGTGTCAAAATTGACACAAAATAGTTTTTAAATAAAATATTATATTATTAATTGTTATTTTATTCCTAAAAATCTAAGGTTCGGCCAAATGACTTAGATAAGTATATATATATTAATAATAAACAATTTGGGGTTCTTTTGGCATTTTATAGTAAGTTTATTAACCATATAGTGAAAGAAAACAAAAAGACACGGTAAAAGTTAAATTATTTAACTTAGAGTTAAATCTAATTGATAAGGTTAAAATAATACCCTAAACTTGTCTAAATCTTATTGGATGATAGGATTTCGACCCATCCCCACTTTAGCTTCGAAATAAGACCCTTTGAAACCATTATAAACCGATTTTGACTTTAATATAAAATAATATTTTGAGATATTCCTAAGGTGCCCCTCTCCTCCCTTATAAAAGGACACCTCCTCCCCCTCCACCTCACACAAATTTGAGCACTAAAGCTCGGCCAACCCCTGCCAAAATCTCTTCTCCACTTCCCTAGAAACATCCTAGAGGTTCCGGTCTTCCTCAAAGACCAATTTTAGTTCCCTAAGAGGAGGTCTCAAAGAGGCGCTTCAAAGAAGAGGTAATTACCGTTACCAATTCTTTCATCTTTATTTCTTCTTCCACTTCTTCTTCTTAGGTTGTTTCATTATGAAGTAATAACATCAGTATCACTCATATACTGATATGTTATTATAAGTATGAAACAACCCTATTTCACCATCTATCCATCCTACGGAAAAAGAAATCACCGTGCGTGCGTACGTACGGAATACCGTCTCCACGCCGTGGTGTAATCTATTTTCCACCACCACCTTACATGGATGGGTATAATGGTGTAATGAATAACTATACATAGTTATTACAACATCATATTGATTCTGATATATTGTATAATCCACTCCAATTCAATTCAATATTTATGGAAATGATATCATCGCTCGTGCGTACGTACGGACTACCGTCTCCACGACGCGATGAGATTCATTCTCCATGTTAACCATTTAAGAATGATTATAAAGTATATATAAGAAATAATAATGAAATATATGACATTATAAAGCTACTGGATTTATGTATATATATATATGTATTTCATCAACTTACTTCCATTCAAGACAATAAGGAAAGGAAAACAGCGTTCATGCGTACGTACGGACTACCGTCTCCATGAACGGTGTTTTTCATTTCATTTATCTATCTATTATATATATATATATACTGAATATATATGATATATAAATCATATTTTATATTCTGGAAGTAAGTAAATCATGATATAAGTAACAATAATGTCAAGAAAAACAAGTCGAAACACCTACGATAAATGAAACGATTTTACCCAAAACGCTCGTTAACATGGAATTTACAAAAGAACGGGTAATATAAAGTCATAAGTGAACCATATATGATATCATAACAATGAATATGATTCTGTAATATGTAAATGACATTATTTAAATCATTATACAGGAGGTTCGGACACTTACGAAGAAAATCGGACCTAAGGTAAGGGAAATATCACAATCTCATTTTTATCCAAGATTGTTTATACGTTGGTATTTACTGGGGTGTATTTTATCATCCACATCCATGTTTCATAAATATGTAATATTATTTCCATCCACCTAAAATTTTTTTAAATCCATTTTTACCCTTCGGTGAGTTTTTAGTAAAAGAAATGAAAGGAATCTTTTGTCATTTTTCGTACGAGGTACTTTTTGACTTTTTCGACAAAAGTACGAAGAATGTTTTTTTTAACTTATACAACACGAACGGATTTTTACGGTTTTATAAAGCCTTATTTTCATGAACCTTCCTTCAAAAGATTTCATGACTATTTTCAATAAAATCTCTTTCTTTTAAAATTTCATGACATTTTGTGAAAAGAAATTGATTTTGAAGAAGAAAGGATATTTTCCTCAAGAATTCATTTCAAGTGTTTTATCAAACTTATTTTCCATCTAAGATAATAAAGGGTTCTGTTTTTATCCCTATTATTACATTGATTTTATTATGTTTTGATGGAATTATTTATATGAATTCCTTTATCTTATATGAATTGTTTTACATGGGTTATGCAATGACGTATGGTTTATGATTATGTGGAACACATAAGAATGGTATCATTATGAGATGGGTGGGACCTATATCTCCCTCCAATGCATTGGGTAAAGATTTTATATCTCATGAGATAGACATGGCTGGAATGGTAGGTTATACCGGTTCAGTGAAACAGGACTGAAACGAGGGTTACTCGATTCAGAAAGGGACTTTGTCCACTAAGATAGTATTGGCAATGAGTCTTGACTAACAAGAAATGATTCTCTATGATTATGTGTGTATGCCACAAAGTTTCATGTTTTATGTTATGATTATTGGGATTTCGTTTCACTACTATGATTTATCCCATGTTATGAAATTATGCTCTCTTTTGCAGGTTAAGATTTCCAAAAGTTATGTTCTTATTAATATGATGTGATTGATTTTTCTTTTTTATACCCTTACTGGGCATTTGAGCTCACCCTTTTATGTTTTCTTTTCCCCAGGATATAAAGAAAGGTTTTAGGTAAAAAAAATGGAAGATCTTTATGGGAGATATTGAAGATCTTTCACCACGATTAGAAGATTACGTTCCGAGTTTCCAAAGACACTAAACTATTACGATCCTTGTGTGTGTTTTTGTTATGTACTAAGTATTCCGCAAATGTAATGTAATGTCAATGTAGGTCAGGCTTCAGGTCTCTACAGTAGGTATCAGAGGAAAGGTTTAGTCAACCTTTGGAAACTAGGATGCGAGAACTTTAGTGAGATCCCTAGAGATATTTCTAAGGTATGTCTAGGGATGTCTCTAAGGTTAAGTATAATTATAGGTTATAGTACTAGAATTACGCTAACGATCATAGAATTAAACCTAAGATGTTAGATATTGAAGGTACTTCCCCTTTATTATGTTGTTTTCCCTAGCATGATTTTTGTCTCTCACACTATTCTTTTTGGGTTTTAGAAAATGGCTGGAAACAAGATGATTCACGATAATGGAGGATATGATGGACAATAGAATGATATTCTTCATAATGAAATGGGATTTAGAAGTCCAAACATAATTATTATGCCGAATCAGCAATCTCATAATATGATCAATAAAGTAAAATTTGGTAAGTTTCCTGACTCGGCTAATAAGAGAAAGATGGAGTTTCATGATGATCATAGAGGAAAGAAAGTTCAATTTCCCCTATGTAATTCATGTGGGAAGAGGCATCAAGGAGAATGTTTCAAAGGAACTGGAAGATGATTTGGGTGTGGAAAAGAAGGACACAAATCCAGTAAGTGCAAAGGAAAAGGTTCAGTTAACACCAGGGATGAGGATAATGGTATTGCTACGACATCAACAATGGTTAAATGTTTTAAATGTGGAATGTACGAGCATTATGCAAACCAATGCCCTAAGGGAAAGTATCATGAAGAGAATCAGTATGGTCGTATGGGAAGTATTTATGTTGATGATGATGAAGATACTACAAATGATATGTGAGATGAAAGAATTGTTGAATCTTGGACAATGGTTTAAGAATGTAGTGGAATGATTACATGTTTATCATGTGTAATGTTGGAATAACGAGACATCTAAGGATTGTTACACTATTGTCTTTCCTTGAGTTTTGAAAGTGTATGATTAATTTTACCAGTATCCATGGAAGGTTATTCAGATATTTTTGGAATGTAGATGATATGCGCATAATGTAGGGATAAGGAGAAAATTAAATGTTTGATAGTATTCATGAGCTCATGATTGATATAAGGACTAAGTGATATCATGGTTTGAGTATATAGAATTTTGAGGATTTTAGTATGTGGAAAGTGTTAACTTTAAACTGCATTCATGTTTTCACTAAGGTATTCAAGAGAATACATGATTAAGGACATTGAATGTTTGGAATGTGACCAAAAAACATATCTTATGATATATGGGGATCAATGATGGTATTAAATCTCTGGTAATCGTTTTCACTATGTTATGAGAGTGGACTGCAGTATTATGGATAAGCCTAAAGATTGAAATGGATTATGTTGGACATAAGTGAGTATTGTTTAAGGATAGAAGTTTTTTTTTCGATATTATTGATGGGATGTTACAGTAATGTAGTTTTAGAAAAAGGACAACCTGCAGGACGGGCGGCAGCCCATCGCTTCGGACAAGGCTGTGGGAATCGAACCCACAACCGAAGTGCGACTGGCCTTTATCGCCTACCACTGGCCTACAGGAAGTCCCTGTTTAGTAGAAACTAGTTTTATTATATTAAGAAGTATGATATATGAAGTATAAGTCCATTTTATGAACCATATGTGATTAATCTCACTATAGATCGACTTATGTATATAATTTTTGCTAACCTTTTGTTTGAGACAGATGGAATGACCCGTCATTCTATCACATGATCTGCTAACACTTCACGAATAACAAATTCAACTTCATTTATTTAAGAGATGAAGTGGAAATTGTTCAAGGCATGAACAATAGTGAGATTGTACCAAAATAAAGAAAGTATTTATTCTAATTCAAATTTTCAACTTTAGGGAAATGATCTTGAAAACAAAAAATGTTGTCCTAGTGATCTTATACCTGATGAATCAGATGGTACCTTAGATCGTCACAAATTTATGGATTTGTGATTACTGGATTTTCCATGTTCTCTACCACTCTCCATCAGAACATGATGGTTAGATTTCTCTTCCATATCCATATTTTCACATATGTGGAAACCCAGTGATTAGTTTATTTGGGTAATCGTTACATTTCATACTTTAGTTTTTAAAGCCAAGTTTTGGTATTCCTTTTTACGACGTGGGTTTCTATTAAAGAAACTTTCGAATAGTAAACCATTTATAACCCCGACGAATTTCGAGGGAGAAATTCATTTTAAGGGGGGTAGAATGTAACAGCCCGAGATTTTATGAAATTTTTTTTTTATTTCACTAATGTCTTGTGTTGTACGCTACACCAAAAGGATCTTGCACAACACGAATCCTTGACTTTCCTTGAATTACTTGCAATCGCGACCTTCCTCGATAACATATGTAGTACACAATACCGAGTTTCACTAAACAACGATATGCTATTAAAATATTATTATAACTAGCCATTATGAATAGTAATAACCACCTTTTAAAATTTTAGAAATTTTAGATCTCAAAATGGACTTCATTTTTGGATTCGGAGTATCAAATTTAGCCTAAGGTGAAATTTTGGTACTTTTCGGATAACTTTCATATTCTGATGAATAGTGAAAATTACTAAATTATAATTAAAAACAAATTTTTTAATCGAAATAATTAATAGTGATAAATCATTAATTTTAGTGGTTTTAAAGTATATTTAGAATATATTTTTACAATTCAATACAATGTTGGTCATTGTATGTAATTTCACATTTACACCAGACATAAACAAGTGTTAATCTTTTGATAGTTATTATCTCTTAAAAACACGCTATTTGTTGTGACAGTGGAAATTAATTATAAAATTAATTAATGCAACTTATATGTTGGGAATTTTATAAAATAGAAATCATTTTTGAATTCGGAATATCAATTATAGCCTAGGGTGAAATTTTAGTACTTTTCTGAAAACTTTCAATTTTTGATGAATAGTGAAACCACTAAGTGGTAGGTTAAAAACTGAATTTTGCATAAAACTTAATTTTACCGCTTCTGTGAATGGAATTTCGAAAATCCGATAGACACGATTAATATCAAGGACTAAAATGTGGTTCAATGAGATGAAAATAATTTTTGGTGAATAGTAACTTTTTACTTTTTTTTACCACGGTTAATAGTAAATAGGGTAACTAAGGGTAAATATGATATTACTATTACCCTAACACATGTCCTAATTCTATTGGATAAGTTTAATTCGACCAAAAACAACCTTATTAATATAATATGACCATTTAGGTCCACTTGGATTAGATTATGACATTTAATATTATTTTATTTAATGAATAGTTAAAATAGTTAAAATCAAAGTTTAATAACTAAAACATTTTTAATATGGGGTTATACATAAGATAAATTCGACTATAAATATTAATTAGAAAGATAAAAAGATTTCCTACATAATGATATTTTATTTATAATTTTTATACTTTAAATAAATTAATTTATTTATGACACAACGATGATGCAGTAATTACCCTTTTAAGGAAATATTAACATAATTGATGTTATAAATTCTCAAATGAATGTAATTTGAGACTTTTTATGAATTCCACTAATTTTATAGGTTACTATGATATATTAGTGTTGATTTAATCAACTTGTTTCGAACATATAATTCTGTTATGATTTTCAAAAAAATCATATATCAAATAGTGTCAAAATTGACACAAAATTGTTTTTAAATAAAATATTATATTATTAATTGTTATTTTATTCCTAAAAATCTAAGGTTCGGACAAATGACTTAGATAAGGATATATATATTAATAATAAACAATTTGGGGTTCGTTTGGCATGTTATAGTAAGTGTATTAACCATATAGTGAAAGAAAACAAAAAGACACGGTAAAAGTTAAATTATTTAACTTAGAGTTAAATCTAATTGATAAGGTTAAAATAATACCCTAAACTTGTCTAAATACTATTGGATGATAGGATTTAGACCCATCCCCAATTTAGCTTCGAAATAAGACCCTTTGGAACCATTATAAACCGATTTTGACTTTAATATAAAATAATATTTTGAGATATTCCTAAGGTGCCCCTCTCCTCCCTTATAAAAGGACACCTCCTCCCCCTCCTCCTCACACCAATTTGAGCACTCAAGCTCGGACAAACCCTGCCAAAATCTCTTCTTCACTTCCCTATAAACATCCTAGAGGTTCTGGTCTTCCTCAAAGACCAATTTTAGTTCCCTAAGAGGAGGTCTCAAAGAGGCGCTTCAAAGAAGAGGTAATTACCGTTACCAATTCTTTCATCTTTATTTCTTCTTCCACTTCTTCTTCTTAGGTTGTTTTATTATGAAGTAATAACATCAGTATCACTCATATAATGATATGTTATTATAAGTATTAAACAACCCTATTTCACCATCTATCCATCCTACGGAAAAAGAAATCACCGCGCGTGCGTACGTACGGAATACCGTCTCCACGCCGTGGTGTAATCTATTTTCCACCACCACCTTACATGGATGGGTATAATAGTGTAAAGAATAACTATACATAGTTATTAGAACATCATATTGATTCTTATATATTGTATAATCCACTCCAATTCAATTCAATATTTATGGAAATGATATCATCGCTCGTGCGTACGTACAGACTACCGTCTCCACGACGCGATGAGATTCATTCTCCATGTTAACCATTTAAGAATGATTATAAAGTATATATAAGAAATAATAATGAAATATATGACATTATAAAGCTACTGGATTTATATATATATATATATATATGTCATCAACTTACTTCCATTCAAGACAATAAGGAAAGGAAAACAGCGTTCATGCGTACGTATGGACTACTGTCTCCATGAACGGAATTTTTCATTTCATTTATCTATCTATTATATATATATATATACTGAATATATATGATATATAAATCATATTTTATATTCTGGAAGTAAGTAAATGATGATATAAGTAACAATAATGTCAAGAACAACAAGTCAAAACACCTACGATAAATGAAACGATTTTACCCAAAACGCTCGTTAACATGGAATTTACAAAAGAACGGGTAATATAAAGTCATAAGTGAACCATATATGATATCATAACAATGAATATGATTCTTTAATAAGTAAATGACATTATTTAAATCATTATACAGGAGGTTCGGACACTTACGAAGCAAATCGGACCTAAGGTAAGGGAAATATCACAATCTCATTTTTATCCGAGATTGTTTATACGTTGGTATTTACTGGGGTGTATTTTATCATCCACATCCATGTTTCATAAATATGTAATATTATTTCCATCCACCTACAATTTTTTTAAATCCATTTTTACCCTTCGGTGAGTTTTTAGTAAAAGAAATGAAAGGAATCTTTTGTCGTTTTTCGTACGAGGTACTTTTTGACTTTTTCGACAAAAGTACGAAGAATGTTTTTTTTAACTTATACGACACGAACGGATTTTTACGGTTTTATAAAGCCTTATTTTCATGAACCTTCCTTCAAAAGATTTCATGACTATTTTCAATAAAATCTCTTTCTTTTAAAATTTCATGACATTTTGTGAAAAGAAATTGATTTTGAAGAAGAAAGGATATTTTCCTCAAGAATTCATTTCAAGTGTTTTATCAAACTTATTTTCCATCTAAGATAATAAAGGGTTCTGTTTTTATCCCTATTATTACATTGATTTTATTATGTTTTGATGGAATTATTTTTATGAATTCCTTTATCTTATATGAATTGTTTTACATGGTTTATGGAATGATGTATGGTTTATGATTATGTGGCACACATAAGAATGGTATCATTATGAGATGGGTGGGACCTATATATCCCTCCAATGCATTGGGTAAAGATTTTATATCTCATGAGATAGACATGGCTGGAATGGTAGGTTATACCGGTTCAGTGAAACAGGACTGAAACGAGGGTTACTCGATTCAGAAAGGGACTTTGTCCACTAAGATAGTCTTGGCAATGAGTCTTGACTTACAAGAAATGATTCTCTATGATTATGTGTGTATGCCACAAAGTTTCATGTTTTATGTTATGATTATTGGGATTTCGTTTCACTACTATGATTTATCCCATATTATGAAATTATGCTCTCTTTTGCAGGTTAAGATTTCCAAAAGTTATGTTCTTATTAATATGATGTGATTGATTTTTCTTTTGTATACCCTTAATGGGCATTTGAGCTCACCCTTTTATGTTTTCTTTTCCCCAGGATATAAAGAAAGGTTTTAGGTAAAAAAATGGAAGATCTTTATGGGAGATATTGAAGATCTTTCACCACGATTAGAAGATTACGTTCCGAGTTTCCAAAGACACTAAACTATTACGATCCTTGTGTGTGTTTTTGTTATGTACTAAGTATTCCTCAAATGTAATGTAATGTCAATGTAGGTCAGGCTTCGGGTCTCTACACAAAGGGAGTGTTATGGTTGATGTTCGCTCTAAGCTCATGTGAGTCATACTTGGTGTGAGAAACAAGAGGTACCAATAACCTTAACGATGCACAGTTTAGTGTCATGTAGTAGGGAAAAAATACAGTTTAATGTCATGTAGGACATATCAAGGATTTTCTGTACAGTTTAGCGTCATGTAGTTAGGACGATGGGGATAAAATAGTTTAACGTCATATTGGACGAAAGGGGGACTGTGCAGTTTAATTTCATGCAGTAAGGACAAAATAACACACCATTTATGTCATGTTGGACGAAAGTGAGAATAGTTTAAGGTCATATGTATGGACCGTGGATGGTGCAGTTTTAATGTCATGCTGGACCTTTGATGATTATATAGTTTAAAGTCTTTCCCGACGTGAGGGACTTTTATAAAGTTTAGCGTCATGTAGTTATGACGTCACAGTTTAACGTCTTACTGGACATAAGGGATTTTAAAATAGTTTATGGTCAAATACATGGACCAGGGATGATGCAGTTTAAGGTCATGCTGGACGGTTTAGGGAACTTTTTCATAGTTTAATGTCGTGTGGGACGACGTTGCAGTTTAAAGTCATACTGGACCATTGCTGTATAGTTTAACGTCATATAGCAAGGACGAACTGGTGCTGTACAGTTTAAAGTCATGTAGCTAGGACTAAGGTGAACCAATATGAGGATATCAGTTATGGGGATTTTTACAGTTTATCGTCATGCTGGACGTTAGAAGTGCCACACAGTTTAATGTCATGTTGCTAGGACATAATATAGTTTAACACAATACAGTTTAGTGTCATGTAGGACATAATAGTAACCAATGTGACAGTTTAACATCATGTTGGACGATAAGGGAACTGACACAGTTTAACGTCATGCTGGACGATGAAAGTGCCACACAGTTTAATGTCATGTTGCTAGGACACAATATAGTTTAATGTCATCTCGGAAAAAATATAGTTTAATGTCATCTCGGACAAATAAGGAACTTCTGTACAGTTTAATGTCATGTAGATAGGACATAATACAGTTTAGTTTCATGTAGGACATTATATGAACCAATGTGACTGTTTTGGCTCTGGGAACAATATTTTGTGTTTATACAAAATACTTCTTCAGAAATCTGGCATTAGTTGGAGTCGTGATTTGTTCTCCATCCATTGAGATTAGAGAATACGCTCCATTGGAGTAGAACTTATGTATTGAATAAGGTCCTTCCCATTTTGGTTCAAGCTTGGGAGGCTTCTTTCCTGGTATCATTGGTTCTATGAGAACCAATACCAATTCTCCCTGAATTAATGAACGAAGACGAACTTTTTTGTTAAAATCTCGTGCTATTCGATTCTGATAGATTTCCAAGTGGTGCAAAGTGCACAATCTTTTCTCATCTAACTGTTCCAATTCATTCAACAACTTTTGGGATTGCTCATCTATAGATAACTGATCACAAATGGCTATTCTGAGTGAGGGAAATTGAACTTCAATTGGCAAGACTGCTTCTATTCCATATATTAATGAATATGGAGTTGACCGCGTTGCATTGCGAGTGGTAGTCCGATAAGCCCATAAAGCATGAAAGAGTTTATCAGGCCATGGCCTCTTATCTTTATCCACCATCTTTTGTAGTATATTTTAAAGAGTCTTGTTGAAGGCTTCTATCTGGCCATTAGCCGCCGCATGATATCGAGACGAATGGTTGGACTTAATGTTGTATTCTTGATACAATTTCTTTACCTCAGAAGAACAGAAGTTGGTGCCGTTGTCCGTCAATATAGTATGAGGGACACCAAATCTAGTAATGATGTTAGACTTGATGAAGCTAACAATGCATTTAGAACTGACTTCTTTGAGAGGTACTGCCTCTTCCCATTCGGAAGAGAAATCAGTAGCAGTAATAATGTACTTAAACTGCTTGGACATAGCTGAAGGGTAAGTTCCCACCACATCCATTCCCCACGTGGAAAATGGCCATGAGTATTCAGCTATATGAAGCAACTCTGGAGGTTGATGAATGAAGTTGGCATATACTTGCCATGAATGACACTTCTTTGTGAAATTAACACAATCTTGTATCATTGAAGGCCAAAAGTATCCAAGCCTTCGAATTTGATCAGATAGTCTATGTCCAGACTGGTGGGCACCACAGACTCCTGCATGAACTTCTTTTATGACAGCCATTGTCTCTTCACCATCAATACATCTGAAGAGAACTCCATCAAAATCACATTTGTAGAGAATTTTCTCGAGGTGGTTTGGGCTATCATAAAGAGTAAAATTGACCACACGTCACCGGATTTGTTCTTTCTCGGCTCTATCAGGTGGAAGTGTTCCATTTTGAAGGTATTCCCTGATAGGTGACATCCATCCTGTAGTATGACCATACGGTTTAGGAATGGGACTAATTTCATTAATTTCCTCTGTTCTGACTTGAACATAAGGTGAAATTGCACGACGGTGGGAAATACAGATGGTTGTCTCATCCCGATTTGGATCTGATAAAGCTGTGGCTATATTAGCCAGTGCATCAGCTTAAGCATTTTGTGATCTTGGGACATAAGAAAATGTCGGTTCTGAAGGGAATTCTGACATTAACTCTCTGACGTAATCATACAAAGGGATTAATTCTTCTTTTCTGATGGCATAATCCCCATTGATTTGTTTGATTACCAGGTCTGAATCACCTTTCACCTTTAAGTGATTCACTTGTGCTTGAAGCCCTAACTCCAAGCCTGTGATAAGAGCTTGGTATTCGGCTTCATTATTGGTACCACCTTCCCACAATAAAAAGGAATAAGGAAACAATGCCTTATCTGGAGAAATGAGCACAATTCCTAAACCAACTTTGTTGAATTTAGGATTTTCCATTTTCTTTCCTGTTGGACTTCTGGAAGCACCATCAAAATACATTTCCCATGTTTGAGGACTCTCTTGAATAGAGAAAACTTCCTCATCAGGGAGTTCAATATCTGAAGACGTGTCTTCCACTGAAGGATGTTCAGCCAGGAAATCAGCCAGAGATTGTCCCTTAATTGCCTTTTGAGATACATACTGAATGTCGAACTACTGCAAAATAACTGCCCACCTTGATAGACGTCCTGTAAGCATTGGACGACTAAGGATGAATTTGAGCGGATTATTGCGAGATACCAATTGGACCTCGTGATGTTGCAGGTAGTGTCTCAGTTTCTGAACTGCAAAGATTAATGCCAGGAAACACTTCTCAATACTTGAATACCGGGTTTCTGCTTCAAGCATAGTTCTACTGAGATAGTAGAGGCTATTTTCATTCCCAGTATCATTCTTTTGAGCGAGAAAGGCACCCAATGATTGCTCTAGAGCTGTCACATAGAGGATAAGCGGTCTACCCTCAACAGGTGGCATGATTACTGGTGGACTCAAGAGGTATTTCTTGAGAACATCAAATGCTTCTTGACATTCTTCAGTCCACTGGTAAGTGACTCCTTTCTTCAATAATTTGGTAAAGGGTAAACTTTTTCCTGCCAAATTGGCGATGAAACGCCGAATATAGGCTAAGTGTCCTTGAAGTCCTCTTAATTCTTTCAAATTCTGAAGAGGTGACATACCAAGGATTGATTTGGTCTTCTCAGGATCGAATTCAATACCACTATGGCGTACAACAAAGCCGAGGAATTTTCCTGAGGTTACCCCCAAAAGCACATTTTAAGGGGTTCATCTTCAAATTATGTTGTCGAAGCTTGTGGAATATGACTTCCAAATCTGCCAAGTGATTAGAATGTTGTTTGGATTTAACCACCAAATCATCTACATAGCATTCAACAAACTTCCCTAAAAGATATTTGAATATACGATGCATGGCGCGTTGATATGTTGCACCTGCATTCTTTAAACCAACGGGCATCACCCGGTAACACAACACACCTTGAGGAGCTCTGAAGGCTGTATATTCCTCATCTTCTGGGGCCATTCGGATCTGATTATATCCGGAATATCCATCCAAGAAAGAAATTACTTCATAGCCAGCCGTCGCATCAATTAAGAGTTCTGTAATCGGAACTGGGAAATCATCTTTAGGAAAATACCGATTAAGATCTCTGAAATCGATGCAAACCCTAATTTGTCCGTTCTTCTTCTTTACAGGGACAATATTAGCCAACCACTTGGGATATTGAACTTCTCTGACGAAGTTGGATTTGATCAGCTTATCCACTTCAGCTTCAATTTTGGAAGCATAGGTTGGGTGTGTTCTTCTCGCGGCTTTCTTTAAACCTCGATGTTCTTTTGGTAAACCCAAATGATGAGTAGCAACATCAGGATCAAGCCCAGGCATTTCTGTATAATTCCAAGAAAAAATATCTTTATTTTGATTTAGAAAATAAATATACATCTCTTGCTCTTCAAGGGTCATGGCCGCACTAATTAAAGTGGGGCGTGGATCTTTCTTTGTACCCAGATTTACTTCTCTGAGTTCATCCACAGTGGTAGAGATACCCTCTTCAAATGCTGGAGGAGAATCTCTAAGATCTTCCTCTTCCTCTTCATCATGTGTTATTTCTTCCGTTTCTACTTGCAAAGTAGATGGAAAAACGAAATTCTCATGATCATAAGAGATGTCAAAATTTTCACATTTTGAAGAAGAAGCTTCCATTTCCGACCCTATTGATGATAAAGGGTCTTCTTTTGGAAATAAAGAGGAGATGATGGATTGAGAATCGACATCATTATTCACCTCTGGTGTTGCTATAACTTCTTCTGGCCTGATTAGCGAAGTATAGACTTGTTGGACTTCAGCAGATGAAATGAAAACATCACCACTTATGCTTTCATCACTGCTTGGTAGGTTACCAATTTCTCCCATGTTGTCTGGCTCGATCGCCGTAATTGAAATTATGGATCTTTCCATAAGAGTATTTTGATTTGGGCCTATTTTGTCAATTTGACTGATAGGTAACACATAATCTGTACTCACATGTAGAAATGGATTTATTGGAATTTTCTCCAAACCATATGGAGCATTAACTTTGGTAATTTCCTTCATTGTATATTTTTCTCTTCCCTTCATGTGATAAAATTCCGCCTCAATGTATTGAGACTCACATGTCTTGAACGAGGCCTTATCACCATACAATGTTCCAACTTGACCATCAAAACAGTATTTGAGACATTGATGGTATGATGAAGGAATAGCTGCATGCTGATGTAGCCAGGGTCTTCCAAGCAAGATATTGAAAGCTGAGTCTTGATCAACAATCATGAAATCCGAATTGGATACAAGATCTCCAAACTGAGTTCTGAGTGTAACTTCTCCCAGTGGTTCTTGTTCATTTTTATCATATCCTTGTAACATCATGGTAGAAGGAGATAAATTGGATTCCGTGAGGCCCAATCGACGAAGTGTTCAAATGGGTATGAGGTTGACTCTTGAACCATTGTCAATGAAAGCTCTTCGAACATCTACACCATTGACTTTTCCAGATAAGTACAAAGGTTTTATGTGCCTATGCACAACATAATCTTCATCTTTATCAGTAAAAGATATCACTCCATGGAATTCTGCAGGATTATTCTCTATGTGATAGATTTCAGCTACAACAATTTCAGCTTCAAACTCCTGAGGACTTGACAAAGCTTCGATGAGTGCTTCCCGAAGATCTTTTGATTGATTTAAAGCATCCAAAATTGATAACTTGGCAGGTACTTGGGCCAAGTGTTTCAATATATCATACTTTTGATCTAGAGGTCTGCGTTTCCCAATAGGAATATGCGGTTTAGCAGGTACCTTGGAAGCAGATGCTTTGGAAGCTGATGCATCTTGTATTGAAGTTGGCAACATCCTTGGTTTTGGCAGATTAGACTGATTAGATCCATTTACCTGCTGAGATAAAGAAGATGGAATCATTAATCGGTCTTCCAAAATAACTGTGCCAAAACTGAGTTGGCCAATGGCAGAAGAACTTGCCTGTTCTTTTTGAGCTCGCTGAAGGGCTCTACCACGAGTTTCTGCTGCATATACAGTGCTAGCAGGGGTAAAATTAGAGTAGTGGATTCGGAAAGATCCATGTATTCCCCTGTATTCTGAACCTCTATAACTTCCTCGGATTCCCTTATTTGATACAGGGAATTCAGGATCATCAAGACTGGAATATGGATCTGTTAATTGAATCATATTAACAGAACCAAAGATTAACTCTTCGTCTGATAAAGACTCTGCCTGGTTAGCCTGTTTAGGCTGTTCCATTTGGTGGGGCGGTGCCCGTGGCTTTGAAGTAGATGGCATGAAATCTTCCAGAGTCAAAGACAATTTAGGCTTTGATACATACTCATCTTCTCCTGATTCCTCTTTCTTCTTTGAATTGCACTGCCCTTTTGAGGATTTGTCTTTTGATGGAGGCTTTACTGCAGCTTTTGTAGGAGACACAATTGGCTTCTTCAATTGTGTTCGCAAAATGGAATGGGTCCGATTGATTGTCTTTCTGACCATCCAATCATCATATTTTTTCGCAGTTTTGCTTTTGACTTCCTGCCACTCGCCTCCTTCCTCTGTATCTGTAGCGGTAATACATGCTACATGAGCTGAAGAACCCTTCAATTTGACATGTCCCAAGTCGACCATCTTTGGCAGGAGGTCTTTAAAGACAAAACACTCCTGGATGGGATGCCCCAACATTTGATGAAAGGGACAATAATTGGGACGGTCTTCATCTCCTTCCTTGTTTGGCCTCTTGGGCACTGGTAATTGAACCAAATTATTTTCCAGAGCTGAAATTAAGTAACCAGGAACTTTCTCACTTCGTAAAGAGTATGTTTTACTCTTCAAATCCTCAAATTGTTTTCGTCGTTGATCTCTTTGATCATTTGGACGAAACAGCCTTTCTTGTTGGCATTCAGGAGGTGGATCCCTTCGAGAAGATGAAGGTTTTGAAGTAGAAATAGGTACAGGTGCTTGTTTAAGCATAACTGTAGCAGTTTCTGCTTTACCCATTCTCCTTCCTGGAGCTGATGGAATTATACGAGATTTAACCTTAGCCTGTATAAGGGAATATTCAATCTGTTGAGCGATTAAAGTAAGGTCTCGAAACCCTCCTATGTATTTCACAGGGATCAATGGCGTGCGTAATTCGTCACGCAAATTTGCCACACAGATTGGCAACAGTTCCTCCTGAGGGAGTGCTAAACTCAGGGAATACGTTAATCCCTTCCAATGAGCAATGAAATCAGAGACTCTTTCATTCTCCCTTTGCTTGCAGCTTGTAAGATCGAAAACTGTCGTTTTTGGAAAAGTTGAGCTGAACTAAAGAAGGAACTTTTGACGAAGATCCTCCCATCCGATGATTGACCGGGATTGCAAGCTTGTATACCAGACAAAAGCTGGTCCTTGCAAGGTTCGAACGAAGCATCTGAGTTTCACTGCTTCTTGCTGCTCTAGAGTTCCCATCATAGGATCACAACAAGACACGTAATGCGTCAAATTTTGTTCAGGGTCGCCTGATCCATTGAAAGTAGGGAAAACAGGGTTTCCAAAACTGGATGGAGGAGAAATTGAATCTACCCATTCAGGGTAAACTTTCTTTTCAGGTTGAACTTGCGCCCGTTTCACTTCCATAGTTTCTAACCGAGCTATTAATGACTCAATAGTAGTTATTAAATTTTGAGAAACATCAGGTTGAACTTGTTTTTGGGTAGGTGCAATGAATGGAGCTTGGACAGACGTGGTGGTTGGTGCTGCAACTGATGGTAGTGCTGCCAAACGTTGTTGCGTTTGACCCGTAGGATTAGACCTCTGAGGGTGTACTGATAAAAGAGGATATTCCTGATCCATCTCAGTAGTTACAACAAATTCCTTCGGCTGTCTAACTTCATCATTCTTAAGAAGAAGACTACTCTGAAATAGTTCTGCATTCAACCTTCTTAATTCTTTCATTTCTTCCTCCTGTTGTGCAAACCTTTGCTCTAATGAGAGTGATTGACCTCCTTCAGAGGAAGGGTGAGAAGTAACATGATTCTTTCCTTTCCCCTTATTGGATCCTTTTCGGAGAGGGGGAAGTGGGTTACTTGAAGGAATACCCAGATTTTGGGTAAGCCTTTGATTACGTGTGCGCACACCTTCTTCATTTAGGTCTGTGTGCGCAACTTCTTGAGCAGGAACCTCTTCGTCTGATCCCTCTGATTGAGCCTCATCTGGTGAATCAGCAGCAACGACATTGATGAAATTAATGGATGCATATTGCATGGAATCCTTTCTATCACCATTTCTGTGATATTGTCTTCTTCCATGTCCATGATGAGACATGGAATTCCGTTGACTTGATCCCTCATGAACTTCTTGGAGAACCGTCACTTGGAGAGAATCTCCTGATAGCTTGGCTCTTCGTTCCTCTTGAGGCTTATTCCCTAATCGATAGAATACTGACTTTCTCTGAGGGAGGGATTGAGGATTTAAAAAAGTCCCCAGTCCGGTGGACTGGGGATGTTCCTGCTGCTTCCGCTCAACTCCTCGAATCCCATTTGTTGACTCTGAGGGTTGGGTTAGAGAAGTCCCCAGTCTGACAAGCTGGGGTGTCTCTTGACATGCTATGTATGAGATCTTCTTAAAATCTCTCTTGATCTTGCGAATCTTAGTTCGGAAATTAGATGGATGCATTAACCTGTACCCACTTTTATCACCTAGTTCAATAGACCGTTGGATGATTTCCGAAACTTCTGTCATTTGATGACGTGTTTTCTCCACACGAGAGGCTTGCGCAATATTCTCTCCTGCTTGATGTAGGAGAAATTCAACAACTTGTTCTCTATGTACTTGATTTTGAGAGGAACTAGTTGAAGCCTGTTCTTGAGCAAACTTTTGATTATGAACAAAGCCCATTGACAGTGGCCGGCCATGGGCAATAACATTGCATGAGACCATTTTCGGCGGGCTTTGCTGACTGGATAGCACTGTAAAATGTAGTGCTCCGTGAACACACCATCCTCTGATATGAACATCATATGGAGCATTGGAAATTAACTGACGCAATTTTCTTAGTGCGCCAAGGCATGAACGTTGAAGGGCTCTCTGTTGCTTTTCAGCCTTCGGATACCGAGAGACTGATAGAGATGCCAAATCAATCTGACGTTGTAGCCCTTCTATTATCTTAAGATGATTTTCATATTCATCATAAGATAATACTTTCTTCTTTAATTGAAAAAGAGTTTTCCATATGTTGAGACGAATATCATGGATTCCATCATCCGTCAACATCTTTGGAATGTCGTACTGGGAGTCAGCCAAAGGCCAAAACATGACTGGTACTTCACCTTTTGCCAGTTTTTTCCTCATGTTCAGAATTTCCTCTTTATCATTAAATGAAGATTCTTCTACCTGTTTTGACCAGAGTTGGTGTTTCCTTGTTGCTTCATCGGATTCAACAAGATTGGTAGAGAGATCATTGATCAAACTTGAAGATGCATGACTTAGGGGTGGTTCGGAGAATGACCTACACCCCGGGCCATCTTCTGATTAATAAAGTATTTCACTTGTTAGCGATAAAGCATCAGACATGACTGGTTTTGCATTTGCAAGTGCCTCATGATAAGAGGGATTTATCGGCACTACATTATCCACTGGAGTATTTTCCAGGCAATGTGAATCACTACTGTGGAGAGGACTTTCGCAGCGAAGTTCATCATCATGGGGAGGACCACCATAATGGGTTACAGCAAAAGATGAGATCTCTTGATCCTTGGTCTTCTGACCACACAGAGGGTTCCTGTGGCTCTCATCTGAAGAAGAAACTTCAATATTGACCGAATTTTCATGAAGCAAGCCTTCATGAGGAAGTGTCTGTTGAAGACCTTCAAAATTAATGTTCCCGTTATTGGGAACTGAGGGAGTAGAATCTTGAATTCCGACAGATAAATATCTGAGGGATTCAAGAACTCCAGCATCGAGCAAGGCCTTGTTGCAGATTGGCCTTTGATCTCCTGACTGTGCTGGGCGGATCTTTTTCTTAGATGCCTTCTTACTCACATTAGAAACCACTTATTGACGAAAGTGGTTACTCTGAGCAGGTGTATGTTCCTGATCAGGAAAGATGGTCAGGTTAGGCTGAATATCTCCACTCAAATCAGGTGTATGTGCCTGACTTGGTTGTTCGTATGATATGGGGGAGTATGCCCCATAACCCTCTTGGACTGGAACAGATGTGTGTGTCTGTTCCGGAGTGAATCGTTGATGTGTCACTCCACTGGTAGGGATAGATTTATGTGTCTGTCCCTAAGATGATGCTGAAGCAGTTATGATATCCTGGCAAGCATCCAGAATATGAGCCGGAATTTGCTTCTGCTCTTTCACCATTGACAAAATATGTTTGGTGACTTCAGCCGCCGGAACGGGGATATACGTCCATTACGGGCTTGGAGTAGGTGTATGTGCCTGCTCCTGTCCTCCTTTTCTTGTCAGTGAATCCTGAAAGTACTCAAGTGTGGAGGCAGAGAGTTGAGTCTGCCTCCTGTTTGTCGTCGGGGCTTTCCGACTGACTTCTCCGTGCGCTACCAAGCGAGACTGTTGGTTGGCTTGATTAGTATTAGCAGGTGTATGTTCCTGCTGATTATACTTCGCCAAACGCGGTTGATGAGATCCATCATATGTAGTCAGACGATCCTGCTAACTAACTGGTGATGTATAAGCAAGTGCATGTTCCTGCCTATGGTACTCCGCCGGAATTGCCTGGCGGGATTGGCGTGATGCTGCCAGACGAGTCTGCTGGACAACGGAATTAAAACTGAAAGGTGATTGTGTCTGCTCGTTATTTTCCACCAAGTTAGGTTGGTGGACTTCTTCGGAGATGGCAGGGATGACAACCTGCCCATTGTTAACTGGATTCCGTCTCTGGCGGTTCATCTTGCCTGCTCGAGTTCGAGAAACCTGAGCTGAATGCCTGGAGTCGGTACCCTCATCATGTTGAGGGCGCACTACCGCACGAGTCTGGCGGCGATTTTTGATGGGAGCCCTCGAGAAGGACTCCTGTTTTTTTGAATTAAGGCCCTGCGGGACTTGCTCATTCACTTCCTCAGAGTAAGGGAGTGAATAGAAATTGCGTTCCGGGGATAACGACCCGAAACGGTTAGAGACGGTAGTCAGCACCGCCTGCTTCTTGATCGCTGGCCGCCGTTGTCCGGACGACCAGGTAGAGTTGTTAACTTGGAGGGCTTGACGAGTGGCCTCCAGAGTTGGGATAGTACCGTTGCGACGGTACTCCTTAACCAGTGCATTAGAAACCCAGCGTTGAAGACGCTGAGTTGGTGATGTCATCCTTAGAGAGGACGACGTTCCAGCAGGAGTAGCAGCATTGGTTTTCACAGCAGCAGACCTCACAGTAGAGGTGTTCACAGCAGCAGTATTCACAGGGGTGAATTTAAGAAAAGCCATTTTGCAGAAGATATTGAGAAAAGAGTGCATGTTCCATATAACAGACATAATCAAGATGAATCTGGCCACTGCATATTTTGAATGAGCACATGTCAATGATTGATTTGTTGGCCCAAGGGGCCTAACAAATAAGAAGAACATCACTTTAACTTGGTTAAGGATTCACGTCGGGTTCACCATTTTTGTTTCGCACGGATTTCGGGGATGACCTCCTGGACGGGAGATTCAAAACGTTCTGATCGGTTTCTAGTGGGTTTGTTCGTAGAACTGGAAACATCCAATGATTCCACATCCGTTTGGACCAACTTTCCAAAGGTAGGCGCTCATTAGCTTGTGGACTGATGAGGCTTAGGAATTTGCATTAGTCGAGAGGATGGGAGGTCGGACTCATCACACCTTTTTGAGGGGAATTATTGTCTACTCCGGGACTCTCTTTATAGATTTAAGTTATGTTCGTGAATCCTTATTACATTACCAAGTATAAAATGTTCTTTCCTTTAGTTTTAACAATCAATGATTAAATATGCAAGAAATTTAGAGAATATTTTATATGTATTCGAGGTTCTTCATCAATAGAGAATCATCTATATCTGTTTAGAGATTCTTGGTCAATGGTATCCTTCAAAACATTTATATAAAAGTATCTTGGTCATTATGATGACCAGGCTGGTTTTAAAGCCACTCAGTGGGGCACTTGAAGTTTATCGTCATTCAGAAGGATAGGGATTATTTCAAAGTTGGGATCGAACCCATAAATGGGCTACCTACGTATCCTTTGTCTTAGAAAAGGAATCATAACCCACGTAGTTTGAGTAAGGGTATGATGTTTATTATTGATGGCTCAAAGCAGGATGTCACAATTACTTTTACACTCTAAGATCACGTGAGTCATGCCCGGTGTGAGAAACAAGAGGTATTAGAAAAATTTAGACAATTGTGCCATGAAAAGATGCAATCATAAGAAATTGTTTGGGGCTTATGTATGTATGACTGCCCAGATAGATGAAGGTTTAGGATTCACTTTTAGGGATAAAATCCATGAACAGGGTCCATAATGGTATATGTGCTTCATGGAGATTTGAATACTCTAATCTTGGGGCTTACTCCTAAGGAGGATGCCCAAGTTAGGAGGGGACTTATGATTGGGTTTTACTCCTAAAAAGGAAACCCAAATCAAGGGTAAATTAGGACTGGTTAAAGAGAAATTAGGGGACTTGGGGCTTATTCTTGAAAAGGATGCCCATATTAAAGGATTATGATTGGGGCTTACTCCTGAGGAGGATGCCCAAGTTAAGGAATTAAGGTTTGGGGCTTACTCCTGACGAGGATGCCCAAGTTTGTGAACTTTAAGAATTTGGGTCTTACTCCTGAGGAAGATGCCCAGATTAAAGGACTTATAACTGGGGGTTATTCCTAAAAAGGAGACCCAGGTTAAGGATTCTCTCATATTAAAGTATGAGGTTGAATGAATGAACTCTCCATATTTAGTGACATAAGGATATTTAAATCACTAGGTTTTGAGAGATATTCCACAGAATTCCTTTCCGATAAGGCAGTCAAATCAAGAAATCATGCCATAAATGGATTTGAAGAGTGTCTTGAAGACTGAATCTTGAAAAGGAAAGGTGTGATGGCTTAAGAGGGGTAAAATGGGCAAGATGGGCACCCAAAAAAGGTAGGGGCGCGCAGGACTTGAAAGGCGCGCAAGTATTGCGGTGGCGCGCAAGTATTGGTCACGCAAGTATACCTGCGCGACATGAGGGGTACTTGCGTGATTCTCAAACATCATTAGAATATTTGAGCGACTCTTTATATATCCCTTTAGAATCCTCTTGAGGTTCTTCTAGAAAAGGGACGCGCGAGTTCTATTGAAGGAATAAGGCGGCGCGCAAGTGTTGATGAGTTTCAATACTTAGGCCTTCCTTCTTCTCTTTAAATCTTCCGTTCTAGGTAAGAAATTACCTTTTGAAGTGTTCCGGAAGCTTTGAGAAGAGACTTGGGCGTCGGGAGCTTCAATCCGAGTTTCTGGAAAAATATCCTCTCGAATGGGGGGCCCACAGGGTCTATTTATAGGCAAAAGAAGGCCCTGGGCGGTTACCGGGCGGTTACCACTTAGGTCGCACAAGTCACTTGCACGACCCTAAGGCGTCGCGCAAGTACTTGCACGACCACTAGGCGGCGCGCAAGTGTACTTGCGCGACCATGAGGGAACTTGCCCGACCTATGGGCAATGTTCTCCTTGTTCATCCCTTTGTTGATTTTTGATGTTTCTTCAAAGGATGAATCACTTTTTGCTTAGATATTCTCCTTTTACGATCTTTATATTCTGTGACGAAAGGAGTGTCAACAGATGTAGATATAAAAGTAGTATGAAATATATAACTATTTATTCCAGTTCTAGGAGTCGTACCATATATACTATAAAATTTATTAGGATTATGGAAAATGAGAAAATTTATATACTCAGGGTTATATCCTATTAGGGTTTCTTGTTAAAGACTTGAAGTCACATATTGTAAAATAGCCATGTAAGAAAACAAGTAAATACAAATGACTAAAGTTTTTACTTAGTAGAAGGATAACCTATCATGTTAGAGCTAACATGTTGATATTTATAAATTTTTATCTAGTAAAAGTTGGAGTGTTGTAAAATTTGGTTGTCTAGACCAAAAATGATCATTAATTTTTTATTATTATATCATATATATATATATATAGAGTTGTTTATGATGTATATATATACCCTAATAGTGTTCATACTTTTTTTACTATACAATATATTAATTTTCCATTATTATTTATTATATAAAATTTTTATATAACTTACCAACTATAATGAGAACCTTGAGATACTATGACAATAATTTAAACATGTTTTATGTTACTTATATACATCATACTTACTAGAATCAGTTTATGTGTGACAATTATTGGGTGGGGGATCATAAGCATTAAGAATTATTCTCATGATGCTGTTACATGATGATCTCAAGTGGATGAGATCATGAGGGATAACATTTCAATAGAAGCACAACATTTTTTGGGTGTCATTTTTTTATATTTACAAGAAAATGTACTAATCTCTTGGTTTTAGATTATTATCCATGTGTACCATTTAATCACACATCATGATGTGAGATATAAACCATGAGATTTATTTTTTGGTTAGTTATCTTATATTTTTTGCATTGTTAGTGGTATGTAATTTGTTGAATGGTCTAGAAATAATGTGTCACTTATGAAGGGAAGAGATATCTCCATACTAGTTTACCCAGATTGCAGTTCTATTACTAAATCTATATCTATGGTAGAGAAAGGTATCTTTTTCTAGTATTTTCATAAAATAATAATTCAATAATGTATAATGACATAATGTGGGCACCCTACATTATCATATTTCAATTGATAATGATTTAATAGACCACATTAAAATTTTGTAGGTTTTTTTCATTACGATGATAAAAATTTATCTCAATATGGGATAGGATCTGTTTCTAGATACCACTCATTTTCTAGAAATATAATCTATGTTATATATAAATAGTGTGATTTTGGCAGAGACCAATTTTATTCAGATTCTTATCTCATTATTTTGAATTTGAGTATAAAAAATTGTGAGACCTACAAAGGGGTTGGGTAATGATTGATTTTAAATGATCATTAGAAATAAATAAATTTAATATTATATGATTTTTAAATAACATTAATTTAATTTATTAACTCAATTTATTCAAGGGTTATTTAGTTAATACAATTAGAAATATTTTTCTAATTAATATTTATTATTTAATAATTAAGGTTCAGTAAATATGTTTCTCTTTATTCGAGTGTCTAATCAAGATAATAGCTTGTAAATTTATAATGGAATATTTTTTTAATGTTACAATTAAGTGATGAGTTACTTATAATAGTTGGGAAATTTTTGATAGCTCATAAGTGTGGAATATGGATAATTTAGAAGATCAAACTTATCAATGGGTCAGAGTGAAATTTTGCTGAGTTTTAATCTAACAATATAATTAATATTAAGATAGAATTTTAGGGGTTATTAAAGAAATATAAATTTATAGATTCAATTTACCTTCCCTCAATATCTAGGGTTAGAAAGTGATTTTTGGGGCACCCCAATACGATATCTAATTCCCATATAAAAAATAGTGTTGATGTGATCATTTTGACATTTAAAAAGAATTTATGTCTCTATTATGGCACCCTTATTTAAATGGTTTATGATCAATTTTTTTTAGAATAATAAATAAATGATATAAAGGGGTTTTAATTTGGTTAAATTATGAAATTATCTTTATTAGTGATAAAAGAGTCTTTTTAGTGAAAATAAAATGAGGCACGGTTTCAATTTTGATTTGTAGATTTAATTTTAAATTTTTAGTATACTTAATTAATTAAAACGGTATCCTTGGGTTTATAACCAAGTTGTGATTATTCCATGAGTGGTGTTATAATATAGATCGATGTCTAAATATTTTAAAATTCACACACTTTTAAAATTCCTCTATTTTCCTAGTACTAAAAATAAATTCATTTAACATAAATCACTTGAATAAGACTTATCATTATCATGTTTTTATATAATAAAATACATTCATTGTGTTATATTTTTTCCATTTTTAGAGAATTTATTACATTTTTAAGGTTTAATAGGATTTCATGTTAATGATATTTTAAATATTTACTCACGCAATTGAATTTTATTTATTATAATGTTGTACTGATAATAGTTTTAACTATTTTTATCCATTATTTTATAGTAAATAACTATGTAGTAATGATGTTTTTATTTTATTTAAATAATTTATCTAGTAATATATTTGATCTAGGGAGAAACTATATCCATTTTCACAATTAAAAAATGAAAAACATATGGTATAAGATTTCATCATATTACTCGTTAATTCTTCCTCACCTGTGTCATTAATTTTTCATATTCAAAATTCCCATCAATTATTGGGTATGTGAAGTTAGGATGATCTTTTATCACATTTATTCATAATATTAAAAGTCATTACATTGGGTATTTTATATAATTAAGAAATATTAAATTCAACATATTACTATAATTTATTTTAAAAGTAGTTCCATCATTTCTATTATTTAGAGTTTTGTTAGCCTACCAATTATCAATTATTATTATTCATTTACCTTTTTATCCTATTATTTCCAGACATATAAATCCATATATAACATAAGGTCTAACACCATTATTATCATGAATCATTTTAATTCTTTAATATACTCAATGATTTTATTTACAAGTGTAACTACAAATTCATTTGGATAAAGTTATCCATTGAAAAAATAAAAAAACATAGAGTGAAGACTTACTATTATTGAATAATATAAATCCAATATAGAACAAATAATGTGTAACTTCACTACAGTGTATGAAATAGGTAATGTAATTATATACATGAAAATTTTTGGTATTATAAGTTGAATCAATGATAAAACATACCGACCAAATAGTATTCTATTATTTTCATTGAACCTCAATTTTTGAAAGAAAATTGTTTAAATAACATGTAATATTGTGTAAATTGTTAAATTTATTTAGGAAAGGTAATATTTATTTATAATTTTTTATATTTTCAACGAATTATATATGATTTTTAACTTTTTAAATATTTCATATATTTATTTTATTTTTTTATTCGAATGTTTGTGGATAGATTACTTTCAAATTGGTTATCCTTATCATTGTTCATACTTGATTACTCTTAAACATGAGTAGATAGTGTCGCTTTTTCTCTAATTTGTTTCCATTTTATAATATTTGGTACATCATAATTTGGAATCTCAAACTCTTCTAACATTATAAGGTTATGGAACTAAAATTTTCCATAGGTTTTAGTCTTGGTTATAATGGGAGTTTTCTTAATCCTTGGATCTTTATTGAAATTATAAGTCATTGGATATTAGTTGTTGGATGGTGTTATCTTTCATTTATCTAACATATTATATTATATGGTGTGTGTTAGAGTGAGATTAGGATGTATATTGTATTTTATGGGGTATTTTGTGAGGAAATATATTTTTAAATTTATATTTTTAATGTTATGTTTTTTTGAAACATGGTTCACTCCCAAATATTAGTTTCATATGTTCATTCAATAAAGAGTTCTCTATTTTTATAAAATGAATCATATTTAGGTTATTATATCATTCTTTATTTTTTTAGTTATTTCTAACACAGAAAAACAGTTTAATAAGAATATATGATATCTTTTAATTGGTCATAAAATCTTACAAAATGATAAAAAGATTTAAAATTTTTATATAAGTAAGGTGGAGAAAGCTATGAATTTATTGATTCTAGTTTTCTAAATATGTCTCAAAAATCTAAATATAACCATCCATCATTTTTTACAAATATTTTTTATTTTATAATTATTCGTAACTTTTTGGGAAATTTTGATTTCCATTATAAAAAAATAAATTCATTCTCAACACAATATATGAAATCCTGTTCCTTGCTTTTATAGGTATTCTTTAACCAGTTATCATCTAGACACAAAATCAATCATATGAATTTCTATTGGAACTAAAATTTTCTGATAATACTATATTATTAATTCAATGATATTCTACTCTTGTTGATTTCATGTATAAATCTTCTTAAAAAATTTCCATAAATTTACAAGAGTCTCACAAAGAGATTATTTTATTCCAAATATATCCATTTTTATAGATGTTTTTATTGATGATGAGATTATATTTTATGGGATAATATTTTTGACATTATTCTCACCAAGGATATTTATTGGATGTTAGTGATAAATAGTAAAAAAATTGTATATTCACATGCCAATGTAAATTCCCTCCATATGTTTTGATTTTACACTATACCCAATAGCCTCATGAGGAAACTAATAATATAAAAAACCTCAATATATTAATGTGTAACTTTATCTAGAAGACAATGAAGCGTGATAAAAAAATTAATTAAACTATATTTTAGTTTAATGTTATCTTATCATCGTAGTTGTTCCATTAAATAATTTTTGGAGCGTCTTCTATGTACTACTAAATTTGTAAGTATTCCAGATTTTCCCCATGTTTTTGACATCAATATTTCAATTAAAATTATATTCCATGTTATAATTATATTTTATTGTATCATAAATTAAAAATATAAACTATTTTAAAATTTTCTTAAAATATTTATCCTTTAGGTGTTCATTATATATTTTTTCAATTTAGGTTTCGAAAAAAAATGATATCTATTTTTTTACCTATTCACAGATATGAATAAAATATAAGCATAATATATAAAAAATGATAATGATATAATCAATAATTAGAAAATTATGAGACTAATAATGGATAAGAAGGGGAATCAAATGAAAAATAAAAAATTCCTTAAACACTCTTAATATGTAATTTATATCTCCTTGATAATGATTCCAAATTTTATTTTTCTTATCAATGGGGTTGAAAATAAATATTGGTAAGGAAGGGGATAAATAATTGTTCAATAAACCCAAATAATTTTTGATGGATTCTGATATTAGTATTTCATAAAATTAATATAATTTTATTTTATATATATTATTGAATTAGTTTGAAATTTTATTATTTTATAAGTTATGTATTTTATAGAAATAAAAAATAATAATTCAAAAATACATGTTTTATCTAAAGTAGAATATATATATATATATACACACATATAAAATTAACCAAGGTTCATATAATGAGGTTTATAGGTAAATTTTACCCCATTTTCCTCAAGGAAAATTGAATGATGAATATTTTTTATTATGATGGAGGTATTAATTTGAACTAAAAAACAATAAAAAACAAAATTAGTAATCAATATATTTTATAACTGATGAATCTAAAATAACAGTTAAATTTTGCAATGAATGACAATGAATTTTCTTCTATTATCTTAAATATATGAGAATTACATCATATCAATTATTATAAAAATTTGAAAACAAATTTAAAGATGAAAGAATAAAAAAGTATTGGTCCATTTTTATCTCAAAACATTATTAAGAAAAATAATTTGTGTCCTAAACTATGAAATCCAATCAAAATGATCCATAAAATCGTCATCACTCTCTTGAAATGTCCCTACACTTATCACCACTACTTTTGAGATGATAATATGATTGTAATATTCCTTGATAACTTATTTTTAAAATATTTTAATGATGATGTTATGAATCTCCAAGGCCTATTTGTAGCATTGTATCAAAATATATGATTAATTGAAATCTATCAAAAAATTAGTTAATAACCTTGAACAATTTTTTAAAAAAATTTATAGAAAAATCCAAAAATGAAAGTAAATTTTCATTAGCTTCTAGAATAATTAAATTGATGCTCAAAAATTCCTTTTAATTTGTTAAATGAGGCCATAGGATCAGCATAAAAACCTGAAAAAATATGTTATTTATTTAAATAAAAATAATCATAAAATATAGATATATTAAATATTTATTAAAATTAAAATATCAAACTAGTATAAATGGTATTATTCTACCGTATTTTTAATTATGTTGTATTTTATTCAATAACAAAAGAAAAAAAATGATTTATCAAAAGTTATCAATGAGAAAAAGGATAAATAATCATAAATGAATATTAATTATCCTGAATATATAATGATTAATAATATTTCACACAAATCCAATAAAAATGCTTAGATATATAGGAACTGATAGAAAAAAATCAAAATTATTTTCCTTTAAAAATTTATAAATCAAGAAAATTATAAACACATATTTGATGTACAATTAATATAAATTTTAAAAATATGAATACCACGGCTAGAAAATGGATATAAGATAGAACACTCCCTATCATGCTCTTAGAAGAGAAATTAACAAATTATTTTTAGTTCCCAGTAATTTTTTTTTATTGTTCTATTCATATATTACCCAATATTTAAATTATTTTTAACAAAATTTCACATCTTTGAAAATTTTGGTAATAATAAATAATTAATTACTTATTGAGTAAAATTCATGGTTTTAAAAGGTTAATTATTTTTTTAACATTTAAATAAAAAATATATTATTCTATAATTTTATAGTGATTTGTTGTGGAAATAAGTATTTATAAAATAATAAATGTGTTTTTTGGGAAACTATGTGTTAATAAAGGGTCATTTCCATGGGTTGTGGAATATTAAAATAAAAATTTAAATGAATAAATTATATTTAAAAATTTGATATAATATTAAAGTATCCTATGAATCTATTTAATGAAAATAATTAAAATGGAAAGTCATGTCATGAGAATTCTTTTCTAATTCGCAAATGATTAGTCCCATGTGCAGTGAGCAATATGAGGATAAAAATCAGGTCATGAAAAATTAAATTCTACCCACATCAGATTAATACCCTACCTCTGATTTCTTTAATTAGAATACTCTTTTCAAAACATGTCACACATAAAATTAAATGTGTCATACACTCACAACATCATATTAATTTCCATGACTAAAAACTTCCTAATTTTAATTCCACTTTCCACCATGTTATAATCACTAACCATGATGTGCATTTTATATAAATAAAATATGAAAATAGTCTTCGATGTATGAATAAAAAACATTTAAGATGCTCTTTAGGGATTAATTATTATGATCCAAGAACTAAGTAAGAATAACATTATGGGATTCAGTATGTTATTTCACTTGGGAAACTTTACTTTCAACTACCTTATAAGGTAAAATTGATTCCCATATAAGTGTGGAAATGAATTTTCATAAAAAATATAGTTATTGATTATTAAGGAATAATATTTCATTTTTATTTTCTATAAAAATTGGTAAAATGAGAGTTTAGGATTCTACACAGATTCAATTTAGTAATTGTGAAGGAATAATATCATGCGATGATCGTGGGGGGATTCCTTTATAGCGAAGTTGAAAAGACTGTAGTTGGGATTACAATTGAAAAATATAATATCTTAGAAGTTACAAAAGTAATTTATTAAGGTATGGTGGTCCTGAAATTTATTTTTAGAATCATAGGCCTCATAAAGGTATAAAGGGGTGTAGAGAGTATAAATGGAAGGGGATGCCCACTATGAAATGTGTTCATCACAAGGGTTTAGAATTTTATTTCAATTTTGTTTTTATAGTAATTAAATATAATTTTTTGTCTTAATCTAAATTCTTTTATCCATCCTCGGTTTTATTTTTTTCAAATTAGTAATCACTCAATATCCCACAATTGTAAATAGTATAACCTAAGGATCACTCATCACATGAAACAAGATTATTCTAGAGTCTCTAATGAGCACACCTTCATCACTCTTCTATAATCTATGAGTTCAAGGGAGATATATTTTTGGGTTTCTGTTAATTCCCAACATCTCATTTTTATCTTTTATTTTTTTCATGAAATGAAATTTTCTTCTCTCAAGGATTAAATAAGTGGTGGAATTCATTATTGCTTAATGAAATAGGGTGTGAAATCAGACCGATGAAGGATTAGTGAATTAATCACATACGAAATATGTTTTTTCCACTTCTAAATATTGGAGAAAATCATATACAATACATAATACGGATTCAGATTATACTTGTTTCTCAAAAGGAATGTGAAATAGAGAGGATAATTTATACATTAAAGCATAATAATAGAGTTAGATTTATGGAGAAAATGTATTCTGAGGAAAGCAATTATTGTAAATTCCAAATGTGGATCATTTATTCACTAATTTATTATTTTTTATAATTGGTATGATTAATTATTATCTCATACTTTCTCATGTCACATCTCATCATGCTTTAGAGTCTTCATATTGATTTTTAAATAATAACAAGTGACAAATGAATAGTAGATATGAAGTGATCCTCTTTATGATATGAACTTATTAAACCTAGTGTTGCATTCCAAGAGTTATAAAAAATTTATTAATAATTTATTCAATAAGAATAACTTTAAATTTGGATTCATTTCAACAGAGGAACCACTCTTATTAATTTTACTTTTCTATTTTTAAATATATATATATATATAATGAATTCTATAAAATTTGAAAACAAATCATAGGTTATTGTTGAGTGTTTTTAATGAGAATAAAAACACACTAACATTCATAAATTAATTTCAGTATATTGATTAAATTATGTTTTAAAATAAATGGTATAAAATTTAAAAATTGAATGACGTAATTCTATCTCAGTTGATTGCTAATGATGGGCTTAAGGAACAAATCATGGAATTTTCCACTATATGAAAAAAATTCAATATAAATTATAGGAATAATAGTAACAAAAATATCATATAGATAAAAATCATATTTTTGTTCCAGCAATATTTATATACCTAAAAATTAGAGGCCAGTAGTTAACTTCTCCAACAAATAATATCAAACCTAGCTAAACTAGAAAATACATTCATAAATAAGTCATGAAAGAAAATCCATTATATTGAGAGAGTTTATACATGAATTCATTTTTTTTTAAATTTTTTTAAAAGATGAATTTAGAACTCACTACTCTTGGGACTCATTATAGAGTCATCACCATTTCACTATCAAGAAAGTAAAGATAATGAATCACCCACTCTCAAAAAATAGTTCTATAAATTGATGAAGATGAATTACCAAAGGGACCAACTTAGAACATTAAGGTGATGAATTTAATATAAATTCATCCTTCTTTGATTTTATTAATATTAATTTATTAACTAAATCTCTCTATAATGACATTTTTATTACATCATAATTGGATAAGGAACTAGAGGAAAGAGCCACAAAAATAGGCAGAATGGTGATAATTAGTAATATAGGACCCATACATACATCCACCCCTAAAGTGAAATCAATATTTAATTACTAACTAGGTAGATATACAAGACATTAACCATGATTGACTCAATAAAAATTATAATTATATGTTCCTTGGAACAATAAGGACATGGTGGTCTCTTTCAATAAAGGTAAATCCCTCTTTAGACATGGGATAATAGATCCTACCCCCTAGATGGGGGTAGTAAAAACCTAGTGT
This sequence comes from Viscum album, assembly GCA_963277665.1. Lineage (NCBI taxonomy): Eukaryota > Viridiplantae > Streptophyta > Magnoliopsida > Santalales > Viscaceae > Viscum > Viscum album. Next base: position 663,674,817 of record OY728150.1, read on the forward strand.
CCTCTTAGGGAGTCCAATCCAAGATCTTTATTCTCTTTTTTTATTCATATTTATTTTATTATTTGAATAATTTATTATTATTTTCCTATTTTTCCTTATTGGTTTTAAGAACCATTGGTTTTTGGATTTCTAATTAACATACATATTTAACTTCTTATTAAAATATATTTTATTTCTATATAAAATTTGTTTTATCACTCCCAATATTCTATGTGCATCATTACTAAGAATTAGCAAGGTAGTATTAGATGAGTGTAGTGAGATCTCAATATTCTTTTAGAAAGGAAATTATTTTCTTATTTAAAATTTTTGTGTGTTTTTTAAATATAAATAATATTTTAGATTTAATATTGAAATTCATAATGATAATACCTGTCACGACCCATCCTCGGGGCCCGTGACGTGACTACCCCAAGCCCGCCATCCATAGGCTAGGGGCTGGCAACTAGCACCAAAGGCGTAAATCCCAAAAGTAGGGAAGACATTTCCTTTAAGAAGTAACATACACAATAGAGTACACAAGCAAAGTAAACACTAAGAAAACTGAGTTCAAGGTAAGTGCTGGAAAAGAAAATGGCCCAGAATATAAACCCAACTGAAAGTATATTATAACTGAAAGGAAAGTACAACAACAGTAAGAAAAAAAACAACACCGAGTCATCCTCCGGAAATCCCACCTAAAGGGTGGGTACAGATAGTCTTCTTATCTCCTCGGGTCCGGTAGCCTGCTCCGCGTATGTCACGTCATGTGGTCCACCTCCGGGTACCATCCATCTACTCAAGCCTCCACCTCGATCAGTGTTGTCCGTTGTCTACAACTAACACAACGTAGTGCAGGTATATCCCTTTCTAGGGTGAGTATATGATAATTTGTAGGGACCCCGAGACCCCCGAAGGACTCTCAGAATCCACGAAGGATAAACCACAAAGGATAGATACAATCACGAAGTATCAAAAACACTACCTAGGTATATGCCCATACATATACCTAAGTCATCAGTTATATTTCGTCTCCAACTCCGAAGCACTACGCAGTCCACAAAGGAAAGCACAACCCAGTCCACAAGGATTGCACAACTCAGTCCACACAAAAAAAAGTCAACCACATCAAAGATAATGATTGAGAATCAAGACTCATCTCACACATGAATACACTTTGTAAGGTGATAGAGATGATCATATGTAGCCACTGATTCATCTAAACTGTCGGACCCACATTGGATATAAGACCAGCTAAGCTGTCGGACCCACAAAGAATACAAGACCAGCTACTCTGTCGGACCCACATGGGATACAAGTACAAAGGTCAATACTACCGGACCCACATAGGATAAAAGAACAGTAGTCATCGCTGTCGAACCCACGGAGGATTCCAGTAAGGTCGTCGTCGCTGCCGAACCCACGGAGGATCCATGTACTGTCGTCATCGTCGCAGTTGCAGCAAGCTCTAGGGTTCCCGCACACAACATGCTCGATTCCAGGAGGGTTCGCTCTTCGATAAAGATAGAGAGATTAAATACATAAACTATCACTATGTATAGTGTTGATGTATCCCAAAGTTCCGTCACATCAAAGTAAACCCAACGCGACAGACGGTGCGTCAATCAGACGCCCGGTCTGAGAGTTATTGGCTTTTCCGTTCCAGGGGCCCGGTAGGATTTTAAGCTAAAACCAACCTGACCATACTCCAACTGTGTCCAAACCTCAAAAAAAGTAAGCCAAAAATACCTTCACAAACATAAGTATCCCAAGGAAATTGACGGAACATCAATCAGATTTCCGGTCCTTGAGATATAAGCGTTTCTGCTTCAAGTGCCCGGTTGGTTTTGTGTTCGAACCAACCCAGCCATACACAAACTTTTCCAAAACCTCATGTGTAATATACCAAAACGACCGTATCGATCCAAGGATTCCTAAAAAATAGATGGTGTGTCAATCGGAGGTCTGTAGCTCATGTTATGGTAAAATGACCAAAAATCACCCGAAGTGGGGGGGTCTGAGCCTAACCAGACACGGCCCAACCCCCCTGGGTCGGCCTGAACCAGGTCAACCCGACCCGGGGCTGGGTCCTGCCTAGTAGGGCACAGCCTGACCCGTCCAGGGGGTGCGCTAGCTCATCCAGTGGCTGAGCAGAGGGGGCGCGGTCCCCCTCCCTTTTCTCCCCGCAACCGCGGAGCCCAGTGCCGCGTCTCCTCCGGATTCCCCGCGGTTGCAGGATCCGGTTGTATACTACGGCGGCATCAGCCATGGAGGCTCCAAATGAAGACGCTTCAGGGGCCGTCGCCTCCGGGAACCCGACCGGTGCCGGCCGCCGCCTCCGGCAGCTTGCGCCGGCGCCCCGCGCCGCCGGATATGTCTGCAATCCACTAGAGTCATTCCAGTGGTCCGTTCTTGCTCCCGTCTGCGCCTGCGGTCGTCTCAAGAGCTGCTCTTCACATCGAAAGCCTTAAAATTCTGTTTTGGTTCTATTTCATTAACGCCCAACATTCCACACATCAATAACTGAATAGTAGTGGGTTCAGACTTGTTCGTTGGTCAGCACCCACCGTGTTAGTGGTTCAAACAACTCCCAACAATTATACGTCATGCCGAGGGTATAAATCACGTAAAGAAAAATATAAACCAAAACCCCTACCTCAACTAGGAATACAATCGTCAGCGTCGTGGGACACAGCGTTGTGGAGAAGAAGATCGTAGGCATCGTCGGGGCACGCCGAGGAGGAAGCGGTGTCTCCTCTCTGGCCGCGGGGAATAGGTTTGGTGGTGCGTCGTCAATCTCTGAGGAATCGGCGTTCTTCATTGTTCTTCATTGGAGGCTGGCATCGTCGGTGTTTCATCATATCTTCCTCCTGTGGTTTCTCAATTTTTTTTCTTGAGGGGTGATTAATAAAAGAATTAATCCTCACGTTGTGTTCATTATTATGGTTCATTAATGAAACTTAATTAATGAACCTATTAAACATGCGGGTGTTACTGTTACTCAACCCATGGGACGAGTCATTAAATGGCCCCCATTTATTGATTGTCGTTACACTACGACTCCGCGAACTGCCTCTCTACAGTGGAAGAAAAAGAATAAAATAACTTATAGTTATTTTATAATATATAATTCTTTTTCTGGAAGTCTAAAAAATTTAATTTTTCATCCGAACCATATTGGTTGAAGTTATGCTTTTCCTAAGCGAATCTTGGCGCTGTGAATTGGTCGGTGCCCTCGGATTTTAATTCTGAGCATCGGTTCAAAAGTTAGAAAAACCCACTCGTTCATTCACTGAAATTACCTGAGCTAAACATCGAAAATTTATTTCAGGCACACCGGGCCTCGGAATCAAGGGATATTAGAAACTCTGTACTCGTAAAATCCCAAAGAATTAAAAAAAATATTCCTTGAAATTTATGGGTTCTTACATTACTCCCACATCAGGGCTTTACGTCCATGTAAAGCTATATCATAAACTAGGGAAACAAATGAAGGTACTGAGCACACATCTGAGCCTACCGCTCCCATGTGCTCTCCTTGAGGTTCCCATACTATCACCTGATGCGCACTAGAGGAATTGACCTCCCATGTAGGACTCTCTCCTTTCGATCCTCGTTCTCCAATGAGACCTCCGCAAAAGTAACCCCATCATCGATTTCCATATCCCCATGGTCAATGATATGCGTCAGGTCATGCACGTATCTCCTCAGTTGCGATAAGTGGAAGGCGTCGTGCACCCAGTGCAACTGAGTTGGAAGAGCCAGGCGATAAGCCACCTCGCATATCCTGCTGAGAAACTGGAATGGTTCGATTAATCGGAGAGATAAATTTCCGCCACGTCCAAATCTCTGTAATCCACGTCGAGTTGAGACCCGTAAGAAAATGTGGTCTCCATCCTCGAACTCCAGTGGTCTTCTCCTTCTATCAGCATAAGACTTCTGTCTGCTCTGTGCCGTCCTCATCCGCCCCTGGAAGATCTGCACCCTCTCTGTCGTAGCCTGAACCATCTCTGGTCCTACGAGTGCTGACTCCCCAGGGTCAGTCCAGCATAGAGGTGATCTGTAAGGTAGAATTCCTTGTAAGGTGCCATCCTGATGGTGGAGTGGTAGCTGTTGTTGTATGCAAACTCCACCAAGGGTAGGTGATCTTCCCAACTACGAATAATGTCAAGGAGACATGCACGGAGCATGTCCTCAAGTTTCTGAATGGTCCTCTCCGTCTGACTATACTTCTATGGGTGAAAGGCAGTGCTCAGGCATAGCTGTTTCCAAAACACCTCCTGCAACCCCTTCCAAAGTCGGGAAGTAAAATTAGAATCCCAATAGGAGACGATAGTCGATCGTACACCATTAAGCGGTACGATCTCCTGAACGTAGAGGCATCTTAAGCTCTCTATTAAGCCCTGCTCTCTGATTGGTAGGAAGTGGGCCGACATGGTAAGTTGGTCTACGATCACCCAGATTGTGTCTTTTCCTCTGGAAGTACATGGAAGCCCCATCACAAAATCCATGGATATCCAATCCCACTTCCACTCCGGGACCTCTAAGGGTTGTACCAAGCATGCAGGTACTTGGTACTCCACCTTCATGCACTGGAAAGTGAGGCATCGAGAAACGAACCCCGTCACAGCCTTATTCATACCCATCCACCAGTACTATCATCTGAGATCCTGATACCTCTTCGCTACTCTAGGATGTACCGCTAGAGGGGAAGTGTGGAACTCCCTTAACATATCCTCCTACAATGCAACTGGTACCATGGTACATCCCCTGAAAAGGATGACGTGCTCTCCTCCTACAGAAAATCCATCAGGTGCCTGCCCTGAGGATATCTATGCACGTCGCGTCTCACAGTTCACGTCCCCATGTTGTGCCTCTCTGACCCACTGAAGTAGTGTAGGAGTGACTGTGAGGGACTGAAGATAGGCTGCCCCTTCACTATCCACGAAGGATATCTGCAAACCAGCTAACTACTCTGTTCCTTTCCATATAGATGGATTCCCGAACTCCTACTGAGAGCATCAGCTACTACGTTCCCCTTCCCGGGAGTATAGACTATCTCAATGTCATAATCCTGGAGGAACTCGAGCAATCGTCGTTGTCTCAGGTTCATGTCCATCTGCGAGAAGACATACCTGAGACTCTGGTGGTCAGAGTAGACTATAAAGTTCCCACCCATCAGATAGTGCTGCCACATCTTCAAGTCAAAGAACACTTCTTCTAACTCCAGGCCATGGGTAGCATAGTTCTGCTCGTGCTACCTCAACTGCGATGAACCGTAAGCGATCACTGCCCGCACCTATATCAGGACACAACCAAGTCTGGTCCCTGATGAGTCTCAATAAAATACATACCCTACACCCTCCTCTGGTAGCCTCAAGATGGGCGCACTAGTCAATCTCCACCTCAACTCTTGGAAGCTCTGCTGAAATTTATCTGACCACGTGAAGGGTTTCCCCTTCTTCATGAAAGTTGAAAGTGGTGCTGCAACTCTGGAGAAGTTTGGCACAAATCTATGATAGTACCCAGCCATACCTAGGAAACTCTACACCTCCCTCATGCTCCAGTGTGACTCCCAAGCACATACCACCTCGACCATCGCAGGATCCACTACAAATCCCTCATCTGAGATGACGTTCTCCATGAAGTGAACCTATCAAAGACAGAACTGGCACTTTGAGAGCTTACCATAAAGATGGTTCTCTCAGAGTGTATCTAGTACAATATGTAAGTGGTAGGCGTGCTCCTCCTCAGTGGTCGAGTAAATCAGTATGTTGTCAAGTAATACTACGAAAACCCGACTGAGGTAGGTCTGGAAGATCCTGTTTATGAGACTCATAGACACTGCTGGAGCATTGGTCACACCTAAGGGCATGACCAAGAACTCATAGTGTTCGTACCGACACCGGAATTCCGTCTTCTCGAAATCATCATCCCTAACTTGGAGCTGATGATAGCCTGACCCAAGGTCCATCTTCGAGAACCAACGTGCTCCCTTGAGCTGATCAAAGAGGTCGTCAGTACTTGGAAGCGGATACTTGTTCCACATGGTCACCTAGTTTAGGCAACAGTAATCAACACTTATTCGAAAGCCCCCATCTGCCTTCTTGGCGAATAGGACTAGAGAAGCCCAGGGTGAAACACTGGGTCGAATGAAACCTTTCCCCTGTAAGTCCTCCAGGTGTACCCGTAGCTCACGAAGCTCAGTGGGAGCCATCCGATATGCTGGAGTGGATATCGTTGATGTCTTGAGGTATATGTATATATAGAAATCTACCTCCCTATGAGGAGGTATTCCTGGAACATCGTCAGAAGAAACATCCGCATACTGATCCACCACTATAGGAAAAATAGGACTCTGCACATCAACTGCTCCGAGGATGAGACTAGCCAACTGATGTGTGATCGGCTGCCCTCTCCTCTGTGTGAGTCCATCCAATGCTACAAAGGTTCCCTTATCACGCGTTGAAGGTGAACCTGGTACCATTCGTGCAGACACACTACACCTTGCGCCTAATATAGTCGATCTGAGTATGAACTGTAGATAACCAGTCCATACCCAAGATGACGTCATAAGGCCTCAACGCCACTACAAGAAGATCCCAGCCGAAGCTCTTGCCTCCTAGAGTAATCTCACACTACCAGCACCAGTGTGTAATCGTTGAGTCTGCTCCCGTAGGAGTCTTTAGCCACAAGGATCGAGCCAACAGCTCCTTCGGAATCTCCGAGCTCCGAACAAGGGCAACGAAAATAAAAGAATGACTCACACCTGTGCCTATAAGAGCTACAAGAAGGGTGGAGTAGACACAGATAGTACCTTGAATCATCTCAGGTGCACCGTGGTCATAAGCCTCCGCTTCCTAGAGCTGAGCCTGCCTCTGCCCGCTGGCTCCCTGTGGTCAGGGTGGACCTCCTGGGGTGGTGGTGGTAGAGCCTCGAAGTGTCGTCCACCACCCGCTACTTAGCCTACTCCTCTGCCTCGTCCACCTGCTCCATGCGGACCGCCATAGTCGAATCTATGCCTCTGTCTGGGAGATCCCTCCACTGTTTGATGCTTGTCTGCATGGCAGGTCGGGCAGTCACGAGCCATGTGGCACTGCCCGCCGCATGCATAACACTGTCTGCTCCTCGGAAGGCTATCTCTACGCTGTGTGCCCCGCACAGCCGAACCTGAATCCTGAGGTCACCCACCTATCGGTCTGGTCCTCTTGGACCCCTGTGTTATCTGTCGACTTCCAGCTGCAGAAGACTCTGCTCCGGTCCATCCTACGGTGGGTCTCACTACTGATGGCTACTCGGCGAGAAAGCTCTCCAATAGTAGGACTCGCTCCAGCACCCCCGCCTGGGTCGGGATGCTGAGTGGAATCGTCGAAGCTCTGATCTCAAGCCTCATCCCCTACTCAAAGGTCCAGGCCCAGAAGAATGGGTCGCATACCATGTCTGTGGAGTAGTGCGAGAGGTCAGTAAATATCACCGAGTAATGGGATACTAACGTGCTGCCATGCCACAGCTGTAGTAACTCCTGGATGTGCACCGCACAGAGGGTGGATGGAATGAACTCTGAGGATAAGAGTCTCTCGAAGTCCATCCACTGAAGAGATGACTCATCATGCACCTGTAGAATCAGGGTCCACCATCTACCTACTATTACGTGCAGGAGACTCGCGACAAGGATCACCATGAGGTCTGCTGGGGTCCCTACCAATCTGAAGACTCTGACGATAGCCTCCAGCCAATCCACGACTTCCTGAGGATCCGTCCCTCTGTGGAACCTAGGTGGCCTCTACCTATGAAACTCATGCAACGCGCTCAGGCGGTGTGCACTCTCCGCCGCTGGGGCGGGAGCATCGGTGGCTCGGCGGGTAGAGGTACCATCAGTGCCTCCACTATAATGGGTCCCTTCTTCGAGGCCTTGTCACTCAGTGGGCTACCGACTCACACAAAGCTCGGAACCCTAGCTGGCTGTTGTCATGGGGCCATCACGAAAAGAAACAGGGGACCATGGTTAATACAGTATACCTGATGAGCTGAAACAAATTAATCACAAAAAAACTTTCGAAACACACATGCAATCACTATTTTTGTGCTCTGAGTCGGAAATACGAAGTCAGGGTCTTGGTGTATGGACACGTCAGCCGCCGCACCAACACTGGACTCCCTGGACTGATAACCACACTCATTACTCTAAACATTATTGCTCCACATAGAAAAAATTATCAGTGTCCTGAGTTCTGCGGTAGAACCGACTCCTCTGATACCAATTTGTCATGACCCATCCTCGAGGCTCGTACCGTGACTACCCCAAACCCGCCTTCCATAGGCCAGGGACTGGAAACTATCACCAAAGACATAAATCCCAAAAGTAGGGAAGGAATTGCCTTTAATAAGTAACATACATAACAGAGTATGCAAGCGAAGTAAAAACTAAGCAAACTGAGTACAAGGAAAGTGATGGAAAAGTAAATGGGCCAGAATACAAACCCAACTGAAAGTAAACTATAACTTAAAGTAAAGTACAAAAAAAGTATGAAAAATAGCAACACCGGTTCGTCCTCCGGAAATCCCACCGGAAGGGTGGGTACAGATAGTCTCCTCTGCTCCTCTGGTCCGGTCTCCCGCTCCGAGTACGTCCCATCAAGTGGTCCACCTCTGGGTACCATCCATCTCCTCAAGCCTCCACCTCGATCAGCTCTGTCTTTCATCTGCAACAAACACACCGTAGTGCGGGCATAGCCCATGTAGGGGTGAGTATATGATACTCAGTAGGGACCCCGAGACCCCTAAAGGTATCTCAGTAACCACGAAGGATAAACAACAAAGGAGAGATACAATCACGAATTATCAACAACAGTACTTAGGTATATGCCCATACATATACCTAAGTCATCATTTACAGTTTGTCTCCAACTCCCAAGCAGAACACAGTCCACAACGGAAAGCACAACCCAGTCCACAAGGATAGCACAACTCATTCTAAATAGGAAAACAAGTCAACCACATCAATGATAATGATTGAGAATCAAGACTCAGATCACACAGGCATACACTTCGTAAGTCGATAGAGATGATCATATGTAGACACTCATTCATCTAAGCTGTCAGACCCACATATGATACACGACTAGCTAAGCTATCAGACCCATAAAGGATACAAGACCAGCTACTCTGCCGGACCCACACAAGATAGAAGTACAGAGGTCAATACTGCCAGACCCACATAAGATACAAGAACATTATTCATCGTTGTCGAACCCACGTAGGATTCTAGTACAGTCGTCATCACTGCGAACCCATGGAGGATCCACGTACATTCGTCATCATCACAGTCGCATCCAGTTCTAGGGTTCCCGCACACATCATGCTCGATTCCGGAATGGTTCACTCCTCGAGCAAGAGAGAGAGAGAGAGTCGATACATCAGCTATCACGAAGTCCAGAGTTGATGTATCTCAAAGTTATGTCTCGTCAAAAGAAACCCAACGTGACAGACGGTGCGTCAATCGGACGCCCGGTCTAAGAGTTATTGGCTTTTCCGTTCTAGGGGCCCGGTTGGTTTTTAAGATAAAACCAACCTGACCATACTATAGCTACATCCAAACCTCAATAAGAGTAAGCCAAAAGACCATCTCAACAAAAGGATCCCAACGCAATTGATGACACGTCAATCGGATGTCCGGTCTTTGAGATATACGCGTTTCCGCTCCAAGGGCCTGGTTTGTTTCGAGTTAGAACCAACCCGGCCATACCCAAACATTGCCGAAACCTGAAGTGTAATATACCAAAACGACCTTCTAGATCCGAGGATTAATATTCCACTAACGGTGCATCGATTAGAGGTCCCTAGATCATGTTATGGTCAAATGACCAAAAATGGCCCGAAGTGGGGGGGTCTGGGCCCGACCCGACCTGCCCCAACCCCCCTGGGCCATACCCGGACCCGGTTTGACCCGACCTAGGTCTGGGTCCGGCCCGGGAGGGTGTGGTCCGACCCAGATAGTCGCGGCTAGGCCCAGTCCACGCGACCCGCTCTGGCCTGGCCGGGGGGTGCGCTGGCTCGGCCAGTGGCCGAGCAGGGGGGACAGAATCCCCCCTCCCTTTTCGCCCCATAGACGCGGTGCCCAGTGCCACGTCTTTTTGGGATCCCACACGGCCGTGACATCCATTTACCTATCGCCGTGGATTCATCCATGGAGGCTCCTACCGGCGGCACGCCTGGGCGACGCCACCTCCGGGCGGCCGGCCGGTGCTGGCCTCTACCTCCGGCCGCCGCCCCGGCAACCCGCACAGCCGGAGATGTCCGCGGGCCACTGAAGTCATTCCGGTGGTCTGTTCTTTCTCTTGTCTATAACTATGGTCGTCTTGGGATCCTCTCTTCACTACGACGACCTTCAAATGCCGTTCCAGTCCCGTTTTATCGTCGCCCAACATTCCATGAATCAAGAACAGAATAGCGGTGGGTTCAGACTTCTTCATTGGTCCGAACCCACCACATTAGTGGTTCAAACAAATCCCAACAATTATACGTCATGCCGAGGGTATAAATCATGTAAAGAAAAATATAAACCAAAACCCATACCTCAACCATGAAGACGATCGTCGACATCGCGGTACACGACGTCGCAGAGAAGAGGATCGTAGGCATCATCGGGGCATGCCGAGGAGGAAGCGGCGTCTCCTCACTGGCCTCAGGGAAGAGGTTTGGTGGCGCGTTTTCAATCTTCGTGGAACTGGCATTCTTTTTCCTTCTTCGTTAGAGGCTGGCGTCGTTGGCGTTTTGTCGGAGCATCCTCCCGCAGTTTCGCAATTCATTTTCCAAAGGGGAGATTAAAAAAAGAATTAATCCTCACGTTGTGTTCATTATTATGGTTCATTAATGAACCTTAAATAATGCCCCTATTAAACACATGGGCATTGCTATTACACAACCCAAGGGTTGATTCATTAAATGGCCCTCATTTATTGATCGTCGTTACACTGCGACTCCTCCAACTGATGCTCAACGGTGGAAGAAAAAGAATAAAATAAATTGTAGTTATTTTATTATATATAATTATTTTTCTGCAAGTCTAAAAACTTTTATTTTTTATCCAAACCTTTTTTTTGAAGTTAATCTTTGCCTAAGCGAATCCAGGCACTGCGAATTCATCAGTTCCCTCGGATTTTAATTCCGAGAACCGGTTCAAAAGTTTGAAAAACCATCTCATTCATTCACTGAGCATACCCGGGCTAAACGTCAAAAATTGATTCCAAGCACACCGGGTCTCGGAATCAAGCGCCGTCAGAAACAACGTACTAGTAAAATCCCAAAAAAATTTAAAAAATATTCCTTGAAATTTATGGGTCTTTACAATAACATGCTGTTATTTAAGATTTCAATAGTTTCAAAATCATTGGGTCTAAATTATTGCGGATTGACGTTTCTTATTGTTTTAATTTAATAAAACTAATTTAAGTAAGCCCAATATAAATTTTAGTTTAGTTAAATAACTAAAAAAAATACCTACCTGAGAGATATTATGAGAGTATTTTTATAAATGTTTTCTTTTAATTCATCTCATGTGATCCTCAATACTTGTTTTAAAATAGAACATGCCTAAATTCTTTTTATAATATATTGGAATCAACCGTGATAAGTATGATGAATGATTTTTTTCACTGAAGAATACCATATAAATTTAAATCTGCTGGATAATTTTACATCTGGCCCCATTAAGACTTAGTAATCATAAACTAAATATTATGTAAGACATATTTTTTGCTACTTTAATCCCATTAATTCCATATATTGGTGTAATTTATTAAATAATCTCAACTAAATGTGGTATATAGGGTGTGTAAGTAAAGAAAAAAATATTTTCAAATCATTACAATTTAGATAAGGTTTAATGTTTTGATCACAAGGAAAGTTAGTTCCATGAATTTGGATTAATATTTTGGAATAAAAGTATTTGTAACCCACTAAGAAATATCTATGTATATGGTTTTAGTCCTAAATAATGTCCCATATTCTTGGATGGATATAAAATAAGGGTCAGGGAACTGGGGGTTATTGAGGTAGGTAGGAGGATTAGGTTCTTCTGCCTCAAGGATTTAATGTGATGAAACATAATTCACAATATCAAAATGGTTTGGATAAAGGGAGGACCCCTATGCCTCAAGTTGGTAATGGTGGGAACCATGGTTTAATTCCATGAATAATTTATGGGGATTTTTTTAGTAATAGAATTCCATAAATTCTCATATCATACCCCCTTTGGTTTTCAGGGAAGTAGCTCACATAGAGGGATAATTTTCTGATCGCACCAGCTCATTATTCTCTCATTCAAAACCCCAATAATATGGGTGTTATTTTATATGATTCTATAGGTATATGAAGTAAATTATTCAATTGAAATATTTTTTCATCCATTTAGTTGTATCCCAATGAGTTTCAAGGAATATTGGATAATTTATTTTTAATCTAACCAAAGGATAGTGACATCATCTGTGATTGATTATAATTTTGTGTAAAGTATCTAGAGGATTACTAATTAAAATATCTCATGTTTTCATTCACTATATTGTAGATGTAACATCTCCATATGATTTTTTTCATGTTTATTAATAGAATAGAATTCAATTTTTAATTGGGTTAATCATGATGTTGAGATCTTTCATGTGGATTAGGTTCCAGTGGATGTTATGTGTGGGCCACACCACATTTCTCAATGTATTGGTTAATTGGTGGAACTTTTTTAGTTTTTAACAATTATAAAAAATTATATTAATTTTATTAATTTTTTATGACCTATTATAACTAATTATTTGTGCCCCTTGTTATACGATAATTTCTCAAGAACATAGATGTTACCTGGAAAGGAATGGATGTGGTTTGTAAGAACTATGTGATGGGTTTACTTCAATATTGAAGAAGGTTCCCCTTATGTTACAGATTCATATACATGTTTATTTATGAGTTTGTATCCATGCATTATTACATGGGTTGAGGAATAAGATATGTGGACATGTAGAGTATTAAGGAAATATAATGGAGTGGCATTGATAATCGAGAAGAGACCAAGTGATATTTAACACCTTAGGTAATTTTGGATTACTTGAAGACTATGTCACCAAGGGGTGGTGGCTTTGGAAGAACTAGAGGGAGACCTCTAAGAGGTCTCAGTAGGTGAGATAAAATGTGAGTTTCCCTAAAAATATATCCCAGAGATGGTGGGTATAAATAAAAATATTTGGCCCAAGTAATGATGTTAAATATGGACTTATATCCCATGACTGACTAGTGAATTTGTCCCGAGGTTTTAGAAGAGTATTTTAGGGTCATTATAGTGAGATAAATCTTTCTGGACTTGAAACATTTATCATAGAGGGGATTTTTAGATGACCCAATCTATTATTATATTTTTTTTAAAATAAACATCATGATTGATATCCGATTCTATATAAAAAACTTAAAAATTAAACCATTATATATTAAATTAAATTTTTTCCATTTTAATATACCTATTAAATTAATGGGTATCAAATAATGTACTTAAATTATAAAATCTATGAATAAAATTTAAGATATAAAATCAAGAAGAGGAAGTATCCCTTATGAAGATTATTCCTCTAAAAATGGAAAAGAGCTATCTTTTCATGGGGTAGATCTAGATAAATAATTAGATGAACTAGAACAATTAGTTAATTAGTGAAATATCTAGTGAGAGAAATTCAAGCACATTGAAACTTTCATAAGATCTATGTTAGTAGAATCCACACCCTTGAATGCTACCAAAGAACATAAAATGATAAATATTAAATATTTATTTGAAGGGGATATGTAACTAGAAATTAGGATTATATAAAAATGTGATTAATAATTTAATAATTTATTTATCACTTGTATTTTACACATTCCATCTTTTTTACTTTTAATGAAAAATAGAATATTTATTTTATCAATAAAAGATGTTTTTTCTGTATATTTCATTTTTTAAAACTAAATTTACTATCTTATGCATCTAAATTAGATGGAAAAAATTTTATTTTTTATGTATAATTTTAAAATTACATAAACTTTATTTTTTTCTAAAATTAATTCTTTTTAGTAAATAGTGATAATAGTGTTTTACAGAACTAGTAAATTATATAAATTTAACAATATATGAGAATGATATAGAAGTTTATAAAACCATTTAATGAGTAAAATAATTATTTATGTATTAAAACTATGTATTTCAAAATATTAAGGTGAACCAAGAAAACCTATTTTTTGCATTTCAGATCATAAGTAAAAATGCATACTAATTTAAAAAAAATGTTTTCAAATTTTCCTTTTAATTAAACATTTTAAGGGTAATATTTTTTTATGTATGCTATTATATTACACATAAATCTTATTTATATTATAATTAACCAATTTCTATCCTAAAAATTAAGTACATGGATAATTATATGCTACACATAAATTTTATCTTTACAAATATACTTTTTATAAAAATAGGTTTTTATATTTTATATGTGTTAATGTAAAAATTAACTCTTCTTACACAAAGAGAGATTATCTAATAAAATGAAATTATTATTTTGAATTATTATATAAAAAATATTTAATACTATCCATTTATATTTTTTGTATTAACTTTTAATTTATTAGGCAAAAACTAGAAACCATGGAAAAATCTAAAATAGTAAAATAAATAAATCTAGGTGTCAATGTATTGAAACATGCTAAAAATATTATTCTAATTGAGTGGTAGGAAACTTATCTACCTTATTTAATCCCACACTCATTTATTTTCCATTCATGGAGTGACTTTTCATGTTTAACATGTGTTCTCTTTATATAGAGTGGTTATATTAAAAAATATACCCTTATCACCACTTATAAAAGGGGCCTCTCACCACACCATAAATACCACTCCAAAATCAGTTTACTATTTAAAATAATCCCTTATTAATTCCCCTAAAATCTTATTTCATCCTCCTAATATTCTAGTAACATTATATTTTCCAAAGTCTTTCATTTCCATGATGTACTTCAAGAGAATGTGTAAAATGTATATATAAGTACATCTCATTCTCTAATTTTTTTCCTAATCTATATTATTCATTTAAATTTATATTACTCATTATTAAATTAAAATAATTATTACCTATATAATTAAATATTTTTTGGTTAATGGGATATACATTATCTATCATTTTCCATATTCCCTTAGGAAAAGAGAAATCCTAAATTGTATGTATATGCAATGTGCTGCCTCCACTGGGAAAATTGTTTTATTCTCCATCAATTACTTACAAGACTTATAATAATATGGAATTTAATTAACAAGAATTTTTAATTTTATATGTGTTAGTTTCTGAAAGAGTAAAACACACAACTCTTTTCACTCGTTTTATGGGAAAATAAATCATTATACTTTCATATGTGGGGACTTCCACCCCCATGGAACGGTGTAACATTTATATAATCGAAAGCATTAATGGATGATTATAAGATTTAATTTAATTGGTAAATATGGTTTTTATGAAATTATTAAGGTTATTTTGATCCCAATTGGGCATCCTTTTAAAAATATGAGCAATAAAAACACTTTTAAATTCAACAATGTGAAAGAGCATACTAGGATAAAAAACGATTTCTTTATAATATGTGACAACATCTTATAGGATATATTATACTTTTAGTTTATTATAATTATGACATATCTCACTAATAAAAATTAATATATTTTCATAATTCTTCTATTATAATGATATTATAAAAACCACTCCATTATATTCTATTAATTCTTGTATGTTCTTCTTTAGGTTGGTTTAATCATCTATATGAACAATAATATGGATTTTATTATGGATTAACAATAAAATATAATTGGTGGCAATATATTATTAACATAATTGAATATTATGTTTTTTATATATTGATAATATAAAAATTTAAACTCATTATTTACAAAAACATCCTTTATTTGCTAAAATTCATCAATACAAGATCATTGATAAATTAATCATTAAATATCCTAACCAACGTTCCCATAGAATTAAATTATAACATTATAAATAATTATAGATAATCAATTAGATTACCATTTATGGTCTAATAATGATTAACGTTTTTACAATAATAATGAACCAAATCAATTTTAAGATACTAGTTTAAATCGGTCATGATTAGCCACACCAAATATTTATAATAGATAAAAACTAACTAATATATATATACAAAATTATTATAATTTATTCTTATAAATATTCATGGAAATGAAAAAATTTATGAAAAAATTTATTAATAGATTTATGTTTTTAATATATAAGGTTAGAACACATTTTCTATGTTGTAATACAAGGTAATCCGTTCCTTGTCTCCATTTTATTTCATGATAAATATTTCACATTTTGCACAACTATATCATTGAGATTGTGTTATTTCGGAATAATGAATATTTATTACCATATTTATGTAATTCATGGGTTTTTAAGATAAATATAATTAACTTTTTTTAAATAGACATTTATTTTTAAGATACCAATGTTGAATGGGGTCTTGAGTTAAATTTTAATCATTCCATAGATGTTTCGGTGGCCAATATTATTTTCAAATCAATATTGCTTCAAAAGGAAAGTCCATCTGGGAAATTTTTATTAATTACAAAAAACCTCATTATTTTATTTGGATATTCATGGGGTTATACATGACACATCAAAATTTCATTTACACTTCACTCATATTTTTTTCCAACGTTTCTCTTTTAAATGAAATCAACCTCACCTCTACTTATCAATCAATAACCTTCATTTTTCATATTATTAATCATTTTATACTTTTTAAAGAATCAATTTATATTCCTTAATATTTTATTATGTTAATTTTATACTACTTAAAATAATTTTAAAATTTTTAGAGACAATTTTAGAATTTTATATTTGGGTCATTTATTATCAAAATTTAGAGAGTTTTCCTTTTTAATGATTGCGTGTGAACATGAAATTCTACCACCTTTATCATTTTATATAATTATTCATATCACTTTTCTCATGTACTTTAAAATAATTTATTTTCATCTTTGATTTATAAAATATTTCTCTTACAATTATATCAAAGGATCCATATTATTTCTTATATCCAAAGTGGTTTTTCTAAAACTTCTAAAAATTTCATTTCATATATATAATTGTCTTCTAATATATCTTATTCTATATAAAGGATACTATTTAAAATATATCATCAACATTATTTCTCCAATTGTCTTATGAAATTTTCTTTTCTATAAGGGAAATGATCCATCGTTTCTTTTTTCATCCCTTGTAACTGATGGTTTATAAACATAATTTTTCGTCCAATTAATTCCCTCTATAAAAATCCAGTTTTTGATTCCATTGATTTAAGGGTGTCCACCAATATTCCATAAATCTATTTGTAGGAGAAATTATTGGCTTAAATAAATACCCTTTATCCACACTATGTAAATGTTATATGTTTTAACATGATTGAATGGTATTTTTGTTGAAATTTACTTGATGTTATTGGACACCCATTTATATTTTATGGGTTTATCACATTATAATTATTGATTTATTTATTAATTTCCCCTTATATAAATTTATTCTTTAAAGGATATAAAAGGAATTTTATATCCTTGGGTTATTTTTTATTTGATTTATTGTATGATTTTAATATGAACTCGTTTGTATGGATGGTGATGGGTGGGGTCAGGTATCTCCCTCCAATAGAATGGATGATGTTTTTCATATTTTTGGTTAAAATAACATGATACTTATTAAATATTTTCATAAACTAAATGATGAGATTTCTTATATATTATATTAAGCTTATGGGTGATCTGTCTTGGATATTCTTAGAAATTCAAGGTTAATACTTCTTGGATATCATCACAAAATAACGTGTGGGACTTCTTAGATATTCACAAAATGTGATGATACTATATTCATAATATTTGTTTGAAAATATTATATTTATTCTAATAAATATTTCATACTCTCATGGATCATGTTTATTGACACATGTTTCCACACTCTTTTTATTCATTTCTAATATTATACCTTGCCTTATTCCATGTTTTAAAATTTTATTTTTATTGGGTATGATTTTCCAAATTCTCTTGATTATAATCATATTCTCATTTTATGATCACTTTTTATTATTTATTATGATTACTTATGTTTACCATTATTGAGTGTTCGAGCGAACTCTTTCTTATGTTTCTATTTCAATAGGTTATAAAGGAAAGTAATAAATAATATGTTGTCTATAAGACTGTCTTATGTAGTGAATTTGTGGGATATGTTTAATACATATTATGGAATATGTAGTGGGAAATTTTTCCATTTGACACAAATAACATGGGTTATATTAGTTAAATAGTTTTACTAACTATCTATAACCCTAATCCTAAATTTGTCCTTGGAAAAAAAATTTAATTTCATCCATGAAAAATATTATAATTAAGGATGTGTATCAAATCCAATGGGTAATGTATTATTTTTTGTATATGATCTGAGGGTGTGGGTTCGGGGTGCTTAATTTAGCATCAAAGAGTTCTTTATATATCTTCATAGGATTGGATGGTAACTACTAAAGATAAATTAAGAGTTTTAAATGTTATTTAAAGAAAATGGGTTTTGTTTTATCATGGTTAAAAAGGTAATAATAAACCATAAATTAAGTTATACTGAATATTTTATGTTTATTGGGAGTTAGGATGACATAACATTAGTAAAAGCACTAAAAATAAGTATAAGTATAGGATAACATCAAAAATTTTGGTATAATTGTATGGTCTTCCCTATAATAGAATCCATATATGGATACTATAGGTGGATGCAGATTCAGGTACAGATATACCAATGGTTAATAACCCTAAAAATGGTATATTGGGTATTAAATTAATCTTCACTTAGTGAATGAATAAGGTTCCTAACGGGATACTAGTTTTGATACCCTTGGGGTATGATATAATTAATCACTATCAATTTAGAATTTTTCAAATATAATTTATCATATTAAGAAACTAGGATATGGAATTCTAGAAAATCTAGTTTAGTGAAAACTAGAATAAAAATATTTTTTTATATATAACTAAAAGATAATGTAATAATTTCAATGAGTAAGACATTATGAGGTTCAATTCTTCATATCCTATAATAATTCTTTCATTTTGTTAATTTTTCCCCACATCTAATTAACTCTTTTTTTATTTTAGTAGTCTATGATTCTATAATGATCCAAGTTGATAATGGATTTCATGATTAATTATGAGGTTATTCTAATGAAATACCTAAATATATAAGAGTTTAGTGATAAATCTTGAGATTAATAAAAAAATTATATCAATAATTATTTTTAATCACTTAATCATATTTTATGTTTTTAAAATACCAATGAAGAATAGGATGTAGTCTCATGGAAGTTTGGATGATGAATAGTGTAAAAGAAAGAAGATTCAATTTCATATGTGTCAATACTATAATAGGATGATCCTAGGGAATTCTCTCAAATTAACTAGAATATATTTTTTATTCCATAAATGGGGTTATATAGAAACTAATTCTTGATGAATAATGAAAACCTCGGTGTACACTGTGAACATAAAAAAAAGAGTCCATACTAAAGTACCATTGAAAATTCACTACGTTAAATATGGAAAACTATGGAATTATCTAAGTCACTACCTTAATATAAGTATAAAATGAATGATAGTAACCAAAATATTTAATAAAATGGAATTCCTACATAGCCACACCTATAGAACTGAGTCTTCAATATGATGTGGAGTTAGGAACATTGATCATGTGCCCAATTACTATGAACATTATATTCAAACCTCCATGCCAATGAGTATATGTTTTATTATTAATAAAAACATCTCTTTGTGTAACTATTTCATATAAAGTCATTACTTACTATCTTATAAACATTTATGTCTTCCTTATAAAATCTTATTACCCTTCCTTTTGTAAACTTTTATATGGTATTAAGCATTTATTATCTCTCATAACATATATTCCATGATAATTTAAAATATAGGAAAATTAAATCTATTTAATTACTCATGATAACCTATTAATACACTACTAACTATAAAATTCCAATGAAACATTACTCCCATTGTATTGGGGTATTTAGCATAATTGGTGAAAGAAAAAAACTTAATAATATTAATATTCATTTAATGAGATAAAATGTTTATTAGTAATCATAAAAGGGATAGTGGGGATGAGATTTATTTTGAAATAATTTGGGGTTTATTTCTATATTATAATCACCCATAAATATTTTGTTAGTAGTTAATAATTAAAATTATAAGGATGTAATTTATTTAAGGGGGAGAATGTAATGACCAATGATTTTATAATGAATTTTTTTTTAAATAAACATTATGATAAATAATGGTTCAACATGAAACATTGAGAAAAACAAAACAATTATATATTAAAATAGAATTTTATCATTATAATATAGTAGTTAAATTTGATAGTATAAAAATAATTAACAAAATTACCAAATCTATTAACAAAATGAAATAAATTGAATTTGGTGGTGAAAGTGTACCTTCTGAATCCCATTTATTTGAACAAATAAACTAGGTATATTTTATAAGGTTTTATCAAAAACAATCCCAATATGAGCCCAAAAAATATGGTCGGAGTGAAATTTTATTTGAAAGAAATTCAAGATGGATGAAATTTCCATCAAGTCTATACTTTTGAAATCACAACCATACACGATTACCAGTGCATACCATATTCACAGATATTACAATACGATATTGAGGGGATATTTAATTATAAATTGGGATGATATATTTAGTTTTCTATTCATTTAATAATTTATTTATCACTGGTATTTTATATGTTCCGCATTCTGACATTTAAAGGGGAAATTTTTTATTTATTATAAAAGTTGTTTTCCATAAATTCTAAATTATCAAACTAAATTAATAAATTTTATATTTTTAATTATAATAAAATAATTTCATTTTTATCATTATAAATTAAAAATTATCTTATTATTAGTTTTTTGGTGTTTCTGAAACAATTTATTTTTATGTGAATAATGAAAAATATAGTTTTTTCCAAAATTATAGATTTTATGGCATTAATTAATCAATGAAAAATAACTAAACGGTTAAAAAATGTTAAATTTATTAATTATTTATTTTTGGATTAAGACTAGGTATTTTATAAAATTAAAGTTATTATAGAAAAACTATGATCAACATTTTACAAACATAAGTAAAATTTTATTCTATTTTAAAAAATGTTTTTTTAACTCTTTTCATTTAATTGAAGATTTTATTTGGTAATATTCAGTTTTAAATTGATTTATATGATTCATAAGTATTGTTTTTTATTTAAACAAGAATATCTTTTGAATATACAATATATGAATTATTTTACCCTATACAAAAATTTCAATCTCAATAATACACTTTTTTTACAAATAAGTTTTTATGGGTTACAAGCGATAAAGTTATAATTAATTTATCTTACACATAGAAATTATATCTGATAAAATTTATTTCATATATATTTTTAGTAACTGAAAATTATATAACAATTATCATTTTATTTTTATGAATTCAAAGTAATGTACTTATGTAAAAACGATTAACCACGGTAACCTATAACAAAGTAAAAGTAATAAATCCTAGTATAAATATATTTAAACTTGCTAAAAACATGTTTTGAATTGATTGGGTGATATACTATCAGTATAATATCCTCACCCACTAAATTATTATCAATTTTGGAGCCATTTATCATATTTAACAAGTGATATCATTGTATAAAGTGGTTATATTCAACAAAAATATCATTCTCATCACTTATAAATGTAGTGTATCATCACCCTTTCCAAACCTTCTCTATATTTTTCATTTAAACATATTTTATTCAGATTACATTCTAAAATTATTATTACCAGGATAATGAAATTTTTCTAATTTTTTAATATGAATTATCTAACAATTTCCATATTACCTTTTGAAAAGTTAAAACCTCAATCATCCATATGTATAAACAATCACTCCATGACGCGACATGTTTTGTTTTCCTTCAATGCCTTATAGGATGTTAATAATTGGGGATATAATCTACATGGACCGTATTGTGTAAATTTTTATATTCTAAAATAGTATACCATGTTACCCTTTTTTCACATTCAATAGGAAGTGAAATCATAATCCATGTGTTTGTGTGCACTACTGCCCCTATTGAACAGTAAATCCCATATTTTATTACTTCCATTCATCAATCATTCTAAGATTAGTTTTAAGGGATAATTATGGTTATTATAAAATTATTAGGTTTTTATTGAGTCAAATTGTGTAACCTGTTTACAATATATGCAATAAAAAATCGTTGTAATTTCTACTGTCTAAAATAGCATACTGAAAGAAAAAAAATGATTTTCCCATAATATGGGATAACATCATATTTGTTTTGTTATCCACATAATTATTTTTAATTATAATTTATCACACTAATAAACAATAAATATTTTTATTATTCTTTTGGTATAATGATATTATAAAGAAATCAATTCATTATCATCTATTTATTTGGGTATGTTCGTGTTTGGGTTGGTTTAACTATATTATTGAGAAATATAATGAATTTTTATTAAGGGTAACTATGGGAATTTAATTTTTTGTTACATATGATAAAAATAAGTAAATATAAAGTTATTTTTTGGTTCAATAATGGTAATATAAAAAATAAACTCATTATTTAATGAAACTCCATTCATTCTTTAAGAATCATCGAAACAAGTTCATCATCAATCTCATTATGAACGATCATAACCAAATATCCCATAAATTTTGATTATAACATTATCAATAATTATAATGTATCAATTATAATTATAATTTTTATCAGGGAACGATGAAATTTTGTATAAAAATGAATAAATATATCTCTTTTATGAATCTAGTTCAAAATGAACAAGATTACTCACACCCAATATTGGAAATAGATAATAGATAATCAATATAAATATATATACTATTTATAATGAAGCATATAATGGGTTTTGGATATGAATGAGTTTATGAAATATATTATTATGACACTTATTATTGTCATACTAGAGGTTATTGTGTATTCAACTAAGTGGGAATATATGTTATGGGGTTCATTATCCCAATTTTAATTTCTTAAGACATACTTGATATTATGTTCAATAATATATTTCAAGTGGTGTGATTTATTAATAATTAAAATATTTTACCTTATTTATGTAATTAGAAGGGTTTGAATATTTTATCATGTAATTTCATTATACTCTCGTTGATTAAAAAGATAAAAATATTAAAATGAGTTTTGATTAAAATGAAATTCAAGCCATAAGGGTTTTTATTTAAAATATTATCTTAAATAAATATTTCTATGTAAATATAATACGTATAAGGAAAATATATTCTCTTTAAAAAAACACATCAATTTATTTTCATATTCAAGGGGCTTTATGTGTCCCCAAATAATTTTATTTCCCTTTGACTTTTATTTTAACTAAAGTGTTTGTTTTAAGTGAAACTGATCGTGTCTCACCTATTTAGTCAGGTAACTCTATTTTTAAATGTTTATATTCATTATATTATCTTACACGTTTCATTACATTTACCTTATTAATTTATTAAGTTCTTTTTTCTAATTTACCTTCTTTCAATAGTTTTAAACAATATTTAACACTTTGAGTATTCGATATTTTCATCAAAATGTGAAAAAAATCACTTTTAATGTTTAAAAGTGAACATGAAATTTTTATACATTTATCATTTTATATGAAGTTTCTCTCAAAAAAATATTTTTTTAATGAAATTTCTTTTATTTAACTTTTATAAAATATTTATTTAACAAATATTTGAAATTAATAATATTTATTTCTTATTACTTAAGTAAATTTTCTAAAACATCTAAAAATTGATTTTCATGTATGTAATTTTCCTTTGATACATCATATTCATGATCTAGTATACTATTCAAATGATATTATCTACTTTATTTATCTGGATTCCCTATGAAATCTTATTTTTATTATTTAAACTATTCATCACTACCTTTATCTTTCATAATAAATAAATATTTATAAGCATAATTTTTTTCAATTATATTTTTCTGTGAATACCCTTTTTATAATTCTTATAATTAATGTTTGTAAAATTACATTTTATACATATCTTTATTGGTCTAATTATTAACATAAATGTATACCCTTTATCTACATGTTGTAAAAACTATATTTTTTATCATATATGAATGAAATTTACCAAAATCAATATTAATGTCATTAGATACCCATTTATTTTATATTGGTTTATTTTGTTATTATTATTGATGGATTTATAAAATACCCCTTATATGAATAAATTTTTAAAGGAATATGAATTCCATTTTATTTTCATGGAATATTTTATATATGATGACTAAAATGATTATAATTAGCACTTATATGTATGGATGATGAATAGTAGGGTATTATATCACCATTTAATACATTTTTTAAATAATTTATATCAAATAATATAATGTATCATGAGACGTATTATATATGATCATGAATTAAAGGGTGATCTTATTTAAATTTTCTCACAAACTAAATGGTGAGAATTCCTTCTGGTATACTCTCATAAACAATAGTGTGGGACTCCATGGATTTTCTAAAAATATGATGATACCCTATTATATGAAAATATCCCTCAGTATAATGGATATTCTAATGTCAATGTTATCATCCCAAGGATTATGTTTATTGTTTCATGTTTCTAATCTCTTTTGAATCATGTCATATATTATTCAATTCCTTCACCGTGTTTTATAATCTTATTTTTGATGGGTATGATGTTTATAAGTATCATGATTATTTCCAAATACATATCTTATTCTCACTTATAATAATTGATCATTATTAATTATGTTTACCCGTACTGAGGATTTGATCTAAACATTTCTTATGTAACAATTTCCTCTATTTATGAAGATAATTAATATGTATGATGTGTTTTTAATAGTATCCTATGTGGGAAATTTTTTAGAGATATTAAAATTCTATTTTAGATTAAGTTATGGGAAAATTTATATTTCATACAAATAACATGGTTACTATTAGTTAAATATTTTTCATAACAATCTAAAACTCTAAACCTAAAATATTCATTTGAATGTAAATATTAGACTAATTTTAAAATATATTTTAATTGAGGATTTGTATCAAATCCATTATTAATATTTGGTTTTTTAGTACTTGATTTTGGGGTGTGAGTATTGAGTGCCCCAATTTTCCCTTCTGGTGATGTCTGAGATCTATCCCATAGGATACGTGATATGGGACCCTAGGGAAGTTCATAGCATTTTACCAGGACTTGGAATTCGGTTTCCATGGGTAAATTGACTCCAAATTTAACCCTACATAATGATTCTATATTAAAGTTGATCATACATGTTTTCATGTCATTGACTGGTGAAGGTTTCAATTTGGAATTAATGATTCAAGACCGAGATAGGTTTGAAAGAACATAGTGGAAACCCTATTGGGTGAGATAATTTGTATTGAACTATGTCAGGCTGCCTAGGGGGATGGTCCTATAATTGACGAGCTGGAGAATTATGGGATAGTTTACAGTACATGTTTGATATTTTCATATGATAGGTGACAAATTCATCATAATGGATGGTGATTCCTAAGGTATGTCCTCACCAAGAGTGATATAGAATTGGTGGGACCACCATGAGTGAGATGAAAATAGTTATTGTTAGTGAAGATGGGCCATCCATTAGTGTTATGGGTTCCAAAGCTATATATTCCAACCCTGAGTGAGGTTGTTTTGTCATGATGATGATAGGGAATCCATGAGTGAGATGGATGACTAGAATTTTATGGGATATCTATGAGTGACATAGTTGGACTTAAGCAATGGCCGTTAGACCTCCATGTAAGATATGTGGTTTTCAATGTGATTTGACATGAGACTATATGATGGGACCTCAATTTGCTTTGTGGGGTTAGTATTGGTATGTTATGTGGATTTTGAATAGACACTACCTTATGGGATAAGGTATTCATTTATCCTATGAGGTGTGATCTTCTTAGCAAGAGGGTTGGTCAGGATTCTTGGTATGGGACCCTAATTTGAGTGTGCAATTTTAGAGAGATATATAGTTCTCTCCACCCTAATTATTTTGGTATGATTTGGTACTTATGGAATTATTCAAATGTATTCATACATGGTGTTTATGTAGGTATATTCATTCATCTTTGTTTCCTAGATAAAAAATAGTATCTTGATAGGTATATGTACCATGTTAGGTGTCATTGTGGATTGGTTAGAATATAATCACCCAATGACAATTTATATTAAAAATTTTATTCTCCTTACGTATACACATTAATATGTATACATATATTATAAAAACTTGATGGGTCCCTACTAAGTTATATTCTCACACCCTACACAGGCACCTTGGTGCACATACAAAACATACGGATTCTTTTTAGTTCTAGAAAAAATAGGTGTAGTAGATAAATATGGGATAACATGATATGTATTAAGTATTGGGAAAATTTTTTGGGATAGAATTAAGGATATTTTTCATAGTTTGGTTATTTTTTTCATTTTATATCTAGGATTATCCCTATTGGAGATCATTGTATATTTTTTATGAATATTTAATATATTTTATTATATGTTTTAATTTATTCTGCATAAATTTATATGGATTTTTTTGGTGATTTATTATTATTGATCCCAATAATATTGATGGAATAGTATCTGCATTTTATGTTTTAGGACCTCACTAATTTCCAGTAGCCTCTCGTGTATAGGTAGGTGTGTTTGAGGCCATATGGTGACTCATCCAAAGCCCTATTAAGAGGCCCTAGGATGGGGCATTAAATAGTGGTATCTATGATTTTTCTTGTAATATGATTTTAGTGATAGTTGATATGTGGTTTAGGCATGTTTCAAATCATGGGATGTACTGAGGATTTTTTGCCTCATGAACACCATTCTGGTGGGAGCGCATAGTTACTAGGGTGATCGAATTGTTATTTTATTCATTGTTACATTTTTTTAATTGATTCAAATATAATTTATTCATTTTCGAACATTATTTTGGTTTTTATCTTGTATTATTGTATTAAGTCCCATGTGCATGCAT
This sequence comes from Viscum album, assembly GCA_963277665.1. Classification (NCBI taxonomy): domain Eukaryota; kingdom Viridiplantae; phylum Streptophyta; class Magnoliopsida; order Santalales; family Viscaceae; genus Viscum; species Viscum album. Next base: position 663,701,960 of record OY728150.1, read on the forward strand.
CAAGACTAGGAATGTAGGACTCACATGAAATATATGTTATTTCCTATGGATTTTTTCTGATGGGAGGTTCAGCTGTTTAATGTTTCATAAAAACTTATATAAGGTTTTCCTATAAATGTTTTTAGTGGAATTATACTCAGTTAGACCATGATGTGATTATTTTCTATAGAATATCATGTAGATATTATAGTGGTAGGTTTTCTAGTGATCCTAACATATTCCCTTTGTCATGACATAATAAGTGACCCATCAAGGTTCAGTGTGGGCATTGATGCCTAGGTCATGACTTCATGAAGTCATTTTCTTCCTAAGAGACAATTCTAGTATGAGAATGAGTTACCTTTAAGATGAAGGTCCTGTAATGTTATGTGTTAACAACAACCAATATAGTTTTTTCCTATATATCTTCTTGGTGGCATTCCACTTAATTAAATTAGGTGCCTGTGATATTCTTAATATGGATCGTCAAGGGTGATTTCTTGGTCTACATGTGGTTGTGAAAAATCTTTAGGTTTAATTTTATAGAAATTAATGAGTGATATTCTTTATTTTGTGATGTACAGAACATGATGTGATCATAGTATCAAGGTTGGGTTTCAAAACGGTGGCATCATTGTGATATCTTTCCCACTGGTGGTATTATAGTGAGAATGAGGGTGGATACTTATGTTTTTTAATGAGTCTTGAGTAGTATGTTATTTTTTATATAGAAATATAATTACTGTTACAACTTGTGATGTTTTATGTGATTGAAATATATATGGAGAATGGTAAATATATTTTCCATGTGATCCGTGGTTTGATATAACACGATCCATAGAATCATGATTTGGGTATTAATATCAAGTAAAATATGAGTATACAACTATTCAATTCATATTAGATCAAAGTAGATAGTTTATAATAACATGTTATTGGTTTATTTATTGATCATTATGTTATGGAGGAGGACAGTGAGAATTGGTGGGACTTTTGGTAAAATTATTATTGTATGAGGGAATGTGCATTCTGGTTATGCATAGTGCTAGGTTAAGTAATGGATTGATAAATGGGATATTTATAAGTCTATTGGGAGTGGTTAAGTATGTGGATATACTGAAGAAGTGTTATAGAGGTATTTAAGAGGTGAAACACCTACGATCAACAAAGGGAAGGGTTTTGATTCTTGATAGGGGTGTGGTAAGGGGAATTGTATTGAGACATTATTGGGTCTTTTCGTAAGGATCATCATATGGGAGTCCATATGATGGTCCATTCACCATTAAATATTGGAAGGTAGGACCATTATTTTGGATAAATTATAGTAGTTTTGAGGATGAAATTATTATTTACTTAGCAACAGAAAGTGGTGGATGTTTAATGTTGGTGCTTATGGATGCTCGGGTTGATCATATCCATTATTTCTATTTGGTACTAAATTGTGTGTGAGTTATGGTGTTTGTGTTTTTATGTTATTTTTGCAATGATAAGGATACTATTATGTTAGGGTGTATCATATCGGTTTTGGGTGAATAATCATCATGTAAAATGGTTTTTTCGGTATGGTGAGACCAATTTATAGACGACCAATGATTCAATATGATTCAAATGAGATGGAAGATCCATAAATACATGTTCTCATGGGTAATAAGAGGTTTTATGTTTCAATGTGGTTATGGGTGGAGTCATTTTATTGGCATCAGGATCAGGTTGGTTTTTTTATGATCTAGGGGTGAGTTGGATCTGAGGTAAATTTGTACATAGGTTGAGATCAGGACAATTGGTGAGGCAATTGGTTCTCCATCCGCAGAATTACCACATACATTGGTTCGGAACTATGATGTGGGAATTTGGTTGATGTCATGTTTCTTTTAAGGGTAATGGATTTTTTATTGGGTATGGTGTTGATGCATCAATAGGTAAAACCAAGTGTTTTATTGAAAATCTATCCAAACGAGGCATGCTTAGTTATTTTCAATGAGTTTCATTTGGTGAGGAGGAAAATGGATCAGGGACATTTTTTTGGAATGTGGCTGAAAATTCAATGAAAAAAAATCAATGATCATTGAATAGGTATATGGATGGAAGTAGATTTGTTTCGAAACCAAATTTTGGAGAATATCCTTATGATGTGTAGAACTATAAGCATTGGGATGAATTGGGTGATGAAATTGTGGTGTCTTGGAACAGATGTTTTCAATAAGAATAATCAGGGTGTAGGAATTGGTAACAAGTGGGTAGATCATTCTTTGGTGTGTAAATCACTTTGGTGTTCATAGTAACATGGTGGGAGATCATTTAGAATTAAAATATAGATAATAGTGTGTTCTAGGTAAATTCTCAACTGAGGTCATTAATGAAATGTGGATGGAGTACTACTATGGATTATCAGTAATGGCAAGCATTATGGAGAAGATTTTGTAATTCTATATTAATTTCAGAGCTATTACATTATGGGTAAATTATGAATTTTTTATCTTGGGTAAGGATAATACAAGAATTTTGATTTTTGTAACACCCCAAGCTTCCACGTCGCACTTCTCTTTGAATAATACAATAGCGTGTGTTGTACGCAACTTCGAGTTCTAACACACACCACAACCAATCAAACTAGCCGTTGTGAATAGTAATACCCACATTTTACAATTTTATAAATTTTATATTTCAAAATGGACTTCATTTTTGGATTCGGAATATTGAAATTAGCTTAGGGTGAATTTTTTGTATTTTTCTGAAAATATTCGATTTTTGATGAATAGTGAAAAAACACTGAGTTATAGTTTAAAACCGAATTTTTATTTAAATAATTATTTATTTTTTTTCAATTCAATTAAAGAAAAAATAGATACATAATACATATATATGTTCAATGTAATTCATTTGAGTTAGTTTAGAATAATGTTAGATATATAAAAATATTATTGAACTTTTCACAGTCTTTTACCCACCTCCTAGGAGAATTTGGAAATTCACACAAAACATAACTTTACCGCTTCTGTGAGTGGAATTTCTAAAATTTTAGAGACTTGGTTAATATCAAGGAGTAAAATGTGGTTCAATAAGATAAAAATATTTTTTTGGGAATAGTAACATTTTACTTGTATTTACCATAGTTAAAAGTAAATAGGGTAATTAAGGGTAAAAATGATATTAATATTACCCTAAAACATGTCCTAATTCTTATGGACAAGTGTATCTCGACCAAAAACAACCTAATGAATAAAATACTATCATTTAGGTTCACTTGTATTAGATTTGGATATTTATTATTATTTAATTCAAAGAAGAGTTAAAAGAGTTAAAATCAAAGTTTAATTACTAATTTTTTTTAATATAGGGTTATACATAAGATAAATTATATTATAAATATTAATTAAAAATTTAAAAATATTTCCTACATAATGGTATTTTATTTATAATTTTTAGACATTAAATAATTTAAATAATTTATGACACTATGGTGATGCAGTAATTACCTAATTAATGAAATATTAAAATAATTGATATTTCAAATATCAAAATAAATAAAAATTGATACATTTTATGAATTCCACTAAATTTATAGGTTAATATGACATATTATTACTGTTTATATATTTTTTTTTCGAAGTAATAATGCTGTTATGAAATTATGAAAAACAAAATACCCAATAGTGTCAAAATTGGCATAAAAGAGTTATTAAAAAAATATTATATTATTAATTTATATTCTATTCCTAAAAATATAAGGATCGGAGAAGAGACTTATATAATGATATTTGTATCATTAATGGACCACTTGGGGGTCTCTTGGATGTTTAAAGTAAGTTTATTGACTATATAATATAAAAATACAAAGAGACAAGGTAAGTGTCAAACTAATTAAGTAAGAGTTAAACCTAAACGATAAGGTTAATAAAGTGACCCAAACCTATCTAAAACCTATTGGTTGAAAGGATTTAGACCCATCCCTACCTTAACATTTAAATAATCCTCTTTAGAGACATTCAAAACCGAATATGTATTTGTTATAAAATAATATTTCTAGCTTTTCCTAAGGTTCCCCTCACCCCTCTTATAAAAGGGAACTCACCCTTCTCACTAATTAACACATTAAAAACCTTTGGTCTCGACCAAACTCTACCTAAATACCCCTTCAAATATCAACCCTTCATCCTAGAGGCCTTACTTTAGTCATAAAACCAACCTAAGGAGCTATTTTGATCAAATCAAAAGGAAGAACTCGAAGAAGAGGTAATGTTTTCACCATCCTCTTCCAAGTTCCTTTCTTCTTAAACTTCTACTTTATTTGTTATTCTCATTATAAAATAATAAGTACAGTATATTATATATATTTTGATTTTATTATAAATATGTTACAACCATATTCAGTATTCTATCCATCCTTTGAATGACATGTCACCATACGTGCATACGTACGACTTACCGTATCCCCATCGTGGTGTAATTGTTATTCAATATTTTATTATTTGGATGGGTATAATAATGATGTGTAATTCCTTTAAATAATAAGTATAACATAATAATGATTCTGTATATATAATATACCATCCAATTATATATTATTTTAATATCAAAAGAATGATTTTGTCACTCGTGCGTACGTACGGACTACCGTCTCCACGAACGTGATGAGATTCATTCCCCATCATATACATTGAAGAATAATTATCATTTTATGATTAAAAATAAGGTTTAAATACTTTATATCATTATGTATATTAATAATATACAACCTATTCATAACAAACCCGAATTTTGTAACAAAACATATAAAAGAAAACAAGAAAGTTAACACCTGAAACGACGATAGTACTAAAATATTATTAACAAAGCATTAATAGAAGATAATATATGATATCATAATTATGTATATGGTTCTTGTATAACTTAATAAAAATGTTTTAACTATTATATAGGAGGTTAACCTACCCTAGACCAAGTAAAAGTACAAGGTAGGGGTTTATTTCACAATCTCTTCATTATCTGAGGTTGTTTATACGTAATTATCTACTGGGACCGCTTTATCATCCACGTCAATGTTTCTTAAAAATGTATTTCAAATAATTCTTTATATTTTAAATACTATGGGTTAAGTTAATTTATACCCTTGTTGAATTTTTATAAGAATTTTATAAAGGAATCTTTTTGTCGTTTTCCAAACAAGGTCCTTTTTAACATTTTCAACAGAATTAAGGTAAGAATGTTTTTTTAACTTATACGGCGTGTGCGGCTATTTTCCGCCATTATAAGATTGTCGAATAATACCTTACAAGATTATAAGAATATTTTCAAAGTAAATGTTTTATTTTATAATTATGTGACTTTTAAATGATTTAAAAAAAGAGATATTTCTCTCAAATAGTTTTGATTTCATCTATGTCAACATCCTTTGATTGATTTTAAGCTTATTTGAATGTGATTTAATATGATAAAAACTTCTATATTGTGTTGAAGGTTTTGTGATATGTTTGACTGTGGATATGTTATTTTTATACCATTCATGGTTTATGGAGAAAGTATTTACATTTCGTATGCTAGTTTTAATACGAATGTTTATGTTTTGTTTAAACCTATATATATGAGGAATGCATTGGACTTAGTATGTGACAGGTGGAGCCCGCTATAGCTCCTTGATGCATCAGTAGGTCTAATGAGACAAACTGGTTTCTTATCATGAGGCCTTGACAAAATCTTATTTATAGTCTTTGCACAAAGCCTTGAATATGTGGTTATGATATAATGGCATTATGCATTCCATCATTATGAAAGTGGTTATTGATATTGCATGTGATTATTCGACTAGTAGAATATCCGTGTGAATAAGTAAATGGAATTATTTCATTTCATCTTTGTCAAATTATGCATATGTTCATGTTTAAAAGGATTTTTTTATAGTTATACATTGCCTTAAATGATTATACTTATTTATGAAAGTTTACGCTATATTGTTATCCTTACTGAGCATCTGAGCTCACCCCTTTCAATGTTTTAATTTTCCTAGGATGTGAAGAAGTAATTTATAAATGAACTCCAAGGATAGTATGAGGGGATATGAAGACAAGATGTGGTTGTAGTAGTTTTCACTTTATGATGTAATGTAAACTTTATGAATGTATCTAGTTATTCCAAGGCTACTAAACTAATCAGTCTTTCGAGACATGATATTTTGTGATCATTCCAATGTTATGTAATAATGCACTGACTCAAGGTAACTGGGGTCGGGGCATTACAGTTGGTATTAGAGGAAGTTTAGTAAAAACCTTGGAAGCTAGATTTAGATAAACTATAATTAGAGCACATAGCCCTAAGTTTGACTTTGAGGATTAGTATAGAAGAACTTCCTATAATTTTGGTATTGTAGAGATTTTGTGAGTTTTGCATGCAATACATCCCTGCCTATATATGATCAGGTAGAGGCGGCTCTTGCACAGATGTACCTAGGGGTAAAACCCAAACACACCGCTTTGATCTAGACTCGAATGGGAACTGGTGCACGACAACAGGCTTTGCAGCACTCTTGGTTACAACACTCCCGGGGGATATGCTTAGGATAATTCTAATTTTCTTTACAAACCATTATGAAGGGTTTATGAGTATATACTTCCTCAAAGAAAACATTTTTTTATGAATATGGATTATATCCATAAATAGTTCAATTTATGTTATCTGTTTTACAGGTTGGATTTATGTATTGTGATTCATATACGGATCCTTTTTATGCTGTTGTTTAGAAATGGCACCTACTAGAAGGAATGGAAACTGTATCAATGCACGAACTCCATGTAGGGATTTCCCTCATGCTCAAGATAATTATAGTGGTACTGGTGATACAACTGGTGCTGATCAGCTAATCACCATACTAGGACAACTCACTCAGGTTTGGAATAATAACCTTACCCCTATGGAGAACCCTGATCTGCAGCGTAGAGGATCAATATTAGATCGCTTCATGAGGCAGCAACCACCAACGTTCAATGGGAGTACAAATCACTTAGTAGTTGAGTAATAGATAAATTCCCTATAGAAAATATTTCAGGCTTTGGGGAGTAGTGAAAGGGAAAATGTTGTCCTAGCAGTTTATCACCTCACTGGAGATGTTGATCAATGGTGGTCATTGATACCAAACACAAAGGAAGATGATGAAGTATCAAATATGTAATGGAGGGAGTTAAAAGAGATTTTATTAGAAAATTACATTCCTTGTTACCATCGAGCAGACATGGAAAGGAAATTTCTAATTCTGAGGCAAAAGGATGATGAGAATGTCACAAAGTATGAGGCAAACATTACCAGTTGGCGAGGTATACTGCAAATTATATACATAACCCAAAAAGTAAGATTGATCATTTCTTTGAATGGTTAAAACCGTTTCTCCTTCAAGCATTAGTCTCACAATCCTTCTCATCGTACAAAGATATTGTCTTATGTGCTATCAAGACAGAAAAGGAATTATGTACGTCTTATTACATTAAAGAAAAGAAAGAGAAGAAGAGATCTGCTGATCAATCTTGAAATGGAAATAAGGGGAAGAAGGGAAAAGTTGAATATCCATCTTTTAGTAAATGTGGGAAGAAACACCCCAATAATTTCATAAAAGGAATGGGAGTCTGTTACAAGTGTGGTGAAAAAGGCCACCAAGCTCGTTATTGCAGAGGGAATGAGGAAGCTACTGATTTTCAATGCTACAACTAAAGGGAGATGGGAAATTATGGAAATGAATGTCCTAAGCATCAGAGGAACTTACCTCAAAAAATCCCAAGGGATCAAGCCCATGCTTATGCTATCACTACTGCTGAGGTAGAAGCTCCGAAAGACGTGGTGGAAGGTAATTTACTTGTTTCCTAAAGTCTAGAAAATGCATTATTTGATTTTGGAACATCACATTATTTCATATCTTCCCAGTTTTCTAATAAAATTAGATATTTCCAATTTGATTTAACAAGGGAGTTTTCAGTCAAAACTCTTAAGGGTAGTATCATTACAACAAATATTTGTGAATCAGTCCCCATTAGAGAAAATAAATGTTCTTTACCTATGGATATCATCATCATACCTATGATTTAATTTGATATAATGCTCGGTATAGATTGTCCTTCGGACAATGTTGAAAAAATTTATTGTAAGAAGAAGGAGGTTACTATTTTTAATGATGATGATAAGGAACACCTTATCTTTATAGAAAAATCGTCAAAACCTAATTCTTATCTAGATCCACCCCCAGTATCTCAACTAAATTCAATTATCGGGGATGAATAGAATGAAATAATTGTGGGTGAGGAAAGGAATGTTCAAAGAGAGGATGTACCTATTGTGAGAGAATATGTTGATTTGTTTCCCGACGATTTACCTGGACATCCTTTAGAACGATAAATTGAGTTTTCCATTGATTTAATTCCTAGATCAAGGCCAATATCGAAGACCTCTTATAGAATGGAAACTGTGGAATTGGGGGAACTAAAGAAACAACTAGAGCAGTTGAGTAATAAGGAATTTATTCACCCTAGTTTTTTTCCTTGGGGTGCCCCTGTCCCTTTTGTTAATAAGAAATATGGATCCAAGATGTAATGTATCGACTACAGGGAGATCAATGCTATAAAAATAAAGAACAAGTATCCCTTACCTCGCTTTGAAGATTTATTTGACCAACTACATGGATCTAAATACTTTTCAAAGTTTGAACTTTGATCTGGATATCATTAGTTGTGTGTGAAGAAGGATGACATTCCGAAGACAGCATTTTGAACCAGTTACGGTCATTATGAGTTTACAGTAATGCCTTTTGGATTTACTAATGCACCCTATGTATTCATGGATCTAATGAATAGAGTTTTCAAGGAATATCTCGATGAATTTGTAGTGGTATTTATTGATGATATCTTGGTATACTCCAAATGCTACAAAGACCATGAAAATCACTAGCGCATTATCCTGAACACTCTAAGAAGACATGAATTATATGGGAAGTTTAGCAAGTGTGAATCCTGGATTCAGGATATTTCTTTTCATGGCCATATTATCTCTAAAGATAGCATCTCTGTTGATCCTTCTAAGACCAAGGCAATCCACGAATTGCCTGCACCGATTAGTATAACTAAGGTACGCAGTTTTATTGGTTTAGCAGGTTATTATCGATGTTTCATCCAGAATTTTTCCCGGTTAGCTAACCCATTAACAAAGATCACACGTAAAGGGGTTAAATTTGATTGGACAATAGAGAGTGAAGAATGTTTCAAATAACTGAAGAGAAGATTAGTCATTGCTCCTATATTGACTCTTCCATTGGGGAATGATGGGGTCGTTATGCATTGAAGAAAGGACTTGGTTGTGTCCTTATGCAGAATGATAGGGTTATTGCCTATGCATCACGACAGTTGAAAATTCATGAGAAAAACTATCCTACTCATGATCTCAAGATAGAAGCTGTGATATTTTCTTTGAATATATGGAGATAATACCTCTATGGTGAAAAATGTGAGATTTATACTGATCACAAGATTTTGATGTATATTTTCTCACAAAAAGAACTCAACATGAGGCAAAGGATATGGCTTGAATTACTAAAGGATTATGATTGCATGATACACTACCACCCGGGGAAGGAAAATAAGGTGGAAGATGCTTTGAGGAGAAAAGATCATGGAGATTTGAACAATATGATAATTGAAAGTGATCCAATTTTCATGGATCTAGTAAAGATAGACGTGGGAATAACCATGGAAGGTGAAACATCAATGCTTTTTGAAATGGTTGTAAAACCATCTTTACTAGAAACGATTACGAGTTCTAAGACCGATGATGATGAATTTCAAAAGAATATTAATGCTATGAATGATGGGAGATTGAGAGACTTTGTGTATGAAGAAGAAATTTTAAAATTTGGGAAGAGACTTTGTGTTCCCAATTTACCAGATCTTAAAATAGAATTGTTAGATGATGCTCATAGCTCCAATTTCTCTATACACCCTGGGAGCACCAAAATGTGTAGAGATTTGAAGGAAAATTTTTGGTGGGACAACATGAAGAGGGAGATTGCTGATTTTGTGTCAAGATGTATGGTTTGTCCACAAGTGAAAGCTAGAAGGAAACAGCCTGGAGGAGTTATGCAACCTCTTCCCATACCGGAGTGGAAATGGGACAATATTATGATGGACTTCTTCATGGGTCTACAAAAGAATCCTAGAAGGAATGATGCAATATGGGTTATTATATATCTTCTTACCAAGTAAGCACATTTTCATACTATAAGAGAAGATCTACCACTGGAACGTCTAGAAAGACTATATATTAATGATGTTGTGAGACTTCCTAGAGTACCCCTATCGATTGTATCTGATCGTGATCCCTGTTTTACTTCAAGATTCTGGATGAGTCTTCAGAAGGCCTTGGATACTGAACTTCGTTTGAGCACTGCCTACCACCCTCAAATAGATGGACAATCAGAATGGACTATTCAAACCTTAGAAGACAAGTTGAGATCATGCTCACTAGAAATTCAGGGTATGTGGGATCAATATTTACCTTTGGTGGAGTTTTCCTATAACAATAGCTTCCATTCAAGTATTCGGATGGTACCATATGAAGCGTTATATAGAAGGAGATATCGCACACTAACCTGTTGGGATGATGTTGGTAAAAGAAAACTTGTAGGCCCATAACTGGTGGATAAAACAATGGAAAATGTAAAGTTAATTCAAAACCACATCAAATCAGCTTAAAGTAGGCAGAAGAGCTATGCCGATAACCAAATGATGGATTTGGAATTTCAGGTAGGAGATCATGTTTTCTTGACTGTATCTCCATGGAATGGAGTTATATGTTTTGTTAAGAAGGGTAAATTGAGTCCCAGGTACATCAGACCTTTCAAAATTCTAGAATGAATTGGGGCTTTAGCTTGCCGTTTGGCAATGTCGTCCAGTCTCTCCAAAGTTCACGATGTGTTCCACGTATCACTGTTGAGAAAATACATGCCTGACCCAACACAAGTACTCACTTACGAGGAATTGGAACTAGAACCTGATCTATCTTATTGCAAAGAGCCCATTAGGATTCTTGATATAGGAGAACAAGTGCTGAGAAACCGGACGACTCTTCTGGAAAAAGTTCTATGGAGAAACCGTAAGATGGAAGAGGCAATGTGGGAACCCGAAGAACTTATGATGAAGAACCACCCGAGTCTTTTTTTGAAATAATATTATAGAAATTTTGAGGACGAAATTATTTGATGGAGGGGAGAATGTAACACCCCAAGCTTCTACGGTACACTTCACTTTGAATAATACAGTAGCGTGTGTTGTACGCAACTTCGAGTTCTATCACACACCCCAACAAATCAAACTAGCCGTTATGAATAGTAATACCCAATTTTTAAAATTTTATAAATTTTATCTTTCAAAATGGACTTCAAATTTGGATTCATAATATTGAAATTAGCTTAGGGTGAATTTTTATTATTTTTCTGAAAACATTCAATTTTTGATGAATAATGAAAAAACACTGAGTTATAGTTTAAAGATGAATTTTTATTTAAATAATTATTAATTTTATTTAAGTTTAATTAAGGTCAAAATAGATACATAATACATATAAAAGTTCAATGTAATTCATTGGAGTTAGTTTATAATAATTTTAGATATATAAAAATATTATTTAACTTTTCACCGTCTTTTACCCACCTCCTAGGAAAATTTGGAAATTCACATAAAACATAATTTTACTACTTCTGTGATTTGAATTTCGAAAATCCCAGGGACATGGTTAATATCAAGGAGTAAAATGTGGTTCAATAATACAAAAATAATTATTTGTGAATAGTAACATTTTCCTTTTATTTACCATAGTTAAAAGTAAATAGGGTAATTAACGGTAAAAATGTTATTAATATTACCCAAACACATGTCCAAATTCTATTAGACAAGTGTATCCATACCAAAAACAACCTGAGGAATAAAATATTATCATTTAGGTCAACTTGGATTAGATTATGATATTTAATATTATTTAATTCAAAGAAAAGTTAAAAGAGTTAAAATCAAATTTTAGTTACTAAAATTTTTTTAATATAAGGTTATACATAAGATAAATTAGATTATAAATATTAATTAGAAATATAAAAATATTTCCTACATAATGGTATTTTATGTATAATTTTGAGACATTAAATAATTTAATTTATTTATGACACAATGGTGACACAGTAATTACCTAATTAATGAAATATTAAAATAACTGATATTATAAATATCAAAATTAATTTAATTTGATAATTTTTATGAATTCCACTAAATTTATAGGTTAATATGACATAGTATTATTGTTTATATAATTTTTTTTCGACGTAATAATGCTGTTATGAAATTATCAAAAACAAAATACCCAATAGTCTCAAAATTGACATAAAAGAGTTTTTAAAACAAATATTATATTATTAATTTATATTCTATTACTAAAAATATATGTATTGTCCAAGAGACTTATGTAATTATAGTTTTATCATTAATGTACAACTTGGGGGTCGCTTGGAAGTTTATAGTAAGTTTATTGATGATATAATATAAAAATAGAAAGAGACATGGTAAGTTTCAAACTAATTAACTAAGAGTTAAAACTAAAAGATAAGGTTAATAAAGTAACCCAAACCTGTCTAAAACCTATTGGATGAAAGGATTTAGACCCATCCCAACCTTAACATTTAAATAATCCACTTTACATCCATTAGAAACCGAATATGAATTTATTATAAAATAATATTTCTAGTTTTTCCTATGGTGCCCGTCACCCCTCTTATAAAAGGGTACTCCCCCTTCTCACTAATTCACACATTCAAAGACTTTGGGATCGGAAAAAATCTGCCCAAATAACCTCTCAAATATCCACCTTTCATCCTATATTCCTTCCATTAATCAGAAATACAACTTAAGGAGCTATTTTGATCAAATCAAAAGAAAGAACCCGAAGACGAGGTATATGTTTTTACCACCCTCTTTCAAGTTCATTTCCTATTAAACTTATTATTTATTTGTTATTCCCATTATAAAATAATAACTCTAGTATATTCTATATACTATTATGTTATTATAAATATGTAAAAACCATATTTAGTATTCTATCCATCCTTTGAATGACATGTCACCATACGTGTGTACGTACGGCTTACCGCCTCCATGTCGTGGTGTAATTGTTATTCAATAAATTATTATTTGGATGGGTATAATAATGATGTGTAATTCATGTAAATAATAAATATAACATGATAATGATTATTTATATATGATATACCATCCAATTATATATTATTTTAATATCAAAATAATGATATTGTCGCTCGTGCGTACGTACGGACTACCATCTCCACGAATGTGATGAGATTCATTCCCCATCGTATCCATTCAAGGATAATTCTCATTTAATGTTTAAAAATAATATTTGAGAAGTTTATATCATTCTGTATATTAATAAGATACAAACTATACATAACAAACATGACTTATGTAACAAACCATATAAAAGAAAACGAGAAAGTTAACACCTGAAACGATGATAATACTAAAATATTATTAACAAATAATTAATAGAAGATAATATACGATATCATAATTATGTATATTGTTCCTGTATAACTTAATAACAATGTTTTAAATATTATACAGGAGGTTAACCTACCCTTGACCAAGGAAAAGTACAAGGTAAGATTTTATTTCACAATCTCTTCATTATCTGAGGTTTTTTATAATTAATTATCTACTTGGAACTCTTTATCATCCACATCCATGTTTCTTAAAAATGTATTTTAAATAATTCTTAATATTTTATAGACTATGGGTTAAAGTCATTTATACCCTTGTTGACTTTTTATATGATGTTTATAAATGAATCTTTCTGTCGTTTTCCAAACAAGGTCCTTTTTAACCATTTCGATAGAATTGAGGTAAGAATGTTTTTTTATCTTATACGGAGGGTGTGGCTATATTCCGCCATTAAAAAATTGTTGAATCTTACCTTAGAATCTTATAAGAATATTTTAAAATTAAATGTTTTATTTTATAATTATGTGACTTTTAAATGATTTAAAAAATAGATATTTCTCTCAAATAGTTTGTATTTCATCTATGTCAACATCTTTTGATAGATTTTATGCTTATTTGAATGTGATTTATTATGATTAAAAACTTCTATATTGTATTGAAGGTTTTTTGATATGTTTTACTATGGATGTGTTATCTTTATACCATTTATGGTTTATGGAGAAAGTATTTACATTTCATATGATAGTTTTAATATGAATGTTTATGTTATGTTTAAACCTGTTCATATGAGGAATACATTGGACTTAGTAAGTGACGGGTGGAGCTTGATATAGCTCCTCGATGCATCAGTAGGTCTCATGAGAAAAACTAGCGTTTTGGCATGAGCCCTTGACAAAATCTTATTTGTAGTCTTGGCACAAGTCCTTGACTATGTGGTTATGATATTCTGGCATTATGTATTCCATCATTATGAAAGTGGTTATTGATATTGCATGTGATTATTAAACTAGTAGAATATCCATCTGAATATGTAAATGGCATTGTATCATTTTATCTTTTCCATATTATGCTGAAGTTCATGTTTAAAAGGATTTTGTTTCAGTTATACAATGCCTTAAATATTTATGATTATTTATGAAAGATTCCGCTATATTGTTATCCTTACTGAGCATCTGAGCTCATCCCTTTCAATTTTTTATTTTTTCCAGGATGTGATGAAGTAATTTATGAATGATCTACATGGGTATTATGAGGGGATATGAAGACAAGATATTGTTGTAGTAGTTTTCACATTATGATGTAATGTAAACTTTATGAATGTATCTATTTATTCTAAGGCTACTAAACTGATCGGTCTTTCGAGACTTGATATTTTTTTATCATGCCAATGTTATGTAATAATGCACCGACTCTGGGTAACTGGGGTCGGGGCGTTACAATTTTGATTGGGAATCCTAGTGTTTGAACATCTACATGAGGTGATTTTTGATGTTTTTTTAGTCTTAAACAATGTCTTGGGTGATTGGGTGGATATTAGAGAAGGTTGTAGACCCCATAGGATAAATTACATTCACACCATGACCCATAGCGGTCATCCTATGATTGAGGTAGTTATAAGGGTCGGTTTCTTCTCACATAATGATTTTAGGGCGTGACCTATAGATAACATCATGAATATTATCTGGATATGGGGATGAACCCATTCCCCTATGTGGTTCCTGGTGTGATCTAAGGGTTCATGTCTTGTATATTCTCTAGGGATGTCATTTTAGCAGGGGAATCATGGATAGTGACAGGTCATCCACCCTTTAATTTTAGAGGGAAATGGTACGTAGGAAGGGCCATTTGGATGGTCTCTCCCCGTAATATTCCATTTCAACCCCCTTTAATAAGGGGTTTTTGTAATATTTCATTATGATATAAGGTTAGATGATCTATTTTAATCTCCATTTTTTCTTATGTTTATATATTTTGGTGAATTTTGGTAAAAATTTTTATGGTGATTTAATTAGAGAATTTTATAGTTGACTCTGAATGATTTGGATTTAATGTGTGGTACCAGAGGATTTCCTAAGGTATTGTCTCCAAATATTCATACATTTTTTTAGTGAAGGTTCGGGATAATATTATTTTTATATGATATTTTTCTAAATTTAATGAAATTATAAATTTCATTGGACATAATTTTTTGTGATTTCCTTTTGATTAGTTACAAGGGAATATTAGTAGTAGACCATATCCCTTTGAATGTGGATTATGAAAGCATATGAAACCTGATGAGTTTTTAGGAAATTATTTCTATTTAGATTAATTATTAATTATAAGGTGATATAATTAATTATTTCCCACTCGTTGTGTGAGATATGTGCTCATTAACCATGATAGTGAATCGGCGGGCTTCGAAGAGGATCACCAGATCTCGATGTGGGGATAACTCTTATATCATGGTAGGTGACCACTATGATAAAATTTCATATTCATTTCATTTTACAAGATTGTGTGTATGTATAATTATATGGGTTTGGGAACAAGGTATAAGGAGTGGTAGAGTCCTTAGTCAACATGATATGGGGCATTAAGCCTCCCAGGACATGACAAAATTCTATATTGCACCTTGGGTAATGTTGGATCACCCAAAAATTATGCTTCCAAGGGATTATGACTTTTGATGAACTAATTAGAGACCTCTAATAAGTATTAATATATTATATGAAATACGGGTAATCCTACATTGAGATATTATGTCTATTAGGTAGGAATGAAGGGATTGGGACCGTGTGATGATGTAATATATGGATATACATGTCATGAGAATGATAAGTCCTCATAGACAAGAAATACATATCCATGAGGGGTCTTCCCTATTGGTGATGGCAGAGTGGTCTCACATAGGATTTTTTAGATAGGGACATGGTGTGTGTCATGGATTTTCCTAGTACTTACCAAAGGCATTCCAAGGAGGAATTAGTACCAAATGGGACCACACTTGATAAGGATTAGGTAACTATCATCCTATGGCCTGTGAGGTCACCTATGGGTGATGTATGAAATCAAGTATCAATGAGAGGAGACTGATACTGGTCTGAAAGACTCAAGTGAATTTCTTATTAATTAATATGAGTTGTGCTAAGCTATTAGTAGCCAGCTAATAGGATTGTGATAGGTATGATGAGATAGATTACTGTGGAATGGGATTCATTCATGGGTTTAAATATAATTTTTTGGGTGATAGACTCATACTATGATATGAAATATCTTTTATTCTAGACTATCTATGAGTGAGATGGATTTTGAAAAAAATACTATGAGTGGGATGGAAATTAATGATGTTCATGAAGTTGGGCCATCCATGAGGGATATGGTTATAATTTTCTATTTTTCCCGACCATTGGGTGAGATAGTTGTGTTTGGATGACTTTTCATTATACATGTGTGATATGGTTTTAAATACCTTGATATTTTAAAATAACATTATGTTCGATAAAATATAGAATATACAACATCCAACATAAATGAAAATTGAAATTTTATTATCTTGAGATAAATATAACATATTAGTTGAAATGGTGGAAATTAATAAAAGTAACCAAATTATAAAATATATATAATTTTTATAATCAATAAAAATTTATTGATAGTTGCTTAGGATATCAACACTAAATTTTTAGTGAATTTATTTTATTTTTAAAATATGTGTTTTCCAAACTGGTTTTTATTTATTTTTTATGAGAGAATATTATAATTAATTTTTGGAACTTTTATAAATATTATTTTTTAAAATAATATAATTTTGAAATCATTATATATAAATTATCATAGGTGTAAATTTGTAATTTTTCTGTAATGATTTATTTTCCAGTGAATAGTAAAAAATTCTAATGTTTATAAAAATTATTATTTTTGTTTCAAGAATTAACAAATTTCCATTTTTTATAATGCTTTCAAATTTAAAGTAGTTTTATTATATTATGAATAATATAAGTGAGTTTATATTGATCAATTTTTTTAAAAAAAAAATTGTATAAAAATTTGTTTACACTTAAGGAGGTATTGTTTGGAAAAAAAATTATTTTTCATTGTATTTTGAATTTTTATCTTAAATTAATTTATATCTCTCATATAAATTTAATCTTGAAAAATATATTTCAAATTTGGAACTATGAGGTCTAATTTTTTTAAATATTTCCCTTTTATATTTTTCATTATTAATTGTAACCATAGTAAATATTTATTACCATGGTAAATGTCCAATGTGTTGATTTGGTATAAAACTAATGTGATAAGGAGTGAAATTTATTAAAATAAATTAATTCATTTATGTCATGAATATATTTTGTCCATAATCATCCATAATTAGTAAATATTTCTTTCTGGATACATTTGGATTTAATTTTTACCATTATAATCTTTAAGTAAAACATAATGTATAAAATGTCATTTTCTTTCTTTTTAATATATATAAAATTGTCTTACAAGGATGAAATTTTATGTTAAATTATAAATGGTTATTAAAAATATTAATTAATTTTTTTTCATTTGATTAATTTTTTTAAAAAATACTGACGAAGTAATTATGTTAAATTCTTGTACAACACCGACATATCCTAGGAGAAAGTAGTAAACAAAATGAAGTAAATGATTTTAAAAACTATAAAAGTTATTTTTTTGGGTTTGTTAAAGTATCATATGGATTTTTAAAATACATATAATACATTAGAGCAGTGTTAAAAGTTTATATATTAATTCCATTACTTTCACGTTGTTTTTAATATCAAGTAATGTGAATAGTTCTTAAAATGACATTAATATAATTTTATGTTAAATCCATTTTCTTAAATTATTTTAAAACAAAAAATATTTAAATAATATAATTAGGATGATAAATTTTCTAAAATTTCACCAATTGTAGATTTTTTATCCAATTTTTTTACTTATATAAAAAATTATAACCCTTTAACATTATAAATCTCATTACCACGGTTAAGATTAAAATTTATTAACCAAGGGGTTAAACAAATTGATTTGTTTTAAAATGATATATAAGCCTAAATAAATTTGATTATTTGATTATATTAAGATAATTTATACCTTATAAATCAATCCTTTAAATTTTGAAATCAATTTACATAAGTTAGATGCATATTATATTTTAATATTTCATGTATTTATAAAAATGACATTAATGATATTTTATAATAAAAAATATTTTCTTAAATGATTAAAAATTCATAAAAATATTAAAATATTACAAGATAAAAGGATATTATCTAAAATATTTTATATTATCAATTTATGGGTCACTTTTCCTTTTATAGTAATTATCTGACCCCTAAAGAGTATAAAATATTGATATTGTGATAATTATCAAAAGGGTTAACATTGGGAGAAAGTAAGATAAAAAGGTTAATACATAACCAAAAAGTGTAAAAAAAATTTATATGAGATTATTTAGAATAAAATTTATATTATATTATAATTATATAAATTTTTATCCTTTTTCCATGAATATTAATTTATATTATTTTAACACTTCGAGTAATTCCAAGAGTTTCGCTCCCCTCACTTATAAAAGGGAACCTCCTCTACATCCCTATTTAAAATTTTTTATTCTTATTTATTGGAATAAACCGACCCAAATATATTATAATCTTTCATAGTCATTAATTAGAGGATATTTACTTCTTAAAATAGCATTCCAGGGGTCCTTAATAAGGATTCAAAAGAATGAATATTGAAGAATAGGTACTCCTCTAACCCGACCGCTTTAAATTTATTTATTCTTCTACCTAATCTAAATAAGTAGTATAAATTATAAAATAATTAATTAAATATATTCAATATACTAAATTATTATGGTTTTACAATACCCATAATTTACCCTCTTCCCATCAATTGGAGAATGATAACGTCGTTTATGTGTGTGTGTGGGCAACCAACACCATGAAGCAATGTGATTCATTTCTCTTTTTTATTTAATATGCATGGTAAAAAGGATATATTTTATTAATAAGATATATTAATATTATATTAAATTTATCATATAAAGGTGGACTATTATTTTCATTTCTTTTATTCTATGTGTTATAAAATTAAAGTAGCATTCATATTTTAGGTATATCCTACTGTCTCCAGGAATAATGCAATTTTCTTTTTAACTATATGTTTTATAGATGATTCAAAAAACATATATAAAAAATAAAATATTTTATTTATATCATTTTTAGAATTATAGGTATTATATAACCATGATAAATGTATAAGTAATAGAACTACCAAACCAAAACTCTTATCAAATATGTAACAGTTAATAATGAAAAATTATTAATAAAATGGAATTGAAATTGTTTAATTGGATCATATATAATATTATAATTATGTAAATTATTAAGTTATATGAGTATAATAAAATTAAATTTATTATAAAAGACTTTATAGAACATAATAATAAAATCAAACTTGAGGTAAGGGTTTCTCATCTGACTTTTATTATAGTGACACTTTTTCCAAATTCACCACTTTTTCTCTTCATGATGTGTATATACTACCCCTGAATTTATTTTATGATTATTCCATTAAATTTATTATGATTCAAAAATATATCTACCATTGTTTCTTTCATGAGGTGTCTGTATGTATATTACAATAGAAGTAAGTGATTTTTCATACAATTTCATCATTTTCTGGGATTTTGAAGAAACACATGAAATTTATTCTCCTCTATTTATTTCTATAGAATATGATTTTTTTCTTTATTTTTACTTATATTATGTACTCAACATAAACATAGAATATTTTTAAGAAAAAATACATTTATTTCTCTCTTTAATTGGATATCATTTTTCTTCTATATCCATGATTCTAAAAAAATATTCAATATTTTTTTTAATAGTACACTATAAATATTTAATGTCATTTTTACTATGATTTTAATTTTTAATAATATTTTTAAAATGAATCATCTTATACTTTTCCCAATGTGGTGGATTTTTATTTTTTCTAAAAATCATAACGGAATATGTATTTTCACATACATGACATGAACAATATTTCCCACTATCAGGATCATTGAATTATTTCACGATTACATTAAAAGTTTCTGTGATTCATTTAAAAGAAAACAATTTCCATGAAACTTTGTATATTTTTATATTTTAATGTTCTTTAAAATAAAAAACTTATTTTCCTCATTAAATATTTTTTGTTTTCATTTAAAATAATTTTTCATCTTTGAAAACATATTTTGATATTAATTACGCTTTATTATGGATACAAATCATTGATGACATATTTATTGATTATCTGGTTGGTTTATGGAGATGATATTTATATGAAACTCATTTATTTTCCACTGGTTATAATATGAGAAAATGATGAAATGTTACTAAAACACATTTCCATTCCATGGATTATAATGTATGAAGAATGATATGTGATATTATGGAATACATATATATTATTTTTATTATGTGATATGTGGTCCCATAATTATATAATTATCTAATTCATTATGTCGTTATAGATATCCCAAGAGACAATAAGGACTTGAATAGGGAGTAACCATAGTTTGGTAAGGGACTTTGTCTACTCTGACAGACTTGGGAGTAAACCATGTCTACAGATATGATGGAATGGGTATTGAACCAAATCCACTATGATATACTGGGTAGTGGTCCTAGACTAAATAAATTATTTTCAATTCTTATGTATATTCCACAAAAAAATTGTATTGCAATGTTATTCTCATATGTCTTATGTTCTTTGATTCCATTATTATTGAAGTCTTATGAATTGCCTTGTTATATACTATGACACATGATTATGATCTTTGATAAGTTGGGTATCATTTTATAAAATTAAGATAATGTTCGCATATCCTTATGTTCATTTTATACATAAATAACCCTCGATATCTCTTTTATTTACCTTTATTGATCATATAATCTCACCCTTTCTTATGTTTACTTTCACTAGGTTATAAAGAATTTTTTATATGATATGTTTAAGAAGGTTTATAGTTAAAAATAACTCAATGGGAGTTGATGTAGATCTATTATGAATAAGTTTTTCATGTATCCTTGTTTCCTAAGATACTAAAACATTACAGTTATGGATAGGATCTATATATTATGTATTGGATATTCATCTAAAAAAGATATGATATTTATGTCTGAAAGGATTAGTTCAGTATAGGTGGTATCAGAGAAGGTTTTAGTCAATATTATAATATTAGGTGTAGATAACATTGGTTAAATACCGAGGGATAAGTATTCATATAGGATAATATTTTTATGTTATGATAAGATACATATTATCTATCCTTACTAGAAATGAATCCCTATTCTGAAACTATGAATGGATGTGATTTTGAAATAGATGAACCTAGGTGTAATAATTTGAAAACAAAATTGGTCCAAGTATATCTTGTCCAGCACTCTGGATTATAGTGATTGTTCCCTTAATGTTCACCATGTTTTACAATCCCATAGGATACACTTAAGTTAACTCAAAATTTTCTTATAAACAATTATGAAGGATTTCAATTGAGGATAACAAAGGATTTTGTTGGTTAAAACTATGTTTTTATAGATTGAAAATAAGGGTTCATTGATTTAGATATTTTAATATTATATGATTCATCACTACGATTATTCTTTATCGCACTATACTCTTTTCTTATATACATTTAAAAACTATGAGTATTCATACTAACAAATAATGTCATAGATAATTGAATGATTGTCCTCATGATAAAACAAATGAAATGGGAGATCGAAGGTGAAACCTCATGATCATTCTTAATCATTTATCTCATTATATTGTTAACAATATAAACATGGGTGAGTATCCAAACACACATAATTAGATAAAAATTAAGTTTCAGTATGACTATAGATGGAATAAGATTTAGCTTCCCACATTTCAATTATGTGGGAATAAGAATTAAATGAATTTTCCAAGTGGAATGAGAAAGTGTTTTATGTGTAGAATAGAAGGTCATGGATGAAGTTATTACTGAATAAAATTGAAATTTTCAATAGAGGTAAATGAAGTTCACTATAAGGTACCATTTATAGTTCAATGTCTTATGTTGGGTAGTATACGAATTATCTAATACGGTGCCCTAATCCAATGGATAACTCCAATGCTAGGGAAGGACTTATGGTATGAAAATCATTAAATTGAAATGATTGGAGTGTTTATGTATTTTTATTTGATAATTATGTTATTAATGTAATATATCAATGATATTTTGAATATAAGAATCATAAAACATCTATGTTTTACTTCATGATAGTTTTTCTTAAAGGAATTAAAAATATATGCTGAATGGTACTAATGAACATGAAAATTGAATTAGTGGTTTGGTGATTATCATTAGTTGGGATAAAGATATAAATTACATTGATGATGTAAATAAGATTGTATTTTTAACATTGATATTGGTTATGGATTTAGGTAATTTTTGATAATTTTTATTGATTTTTTTATTTAATGAATAAATTCAATAATATGTGATTTTATTGGAGTAATAAGGATTGAATTAATTTTTGGAAGTTTATATGTTTTCATGTGGGTTTATCTTAAGAGTCATTGATACCGTCATGGTTTAATATGTTAGAGGTAGTCATAAATATAGTGTCATGTATACAACTTTTGAGAATTTTAGTAATGGGATTCTGAGTTGATTTGAAACATTTGTGGAATGTTAGGGAGAGTACTATTTTTATGTTTAAAACCCCATTTTGTATAGTATATTATTTTATGATAAGATTTTATAGTGGGATTTGCATCATATTGATGGTTGAAAAGTGACCCTTTTACAGGAAAATATTTATAAATATGTTTATGGTCAATCTAAGGATTACCTTTAGGTTTAGTATCTAAATTTGATTCATAATATTTTGTTAAATTTCACAACATTATAAGATTATATAGTGATTAATGATATTTTGATATGTGAATCAGTGGGTTGAGGTTATGTAATCCTTAGGTTTAACATGAGATTTAACATGAAAGATTATACATGAAGAATACAGTTAAATGTTTTGGGACATAAAGTGAAATGTATGAGATATTTTTTCACTTTAAAACATTCCTTAATATTGAGGATATTTAGGTTAAATGGGATACAAGGATATTTTTTGTTGGAATAATATAACTTGATTCTTCATTGTTATTACAGAAATCATAATGTAAAATGTATTATTTCTTCATATGAAGGTTTATACATTTTGGATATTATCTTAACTTGTGGTAACCGTTTTTTGGATAATATATATATATTAGAAGAAATTATTATTTTGGATTATGTGATCCATTTGAATCTTATTCAGTCATGATAAAGTCATCTTGAATACTCGTTATTTAGATAAAATAAAGGATTATAGTGGAAAATGATTATAGGATCAAATTATTATTTTTGGGTAAGTATATTTCATTATGTTCTTAATATAGTTGATATTTGAAATATTAAAATCTATAAAATGTATCTTCAACAAAAAAATTTATCATTTTACATTCATTTTTGATCAGTCAATGGTCTTTTTTAGACCTCTATGATTTTTGGGTTTATGGTCGTGAACATTATCATAGTCATTAACTTTCTTGTGATCAATTTCCATTATCCCTATTTATCATTATTTGGACATAAATTTTTCTTCCATGTATATATTTTAAATTCCCATGAATTTTCTACAATTTTTAAACCCAGTTATGTGTTATTCTACATGGTATTTGAATTTCCATTCCCCAGCTTTCAAGAGAAAGGTTCATTAACCCTTTTTTGAGATTTTGATTTTCAAAAAATGAAATTTAAACTATTAAAATTTTGATTACTGAGAACAAGATAAAATATTTAGGATGAGATTTATTAAATGGGGTATAATATAACAATTATAATTTTTAAAATAATATTTTTCTTGAAAGCGTATACAACATGCAACATCGAGATTAAATGAACTACAAAATATTATTATTTTATTATCATTATAACATAACGATTAAATTGGTGGGTATGAATGAAGTAAAAAAATTATTAAATATATATATAAATTTCATAATTGATAAATAATTATTTATAAATTCTTAAGAAATATGAACTCATTTTTTAGTGAATTCATATTATTCTTTAGAATAAATTTTCATCAAAAATGATTTTTTCTATAAGTAAATATTAAAATTAATTTAAATAAATTTTCGAAATTTTATATGAAAAAATAATATAATTTTTCAAATAAAAATGTTAATAATTATCTAAGGATAAAATTTTGGTATTTTTTAAAAAATATTTATTTTTCTATGAATATTGAAAAATCCTGATTTTTATTAAAACTGTATTTTTGTTTCAAATATTAAAAAAAATTGATTTTAAATAATTTAAAAATAAAACTAATTATATTAATTTTTTAAAAATTCATCTATGGTTATTGTATTAAATTTATAGTCGAATATGGTATAAAAACATTTTTATACATAGAAGGAATTTTTTTTGGGAAAAGACCATTTTTTACTGGGTTTTATGTTTTTATCTTATACTAATTTATAACAATTATATAAATTGAATCCTTAAAAATATATTTCATATTTTTAATTTGGAGGTCCAAATTTGGTTAACATTTCCCTTTTATTTTATCATTATCAATAGTAACCATATAAAAATTTTATTACCCTGGTAAAGAATAAATGGGTTATTTTCAGTTAAAACTACTGTGATAAGGCTTCAAATTAATTAGAATGATTTAATGTGTTTAATTTTATGATGTTATTTAATCTATATTCATCTGAAATCATAAAATATTAAATTTTTGATCCATTTGGATTTGAATTTGACCTTTATTAAAATTAATTAAAAGATAACATTAATGACACTTTATTTCTTTTAATATATACAATATTTTGTGAAATGAATAAAAAAAAATATGTTTGATTATAAAATTTTAATTGAAAACTGAATAATTTTTTTTATATTTCAATTTAATTATAATTTTTAGTGATAATATAATTTTCTAAAATATTTATGCAATGCTAACATAGTGCTTGTGAAAGTTATAACAAATTCAATTAAATGATTTCAAAAAATATACAAGTACTTTTTTGGATCATTTAAAGTGTAACCAAAACATGGAATATAAATATAACATATTTTATATATGATAACGGTCAATATTCTATTTATAGTTGTCATTTTTTTCAAAGTCAAATTATGTGAATAGATATTAAAATGAAATTAATAATATTTTAGAAAAAATAGTTTATTAAATTATTTCAAAAATCATAAAAATACTACATTGTAAAATTATGAGGATAAATAATCTAAAATTTAATCCCATTGTCATTTATAATGAAATATTTACACTATATGTAAAATTATAACCCTTCAATAATAGAGAAGTCATTACCACAGTTAAGATTAAAAACATTTAGCCAAGGGGTTAAAACAGATGTCAAGGTTTAAAATGATATCTAAATCAATAAAAAATATATTTTATGATTATATTGAGACTATATATTAATTATATTTTAATACATGTCATTTTTGAACTATTTTAAATGTGTTAGACACATATTATATCAAAATATTTAATGTATTACAAAAATGGAATTACTGATATTTATAATTAGTAATAATTTATTAAATGATATAAAATTCATAAAAATATTATATGAATCAAAGTGAATGGGATATGATTGATAATCTAAACCATATTATATTTTTGGGTCATATTTCCTTTAATATTAAATTTCTTGACCTCTAAATTATAATAAACATGATATCATATTAAATGTCAAACATGATAACTGAGAGGTAAAAATAAGAGATAAGTGTTAAAAAACAAAACAATTGAACATATTCTCTTTGATGATATTATTTTGACTAATTTTCATGTTATAATCTAATTACATAATATTTTATCCATTTATCATTTAAAATTAATTTATATTGATTTAATGCATTAAGTAATTCCAAGGGAGCCACTCCCCCCAGACATAAAGTAGAACATCCCCTTCTTCATTATTCACAATTGTTTAGCCATATAGATCAAGGAAGAACATTAAAATTCTTTTATAATCTTTTTTTCTCCTAAATTAGAGGTTTTTGACTTATTAAAAGACCATTCAAATCATCCTTAAGAATTAATCTAAACATGGATTACCAAAGAAAACTAAATCCTCTTCATCAGCCTCTTTTAATTTATTTATGCTTCTACCTCTTACAAATCCATGGTATTCATTTTAAAATAATTATTTCATTATCATAGATATAAAAAAAATTTATAATGGTTTAATAACTATTTTCCACATACTTTCCATCTATTGGAAAATGATAACATCACACATTCGTATGTATGGACTATCAACTCCATGAAGCGATGTCATTTAGTTTTCATTTATTTTTTACAAAGATGAAAATAAGGATATATTTAGTGAATATATATATATATATATATTATAACAATGATCCTATAATTTTGAATAATTTTCTACTTTTCATAAAACACATATATCTAAAAATGAAAATCCACATTCATGTGTACGTATGGCCTACCTTCTCCATAAATGATGAAATTTAATTATATATATATATTATGGATCACTTGAAATATATATATATATATATAATGAATTTATATTATATTTATATAATGGTATGAATTCTTGATATTACGTAATAATGATCAAAGTAAAAGGACCCAATCTACTAAACCAAAACTCAAATTAAATAAAGAAATAGTTAATACCTATAAATGACGGTTTTAATAAGGAATTATTAACAAAAGGGAGTTAAAATGTCATAAGTAGATAATACATGAAATTTTAAGAACAAAAATTATTCTTTTATATGATTTAAAAAAATTTAAATATTTTATACAGGATGCAAGATCACTTTTTAATTAATTCAAACTTGTTGTAAGGTTTTCTCATATATATTTTGTTTCTGTGAGACTTATGTCATACTAACCACTTATTTATTTTTTGTTCTATATATATACTATGGATGAATTTTTTCTGTGATGTTTTAATGAACATTATATGTATTTAAACATCCATATAAGGTTATATCATTCATGATGTTTTGATACAGGCATTGACAAATCATTATGGGTTTTAAGTTACAATATAATTATTTACTAAGATTGTTTATTATTAAGAATATTATTATCAAAATTTATGATATAACTCTCAAGAAACTCAATTATTTTATTCTCCTATTTTAATTTTTATATATTAAATTTATTAATTTCATTTTCCTCTCTTTAAGTACCTTAGATAAAAATAGAATAATTTTACAGAAAACCAAATTTTGCTCTCTCTTCAATCAAATATGCTTTTTCTTCCACATCCATGTATTATAAAAATAATTTCAATAATGTATTCAATATTATACTTTTAT
The DNA here is from genome assembly GCA_963277665.1 of Viscum album. Classification (NCBI taxonomy): domain Eukaryota; kingdom Viridiplantae; phylum Streptophyta; class Magnoliopsida; order Santalales; family Viscaceae; genus Viscum; species Viscum album. The sequence goes on from OY728150.1 coordinate 663,729,857, forward strand.
TTTTTAAATTCATTTTTACCAAATATTGAATTTTTTAAAATTGTTTTAAAATAAATCTTCTGGTTGTTTTCCAAATGATGTACTTTTTAATTTTTCCCAAAAATATAAAAGGGGTCATTTTTTAAAATTCACAATAAGAACTAAATTTATCACTATCTAGAAATCTCAATGATTTGGATTTTAGATTAAATTTTTTTATGTTTTTTTTCAACGAAGTTTTTTCCATATTATTTTGGAAATTTTTATATTTTAATGAATTGATTCCAAAATGAAAATTGTTCTTTACACAATAAATATTCCAAGTTGTATTATAAATGATTTTTTTCTGTGATAAAATAATTTGATATTACTTTGAATTTATTGGGGATATGATTAAATGGTACCATCCTTATTTCTTATCTAGATTGTATGTGATTATGATATGTAAATGAAACCCATTAATGTTCAACATGTTATGTTATGGTTAAAAGTTAAATTGTTTATGAAACCCGTTTACTTTTAATGAGTTATGATATCTGATGAATGGTTTATTATCTTATGTCACATATGTATATTAATCTTATTATGATGTGAGTTTTCCTAGAATTTTATATCCATCTAATGTGTTGCTTAAAAATGGATATATCATGAAATAATACTGACTGGAATGGGGATTGAACCCATATTAGTAAGGGAATATATCCACTACAATAGTATCGGGAGTGGAACTTGACTTATGCTATGATAGAATGTGGATTGATATAAATAAACTATGATAGTCTTCTAATTTATCATTGAATAAGTAAATTATTTCCTATGATTACATGTATTCCAAATAGCATATGACATATTCCAATGTTATGCTCTCATGGAACATGGTCTTTGATTCCATTATGATTCATGTCTTATGATATTATAATATATATTATATGAATAATGATTACGTTATATGATATGTTAGTATAGGTTTAAAATATTAATATCATGTTCCCATACCGTTGTATTCATGTTATACTAACTTGATCTTTGATATATCCCTTTTTACCCTTATTGAGCATTTGAGATTAGTATTTCTTATCTTTCCTTTATCTATGTAATAAATAATGGTTTCAAGTATGATATGTCTAATAAGGGTTATAGTTATAAATAAAATATTGGGATATTATGTAGATATATTATTAAAAAGTTTATTATGTATCCATGTTTCCAAAGACACAAAAACATTACGATTATGGCATGGGTAATAATGTTATGTATTTGATATTCATTAAAAATATGTAATATTTATATCTGAAATATCTGGATTTCTATATGGTTCAACTGCGAATGATGGTTCATCCATGTGGGAGATAGTTGGACATAATAAATGTATGTTGGATCGTCATAGGTGAGATAGATTCTAGGGTGTGATGTGATGTGAGACTATACGGAGGGTCCTCTATGAGTGATATGGGATCCATGTTGGCACATGATTTATATTATGTACGTACCCTACTTAGAATGACAAGGTATAGGTTGAGAACTAGAAAATCCACCTCCCCGATGAGAGGGGTTGTCTGGGATGCTTTGTATGGGACCCTACTATGATGTTATAGTGTTTGGGACATGGATGAAAACGATAACGGAGTCATTGTGTATAGTATGGTATGTGTGAAACCAAATGTCATGATAATATCAGGGAACTGATCCTGTTGTGGTCAATAATTATAGTGGTACGGTTAAAACATTGTGTCATAATAGGCATGTGTACCATATCGGGCATTTTGGTGTCTTTTTTAGCACTAGATGTACTAAAAATCATGTTTATTTAGGTATTTATTTTAATCATGTACATGAATTCATATAATGGTGTATGTTAGGGGTTCTTGGTGAGACCCTGCTAGGTTTTATGCTCACACCATACATGGTAACACTGGTGCACATGCAGAGATTATTTTTTCTTTTTAGGCTAGCAATGAATACATGTAGAGGATATGGTTGAAATAGCTTGATGTGTCTGACAGATTATTTTGAGTCTTAATAATGGAAGTAATTCAAGTTTTTATATTTCAATATTATATTTATTTTATAACTAGAATCATCCCAGTTGAAGATCAATTTCTATTTTATATAAATGCATCATGTATAATATTGTATTTGTTTATTTACTCTATGTACTGTAATGTAGATTTTTCTTGTTAATTAATTAATTTTGATCTCTATGTTATCGAGGGAATAGTCTTTCTGATGAATTTTTTAGGAAATCATATCTATTTTGAAACCTTGGGCATATGAGGAGCCATGGTTGAGGCCATGTTGTGATCTAAATCATATAAACTTCAACTAACCCTGGGATATGGTGTTATAATTTTTATAGTGATTCATTATGGGGAGACAATATCATTGGATTGAATGTGAGGTCCCTTAATGCTTTAATATGAGTATATTTATCATAAGTTTGAGTTCATTTTTTATAATACTTATTCACTCATATTCTCTTGAAAATTTTAATATGTAAAAAATTCGGTACATAAAATAATTTAATATTGAAAATTAGATATTTGAAAATATTTGATATGAGAATATAATTATGTCATTAATATTTTACGTTAAAAATTTTACCCACAAAAATAACAGGTGGAATAGTGTGTTCTTGGGAATGTTTCATGGGTGGAGATAAATTGGGTAACATATATTATTTTCACCTAATAAAATATAATATTATTTTTGGTTTATAAATTAAAACTATTCATTATACCATTTATTTTTCATAATTTTATTCTAACAACCCTTAAACTCTAGATTAGCCTATTGGATGTCCTCTTAAGTAGTAGACATAAATTAGAAAGTGATTAAGTTAGGATCTTATTAGTCATGTGGTGAGTCACATGCATTCTAGGAAAAATAATAATTCCATTTCAAATTATCCTAGAGTGATGAGGGAAAACTTTCATATGGGTTAATTCAATAGAGGGATTGGAAGGATTAAAAAAGTTAAAAACATGAGTTAGAGGAAGTTATATAGTTATCTTGTCTTATATAAGAGAAATGAGAATTTTAAATGGTAAATAAACTAGTCAGATTCATTTTCATTGATTTGTTCATTTTAACCAAGCACTGTAATCTTTTTTTGGATTCATTGAAATTTCACAAGAGTTAAATTATCTATGTTTAGGCTCATGATAAAATAAAGAAAAATTGTATTTTTTATTTAAATTCCACTTCTAATATATTATTTAATTTTAAAAAGATGTAAAATTTATTGATATTTAGAGATAATATAAATTTGATTTTTAAATGGATCAAATTCATTATTTTAATTGGAATATTGATTTTATAAAATTATTTTATTGTAAATACCTATTTTAATATCTAAAATAATGTTTATTTTTTGAGTAGAGTGTTTTTTTGGATGATTAAAAGTTATTTTAGGGATGCTACCTAATATTAAAGGAAAAAATATAAGGGAAATGAAACCTAAAAATGAACATTCATATTATTAATTTTATATTAAAGTTACCATGTAATATTAAACTAGAAAGGGAGTGAAATGTATGTGAATAACACAAATTGGATGGTATTTTATTAGAATAAAATTTTTATTATGATCTTTAGGTAGGATTAATCAAGAGGTCGGTGAGCTATGTTAAAATAAAACACTAAAATAATCAAAACAAAACATATCTATCTCTAAATAATGTTTCACTTATTGAGCGATATTTTAAAAATAATTAAAATTGAACATGCCTGGTATCATGTTAAAATGCCCATATAGTTGTTATGTCATATTAACTCACACAAAATACAAAAATAAGAGATTAATTTGAGCAACCATTAGGTAATAATCATTCTTCATGATACTCTTCATGTATGAATAACCTATGAATAAAGGTAGTAATCTAAGATTTAAAAAAAAAAGAGGTAGAATCTCACTAAAAATCAACTCACAAGACCCATGTTCCACATAGAAATAAATATAATGGATATCAATCATCATTAAATTTTTATGAATGAACTGCCAGATTTTATACCAGGTTAAATTGATACCCATGTAAGAATAAAATATATTTTACATTAAAATATTTATCGTTCCTCTAAAAGAAGATTCATTCATTCTTATTCTCTTCCAAAATTAGGAAATCCATATGTGGGTATTTATTAAGGATCCCATCAAACAATTGAGTAGTTAAAAGTTCATTAGATTAATGTTTGGTAATTTAATTGTAAGAAATTATAGAAGATTTAGGATGAACATAAAATGGAGAAATCTTATCTCCTAGAAGGTTCACATGAATGAAATCAATGGAAGGTGTTCATGACAATCATTTTCACATGCTTGATCAATGTTAGTATTCAAATGGGTAGAACTATATACAAATATATGGAGATGAACATTTTGAGAAGGGTTCTTTATGGGGTAATATAATTTGATACTTATTTTTTTGATATTGTTTCTATTTAAATTCTATGTCCATATAGGTTAATGTATCCTTCCTCTATTTTTTTATTTTTTGTATCAATTATCACCTAATATCTCATAAACTTTGAGCGGATGACCATAGGATCAATCCTTGAATGAAACTAAATGATTCAAGAGTCTCTTCACCTCAATACCTTTACTAAACTTTGGTATTTCCAGAGATATTGAGTTTGGGTTTGGTGATTTTCCCTATATATATGTTGTTTATTATGTTATTATTTATTTTTAACATCATTTTAACCACACCTTTCTTGATTACATGGAGTAACTATATCTTGGGTAAATAATTTGGGTGTGGTGGTTAACCATCGTAGTATTATTGAATAAATCACACTTAGTAGACGTGTTTCTCACTACTAAACTTTTGTAGTAGTGGGATATAGTACATAAGATATTTTTTACTGTATTTTGTACTGAAGGATAATTATAAATAAGGATGATTATGCATAAATTCTATCATAATCACTGAATTATTTGAATATATGTGTGAGATGGTGATGAAAATATATATAATATTTTAGTTTTGACTCTTTTATTTCTATCTTTATTCATTTTTGTATTACATATGTATGTTTGATTCCTATATTTTACTTCTAAACATCACCACTCCCCCTAATTTTTAATTTTTATATTCATACATAAATAATAATAAGAGACTCAGGAAAAGTATATTACAAGAGTGGAACTTCATGAAACGACTCTATGCATCATTCAAAGAGTTCAAAATTTTCTATAAATTGAAGACCTATCATAGAACACCTTGGTAATTGATATAAAATTTATATATTCTAGAAATAAATAATTTGATTGAATTCATTGGATTATCAATTATATTTCTTAATAATAATTTATTTTTTTTAGAAATAAGGACATTCTTACTATACCTAATGAGAAGGGTAGTCCCTTGTATTTATAGAGAAATATGGAGTTTCCATTAGAACTAAGGGAAATATTGTATTTTCTAAATTTATTTTTTATAGATAAAATTTTTCTTATAAAATTCATTTGAAATAATGAATTTTGAAATGTATTTTGTAAAGAATAAAAAATTTGAAATAAATTGAAATATGTTGTTTTTATATCCCGGTTCTCAAAATTACTTTTTGAAATCGATGTTTTTTAATAAAACTATTTATAATTTATAATTTTACATTAATATTTTATTTTTATTTCTCATACATGGATACCTATGAGTGACCCTTTGAAAATACTATTGACTCCATATTAACCCCTATTTTTTAATGTTGAAGGACATTTATATTTTATTGGACATGGTTTAAGAAAAAGGATGGTTTTAAAATTCCTCAGGGGAGTTTTTAGATTAATGTTAATGATATCTAAGGGGGTGGTGGTGTAGGATTTATCCACTATTTATACTTATTTCAAATATATTTTCATGCAACTTGATGTTGGATTTTATAAAACCTATATTATTTTCACTGTTAATTAAATTTTATATAATAAAAAATTATGATATACAAATGATTATTTACCCTTTGGGATAATTTTTATTGATGAAAAATTGTTACACAATGGTTTACTCTGTCACTTGATAATAGTTTCAAGCCTATGTTGAATAGGGGAGCAAGATTCAGTACATGTGGAAATCATATTTGATCCTTGGTATTTAGATCCCTAGATCATGGTGATATAAAAACCTTCATCTGTAATATAGACATATAATCTTAGACTCCACAATTACATAATTATCATATCATCATCAAATGTTTCTTTTAACTCACTACTTTCCAATTCCATAAAAGAAAACTTGTTATTATTATTTCATTCTATGTTAAATAAACAAATATTTTAATTAATTTAATCATAAAATTATTTTATTATTTTTTTCACATTAAATTCAATGAACATTCCTTTTGTGGGTCTCTCTCTTTAATTTTAATCATTGAGTTAATTTTTGGTTTTATTTTGGGTTATAGGTAGATATATAAGTGTTTGGATGGATGAGGAATATTATGAGATGGGTACCATGGCCATGGGGACCACCAAGTACCTAGTGGTCCTGTGCTGGTTACCCAGTGGTGTACCAGCGGTGAGGTAGTTCTATTTTGAACAACCAAATGACAAGTGCACTATAGTGGGATACTGATGTTATCCTTGGAATCAAACGTGAAAATAGATGTATTTCCTTATTATAAACTATAAATTATTCCCCGATTATACAAACCCATGATTCATTCCTTTAATCAAGTTTCTCATTCTAAATAGAATCTCTTCCTACATTAAAGATGTATCTCCTCGATCCTTAACTTTCTTATTCACATAGATTCTCCATTCAAACACCATGTGTGTCCACCATGGTTGATTCCAAGTTATATTCTCCCATATTATATTACTCTCAACCTTTTTATAGTCATTACATATATCTCACATCCTCACATCCCTTCTAGGGATCTTTATTGAGTTTTTCATTCAATTGTTCCTTCTCTAGGGACTAACCAAAGATTATAATTTTTATTATTGAGTAAATGATGCTTATTATTATGATCATTTTTGTGATTCCGATTATAGGACAAGGGATACAATCATTTAGTAAAATATGGGGTTCCAAATATAGTTCATGGGGGCATATCTCTCCCTCTGGTCTTAGGGAATCACATATTCCTATGTTTAGTTTAGTCACCCTATCAAATTTATCTCATAATTCTATGTGTTTCTAATGTAAGGGAATGGGTTAGAGAGATGGCCACCCATTTATTAGGTTTTCCTTAAGAATAGAAATTAATAAAATGTACTCATGGTGAATCAATACAGATTATGTTGTCAAATAATAACCCATGAGGATTTATTCCTATAGTATATTCTCATTGTTCTTCAATTAAATCCTAGTGATATTCAAAAAATGTTAGGAATTATCATATAATCAATTAAAGGTCCTAGAACATGTTTTAGGAATAGCTCAATATGTTTGGTATGGTTTAAACCTTTTCCCTCAGTAAGTCTATAAATCGAAACGTTGTTCCATGATGGGATCCCTTGAGAATACTCATATACCATGTCATTATACAAACAAAATATTGATTTATTATACATGCTATATGAAATTTTATAACATGACTTTGAGTTACCAATGTGTATATCCATGATTGTGACATTTACCTAGTAGGTCTTCACTATAAGATACTCAAACAAGTTCTCATGTTTCATGGACTACCCTAAAAACGTTATAGCTTATAAAACTAGAAAATCAGTTGTTCAAAGATCAAATATGATATGTTATATCATATGAACCTAATTTATACTGGACCATCCTATTGTATTTTAAGTGGAAATTCCTGATTGGTTTGAGTTTAATAGGGACTCTATATAGACTAGAAATGAATTAGACCTTTTTCTAATATTTAATGTGAATTATCATACATAATATGGAATGTTAATACTATCCTCTATTAGGTTTATTTTGGTGTCTCTATGTGAATTCAATTGTTATAAATGACATGTTTATTTATCACTTTGATTAATTTAGGTTAATTATTTATCTGAATGTGTCATATTTATGTTGTATGTTATGGTTTTATCATGAATATAATATTTCTGGAATTCTTGTTGATATTCTAAAATATACCATTTTTCTATATATGTTATATATTGGTGTGAGTATTGTATTTCATGTTCTGGGTCAAGGAAGTTATACCACTAACACATGTGGTTCAGACATATATTTATATATGTTGCCTCATATTGAGGATGTGTGACGTATATGTAACACCCCATATCTAGTAACTCAGATCCAATTTTTACATCATTATATTAGTAAATATACAATGTATTTTACCATACAATATCAATTAGTTTAGTAGTATTTGAAGACTATATATATATAAGATTAACATATTACGTTTTAGATATAAAAACATAGCATTAGAAATATTATTTCATCCTTGAAATCATTTATAATATCCTTCTTCCTATCTTAGGGAACAAAAAACATAATGGGTGATCTAAGATTCTCAATAAGGGTTACATATAGTGTAATAATTCATGTATAAATAAATTACTATCAATATAATTGAATGGATAATCAAAACACCTATAATTCAATCAACAACTTGAGTTTAATTAACATACACAGATAATAACAACATGGAATTCACAAGTATAATAAAAACTAAATTATTAATTAAAGAATATAAGAAATCTAGACATTTATAAACCTTCCATCATGGCCTCACCCAATTTATCATGAATCTTACCATAATGTCCCACAAACAAAGAAATTGTTATTAAGAAATGGGTATGTGTAAAACAAATACCCATCTAATATGGCATTCCTGTCATTTCTTATTATTATTCAGGTTATTGCATCAAGGGGTAAACTATAACCGAGCCCCACCCATCACTTCTAACTTTTATGCATTCCTCATATTCTTAATGATAAATAAAATTCAATTTCTAATATTCCTTATAAGTGAAAATTTATCAATTTTGAATCATGAATTTTAAATATCAATATTTCCTTAGTAAATAAAATAACTTATTTAATAATTTTCCATCAAATGATTCCATATAATGAAATGGTATAAAGTTAAAACATAATAAAATTAATATAAATTACTTTGAATTCATTAATTTTATTATAAATATAAATAAAGAATAGAATAATAAATTCAAATGAATAATGGAAAGTGATAGAGAACATGGTCACGTGAACATGAAATACCTCAAAATAAGGTATAATCCCTTATCAGTTAATTATAATATAAGACCATTTATTTATAAAAAATAATGGGTTTTTTTGTAAAGAAATGTATCTTAAAAAGAAAATATATGTAATATATTAAAAAATACCTAAAACTTCTTTCAATAATGGAGTTATAAATTGTTGGAACCATAGTCATCTATGCATGAATTGGAGAATGGTTTGTGTTTGTTGTAAATCCTTAAAGGAATTTCAGAATGTGTTCCAACAAAGTACTCAAACAGGTCAAGAAGATAATAGTATTGAAGGTGGAATTGTTTTCCAATGTTTTCCAAATTTATGGATCTCAAATATGACTAAAGTGGGAAAACAATTTTTTTGGTAAAGGGACTTGGGCATCGGACATATGTCGCGCAAGTGACATGCGCGTTGAGAAAGGACTTGCCCGCCGGTTCCTATGAGGATTGGAAAGTTGTGTGCAATATGTTTTTCTAGATCAGAACTTCGAAATATGGAAAAGGAAAGAGGGTCGTGCAAGTATTGTCTTGGTCACACAAGTAAGTAGCGCGACATAGGCTAGGGCGGTTGGAGCTGCGCGCAGGAACTTGCATGCCGAGAGGAGGTTTGTGCGCCACTATGCAGGGTGTCCAGTTTTATTATAAATAGAGGACCACCCCTCCTCATTTGGAATGAATTTTGAGAGTCAGAGAAATTCAGTTCTCCCATCGCGCAGGTGTAGTGGTCACACAAGTGGTTGTGGGTTATGCAAGTATAAGATGTGTGACAGTTGTTTGCTTCACGTCAAAACTGGTTTGGGTGAAAAGGAATGTGAGTCATGCAAGTTTGAAGTTGTATAAGTGAGTATCGTGCAAGTGGTTGAGGTAGACTTTCACACTAGTTATAAATTGCGCGCCATCTTTAAAACTTGCACGCCGGCCTGGGGAAGCATGCCAAGTGTTGTTGAAGTACGCTTAACTTTTTGAAGCTGCACGAAAGCGAGAAGATTGCCCTATACCTTCGGTGAAAAGTGAGATTAGTCTACTGGTGAGAGTTTTACTTCAACAGAGCATCTACATACAACAGAAGATGTATTCTCTTGTAATGATGAAGAGACCTTCACATCTACAAACTGAGTGGGACTTCACCAAAGGTAGTGAACCAGGGGGAGTCAGCGGGAGTGACCTGTGGGACACATTGAGCTATCCATGAACCTTTTTAAAGTTAGTGATCTTGGGACATAGTGATTGTGCCCGAACCATTGTAATCCACAACTTGTAAAGAATAGTGTAATTTGGTACGACCGACAACCTGTCGGCGTATGCTCCTTGGACGTATCCCTTAGTGGTGAACCAAGTAAAAAGTGATGGGTCATCTCTCTAAATATGAATGTTTTTCTTTCTGATCAATTTCATCAAACATGTTTAACAGGTTCCTACCAACTTGGGAACAAGATCCGTCTCTTTAAAAGAAAAAGTTTACTCTCTGATTCACCCCTCCCCTCTCCGGGTGTCCCGGGGTCCTATAAGTGGTATCAGAGCGTAAAGGTTGCTGGTGTTGAATCTGTTCCTTGTCATCATGGAGAATGCAGTCAATGTCAGGGGAGTCCCTCTCTTTGAAGGAAGTAATTTTCTGATTTAGAGGAATAAAATGAGATCTCATCTAAAATACCTTGGAATAGATGTTCTATTTTCCACCATGCAATGTATACATGTTACTGATCCAACAGGGCTGGCTATGACTGATGCCGAATGGAAAATTCTTGATACTGAAGCTAAAGTATAGAATTCTCTCACCACCACCCTTTCTGATCAGATCTATCTAAAGGTAACGATTTTCACCTCAGAAAAGTCCATGGGGGATAATCTTGAAAATATTTATGAAGGAGAAGCAAAGTGAAGGTGGAAAAACTACAAGTCATACACAATAGGTTTGATGATCTAAAGATGAATCCTAATGAGAATGAATATTCCTTCTTCAATCTAATTACTAAAGTTGTGGGAGCAATTATAGGTCTTGGAGAAGAAATCAAATACATTGATATCGTAAAGAAAATCTTGATAAGACTTCCTCCTTGGTATAGTGCAATGGTTTCTTCCCTTGAAGAAAGGGATCTAACTAAACTATCTCTGGATGATATTTTAAGTATTATAGTGGCATATGAGATGAGAGTCAGACCTAAAGATTCCACGACCCATGAAAGCAAGGAAATGGCTTTCAAAGCCATGGGAAAACTGAAAATTTCAGAAGATAGTGGTGGTAAAGATGAAGTGGAAAATCAAATTATTTCTCTCATCTCCAAGAAGCTGAAGAAGGGAAAAGGTAAATTCAAAGGTAAGGTACCTATGGCATGTTTTCGTTGTGGATGTTTTGGGCACATTGCCTCTCAGTGCCAAATACAGTTTTATAATGATGAAAGTGAAGAAGAAGACATTGAGAAGACTCAGAAATGGTTTTTCAAAAAGGGAGACTTCAAATCTTGGAAGAAGATGCAGAGGAAGAGTATTGTCTGTGAAGAGGAAGATGATGATATTGAATTCTATGATGAAGAATAACCAGAATTTAAAACTAGGAACCATGCTTCCATGATGGCCACCGTTGAAAAATCAAAAGATACTAGTGGAGAAAATCAGTTGAAAACTAGTTCAGATACAAAGTTGCAACTTTAGGATGCTGTTAGTAAGATCAAGATTAAATGTAAGAGTTTCAATAACAGGAAATAAATTGTACAAGAATCAACCGAATATATTGATCATCTTGATGTTGAAACTGAATGATAGGAAGAATTGATGAAGGTACAGTCTAAATTACTTGAAAGTAATGTTGATGTAGTAGATCTAAAGCTAAGAATTGAAGAGAAGGAAAAGGTATTCAATGACCTCACCATCAGATTAGAAAAAAATTCCAAAACTGTTGAGCATCTTGAAGAGTAAGTTGTTACTATTAGGAGTAAACTTTAAAAAGATTCAATTTCAAAAGAATCATGGAAGAAAAAACAGTTTGAAAGGTTCTTATATGCTGATCTATTAGAGAGAGAAAAATGTGGCTCTAACGGAGTTAAAATGATTTTAAATGACAAAGACCTACCTGTATGGGAAATAGTTGAATTGGTTGTGAGGCAGAATCGTCAAATGCTGAAAATAAAGGTGACCAAGATAAAGGAAAGATAAAAGTGGGTAATTTGGGAAAGTCTTATGAAGTGATGAAACAGAAACCCCCAATTCAATCTCAAAGAAGAAAAGAAGATTATCCTCGAGCCTCATGGAAAAATGATCCCTCATACTATTATCCCATAGAAGAAGGTAAGAGGAGAAATTCAATTGTGAAGACATTTCCTCTCCTGAAGTGACAGTTCTGTGGCTATTTGGGACATACCATGTCATATTGTGAAGAAGCAAGGAGCTACCTGAACATGGAAGATCCGGGAAGTCAAAAAAGGAGACTGATTTCATATCCTCCATCTTATAGAAGAAATAGCTTCTGTGGTTGTTGTTTTAATTGATCTAACTTTGGCCATAATGATATGTATTTTAGGCAGTCGTATGACATGAGATACTCATATAACTCTAAAAAACGGGCTAGTTCTCACCCTCCTGATGGTATTGTTCTCACAAACAGTTTTTATCCACTGGAGAAAGATTATGGGTATGAAGAATCAGATTATGTAGAGGAAAGTATTATAAGGCCATCAGTATCCTATACTCAATCGAATATCTCAATGAAAGAAAAGAAGAAGATCGAGAAATCCAATCTTACAGAAGTAGAACTCAAAGCTACAAAGAGTATTAGCACCAGGTTTCTTGATAATGGATGCTCTTCCCATATGACCGGAAATGATGACCTTTTGAAGAACATTAAAAACAAGGATGATGGAATAGTGCAGTTTGGTAATGATGGTGCTTTGAAGCTTAAAGGCAGTGGGAAAACTGCTCTTGCCAATGGAGAGCTAAAGAAGACTGATGTTCTTTATGTGGTCGGTCTATGTCACAATCTTCTCAGTGTGAGTCAACTCTATGATTAAGGGATCGTAGTAACTTTAAATCAAAAAGGATGCACTATAAAGGGAAAAATAGGGAATTATCTTATGAAAGGCTATAGAACAGATGGAAACTTATATCAGGTTGACAGAAAAGTGAACTCCTGCTATTTGTGTGTTGAAGAAGAAAACAATTTTTTGCATCGAAGGCTAGGACACATTAACCAACAGGACATGGAAAAGATATCTAATATGAAGATAGTCATGGATATCCCTATTCTGAATCATGATCTAGAAAATTCTTGTGATGCTTGTATTCGTGGGAAGCTGGTATGCAATTCCTATCAGTGAATGAAGAAAATAACATCTCATCTTCTTGATCTAATTCATACAAATGTATACAGGCCGATAAATGTGGCCGAAACTCATGGAGTAATATACTTTGTCCTCTTTATTAATGATTATAGTAGAATGGCATGTGTTATGGTCATTCACAAGAAATTAAAAGTGCTTGACTGCATGAAAACATATCAGTGAATCACCGAGAATGATACTGAACGAACAATCAAAGTGTTGCGATCTGACAATGGAGGGGAATACATGTCAATTGAGTTTGATAATTACCTAGAAAAACATGGAATATAGAATGAGGTAGTTGCTGTGAGAACCCCACTACAAAATGGAGTTGTTGAGTGCCCAAATTGACAGGTCAACAATATGGTTAGGACAATGCGGATTGAGAGTGGTATCTCTTGCCATTACTGAAAGGGAGTTGTTGAAGTTTCAGTGCACATTCAGAATCGAACGAGGATTTATATGGGAGAAACGAAGAAACCATATGAATTTTGGCATGGAAGTAAGCCTTAGTAAAAATACATTCTTGTTTTCGGAAGGAAATGTTTCATCCAGAATAATGAAGGAAATAAAGGGTAGTTTGGTGACAATGTGGATGGAGTAATTTTTCTTGGGTATCCAATGAACAGCGAAGCCTACAAGTGTTTTAACAAGATATTAGGAAGGATTGTAGAAAGAAGTTATGTTACGGTAATTAAATATAAAACCCCAAATGCTTCATGGACATCATATGCTCATGAGATAGAAAGTGAGGATGAAAGTGAATGTGGAGAAAATACAAATACATAAAAAGAATAAGCTGTAAAAAAACACTCAACAGTCACATCATGATGGTGACTCGGAAGAAGAATCTGAAGAAGAAATTGTGGCTGGAGAGAATGCATCTGAACCGCACAGGATAAATCGTAGATATGATATTGATCCAACTAACATAATTGGGGGAAGAAGTGCACCCACACAAACAAGTTGGATGTGGAATAACACGAAACTTGCATTTCTGTCAGTTGTGGAGCCATACTCATTTAAAGAAGATACAAAAGATGAATCATGGGTGAAAGCCATGAATGAATAGTTAGATCAGATTGACAAGAATCAGATGTGGGATCTTATCCATAGACCTGAAGGTCACAATGTGATTGGTACAAAATGGATCTTTAAGATCAAGTTTGATGAGCATGGAAGTGTTATCAGAAACAAGGCATGACTGGTATGTAAAGGATACTCCCAGATTGGAGGCGTTGATGTTGAAGAAACCTTTTCTCCAGTGGCTAGAATAGATTCAATCAGGCATTTCCTATCCATGGAACTCCAAATAGGATATAAAGTATATCAAATGGATGTTAGGATAGAATTACTGAATGGTGTACTCGAAGAAGAAATCTACATTGAAAAACTAGTGGGTTTTATTCTTGGTACTGATGAAACAATGTTCTACAAACTAAAGAAAGCATTATATGATTTGAAGCAGGAACCATGAGCATGGTATTCCCAGCTTGACTCATATCTTAAGAAGCTGGAATTCAAAAGAGGAGGAGTAGATCACAATCTCTATGTGAATAATTCTCCAAAATATCAATTCGTAGTTCTAGTCTATGTTGATGATATCATATTTGGTGGTAGCAGGAAGAAATCAGTGGATAAATTTTCCAATCACATGAAATCATAATTTGAGATGTCTATGATTGGGGAGGTCACATATTTCTTGGAAGAAACAGGTGAATCAAAATAAGTATTAAACTTTCATTTCTTATTACAAGTATGCAAGAGAGATACTGAAGAAGTTTAATATGAAATACTCCAAACCGATGTCAACTCCGATTGCAGTTGGAACAAAACATGGAAAGCATGAAGATGGGACTTCTCTAGATCCAACCATGTATATGAGGATTAATTGGAGCCTATTGTACCTGACAGTGACACGACTAGATATTTCCTTTTCCACATGTATTGTAGCCCGATTTCAGAGTAATCCAAAGGAGGAACATATGTCAGCAGTAAAAAGAATCATGAGGTATATTCAAGGTACTCACAATTGTGGCTTATACTTTACTGCAGGAAGGAATAATGAATTATCAGCATTTTATAATGCTGACTGGGCTGGTGATGTTGTGGATATAAAGTCCACCAGTGGTGGAGCCTTCAATATTGGGAATAAATGTGTTGGTTGGTTGAGTAATTGAAAAGATAGTAATTCTCTTATTACTGTTGAAGCTGAGTATATCTCCCCCAAAATGGAATGCAATCAACTTCTATGGATGAAGCAACAATTAACAGATATTGGTGATGAGATGAAGAAACAAATGGTGATTTTATGTGATAACAAGTGTGCAATTGATCTTAAGAAGAAACCGGTTCAACATTCTCATACAAAACATATTGAAATTCAGTATCACATTATCAAAGAGAAAGTTGAACAAGGACTGATTTGAATGGATCATGTGGGAAATGATGAGAAAGTGGCTGATATCCTGACCAATCCATTGTCAATGGCTGTATTTGTGAAGCATCGTTTTAACCTCGGTGTTCAGCCACCTCCCAGTGCATAAGGAGGTTATGGAAATCCCCTATCCCCAGTTATGTTAACTATTTTTAATTTGTTTATCGATGTGATGCAGGTTTGGGGGGGAGATACTATCCAGTGGGAGTGTGGTTTGATCTGAACAAGGAACAATTACCAGTCTTTAGGTTGATTGTCAATGGGGGAGAAAGGAATAAATTCAGGCATGTAATGCTTCTATGCAGGCATATAATGATTCTGTGACATGATGAGATTCAGTTTCAGTGATAGGATGAGAAGGATGAGACAGAATACATTAGACATGTAATGCTTCTGTGACACTTTAAGAGAATTTTTGGGGTGTCATGGAGAATTCCAAAATACAGGAACCCAATTCAATCTTCCTCTCTTGTTTTCTACACCGATCACTGCTCACGTAGACATAGAGTGTTGGTTGAGTTGATTCTTTAGTTTTTGGTTTGTATGAGGATGGTGATATATTGAATTTATTTATTGACTTCCAAAAAACACAAAGGGGGAAATTATTGAAACCATGGTCATCAATGCCTGAATTGGAGAATGGTTTGTGTTTGTTTTAATTCCTCAGAGGAAGTTAGGGATGTGTTCTAGAAAATTACTCATACAGGTCAAGAAGATAATAGTATTGAAGGTGGAATTGTTTTCCAGTGTTTTCCAAATTTTTGGAACTCAAATTTGATAAAATGGGGAAACATGTTTTTTGGTAAAGGGACTTGTGCATCGGACATGTGTCACGCAAGTGGTTTGCGTACCGAGAAAGGACTTTGTGTGATGGTTCTTAGGAGGATTGGAAAGTTACACGCCATTTATTTTTCAAGATCAGAACTTCAAAATATGGAAAATGAAAGAGGGTTTCACATGTATTGGTTTGGTTGTGCAAGTAAGTAGCGCGACAGAGGCTAGGGAGGTTAGAGCTGCGCATCGGAACTTGCGCGCCGGGAGGAGGCTTGCACACCACCATGAAGGGTGTCTAGTTTGCCTATAAATATAGGACCATGACACCTCATTTTCAATGAAGTTCAAGAGTTAGATAAATTCAGTGCTCCTGTCACGCTGGTGTAGTGGTCGCGCAATTGGTTATGGGTCGCGCAAGTATAAGCTAGTCGATAGTTGTTTGTTGGATGTAAAAACCGGTTTGGGTGAAGAGGAATGTGATTCATGCATGTTTGAAGTTGTAAAATTGAGTGACGCACAAGTGGTTGAGGTAGACTTGCACGCCAGTTATAACTTGCATGTCGTCTTTGAAACTTCCGCGCCGGCCTGGGGAAGCATGCCATGTGTTGTTGAAGTATTCCTGTCTTTTTGAAGCTGCATGAAAGCTTGAAGATTTCCAGATACCTTTGGTGCAATGTAATATTAGTCTATTAGTGAGATTTGGACTTCAACAGAGCATCTACATATAAAAGAGGATGGATATTTTTGCAATTATTAAGATACCTTCACATCGATAAACTGAGTGGGACTTCACCAAAGGCAGTGAGCCAGGGGGAGTCAACGGGAGTGACCTGAGGGACGCAGTGAGCTATCCTTGAACCTTTTTAAAGACAGTGATCTTGGGACATAGGGATTGTGCCCAAACAATTCTAATCCACAACTAGTAATGAATAGTGGAATTTTGTATGATCGACAACATGTCGGCATATGCTCCTTAGACATTTCCCTTAGTGGTGAACTATGTAAAAAGTGTTTTTTCATCTCTCTGCATGTGAATGTTTTCTTTCTAATCATTTTCATCATATAGGTTTAACAAGTTACTACCAACAGGGGAAAAAGATCCATTTCTTTAAAAGAAAAAGTTTCAACCCTAATTCACCCCTCCCCTCTCAGGGTGTCTCTGGGTCCAACATAAATTACTTTAAAAAATTATTTTAATTCCACTAAGAAAATAATACCATTTTGTTTTGATGTAACTGTAAATAAAAAGATTTAAAATATTAAGAAAAAATTTTATTTTAAAATACCCATTAAAACATTTCTAGAAATATTCAAAAAAATAGTAGTCATAACAGTTGAATTTTTTTGTCATACGGTGTATGTGAAAAAAATAATTATGTCCACTCCTTCAGTAAAAAGTACCAAGTTTATAAAATAATAAAACAAATCCTTTTAAAAATATTAATACAAAATATAAAATGGGTAAAAATGATAATGATAAAGATTTTGAGAATACTACATGTAACTTAATAATTGATTCTTAATCCAATAAGAGAAAATATGAAATATAAAAAATTAAACCCAAAACATAAATATAGGATTATAAAATATAGAGGGTTTATGTTATTTGGATCATGTAACTTTCTCAAAGTAATTCTGCACATAAAAAATCCAAAAATAAAATGAGATTGTAATATAAATCTCTTACCTTACATCTATTCATAGTTTTATGTGTTTGATCCTCATGTATAATGAATTTGAGTTTATTAAATAAATTATAAGAACATTTTTCATTTATTTTTAATTTTTTAATGTTCTTTTGTGGTTAGTTTAAATCTATTCATTGAATATTTATTTTTTATGTCAAACACTTAAGGTTGTTCTATTAATTTATCCAAAATTACTTCGGTGTGTTGTTAATTATTAAAGTTGTTTTGAAATTGTTCTATAATATAAATAATTTTAATAAAGTCAAGGATATAATTTTTATTCATCATATATAATATTAGAATCATCTATGCATGGTGTTAATAGAAGAATGAATCACATCTCTTTATTGAGGTGGTATTCCACACATACGCATGTGTGACGTTAACACTACTAGTTAGAATAAAGGGTAAAAAGATAAATAAAATACTATGATTAAATAATCATATAAATTCCAAAAATTTCATATATATTTTATAAATTATAAATTCATAACCATATAAGTAAAATGGTGATGAAAATGTAATTACACTGCTTTGTGGAGACTGTAGGTCGTATTTATGCATGAGAGATGTTTTCGTTTTTCAAATGATGGAAAAGATATTGAAAATGGGTTTCCCATAATCATTATAATATATTAATATATTTGTGATAATTTATTAATTATGTTTGGTTGAATTCAACATATTTAGTGTAATTAAAAGAACTAAACATTGAAAGAGTTTGGTATGATGATTGCATCATCTTTGAAATGCCTCCTTTGGATTACACGTTAAGCATTATTAGGATGGTATTATGGTAATACAAAGGGATAAATAATGAATTTATGAAATCTAAGAAGGTTTTTTAGAAAGTATTGGTTGATATAGAGTAAATGATTTTTTGAATTGTAGAGGAGAATAGATAGCCTTTTATAATTGAGGGAAGGGATATACATGGAATTACATTAATGATTTTAATAATATAAAGTCATTTTATTTTTAAATTAGATAAACCTTATCATATATTAAAATATTATAATTTTATGGAATAATTAAGACCAAATAGTGAGGTTTTTGTATGTCATTTGTGTTATGATGAAGCCTTCTCTATTTATTGTTTACCTTTTAAACCCATTTTACACTTAATTGGGTTGATAAATATTTATCATGGTTACTATTAAATATGACCAAATATTAAGTTGAACATATTAAATAATATTAATTATTTTTATTCCAAATATTTAATCAATTTTCCATGATTAAACTCCTATAATTTTCATAAATTTCTTTTTATATAGTATAAAACAATGTAAAGAAAATCATTAAAAAAATGATTTTAGAAAAATGATCTTACCACAAAATAAAGCATAATTTAGATTAAAATTTAATTAATTGGATTGAGTTAGATACAATTATACTAATTTTTCTTTAAAAAAACCAAAACCAAAATATTCATTATAAATAACTGATTAAAAGAGGAGAACCAAAATCAATTTTTATATGAACAAAACCATTACTTAGATTCCCATGATGTTAAGCATATATTTCTAAGTTCAAAATTATATTTTTTTTAAATGATGATAATTATATAATATATATTTATTATAGAAAATAATTTTTATAAATTATAACTTTATTATTTTATCATTATAATTTCAAAAACATGACATTTTTTTATAAAATCACCATTTTCACTATTCACATAAAAATAAATTGTTTCCAAAAATTATAAAAAAAATCACTCTAAGATAATTATGACATACTAAATTTAAAAATAAAAAAAATTTATTAAAATTAAATTTATAACATTTTGGAATTTATGTTTCAACCATATTCTTTATGTAAGGCCCTGACCCTAGTTACCCAGAGTTGGTGCATTATTACATTACATTGGCCGGATCACAAGGAAGTCAGGTCCAAAAAGACCGATCCGTTTTGTATTATTGGAAACAAGATTCATACATAAGTTCAACTTTACAACTTGAAAAGAAATACAACACCAATTTATTCCATTAGAAGTATCCAAGACTCCTAGATTATGCCTGCAAGTCACTCTTAACAAAATTCATCATATCCTGGGAAAATTAAACATAAGAAAGGGGTGAGCTCAAAGTCTCTGTAAGGTTAAGTAATACAATGGAAGATAACATAAATATTAGGCATGTTTAATAATTGAAAACACATGCCTTCAAAAATAATAAGCATGAACACTTTTATGGAAGGAATATGAGCTGGGTAAGTAATGACAGAATAAAAAAAGACAAGGGTATTCTACTAGTCGAATAACCATATGAACCATCAATATTATTTCCATAATGAGGGAATTTATAATGCCAAACATTTTGAAAAATTTTGTCAAGGCCTCGGGAAAGAAGTCTTAAAATGATTTAGGCCTTGGCCAAAACCATATATCAAATTGGGAAAGGCCTCTGCCAATTCCATGTCTAATTGTCTCATGAGACCTACCGTTGCATTGAGGAGCTATAGTGGGCTCCACCCATCACATACTAAGTCCAATACATTCCTCAAATGAAAAGGTTGAAACATAATCTAAACATTCATCTTAAAACCAGGATAATAAATTTCAATACTTTAACCATAAACCATGAATGATATAAAAATAACACATCCACAGTAAAACATATCACAAAAAATTCGATATAATATGGAATATTTGTATCATAATAAATCAACTTCAAACAAGTTTAAAATCCATCAATGTTTGTTGACATAGATGAAAATGATCAGTAAAATGCTATGAGAGAAATACCCTTTTTTCATGAAATCATTTAAAAGTCTAACAATTTATAAAAGAAGTACTTTTAAAGAGATTTTTTAATCGAAGTTTTTCATACCACTTTGAAACTTTTTAAAAGAATTATCATTTCAAAAAACTCATGTCCATATAAATAAATCCTTAAAATCATTTTAAAAACATCTACATTAATTAAAATAGCTTAAAAAGAAAAATATTTAAAACATTTAAAATGATGATATAGTAAAATAGAACCTCTCGTAAAACCTTAAAATATTCCTTTTGAAAACATTTTTATTAAATATGGGCTTCCAAGATAAGTATGTCTAAGTCAATACTTACACATAAACAATCTCGGATAATAATGAGATTGAGGAAATAAACCTTATCTTTTACCTCTCCTTGGTTTAGAGTACATTAACTTCCTGTATAATAGTTAGATTATTGTAATTAAATTATAAAAGAACGATATACATAAATATGATATCATATATGATATTCTAATATTTCTTTGTTAATAATATTTTAGTATTATCGTCATTTCAGGTGTTAACTGATTCGTTTTCCTTTATATGTTTTGTTATATAAGATGTGTTTTCCATGGATGGGATGTATCATATTCATATCCAGAATATTATCAAGTATTTAAACATTATTTTTAATCATAAAATGAAAATTAGTCTTGAATGGTTATGATGGGGAAATGAATCTCATCGCGTTCGTGGAGACGATAATCTGTACGTACACACAAGCGACAATATCGTTATTTTGATATTAAAATAATATGTAAATAGATGGTATATAATATATACATAACCATTAACAAGTT
Source organism: Viscum album (assembly GCA_963277665.1). Lineage (NCBI taxonomy): Eukaryota > Viridiplantae > Streptophyta > Magnoliopsida > Santalales > Viscaceae > Viscum > Viscum album. Next base: position 663,751,741 of record OY728150.1, read on the forward strand.
ATATTTATTATTTACATCAATTATACATCATTATTATACCCATACAAAAAAAATAATGTATTGAATAACAACTACACCACGGTGTGGAGATGGTATGTTATACGTACGCACGTATGGTGACATGTCATTCATAGGATAGATAGAGTAATGAATATGGTTGTAACATATTTATAATACAATTAATGTATACAGAATATACTGAAGTTATTATTTAATAATGTAAACAACAAATAAAGAGGATGTGGGAGAAGAAAAGAACTTGAAAGTGGTGATGAAATATTTACCTCTTCTTTGTGTTCTATATTTTTTTTTGATCAAAAGGGATTCTTAGGATGGCTTTCTGACCGAAGGAAGGCCTCTAGAATGAAGGGAGGATATTTGGGAGGATATTTGGGTAGGGTTTTTTTGAGCCAAATGGATTTGGAGGTGTGAATTTGAGACAAGTTGGTGTGTGCTTTTGTAAGAGGAGTGAAGGAAACCTTAGAAAAAGATTGAAATATTCTTTTATAATAAAATTATTTTCGGTTTCTAATGGTTAGAAAATGAATTATATTGAGGAAAGGTGGGTATGGGTCAAAATCATCTCAACCAATAGGTGTTATATGAGTTTAGGTCACCATATTAACCTTAACATTTTGATATAACTCTTTGTTAAATAGTTTGACCTTTACCATGTCTCTTGGTATTTTTATATTATATCATTAATAAACTTACTATAATAAGTCAAGAGAACCCCATGTGGTTCATTATTGATATTTATAACCTTATCTTAGTCTTTTGTCTGAACCTTAGATTTTTTAGGAATAGAATATAAATTAATAATATAATATTTGTCTTAAAAACTCTTTTATGTCAATTTTCACACTATTTGGTATTTTTTTTAAGGTCATTACATCAATATTAATTAGAAAAAAAATCATTTAATTAACCCTAAAATGTCATATTCACCTATAAAAATAGTTTAATTCATAAAAAGTCTCAAATTAGATTTATTTAGATATTTATTATGTCAATTATTTTAATCATTCATTAATAAGGTAATTACCGCATCATCATTGTGTCAAAAATATATTTAATTATTTAATGTCTAAAAATTAATAATAAAATACCATTATTTAAGAAATATTTTTTTATTTTTAATTAATATTTTTAGTCAAAAAATTTTTATGTATAATCCTATATTAAGAATGTTTTAGTTATAAAAACTTTAATATAAAACTTTTAACACTTCTTTGAATTAAATAATTATAAATGTCCTAATCTAATTCAAGTGGACCTAATGAATCATATGTTATTCCTAAGGGTGATTTTGGTTGAATAAAACTTATCCAATAGAATTAAGACATGTTTTAGGGTAATAATAATATCATTTTTACCTTTAATTTCCCTATTTACTTTTATCCGTGGTAAATAAAAGTAAAAAGTTACTATTCACCAAAAATTATTTTAATCTTATTGAACCACATTTTACTTACTGATATCAACTATGTATCTCATAATTTTTAAATTCAACTCACAGAAGCGGTAAAATTATGTTTTATACAAATTTTCAAATGCTCCCAGGAGGTGGGTAAAAGACGGTAAAAAGTACAATAAAAATTATGTATATATAAAATTATTATAAAATGATTCAAATGAATTAAATTGAACATATATAGGAATTATTTATCAGTTTCTACCAAAAATAAATTTAAATAAAATAAATATTTATTTAAATAAAAAGTCGGTTTTAACCAATAACGTAGTGTTTTTCACTGTTCATCAAAAATTGACTGTTTTTAGAAATGTACGAAAAATTCACCCTAAGCTAATTTTGATATTATGATTCCAAAAATGAAGTCCATTTTGAAGGATAAAATTTATAAAATTTCAAATAGTAGGTATTACTATTCATAATGGTTAGTTTAATTTGTTGTGGTGTGTTAGAATCTCGAAGTTGCATACAATGTAAGCTATTGTATTATTTAAAGGGAAATGTACCATGGAAGCTTGGGGTGTTACACTTGAATAAATCTATCTGCATTATGTGATTGGTTATTTAGAATTTAAGTCTTTCATATTATAATTGAATGTTGGGTGTAACATTATTCCCTACATAAAAAATTCAAAAAGAGGAAATTTCAAAAATGTCACCTCATGAATAGATTTGGGAAGTTATTTATAATAATTTCATTATATTACAATGTTTACACTTCTCTTTAATGATTTCTCTAAATTACCTTCACCAATATAGTCCTTAGATTCATCAACACTTATTCTATACTATCAAGAATATAGATATGCACATCATTGTAAGATAAATCATGTTCAGATTCAATTTCCTCATATGTATTCAAATGTGATGGGTCTAGTATATACTACCTTAATAAAGATATATGGAGCACATCATGACATTTATAGAGGATAAGTGGAATTTCCATATAGAAAGTCGCAACTCTAATTCTTCCCATAATTTGAAAAATCCTAATGTAACAAGGACTTTATTTCCCTTTCTTACCAAATGATAAAATACCCTTCCATGGATATACCTTAAAAAAACTATATCACCCACTTGGAATTATAAATCCTTCCTTGAATTATCCATTTAGTACATTTAACTTCTTTGAGCCACCTTGACATCGATCTAATTAGTTTTCACTATCACTATTGTCTCCTCAACATGTTTTGGGACTAAAAGCTTCCTTTAAAAGAATTCAACAAATCAATTTGGGGTATGAAATTTATTTCCATACAATGCTTCAGACACTAAAATTTTAATTCTTTCATGGAAGTTATTATTATATGAAAATTATAACAATGGAAAATACTTATCCAGAATACCATAAAATTTAAGGGAGTATGACCACTGCATGTCTTATAAATGATTTAATAGTCCTTTCAAACTAGCCATCTCTATTAGGATTTTAAGAAGTACTCAAATGTATGCTAGTTTTTAGAACTTTATAAAGACACTATTATATATTTGATGCAATATATGGCTCATGATCATATACGATCAAAATAGGTGCATAATGAAGTCTCACTACTTCATTAATATATATTCATGTGTGGTTCTTAATAGGTAGATATTTCATTGTGCTAATTATAATTTTTTTCTATTTTTTCAATGATTGAGTAAGAGATAAAGAACTAAATTTCTATATTTATTAATGAAGAAGACTATCTTGGAAGTGTGTTTTGGTGTCCTCGATCTTAAAAGGGTGTGAATATTAATTTTACCAAGAAACTATATTAATTTAATTATGAATTATTTTAATTACCTAGTCGCATCAACAAGAATTGAAGTTAATTATGTTTATAAGAGGATACATCCATAAGGAGTTCAAGGAGAACATGATATATTTTGGATGAAATTAATTCAGTGTGATGATTATTGAACTGTTCTTAATGTTAAATGGCATGTGCGGATTTCACTAAGTGAATGCATATTATTTTTAAAATTAATAAAACAAAATATAGAAAAAACAGTAATTTTCAGGAATAAATTATCTTTATAAGGCCATAAAATATCCCTATTATTGTATGAGTTTATGGAGATAATTATTGATGATATTTTTTGGTTAAAATTCGATCGTAAACAAATAAATTATTTTTGTATGTGTAAGTTTGGATTATTTGGCATGATATTATATTTAAGAATTGATAAACAATTTTATAATAGAAAGCTACAAAAATTAGGCCAACCTTGCCCAACCTAGTGGGGCCTCCTCACCACAAATGGAAGCATGCTATACTACATGGGAGCTAGCCTATGCATGGTAATCCATAGAGGAAGAGAAAATAACTTACATATAAAGTAATCTCATAGTAATACATATCTCCCAAAGGTATAACATAGGTAGGTGCATGGACTACACACATGATACACATTTTAAAGCCTATGGGACCATGTAATGGTGTGGCATGGCCCATTAGGGGCATGTGTGTTGGTGTTTCCAGGTGTTATCTCGGTGTCACCTTAAGATGTTGATGAAATGGGGAGGATTATATTATGAATAAAAGTTATGTTGAAGACCAATTCGGTATTACTGTCATGTAAGTTCTTGTTCTTCCATATTAAAATTTTACGCATATAATGTGGTTCTTCCGATTAGGTTGATCGGAGCCATCTAATCTTATTGAACCACATATTCAACCTCGTGAAAATCATAACATGAGTACATGAAGTATTTCTAGGCCGTGAAATCATCCTTATATTATGATTATGTGACTAAAAATCTGAGTACTAATGGATTATTTTTTGATATGAAAATAACGGAACCTTTGAATATATGAGAATATCCAAATGATGGAACTTATGCTGAATAAAGATAACAGCATGTAGATCATTCAAGGAGGTATGGTTGAATGATATTATGAATGTGAACCATCCTAAAATAATTTGTTTACTTCATCATGAAATAGTATATCAATATCATTTAATAGGTGGTTCCATTTTTTGGGATCATCATATTGTAAATATTTAAACTAAATAAGCATGATGTTTTTTTTAAATGTATAGATCATTAGGAATTAAAAATCATTAATTATCATGGAATATTTTTTAGTGAATTTAAGTCAGTGAATATATGCGGTAGTGGAATTTAACCTTATCTATAAATACCATGGTACATAAGCCTATAAATTCTAAAAAACCTTCTGACCCTTAATTTTCCATCATGAAAATGGATCCTCTATGAAGAATCATGATGATGATATGAGGTTCTGTTAGCCACCTTCCTAAATAAAGGATATTTTCCAAAAAATATTTTTTATAAATTAAATCACATGTTCTTTATTCATGAGAATAAAAAAAGATCTTGTGAACCACCCTGGTTACATAATGAATCTTGAGATGTTTTTCAAAGTATAATCCTTTCTGAAGATGAAGAAAGATATCATGGGCACTCACTTCCATGAAGGAGAATAATGATGTGCACCTTATGTGGTACATGAATATCTTTGAGAATCTATGTGATTATACCATATATGAAAAAATAATAAGAATATTTTATTCCTTTTCATAAATCTAAATTAATTTGCCTTATTAATACTTATGATCACTAGCCTAGAATAATTTACAAACAAGAAGAGGATCAAGAAGGATAATAACAATAATTATTAAAATAATATTAATAAAAAGATATTATGTATTCTCATAATAATGATAACCCAATTAATTTGTTTCATATGATGAAACATGAGTAAAATTTGGTATGAATTAAAACCTTTCTTTATGGGATATATAACGTTGTACACATAAAAAAAGTTTATTGATCATTCATGCCTTTGTGTAGTGTAGAAAGAAGAAAGAAGAAATTTTGAAATATTAATTATAAATCATCCATTATTTATATTGTTATTATATTATTCTGAATAAATAAAAAGTAAATATAGCTTTCTAGATTGATGTATTTCTATGACAGTGCTTTTGATTTATTTGAAATAAAGTAATACATTTGAATAATAATTCATAGGATGTTGATCAGCGTAATTGTTGATTTTCAATGAATACTTGTTCTACAATAATGATATCTTCATGAAGAGAAGGATGAACTCCCATATATTTTTATTCAAAGTTTTATCTTGAATTGAACTTTCATGGTGCCATTAAAATGGGTATAATTTTTTACCCTTTCTCGTGATTTCTTTTATAGAAAAAAAGTAGTGTGAGTGTGGGATAATGACCACTGTACATCGGGGACATATACATCCATGCTTCAAGAGGACCCCATAAAAAATATTAGTGTTCCTTGTGTGTTTTTATTTTATGTGCATGCTTCATACCTAAAGGTGAAAAATAAAACAAAACCATTCACTAAATAATTGATAGATGTATAAAATGGTTAATATTTTTAAAGTGATAAAAACTTTATCCCACATTGATTCACCCCCACTCAACGTGCCCATACCAATGTTATCCTAGCACGTTATAGTGAAAAAATATCTTGACTTAGTAACTTTATAGAAATATAACCTATATGAAATCATTATTTCTCAGAGTATTTTTATATCCAATGAAAAATTCCATAGTAATGTCATTCAATTTAAAAAAAATTGGTAGATGTTTCATGACTAATTTGGGATATTGTCGCTCAATTTTTACATATTGATAAACAAATCATCATAATATATTTCCTGTAATTTGATGTATCATATTATACCATAAAAATGTTCATTCAAACTGCCAACACATTTTTGTGCTACCCAGGTTTATGGAGAAATATGACCTATGTAATTTATCTATTAATTCTATTCTTAGCACATGCATGGATAGAATACATAGCCTTTTTTCAAATTTCAAAATACTATCTTCAGAAATGTTGTATACTAACTTCCCAATATTCACAGATTTTCATTTCATTTAATAATTTGTATCATTAGTCTTAGAACCTTATATTTTTTCTAAATAATTATGGTTTGAAAATTATTTTGAATAAATGTTATAAATACCCTTCCTTAATTATTCACATATCCAATTTTATTAAATCCATTAATTTTGGATCATTATTTGTCCTCATTTCAGTTAAAACTCCATGATCTTGCCTACTCAACACATCAGCCACATTATTTTCCTACCCAATGTGCTAGTGTATTCAGTAATCCTAACCCATGAGTAATTTTAGTAGTCTTAATTTCTACATGTTAAGATATTTCTATGATAATATTTATTTCAAACTGTTTTGATGATTTTATATTTCATATTCTTCACCATAATGGTAATGCCTCCATATATTCAGTGAAAAGACTGCAACTACCAACTCAAGATCATGGGTTGGAAAATTATTCTCATGAATAATTAATTGCCTTGATTCATTGGAATTAATCCCAAAGTTTTATATAACTAAATATCCAATACCCTTTATTAATGAATCACTATGTATTAGAAATTCATAACTACTTGGTGGAAATGTCAGCATCATTTCATTGAACAATATCTTCTTTAAATCTTTATAACATTATTTATATTCACATAATCATATAAACTTAATTCCTTGACATGTCAACTTATTTAATGGTTTATCTAATCAAGAAAAATTATGAAAAAATATTTGATAGCAACCTACTAATCTATGGAAACTAAATACCTCAGTTATATTTATTAGCATCATCTATTCCATCAATAACTTTTTCTTCGACGGATCAACAGATATCTCATTTATAGAGGTACACATCCAAGAAAGGAAACTTCGTGAAGCTAGAATTATCATTTTCTAAATTTTCCATAGATTTCATTTTTTGTATGAGTCTTAAGAATGAATCATAATTGACTCTTATCCTTATAATATCTTTTATATTATATCAATATATCATATATAAATTAAAAAATGTTATTTTTTAAAATATCCTCGAATACTTTGTTCATCATATCTATAAAAAATGGGAGGTCATTATTCAATCCAAGGGAAAATACTATAAATTCATAATTTTCATACCTCATATGAAATGTAATGCTTGGAATATAATCCCTTTTCCCATATTTGATGATATCCATAACAAAGATCAATATTTAAAAATTATTGAAATCCTTGAAGTTGATCAAACTTTTCATCACTTTAATGAATATGATACTTAATCTTCATAGTAATGGAATTTAATTCCCTATAATTGATGAACTACCCCATAGATGCATTTTTTCCAATTAATATCAAGAAAATGGGATCCCCATGGAGAAACACTAGTGTGTATAAATCCCTTATCAGACAAATATTATAGTTATTTTTTTAGTTCAACTAATTCCACTATGTCCATGTCATAAGGCGACATAGATATAGGTTTTTCATTAGGGATGAGTTGATTAGAAAAAATAACTTCATACTCAGGTGGATTTCGATGAACTTCTTCAGAAAAAACATCACTATTTTCCTACGCAATAATAACATCCTCTACGTGAAGGATGAATTTACCATTCATAGGTTGCATCAGCTATTCTTATCTAATAATTTCATTATGTATTGATACTTGAGGTTGATATAGAAAAGATTCATATGATGTATTCTCACCAATGAAGATAAGGGATTCTACATCTCCATCACAAATCATAATTTCATTCTCTTAACAATATCATTATATAAATTTTATTTTTATACCAATCCATACTAAGGATTATATCAATTCCAACCATATTTTTAATAATAATAATTGAAAATAGGGTATGTATATGTTTCATAATGGGAATATATATACATACCCTTGTATTAATAATATTTCCACTATGAGTCGTGATTTATAACTCCCTTATTATGGTTTTAGGGAAGTATATAACTTTCCTGGAAAACATCAAGGATAAAGAATAATTTGATGATATAAATTCAAATAAAAAATTATCTATATTTGAAATTAAAATCCAATTACTTTCCCCAAAATCATTACCAAATCCACAGTATGTTTTGTAACCACACAATCATGGGGTTACGCCATTATCCTTTTCTTAGTAAAATTACCCTGATGCTTAAGAAATTGGTTTGAATATTTCCCCATATCTTTATAGATGAAGCACTAGATTGTACTAGTTTCATTATTTTTCTTTTATACATAAGTCTTATATCCCCTTTATCTACCCATGAAATAGACTCGTATTCCCATTAAGCAAGTACTTGGGTGTTTCCTTCTATAATTATCATATGTTAGGAATCATCATCACTTGATTCTTCTTTGAAACACTTATTTTTTCTTTGTTCTTAGTCAGAATATTCTTTTCATGATTTCCCTTGAAGATATAAAATTAAGAGAGTTATTTCTCTATGTTATGCCTTTTGATACTATATCATCGTATGATAAAACAATTTGAGAATCCAAAACTCTTTGGTGACTCAACTTAATCCCATAAAAGAAATAATCAATATTAATTTTTGGTATATGTATGTAGTATCTATCATACATGGTTAATATTATAAATTTAGCATTATACACTTCAACAATAACTTCTTCGAACTTCATTAAATTGATGAACTTCCTCTCCATCTCAGCTCATTTATCTAAAGTAAAGTGTTTCTCGAAGAATATCACATTAAATTTATTTATTCCATAATTTATATTTCAAATACCTCTTTAATGTTTTTGATCAATGACCGATATTTATCATAATATCCCTTTATAAAATACAATAATAGAATACGATTTTCCCTTTCATTACATACCAAGTAAAAAAAAATTCAATGGACTTAGTCCATTGTTCAACAAATAATGGATTATTAATTCCATTAAAATATGAAGGATTATGTCACTTGAAGTAATAAAACATAGGTGGGTCATGTTGTACAATAAGTGGTTACTCAATATGTAGATGTTTATTCATCATAACCTAATCCAACTACCCTAATACGGTCATTATATGCTCAATTACAACACCAATTGTATTGGATTACAATGTAGAGAAATCCATATATTCCACTATGGCTGTTGAATTCCTTCCTTGCTCTTGGAACCATCTATAAATAATAGAACACACAAACTTAGATCGTAATGGTCATGAATATTGAGTCATAAAATAAAAAACAACACGATGTTAAAAGATCTCAAATACCCTAAGGGGTTATAATAATTATCATGTTATCTATGTTCATTTAAATCTAATTCCTATGGTTCTTACAAAACATCCTATAATACCAACTATAATAACCTTAATTCAGTTACCCAAATCTAATGTTTACTTTTATACACTAGCACATGATACAATGGATCTCACCATACATGATTGATTAGTTTAGAAATTATAGAAAAATATATACACACATTATTCCAATATTACATTCTAAATATAAAAACATAGTTTATGAAATATTTTTTCATCCTAGAAATCATGCATAATATCTTTTATCATATCCTGGTAAAAGAAAATAAAATAGAGGTTGATCGCATATTCATATTAAGGGTTAATTAAGTGTATGATATCAATATTAAATGAGTAATAATAAATATTGATGTGTGGGTAATCAAAACACACGGAATTCACTAAATAGCTTGAGTCCAATGAATTTTTATGGATTATATCAATACAGAAATCTCATGGATAATGCAAACTGAATTATTAATAATGTAAATGCATAAATATTGACAATCATGAACATTTTATTAATCCCATGTACATGTTATCAAGAATTTTTTTGCAAGGGGCTCTTAATAAAGGAATCATTCTTATCAGAAATGTGGGTGTAAACTAATTACCCATATATGGAATTCTTGATGTTGTATCTCATGAGACTTTTTGATGCATGAAGGGGATATCTATAATCGAGCCCCATATATCACTTGAACATCCTATGACATCATTATATTTTGAATTATAAATACAATTAATTATAAAAATTCATTATATGTCGAAAATTATACATATTTAATTATAAATATCGAATATCAATGTTTTCCTAGAAAATTGAATAACTTACTTAATAGGATTCCCACAACTGATACCATTTATAGAAATGATATATGCTTGAAACATAATCAATATAATATAAATTATTCTAAATTCAACCATAATATTAAAAAATAAAATCAAGGATAAAAATAATTTACAATAAATAATGGAGAGTGATAGAAAACATGATCACAATAATATGAATGGTCTCAAAATAAGGTATTATAAATTATCAGTAAAGGAATATAGAAGACTATAGATTCATTAAAAATAATGTTTTTGAAGTAAAACCAATACTTTAAAAAATACAATAGAATAAATATATAAAAAGTAACATCCTTGAAACTTTATGTAATAATGAAGTTATAAATCACTTTTATTGATTATTTTCATTAATATAAGAAAATAATTCCATTTTCATTTTATATCAATTTAAATAAAAATCCTAAAATATGATGAAATAATTTTATTTTAAAATAACCATGTAATGTTTTAAAGTAATATTCAATGTATTTATTGTTTATAATGATTTGAAAATTTATTTGTGAGGTGTGAGTTGAAACAAATATTTCGTTCACACCTTTGGTAAAAAAACATTGTTTAGAAAATGAAAAAAAAATTCAATTATACATTTTTATAGAAAGAACAAATGGCTACAAATGACAATAATTTAAATTTTTATAATATTAGAAACATTCTTGAAAACATTTCAACTACAAATTTAAGATGTAAAAAATAATTAGAAGTAAAAAATCAAAAAAAAATAAAATAAACAACCTTAAATGTAACATGATAATTGATTCATGATTAAACAAGAGAAGATGTGGAAAATAAAAATATAAACACCAAACATAACTAGAGCATAAGGAAATATGTTTGGTTTTAAATTTTAATATCACCTAATTTTATAAAATGAAATTATGAACACAAAAAATCTAGAAATAAAATGAGTATGTAAGAGGAATCCCTCACCTTGGGTCCTGATATAGTCATACATGTTTAAAAATCATGTATACTAAATTTATATTTAATAAATAATTTCATAATAACATTATTCTATAAATATTATATTTTTTATGTATCTTTTATAATTATTTTAAATCAATTCATTGTATAGTTATGGCTTATGTTAACCACATAAGGTTGTTAGGTTAATTTCTCCAAAAAAAACATTGGTATATTGTTCAATGTTAATGGTTTTGTGAAATAGTTCCATAATATAAATCATTTTAATAATGTCATAAATATAATTTTTATTCACTATATGAAATTTTATAATGATCCATGTATAGTGGTAATAAAAGAATTAATCACATCGCTACATGAATGTGGTAGTCCACACATAAACATGAGCAACACTATCATTTTCCATTGGATGGGAGGGTATAATGTTAGAAGATATATAATAATTAAGAATAATAATTATGTAATAAATACCATTTATATTTCATTAATTCAACCTTTATAAGCATCCACGTAAAATTGTGATGGAAAATGATTTAGACCAATATGTGGTGGTGGTAGGTTGTATGAACACATGAGCGATATTTTCATTTTCTATAAGATAAAAAAGGGTTGTAAATGGTTGTAACAGAATCATAATAAAATATTTGTATATTGGTGGTACTATATTCATTATGATAGAATTTATATAGTAAATTTATAATAAATAGAAGAATAAATAAATATTTAATGGGTCAGGTAAAATGATTAACTCTTTATTAAGAGACCTCCTTTTCCGTACACCTTTATCCTTATTTTTATGGTCTAAAGGTAAGAACAAGAGCTTAATAACAAAGGGGATTGAATCTAGGTAGTATTTTGTATAGGGATTGTCCAATCTGGAAGGCATAATTTTGATGAAGATGTATGGATAAGAGTTTCCCTTTTGTAAGTGAGGGGATGTACATACATGAAATTAAATAAAAGATATTAATAATATTAAGTGATTTTCTAGTGTATTTGGGTCGAAATTATAATATAATTGAATTTTTAAAATGTATAATCGAAATAAAACCAACCAATTGGTTTAATCCTATATTTATTGTTATCTAAAAGACTTGTTTATTTAGAAAATTTTTTTAAGCATTAAGATTATTTTAGAAAAAAATTGATTCCAGTGGAATTAATTAGATCATGTTAAATAAAATAAGACAAATTTTACTCTAAAACCATAAAGAATTACATTTTAAATAATTAATTAAAATAAAATAACAAAAAACATATTTTATTTGAACTAAAACATTACTAATATTTCAAATATGATAAGCATATAATTCTATGTTCAAAATTATATTTTTATGTAAAATATATAAATCCAAAAATATATATATTAAGAATAGTTTTTATAAACATTAATTTTATTTTTATATCATTATAATTTCATATCATTGAAAGATTTTATAAAATATATATTTTTCACTATTCACCTCAGAATCTACTATTTTTGAATTATATGAAAAAAATACCTCAGAGATAATTATGACATGATAAATTCAAAATCTAAGTTAATTTCATCCAATTAAATTTATAAAAAATTTTAATTTGGTATTTAATCACATTATTTAATAATTCTATGGGCATCAGGTTGTCACTTATTTAGATAGAAAATATTACTTACTATAATTTAGTTTATGGTGTTATAGTATATGTATCTTATTATGATGTATTTAAATATATTAATTTTGAGATTAAATGATGCCCTACTGAGAGGGGGTGATTCAGTGGTGGTTTTAATTTTAGGATTCTGTTCGATTGGAAATAAACACATAATTCTAGTTAAGACATGGTCCACTCAAGTATTTTACCTAGTATTATTTGTATGAAATAAACAATTTTGCATGACAACATACAAGTACTGTTTAAATGGTTTAAACGTAATGTGGGTTCCTAATCCTTTCCATGATTGACTCTAGCCAAGTCATAAATTCTACACTAATTTATTATGATCAAATAGTTATGGATATAACATTTATGATCCCATATATTATTTTATCTATATCCCAATGATTTATTACATAGAATCACAGTAGTTATATTGTACATAACATTGGTTATAATAAATTATAACATAAGAGTGAAAATATATAAATCGTTTGGTTACCTCAACAACTAATGAATCAGATCTCCATTATGATCCAATGTATTATTGACCACTTTCTCACATGATTAAGCATCTGATATTGATCATATGTTCTAATATAAAACATAGATACTAATTCAATAGGTGGTCAAGTTCAAGTTGATGTAGATCATAAAATCAAAACAACACACACCAATATCACTTATTTTACTCAAAATATTTTTCACTCTATCTCTATAAAAAAAATTCACCCAAATCCCCACACAGAATTTATTATTCCATCATCTAATAATATTATTTGTATTAGTCTCCTTGAAATTAATTACGTTAAAGATAATTAAATGGATCCCAATGAACTCATTATGAATTATATTATGACCATAAAAACATTAAGGTTTATTAGTAAAAACACAATTATAGAATTCCAATTTTTGGTTTCCCACTACATTATTTACACTTCTGAATAAAGAAACACATGGAAGGTCACTTTTCACTTTTTTTTCACTCATATGATAAAAATTACCTTAAATAGAGATATCCATCACCACATATTCTTCTTCATGATTTAGATACAGCAACACTAGCTGATAAACTCATCTTATTCATTTTTCACTTATTGACTTGACAAGATTCATCTCAATATTCCAATTTATTTTAAAAATATTATTTAATAAACCAGATTACTCTGCTTTTTATTTTAAACTCTTCCTAACAACTTTTATTCCATCACTTCTTGATTAGAATGTGATTAATCATATTAAGATAATCACAACATCATCACAATTTCATTGTAAATTCAATATATAGATTTTATTATCAAATAGTTTCAACTTCAAGCATAACAGAGATGTTCAGATATTCTAACAATTAATATTAAAGACATATATTCAATAAATAACCATATTCAAAAAATTATTTTTTTATACAAAATCAAATTTCAGTTGTCTTTTCATTAATTATTAGTTCTTGTAGAATCAATTTTAATATCCTAAAAAATTATATATGGAAACTCAATTTTACACCCAACAAAATTTCATAATTTCTCTTAGTCTTGATTTATTATACTAGGAACTAAAAGTATTAAACCTTTCAAAGGATTAATATTTAGTATATATATAGGCTCAAATACTTACATTTAGCACTTTAAAAGAATATACTTTGATATTTTATAATCTGTTCTAATGAATTACACTCAAATTTATAATGTCTTACTATCAACACTGAAGTCTTACACCCATGTATAAAGACTTATTATTGGATATCAATGACTTATTCTTAGTGGATAATCTTTATACTTGAAAATTTTTCAATTTTCTTAGTAATTTATATTTCCATAATGTTATCAAAATTTTCCAAGGAAATCTCTGTAACATTCCAACTATATCAATAATTTCTCAAACACTTCCATTGATATTAAATCAAGGTTGAAAAAAATCACAAAAATTTGGAACTCATCATGGTCATTAGTTTTTTTCATCCTTATTGAAGAGGTTAATCGAATTCCTGAGTTGATTATTTTTCTCAAGAAATGCATCCAGTTCAGAATTCAACATTTATTCTATAGAGTATATTTTATCTCCTTATCCTAATCTCCTAGAATATTTCTTATGTTTTACTATATAATAGAAAAAATTTGAGAAATTTTTTCATCCTCATCATTTTATTTTTAGTAATCATAGAAACCTCTTCTTCCTCCTTTGTTATAAAATTCCTTCCATTTCTTCCCAAGAAATATCTTCTGTTCTCAAAATATTATGAGGCATCTTTAATGTAATTTCAAAATATCTTCATTAGAAATCATACTCTCTACATTTCTTCTTTGTAAAATTAATGCAAAACATTCCAATATCACCACAACTGAAGCATTTTATATGAAGATTATCATTGTACATTCCCTTAATTTTCATATAGGTCCTTATAAGAAGTGACATGACTCTCTTAATTATATTTTTATTAAAATATTCATTTTAATAGTTACTTCTTTATTTAGAAAATTTATCTTTGAGATTCATCTTTTTCATAGTTTTAAATTCTATTTCATATTTTTATTTATTTTTAAATTTTGGAAAACTTCACATCTCTTATATAATGAGAATAACGTGAAGCTCGTTAAGGGAAAGATCATACTTATCTTAATGAGTTTAAATATTAGGATCTAACATATCTAGAAAGTTTCTCATAAACTTATTGATAATAGTGGTGTTATCTAGATACTCACCAAAACCTCTAATGTTACCAAAAGTTTCATTATCCCCTATGATGAAGTCATTAGTATTTCCGTCATTAGTCATTTTGATATATTCAAATTAAATCCTCTATATTTATATATTAACTACATTAAATTTGATATTTTCTTTTAAAACATCTCTCAAGATTATCCCATATTTATTTCTTATTTTTCAATCCAGTCACCTTAGTGTAGACTTTATTAGATAGATAAATAATAATTGTATTTCTTTCATCCCATCATTTTTTAGGTTTATTTTATCAGCAAATGTAATTTAATCTTTTTTCAACCAAGGGAAGTCCATCTATAAAAAATTAAATGGAATCAATACAATGTGATAAAATAAATAGAAACATTTTACTCTTATATACATAGTATTTATTCCATCTAAAGTTGGAACACCTCAACTATTGATTGAATTAATATTATTCATCACTCAAACTTTAGTAATCTAATATAGGGAACTTGATATTCTAATACAACTTGAAATTCCCAAAGAACTAATAACCCACTAAGAGGGGTGGAATAATTATTGGATGTTTTGTTTCTAAATTTTCTTAGACTAAAAATGGAACCCTACTAATGGTTAAGACACGATCCACTCAATCCTTTTACTAAACCCTACCCATATAGACTAAATAAGTACAGAAGACAAGGAAAAGGAAATTTTAACAAGGATTAGACCCATTTTAGGTACCTAAGAAAACTTGTGTTTAACTCCCACAAATGCATGGATTCCCTAATAAATTATTATTATATATATATATAAGTGTATGGTCTTTATAGCATCTAGTATCCCTCTTTATCATCATCCCACTGATATTTTATATAGCATCATAGAGGTTATAATTAGCATCCCACTGTTTAAAATAAATTATAACAAATGATATAGTTCATATAAAGTTTTATGTTACTTCAAAAAATAATGAATATATTCTCCATGAGACATTAGAATATTCAAGACGTCATGATCACTAGATGCAGCATATGATATAGATTTGTTTCTCAATTCTTAAACTCAAGAAAAAAATCACCAGATACTCATGTACAAGTATATTTTGATAATAAAATCTAAACTATGCATAATAGGCTCAATTATTCTTCTTAAAAAATTTCTCAGACTTTCTCCATTAAAATATTTCTCTTTAATAATGCAACAACTTTTCATATATCATCATATTTTAATCTTCTCATAATCAATCTACTAAAAATTAATTCTGTTAAATAAAATTAAATGCACTTAATTAAAATTTGTATCCATTAAAGGAATACTCCAAAGATAATAAGGTTTCTAGAAAAAAAAACATTATAAAATTTCCATTTTTGGTTTCCCACTATATTCTTTACACTTCTAAATTAATAAAACCATGTGAAGTTACTTTTGAAAATTCCTTTACTCTTATAAAAAATTAGTTTTTATATAGATTGCTAGTACTTCAACTGCTTCTCCTTGATAGGGGTAAAATATAACTAGATGAAAAAATCATCATCTTTACTTATTGATTCTTTAGTCAACTAGACAAGTCTCAATATTATGTTTTATTTTAAAAATATCATGTAATAAATAAGAATACTCAGTATTTTTTTAAACTCGTCTCAATAACTAATCTTTAATTTCCTCTTAATCAGAAAATTATTTAGTATTTAAAAACCAAAAAAAAAACATCATCATATAAACATTTTAGATTCAATACCTATATATTTTTCTCAAAAAACATTAACATCAATCATAAATGAGATTTTCAAACAATCCATATCAAAACATGAAACACATTTGTGAAATAAATCACCATGTTCAAATTTTCATTTATTTTATCTAGAATCACATTTTATTTTTTTATTTTTTCCTATTGAAGATATATTCATGAATTGATGGGTTTAATTTCATTAGAAAATTTAATTTTAGGAAAATTGATCTTATACCCAATAGAAACTCATAATCATTATATGACTTTAAATTTTTCACTGATCAATGGATATATTATAGTCAAGGATAAATTAATATGATGAATTTGTTCTTTATCAAAGAAATACATTTAGAAATTCAATGTTTTATCCTCATAGATTTAAAGCCTTAAGATCAATGCCAAATATTTGCGTTTGGATGGAAAAAGTATTTCAAGAAATGATAATTTATCCTACTCAATGATAAAGCATCACACACAGCTATAAAATCCTTACACATACCACATCATCATTATACTAATAATATTTTCAATTTTCATAGTTTGGTCATGGATTCCCAAACATAAAATAAACAACATTTTTTCTTTTCACATATACTTAAAAGGTATTATGTGTCTCATTAAAATGAATTAAACTAACTGATTTTTGATTCCCATTGTATATATAAACTGTTAGTACTAACACCTCTACATGTACAACCTCCCTAGATGGTGATAAATTCAAATCTACCCAATTTTATGACTTTAAACTAGTGTATAACTGGCCAATGAGGGAAAATATTGATAACCCCTCATATATATATATATATATATATATATATATCCAATGAAACACAAAAATGGTCAAGAACCAGAATTGGGTTGATTTATTACTTTTACAATAAGGGTAATTGATATTGTAATTAGGTTTTATTTACCAAATATGTCTTAAATAAATAAATGAGTCCCAAAATATTCACTAAGTCACTTAATAGAATTAGTTGACATCCCATACATTTATCTTTTATGCATGAATCAATACATATTTAGATTATTATAATTACCACCTATCATATATAGTGGGATTGTAGTTAAAAAAATTGGGAAATAATGTGCAATGTAACAAAAAAAATAGTGAACCGAATTTCAAATACTTCAACCATGAAAAAGTGTGATTGATTATGAATTATAACTTGTAATGATTCACCGACTACTTTATTACTTTTCATTTCTCCCCATATCTTCCCCCATAAAATTATAGTGGAATCATCAATCAATGCATCATCAATAATCAAATATGTTAGCTAGTCTAGAGGGAAATAGAGAGTTAGCATAGGTACTCATGCATCATCATAAGGTGGATAACCTGATGTATACATTGGTTGCAATAACTATCATGAACCCTCATCCAAGATAGGTATTTTCACCCACTGATAATTTCCAATACTAGAAATATAATTCCTCGTTTTTTAATACAACCAAAATGGTTTCATCTCATCCTTAAATGTGTCTCATTTTAGCCTTTTGGATCTGAAATATCATAAGCATTCTCATCAATGATAGTCCAACATGATACAAGTATACCATGACTCTAAATCAAATAAATTTTTAATACTATCATTAGAGTAAATCCACCATTATCTCTATTATATTAGGGATATGGTGGTGTAAATTTACATTGTCTTTATAGAAACATAGGAGCATCCTAAGAGGTCCCCTTTAAACTATGGCCAACATAATCACCCATCATCCTTAGTTCCTCAAGAAGTACTAGAAAAAACTTCTATGGTCATTGTTAATATATAATTAAGGAGTAAGACCAACTAAGGGAGTTCGTGTTTTGATGTCCCAAATCAAACAACTCTATTAGGTCCACATATTTCCATATAAACTAATGGTATATCCCAATGGTGACATGAGGATGATTCAAAATCACTATCGTCTAAAAGCCTCAAATCATTTGAAGGTAGGCATTGGTAGTCATTTTAATAAGTACCTACCTAATAATGGGGTAATAAACATATTTGGAGGTCCTCCCACATATTATACAACCAAAATATCTATATTTATCTTCCAAGGATACCTTTTAACTATTTTCCACCCATCATAATGAAACTGCAAATCCTAAAGATCCTTAAAATGGTGGTTATCAATAAATCATCATCTATGAAGGTCCTCACCATGTCCAGGAACAAGTATACTACATTACATGTCCACTTCATACTCATTATTATGGGTATCCTCCTCACACCCATATGATGAACAACCATGGATTCCCTCCACATAGTGTAAAATCATTCAATAATTAGATATATCGTCTCCCTGACACTCATTATAGAGTTCTTGCCTATAGTCAAATTATTAATAATATGTGAGGTCCTCCCATTGTCAGTCGAATAGTAGTAAGCATCCATAATGTTATTTCCCTCTGTTATTCAAGCAGTTGATAGCTAAAATAAATTCCCACCACAGGTCTTCTACCAAAAAATGAGCAACCACAATGTTCCTCCCCATAAGGATAAAGATAATAACTCTAGAGGTAATACCATTTGAATATTTTATATCTTCCACCTCAATGATAGGACATATTATCAAATTAGGGGTCCTATCTACATTGAAAAGAAAAAAAATCACAACCACATAGTTCATCCCAGTGGTGATCAAGTAGACTTCTAAAGTGTAGGTCCACCCCAAGACTATTAATTTGAGATAAATATCCCCAAAGGCCCTCCACATGGTATTCATTACAAATTAACTCCCCATAAGGAATTATCTCCTTGGTATACTGGTTCTCCATGTGTCATGGTGATAAAAAGTTTCTCTCATTATATTGTTCACAAGACCTTGAAATATGAACATATACCTCATATTGGTCACAATCTATGGGTGTCTCCTCATCATCACAAATCAAGGAACCTATCCTATGATGGATATATTGATCACCTAAAAAATTAAGATGCTTTTTATCTATGTAGATATATCCTCCTTTTTAATGACTCAAAATCACAAATTATGAAAATAGTTTCTGTACCTATCACAATCCTTCCACAATAGTATAAAGAAATTATGTTAGTTTATTTGTCTTATTTACCCTAACATATGCATCATAGGGTGAGGAAAATATATATATCTGCACATCACTAAACATGTATTCCAACACAGTGCATCAATTAAGGAAACTAGAAATGTTATTTCCTCTATCTAATTGTTTAGTCTTGTGTTTTCATATTCTAGTTGGGTAGTCTAATGAAACATTCCATCACATGAACTAAAAAATAAGTGATGAAGGAAAATGATTTTTGGTAGTTTCATTTATCAACATATAAATAAATATAATTACGTGGTGTATTTTCAAAATGAAATAATATGAAATGTTAATAACTTTTTATATTTCATAGTTATCACTCAAAAGAGTCATAATGATGACTAAAAGAGAATTATTCTAGTTTGTGAGTCAAAATTGTGAAGAAAGATATTGAAAAAGATCTATCATTGACTTGTTAGTATCACCACTCCAAATGGATATGAAAATATGTACCTCCAACACTAACCCTATAACCTTAAAACATGTATTGGGGTGTGGTATTGAATGTGGTAGAATATGGTCTATTCTATACCAAGGGGTTAGGGTAATTTTTACCTCCCCCTGATGTGGGAAATTATTCCTTTTCCAAATATAGAGAAACTCTATAAAGGGTTATATATTATTTATCCAAAATTTATCTTGTGATTCCTCCCCACCATTAAAAACATGTTCAATGGAAAATATAGGATATTAACGTAGGTTTATTGACCATAAATTATATGTTTTTTTACCTCAACATGAATGCCAGGTAAAGAAGTTGAATCTTGTTAGGGTTTGTAATCCTTATAAATCATATATAAGGGAATTATTGAATAAGATTATGATATATCCCTCAAAGGATACTGAGTCACTAATGAGGATTATTACTACTACACTCTTAATGTGGATTTTATTAATACACCATGGTTCACATTAGTGATTTTTTTTATTTAGACCTTTAATATTTTTTGAATCACAATACTAATTTCAAAGAACATGATGAAGACGCATCTATTCAGAATATTTTCTTAAAAAATCTATAAGAATAAGGTAACATAAATTGAAATCAATGTTAGGATTATGATTTAGGGGATGTTAATTATATATCAATACCTCCCACTTGGTGATCTTTGTTTCATGAAAATAGTGCAGGTGTAGCAGTATCCATAGCCCACCCACCACCTAAATAATTTATACCTTTTTCCAATAATCCAATGATTACCAAATATTAATTTGAGTTACAAATGTAAATTAAATTTAACAAAAAATCATATAGGCATAATATACCTTCTATGTGAATCTATTCATTCATGGTTATCATGCCTCCAAAGTTGACCCTATATAATAAAAGAAATATTTTTCTCCAGATAGGGAATAGTTAAGACATCAGGTCAACTCAATATCAATGAAGTTGGTTTAATGTTCCAGAATAGTGGTTTACAATCAAGAATTTACTTCATAAAAACATTACATACCACCATATTATTCTTATTACCCTATGCTAACTCATTCCATTTATAAATTATGGGTACATATAGTCCAACTATACCAATATCACCTAGTTTAATATAATTAAATAATTATTTATTAGTAATTTTAAAAGGTATATTTTAATCAATTTAATCTCATATTACTCAAATGAAAACCATTGACTGAAAAAAGTCACCATTTTATTCATATAGGACCCCATATCCTAAGTGAGTGGAATTGAATCGTCCGATGCTTAAATTTATTAATCCAAATTTCAATAAATTTATTTATATGGGATACAAGAAGTAGTATATTATTATTTTTAAATCTGGATGTGGTCCTATATTAAGAAAAAAATATTAGTAAGGAGTAGTAAATCCTAGTTTTTAAATATAAACATGTGACGAACCTGAATGTTTCTTGTATAGATATATAGCAACTAGAAACATTCCAGTTTATAAGATCATGAGTGAATGTTCCTCTATTAGTGTAGATCATTTATGAGGAGGATTAAAATCCTTTAATTTTCAAATTAAAATAAATATTATAAATATAGGGTTATATATTTCATCTCTAAATGTAAAGGTTTAACCTATTCCCTTAATATATAATTCTTTCACAAGAGAATTTCTATGAGATCTATATAAAGATTCCCTCATATTATCTGAAAACATTTATCTTCCCTTTAAAGTATCCCAAAGGATTTTGTAAATTTTCTAAAACCAGGAAGTGGTTATAATATCTCTTTAATCATTAATAAGTTAAATATTATCCAACATCACGAATGTAGAGAATGAATTTTGAAAAGGTAAAAAATCATACCCTAACTCTTAAACTTAATCTAATTCCATATTTATCCCCTAATCCGACAAATTATAATATCGTACCTACACATGTTTAACATAAATAGTGATATCAAAATTATAAGAATAAAAAAAATAGATATTGATGATTCTATTAATATGATTTATTATTTCCCTAAAATTTAGGTCTCACCATATTTTAATGTTTCTTTGGAAAATAATATGATAATACTAATGGAATCTTAAATACCTAATATTTTGGTTTGAAAGGTTAACCTAATTATTTCATTTACCATAAAATATTATTGGAAAACATCTAGGATTACTTTTTTATCAAATGAATTAACCAAAAATGATTGATATTGGGCATTTAAAGTGGATTTATCCACCATCTTAGGTAAACAATCTATTATCTACCCCACCAAAATAGAAAGTAGATTCTCAAAAAATATTTAATTTTGATTATAGGATAAACAAAAAATAGGTCAACCATGTGTATTCAATAATTTTTTAATTTTTAAATATTTCAATCAAAACCCAAATTCCATATAAACACCCAAGGAACATTTTTATCATCATAAGCATTCAAAAGTATAAAATCTTATCATCATCAAATAAAACCATAAGAAGATGAATCCTAACATATTCCCAAGCCAATATAAACTCTACTAGAATTAAATCCCCCAAAATTGAGAAAATTTACATGAAACCACCAAATATAATTTTTATATGACAAGGAAAAGTAGTATTATTTAACAAATTTAAATCATTTAAAGAAACCATTTATTAATCAAAATGTTTCTTATGATGATATGTTCCCACAAATAATCAAGAATGAGGATGTCAATGTTGAGGATAGGGAGTTTTTGGTTTATCCCAATGTTTAGGTGTTATTCCTCCTAAGATCATACGTAGAGAAAAAATTGGATACAATTGATCATATGAGCACAAAAGTAGATTAATTTTAATCTTGATTCTTTTAGGGATCATCATGATTCAATTATAATTTTGTAACATCTAACTGATAGGTATTGATCTTGTCAAATGTGGGATACAAGAGTTTTAACTCAACCTAAACCTCAAAAAATAAATATATCCCCAAAAAATAGTCTGGGGAGGGGATCATCAGTGGAGTCAGCACTAACCCCAAAAACCAAGGTTTAGAAACAAACGTATTCAATAAATAAAAGGCGTTAGGTTCTCAAATATGATTCTCTAAATTATCTCTCAATCATCCTAATAAGTATATAAATCCTAGAGATCATCTACCTTACTTAAGAACATAGGGTAGCTCTTATCAAATCCTTCTCAAGAACTTGAGTGATGGAGAGTGGAGTGGATGTAGATGAGACATAACATATAAAACTAGTTTCTACGAAATATCATGTATATATTCACAAAAAATACCTATAAAATTATATAAAATAAAGTATCATATCATTATATATTTCTAGAAATCTCAACAATGCTACTATTCATAAATCCTTAGTTGATAAAAATTCCCTCTTCGTATCATAAATGCATGAAATGATATATTTATTAGAGATATTGGTTACTCATAGGTGATAATTTCCTTTTAAAATACTTTGAATCCCAATACATCAATTAGTGATAATGAGAAATTAAGGGAAGTAGTCATTGACAAATAATTCCACAAAATTCACAGACCCATCGGCTCAAGAAAAAACATTATTTAATTCATGGAGTGATCTTACTATGGATTTCTGATTTATCGTCAACTAAATTAAAGAAATAGATCTATATTTTCTGATTTATAATGTCTTTATGGTTAATGATATAGATCTTATAATTAAATTTATATCAAATTATGGTGAAGAAGATAATTCAATTGAACAACCATCATTAACAGTGTAATTGGTTCCCATATGGCCTATATAAATCCACCATTCCATCTAGAGTCTCATCGTGAATATGATATTGAATTATATTATTTTGGAATGGTTATATATGAACCTATAATAATAAAATTTGGTTTAAGTAACTTTTCTTCTATTCACATGTTATCAGCTACACTTACTGAACCTACACACTTTTTAAAGAGGTGGGATCTCAATAGATGTAACAACACTCATTTTTTGACTCTTAGATTCTCATTGATGTGACCATATTTGATCCTTTTAAATTAATAATTCTAATATATTGTGGATAATTCATCATAATTTGATATGAGGTGTTTCTATAATTATTTTTAAACTATAAAAATTGAATATGGGTACTAAAGAAGATGAAAAATCAATATTGATAAGTTCAACCATGACCATTTAAGAATACAAAGAAAAAATAACATTCCTTATAAAATATAAAAATATGTTTTCATGGAATTATATAGTTATTCCTAAATTAGGTCCCTAGGTTACATCCACCACATGGGATTACTAGACAGTAACAATGGTTATATACACTAATCAATGTGAATCCATCTGAAACACTCCCAATAGGTGGAAAGTAATGAAGATAAATAAATCAAAGAAAAATGATACTAAAATTAAAATACCTTTAATGTCTTGACAATATTATACCTACCATGAAATACAATATAAAAATCTAGGAATACATTAACATTACAAATTTTTAATCACCATTTTCCAAAAAAATAATTTTCTAATCCCAATAATTATATAACCAATTTATGAAATAGCTGATTTTTAGAACCTTTATAATATGGGTGATCATTTTAGATGAAAACGATCTATGCGATCACTGATTATTTAGAATTTACTACCTTTATTAAACCCTAATGTGTATATTTTTATCACATCATTCCCTTTGGATTGATAAATGTTGGTGAAATATACCAACTTGAAATGCACCACATGTCTATTTCTATCTTGGGGAATGTAGTGGAATTCCATTTTGATCATATGGTAGTGAAATCCCCCTATATTTGTGATTATATTTATAATATAGAAGTATTTATCAATAAGTTCATCTAGTTTAGCTTTATAATGGGCACTGTAAATTGATCCATTTGGGTGATACTGGGAATAATCTTCAGTTTCATGGCCTTCCAATATAATATCAAAGCCAACCCTGATACAATGAATGTGATACTTGATATTCCACATACATGAAACCATTAAGTGTTCAGAGGAACCTATGGATATCGCTCCTAAATAAATTTATTCATATAAAACTATACTGGTAAATACATATCCTCCCCAATGATGATGGGGAAATGAATAACTTATCAGTGTAATAAATATTTTCAAAATTCTCTATATGACCTCAAGAAGAATTATTTGTATCCTACAATATTGATTTGATTTTTATTAGGTAAACTAGTCATTATTTATTTGAAACCATGGAGTGGCTTCTTGGTGCCTTACATTCCAAGAAAATGATATAGGCAAGAATATTATTCTTTATTATCATGGAATAATAGTGTTATAATGTTTGGAACCTCCTTCACCAATATGAGGAAAGGGACAACAGATTGCCAGACCCTTCCTTCTTCATGTTGAAGAAGAGATAATGACCCCCAAGACCCACCTTCAATAGGTCCCAGAGTGGTGACTAGTTCCAAGGGTATAGAATCACATGCAAAAAAGGAAGGCATTAGCCTTTTTATTTAGTAGGATCGGGAGATAGATAGAAAGTACCAAACAATACCAAATCCATATGTAAAAGTAAAGTAAAAAAATCCCTTCCAATATGTATGTTTCATTAATAGTGTATCAATACAAGAAAACTCCAAAGGTTAATACCAAAGAAAATAAAATCAGCAACATCAACTATACCAACGTCTGAAATAGTACAGTCTCGCACGGTCCTCGAAGTCCTCCTGGAAACCTGAAAGCAGTTTTATATATGTAGGTTGACCATACAGGTATACTTAGTAAGGAAAACCAAAATATCTCATGCACAAGTGGGGAGTCACTCTAATTCCCCCTAAGAAAAAGAGATTACCAGAGCACCTATCAAGGAAACTATCCACCCAACCCTCACCAAGGAACACTCCCCAAATAAGGCAAGTCAAGTAATGTAATAGTAATAACACATCGATGTTTGGGTACCCCTCGCCACTTTCCCACTGGTTATTAGAGACATCCTATGCATCAAACCTCTCCCGACATTCTCATCATAGTACCACTGCCATTCCCGCCCGCACACACCTAGGCCACCACAACTTCAAATATCGCCCGCAAACACATGGGCCATAGCCACCCATAACCACGCCCGAAGACACCTGGTCCAGAACAAATACTGCCATGCCCGAAGACACCTGAGCCTCATCCCGAAGACACATGGGAAATGACCTGCCCACACACACCTGGTCTAACCATCACAACGTACCTTGCCTGAATAATCATGGGCTATAATGGACCTCAGGCCACCACATCCTACCCAAAGAGTCTTGGGCTAATAATGAAAGGGATCGGAAAGGAGATAATAACCAACCACTCATAGGAGAGTTGGAAAAACACCATCCCCCATGAAATGGGGGTGTTCAGTGAAAATTAATCAACTTCGGTGGGGAGAAAATAAGAAACATAAGAAATAAATTATACATATAGGTTGTAAAGAACTCATCCCTTCCTAGGGGTTCCAAAACCAGACCAACCACAAATACCCTTGTTATTATTCATTCATAAGAAGTACCACTCCCATAGCCATGCCACAACTCACCCTCGAAACCAATTCCCCACTGAACCCATTCTTGTTTTCATATTAATGTGATTCCATATAAAGTAATTCTTCAGTACTGGGAAACTAAAAGGAATAGACACAAGCCAAGGAAAGAGAAAGCATCTAATCAACAATTTAAGCATTCACACCTGGTTGTCTTGTAAAGGCACAACAACAAAAGGGATATGTAAGATCCCTCAAAGTACTGGAACCAAACCATGCCCCACTATACATCCCCACATGGCCTTAGATCCACAAACCTACAACTTCACCACAATAGGGGATCTCATACCCATCCACGTTACCCCACAAGCACCAAATAGAATAACTGCACATGTCACCAAAACAAAGCATTGGGTTTTCCAGATTCATGCACACCATTCAATAAGTTTGTTCTTTCTATTTGGTTAAATAGGGTGATCACACAATGATTTTTGTTCACTATACATCCATTAAATCTACCGAGTTTACATGATTAACCAATTTCCATGAAAGAATCATTCAATCATCATATAAGACATGGGTTCATTAGTGCACAAGCAAGGACCACCAACAGCCACAATTTTCAGTAGGTGTAAGCCCATTCAAATAACAACATAAAGAGAAAGATGTAAGAGCACATAAGCATCATTAACAAACCCCTTCATTATTTAAAAATCTATTTATTATCTTCATTAAGGTTTGGTTTCATCCATTCCTAGATAAAACATTATCATACCCACCCTGCATGGTATGATGTTAAGATAGACGAAAGAAAAACCTTACATGGATAATCAATGATCGAATATTCTCTCCACATGCTATGAAATGGGGATGCACAACTTGAAGGGGAGGAACTTCGGGGACTCCAAGGGTTATTAGGATGGCTCCAGCATAGGGGAACCACTAGCCTCGAGAAGGGGTACTCTAAACATACTAAGGGGAAGAAGGAAACCATCCAAGAAGAAGAAGGAAAGAATGAATTCTCATGCAAAAAAAGGTGAGATACTAGAGTTACTGAATATGGAATATCTATTGGATTTAAAGCTGGATCATGGTTCCACCATGTGGTTGGACGGTTACACATGATGGAATTATGTTTTATTTAATAATTCTCATTGGAGAGATGACCATAACGGCTATGAGTTATGGGATTTCCCTTAAATAGAGGAAAACATGCGTAACAGGGGTGTAACTAGAAAGTACAGAAACAGGGTGTGACACTACGGGAAAACGACACAGTTTTTTAAATCAAGGTTCTCCTTTCTTTTGGAGGGATTTTAGATTTCATTTACAGGATTTAAAAATGCTTTGAAATGGTTATTAAGACATTTTAAATTAAAAGATACATTGCGGGAGTAAAAAAATTCAGAAACTGGAAAAAATGAAGGGTGGGACACTGTTCGATGAGACACTGTAACGGTGCCATGGTCACAGTTCCACTATGAGCGGGGCCACCATTTCAGTGTGCGACCATCACAATGCCACCGTCATGGTGCGACCATCATGGTGTCACTTTAATAGTGCCACTGGTTTGGTGGGACAATATAAGCAGTGCCACCTCCACGGTGCGACCATCACGGTGTCACTGCAATGATGCCACCCTCACAGTGATACCATTTTGGCGTGCTACTGTTACCAGTGCCACTATTTCGGTGGAACAGTTTGATGGAACTGAGTTTTTGGAAAACCCCTCAATAAGCCATTGCCCAGGCCATTACATCAGATACCTCTCAAACTATTCTCACCCTCGGAAATCAAAACTAGAACATAAGGAAGGATAGAGGTTTGAACAACCACCTCAAAAGATACATCTCAATAGTAAACCTCCTTGACATCTAGGATCACCTCTTCCTCATCTATCTTTTAAACGACCACAGATACGCTACTGCTCCTCTCCCCCATGTAACCACACAAAAATTCAATGCTCATATCATCCAGTCATATGGATTTGGCAGTCCCTTCTTCCATGTCAAGATACTATCTTCTTCGGGTGACACTGACTCGTCCGCATAGGTTTAAGAACATCCACCTTAATGTGTCTTGTTTAGGGATCAGGTCCTCCCCTCTCCACAGTTAGGACACTTCACACACATTCAGACAACATGGGAAAAAACACATTCCAAGGTCAAACACTACATCACAGAAAAGTACAAAGCAGAACAAAAAAAACTCAAAACAACTCTGGGTACTGAGCGCACATCTATGATTCTCGTTCCTAGTCACTCTCCTCGAGGCCACCATGCCTCCATAACACTTGAACCAATGGAATGGTTCATCCACTGAGAACCTTCTCCTCACGATCCTCGATCCTCACATGTATTTCTATAAACGTCTCATTGTCCTCGATATCTAGAATTACCCAGTCGAGGACAACTGAATCATCATGTAGATATCATCGGAGCTGAGACACATGGATGATTTCATGCACTCTCAATAGTGGTGGTGGTAGCGCTAGCTGATAAGCTATTTCGCCGACCCGCCGAACACTTTTAATGGTCTGATGAACCTAGGGAAAGCTTACTCTCCCTATCATAACTCTATTTCCCACGCCGATGGGAGACCTTCAAGAACACGTGATCCCCGACCTCAAAATCCAAGGGTCTCCTCCTATTATTGGCATGCAACCTATGCCAGTCCTAAGACACATTCATACTTTCCCGTATAAGCTGATCCTTCCCCACTGTTCTCTACACCACTTCCGGGAAAAGAACACCTACTTCACCAACCTCTACCCAGCACACAGGTGAGCGACACGGCCTACTGTACAAATATTTGAATGGAGCCATGCCAATGGTAGAGTGATAGATATTGTTGTAGGAAAACTCTACCAGAGGAAACTGTTGCACCCACAATCCCCCAAAGTCCAAAACACATTACCGTACCATATCCTCCAACATCTGGATGGTCAACTCTATTTGTCCATCTGTCTAGGGATGGAAAGCAGTGCTGAGGCATAGCTGGGTTCCAAAATCATGTTACAATCATTTCCAGACCCGTGAGGTAAACCGGGTATCATGATCAGAGACTATGGACCTCCAAAATCCATGTAACTACACCACATCATCCATGTACTGTTGTTCTAGGAAATCCACCGCACTCAACTCCTTGATTTCCAGGAAGTGAGCTGATTTTTTCAATCGGTCCAGCACTACACAGACAGTAGCACAACCTACTTGAACCCTAGGTAGTCCCATGAAAAAATTCATGATGATGTTGTCCCACTTCCACTCGGGGAAATCTAAAGGTTTTAACAGACCTCCAGGAATGCAGTGTTCAGCCTTCACCTGCTGACACACGAGACACATTACTACCAACTCTTCCACTGTTGCTTCACCTGAAGCCACCAAAATGGACCCCTCAAGCCCCCGTACATTTTGGAAACTCTTGGGTGTACCACCTAGGGTGAGTTTTGGAACTCATCAAGAACTCCCTTTCACATCATATCTGGGACAAACATCTTCCCTCAGAAAAGAATTCAATTTTTACCATCCTCCAACCACCCTTCCAAAGAATTTCCTTGATTAACCCGATTTCGCATCACATCACTCTCTTGAGTCTCCCCACTGAGACTCCTCCGCCTACCGTAACAGAGAGTACTGCACTATCATCTGAAATAGACAACCTCTACCACCATCCACCCTTGCATATAGGTTCAAGGCAGCCAACTCCTCCATCGCCTTCCAAGCATCTGCTGAATCTCAAACCGCATCCTTCTCGGACATCCTGGTCAAGGTGATAGCCACCACGTTCCCCTTTCATGAGGTGTAGGAAATTTTTGAGTCTTTTTCCTGAAGAAACTCCATCATCCTCCACTGTCGCAAGTTCAGGTCCTGTTGGGAGAAGATATACCTCAAGCTCTTCTGATCCGTGAAGACCACAAAGCACTCCCCGATGAGGTATTATCACCACAACTTTATCCCGAACAATACCACTGCATGTTCCAAATCATGGGTTGAGTAGTAACGCTCATGGGGAAATAACTTCCTAGACCCAAAAGTGATCACCCCTGCTGCTTCATTAGCACACACCCCAATCCTTGGGCTGAAGTGTAACGACCCAAACATTCATTAATTAGAATCCATCTTGATCCAATTAAATGTCTTAATAATTGAAATTCTTATACAACATATACACTTCATTAGTTTTATGTTTTTGGATTTTAAAATACCATTATAAATTTTGACTGCTGCTAATATAGTCGTTGAATAGTGATCACATGATTAGTATAAATATAGGGATTTAACAAATCCAATTTAATCAGTCAAATGAAGCGATGGCCTAATCAAGTAGACTTTCCCTTTTTGAAGCCATTTTTTGGAGCTCAGAAAGGAGGTGGTGTCATTGGGATTCTCTATTGACCAA
This sequence comes from Viscum album, assembly GCA_963277665.1. Lineage (NCBI taxonomy): Eukaryota > Viridiplantae > Streptophyta > Magnoliopsida > Santalales > Viscaceae > Viscum > Viscum album. Next base: position 663,783,381 of record OY728150.1, read on the forward strand.
GCCCAAGTTGAGCTTCAACATGTTAAGCTCGAATGGAATCTCCTTCGAGAGAAGTGGAAGTTGATAGAAATTACCACCCAAGAAATGTTATTCGAGCCACCCCAAGAGTCTATCACCATCACATACCTTACTATTTAGTCTTATGCGGGTGTTATAAGGGGTTTTGTAGCAACACATTAGAACTATGATTATGTGCATTATTTTTTTATATAATAATGAATACACTTTTATTTTATTAATGTTTCTTTGTAAATAGTTTTTGAAGCGCAAATAGTATTTTTAGTTAATATTCAACTAAGAAATCTATTTTGATGAATTAATGGAATTTTCAATTAAATAATATTTTAATAAAATATAATAATTTTTATTAAATTAATTTTTATTAAATATAAATGATCGTATAATTTTATGAATGTAATTGTAATTTTTATTATAGTTTGAAATCTTTTTTGTCAAAACCCATGATTTTTCGATAAATGACAGTTGTTATTTTAAAAGAGAAAATTCAAATATTTAAAAAATTATTTATAAAAATTAAATATTATTTTTGGAATCAGTACATTGAAATTATCTAACAGTGAATTTTTCATAATTTTCTGAGACAGTCAAATTTTTGGGTAAAAAGTAATTAGAGTTTTAATATAAAATGAGTCTTATGACATCATAATGACCTAATAGTGATGTAATAAAATAATATAAATTATATTTTCATTCAATATATGTTTTATACATAAAATAATATTATTTTTGGTTTGTTTTATTTATTTTACAAAGCTTTAGTGGACCCTTCAAGGCTTATAAAACATTTTATTTTTTAAATTGTTTTCCTTGAGAGTGTGACTCACTTCCACATAATAAACCCTTTTATTTTAATATGTTCGGCCATTGGAATTATAAAATATTTTTTCCACTCCCCTTTCTCAAAAAAAATGGTCAAAACCCATTGGATGGTTTTTGGGTTTGATTAGATTAATGTGAGGTGTCCCAAATCTAAATAATAAAGAATTCATTATCCTTTCTTATATAAACCCACCAAAGCTCCAACTTATTCTTCACTCAAATCATTTTGATTTCGTCCAACATATGCCCTCCTTTCTCTATAATACTATCAAGGCACCCCAAGCTCCCAATAATCCTCCCTCAAGCCTCTCCCAATCCTTTGGAAGCACACTTCGAAGTAAGGGATTCACACTTTACTTATTCATGTCTATATTTTCTTATATTGTAATTCCCCTTTATTTTAAATTATAATTAATGGGGTATGATTTCAAACCTCCCACATACTTTCTTCTTCTTGTTTGAATAATGATAGATCTCCTTTCTCTCTCTTTAAGGACTCCCATGTACACCTGTTACTATGCTGAAATTCCATAAGGAATTTCACTCTCTTCATTTATATCAAAAAAATTCTTTTATGATATGAATCTAAATTCTAATGCTTATGTTGGGATGTGTATCTATAATAACCCCTTAATTTTCATTTAATTTACATATAATAAGACACACCTTTCTCTCTCATCAATGTTTTTTATGAATTCTTATGTCTTGTCGTTACGCTGGTGAAATTGCACCGCAATTTTCCAAGCCAATGTCATTGTGTAGTGAATACCATGCTCATTTATGTATCAAGTTAATTCACCTTTATTCAAATTTAATTATTGATTATAAATCTTCATGTATGTATTCCACATCCATTTATCATGGAATAAATTATGATTAATGATTCTAGGTTGTGTGATCCATGTGGCACACTTATGCATGAACTGAAAAGTTTAAGAAGGGTGCGCCCTAATAGCACTCCAATAAATTGGGTAAAGTATAGTATCATGATACATCATGTTCAATGAGTGTTCAATCATACTAATTCAAGTGAAATTAGGGTTTTATAATTCTTCATTTGCAATTATGGTTTACCCATGCTCCATGTGCAATGAGCCTTGGATCATGCTAATTCCATGATATGTGTTGTTGCTACATCTACATGTTAGGATTATAATGATTTTTCATGCATTTATGTTCATGTTTTTTTTGTTCTCTCTTGATATGCCTATTTTATAACATTTATTGATTTCTTCATGTTATTTCAGGTTTTTTCTCCTACTAGGCTTTATATTTCACCCTTTTCTTATGCATGTCCTCAGATTATCCCATGCAATGCTAAGTAAGAGGGAATGTAATGGTCATGTAAATGATGTTTTCAATAAAGATGTTGTATTTCATGTTTTAAGATGTTATGTAATGATCCTAAGCTCCAAAGACACTATAACTCTCAATCTTCTATGTTGTTCCAAGTTATGTTTATGTAATAAATCATGTTTAAGTGTGTAATAAAGAGCAGTGTTGTCATAGTTGGTATCATCAGATAGGTTTAGTTATTATTTGGATTAGGATTATAAAACCATAGTAAAGGCTTAGAGACAAGACTATGTATAATAATAACATACCTATTTTTTGTGAGTATTGAGTAAGTGGGTTATCAATAAAATACATCCTTTTCTGGATATGAGCAGGTAGAGGCGGCTCTGGAACAGATATATCTTAGGGGTAAAACCCGAAAACACCGCTTTGTGATAGACTCGAATGGGAACTGGTGCACGAAAATGGGAATTGCTTCACTCTAGGTTTTGACACTCCTAGGGGATATGCTTTGGAAAATTTAAAAGCTTAGTATGAACCATTATTATGGGACTAAAAAAATTCCCTAAGAATATATGTTAGAAAGTAGATCATGGATAACATAGACTGAAACCAATATATTCATAATTTAAAGAAATAAATGATATTTATAATTCATCCATTTTTTTATTTGGATTAACCTTTTATGTGTCACCCCTAACATTCATTTTATTCCATCCAATGGACGGTAAAAGGAGGACTCATGATAACAGACGATGTAAAGATCAATGCGATGAATGTTCTAATGAGATGCCCAATCTGATGAGAGCGGGAATCACGAAGTTTATCATGCTTATCTCTTAGTTAACTCAAGATTTGAATAGAAACATGGGTCAATAGAAATGTTCAATCCACCCCCCCTATGAATGAACAAGTCATTATTGAGAGATTCATGAGACAAAGGCCTCCTACTTTTAATGGATCATTTAATCCCTCAATCTCTGAACAATGGATCAACTCCATTGAAAAGTTCTTATCCATCCTTCAATGTTATGAATAAGAGAAACTTTTACTGGCTCCTTATCTTATGTAGGGTGAAGCCAATCAATTTTGATAATTTTTCAAAAATATGAATCCATAGGAGGATATCAAGGCATTGGAATGGAAGGATTTCTGGAAAATGTTTTTCGATAAATATTTTCCGCGCACCCTCTGACATAATATGGGAAGGGACTTCCTTTCCCTCAAGAAAAAAAGACAATGAATCAATTAGATCATATGAGGAAAACATCATAAGTCTTTCACGATATGCCTTCGACTTTTTCATTACCCCCGAATGCAAGGTTGAATGCTTCTTTGGTGGGCTAAAACCTAGCTTGTAGAAATCTCTGGCTATCTGTGACTTTGACAGCTATGAGGAAATTGTCTGATGTGACCTCATGTTCAAAACGGATATTGGAGAATTTGAATGGTATCATGGGGATAAGAAGCTTAAGGTTGACTTCAATTCTGGTGGTCTGATGGATAAATCCAACAGTGCTAGGAAGATCAAGCACCCCACTTTCCAACGGTGCGGAAAGAAGCACCCCAAAAATTGCGTGAAAGTGTGAGGAAATGATTTATGTGTGGAAGAGAAGGGACACTAGATATTATCTATCAGCAAGAAAATCTTGTGGCTACAACCGAGGAGATTAACGCTCCATTAGAACATCAATGCATTGTTAATTGCTACAACTTCAAAGAACCAGGGCTTATTGCAAAATGGTGTCCTAATCCAAGTGTTTTCAGAGGCAACCAACAACCTCTGAGGCAGCAAGGGTGAGATTGTTCCATTACTACTGCTGAAGTGAACCCTAAAAATTAAGTGGTGATAGGTAATATAGTTATTCATTTAATAATAGTGAACGTACTTATTGATTCTGGTTCTATGAATTCTTTTATATTCTGAAAGTTTAGTAGAATAATCATAGCACCACCAAAAATCATGGAAGTTAAGATGTCGGTGAGTACATAAAATGGGGTAATCAATGCATCCAATGAATATAACTTCTCCCCTGTCAGAATCTGTGGATTGAACTTCCCATAGAACCTCTTCATAATCCCTCTCGTAGAATTTGATGCATTTCTTGGCATGGATTGGCCTTCCTTATATAGAGCCAACATAAATTGTCGTGAGAGGGAAATCACTCTCCATGTCGATAATCGACCCCAAATTATATAAAATTTAATGCAGGAAGATGAATATTATTTATCTCCATCATCTCATTTTTGGATATTACTCCCCTATAAGCACCCGTATCTGGCTCAGATGACTGAGTCTGTAAGAACCCGTGTTTTTCTGGACTACAGTTTTGAGCATTAATTTGATTTTTTGCTGTTGGATGATTGTGAGGGGTAAAATGGTCTATTTCATCTACCAGCTAATCTCATATAATTTTTATGACAACTTTGTTGGTCATGGAATAGGGGTTTACCATAGGATAGGACTTTGGTGGAAATCTGAGCTGTTCGAATTTCAACGGAATATTTAATATTTAATATCATTAAATTAAATATTAAATTATTCGCGTAGGTTAATTTGTAAATAAATTTTAAATGGAATGTCGGATTGAAATTCTATCTCCATCGTTGAGTCCGGGATGGGGATTTTAGCCTAGGGAAGGCATAAAATCATGTCGGGCATTGGGGTCGGTCGGGGCCCCTTTTTCTTCATTTCCATTTCTTTTCTTTTCTTCCCACTCTTCTTTCCTCCTCCACTTAGTGAACATCTCCTACACCTCCTCCTTGGCCATGTCATTTTGGGAGAATAGAATTTTGTGTAAGAGAGAGAGTTGGGTGTCAAGAGGGGTACTGATCTGAATGTCTCGACACACAGATTCAGCATACGGCAACCGTGAGCTGTGAAACCAACCGAAGCTTCGACGGTTTCCTCCTGAACGTAGGGCCTTTTATGTTTTCACCATAGATCTCCTTAAAAAATGTTTTTTATGTTTCTAAATCCTTATATTTTTTTCTTGTAATCCCATGGGTATCGATCTGTTGGTTCGGAGGTGAAAATGGGCATTTCTGGCATTTTGAGGGATTTCCCGTCAAAAACCCATAATACACGGCTTGTTTTCTTGGGGAAAATGATGTGTGTTCTTCCCGTTCAAGGAAGATGATGTTTTCCAAATTACACACCGTGTACTTTGAGTACACGCCGTGTAGTGGTGTTTGTGTGACCGAATGTGTGAAATAAGACCCGGAATAGTGGTTTTTAAGGAGTACATGCCATGTACTATAAGTACACGTTGTGTAGTGGCACATGAGCATGTGTTTGGGTGAAAACACACACAGAGTGAATTTTTTTGAACAGTACATCTTGTGTACAGTAAATTACATGCCGTGTACTATTACATAGGCAGACCCCATGGGTTTGTCCATGTCTTCTGGCCATGTACTACTTCAGTTTAGTAGTTTTGGAATATCTTATGCACTTGAAGTCAAAATTGGGCATGCGAGTAGTCCGTTATGAGCATTTAAACATGTAGATCGCAATGGTGGGATCCTTTTGACATTTTTATGTTACAAAAATGGTGTTTTGGGGTTTTTTATCTAAATGGAGAGATTCTTCCTCCAGTTATCGAGTTCAGTTGACACCTGACAGTGAGACATGGTGTGGATGATAGGATGGGTGTTCGAACTAACATAGTTGAGACCATTAAAATGAGATGAGTTGACATCTATCTCCCTTCTGGACTATGAGGATTTGAGACCGTACACTTCCAAGGATCCCCTGAGGGATGCCTTACTTGTATGCCGACCTAGGGAGTCCCTTGTTGGATCTATCTTCTATTTTTCTTTGAGAGCACCCATGTTATGAAATTCCTTTTTCTTTCCTTCATTTGAGGATCCTGTGTAGAATTAATCCCTCACCCTTCTCTAAAGATCCCGTGTAGGATTCCTTCACTCGTGTTTACCTAGAGGACCATGAGTAAGATTCCTCCTCAGTGCGTGATTTGAGGGACCCAGCAAGTGCCCATTGTTTGACCGACCCAAAGTTGTTAAGTCAGGTGTGGGTTGAGATTGTGTTCCGATGTCACCTAGAACTTGTTCCAAACTGGTAATCCCATGGGGCTATGGATGTATTATTGGGTTGGGCTTTGGGGCCACCCTCACTCGTTTGTTCATATCTAACTTGGTTTGTTGATGTTATAGTGGTTACCAGAGGTGCTTCCTAGTTGGTGGATATTGAGCCTGAAGCGAGGTGTCATTCTTGTTTGTTGGGATGAATACTATTCCTTGTGTTCCTGAGTAGAGTTGTTTTGATTGTAAATAGGGTTATTTACCTTTATGTGGATGTGTTTTCCCTTGTTGCTTGATTTTGACCACTTAGTCTATCTTTTCATGTAAGGCTGCCCTCTTTCCATGCTTAGTATTGTTATGATGGAGTGGTTTTATCTAAAATGTTGTGATATGTTGTAGACTATTAACCAAGTAGTTCTTGAGGTTTACTTTGGATGCTAAATATTTTTTGTGCCCGATTTCTTTACACAGGGCCCTAGTAACCTGGTGTAGTGAGATCATAGGGGGGATTGACATTGAGTGCTCCCTCAGAGTGTCTATACTTATTGTTAAAAGACTATAGGGGGAATTGACGTTGATTGATTCCTCAGAATGACTGTAGTTATCATTACGAGACCATGTGATGGATTGACATTGATTTCTCTCTCAGAGTGTCTATACCTGTCGTTAAAAGACTATATGGGGAATTGACATTGAGTGCTTCATCAGAGAGTCTATAGTTATCATTATGAGACCATAGGAGGGATTGGTGTTGAGTGCTCCCTCAGAGTGTCTATAGTAATCATGCGAGACTATAGGGGGGATTAACGTTGAGTTCTCCCCCAGAATGTCTATAGTTATCGTTACAAGGCAATATGAGGAATTAATGTTGTGTGCTTCCTCAGAGAGTCTATATTTTAATGTTAAAAGAGTATATGTGAAATTGATGGTGAGTGATTCTTCAGAGAGTCTTTGTCTCCATGAGACCAAAGGGGATAGACTGTGAGAGATTCCCTGGTGGTCGTGTGTATTTGATTGATGGCTTGGGTTTGATTAGTTGAACCAGAGGGTTAGGTTGTGAGTACTTCCCAGAAGGTTACATGTATTTTTTTAGCTTCCTCAGAGATATAATTCTTGTGTTGGATGAAGTAAGAACATGTTGATGGGATTACGGACCTAGAGATTGACTTATGATACATGGCTTGGGTGTCATGATGTCCAGCTCAATGCCCTTCCATAGGATGTCCAGGAGATCGGGCTTATGGTCCCAAAGATCGACTGCTGATGTGGTTTCTTACTATTTGAATCACTTAATCATGAATATTCATATTTTCGTATATGTTTATAGGTTTGGGACTTTACAAGTGTACGCATATAAATTTGGACATCCATGATGGCACTCTCTTAGCTGATAGGGATTTCATACCATAGGTTCGACTGTGGTTGCACGTTTGTGAGTACTTCCCAGAAGGTTACATGTATTTTTTAGCTTGCTCAGAGATATAATTCTTGTGTTGAATGAAGTAGGAACATGTTGATGGGATTACAGACCCAGAGATCGACTTATGATACATGGCTTGGGTGGCATGACGTCCAACTCAATGCCCTTCCATAGGATGTCCAGGAGATCGGGCTTATGGTCCCAAGGATCGACTGCTGATGTGGTTTCTTATTATATGAATCACTTAATCATGAATATTAATATTTACATATATGTGTATAGGTATGGGATTTTACAAGTGTACGTATATAAATTTGGACATCCATGATGGCACTGTCCCAGTTGATAGGGATTTCATACCCTAGGTTCGACTGTGGCTGCACGTTTGGTTTAATTAATTTGTTGTGTTATAGCAAGGCTGAGCACATTGTTGTTGCATACACTAAGAAGCATAGTTATAGGTTTATTTTTAGTGTGCCCCACTGAGATTATTTCTCACCCCTACACGTGCATCTTGGTGTACATGTTGACCTTATGTCTGCTTTTCAGGTTGAGCACAAGTTGCATGGTGGACAGAGCTGAGCCCTAGTGTTGCATGATCGATCATAGCTTCTTGGGTGGTTCTACTAATCAGGTTGTTGTAGTTCAACAGTGTCTAAAGATAGAGTGCGTGTATTGGCTCAAAGTTATTAGAAGAGTTCTGTAATTTTACATTCATTTTATTTTGTACTTGAATCTATATGGTCGGCCAAGTGGGCGATCAGTGATGTACGGTATTGCATAACTTTTTGGGATTTTACAACATTTTACTATTTCAAATTGTTCTATTTTAGTTGTTTATTTCTTCTACACTATGTTTACTTTATGTTGTGTATGATACTTGTTTATTTCCACTGTTTTCTTACTCTGGTATGAGGGAATTGTCTTCCCATTATCACACCCTAGGCCCTCGTTGCTAGTCGGTAGCCTCTGGCATTTGGGGAGGTGTGCTTGAGGCCTTGTGGCGAACCAGCTCGGAGCACCAGTTTAGTGGCTTCCAGGTTGAGAGATTACATAGTGGTATCAAAGGAGTTTTCTTTTCCTGGTCTTTACTATTTGGGATATGGTAGACACGAGTATTAAGAATGTGTCATAACTTGTGATGGATATTGAATTGGTGCGTTGAGAACACTTGTTCTGGTAAGTAGCCATGGTTACCAGGTTTGGGATTATTGTTCTGATTTTTCAGTATTATAGTTGTATATGATTTTCCCCTTTAGCAATGCACATGTTATGTGGTGTTTGATTTACTATGGATCTCTGGCTCTTTTCCATTGGTAAGATGCCAGGGATGGATTTTGACTCTTGGCTGGAAAAGGCAAGAGGTGTCTCATGCATCATACTAGGCACGTAGGATTCACACCAAATAGGAATGCTAGTGTGTGCTTTTACTGACGACTAGGAACATTGGCTCTGCTTACACATAATTTTTACTCTGATGGCAGGTTATGTGGATCTATGTTGAGGCTTTGGTGTGAGGATGATGACCCAGTCCTCATGCACAGGTTGTGTAGTGACCCCAGTTGGTCAATGTGGCACGTCATGCCTTTCTATTTACCCCCTTTATTGGGTGTTGTTTCTTTGGTCTATGGTTATCTAGTCGAATCGCTGAGTATGATGTTGATATATACTAAGGCTTTTTTTTGTGAAATGTACCTCCTTGGTGTATTTCAATATATGGATACCCAATGAGTGTCAATCCATTTTCTTTTCTTCTTGGGTTGTGAACTCCAGGGAGTAGTTCCTTCTGAGGATGCTCAGAGCGGATCAGGGCCCTTGTAGGTTGTATTTTGGTTTTGACTTTCATTGGTCATTATGATATTTACCATCTTTTGAGAGGCTTTGGATATTTTTGGCTAGGTGGTTAGACCTTGTGACCCAGTTGTGAGTCTTTTTCTTTAGGGCTAGGTGGAAGACCTATAGAACCTTGGTTTTGACTCGAACCCTCGTAGCTCGATATCTATTCTATTCTAGGGAAACCTGGGTGAAAATGGTTGACCATTCTTGAATCCCAGTCGGGTTTTGGCGAGATGTTAGCGTGGCTTGGAGGGAGCTGGACATGCCTTTGGTGAAATATTAGTGTACTCCTATTATATACTATCTTTTTCTATCTTGATTCATCTTGAGTATGCTGAGAGAGCTTCGACCCTACATCGAGCTTTTTTTATCATTCTTAATGTTCATCCTTGTTGAGGATGGAATATGTTCTGGTTGTGATCTCTGAGAAGTGTAAATAAATCCATATGGTGGGGAGTGGACCATTGGCCATTTGAGGGTGGTTTTCCTCATTCTACTTAAAATACGGTGTTTTCCAGTGGGCTTTTGAGCTCGGAGTTACTTTTAAAACGACGATAAGGGTAATCCTATGGTGGGGAGTACCAGATCAGTCGTAGTTGAATGTCTTCTATGTAGAAGGTAGTTGTTAAAACTATATGACTGGACATTGGAAAATCTATAGAGCTTGGTTGTGCAGATGCTCGAGTTGGAAGCATGGATGATGGTCCTTTTATTGGGCTTCTCGGGGATGAGAAGTTTTATGGTGGGGATTTTGTAGGAACCTGTGTTTTTTCAGACAACAGTTTTTAGTAGAAATTTGATTTTTTGTTGTGGGATGCTTTTAGGGTTAAAATAGTATTTTTTCCACTACCATATGATCTCAGATAATTTTTCTGACAACTCCATTGGTCATAGAATTGGGTGTTTAACCTAGGATAGGAGTTTGGTGGAAATCTGACATGTTCAAATTTTAGAAGAATATTTAATATTTAATATCATTAAATTAAATATTAAATTATTCATGTAGATTAGTTTGGAAATAAATATTGAACAGAATTTCGGATTGAAATTCTATCTTTTTGGTTGAGTCTGGAATTGGGATTTTATCATAGGGAAGGCATAAACTCATGTCGGGTGCTAGGGCCGACCCGGGCGCCTTTTTCTTCTTTTCCTTTCCTTTTTTTATTCATTATCTTCTTTCATCCTCCTCCTTTTACACATCTCCTACTCCTCCTAATTGGAAATGTCATTTGGGGAGAATTGGATTTTGTGGAAGAGAGAGAGTTGGGTGGAAAGAGGGGTACCGATTCGAAGGTCCCGACACACCGAGTCAGCGTGCGACAACTGTGAGCCGTGAAATCAACAGAAGCTTTGGCGGTTTCTGCCTGAATGTAGGGACATATATGTTTTCACCATAGATACCCTTAAAAAAATTAGTTTTGTGTTATTAAATTCTTATATATCTTTCTTGTAAGACCATGGGGCTCGATCTGTTGTTTTGGGGGCGAAAACGGGCGTTTCTGGCGTTTTGAGGGATTTCCCGTCGGAAAACCCAGAATACATGGCGTGTCTTCCAGGGGAACACACCGTGTGTTCTTCCCATTCGGGGAAGATGAATTTTTCCAATGAACATGTCATTTAGTGGTGTCTGTGTGACCGACTGTGTGAAATAAGACATGAAATAGTGGTTTTTAAGGAGTACACATCGTGTACTACAAGTACACGCCGTGTAGTGGCACATGGGCATGTGTTCGGGTTAAAATGCACACTGACAGAATTTTTTTGAACAGTATACACCATTTAAATTAAATTAAAATCCATGTACTATTACATAGGCAGACTCCATGGGTTTGACCATGTGTTCTGGCCATGTACTACTTCAGTTTAGTAGTTTTGGGATATCGTATTCTCTAGAAGTCAGAATTGGGCGTGTGAGTAGTCCATTCTAGGAATTTTTCTGCGTAGATCACAATGGCAGAATAATTTTGACATTTATAGGTAATATAAATAGTGTTTTTGGAGTTTATATCTAAATGGAGAGGTTTTTCCTACAGTTATCGAGTTTAGTTGACACTTGAGAGTGAGACTTGGCATGGATGATAGGTTGGGTGTTCGAACCAACTTAGATGAGTCCTTTAATATGAGATGAGCTATAAGATATCTCCCTTAACCTATTATTTAGAGTATTTTACCCTTGTGAGACGTTCCCTTCTCGCCTCTGAGGATTTGAGACCGGGAACTTCCAGGGATCCCCTAAGGGATTCCTTACTTGTGTGCTATCCTATGGAGTCCCTTGTAGGATAACTCTCTTGTTTTTCCTTGAGAGAACCCTTGTTATGAAATGCCTATTTTTTCCTTCATTTGAGGATCCCATGTAGGATTCCTCCCTTAATCTTCCTTACAGACCCCATGTATGATGCCTTCACTCGTGTATACCTGGAGGATCTCGAGTGTGGTGCCTCATCAGTGTTTTACTTGAGGGACCCAGCGGGTGCCCGTTGTTTGACTGACCCTGAGTTGTTACATAGGGTGTGGGTAGAGATGGTGTTTGTGTTTCACCTAAAACCTGTTCCAAACTGGTAATCCCATGGGGATATGGATGTATTGTTGGTTTGGGCATTCAGGACACCCTCACCCGTTTGTTCATATCTGTCATGGTTTGTTGATGCAATAATGGTTACCAGAGGTGCTTCCTGGTTGGTGGATATTGATCCTATCACGAGGAGTATTTATTGTTTTTGGGAATGCCTATTATTCATTATGTTCCTAGCTAGAGGTGGTTTGATTGTAAATAGGGTTACTTACCTTGCTGTTGATGCTTTTCCCATGTATCTTGATTTTGACAATTTGGTCTAGCTTTGCCTGTAAGGTTGCCCTATTTCCATGCCTAGTATTTATAGGATGGAGTGGTCTTATCTGAAATGTTGTGATATGATGTAGGCTGTTAGTCATGTAGTTTATGAGGTTTACTTTGGCTGCTAAATATTGTTTGTGCACAATTTCTTTACACAGGGCTGTGGGAACCTGGTGTAGTGAGACTATATGGGGGATTGATGTTGAGTTCTCCCTCAGAGTGTCTATACATATCATTAAAATAATATAGGAGTAATTGACGTTGAGTGCTTCCATGGAATGTCTATAGGTATCTTTACAAGACCATATGAGGGATTTACATTGAGTGCTCCCTTAGAGTGTCTATAATTATCGTTAAAACACTAAAGGGGGAATTGACGTTGAGTGCTTTCTTAGAGAGTGTACTTATCATTATGAGACCATATGGGGGGATTGACATTGAGTTCTCCCTCAGAGTGTCTGTAGTTATCATGTGATACCATAGGGGGGATTAAAAATATGTGCTCCCCAAGAGTGTCTATAGTTATTGTTACGAGACTATAGGATGAATTTACGTTGAGTGCTTCCTCAGAGATTTTGTAGTTTAGCCTTAAAAGACTATAGGGGAAATTGACGATAGATGCTTCCTCAGAGAGTCTTTTACTCCATTAGTCCAAAGGGGTTAGACTGTGTGGGCAACCCAGGTGGTCGTGTGTATTTGATTGATAGCCATTGTTTGATTAGATGAACCATAGGGGTTAGGCTATGTGTACTTCCCAGAGGGTTAATTGTTTTTGTTTAGATTGATCAGATATATAATTACGACATTGGCTGAATCAGGAACCTGTCAGTGGGATTACGGACCCAGATATCGACTTATGATACACGGCTTGGGTGGCACGACGTCCAACTCAATTCCCTTTAAAAGGATGTCCTGAAGATTGGGATTATGATCCCAAGGATCGAATGTTGATGTGGTTTCTTATTATTTGAATCACTTAGTCATGAATATTCATATTTATGTATATGTTTATAGGTATGGGACTATACATGTGTACATATATAAATATGTACATCCATGATGGCACTTGCCCGTTGACCAGTATTTCATACCATATGTTCGACTGTGGTTTCACGTTTTGATTACTTCCTTTGTTGTTTTACAGCTAGGCTAAGCACGTTGTTGTTGTATACACTTAGCAGCACAGTTATAGGTTATAAGTCGAGGTGCCCTATGGAGATTATTTCTCACCCCTACACATGCACCTCGGTGTACATCTGGACCTTATGTCTACTTTTTAGGTTGAGCACAAGTTTCATGGTGGATATGGATGAGCCCCAGTGTTGCGTGATCGAGAGGAACTTCTCGAGTGGTTCTACTAATTGGGTTTCTATAGTTCAACAATATCTGGACATCGAGTACGTGGATTATCTCGGAGTTATTAGAATAGTCATGTACTTTTAAATTCAGTTTATTTTGTACTTGTATCTGCATTGTTGGCCCGGTGGGTGACCAGTGGTGTACTGTATTGCAAAGCTGTTTGAACATTTACAATATTTTTCTATTATATCTTGTTCTATTTCAGTTTTTTATTTCTTCTGCACTCTGTTTACTTTCTTTTGTGTATGATACTTAGTTATTTCCACTTTTTTCTTACTGTGATATGAGGGCATAGTCTCCCCACTATCACACCCTAGGCCCTCACAGCTAGTCGGCAGCCTCTAGCATACGTGGAGGTGCACTTGAAGCCTTTTGGGAACCGGATCGGAGCACAAGTTTAGTAGCTTCTGGGTCGAGAAGTTACAAATTATAATGTGGAAACTATCCTTGAAGACATGCCTATTGTGTGAGAATTCTCTAAAGTGTTTCCCGAGGAATTTCTGGGTCTTCATTGTAGAAGAGATGTTGAATTATCAATTGATCTTATACCTAGGGATTTTCCAATATCCAAACTCTGTATAGAATATATATTGTGGAGCTTGAGGAGATGAAGAAACAAATATAGGAGAATCTAGATAAAGGGTTTATATGCCCAAGTACTTCACCATGGGGTGAACCAGTTATCTTCGTCATAAAGAAAAATGGGTCAACGTGCCTTTGCATCAATTATTGTGATCTTAAAAAAATCACTATAAAGAACAAGTATCATATCCCACGAATTGATGACTTATTCAAACACATACGTGGAGCACAATACTTCTCCAAGGTGGATTTGTGGTTGGGATATTATAAAGAAAGGGTTAAGAAGGAAAATATCAACAAGACTGCTTTTCATATAAGATACAGGCACTATGAATTCATAGTGATACCTTACATACTCACTAATAGTCTAGAAATATTTGTGGAATTTATGAATATATTCTTTAGAGATTACCTTGACAAATTTTTGGTAGTATTTATAGATGATATTATAAAATACTCCAAAACCAAGGAGGATTACAAGTAGTATCTAAGAACTATAGTAGAGACCATGCAGAAGGAGAAGCTCTATGAAAAGTACAACAAGTGTGAGTTCTGGTTGTTTGAGGTCTCATTCTTGGGCCATATTATCACAAGAAATGGGATATATGTGGATCCCTCAAAGACAGCTGTAATAGAGGGATGGTTGAGGCCAACATCGGTAAGAGATATCCGTAGCTTATTGGGGTTAGCTTGATATTATTGATGATTTGTGAGAAAATTATCATGATTTTACAACCCTCTTACCAAGATAAAACATAAGGGAGTAATGTTTTATTAGAGTGACTAATGAAAAGAAATCCATAAGGAGTTGAAAAGGTGTCTTATCACTGCGCCCGTTCTCACATTACCAATATGTGGAGAACTTTTTGTGGTATTCAGTGATGCTTCAATGAATGGCATGGGATGTGTGTTGATGCAAAATGAAAAATTCATTGCCTGTGCTTCAAGGAAATTGAAAGTTCATGAGCAAGAATATCCAACACATGACCTTGAGTTGGCTGTAGTGAACTTAGCATTGAAAAATTGGTGGCATTATATCTTTGGGGAGAAGTGTGAAATATATACAGACCACAAAAGCATCAAGTATATATTCACATATAAAGAGTTGAACATGCACCAATGATGCTGGTTAGAACTGATCAATGACTATGACTGCTCAATCCATTACCACCCTGGGAAAGAGAACAGGGTAGAAGATTCTCTAAGTAGAAAGGACCTAGCGATTCTATCATTGATGAGAATTGAGAAGGATCCAATCTTCTTAGATTTGATGAATATGGACATGGGAATCATAAAGAAGGGAACATCATCAATCCTTTCACAAATGATTGCCCAACCACCAATTTTGGAAAGGTTAAAGAATTCTCAAAAGGATGATGTGGGAATTCAGAAAAAAGTGGAAGCTATCATAAAAGGGAAATCCCCGGTGTTCAATGTTAATGAAGAAGGAATTGTGAGATTTAGTAAAATACTATGTGTCCCATCATGTTCTTAGCTGAAGAAGGAACTTTTGATGATGCACGTAGTTAAAATTTCTCTATTCACCCAGGAAACACAAAGATGTATCAAGATCTCTGAGAAAATTATTGGTGGGATAACATGAAGAAAGAGATCGGGGAATATACATCAAAGTGCATGGTGTGTCTGTAAGTGAAGGTTGAGAAATATAAGTCTAAGGGGATGATGCAACCATTACCCATACCCTCATGGAAATGGGATAACATCACCATGGACTTTGTAACTAGACTTCTGAAGACATCCAAAGGCATCAATGCAATTTGGGTTGTTGAGGATCATCATACAAAGTCTCCACACTTCATTGCAATTTGGGAGGATTTCTGATCAACTGGCACAGATATATATCAGGGAAGTGGTAGGGATTCATGGAGTACCACTATCTATTGTGTCCAATTGAGATCCATGATTCACCTCTATGTTTTGTAAGAGTCTTCAGCATGCTCTGAATACTGAACTAAACTTTAATATGACCTATCACCCTCAAATTGATCGTCAATCTGAGCGAACTATCCAAACACTTGAGGAGATGTTGAGAGCATTGTCAATGGACTTAAAATGAGGATGGGATCAACATCTTCTTCTAGTTTAGTTCTCTTATAATAACAGTTTCCACTTGAGTATCCAAATGGTAACTTATGAATCCCTGTATGGGAAGAGGTACAAAACACCGACATGTTGGGATGAAGTCAGTGAGCATAAGCTGCTAGGATGAGAAATTGGCAATGAAATGGTGGAGAAGGTGAAAACAATTCAGCAACATATCAAGGCATCCTAGAGTTGACCGAAGAGTTATGCAAATAACCATCGATGAGAACTTGATTTTAAGGTTTGAGAAATGGTATTTTTATGCATATATCTGTGGAAGAAGGTCATGAGGTTTGGAAAGAAAGGGAAGTTAAGTCCAAGGTACATAGGCCCCTTCGAGATTCTTGATCGTGTAGGGGTTGTGACCAATCGACTCACACTTCCACATACCATGGTTAAAGTACATGATGTATTTCATGTATCCCTCTTATGTAAGTACATACCCGACCCTTCACATGTACTCTCTTCAGAGGTGGTCTAGTTAGAGGATGATCTTTCTAATGAGGAGAAACAAGTGAAGATCTTATATCGTAGAGAAAAAGTTCTACAAAATAAGACAATGCCCCTCTTCCAGGTGTTGTGGTGAAACCAAAAGTTTGAAGAAGCGACATGGGAATCGAAAGAAATTATGAAGTAGTGTTACCCACATCTTTTTTAGTGTGGGAAAAAGAAATTTTGAAGGTGAAATTTCTTTAGGGTGGAATATTGTAACGACCCAAACATTCATTAATGAGAATCTCTCATGATCTAATTAAATGTTTTAATACGTGAAATGGTTATACAACATATGCACATATTTTGTTTTATATTTTTGGATTTTAAAATACCCTTAAGAATTTTGATCATTGCCAATATATCCATTGAATAGTGACACATGATTAGTATTAATAAAGGGCTTTAACAAATCCAATTTACTCAAACAAGGGAAGTGATGGCCTCATCCAGTAGACTTGCCCCATATGAAGCCATCTATAGGAGGTTAGAAAGGAGGTGGCATCATTGGGATTCTCTCTTGACCAATCCCAAGATGAGATTCAACATGTTAATCTCGGACAAAATCTCCTACGAGATTAGTGTATGTTGATAGAAATTACCACCCAAGCAATGTTATTTGAGCCACCCAAGAGTCTGTCTCCATCACACACCTTACTCTTCAATCTTATGTGTGTTTTATAATGGGTTATGTAAAATGACCTTATAACTACGATTATGTACAATATTTTTGGTATATAATAAAGAATATACTTTCATTTTAATATTGTTACTTTGTAAATAGTTTTTGAGCTGCAAATTGTATTTTTAGTTAATATTCAACTAAGAAATCTATTTTGATGAATAAATAGAATTTTTTAATTAAGAAATATTTTAATAAAATATTATTATTATTATTAAATTACCTTTTATTAAATATAAATGATCGAATAATTTCATTAATCCAATTGTAATTTTTATTACGGTTTGAAAGCTGTTTTCGTCAAAACCCATGATTTTTCGATAAATGTCGGTTTTTATTTTAAATGTAAAAATTGAAATATTTAGAAAATTATTTAGATAAAATTAATATTATTTTTGGAATCCGGATTTTGAAATTATATAATGGCAATTTTTTAATAATTTTCTGAGAGTCTTATTTTTGGGTAAAAATTAAATGTCGTTTAAATATATAATCTGTTTTATGACATCATAATGACCGAATAGTGATGTAATAAAATATTATAAATGATATTTTTGGCCAATATATGTTATATCCTTAAAATAATGCGATTTTGGGGTTGTTTTATTTATTTTAAAAAGCTTTAGTGGACCCTTCAAGGCATATAAAACATTTTATATTTTTAAATTGTTTTCCAGGGGATTGTGACTCACCTCTGAATAAGAAACCCTATTATTTTAAGAATTTATGCCATTGTCGTTATAAAATATTTTTTCCACTCCCATTTGGAAAATATCATGGGAAAAAACCATTATCTGGTTTTTGTTTTTGATTAGTTTAATGTGAGGTGTCCTAAACCTAAATAATAATGAATTCCTTCTCCTTTCCAATATAAACCCATAGAAGCTCCCACATCCTCTTCACTAAAAGAAATTGTAGTTCGTCCAAACTATGACCTACTCTTTCTAGAATCCTCCCAAGGTTCCCCAATATAACATGAATACTCTCTCAAGACACTCCTAAGCCTTTGGAAGCACACTTCCATGTAAGGGATTCTCACTTTTTTTATTCATGTCCAAGCTTTCTTATATTGTTATTCCCTTTTATTTTCAATTATAAATGATGGTGTATGATTTAAAAACTCCCGCATACTTCCATATTCATGTTTTAAAAATGATATATCCCCTTTACATCTCATTAATTGCTCCCATGTACACCCATTAATATTTTGAAATTCTATAAGGAATTTATCTCTCTTTATTTAGATTCAAGAAATTCTTTTGTGACATGAATATAAATTCCAATAATTATGTTGGGAAATGTATCTATATGGCCCCCTTACTGTTCATTTCATGTAAATATGATGAGGAACCTCTTTATTGCCCATAAACCTTTTTTATGAATTCTTTTGTCATGCGGTTACGCTTCCGAAATTGCACCGCAATTTTCTAAGCCAATGTCATTATGTAGTGAATACCATGACCATTTCTCTATAAAAGGTATTCACCTTTATACACATTTACTTATTGATTATAATGATTCATGTGTGTATTCCACATACCTTTATCGTGGAATAAATTATGATGAATGATTCTATATTTTATGATCCATATGGCACACTTATGCATGAAATGAAATGTTTAAGAAGGGTTCGCCGTGATAGCAGTCCAATGCCTTGGGTAAAGTATAGTATCATGATACATCATGTGAAATGAGTTTTGACTCATGCTAATTAATTTGCAATGAGGGTTTAATCATTCTTCATGTTGAATAAGGTTTTAATCATGCTTTATGTTCAATGAGCCTTGGCTCATGCTAGTTCCATGTTAAGTGTTGTTGCCACATATCAATGTTGTGATTATCATGCTTTATCATGCCTTTATGTTCATGATTCTATTGTCATCTATTGATATTACTATTGTCTAACTTGTATTGTTTTCCTCATGTTATTCCATGTTTTTTCCTTACTGGGCTTTATAACTCACCATTTTCTTATGCATGTCCTCGGGTCATCCCCTGAAATGCTAAGTACGAGGGAATGTAGTGGTCATGTGAAGGAAGTTTTAAATAGAGATGTTTTATTTCATGTTTTAAGTTGTCATGTAATGATCCTAAGCCCCAAAGACACTAGACCTCTCGATCTCCTATTTTGTACCAAGTGCATTTTATGTAATAAATCATGTTTATGTGTGTAATAAAGAGTAGGGATGTCATATGAAGCATCAAAGAACACCTCAAATGTCACCCTTTCTTCTGGAATCTTTAGTATTGGGGAAATAACAAACTTCCCCTTTAGATAAATAAAGCCTTCCTCATACTTCTCGTTCCACATGAATGCTTGTTATTTTTTTTTCAAGGCTGTACAAGGTGCTGCAACTCGGGAGAAGTTGGGCACGAACCTCCGGTAGTAACATGCTAGACCTAGAAAACTATGAACTTTTTCCACGTTATTGGGTGCTTCCCAAGAAAAAACCACTTATAACTTTGAAGAATCAACCGCTATTCTCTGATCAGACACCACATTTCTATGAAAGTGCACCTCTCGTGTCCAGAACTTTCTCTTGGACAACTTTCCATAGAATTAATGCTGTCAGAGGACCGTTAAAACCATCCTCTGATTCTCAACGTGATCGTCCTCTAATCTTGAGTAGAACATAATTTCGTCAATAAACACGACTATGAACCAGTCTAGATATTCATGGAAGATGAATTTCATGATCCCCATGAACATATTTGGCATTTTCGTAATGCGGAACATCATGACCACGAACTCAAAGTGCCCATACTTTCACCTGAAGGAATTTTTTCAGATGTCACCCTCCTTCACCCTCAACTTGTGATATCCTGACTGTAGGCCTATCTTGGAGAACCATTCGGCCCCCTTTAATTGGTCAAAGAGGTCCTCTATCCTCAGGAGTGGGTAACGGTTCTTGATCGTTACCTGATTCAATCTCTGGTAGTCTATGCACTGCCCGAGACCATCATATTCCTTCTTCACGAAAATGACCAGAGCACCCCATGGTGATGTGCTTTGTTGAACACAACCTTCCTTCATCAGATCGGCAATCTGAATCTATAATTCTCACAGCTCAGAAGGAATCGTCTTCTAAGAAGCCATCGAAATTAGATTGGCACCAGGTTGTAAGTCTATCCAAAACTCAACGTCACATTGAGGGGGTTGAGTCACCACCTCTTCGGGGAATACATCCATGAATTCATTGATGATTCTAGGGACTTCCACCACTTCTACATTATTCGACTCTACTGACAGCTCAGCTAACAAGGAGAGAAGGGGCTCTACTCGTTGGATGCCTTCCTTGAAACCCTGGTCACTGACGAAAGCCACACATTGTCCGCCCACATCTAAAAACACAAGCCTTCTTCAGAAACAGTCGATAATAGCATATATAGAGAATAACCAATCGATTCCCAGGATGAAATCATACGGCAACATTTGTAGTGAAAGAAGGTCCCCACTAGGCTAATGTGGTCCCAACACCATCCTATAACCTTGGAAAACACGAGACATGTTGGTCGGACCCCCAGCTAGCATACTCAAAAAATAGGGAATAGGAAGTGTCTTTGTATCTAGATCCAAGGAATATGCTATACTTGGTGCAACAAATGAGTGTGAATCTCATAAATCAAACAAGACATAGGCAAGAGTACTAAACATGCCGATCATACCTCGAATAACTTCCAGCCCTAATGGAACTGTTGTCTCTGCTGTGTAAAACTACCCACATCCATCTCCTATGCCCCTCAGCTATTGATTGCCTCCCCAAACACCCCCTGGTCTAGGTCCATGAGGAGAAACCTGAGGTTAGCCCCGTCATGCAATGTCTTCTCTCGGAGGAGAGGGAGCTCGTTGTCCCTACTGCTGCTGCTGAAACGTCATGGCTAGAAACTATTGCTGTTGAGGTGGGTGCTGAACTGGCCCACCCCCACTGTATTATACTCCATCCGATCACTAATTCCAATGGTTCCCATGACTTATAATGATGAAGCATCTTGGTCCTAGGCCTGAAAAGAAAGGGTGAGGACCGAGAGATCGAAACTGGAACTGTTGGGGCCTACTACCCACTTGTTGAAACCTAGAACACCCCGATGCTGGAGGCATACTGCTGAAAGAGTTCCCCTTTGATGAGCCCAACTATATTCTTTCTCACAATACACCTCGTAGCACATGCATCTCTTCTACCACTTCCACCTTCTTATGGACCTCCAAGCACGTCAGTAGAGTGAAGGGGGTAACAACATACCGAAGAGAAGGTCGGAGTGCCTCCTCTAAACATCTTTCCCGGGACTCCTCATTCGGGGAGAGGTCCGAAGCAAAGAGAAGGAGATCCTTGAACTTGAACTCTAACTCTCTCACTAGCATACTCCATTTTTGAAGGGCGATTAGCTCCTGCCTCTTCTCAACCTTCGTTGTGGAAGAGAGGAATTCTCCCCAAGGTAGTGTGTCCACCACTAACCCGTTGCTCCCCATATCTGTCATACAGCCAGAAGAAACTAGTACTCCATCGAAGCCTGAATCAAGATAAATGTTATCACTAGCTCCTCAAGACATCTCTCTATCTCCATATCTGAGACGTTTCCCTCGTACTTCCAGAGGTTCTACCGCTGAAAGGAATGATGTGTCCTCTACCACTGATTTTCCTCATCCTCTCGGTCAGCCCTCTACTGATCAGTCAAAACAACCTCATGGGCCTCGATCTCCTGTACTACTTGTGGTCTTCATCCAGGATCCATAGTTTTAGGGTAAACAAGGTATTCCAAGTAGTGTAGAAGATTTAATTTAATTGAATTTAGTTCTTTTTCACAGACTTATTATTCATTTGAAATCCCCAAAAATACCCAAGAAACACAAGGAAATAATTCATCATGATGGATGTACCTTCCCTAGGGACCCTACCCTACAATTAGTGTTGTCTCACTTGGTTATTCGGTAGGCCCGGAGTCCATGCATCGGATCATGGGGGCACTAAAATCCCATGTCCTAGCCGGTCTTCCCTGGCCTATTTCATGCACCATGATTTCCGAACACTATTTCCCTACCATCCCATGATATCCTCATTGTGCCTAACCATCATCTCCATCCTATCTCTCACCCCCTCACGCCTCCGATACCATTCTGTCACGACCCGCATTCACCAAAATAAGGGAAGGGACAGTAGAATTCCAGAATCTTCCTTCTTTAAGTTTAAGGAGAGATAATGACCCCTTAGACCCGACTTCAATAAGTCCCTGAGTGGCGACTAGAACCAAGGACATAGAATCAAAAAACAAAATGGAAGGCATTACCCTTTTTATTTATTAGGATCAGGAATAGATAGAAAGTCCCAAACAACACAAAACTAGAATTAAAAGTAAAGTCCAAACAATCCCTTCCCATATGCATGTTTCTCTTAAAGTTCTACAATACAAGAAAACTCCAAAGGTAAATACCAAAGGAAAGGAAAACTACATCAGAACGTGTCCCAACGTCTGAACTAGTACAGTCCCGCATGGTCCTTGGAGTCCTCCTAGAAACTTTAACGAAGTTTTATATACGTACGGTGAGTATACAGTTATACTTAGTAGGGAAAACCAAAATCTCTCGTGCACATGTGGGAAGGAATTCTAATGCCCCATTAGAAAAGGAGATAACCATAGCACCTAGAAAAGAAAACTATCCCCCCCAACACTCACCAACAAACACTCCCAAAATAACACAACTCAAGTAATGTATTAGTAATATCACATCGATGTTTGGGTACCCCATTCCACTTTCCCACTAGTTATTGGAGACATCCTATGAATCAAACCTCTCCCGATATTCTCACCGTAGTCCCACTGCCATACCCACCCACACACACCTAGGATACCCCAACCTCAAATATCACCCGCAAACACGTGGGCCACAGCCACCCATAACCACGCCCTCAGACACCTGGTCCAGAACAAATACCGTCATGCCCGAAGACACCTGAGCCTCATCCCAAAGACACTTGGTAAATGACCTTCCCACACACACCTGGGCCAACCATCACAATGTACCCTGCTCGAAGAATCCTATTCTATAATGGACCTCAGGCTTTCACAGCCTTCCCAAAGAGACTTCGTCTAATCAGGAAAGTAATCATAAAGGAGCTAATAACGAACCACTCATAGGAGAGTTGGGAAAAACACCCTCCCCCATGAAATGGGGGTGTTCTGTACAAAGTACTAAACCTGGGTGGGGTGAGAATAAGAAACATAAGAACTGAATTATAAATATTGGTAAAAAAGAACTCATCCCAACCTAGGAGTTTCAAAACCATCCCATCCACAAACACCCTCATTACTATTCATTCATAAGAAGTAACACACCCACACCCATGTCACAAATCACCCTAGAAAACCAATTCCCCACTGAACCCATTCTTGTTTTCATATTCAAGTGATTCAATTTAAGTAATTGTACACTATTGGGAAACTAATAGGCATAGCCATAGTCCATGGAAGGAGAAAACAACCAAACATCAATTTAATAATTCACACCCAGTTCTCTTGTAATGTCACAACAACAAAAGGGATATGTGAGATGCCTCAAAGTACTGGAACCAAACCAAACCCCACCATATGGCCCCACAAGGCCTTAGATCCACAAACCTACATCTTCACTACTATAGGGGAACCCATCCCCATCCACGTTACCACACAAGCACCAAACAAAAAAACCGCACATGTCACTAAAACAAAGAAATGGGTTTTGCAGATTTAAGTATGCCATGCAGTTGGACGGTTACACACGATGGAATTAAGTGTTATTTAATAATTATCATCGGAGAGGAGGCCATAATGGTTGTGAGTTAATGGATTTCCTTTAAATAGGGGGAAACACATGTAATAGGAGATAAAATTGAATGTATGGAAAAAGGGTGTGACATTGAGGAAAAACCACATGCTTTGGTATGTTAAGGGTTGCCTTGATCTGGGGGATTTTAGATATCATTTATGGGATTTAAATGGATTTTAAAGGGGTATTAAATAATTTTATGTCAAAAGATACGTTATAGGAGTGGAAAAAGTCAGAAAATGGGAAAAAAAAGAATGAAGGGTGGGACACGATTCGACGAGACACCGTAACAGTGCCGCAGTCATGGTGCCACCATGATCTGTGCCACTGTTTCGGTGTTTGACCATCACGGTGCCACTGTCATGGTGTGACCATCATGGTGTCACCGTTACAGTACCACCGGTTCGGTGGGACACAGTAAGCTATTCCACCATTACGGTGTCACTACAGTGGTGCCACCGGTTCGGTGGGACACTGTAAGCAGTGCCACCGTCACGGTGCCACCATTTCAGTGTGTGGTCATGACCGGTGCCTCTGTTTCGGTGGAACCATTTGATGGAACTGATTTTTTGGAAAACTCATCAATAATCCATTTCCTGGGCCATTACATATAAACTGAGAATTGATATACTAATATAAAAAATAAATCATTTTAAATATTCTATACATGAATGAAACACTATAAATACATAATGTATCAATAGTGTCAACAAATTTTTCATGTATACCCACCTAAAACACATTATCAATCACCATATATTAATTGTAATACTTAAAATATGGGTTATCAATCGAAATAGTTGATTTCTATCCCTGAATGTTTTTATGAGATAAGTGATTATTGATTTTCATGCAGACCATACTTAGAGTGGATACCATTTTACATAAACTTCCTGATGAATATGTTTTCACTATTAATGATATTTCTCAAACATATGACATGTAATTCTATGGTTCTTCTCATTTGTTAAAATATATAAGGATTGATGACTCCAAACTCAATTGGGTTAGCATGGGTATTGTGTTAATTTCCTTGCAAAAGGTAGTCCTACCAAATATATTAATTTTATGATAAGGATTTACCAGAAATGAGGTAGAATATTAGTCCCCCATTGAAGGTTTATAACTATATATATTGATAATGATTTAACAATTAAATATCACGGGTGATTTAGATTTTGTGATTCAGAAGAGTACCACTCCCTAACTATATATGGGTTTTGATGTCATGGTTACCTTTGGATCTAGTACTGTCCATTACTCAAATCCCATATAATGTTAAATTTTATTCATTTAAAAATTTAGAAACCACCATTATAGGTATATATTGTGGTGGAACATTGATTTTCATTGAGCACTACATCACGGTCTCTCTATTTATCCGCAATGATATCAAGGAAATAAATAAAGTTAGTTTTTCACTTAAAATATATATTCTTTTCCCTTAGCAACTAATATAAATTTAAATTAGTTGTATCCCATAATGGGGAAACTCTAGAATAGATATATCTCACATTATTGGTCTTGGAAAGTGAAAATGTATTTATAGATATCATATTTTATCCATTATGACCACTAAAATTCCCTAAAGATAATATATAAGTTACACTTTTATAGGTTCCTCCATGGGTACATTTAAGGAGTGGATGTCCAAAACATACAAAATAATTCCATGAATGTTCTTTTATAACTCATTATCCAGGGACAATGATCTTTCACAAGATCATAACACTTGAATATTTCTATAGATCAATAATATAGGGTTCTATAAAATTTTCAGTGAAATTTCTTCCATATAAAAAAACATGAAAATTTAATTCATCAACCCTAGGAGTTTTCTCACAATACTTATTACTTATTTTTATTTATAATATTAGGGATATTTTTAAATCTTATATACAATCTATCCATATTAATGTTGTTCACGGTATCCCTTAATGCTATCGACTACATTGGAAAGTGGGTCAAAGGTTTACCATTGAAGAAGTTTGGGATAAATGTTAACTTAAAAAACATGAAATCAATTATAATTATAAGATTTGGTGTCCCACATAAAAATTTTACCAACAATGGAAGCATTTTTAGAACCTCTATGTCAAAAAACCCTACCAATAGTATAACATCTAATCTAATCACTCATCCCACAGTCATGAAGTGATAAATGGCCATGTGAAGGTCTTTAATAAGACTCTATAAAACATCCATCAAGAGTTTTTAAAAAGTAAAAATCGTATTTTCTATAAAACACATTCATGTTTTGTGGGATTATAGTATAATGAATCATACTATCATAATGGTCACCACATTTTTTCTAGTATATGAGAGTAAATGTGTCATTCCCATATAACTTTATTTTCCTATACTTTTCATTTTAATTTGAGATCATTTATCCAAATATAAAAAATATAAAATTTGTATTTATTTTTTGAATGAATCGATGATAAAAGGTTACTAACACTAAATAATATTAAAACCAACTATAACTAATGTCTCAAAAAATTTCAACATGAAGGACCACATCCTTTTAGTCATTCAAGGTGAAGTGTTTTGGCATTGATAGTTCCCATCATACCAAAAATGAATCCCCAAAATCTATTATTGATATTAGAAGAACCTTACATCATAAAAAAGGTATACTATAGTAGATATTATTATATGATAACAATGGGTGGATAAAATATCACACCTAAAATAAATATGTGGTTTTTGGGGAAGTACTTTTCATAAATTTGTGATGGGTTTCAAAGTTCCATAATTCATGACTTTAAAATTCCCCAAAATTTCCAAATCATATAATCATTAATTACATGAAAAAATATACCACATTTTACTACCATAAAATACATTTAACTCAAGTGATTATTGTATGAATATAAATCATATAGCGTATCTATCATGTATTAAATTAAATCCATAGTGCCAAGTCGACCTTGTATAACCCTGAAAATTCTTGGAGTGGTTATTCTTGTATAACCTAGCCTCCTTTCATGATTCTATGATCCATGTACGAGTCTTATTGTGTGGGTTTTTCTATCTGTAAACCTTAGAATGGGTCAAAATTCCCTAATATCCAATAATAACAAGTGGATTTGTAATTGTAATTATAGGTTACCTAATGAGGTCAACATTTCCTACCTAGGCCTAGATTCAAATCTTATTCACCTCATTTTATCGATTTAGTTCTAATTTCTTTTCCACCATCTATTCAAGCCAGTTTTTTGTTTCAATGGTCTAACACTAGGTTTGAATCATTCCTTTTTCTCCCCTATACAAAAGAAATATATATGTCATTTCCATTTTAAATAACTAAATGTTTCTCCATACTTTCTCTTGGAATATTTTTAGTGGTGTTGGGATACCTTGTCTCTGTTTTAGCCACCAATTTCATCCTATAAAATTTCTATTTTTCATTAACGTTTAACACTTAATAATTCATGTTAGGGTTCCATTATCAACTCATAAATTTCGTAGAACCATTTAATTATCCTAGTCATATGATTCAGATTTTTAGAGAGACTATTTTAAAAAAAATAAGTGTCTTTATTCATATTATCATATGACACATAGTCATGATTGAATTTCTTATCATGAAAACAATTGATAATTACCCTTTTAATCTAATTCAAAAATCCATCATAGTTATTTAATTCCTTTACTCATTCATTCTAAGTGGTTTAATATCCTTATAATAGGATGTAAATATTTTTTACTATAATGTTGAGACTTCAAAATTTCATGTTGGGTTCATTCACTCTTTTCTCACAAGGTCATTCATCCATTTCACTATGGATTCCCCCATCATAGATTTATACTCTATATAGAGGATCTAAAGAACTACATGTGTCCTGATTCCTATAATTACATGACACTAAGTTAATTCAAGGACACATATGGATGACTTAACAATAAATTTTATATTCATCCCACTCTCTCTCTCAATCCTAACACTTGGTGTTACAAATTCACATTTGGTATTCCATCACTTACCCTATATTTGGATTATAATTTTCATACCATTTATGAGAACAATTTATATCTATAATCCTATTATTAAAATATACATTGTGACATCTGGGTCACCTATTGTGGTTCCAGCAAATAACTTCATCACAATCAAAGCCCCTCCCGACATATGTGATCTTTATTCATAGTGAGTCTTTATATATTTGAATCTATTTATATCTTCTATATTTAACTATGTTTGTCTCAATTTTTATTATGATTGGATATATAGTGAATTCCAAATAAAATATCCAAGACCCATATATAAATCCCCATCCACTTACACTCCCCCCAATCCTCTATAATTATCCAACCTTGGTCATTCTGAAACTATAGTATTTTATTTACATTTTATATTTTTTTCCCATATCCCAAAATATGTACCTTGATCATTAAAATACAATTAAATATTTCATGGGTAAAGGTATTTAATATATCATATATCAATGGAACACTCAATTTATTGATGGTAAATGTTCCGTGTATTTGTCCCGCCAATGACTTTCCATATTTATTTTCCTATCTTAAAGATAACTAGTACCTCACCCGTGCATTTGCACGACACTAAAAATAGAATCTTAATTCCAAATGAATTCATAGTTTTAAAACATAACATTGATAATTAATTATTGAAATGTTAAATTTACAAAATAGTGATAGATAATATTGGAATACTTTTATAAGTTTATAAGATATCATCACAATATTTGTAAATAAAATATTTATATGAAAAGTAATAAAAATTTATTATTAAAATTAAAAAATCACATATATGAAGTGACATACTATTCAAATATGAATAAATATTAATGAAAATTGAAACATGAACATATAAATTGTGAATGTAAACATAACAGATATTTTTTAAAACATGAAAATATAACATAATGTTTACAAAGAAACATAGAAGCATTATGTTGTGAATAACAAGGGTTATAAAGTAACCACAACCACAACTTTTTAAATGTATATGTTGTTCCCATGCATAGTGGTAGTGTAATGGAAAGTCATGTAGGAAAATAAATGCATTCCCAGTTAGTATACATTAACCTAGTGGAGAAGCAGTTCCGAATGTTGGGTTGACATGAACATTGATCCCTGTAGTAGATAATTTAGGTGAGAAAATTGAAACTAGTAATTCAGTTTAGGGTAAATGATATAGGCATTTGAAAGTAAAATGGTTACACTTGAACTTTATCATTAATTATATTAGTGGATTAAATATACAATTTCTGTTACCAATGAAAAAAATAAAACTTAATTTATAAATAATAGAAACATATATGTAGTCAAATGATACCTAGAAATTGCATCCCAAAATATAAGATAATCTTATCAGTATATTGGTTAATGGTATCCTTTATACATGGATGTAGTTCATTGGTGGTGCTTATTGTTTCTGTAGAGTCTCGAGACCTTGTAACATATTGTTGCACCACATCATTGGCAACAAAATCAATCATCAAATTTTTCAACATGAAAAAATGAATTAAATGGATAAGTAGCACTATATTCTGACAACTGTAATCATTGATCAAAAAGAAGATGTTGAACTATTGGCATCATAAAAGAATTAATGTAGTTTATTATGTTTAGGAAAAATATTAAAATAGATCAAAGAAAATTAGTATTATCTAGTTAAATTGTGTAATTGTGAAAACAAACAATGAAGAATTGTATATTTATTAGAATAAGTAAAACATAAAAACTATGCAGTTGACTGTGATGTGTTGAGGAAATTAATACAAACCCTGGTAAGAATGATTGTCTTAGTTAATCATGTTCAACTCAAATACTAATCATGATGGCCAGTAGCATGAAATTTTATAGGAAAATAGTAGAACGTACCTAGATCAAAGATGTGGATCTGTAGGAGAAAATCCTTGCTGTAGTAGACACCTTGTCCTGGATTTTGGTTTCACAATGAATCCAATACTTACTGCAGATAATATTATTGAAAAAATAAATAATATGGGTTGAAAAAAAATATGGGTTGAAAAAATAAAAAGTCTGAGTATTCTGGATTGTGTTGAGGGGATATTCGATCCATATGGGAAACTAAAATTCTCTTGAAAAAATGTTCATACTTCTATGTAATCTGGAATATCCAATATAGTTGATTCTGTAACTTATAATGAAAATAATTAATCTAAAAATAAAAGCAATAATTTTTCACTATTACCTTACTACTCCATACATGTAATAAAAAATGGAAAAAAAAAATTTCATAAATGAAAGTGGAAAATTTTAATGTTGAATGGAATCGGTTACACATATCAACAATGCCGCACAATTTGATGCGTTGAGGAAACCAACACCAACCCAGCTGAGAATGATTATCTTAGTAAATCGTAACTACAAATATATAATGACGTAAAGAAGGGTTAAAACATCATTGAATCTGGGAACACATACCTGTTGTAGATATTTGGATGTGTAGGATCTCTAAATTGGTAGTACACTCCTCCACGAGCCTAATTTTTTTTTGAAATTCAATTAAAACCTTGTTGAGCACAAAATAATCATTATGAATAGGATAGTGATCATTCATAAAGCCTAGTTCACAGTGCACATACCATCATTGTTTTAATAGAGAACATTGTGTTGGAAAAACTATGGCTAGTTAGAAGGGGTTAGCTTTGTGATGGTGCGGCTGATGAAGAGGATGAAATCCTTGGTGCTGGATCTCTAAAAGTAGAAGAAATGGTTCGTATCCAGTGCTAATAATAGGATGATCGGGTCTGATCCCCTACCTGTACAACATTTCAATACTAGCATCACAATAAAAATGTGCATGGAATTCCTAAAAAGTAAATTGTGATATAAATAATGTTATAAAGAATCTTAGATACATAAACATATTCTTTTAATGATTTATCAACAAACACTCTGATTTCATTGTGCTATGAGTCAACACTATGTAGCATGGATGATGGAAAAGGAGATTGTAAAATTATAAAATAAACAGATTAAGAGTGAATCTAAAAAGATAAATGAAACATTATAAGGGGAAGGGGGATGTGTTCCCGATATATCATAATATATTTAAGACATTTTAGTTGATATGAAATTCCCAGACATCCTTGACACATACATATCTGATTGGAAAGAATTCATACAGCCTTTCCGGGGAAATGTAACAGAAGGCTTTATAAAATTACATTGCTAATATTTATTCTTATTGGGACTCCATTTGGAAAGGTGCTGGAAACCATGAAAGGGTACCAATGAAATTGAAGTGACCCAAGAGGTTCATGAGGTCTATGTCGACCCATTTTCGTGAAATGAAGAGAAAAATCAATGTTTAGTCGATGGATTTTCATTGAGTTGAGGCAACGTCTTTCTCATATCAGAAAAATCAGGGGTTAAATTAGGTAAATGATGATGATGTGAAAGGTAAAACATGAATATAGGAAGCAAATGAAAAGTTAATATAGAAATTACTTTCCTCGAACCAATAAAATAAGTGAATGATTCATAATTTTTTTTTCGTGACTTCAATGATTTCAACTTCAAAAGAAGTAAAAAGCATAGGTCATCACTAAAAATTAAGTTCAAAATGATAAAACCAACAGACGATAGGAAGGAATACAAAAACCTGCAAATCCTCCATCACAGTTGGGTATGCATCCTTAAGATCAATGACAACAATTCCTTCTTGAAATTTCCGAATTAAACAAATTAATTATTGTTTATCCTTCAAATTGTTCTTGGACTATAATAAATCAAAAATAATTGTTTAGACATTTTTGGTATTACCCTTCCTAGTAGCGTGGATATATCAAGTACCTTGTAGGCGAAGCACTTCCCATCATACTTGAATTTAAGATTATTTCTGAAAATATCAAAGACATATTTGTTGTTATTAACATTAACGTAACTCAATTCATTGATTTTCTCTGGTGTAAAGGCTTGACTAGTCTTCAAATATGTAAAAAAAGATAATAATAAACCATGGAATGGAAAATATATTTTAATTATGATGTATAGTGCAAATACATCGATTTGAAACTGTAATTTTTTTCCATTTTGGTACTTGGAAGTAATGAAATTCAATAAAAAATGAATACATACATTTATCCTTATTTATACAGAGTAGGATATAACTCAATCAATTTGAAATCACCACTAACGATTCAAGGATATCACTGAAGGGCCATCTTCTTGTCTTGTTTCCTTTTTGAACCTTTAATGAAGTAAAAAAATTCATAGTAGGAGCCTCCTATCACTTTGTTTTGTTTTATGTATAGATTATCATGTATCAAAAGAGAAATTTGATAAGATGGGGAATTGAGATAAAAGGTTATGATTAGGGGATTAAACCATTTAATGTATGACTCTAAATGACTCATAAAATTAAAAAATTAAAAAACATTTGAAGACATAAAATTTATACAAAATATGGAAAACATAATTAGACTCTCTACCCTTATTCATTAGTAGGTTGAACATATTCCATTTTAATCAAAAAAAATACAACATAACATATGTGACAGTCCATCAATGGTGTAAAGATTATTCAATATTATTACCATGGGAGATTTAAAAAGGATCAAACTGTTTATGTTATATGGTCAAAAGAAAGTACCATGCCCCAGACACTCCTATTAATATCTCACTATTATAGTATTACCTTCTAAATCCTGCACAAGAATGCTAATTATAAAAATATCACACCAAACAGAGCCTTGAAAAGTGTTCTCAATGCAACCAGAAATTAAAAAAAGGACAATCATATAACCTGGTTATCAAGAGAAGAAAAATCATTATTTATTTCTTCCATGATCATCATTGTTACGAAGCCAGCCCCTCTTGAGTGGCTCATTTCTAACTCATAAATGAACCTTTCATTAACAACCAACCCATATTTACTGAATACATATCCAAGACAATAATCATTGACTTCCCATGGCATATATATTTTGTGAGAAAAATAAAATACATAAGGGGAGTGTTCTTGTAATTGGGTGACTATTGGAAGAGAGTAGGTAAAACAATAGGGTTTCAAAAAATCATCTATACAAGTATACTGAAAATATGTAGATATGCTAATAAAAATAAAGAAAAGTTTGTTAAATGAGCAATACATAATCAAAAGTGATGCATTTTTTTGTAGTGATCTTCCATGTAAAATATTAACTTTCATAATCTAAAGGGACACTAAATGGTGAATTAAATATAATCAATCACAAAATAATAAACTTCACCTCTCCTATGAATGGTAACTTCATTAATCGACCATGTTAGTAGTTTTGTTACAACGTCAAAATTTTCTGCCGCAACATAATCCATTTCTCCATAGCATCAACTTAGATTTTTATATTTCCTTTTATGAAACTAGAAGTATAGTTGTTACGTAAAATCTTGAAGTGGCAACTCATCCATGATATCAAGGAGTCTAAATTAACAAAAATGTGAAAACTTACCCCAATAGATCCCATTAAAACGATGAAAAACTATTGCAGTAGAATGGAAATAAACTTGTTTGAGATGATAAGAATATTTTTACAGAACCTAATTAAATTAATTGGTTTTGTTTTGTTTTACATTGAAATATAACAATACTCACACAACATAGTCAAACTACACACCTTTTATACAATTCTCCTCGTCCTACCCCCTTGTAAGGCACGTTGCAAAACCGTTGTCAATATTATTTACAGTGATGCTTGACCTAAAAGTATAAATCAAATTAATTAAATAATAATAATACCATGTGGTTCATTAATGACAAGAGTAGACATAATAATTTTATCCAGAAAATAAGATGATATCACAATTTCACACTTTTTAATGTCATTAATGTTGGAAGATGAAGAAGTATCACATAAACTGGAGATTTCACCCCTACATTGAAAATAGTAAACAACCAAACATGAAACTGTATCATATTATGAAAATGTGAGAATGGGGAATGAGTAGATAATTCTAAAAAATAAACGTACCAAGAATGAAATGAAAAATGCATCACCTATCGCTGAATAAGTGGGTTCAATAATTTATTAACCTCTATGAGAGATAATGGTCCCTGAGAAATTTAACAATTTTAATTATTGCAATGGGTAAAAGATACTATAAATATAAAATTAAAATTAAAAAATGTTCTAATTACACACCTTGTATAAAATTTTGTCCACCCATCCCTTCTCTAAGGAACATTGTAAAATTGTTTTTAGTATTATTTCTAATGATGCTTAACCTGAAATCATAAATCATATTAATAAAATGATAACAATACCATGTGGTTTATTGATGGAATAATTAAACAAATTAATTTTATTCTTTAAAATAAAATGATATCACAATGCCAGTGATGTTGGAAGATGAAGCTCCATCAGCTAAACCAAAGATTCTACCACTATAGAGAAAACATTAAACAACCAAATGTGAAACCACATCATATTATAGAACTGTGAGCAAGGGGTATAAGTAGCTAATTGTAAATGAAGAAAAATCCATGATTTAAATGAAAAATGCATTACTTGTCACTCTGAATGTGCGTTATATAATTTTTTAACCTCCATCACAAAAAATTAATTTCCTTAAAAAATTTGACAATCAAATCAAGGATCTACAACTCATGTAAAAATTACATGATCCTAGGAAAAGGAAAAAAATCAAAAAAAAATTCCAAAAAAGTGAAATTATAGAAGCAATGAGATAAAGAACATGGAAAAACATGCCCAAGATGATTGAAATGGGAGGTGGAGATTAAAATTATGAACTTAAGAAATCCTATTACTTGCTGAGATTTGAGAGCATTCAAGGTAAAGAAAAAAGAGGCGGAGCAAGCATATGCAGAGCAAGAGGAGATGGAAGAAAAATAAACTACAAAATATGATCAAACATAGTAATGAAAAAAAAAATTATTGGTCTATACATTTTAATAACAAACCAAAAACCTCTGAATTAAAAAAAACTGATATAACAACTCAAATGTTCAATCACTTGAATAATATGGCAATGTGTTTTTTATAACACATTAAATTTAATATTAAATTCTTTCTGGTTGAATATTAATACAATTTCATATTTGATTTTTAAAAAAATCAGCTTCATAATGGAGTAATCATGTAAAAGATAAGGCATGGAAAATAATTAATCATTTTGAATTTAAAAAATAATCACATGATACCCCTACTGAAATCCATGAAATATAAAAATGAAATAAGTGTAAATCACTGAGGGAAGAATACAATATTATGAAAACAATATCTCTCTGCTGAATTCCATTGGTTGAATCCCTCATTATTGTGTTGTGAATTGATGTTTCAACACTGGTAAGTGAAGCCTCTAGATCTATATCCACCAGAACATATATCAGAATGTCCATAGAACCGAGTAGGAAGATAAATTACACAGTTTTAAATTAAATATTTAACACATATCAGAAGATTGATCATTCCGAATAAGAGATGTATACTATAAATGTATTAGTAAACCATGTCGTACTTCAAAAAAATCATGATGGATAGATGGATCAAAATTCCTACAGAATTAGGAGAACGTACTAGTTTTATAGATGTGGAGTCGTCAGCTTTCGATCTAGAAAGGGCCACAATGGATCGATGAAAAGTGTGACGCTTAAGGAGAGGGGGTCAAGGAAGAGGACGGGGAGTGAAGGGGTGTAGATAGGGGTCGAAGAGGGATTCGGGAAGGGAAGCGGTGACGAGAGGGGGGTTCGAAGAATGATAGAGTCAGGGATGTGGGAAATGGAGGCAGAGAAAGAGCGAAGGCGGAGGTGGAGGTAGAGGTGTGGTTGGAGAGGCAAGTTGGTTAGGAAGACTTGGATATTCGTTAACCCTAATAGGAACAGAGGAGAAATAGTATAGGGGGGAGAACCACGAATCTCACTACAGGAACCCTAAACTGGAGGGAGGTAGAAGAACGGGGTTGTAGATGAAACTGTGGAATGAATAGGCATAGA
This sequence comes from Viscum album, assembly GCA_963277665.1. Taxonomy (NCBI): domain Eukaryota; kingdom Viridiplantae; phylum Streptophyta; class Magnoliopsida; order Santalales; family Viscaceae; genus Viscum; species Viscum album. The sequence continues at coordinate 663,819,596 of OY728150.1, forward strand.
CAGAGCTAGAGTGATCAGTAGAGGCCATAGGCGGTCGAGGATGAACTGGCGGAGGTGGAGCAGAAATGAATTGCAACCCAATCGCAGCGGATGAAAATCTAGAGTGAAGAAAAGCAGGGAAAATGGGTATGCGAATGATGGAAGCATGATATTAGAGGTAGGATTGTAGGTTTTTTTCACGTGGATGGATGCTATGGTGACCTATTAGCAGGATGGAGTCTAATTTTAGTATAGATAATAGATATGCTCCAATACCTTATGGCCTTAATAACATTGTAATCAAGTCCAACATTTAAATTTTATCATCAGTTAACCTTAGTATTCATTTTTAATGATTTGATAACAATATCAAAATTATGAATATCATTAGTGATCATCTAAGACTATATACTATTATTTCATCATTTTTTAATTTAGATAATTGATGTTAATATTTATATGAATTTCATGTTAAGTTCAGTGGTTATGGAATGTCTCTAACTCTAATACCCCTATTTCAGTTTTCATGCATCCCCATTTCATTGAGCACTATATATTTAAAATATATGAAACTCTCCCCAATTCTATTAATAATAGTTCTAGACCCTTTATTATTTTTGGTTTTCCTCACCATTGTCCTAATGTAGTTTGCCTTGTCTTTTTTAAATTTTTATACCCTTTAACATAAATGTTGTTTTTTGGTAAGTGTTTTTTTCCATTAAAAATAAATATCCCTACTATTCTATCCTGAAATTCATTAAACTATCAATGGAAAGACAAAAATCACTTTTCAAGTTGAAAATAAATGATGGGAAGCCCTAGAAAAAGTAAATTCTCCACTCTCTAGTCCATTCCCTTTTATTTAATTTTCAAAACATCATGTATTTAAAAGAATAAGAGTTGTAAATATTTTTATGTTGAGAATACAAAATTTTTACCTTATAAAAATTTGTTTTTTCTCTATTAATTAATTCCATCTCTAAAAAAGAAAACTATTTTATTACACTACTACAAAACATACCTTTAACAGTGTTGGTATTTATCAGTTCGATAACAAAATGATGATAAATTGCATATTTATCAGTGCTAGATAAAGCACTAATAAAATTAACCTTTTATCATTGTGTCATTTTTATCACTGATAAAGGAAACCTTTATCTGTGCTTTATTTTTTGCGCTGATAAAGGTTATCCTTTATCAGCACATTAATTTTTGCACTGATATACAGTATCCTTTATCAACGTATTAATTTTAGCACTGATAAAGGGTATCCTTTATCAGTCATTTATTTTTAGTGCTGATTAATATTTATATAAATAAATTGAAATAATTAACTAAATTAAAATGAAAAATGTTTTAATTTAAAAAATATTACAAATTTTATTATTTAAATAATTATTGATAAAAAATGAATAGATTGATAATACATTATTAATTATTAAACATTTAATCACTTAGATAATTATGATAATTAATGTTATTAAATTGTATATATTAAATATATATACAAATATTAATGTATATAAATATGATTTATATGTTAAAAATATTTATGTGCTTTATATTAAATAGTTATATATTTATGGAATAATGATTTATAATTAAAAATTAATATGAATTCAAAATAATGACTATAAATTCATATTACTTTACATATAATTGAATGTTGTTTGATTTTTAAAATTAACATAGATCAAATGTCTGTTATATCGATTTTACATTAATGTAATTAATTCATTTTTATATACAATTCACAGACACCAAACTTATCCATTTTTTCAATATTTTTTAAGTGTAATTATTCTTAATTTATTCAATTTCACTCAATTTTAATATAGATGCATGCACTTGAGAGGATATATTCATTAATAATGTTAAAAATATATATGTAAACAATATTTACAAATAAATATATTTATAAATGTACATTTATAATATTTATACAATTATATATTTAAAATTCTAAATAAATAAATATTTTTTTAAAATAATTTATATAATTATAAATATATATATTTTTTAAAATAATTGTTATATTTATAATAAAATTCATTAAATAATGAATATATGTACTATATTTTTTATGTATATATATTAAATATATATATGTATAATTGAATAGATATAATTAAATAAATACATATGATGATATAAATATTATTTTTTAAAATTATTTATATAATTATAAATAAATAATTATAAAATTATAATAAATATATTTTAAAAAAATATTTACTATATTTATATTTATATTTATATTTATATTTATATTTATATTTATATTTATATTTATATTTATATTAATATTTATATTTATTAAGTACATATAAATATTTACAATTTTTTGTTTATAATTATAATTATAAATCTTTTATCAGCGCTTAAGTAATAAGCACTGATAAAATCATCTTTATCAGTGCTTTATTCACACTCATAAAGATGAGTATTTATCAGTGCTAACTAACGCATTGATAAAATTAACATTTATCACCACTAAAGTTCTAGTGCTGAAAAAAATTGATTTTATCAGTGCGTTTTTAGCGCTGATAAATACATACATTTATCAGTGCTAAGAAATCACAAATAAAGAGTCATTTTATCAGTGCTTAAGTAATAATTGTGGAGAAAAGGGATACATATCAGTGATTATTTATAAGAGTTGATAAAAGTGTCTCAACTTATTTTAAAAACCCTAACCATTTGTGAACTCGTTAAGGTATTATGAGATTTCAATAAAATCCACCCACAGTCGGTTTTCCTCCTTAGTGAATCGAAGCTCGAATCAAACCACTCAACTGTTGTCGGAGATCCAGTTGCACGAACATCTCATCTGACATCCAGTTTTCTATTGTAATTGCGATGCGGATGGAGTTTCATATCACTTTCCAACAATTTCTCCACCATAGGTAGGTGCTTCTATTCCCTAACAATTTTAGATAATTTTATTTTCTGGCTTGGTTAATAATTTACTGCTTAATAGTTTATTTTGGTGGTGTGAACATGTTTTGGAAATTATTTGACATGAATTTGTCTTGAAAATAAATTTTCTAATAGAAATTGTTGTGTTTCTATATAGTCTTTGTTGTGAAAAATTAGTGGAATATTTCACCTAATTATTTGAGTAATACAAAATTGGTTTCTATGGGTTCTTAAGGTGCGTGTGTATTGAAAATGTTTTCTGATGCAAAAATAATCATTTTGGGCATGATACCCTAATTTTTTACTTTTGAGTATGATTTTTGAAGTGTTTAAATAATGAATAATTTTTTATAGAAATGAAATTTGGGATGTGGAAATGAATTATTAAATGGTGTTAGTGATGAAAAATATTTTTTCGAAGGGTTTCACGTGTTTTTTGTTGGGTTTGGGTTTTTCAATCAAAAATGGATTTTTTTTGTGTCTTTGTTTTAGTGTAGTGTTGGGTGGAAGGGTTTTATGGGTTGTTTGAAAGGTGAAAATCATGTTTTAAATGGATCATAAATGTTTATCAGTTTGGATGTAAGTTCTTAAAGTAAATTGACATACTTTTTCATGTTGAACATGTTGCACCTTTTTTAATGTGAATTATATATTGTTTTAAAGGATGGAAGACATGTTTTGAAAATAATTTTGGGTTGTGTACAAATTTTTTAAAAAAGAGGCTTTCTATATAATTGGTTGAAATTTTTTGTAAAGTTTGGTTTTGTTAATTGTAAGTGTTCTATAAATTATTTAATAGATTTATTAAATTATATAAGTTTTGAAAATTATCTTCATTGTGGTTATGTGGTGAGTTTTATTTTAAAAGTAAAATTTTCATGTGAAAAGGAGTTTGTTTTTTTTGTAAATCCTTGTGGTTCCTCCAAGGGTTATTTTAGAAATCATTTTAAATGAATTATTAAAAAACATAATAGGTGCGAGACATGTTTGTGAAATAATATGGTGTGTGTATGTTTTCAAATGGGGTTTGGGTGTGCAAGTAGTGGAACACTATGTTTACATTTTTCACATGACTTCTATGTGTAAATTTGGGATGTTAGTGAAATGTCAATGTGAATCTTGATTGAGCACAAATAAAAGTGAATCATCAGTTACTCGGTAACTAGATTCTGTTTTGTTTGGAAATCTTGGTGTTCATTCAGTAAAATCATTGTCCATATAATTAATTTATTGTTACATATTTTTGTTTATTTCATTTACTTTGATTATTACTGACATAAAAAATGTTTTCTTATACAGGTGGATTATTTTGTTCTAGTTGGGGTACTTTTCCAACATTCATGCTTCTTCTCCCTTAAAGTCTTTTAACCCGTGTAGTACTGCATTTATAACTTTCTTTCAAGTTACCTCCACTTCCATTAAAAGAAGAAAAATGATGCTACCTTTACTCAATCCCAGAGTTAATCTTGATGTTTTCACAGTAAAATAATTATTTGTTGAATTAATGCATTGTTTCATATTTATTCTTAATTCATTTCTTTTTAGTATTACTCACATAATAATTTTTTTCTTATACAGGTGGATTCTTTTGTTCAATTTTGAGGTGCTTTGTCTAACATCCATGCTTCTTCTCCCTTAAAATATTTTCACCCATGCATTGGTACATTTATTATTTTCTTTTATGTTTCTTCCCTTGCCTTTGCAATAATAACAGTAAATCTTGTTGTTTACACTGTAAAATCAATGTCTATATAATTAATGTATTATTAAATATTTATGATTAATTTATTTCTTTTTATTATTACTCATAGAATAATTATTTTAATATATATTGGATTATTTTGTTTGAGTTGGGGTGCTATATACAACCCTCATGCTTTTTATCCCTTAAAACCTTTTCACCCCTATAGTGGTACATTTATCATTTTATTTCACGTTACCTCCACTTTAATTGCAGGAAGAGCAATGATGTTGTCTCTACTCAATCATAGAGGTAATCTTGATGTTTGGACAGTAAAATTATTGTCTATATAATTAATTTTTTTATATATATGTTTAATTTATTTCTTCTTAGTATTACTGACATTATAATTTTGATCTTATATAGGTGGATTCATTTGTTCAAGTTGATGTGGTTTGTTTGTAGGTGCTCATGCATTGTTGGCAGTTTGACAAATAAAGTCAATGGAAATCATGGTAACAATGATATTTAGTGTTGTTTTTGAATGTATGTAATAATTTTTAGTTATGTAATTGTATAAATAAATGTTTTAAATGTCTGTAATATTGTTTTTTATCTAATATTTGTTTTGTAAATTTAATTCCATTTAAATTCTATATTGGGACCTATTTTTGTTGATATATCTAGTGTATTTCTGGTGATTCTGGTGATGCGGTATGCTGTAAAAAAACACTATAGTTGTGTTTCAGTGTTCTGTTATAGAATATTATATTAAGGACTTTTATCAATGATTTTTAAAGTACCGATAAAGAACATCTTTATCATATATTTTAAAGGTGCTGATAAAAAACACATTTATCAGCACTTCTAAAATTAGTGATAAAGGTCTTCTTTATAAGTGATTCTAAAATTGGTGATAAAGGTCTACTTTATTAGCACTGATAATGGATTCTTTTAGTAGAGCTTTAAGAATCATTTATAAATTTCCCCTTAATTAGTTATTTTTCAATGCTGATAAAATTCCTGGGATTTTAACGTCGCTCACATTGTCAGATATTTTCTACCACTAATAAATGCCATTTCTATCGCTGATAAAGGCCTATTTTGTAGTAGTGATATAAATAAAAAATCTATAAATTATTTTGGGGCCCACCACCTAGACATAGAAACTATAATGCAATTATCACTAGATTTATAGATTTGGGAAACAATTAGAGAAACTTCTTATTCCTTACCCATATTGGTTCAAATAATTTGTGCCAAATGCATGAACATGTAATTTAATGGTTTATAAAACCTCTAGAGAATTAAAAATTCCATTAAAATCCCCCTTCATGTTTTCAATTATACTTATTTCTTCACTTTCATATGTAATTATGATCTATCCCTAGCTTATGATAAAATTTGATACATTTCATATTATGCCCTCCAATATCAATCTATGATCATCTATTAATAAGGAAATAAAAATTTACAATCTTTTCTCCAATAATTTCAGCATTGATAATTATGGATGTATTAATACCCTAGTTATCCTAGATAGGTATATCTATCTTATAGTATAAAACTTAATAATGATTGATTGATTCATAATTTCACTATTTGAATGATGTGTTTTGTGATTATGATTTACCAATTCCAACTCCAATAAATATATAGGTGGATTTGATTATTATGGTCACTCCATATGATTTTCATGGTTTAAAAAAATTATATTGAAAGAATAACCAATTTTAAGAAATTATAAATATTTGTGAGAAAATAAATTCCAGTACTCATTAGGAAAAAAGGTGGAAATATATAACTAACAATTTATCCCAAACTATATATGAATGAAAAAATTATAAAATATCTCATGGTAAATGATATAATTTTCTAGTGCTCAAAACTGATCATTGGATCACCTGAATTCATCAATATTGAAATGATTTTATGTCATGTAGATTTAGTATTATCAGAAGAAAGTTCCTTCTTCACTTTAGTAATAGCATTTTCATCTCACATTTTATCTTCTTCATGAATCTATTATTACTCCTCTATTATCACCTGAATTCATCAATATTGCAATGATTTTATGTCATGGATAATGCACTGGGGAACCAAACATGATGCCAGGTCCTTCTTGGTAGATGTCATTGTGTCTTCATTTTGAGTTTTTATTATAAACTTAACACATTTATGGGATTAAATATTTAATTCTTTAGATTATGGTCAATTTCCCTATTTTGTATTCATCATGATATATCGATTATTATTTATTGATCATTATTTATTTTTTATTATCCATTGGTTATTATTTATTTATTTATCTTTTCACGCTTATTTGATAGAGAGGGTATATTCCCCCCATGAAATATATATTATAACCCTGTTTCTAATTGGAAACCTTTAGCATACATAGTGGAATTCTTGAGGTCACATAGAGGACCAACTCGAGGCATTGGTATGTGGCACTCAGGTTTGGACATTATATTATGTGAGAAATTAATTTTTATTAAATTTTGGTGTATTTACACTTGTTTTATGTTTATTTAATGTTGATACATATAATATATTCAATGATTAATCCTCACTTCAATGATATGATCATTATGATGGTTAATTTAACAATATCATTCAAATAAATATTGTTTATTCTTGAATTTTGTTGAAGTAAACTATTTGAAAATTTCCTAATATAATCATTTCATTTTATTCTCTTCTATTTATAAATTATATTTTTATGTAATGGTACTATTTTTACTCTCTTTTTTACTTAAAATAATTGGTGGTGTTTTTTTATAAAATCTGACCTCATTTTCTCCTTAATCAAAAATGAGTTTCCTACCAAAACCGTGTTTCCAAATAATGATTTCAAAAATATTTTTTAACCTTTTTTGAATGACTCAATAAATCAATTTTTAACAATTTTTTTCTTTTTACAAAATTATTTTAAAGGAATATTAATGTCATTTCCAAAACAATGCTGTAACTCCCCGACCCCAGCTACCCAGAGTCGGTGCATTAATGCGTAACATCGGCATGATTACAAAAGATCAAGTCTCGAAAGACAGATTAGTTCAGTAGCCTTGGAAACACTATATACATTCATAAATGTTACATTACATCATAAAGTGAAAAAATACAATAACAAAGTCTCCATAGTCCACACTCATATCCTCTTCTGACTATCCCTGCAGGTCATTGATAAAATACTTCTTCACATCCGGGAAAATATTAAAACATTGAAAGGGGTGAGCTCAGATGCCCAGTAAGGATAACAATATTGTGGAAGCTTTCATAAATAAACATTAACATTTAAGGCAATGTATAACTAAACAAAAGCCTTTTAAACATGAACTTCAATATAATATGGAAAAATTAAAATGAAATAATGCCATTTACTTATTCACATGGATATTCTACTGGTCAAATAATCACATGCAATATCAATAACCACTTTCAAAATGATGGAATTCATAATGCTAGACTATCATAACCACGTAGACAAGGCCTCGTGCCAAGACTACAAATAATATTTTGTCAATTCCATGTGCCAAGACAATAGTTTGTCTTATGAGACCTGCCAATGCATCAAGAAGCTATAGCGGGCTCCACCCGTCCCTTATTAAGTCCAATGCATTCCTCATATGAACAGGTTTAAAAATATCATAAACCATAACATAATCATATCACATAAAAAATGCATAAAGGAAACATAACATTTCCACATTTCAATTAAAAGTTATCAATACAACACATTGATATAATAAAAACATTATCAAAACCATTTTCAATACCAAAATAAAAGAAAATTAAAACTTGGTATTTATTTTTCATTTAAAAAAAGTTATGGCTTGTAGGGGAAGCCGAAACTCAAATAATGGTCACAGCGGAGGAGAATTCATTATCGCCGCATACGTATGATAAGAAAAACATTCCTTTTTGTTGTTTAGTAAAACGCTTAATATAAAAAGATTCCTTTTGAATAAACGTAAAAGTCAAAGGGTTTTATACACCATATAAAAGAAATTTGTGTATAAAACAAAATATTCCTCAATGAATGGAGATTGAGATGAAGTCCCTTAGAAAGATCATTTTTAAATAAAATATATCTATTATGTGTATTCACTATATGTACACATAAAGAAAGTACAAATACACGATAGGACATAATAATATCATGACATAATTTGAAAGTAGGAGATTAACCCAAAGAATGGAAATTGGGTTAAGAAGTTCCCTTACCTCGTGTTTGACTTGACTCGACCATTCTTTATCCTCCTGAATAATTAACTAGAGTTAATTTATAATTGATTAAGAACTTTTTTAAAGTTAATCATCCCTTTTATATTACTTATTACAATGTTACGAAAATTATGTAGTTATTTAAGTTAATAACTGTTGTTTTGTCGATCTTTCGTAATTGAGTTAACAATAAACTTCTTATAATTACAAGTTGTTTATGTGGTAGAATATACATTATCTACAGATTATATTCACGTGTTAGATATCATATATATCATATATATCCAGTATATACATTCATTTATAATATTAGATAACATTTAGAGGTAGGAAATGAAATGCACCCTTCATGGAGACGGTAAGCCGTACGTACGCATGAACACTAATTTCATTTATATTTCATATTTAATGGAATGAAATTATAATTATATAAAGGTATAATATAATTCCAGTATAATATAATGTATAATACCATTTAATTAATCCTTTATACATCCCACATTTGGCATTAACGATTCAAATCACTTTGAGGGGGCGGTAGTCCGCACTTCCTAAAATGAAAATATCGTGTTTACCCATAATGGAAACCATAAAGGTATGCAATAAATGAACAATACAGAAGCTTATGTAAAACATAAATATATTATATATCATATATAAATATAGTGACATATTAATGGCCACCTTTTAAGGTGTTATATGAGTGTTGAACAATCATCGTTTCGTGAGGCAGAAATTCACCATCCAGAGAAACAATATGTTCTTTAACCATTTGATGTAGGTGTGTGTAAGTGTATCTAGAATACATATTATAAAAAAAATCTTAGTATATTGAGTATACTGGTGTTTTTATTTAAGAAATTAATAAAAAGAGTTTAGGTGGTTGGAGAAGAAAAATAAAACATAAGAACACAAGAGAGAACACTACCTTTAAAACGGGTAACTCTTTTTGATTTGAGCTCAAAGGCTTCCTTGGGAAGACTTCTACCAAAAGTGAGGCTTCTAGGAGTAAGTGAGGGAAGTTGAAAGATTATTTGGGAAGAGGTTGGACGAGCCAAAAGGCTTTGAAGGTGTGAGTAAGGTGGTAGTGGTGGGGGCCTTTTATAAGAGGAGAAAATGGGCACTCTTGGAAAGATTGAAATGTTACTTTATTATGAAATGATTTTTCGGATTCTAAAGGTCCCAAACACATATATTTCGAGGGTAAGGTGATAAGGGTTCTAAATATACTTATACAATAGGTTTTTGAAAAGTTTAAGTCTTGTATTTTACATTATCTTTTCATTTTATTTAAATCGTGAATTAATGAGTTAATCACTGCATCATCATGGTGTCATAAATAATTTAATTTATTTAACGTTTAAAAATTATAAAAAAAATATCATGATGTAGGAAATCGTTTTATATTTCTAATGAATATTTATAGTCAATAATATGACTTGTAAAACCCCATTTAAAAATTTTTTTAGTAAAACAACTCATGTTTGTGACATATTTATTTTAACATTAAATAAACACATTTTAATGTCATTTTCCTACCAAAGTGGCTCCATGGGGTCCCCAAGTTGACCCATGGATTTTATTTGTCGGCCATGACTCATCCAATAGGCGTAGGACAAGTGTAAAGGTATTTTCATATTTTTATAATATCATTTTTACCTTAAATTTCACTAATTACCTTTAATCGCGATTAATTAAACATAAAAGTTACTATTCACCAAAAAAATTATTTTAATCCCATTGAACCACATTTTACTTTCTAATGAAAACCATGTATGTCGGATTTTTTAAATTCAAATCATAGAAGTGGTAATGTTTCATTTAAACGAAAAATCAGTTTTTTAACTACCACTTAGTGGTTTCACTATTCATCAAAAATTGATGTTTTTCAGAACAATGCCAAAATTTCACCCTAAGCTATAATTTATATTCCGAATTAAAAAATAATGTCTATTTTAAAAAATTCCAAACATATAAGTTTCATTAATTAATTTTATAATTAATTCCCGCTGGCACAACAAATAGCGTGTTTTTAAGAAACAATATATATCAAAAGATTGATAATTCTTTATGTCCAATTTCAAAGTGAAATTAATTTTAATGACCACCATTGGATAAAATGGTAAAAATATATTGTAATTATACTTTAGAACAAATCAATAGTATAATTTATCACTATAAATTATTTTTATTAAAAAGTTGTTTTTAAGTATTTTTCACTATTCATAAAAAATTGGAAGTTCTCAGAAAATTACAAAAAATTCAACTTAGGATAATTTCGATAATCCGAATACAAAAATGAAGTCCATTTTGAAATATAAAATTTATATAATTTCAAGAATAGGGTATTACTATTCATAATGACTACTTTTATTGGATGCGGTGTGTTAGAACTCGAGGTTGCGTACAACAAACGCCGCTTTATTATTCAAAGAGAAGCGTACCATAGAAGCTTGGGGTGTTACATTCTCCCCTCCTTCAATAAATTTCTTCCTCGCAATTTGAAATTTTTCTTTGAAAATAAAAGGTTGAAAATATAAATTACCTTTGTGGAAAACCCACATCAGAAATAAGGTTAATAAAAATATAACATTAAAAGAAAGAAAGAGAGGTACAAAGGTCACCCGAGATAACCCATACTAGGATTATATGAAAATATGGATATAGAGGAAAAACAAACCATCAAGGTCTGATGGAGAGTTGTAGAAAACAGGATTAGGAGAAAGTTAACCATAAGAAAATCACAAACTTGTGATTGGTTAAACAGTCATTAAATCCCCAGTTGGAAAATTTAACCGGCAACGTTATTGTTTTAAGTTACCTTTTATAAATTTGAGGAATTTATTTAAGAGATTTAATAAGAATTTAAGTACATATAGTTACTTATCGTGTAGACTTTCATTCTTTAATACATTTTTACCACAAACCCATCTTTCACTCCAAATGGTAACAGAACTCAAAAATATTCTATTTATCCTAATTGTATAAGGTTCTAAATATTACCACCTACCATTTAGATTAGGAAAACTATTTTGTAATAACCAGGGACTTCCTGTAGGCTAGTGGTAGGTAATAAAGGCCTGTCGCACTGTGGTTGTGGGTTTGATTCCTGCAGCTTTGTCCGACATGACGGGTTATGCCCCACCCTACAGGTTTTCCTTTTCCTAAAACTATAGTATTATAATATTCCAAAAATAATCTTCAGAAATGTTTTAACAATACTATCCAAAGATCAACTTAATCCATTCCAACCTTTATAGTTATCCAAAATACCTCTGTCCATACTTTCTCTAAAATATCCTTAAATTCATAATCAATTGCAACATTAGATTCCCCAAACAAAGTAAGGTTTCCCTTATTGTCACATACTGAAAATATGATTACTTTCATCATATTAAAACATTAATGAAAACAACAAGTACTGTAGTAAAATCCTTATATATATCACATTATTCTTATAACCATAATCTAGTTCTTCAGTCAAAAAACACAAATACAATAATTATTCAACTTCATCTGTAGTAACAACATAAGCTTGGACTTGATCCCTTGGCCTTTTCTGAGGTAAGTTTCCCTGACGCTTAGGACATTTATTTGCATAATTCCCCATTTCTCTACAATTGTAGCATTAAACACTGATAGCCTCATTCTTTCCCTTGCAATCACAAGCCTGGTGACCTTTTTCTCCACATTTATAACAAACTCCCATTCCTTTTAGGCAAGTACTGGGGTGATTATTCCCACAATTATCACATAATAGAAAATCCTTCTTTCCTTTTTTCCCTTTATCTGTCTCTTGTTCCACCGTTCTCTTCTTCTCTTGCATTACTTTATTATCATAAGATTTAGAGAATTCCTTTTCTGTCTTGATAGCACCTGAGACAATATCTTCGTACGAGGAGAAGGATTGTGGTACTAAAGCTCTACGGAGAAATGGTTTTAACCCATCAAAGAAACGATCAATATTACTTCTTGGGTTACGTATATAATCTACATCATACCTCGCTAACCTTGTAAAGTTGGACTCATACTTTGCGACATTCTCATCCTCCTTTTGTCTCAGACTCAGAAATTGCCTTTCCATATCTGCTCGATGGTCACGAGGAAAGTATTTTTCTAAGAAAAGATCTTTTAACTCTCTCCATTCAATACATGATACTTCTTCATCTTCCTTTGTATTTTAAATCAATGACCACCATTGATCAGCATCTCCAGTGAGGCGGTAAACTTACATGATAACATTTTCCCTCTCACTACTCCCCATGGCAGGGAATATTTTCTCTAAGGAATTTATCCATTGCTCAGCTACTAAGGGATTTGTAATTCCATTGAATGTTGGCGGTTGTTGCCTCATGAAGCGGTCTAACATTGATCCTCCACATTGCAGATCAGGGTGCTCCATATGAGTAAGGTTATTATTCATAACCTGAGTGAGTGGTCCCAGTATGGTGATAAGTTGATCAGCACCAGTTGTATCTCCAACTCCATTATAATTATCTTGAGTAGGAGGGAAATCCCTACATGGAGTGCGTGCATTGATACTGTTTCCATTCCTCCCACTAGGCACCATTTCTAAATAATGGCATAAACTAGATTAGTTTATGAATTAAAATACATAATTCCATACTGGTAAAACACTGAACATAAATTGAACTATTTATGGATATAATCCACAATCATAAAAAAGAAATTTTTTCTTTGAGGAAGTATATACTCATAACCCTTTATAGTGGTTTTTAAAGAAAACGATAATTATCCTAAGCATATCCCCCAGGAGTGTCGTAACCAAGAGTGCAGCAAGGCTCGTTGTAGTGCACCAGTTCTCGTTCGAGTCTTGCTCAAAGTGGTGTTTTCGGGTTTTATGCCTAGGTACATTTGTGCCAGAGCCGCCTCTACCTGCTCATATCCAGACAAGGATGTATTGCTCAGAAAACTCAAAAAATCTCTATAATACCAAAATTCTAGGAAGTTCGTCTATACTAATCCTCAAAGTCAATCTTAGGGCTATGTTCTCTAATCAGAGTTTATCTAAATCTATCTTCCAAGGATAGTACTAAACTGCCTCTGATATCAACTATAATGCCCTGACCCCAGCTACCCAGAGTCGGTGCATTATTGTGTAACATTGGCATGATCACAAAAGATCAAGCCTCGAAAGAACGATTAGTTTAGTAGCCTTGTAAACACTAGATACATTCATAAATGTTACATAACATCAGAAAGTGAAAAAACTACAACAACAAAGTCTCCATGGTCCACACTCATATACGCTTCTGACTATCCCTGCAGGTCATTCATAAAATACTTATTCACATCCTAGAAAATATTAAAACATTGAAAGGGGTTAGATCAGATGCTCAGTAAGGATAACAATATTGCGGAAGCTTTCATAAATAAACATTAACATTTAAGGCAATGTATAATTAATCAAAAGCCTTTTAAACATGGACTTAAACATAATATGGAAAAAGTAAAATGAAATAATTCCATTTACTTATTCACATGGATATTTTACTGGTCGAATAATCACATGCAATATCAATAACCACATTCATAATGATGGAATGCATAATGCCATACTATCATAACCACGTAGCCAAGGCCTCGTGCCAAGACTACAAATAAGATTTTGTCAAGGCCTCGTGCCAAGACACTAGTTTGTCTCATGAGACCTTCTGATGCATCAAGGAGCTATAGTGGGCTCCACCCGTCACTTATTAAGTCCAATGCATTCCTCATATGAACAAATTTAAACATATCATAAACCATAACATAATCGTATCACATAAAACATGCATAAAGGAAACATAACATTTCCACATTTAAATCAAAAGTTATCAATACAACACATTGATATAATAAAAACATTATAAAAACCATTTTCAATTCCAAAATAAAAGAAAATTAAAACTTGGTATTTAATTTTCATTTAAAAAAAGTTATGGCTTGTAGGGGAAGCCGAAACTCAAATAATGGTCACGGCGGTGGAGAAGTCATTGTCTCCGCATACGTACAACAAGAAAAACATTCTTTTTTTTTGTTTAGTAAAACTCTTCGTATAAAAATATTCCTTTTGAATAAACGTAAAAGTCAAAGGGGTTTATACACCATATAAAAGAAATTTGTGTATAAAACAAAATATTCCTCAATGAATGGAGATTGAGACGAAGTCCCTTAAAAATATAATTTTTAAATAAAATGTATCTATTATGTGTGTTCACTATATTTACACATAACGAAAGTACAAATACAAGATATGACATAATAATATCATGACATAATTTGAAAGTAGGAGATTAACCCAAAGAATTGAAATTGGGTTAAGAAGTTCCCTTACCTCGTGTCTGACTTGACTCGACCGTTCTTTAACCTCCTGAATAATAAACTAGAGTTAATTTATAATTTCTTAAGAACCTTTTTCAAGTTCATTATCACTTTTATATCACTTATTACAATGTTACGAAAATTATGTATTCATTTATGTTAATAACGGTCGTTTTGTCGATCTTTGGTACTTGATTCAACAATAAACTTATTATAATTACAAGTTGTTTATGTGGTAGAATATCCATTATCTCCATAATTATATTCATGATTTAGATATCATATATATCATATATATCCATTATATACATTCATTTATAATATTATATAACATTTAGAGGTAAGAAATGAAATGCACCGTTCATGGAGACGGTATGTCGTACGTACGCATGAACGCTACTTTCATTTATATTTCAAATTTAATGGAATGAAATTATAATTATATAAATGTATACTATAATTACAGTATAATATAATGTATAATACCATTTACTCCATCCTTTATACATCCCACATATGGAATTAAAGATTCAAATCACTTTGAGGGGGCGGTAGTCCGCACTTCCTAAAATGAAAATATCGCGTTTACCCATAATGGAAACCATAAAGGTATGAAATAAATGAAAAATACATAAGCTTTAGTAAAACATAAACATATTATATATCATATATAAATATATTGACATCTTGATGGCCACATTTGAAGGTGTTATATGAGTGTTGAACAATCATCGTTTCGTGAGGCAGAAATTCGCCATCCACAGAAACAGTATGTTCTTTAACCATTAGATGTAGGTGTTTGTAAGTGTATCTCGAATAAATATTATAAAAACATCCTAGTATATTTAGGATACTGTTTTTGTTACAAAAGAAATGAATAAAAAGAGTTTAGGGGGTTGGAGAAGAAAAATAAAACATAAGAACACAAGAGAGAACACTACCTTTAAAACGGGTAACTCTTTTTGATATGAGCTCAAAGGCTTTGTTGGGAAGACTTCTGCCAAAAGTGAGGCTTCTAGTAGTAAGTTAGGGAAGTTGAGAGAGTATTTGGGCAGAGGTTGGCTGAGCCAAAAGGCTTTGAAGGTGTGAGTAAGGTGGTAGTGGTGGGGGCCTTTTATAAGAGGAGAGAAGGGGCACTCTTGGAAAGATTGAAATGTTACTTTATTATGAAATACTTTTCCGGATTATAAAGGTCCCACACTTATATATTTCTAGGGTAAGGTGATAAGGGTTCTAAATCTACTCATCCAATAGGTTTTTGACAAGTTTAAGTCTTATATTTTACATTATCGTTTCATTTTATTTAAATCGTTAATTAATGAGGTAATCGCTGCATCATCATGGTGTCATAAATAATTTAATTTATTTAAAGTTTAAAAATTATAAAAAAACTACCATGATGTAGGAAATATTTTTATATTTCTAATTAATATTTATAGTAAAAAATATGACTTGTATAACACCATTTAAAAATTGTTTTAGTAAAACAACTCTTGTTTGTGACATTTTTATTTTAACATTAAATAAAAAGGTTTTAATGTCATTTTCCTACCAAAGTGGCTCCATGGGGTCCCCAAGTTGACCCATGGATTTTATTGGTCGTCCATGACTCATCCAATAGGGTTAGGACAAGTGTAAAGGTATTTTCATATTTTTATAATATCATTTTTACCTTAAATTTCACTATTTACCTTTAATCGCGATTAATTAAACTTAAAAGTTACTATTCACCAAAAAATTATTTTAATCCCATTGAACCACATTTTACTTCCTAATTAAAACCATTTATGTCGGATTTTTTAAATTAAAATCACAGAAGTTGTAATTTTTCATTTAAACAAAAAATCAGTTTTTTAACTACCACTTAGTGGTTTCACTATTCATCAAAAATTGAAGTTTTTCAGAATAATGCCAAACATTCACCCTAAGCTATAATTGATATTCCAAATTCAAAAATTATGTCTATTTTAAAAAATTACAAACATATAAGTTTCATTAATTAATTTTATAATTAATTTTCGTTGTCACAACAAATAGCGTGTTTTTAAGAAACAATATATATCAAAAGATTGACAATTGTTTATATCCAATTTCAAAGTGAAATTAATTCTAACGACCACCATTGGATAAAATGGTAAAAATATATTCTAATTATACTTTAAAACCACTCAATAGTATAATTTATCACTATAAATTATTTTTATCAAAAATGTTGTTTTTAAGTATTTTTCACTATTAATAAAAAATTGGAAGTTCTCAGAAAATTACAAAAAATTCAACTTAGGATAATTTAGATATTATGAATACAAAAATGAAGTCCATTTTGAAATATAAAATATATATAATTTCAAAAAGTGGTTATTACTATTCATAATGGATACTTTTATTGGTCGTCGTGTGTTAGAACTCGAGGTAGCGTACAACAAACGCCGCTCTATTATTCATAGAGAAGCGTACCATGGAAGCTTGGGGTGTTACAAATGCTCATTTGGATTTTACAGAAAAAGTGAAAAGAATTATTTTTTTTCGTGTATGGGATGAATAATATTTCTATCCATCATGACCACTCACATATTTTAAAAAATACATTATAAGTAAAAAAATTTATTTTGAAAGAATATTATTTTCAAAATGTTTTGTGAAATTTTATTTTTAAAAATGGATTTTCAAAATGAAAAGGTTATTTTTTTCAGGAAGTTTTTTAAAGATATTTATATGGTATTTAGTTAATTAATGACAACAATCCTTTATTCTTACTTTGATGGGTGTATTTTTTATTTATACTATCATTATTATTTCTCTAGATGGATTAATATTATTTCCAAGATATTGTTATGGAACTCATTTCTTTTCCATGGGTTAACCAATTTTAAATGAGATTGTTATGGAACCTGTTTCTTTTCCACAGGTTAATCATTTTCCAACGAGATTAACATAAAAACCATTTCATTTCCATTGATTAATCATGTTATAATAGGAATAATGATTTTTATATGATTTTTATGTGTAATTATCATTGTAATTTATTCATGTTGTTGTTCTTTGACATTATATATGATTGATGTTCCCATATAGTGTCAATTGAGCCCGATATAGCTTATATGATGGGTGTTCCCAAATAGCTCCAACTGAGTCCAATATAACATATAAGATGGGGGTGCCTAGATAGTATTGAGTGAGCCCAATATATCATATATGATGGTTTCTTCTATATATCATCACATGATCACGATATATCTTATACAATGATTGTTCCTATATAGCATCGAGTGATCCCAATGAACATTATATAATGGGTTCACCGAGAGGGAATATGGTGATCTAGATATAGATTATACAATGGGTTTGTCCAGACATCATCAGGTGATCCCAATATATCATATGTGATGGGATTTCCTAGATAGCATCAGTTGAATCCAATATAGCTTATATTATGGGTGCACCCATATAGTGCTCTAATGTATTGGATAATGATTATGTTATCTAGAGAATTATATTAGAATTTTTATATATGGTTATTGTAAGATCTCGACCTCTTCTAGAGATATCATGATCATTTTTAAAGTAGTCTTGTCTATTGTTTTGAGTACATTTTGTTTAGGTTTAATCTTTGGTATTTTTTGGTGTAAATTTGAGATTTTTTTAAGGAATAGGGAATGTGTGTAGTTGGTTCCTGGTTTTCCCAAACCGTGTGCCCCATCCCAAAAAACTATTAGAACAAAAAAATGGAATTTTCATGGATGACATAAAGTTTACTAAACTATGTACCCTATTAGGGGAAACTATGCCCCGCCCCTAAGAAGAGGTGCAAGATTTGGAAAACTGTGTGCCCATACCAACAAACCATGCACGAGTTTTTAATTAACCCACAAATTAGATTTAAAATTACCCAAACCCTCAAAACTCATGAAAATCAACCCTAACTCAGACCAAGTCATTTTATCTCATTTTTTGAGGCTTTTAGCTATATTTCAAGCCCACCTAACCTGTGTTCTTAGAGAATCAAAGGGAGGATTGAAGATATGCACCTCCCCCATTATATGCATTCTTTCTATTTAGATCTCCCCCTTTCTTCCACTCCTATCCAAAAATGAATGAGGTATGTTTTTCCGCTGTTTGTTCTAGACTTAGATCTATGTTTATCAGGTCATTATTAATTTCAATATAGGATATTGTAATATAATAAATATTGAGTTATTCATCATGGGTTTGAACTATCTATTTCAAATTGGGGATTCACATTGGGTGATCACTTGTCAAAAAATTGCGGTAGGTGATCTATTATTCAAATATGAAAGTATTTATTTCAATTACATGTATGGAATTATTGAATTTCTATTAGATGATTATAAATCTAGTTTTATACATTTAATTAATTAATTGGTTTAATTAATTAACTAAAGGATTTTGAAATTGAATATATTGAATTTATTGAGTTGGAATAATTAATTATTGTGTTAATAATGGGGATATTGGGATTATTGAATAGGAATAATTAATTTTTTAATTAATTATGTGGATATTGGGATTGTTGAATTGGAATTATTAATTGCTGGATTAATTATGGGGATATTGAGATTACTGAATTGGATTAATTGATGGTTGAATTAATTAATGTAATTGATGTTATTAATTAATTGTTGGATTAATTAATGTGATATATGTGATTAATTAATTTTTAAATTAATTAATGAGACAGATATGATTAATTAATTTTTTTATTAATTAATGGAATAATTTGAATGTTCAATTGAAATATTAAATAAATTAATTTTTGAATTCTTTAATGGGTTGTTATGATATTTTTGATATATTGATATTGTGATATATGTGATAATGGTTTGTGGGACATGGTAAACTGCATCAAAATCACATATTAATGAATTGTGATGATTAATAGTAACAATGGTATTTAAATTTGAATTTAGATGATGAATAGTAATAATGTCATTCAAATATTAATTTAGATGATGATTGGAAACAATGGAATTCAAATGTGAATTCGGGTGTTGAATGGTAATAATGAAATTCAAATGTGAATTGAGATGTTGAATGGTAACAGGGACATTCAAATGTGAAATGAGTTGAAGAATGTTAACAATGGGATTCTAAGATATTAATTGAGATAAATAAATTTAATAGTGGAATTATTAGAAATGGTATCCCTCCGAGATAGTTCAGTCTCTAGCATGGGGTGAAGTGGGTATTGAGGTTTTGGTGTCCCCAGGGACATGGGGGGGGGGGGGGTTTAAGTAGTTAAATAAATAATAGTTGATAATGTGGCAACTCTTTACTTATGCATTGTACTTATTTCTTTATAAAACTGCATACACTTTGTTGAATGGATATTATTTTAGAAATCGTTGGTGGTGTCCTACTGAGTTGTACTCACAACCTACTTATGCTACCTGATCGATACCTAAATAAATTCATGTTTTCCAGATGGGGTAAGGGAAAAGTACCATTGTTAGGTAGATGATTTGGGATGAAACATGGATGAGGTAAATGGACATGGTTTAGGACTTACATGGGTGTTTTCAGTGTATTTACTTTTTGGTTTTTATTTTAACACATAGCACACACTTTTTCATGGAATATCTATTGTTTAGTTTTTGATATTTTATTTCCATGTTTTGGTGATCATTTGATTTTTTAATTATTCTAGTTATGGTTATATAATTTATTTATTTATTTTTTATTTCTGCTGGTGTTTTACTCTGATAAAGAGGGTTTAGTCTCCCCATTTCTGAAATTAGACCTCCTCTACTAGTCAGTAGCCTTCGGTATATAGGGAGGTGTTCCTTAGGTCATGTGACCAATTGTCTTAGAGAATCAATGTTTTGAACCTGGTTCAGGTTGTTAAAATGTGGTATCAAAGCCTAATTTCTTTTCTATTCTTTTATATTACCATATGGTAAAGGTAGACAATAGACTATGAAGAGTCTGGCCTTGGTTATGAACTCATGCATAAGAGTATCTAACCCATGTGTGGGGGAAAACCCAAGTACCCAAGGTGGAATATTGTTATCGGTATTTTATGTTACAGTTGGATGTTATTTCACCTTGGGTGATGTACATTTTGTGTGATGTGATTATTATTTCATGGATATTTTGAGATTTTACTCATGAACTGGTAAGGTACTATAGTTGATAATTCATTCATCATTCTAGGGACTCGGGATTGTTTTGCGACATGCATCATTTTAGGTATGTATGGAAAAGTAAATTGTGTGTAAATTGTTGAACATGAAATTGTTTTCCTTGGTAGTAAAATAGAATTAAAAATAAACCTAATATAAATATGGGAATTTTAGAATTTTTCAATATGTGAATAAATGGGAGTATAATTAGGAACTTACATATGATAATGTGTTTATCATTGTTAACCATGACGTAGATATAGGATGGGTAAGGGTAGTTATAGTTCCTCGTTTTTGACCTTGTGGAAGGGTTTGGAGAAAATACTTATTGTTCCATATTATTATTTTCTCTTATGTGAACATGATAAAGTGGTGTTATGTGTCATGAGATTTGTGTTTGGAATTTTAGAGATATTCCTCTATGATGATTCTTATTGAGAGGATGGAAGGAGGATATGGATGGAGATGCTCTACCAGTAGTGGAACCTGAGGCATTGATAGTGCTGAGTGAGGAATCAGGAGAGTAGTTCCATGAGAACATTTCTCACTTCATGTACTTTTTGGAGAGAGGCCTAGGGTGGTTTGTGAAAGTCATTTCTGAACTTACACAAAAGTTTTAGTTATAGAACCATTCGAATTTTGTTGTAGATAGTGGAACTGAGGCATCAGAGTTTTGGATTGAGACTATATAAATGATACTTGACCATTTTGAGACTCCTAATTAGTGGATTGTAACACCCCAAGATTTCATAGTATGTTATTTCTTCAATGTAATTCAATAACTTGCACTACATGCAACACTGAGTTCAAGCACACCACGACTTTCAAAACTAGCCATTCAAAAGAGGTTATGAGTAGTATTAACTGAATTTTGAACTTTATATAATACATATAATTTTATAATACATATTATGAGTTTCTTAGATATAATGTAAGAACAAATACATTTTTTCAGATAAAAGAAGTATTTTGCAAAAAATGTAATTTTACCACCTTTTAATGGTGAAAACATTTTAAATCCAATATTTTATACTTTTATATATTCAGTTATACAAAATAATTTTTTTTGGAATCGGGACATAAGAATTTAGTTTCAATAAATTTTTGGTGTTTTTCTGAAAACATTCAATTTTGGATGAATAGTTAAAAATACTGAGTTATTGTTTAAAACCGACTTTTTATTTAAATAAATATTTATTTTATTTAAATTTATTTTAGGTAAAAATAGGTACCTAATACCTATATAAATTCAATAAAATTCATTGGATTTAGTTTATAATAATTTTAGATATATAAAAATTTTATCAAACTTTTTACCGTCTTTTACCCACCTCCTAGGGGCATTTGCAAATTTACATAAAACAAAATTTTACCGCTTCTGTGAGTTGAATTTATAAAATATGAGTGAGATAGTTAATATCAAGGAGTAAATTGTGGTTCAATAAGATAAAAATATTTTTTTGTGAATAGTAACTTTTTACTTTTATTAACCACGGTTAAAAGTAAATATGGTAATTAAGAGTAAAAATGATATTATTATTACCCTAACACATATCCTAATTGTATTGGATAAGTGTAATTTGACCAAAACAAACATTATGAATACAATATGACCCTTTAGGTTCAATTGTATTAGATTAAGGCATTTATTATTATTTTATTTAAAGAAGAGTTAAAAGAGTTAAAATAAAAGTTTAATAACAAAACCATTTTTAATATAGGATTATACATAAGATAAATTCAACTATAAAAATTCATTATAAAGTTAAAACTATTTCCTACATAATTGTGTTTTATTTATAATTTTTATAAATTAAATAATTAAATTTATTAATGACACAATGGTGATGTATAAATTAACATATGAAGGAAAGAATCTAATAAATGGTATTATAAATTTTAAAATAAATATAATTTCAATGTTTTTATGACATCCACGAATTTTATAGGTGAATATGATATGTTATTATTGAGTCAATTTTTTTTGAAGTAATCATGTTTTTATTATTTGAACAAAAAACAAATACCAAAGAGTGTCAAAATTGACATAAAATAGTTTTTAAAACAAAAATTATATTATTGGTTAATATAATATTCCAAAAAATTTAAGGTTCACCAAAGGGCTTAAATAATATTATATATGTCATTAATGAACCACTTGAGGTTCTCTTGGAAGATTATAGTATGTTTATTAACCATATTGTGTAAGAATAATAGAAGACACGATAAAATATAAACTATTTAACTAAGAGTTAAATCTAATAGTTAAGGTTAACATGGTGACCTAAAACTATATAAAACCTTTTGGTTGAAGAATTTTCGACTGATCCCCACATTAGAATTTAAATAATTCATTTTATATCCATTAGAAACTGATAATTAATTTATTATAAAATAATATTTTAAGTTTTTCCTAAGGTACCCCTCAGCCCTCTTATAAAAGGGCACTTCCCCTTATCTCAACTTAACACCTCCAAATCCATTTGGTTCGGCCAAACCCTACCCAAATATCCTCCCAACTATCCAACCTTCAACCTAGATTCCTTATTTTGTTCAGAAATCCAACCTATGGAGCCCTTTTGATCAAATCAAAAGGAAGAACCCGAAGAAGAGGTAATAATTTCACCACCCTCTTTCAAGTTCTCTTATTATTCCACCTAATTTTGCTTTGTTGTTTCCATTATAAAATAATAACTGTAGTAGAATCTATATATTTTGATGTTATTATAAATATGGCACAACTATATTCATTATTCTATCCATCTTATGAATTATAATTTCCCCATGCGTGCGTACGTACGGCATACCGTCTCCACGCCTTGGTGTAATTTGTTATTCAACATTATGATATTTGGATGGATATAATGATGAGTAATATATATAAAAGTAATGAAAATAACAATATAATGTCTCAATAAAATTAATATACCATCCAACTACACATCTTTATGTAAATGATATTGTCACTCATGCGTACGAACAGATTATCGTCTTCACGATGCGATGAGATTCATTTCCACGTTCACTATTCATCGACGATTATAAAAATATATATTACAAATAAGTAGGTAATATATGACATAATAAAGCTAATGGAGAAATATATATATATTTATGTACATACATATATTTTGTTCACTTGCTTCCGTTCAATACGATATGAAAACAGAAACAACGTTTATGCATACGTACGGCCTACCGTCTTCATAAACGGTGTTTTCCATTTCATATATCTATCTATTATAAATATTTATATTCTAAATATATATGATATATGAATCAAATTATATATTCTGTAATTATTTAAATAATGACCTAAATGATACGGTCATGGATAAGAAGTTACAATATGTACGATAAAGAAAGCGATTATTACCTAAAATGTTAATTTAACATGAAAATAATTATTAAATGGGTAGTATAAAATCATAAATGGATCATTAATGATATAATAAATATTAATATGGTCCTAGTATTATCTAATAACATAAAATGGTCATTATATAGAAGTTTAATCTTAACCTTGACCAAAGGAAAGTGCAAGGTAAGGGGTTTCTTATCTCACATTTAATTCTGTGAAATTTCCATTGTTCATCACCTATTTATTGCTTGTGGTGTGTTCTGTACTGACATTTGATATATATTATCATGATTCTCTTTATATTCATCATATTTTATGATTCATTTTCTGTTTATTGACTATTTTTCATACGACTCGATTGATTACAATGAGGTAAGGGTTATTTCCTCAATCTCATTATTATCCGAGATTGTACATGTGTAAGTATTTTCTGGGACATATTTATCATAGATAACCATATTTTTATTAAAATGATTTAAAAAGGATTATTTTAAGTTTTTATGGGAGGTTCTATTTAACTTGATCATCATTTTAATTGTTTTAAATATTTATCTTTCTAAACCCGCTTAATTAATGTACATGTTTTCAAAATGATTTTAAGGATTTATTTATATGGACATGAATGTTTTGAAATTATAATTCTTCTAAAACATTTCAATGTTTTATGGTAAAATTTGATTCAAAAATCCCTTTTAAATGACAACCTTTATAAATTGTGATAATTTTAAATGATTTCATGAAAAAGGGGAATTTCTCTCAAAGCATTTTACAGATCATATTCATCTATGTCAACATCCTTTAATGGATTTTAAGATTGTTTGAAGATGATTTATTATGATACAAATGTTCCATATTTTATTGAATGTTTTCGGATATTATTTATTGTGGATGTGTTATTTTTATACCATTCATGGTTTATGGATAAAGTATTGACATTTCGTATGCTAGCTTTAATACGAATGTTTATGTTATAAATTAACCTTTTTCTTATGATAAATGTATTGGAATAGTATGTTCCGAGTTGGGGACTGGTAAAAATAAGCCCTCTGGGTTGGGGTCCATTTACAGAAGACCCTCCGGGTTGGAGTCCAGTTACAGAGGCTCTCCAGGTTGGAGTCTAGTTATAAAGGCTCTCCGGGATAGAGTTCAGTTATAGAGGCTCTCCGGGTTTGGGTCACACTACAGTTTTCCCATAGGTCCTGGCATGAGGCCATGACACAGAAATTAAATTCTGGTACTATAAATTCCCTCATTATGAAATTAGTTATTACATGTTATTATTCTACTAGTAGAATATCCATGTGCTTGTTTATACGGTGATATTAGATTTATTTATTTCATATTATGTTCAAGATTTTGTTTAAAAAGGCTGTTGTTTTTATTACACATCTTACCTTAAATGTTTATTGCTTTAGCTACATTATTTACCCTTACTGAGAATCTGAGCTCACCCATTTCTTATGTTTTATTTTCCCAGTATCCCAAGAAGTGTTTTATGTTTGAGATGTAGGGTTAATCTAACGGAGAAATTAAATTCTCAATGGATTTTTTTGTGTTGTATGTTATAAAGTGTAATGTAATGTCCATGTATGTAATCAACTTTCAAAGACTGCTAAACTGATCGTTATTTCGGGACTTGATTCCTTGTAATTATTCCAATGTATAAAAATAACGCACCGACTCTGGGTAACTGGGGTTGGGTTATTACCGTTGGTATCAGAGGAAGTTTAGAAATAACCTTGGAAACTAGATTTAGATCAACTCTGATTAGAGCACATTGCCGTAAGATAGACTTTGAGAATTAGTATAGAAGAACTTCCTAGAATTTTGGTAATGTAGACATTTTGTGTGATTTACAAGAAAAAGAATCCTTGTATGGATACGAGTAGGTAAAGGCGGCTCTGGAAAAGATGTACCTAGGGTTAAAACATGAAAACACCACTTTGAGCTAGACTCGAAGGGGAACTGGTGCACCACAACGACCATTGCTGCACTCTTGGTTACGAAACTCCCGGGGGATATACATAGGATAATTTTCATTTTATTTAGAAATCATTATGAAGGATTTATGAGTATATACCTCCTCAAAGAAAATATTTTTATAGATTCTATCCATAAACTGTTCAAATTACATTAGGTATTTTACAAGTTTGTAATTATTCATTGCAATTCATAAACTAACCTAGTGTATGCCATTGTATAGAAATGGCGCCCAGTAGAAGGAATGTGAACTCCAGCAATATGTATGATCCATAGAGTAAGAAGGGTCATATCATTCATGGTATTAAGCCATCATTTAGAAGGGAAATAGTCTCCCATGTATTCTCAACATATGAAGAAATAGTATCATGTGTTAATAAAATAAGTAAATAATTTTTTAAGCCTTATGGCTTTGAAGGGAATCAAGAGAAGAAAAGGATGGAAGAGGGAAATATAGATAAAGGGAAGATGGAAAAGAAGGATTTTCCTTTATGTGATAACTTTGGAAAGAATCACCTTGTTAAATGCATGAAGGGAATGTGAATTTGTTATAAGTGTGGAGAAAAAGGACACCAAGTACATGATTTCAAGGGTTAGAAAAAAGTTTCAAATGTACAATGCTTCATCAACAAGGAGTTGGGACACTACATGAATCAATGTCCAAATAATTAGAGTATACCTCAAATGATGGTATTGGATAAGAATCAAGTTATGATACTACCGAATATGAATAGGAATGATTAAGAGTTCTTATGTTGTTATTAAAGTATTGTGTCATTTGAGTGTTGTATCAATGATTTATTGGTTATATGAATTATGGAAGTAAATAAGGATTTTACTACAGTACTATTTCATTGGAAATTTGAGATTATATGGTCCTGATACTAAGGTAGTAATTTTAGAATAGGATATGGTTGATTTCGATAAATTATATTTGATATTCTTTACTATCTTAGATCTGATTAATGGTTTGTTTATTTCATGATTGTTGGAATATTCAAAAATTTTTGATATAAGGAATATATCTAGTATTATATAAAGGATAAGGGCACTTGAATGTAATCAATAAGGTTTTATGGTAATTCAGGGTGTTACCATATTTTAAAATAATACATGCTGAAGGTTATCACATGTTATTACATAGGAAAAAGATTTTCATTGTGTTTAACTTATAAATTGTGGACTGTGAGCTGGGTAGAAGTATTTTGGATAAGTCTCAAGGTTGGAATAGATGATGATTGAAATTGTATACTATTGTTAAGGTTATTTTTTCGGATGTTTATAAAAAGGACAACACGCAGACCGTGTGACAACCCATCGCGTCGGACAAAGCTGTGGGAATCATACCCAAAACCATTGTACGATTGGGATTTATCGCCTACCAATAGACTACATGATGTCCTGGGATTATATAATGTAGTTTCTTTTTTTAATGGGTTGGATAAGTGAATTATAAATTCATTTTTGTTTGAACTATATATGAATAGGATAAATAGGAATTTTTTTTAATGTTCTATTATCTTTTAGTATGAAATATGATTTTGTGGTAGAAATTAGTTAAAGGATGGAACTCTACATGTCATGTATATATATATATATGTTTCTTCTCTTATTCTATAAAAAATTAATTCTTAATCATTCAGAAAGGGATCTTAAAACTAAAAATGTGTTATCATAATACCTTATGTTTTGTTCAACCGATGATATATTAAATCATCATATATTAATGGGTTTGAGCCCCTCAATTCAATAATTTTTTGTGACTGATAACCTCAATCACTCCCTATAAATAAATATATTCTCCTCTAGTTATGTGTCTCTAATTTCCACCAATTTGGTCCTAATCAAGATCATAATTTGGTGGTGACTTTTTCATTCCCCTTTTCCTCTTATTAAGACTAAATTTTATTAACCCAATTTCTGATGTGGGTTTTCCCAAAAAGGAATTTTCTATTTTCAACCATTTATTTTTGAAAAACAATTTTAAATTGCGTGGAAACAATTTATTTAAGGTGGAAATAATGTAACACCCCAAGATTTCATAGTACGCTATTTCTTCAAAGTAATTCAATAACTTGCACTACACGCAACACCGAGTCCAACCGCACCACGACTTACGAAACTAGCCGTTAAAAAGTGGTTATGAATAATATTAACTAAATTTGAACATTATATAATCCTTATAGTTTTAGAATCCATATTATGAGTTTCTTAGATATAATGTAATAATAAATACATTTTTTCAGATAAAATAAGTTTTCTTAAAAAAATGCAATTTTACCACATTTTAATGGTGAACCCTTTTTAAATGCCTTATCTGAAACTTTTATATATTAAAATTTATAAAATAACCTTCTTCATTAGAATCAGGACATAATAATTTAGTTTCAATAAAATTTTGGTGTTTTTCTGAAAACTATCAATTTTTTGATGAGTAGTGAAAAACACTGAGTTATTGTTTAAAACTGAATTTTTACTTAAATAATTATTTATTTTATTTAAATTTATTTTAGGTCAAAATAGATACATAATACCTATATAAATTGAATTAAATTAATTGGAGTAAATTTATAATAATTTTCGATATATAAAAATTTTAGTGAACTTTTTACCGTCCTTTACCCACCTCCTAGGGGCATTTGAAAATTTACATAATACTAAATTTTACTACTTATGTGAGTTGAATTTAGAAAATCAGAGAGACATGGTTTATATAAAGTAGTAAAATTCATTTCAATGGGACAAAAATAAATTTGGTGAATGGTAACATTTTTTATTTATTTACCACGGGTAAAAGTAAATAGGGTAATGAAGGGTAAAAATGATATTATTATCACCATAACACATATACTAATTCTATTGTATAAGTCTAATTCGTTCAAAAACAACCTTAGGTATAGAATATGACCCTTTAGGTCCACTTGTATTACATTAAGATATTTATTATTATTTTATTTAAAGAAGAGTTAAAAGAGTTAAAATCAAAGTTTAATAACAAACCCATTTTTAATATAGGGTTATTCATAAGATAAAATCGACTAAAAATATTAATTATAAAGATAAAATTATTTCCTACATTATTTTGTTTTATTTATAATTTTTAATCCTTAAATAATTAAATTTATTAATGAAACAATGATGATGGAGTAATTACCTTTTTTATGAAAGATTCAAATAAATGGTATTATAAATTTTAAAATAAATATACATTCAATGTTTTTATGACATACACAAATTTTCTAGGTGAAAATTCCATGTTATTAATGATTCAATGTATTTTTTTGGAGTAATCATGCTGTTATTATTTTATCAAAAAACAAACAACAAAGAGTATCAAAATTGACATAAAATATGTTTTAAAACAAAAAATATATTATTGGTTGATATAATATTCTTAAAAATAAAAAATTCGGCCAAAGAGCATAAATAATATTATATATGTAATTAATGAACCACATTATGTTCTCTTGGATGTTTATAGTATATTTATTAATCCTATAGTGTAAGAATACAAGAAGACACGGTAAAAGTTAAACTATTTAACTAAGAGTTAAATCTAAAAGTAAAGGTTATGTTGGTGACATAAACTTGTCTAAAACCTATTGTTTTATTGTTATTCGACCCATACCCACCATATACTTTAAATAATTTATTTTTTATCTATTAGAAACCGAAAATGAATTTATTATAAAATAGTATTTTAATTTTTTTCTAAGGTGCACGTCACCCCTCTTATAAAAGGGTACTTCCCCTTATCTCGAATTAACACCTCCAAATCCATTTGGCATGGACAAACCATGACCAAATATCCTCCCAAATATCCTACCTTCATCCTTGAGGCCTTAATTTGGTCATAAATCCATCTTAATGAGCCCTTTTAATCAAATAAAAAGGAAGAACCCAAAGAAGAGGTAATGATTTCACCACCCTCTTCCAAGTTCTCTTATTCTTCCACTTACTCTTTCTTTGTTGTTTCCATTATAAAATAATAAATTCAGTATAATCTATATATTTTGATGTTATTATAAATATGGCACATCTATATTCATTATTCTATCCATCTTATGAATGATAATGTCACTATGCGTGCGTACGTAAGGCTTATCGTCTCCACGTTGTGGTGTAATTTTTTATTCAACACTATGTTATTTGGATGGATATAATGATGAGAAAATTGTATATAAATATTGAAAATAACATGAAAATATCTATGTAAAATTAAAATTCCATCCAATTCCACTCCTTTAAGGAAATGATATTGTCGCTCATGCATACGTACGGATTACCGTCTTCACGACGCGATGAGATTCATTTCTACATTCACCATTCATCGACGATTAGAAAAATATATATTACTTATAAGTATGTAATATATGACATAATAATTCTACTATAGATATATATATAGATATATATGTATGTATGTATGTATGTACTTACATATATCTTATTCACTTACTTCCGTTCAATACTATATGAAAACAGGAACAACGTTTATGTGTCCGTACGGCCTACCGTCTCCATAAACGGTGTTTTCCATTTCATATATCTATCTATTCTAAATATTTATACTCTAAATATATATGATATATGATTCAATTTCTATATTATTGAAGTATTTAAATCATGACCTAAATGATACGGTCAAGAAGAACCAGGTAAAATATGTACGATAATGAAAGTGATTATTAACTGAAATGTTAATTTAACATAAAAATCATTATTAAATGGGTAGTATAAAGTCATAAATGGATCAATTATGATATAATAAATATGAATATGTTTCTATTATAATCTAATAACATACAATGGTCATTATACAGGTGTTTAAAATTACCCTCGACCAAAGGAAAGTGCAATGTAAGGGGTTTCTTATCTAACTTTTAATTCTGTGAGATTTCCATTGTTCACCACTTATTTATTGCATGTGGTGTATTTTGTACTGCCATTTGATATATATTTTCATTATTATCTTCATATTCATTATATTTTGTAAATTTTTCATACGACACGATTGATTACAACGAGGTAAGGGTTATTTCCTCAATCTCATTATTATCCTAGATTGTTCATGTGTAAGTATTTTCTGGGACATAATTATCATAGATACCCATATTTTATAAAAATGATTTCAAAAGGAATATTTTAAGGTTTTATGGGGGGTTGTATTTAACTAGATCATCATTTTAAATGTTTTAAATATTTATCTATCAAAACCCATTTAATTAATTTCCATGTTTTCAAAACGATTTTAAGGATTTATTTATATGGAAATGAAGTTTTTGAAATGATAATTCTTTTAAAACATTTCAAATTGGTTTAGGGCACTTTGATTAAAAAATCCCTTTTAAAGTATTACCTTTATAAATTGTGATAATTTTAAATGATTTAATGAAAAACGTGAATTTATCTCAAAGAACTTTACAGATCATTTTCATCTATGTCAACATCCTTAAATGGATTTTAAGCTTGTTTGAAGTTGATTTATTATGATACAAATATTCTATATTGTATTGAATGTTTTGTGATATGTTTGACTATGGATTAGTTATTTTTATACCATTCATGGTTTATTGATAATGTATTGACATGTCGTATTCTAGTTTTAATACAAATGTTAATGTTATATTTCATCCTTTTCTTATGATGAATGTATTGGACTTGTATGTTCCGGGTTAGGGACTGGTAAAAGTAATCCCTCTGTGTTGGGGTCCGATTACAGCAGACCCTATGGGTTGGAGTTCGGTTATAGAGGCCCTCCGGGTTAGAGTCCGGTTACAGAGCCTCTCCGGGATGGAGTCCGATTACAGAGGCTCTCCAGGTTTGGTTCGGGTTACAGTTAGCCTATTGGTCCTGGAATGAGGCCATGACATAGAAATTAATGTTTGGTACTATACATTCTTTCATTATGAAATTAATTATTACATGTGATTATTCGAATAGTAGAATATCCATTTTCTTGTTTATATGGTGATGTTTGATTTATTTTTACCATATTATGTTCTATATTATTTTTAAAAAGGTTGTTGTGTTTATTAAACATCTTGCCTTAAAAGTTTATAGCTTCTCCTAAATTATTTACCCTTA
The DNA here is from genome assembly GCA_963277665.1 of Viscum album. Taxonomy (NCBI): domain Eukaryota; kingdom Viridiplantae; phylum Streptophyta; class Magnoliopsida; order Santalales; family Viscaceae; genus Viscum; species Viscum album. Next base: position 663,852,294 of record OY728150.1, read on the forward strand.
CTGAGCATCTCAGCTCACCACTTTCTTATGTTTTATTTTCCCAGGATCCCAAGAAGTGTTTTATATTTGAGATGCTGGGTTAAGCTAAAGGGGAAATGGAATTCTAAAAGGATTATTATTATTATTTTGTATATTAGAAAGTGTAATGTAACGTCTATGTATGTAATCTATTTTCCAACACTGCTAAAATGATCAGTCTTTCGAGACTTGATTCCTTGTAATTATGCCAATGTATTAAAATAATGCATCGGCTTTGGGTAACTGGGGTTGGGTCATTACAACGAGGGTCAATTTGGCTTCTTATATTCTATGAGGATTGGTGAAGTGTTGTTGGGATGTTCAATCACGGACAGGAAAAGATGATGGTATGTTATGGAAGGACTTTTTGGAGAAGTTACTGGAGCACTTTATCGAGAGACATTGAGGTGGGAGAGATCAGTTGAGTCCATGAGTTTGAATTAGGGGAGTATGTATGTGATGGACAGTTCTAGACACATTAAATATTTTTAGTGTTTTTATCTGACATTGGTAGGGGATGATACAACTACGGTAAGGAATTTCCAAGACATACTTAAATCTAATATTTCATCTCTAGTTAATATCATTTGATTAAAGACGTTCAATGAGGTGGTGGATAAGGATCTCATATCTGAGTAGTACCTGAAGGATAATTCTAGTATAGGATATATGGTTACTACTAGATGATCAAAATGTATGACTTTCTAGGGAAAGAGGCATCATTATGATAATGTTATCCAGGGATATATTAGGAAGAGTGGATGAGGGGAAAGATCAGTTACTGAGGATATTACCCAAGTTCTTTTCTACTAGTGCTGTAGGTATAGCCATTATCGTAGACACTATCCCCAACCACTAGTAGATTTTCAATATTGTGGTAGGATGGGACATCTATAGAAGACTTATAAAAAACCATGACATATGTGTAATAATGGTGAAGGAAGACAAAATCAAGGTGTGGGAAGGGGGGCTTTTACATGATATCAGTCTGGTAGCTGGATTTATACTGGACCCAGCGATAGAGGTGGTGGATGTGGTGTTTATTGGCAAGAGATCATTTATCAACATATTAGTGAATCTTAGAGGATTTAGAATATATCACGAGGAAGAGGGGTAAGAAACATGACGTTCAACCTAAAATTGGGGATAGGGAGGCTTTACCATCGACAATGAGACGTATTATTCATATAGCTTCTACATTATCTAGTGCTTTATTTGATACTATTGCCTCTCACTCGTTTATATCTAAAAATATTGTGAATGGTTTGAGTTTGGTGGTGGAATTAATGAGTGGTGTGTTGATGATAGACATGCCTCTAGCAATATGGTTGAGAGACATCTATTTGTGCAAGGGGTGTTCTCTCAAGGTTTGGGTTATCATTTTAGTTGGGATCTTTGACATGATAATATTTCACCTAATTATGGGTATGGAATAACAAGTAGGATACTGAGCCCACATAAAATGTTACCATAGGAGAGTGCTGTTTACATCTATTTAGGGTTATAAGTATATTCACTATGGAGAGTGGGATATCAAGGTCAGCCACGTAGGTCCAGTTCACCGCAACTGGGACAGATTACCATCAATGTTGTTAGTTTGTTTCTTGATAACGGGGGGTGTGAAACAGGATGTATATCCACCAATAGTGGATCATTTTCAGGATTTTTTTACCGAAGACTTATCAGTGATTCCACCTAAGAGAGACGTGGAATTTACATTGGAGCTCATCTCCGGGGTTATACCAGTTTCTATTCCACCATATAGAATGGTACTAATAGTGCTTCAAGATCTCAATACTTATCTGGAAGAGTTGGAGGACAAGGGTTTTATCCATCCAAGTACGTCACCTTTGGGTTCTCCAGACTTGTTTGCAAAGATGGATTATGAGACTCTACGCTTATGGGTTGATTATATAAAGTAGAACAGGATGGCAGTGAAGAACCGGTATCATCTTCCATATATTGATGATCTATTTTAATAGTTGAGACGATCTTTTGTCTTTTCCAATATCAAATTATGATGAGGTTATCATCTGTTGAGAGTCTGGCCTTCTAATATATTGATAATTTCATTTATAAGTAAGTATGGCCTTTATAATTTTTTTCATAATGTCATTTTCGTTGAAAACACACCCACAATGTTTATGGCCTTTATGAACAGAATCTTCCATCCATTCCTAGATCAGTTTGTGGTAGTTTTGTGGATGAAATATTGTCGTACTCCAAGACTCATGAAAATCATACACAACATATTCACATCATACTAAGTACACAAATAGAGAGTTGGATATATGAAAAGGTACCTAATTTTTAGTTCTAGATTGATCAAGTACACTGTTGGGGTCATATCATATGGAGCAAGGTGATTATGTGAACCCAACGAAAGTTTAGGTGGTTGTTTCTTGGGATCAACCTTAGAATGTTTTATATATTCGTAGCTTTCTAGGGTTATATGGATATTACCATAGGTTTATCCAAGACTTTTCCTATTTGTAAGAACCACTATTGGGCCTGAATAAGAAATGGATAAAGTTTTAATGGTAAAAATAATTTGAAAATGCCTTCCCAGAGTTGAAAAAGCACTTCACAACAACACCATTCTTGATCCTACCCGAGTCAAGTGAGTATTATATGGTGTATCGTGGTGTTTCTAATATAGGGATACAAACTTTATTTATGTAGAGAGATCATCTTATAGCGTGTTGGTTATTTTAGTTGAGTCCACATTAATGGAATTACCCAATGCATGACCTCAAGTTGTCTATAGCGGTTTATTCTTTGAAGCGTTGGTGATATGATTTGTTGGGTGAAATGTCTATTATATATACAGATCAAAATATTTTAAAGTATATCATTTCATAGTGATATTTGAATCTCTCGAAGAAAAGGTGGGTTTAGTATATGTAGTCATTTTATTTTGATCTAGCATATATTCACAAAAATAGAAATATTGTTACTGGTTCATTATTCCAGAATACTCAGACTCAAGTAGTTCAATATTTTAGTGCTAAATTGAAGATGACGACTCTACTGGTCAAGATTCTTGTTGTGGTTTAGAATTTCTAGGATAAAATGACTCTCATATCAGTTTCAGTAGAGTCTACAAAATGGAGATGACTCAAGGATAAGCAGTATGAGGATTCAGAATGATTAAACATGAGGGAAAGCCTTGAAGGTGGGGATTCACCTTCAGATTAGATCATCGATGAGGATGATATCATCTATGGTTGGGGTTGTGTTGATAGGCCTATTGTTGAAACTGGATTCCATAGACTAAACCTGTGTTATTATTTGATTACCACAACATGAATATAGTTTGATATATATATATATATATATATATACATGTGTTTTTCATGACATAACATTGTAGATACTTATACATCCATTAGGTTCATAGTAATGTACTTAGTTTACATATCATATCAAAAGGTTATAGTAGATCCTAGACAATAATGAGACCCTAGAGATACTATGACTATAATTTTAGATTAATTTCCTATGGGCAAGATACTTCATTCTGATAGGACAATGATGATGTGTGACTATCAGGTGTTGGTGGCTCATAAGCATTAAGACTTCTTCTTATAAAGTACTCACTTGGTGATCTCTAGTAGTTAAGATCATGAGGACATAACTTCCAATAGAAATACTCATGTCTCAGTTGTCATTGGTTGTTCCTATCTATGCACATGTGTAACGGTCTCCTGACTTGAGATAATTATCAATGTATGTCATTTAATTGTGTACTTTTAAGTAAGATGAAAACAATGGAAATGAAGTCGTGGCGAGGTATTTTGTGTTGGGTACATCATTATTGACATGAAATTGATTGAATGATCATTATATGATTTTTTTCTTCTGTGTTTTGGAAGATATATCTCAGGCCCGATTGATTAGGATGGTAGTACCTTCATGAAATCCATGGATATGGTAATCGAAGGTAAGTCCAACCGGATAGTTCAACACATAATAAAGTAAGAAATGATGATGACACAAGTGTGCATATTTATTTATTGAAATATTGATAATGAAAAGAATATATTACACAGACCGTGTTCGTAGGAAGGGTGTCATTTCTTTAGCTTTTCCTTATCTCTATAGAATACCTGATGGGATACAAGACTCTGCACTTGGTTTGTCAATATTATTCACTACTATTGAGATATGGGCCTAGAGGATCACACAAAATAGTGCTTTGAGAATCTACCATATTCTCATGAATATGAATATAGGAACTAGTGGGCCCCACCATGGGGAATGAGTATTATCCAAGTTCTATGGATCACCAAGATATAAATTAATTAATTATTAATAAGTAGGGAATAATTGGGATGAATTTAGTTATGAAAAGTAAATAAAAGGATAAATATTATTTGAACAGATATTAATGAAATATCATGGGTTCATTTAATTTTATTAGCAGATGAGAGTGGAGTTAAAGACTCGAGCTTATTATGTAATATATTTAATATATATTAAAGTTAAGTGATAAATTAGATATATTATTTATAGTATAATTTAATTTTTCATATATAATTATTTTTAATATTTATATGTCGGATGTTTATTACTCGGGAGTTAGGAGCCCAAACTGAGTATTATAAGTTTCTAATATATAAGTTCTGAGAGGCGCTTCTCCTCATGACTATTCATCCGTTGGAAATGTGGTCTTATCTATCCTTCTGATTCATAGAGAGATACTCTCTCAAACAATCAAGTGTTTCAAGTTCTGTCTTCTCGAATTGATGACATTATCTTGTAGTGATCATTACTACATCGAAGTGGTTGTCAGAGTTCCACGCTAGCACCCAGATTACAAAGAATGGAGTGCGAGCAGATTCACAAAGTGTGTGGATGAACTATAGTGCTTTGACATCAGAGTCTTTGAGAAACAGTCACCAGCATCTTTATACAGGCTTGCACACATCAGATCTGAACAAGGTAAACATTCGTTATTATTTTTTTACTCTGTTTAAACCACGCATGGTCCTAGGACCATACTAGGATGAGATCACTGGAGTTGATGATGTTACGTCGCTTCGGTGATCCCAAAAATTTTAAATTCTCATCCCATATCTTTCACAGTATGTTCGATGGCTAGACCATGTGGTTGGTTCCCTCTTCCCTTCCCAAGCGGATCTCCTCTCTATTCCTCTCTCTCTTGGTCGAGGCCGAACCAGGAGGCTCACTTCCCCGCCCTAGTCGCGCAATGCAAAGCAAAACCAAAAGCTCGTCACCACCCTTGATCAGGCTGCCACTGCCCGCGCCATCCCCATTCGGTGTCGCGCCTCTTGGATCTCATTTCGTCGTCATCCCAACGAGGTCAATCCATCCCGACTTGCCTGCACCGCTAATCCGAACAGGCTGCTTCCGCTCCAATATTCCCTGGTTGCACCGCCCTAGAGGTCTCTTCCACCCTTAACCAGCCTGTCGTTGCGTTGTCCCAAGCTGGCCACTGCCCTCGACCTAACTGGCCACCGCCAGTTGGCTCTTTCTAGCGGTCGGTCCACCCCACAGATCTCCTATCTGCTCGACCGGTGCTCCGCCCAAGGTGTCGCACTAGAAAGTGGTGAAATCCCCTTTCGAGGAGGCTACCATAGGAAATGTACCCAGCCAAGAGTGAGCTTGGGATGACCTTTCTAGCCCAGTGCACGGGATGGTACATCCCATAATAGGCTTGTGTGGGTTCAGCCCAACCCTCAAAGACCATGCTTAGTGTTTTTGGAACCAGTTATATTTAATTTATAACAAATAAATTAATTTGAGTAATTTAATTTAGTTTTCAAATTAAATGAATTAAAATTATTTTTGGGGTTTAAAATTTAATTGAATCTGAAATTCTTAATTTTATTTGAGAATTAAAATTAAATTATTGATTTAATTTAATTTTTGGATTTAAATTTAAGTTAAGGTTGGAAACGATAAAAAAATTATTTGAATTTATTAAAATTGATTTAATATATTATAACGCCCTTATACTATTTAAATTTATCTCAGTTTAATTTTATTACACATTAATTTATATCGATCGATTTTGAGCTCATTACCGACTTGTGTATCTCTGGATTTAATTAATTAACTATTTATTTATTTCATGTTATTCTTGTAACAATTATGCAGTTAAAAGATGGACTACACATCGTCACTTTTTAATTCAAATATGTATAAGGGAATGTGCTTCCAATGAACATGTTTTACATTTCATCCCTAGCTCCCCTCGCTTGCGTGTGAGTACATTTGTAAACTTGATGATGATGTTCCAAGTCACATACCACATCAAGTTAGGCGGTAATCCATATGGGATTCAAGAACTATGCACTAGGGGTGAGCTATGACATTAGTCAGGAGTGGACTCATGTATGGAACCCCCTAGGTCATGATTGATCCATTATGGATTGATCATAATGAAATGCTTAAGACCAATCATATTTCATGTTTTTCCTTTATGCATGGTTTATTTTTTTATGAAAGTGACTAATTATTTCTTGATCACATAAAATAGTAAACAAGATAAAATTCATAAATATGTGATGATTATTTTTCTATTGCATGTTAGGTTATGAGTGAGACAACCTAGTTCGAACACATTAAATAGAATATTATTATATTCATCAATAAATAAAATCACTCAAAGTTATCTCAAGTCTTAAAGCCTTTCATTACTCAAATTTGAGAAAGACCGGTTATTTGGAGTGCCCATCAGCCAAGATTAAAGTGCTCCCTTCGACCAGAGAGTTCCTATAAGATTAATGGTTCTACTTGATTAAATATGGTAGCAAAAAAGTAGCCATAACTAGATTTCTATCACTTTAGATGAAAGATGTTGGGGGAATCAAGTTTAGATTCCAAAATCTGGGACTTTACCTAAATTATAAGGAACCATGAGTTAATATTGTTGGGAAGAGTAGAGCTTACCTAGAAACTCTCCAAGTTTTGGTGTAGCCAAATACTGTAGAAAACAAGGAGTAGTTTCAAGGATCATTTCAACTAGAATACTCATGCGACAGAGTATTCCAAATATAATAGTGAGGGCTATTATGGATCTCTAAAATAGTGGGAGACATTAAAAATGATATAATAATTAATTAATCATAAATTTCTAATGGTAATAAATATAAAGTGCTGACTCCTAATATTTATCTATTGTAGATTTAAAATGTAAATAACCAACATCACAAATACATTATCACTGTGATTTATTCTAGATAAATAAAATATCATCACCGACCATACCTTCCAAGAGTGGTGCAGACACTTGCACATATTACTATACCAATAAGAGAAGCTTTATGTGCTGGAAACCATAGTTCATGATGGGCCTCCTTAGGGAGAAAGTAAAGAAAAATAGATTAATGGAAAAGGAATGTAGAAGATACACTAGATGTTCAGTGCTTCATGTTGTCATCCATGTACAACCAATTGCAGAAAATGCAAGAGGATGAGGATTCCTACAAGATGATTTCACATCTCCAATAATTATATCAAGAGAGGGACAAACAAGAAATGTTTGATATCTTTAGTTCCCTTTATAAGTGCAGGCTAGCAGAAGGTCCTCAATTGGGTTCTCATGTACTCAAAATTATTAAGTACATTAAGAGGCTTGAATCCCTTGAGTACTAATTGAACCAAGATCTAGCAACATATCTCATTATTTCCTCTTTAACTTCAATATTTTCAAATTCTATTATCAATTATAAAAAAAATATGAAAAAGTCACTCCCTGGACTTTTGGATTTATTTCTCCATGCTAAAAGGGATATGAAATATACCAATTCATCTGTCCTTATGGTGAACAAGAGAAAGAAAGGAATGTAAAAGGGGTGTAAGTATGACTCAATTCCAATGACTCCAAAGCACCATCCTTCAAAGAATCCAATTATTCATAATAAGAGCAATGATAGGGAGGCTGTATGCTTTGCATATGGAAAGAAAGGCCACTAGAAGAATGATTGCAAAACTATGAAGAAGAAGAAAGTTAAAGATTAAAATTCATGTATTTTTTTTAATTGAATGCAATATTTTCTTTTCTATAAGTTGGTTATTGGATAAAAGATGTGTCTCAAACATATATATTCATATATGGGAACCAAGTAGATTCAAGACTATTGAAAGTGGTGACGTGGATATCTGAGCTACAAATGGTGTATGTTTGGAAGCCTTGGTAGTTGGAGACTAACACTTAACTTTTCCAAGTGGTTTGGTTCTTGTGTTGTATAATTTTTATTATATACCATTTGTACCACAAAACATAATCTCAGTGTCATGTTTAGTCATGTTGGGATTTCATTTCATGTTCCAATGTAAATGTTGCCTCATTTATAGGGATAAAATGTGTTATGGTGAGCCACATCATAACAATGGATTATATATTATTGAACTTGAATACCTAGTAATGGAAATCAATGACAAAACAAGTGAGCAAGACTCATATATTACCTTCCCATGGCACATTAGGATAGGTCATGTAAATGAAAAGTGATTACAAAAATTATATAATGAAGGCTACTTAGACTCGGTATAGTTAAATCCCTTGGATGTATGTGAAGCTTGTTTACAATGGAAAATGACCAAAGAACCATTTTATGGGATGGGAGAAATATCCAATGAATTTCAAGAAGTAATTCATAATGATGTATGTGGTCAACATCCAGTAGAGGAAAGGGGTGGGTTTTCATAATTCATTACTTTTACCGGTGACTATATAAGGTACATTTATATCTTCTTAATGTGGTATAAATCAGATTCCTTTTTGATGTTTAAGGAATATAAATAGGAATTCGAAAACCATTTTGGAAAGAAGATAAAGGCACTCTGCTCAGACCATAGTGGAGAGTATCTTAACCAATATTTCATTGATCACTTGAAGGAGTGTGGGACAGTATCCCAATACACTCTTCCTTATACCCCACAGTGGAATGTTGTTAGTGAAAGGAGAAATATGACCCTATTAGACATGGTCAGATCAATGATGAGTCAAACAACTCTTCCATTATCCTATTGGGGATACACTTTGCAGACAGCAGCATACACCCTTAACTGAGTACCAAAAAAAGCTACATATGGGATTCCATATGAGTTATGGTGTGGAAAGAAACCCAATCTCTCACACTTATGGGTATGGGGATGTGGGTATTTTTTCAAGGCTATACCAAGTGAAAAATTAGTATCAAGAAGTATGAAGTGCATATTTACAGGTTATCCTTAGGAAGATAGAGGATATTACCAATAAAACCCTTTAGATAGAAAAGTTGTTGTGGAATCATATGCCATATTTCTAGAAAGGGAACACATTTCTAATGGAAATAGTGGGAGAAATATTTACTTTGATAAAGTTAATTCTCCAAATACACAAGAGTTGGTATGAGAACAATCTCTACAAGAGTAAGTGGAATAACAAGTGGTTCCCAAGAAACAAATATTGTGTAGGTCCACTTGAGAGGTTATAGAACCAAAGAGTTATGGTTTTCTTGTCACTAAGTATGTTGACCCATTACTCTTTGAGTATGATGAACCTCTAACCTGCAAAGAAGGAGTGGAAGGAAAAGAAGAAGCTATGTGGAAATATTCCATGCATTTTGAGATGGATTCCATGTACCAAAATATTGTTTGGATTTTGGTAGACCCTCCAGTTGATGTAAAATCCATTAAGTGAAAATGGGTATTCAAGAAAAAGCTAAACATGGATGGTATGTTTAATAACTATAAATCATGAATAGTTGAGAAGTGTTTTTGAAAATTTCAAGGAAATGACTATGATGAAACCATCCCACTAGTAGCAATGCTAAAATACATCAGAATATTTCTTGTAATAATAGCCTTTCATGATTAAGAGATTTGGACAATGGATGTCAAAACTACTTTTCTGAATGGGATGTTAGTTGAAGATGTTTATATTAATCAACCGAAAGTGATTGTTAGGTCAAATAATTCAAATAATGTGTGAAATCTATAGAGGTCTGTTTTATAGATTGAAGGAGGCATCATGATCGTGGAATGTTTGTTTTGATGAAGCCATAAGAGAATTTAGATTTGTCAAAAATGAAAGTGAGCCTTGTGTATATAATAAGGTTAATGGGAATGCCATAATTTTCTTAGTTTTATATGTGGATGACATATTAATTATGGGAATTGAAGTGCAAGTATTATAGTTAGATAAAACATGGTTAAATGAATGCTTATCCAAGAAAGACATAGATGAAGTCGGCCACATTCTAGGGATCAAGGCCTATTGAGGTAGATCTTAATTGTTACTTGGGCTAAGTCAAAGTACATACATTGACAAGGTATTAAAAAGGTAAAATATGGAAAAATCTAAGATAGGGTTGTTGCATGTGACATCCTAGATCTGGATTCCACCAAATGGGTGCCCTGAGCCCAGGGGCCATATGGCCTCAAGCGCATCTTCTCGAATGCTTGAGGATACTGACTAGTAGTGAGGGACTAGGGTGTTTCTGTTGGGATACTATACCCTCATTACCAAATATTATCACAAAATATGTTGGTAAAAATAGGTAAATATTGGAAGAAATATTAGTAAACAAAAGGCACATCAGAAAATAGATACAAGATTAACAATTACTGAAATAACTGGAATAACGTACAAGCATACAAAAACTGATGATGATATTTTATGTCACTTGAAAACTATAAAATATAAATACAAAATATTAGGAATAAAATTCTCCACCAAAGTATAATGGAAATCAAAAGAATATACCAAGCATCTTGAGCTCTGGTTCGATCATCTGCTATCAATCTCCATACTAAACAGCAGTACATAAAGTGTTTGAAGTTGTATGCTTCCGTTTTTCAAAACTTTCAACCATTTAATCTCCACTAGGAACATAATGGCTCATGAAAAGTGTGTGAGATAAATCTCAATGGGCCACTACCAATAGTGTCTAAAACATTTGGCCGATGTAATGGAAATGTAATAGTGTGCAAGAATGCATATATAAAGTAAATTAGTACAATGTTACTAAATAAAAAAAGTACCTTCTTTATCCCTTGGATGGTGTATGAACATGTAACCAATTCATTATTTTATTTTTACCAATTTATAAATATGTCACATGTTAATAATAGTAAAGTTTCCAAGATGTAACAAGGAAACCTGTAATGGTCTTTAATAGTGAAGTCATAAGGTAATAACCACGGTGATGTAGACCTTAAGGGTCTCTAACTCAGTAATAACTATTGTCTAGCATGGGGTAAGAGTGTAATCCAAGGATCATAGTCCAAGGAATTCCTTAATTATATTCCTAAAGATTCTAAGGAATTCATCCAAGGTAAAACAGGGCCAAGCAATGACTGGACCTAATGGCCTTTAACCATGTCACCTACTTGTCAATGTTGGATCCAAGGAGTGTATCTGAGGCATCCTATAATGATATTTATGGCATCCTACTATGTCATACTAGGCATCCAAATAATATAGAAGGATTGGGATCTTTGTGGGTCTCAACCAAAGAAAGTTGAATCCTTGAATTAGAATGGGGTTTCTGAGTGATCATGGAATTCTCTAATCAGAATCCAATGAGGGATTGAGTCATGTCATTCCTATTTGATTATGAAGTCATGTAAAATTTCATTTGGTTCAAGAATTTCCTTTCATTAGTGGTATAAGGTCAATTAGCATGAAACCATTGTAAATCAATAGGTCTATTTGGGTCAAGCCATTCCTTTCATTAGTGTGACAAGGCCAAGTAGCATACAACCTTTTTTAATTCAATTTAAGGAATATTAAATAATTAAGGTATATTTCACTGCCTTCCATTAATTTTGTAAGCGGTGATATGGACATGAAACCTATTAATCATTCACATTTAATCTGGTCAAGTCATATACTAAGTATACTTTCCAATTTTGATTAAACGTTTAATTATCAATTAAAGCAATTAGCTTAAGGGGGTCAAGTGGTGATCATACATGGAACAATCCATTATGAAATTAACAATATAAATCAATCCATTTAATATAGAAAATATTACTCTTAGAAAGTTTAAGAAAAGTCACACCAGAATAGTGGCTCAAACATGTCAAATACTAAAAACCCAATTATGGAATAACTTCCTACATGGGATGGATGAAGTTGTGGTTTTAACCACCAATAATTAATAACATATATGGAAAGATTGTAACGATATGATTATAATTATTATAATAATTGTATATAAGTTTAGTAAATGACACCTAATGAAATCGGTGGGCCCCACACGAAAAATACAAAATCAACGAACTTAAGGGATGAGTTATAGACCAAAGAACATAGGATTATATGACTCATCTCCTCCAGTATTGGAACTTGATTTGGAATGTATCAGAGTAGGTCTAATAATAGGTGAAAACACACATACCCCGATAACTAGTTCGAGTGAATGAGAGAAGAAGAAAGGCTCAAACAGACTCGAGTACTTACCATTGCGCATCCAACGTGATGACCAGAAGCTTGATCAGATCCCAGAAAAAGGATATATTTAAATACCTAGATTTGGCCTTCAAAATTTTTCAATTTTAGAGATAAATAAAATAGTCACACTGGTTCTTAGATTAGGGATGAAAACGAGGTCTAATTAAATCAATAAGAAAAATTTTATAAAATTATCCAAAAAATAGCATGTGCATGGTTTTTCTGCACAGTTTGAAAAACCATGAAATTTTACCTAGGAATAAGGGTAAAATTCATGGTTAGGCTTCACATCTATACGCCAATAATGTGAGGTGGATTTTTCTAGAAAAACACCATCTTCACGATTTGGAAAATCGTGCACCAACCGTGCGACATGGACAGTTTCACCAAAAATATGTGTTTCGGGCTCCAAACAAGCTTGGAACCCCCCCTAAAACCTCTTCGACCTATTATTCATCTATATCACGTCCAAAGTAATGATTTAGACAAAAATTTAAAGGATTCATACCTGAGTGAAAAACCGGGTTCTTACAGTCTTCCCCACTTAAAAGAACTCCTCCACGAGTTCACCTTCCAAGGGTGGTGAAACACTATCTGAGAACAATTATGATCACTAGGCATGTATGTTGGATTAAATCTCCCATGTATCATCTTATACCCATCTGTACTTCCATAGAACCCATACTAAAGATACCGATCGACCTCGGTGAGCCATCATGCTCTGGTCAACGATGCGTACTGCATACTTCTCAAAGGTAGCATCAGCATCAAACTCAACTTCTTCAAGATCAAAAGTATGATATGGAACAATATGATATTGGTCAATCTATGAGATGTGAAGGATGTCGTGCATAGAGTGGTACCTATGAGGTAGATGAAATCGATATTCTACCAGCTTGAATCTCTCCATAGTTTCAAACATCTTTACATAACAAGTTTATTACTTCCCTTGATTCCATAACTATCTATGACCATTCATGGTTGATACCCAAAGGAAAACATTATATTTGAACTCAAACTCTAGTGGTCTTCGATGGTGATTGGTATAAGATTTGTTTCTAGACTGGGAAGTATCCATACACTTTCTGTTCAGTCAAACTTTCTCTAAAGTCTCATGAATGTGATGAGGACCTAGTAGGTCTGCCTCATCTGCCTCTGACTAGAACAAGGGTGAACAAAACAACCTACCATAGATGTCCTGAAAAGAAATCATCTAAATTCTCTCTTGAAATTTGTTATTATAGGAGAACTTGATGAGAGGGATGTGTTTCTCCCATGAAACTCCAAAATCAAGGACACATTCTTGGAGAATATCCTCTAGAACATGTATTGTTGGTTCTGATTTTCAATTAGTATGAGGGTGAAATTCTATGCATAGAAGAACCTATGTTCCCATATTCTTTTGAAAACCTTTCCAGAACCGTGACGTGAAATGAGAATCCCTATTTGAAATGATAGTACTGGGAACCATTTGGAGTCGTATGATCTCCCGAACATACAATTTCACTAGATCATCAACTGAGAAAGACTCTCGAATATGAATTAAACTATATGATTTTGTTTTTCAGTCATTGGAAACCCATACATCATCACTAACCCTCAGCAAAATAATTAATACAACTAAGAAATCCATAACAATATCTTCTCATTTTCATTTCAGGATTGGAAGTGGTTGTAACAAGCCCACAAGTCTCTAGTGCCCCGCCTTCACCTACTGATAGGTGTAACACCTAGTGATAAAGAATGTTATCTGACGCTTCATCCTAGGCCACCAATAACAGTGTGTCATATCTCAATACATCTTAGAAATTCCTGGATGAACTGCCCACTAAGAAGTGTGGGACTATTGCATCAACTCCTCTCTCATAAATATAGTAACCTAGACACTCCCATGTATATGCAGGACTTTATCTATATCCATAGACCAATACAAAGGCAGGTTATCTCCTCATATACTCTAACAAATAACCAAACCTTCACGATCTGAAAATTTTCTACCCATAACCTTTTCAAGGAGAGAAGAGGTAACTATCAAATATAAGAGGTAAGACTACTCATGAATATCATGAAACTCTAGATTTAGCTCATAAAAGAGGGTCATTAACTTCCATTTATTACTAGATTCCTGTACGGGCTATGTTTGAGTTTTTTGACTAAACGCATTTGAAACTACATTGCCCTTCCCAATTGTATAAGAAATCTCAAAATCATAGGATTTTATATATTTTACCCATCTCCAATGTCGGAGGTTCAAGTAACAATGGGAGAAGATATAATTGAGGCTCTGGTGGTCTGAGTACACCAAAAAATGCTCACCAAATAGATAATTTCTATGGAAATGTATGGCATGGACAACTGCTACTAGCTCAAGGTCATGCGTGAAGTAGTTTCTCTCATGAGGCCTCAACTGTTGAGATCTGTATGTAACGAATTTTTCCTCCTACATTAGAACTGCCCATATGCTGATGCATGATGCATCACAAAAGATGTTATAACCTATTCTTGGCTCTAGAAGAATCATAATAGTTACTGATACATGCCTCCCTTTTAGTTCTTGAAAGTCTTTATCACATGTTTATGACCATATGAACTTGAAACCCTTATTTGTAAGACCAAAAAAAGGTGATGCAAGGTGTGATAAATCTTGTATGAAATTCCTGTAATATCCATCAAGTCCCAAAAAACTCCATATATTAAACACATTCTTGTTATTCTCCCAGTAAACTACAACACTAACATTTTAGGGTAAATTAATACTCTAAATTTGGATATTATATGACATGATAAGTGTACTTTTTGATCCATAAGTGGCACCTAGAAATCTTGGTGTAAAGATGATGCTTTTTCAATGTACACAGAACGATTTCACGATTTTTGGCATGTTCAATACGAGTATGAGAATAAACCAAGATGTCGTCCACAAAGACCATGAATAAAGTGTCCAAATAGGGGTGGAAAACAATATTCATCATAGCCATGAAAACGGAGGGCGTTTCTGTAAGACTGAATAGCATAACAACGTATTCATACAGACCATACCTACTTGGGAAAGTTGTATAAGGTATGTCTGATGTCCTAACTTGTACCTGATGATAAGAAAATCTCAAGTTGATATTATAAAATACCCTAACTCCCTAGAGTTGGTCAAAGAGATCATCTATTAGAGTAATTGGATATCGATTCTTAACCGTATGTTGGTTGAAACTTATTTAATAAACACTTATACATAAGATTCTATCTTTCTTCTTGGAAAAAAGCACGAGAGAACCCCAATAGGATGTAATAGTGCATATAAATCCTTTGGCCTCTAAATCCTCTAACTGTAGTTTGAGCTTCTAAATATCTGTAGGTTTCATCCTATATAGATGAATGTACACTGGAGCTACTCTCAGAACAACCATGAATGTAAACTCTACCAACCTCTCATGTGGTAAGATGGAAAATCGTCAGGAAAAAAATCCCAGAAATGATCCACTACTAGAGGTAAATAAACATGTTATAAACCATGATACTATATGAAGATATTTTCAATATGGGCAGTCACTCCGCCTTTCCCATGATGCTTTAGTCCCTATCTACTAGCCTGGACATCCAACTCACCATTATGTAGATAACTACTTCCCTCTGGTGATGTAAACAATACTCTGTGGGGATAGAAGTTTATAAAAGAATGATACTTACCTAAAAATACATCCCAAGAATAGAATCAAACACTATCATCTTGATAAAAAAAAATAGGTTCCATAAGAAAGGGTAATTACCTATCTCAAAGGGACAGTCCCTACAATGGTTTATACCCTCTGTTCATACACCTAACAATGTATCTAGGGTCGTTACACCATAGTAATATTTTATCTGTAGACCGGGGCTCTGTATAATTGATACAAAGATAGAAGAGTTTGAAGTGCCTATATCAAATAAAACAGTTACTATAGTGGAGGCTACTAAAATAGTACCTCGTACTGTAGATGGTCCCGTAGAAAGATCCTTGGGTATTGGTTGTAGTGCATTCAACTGGTATGATCCACGGACCTATGATATAGATGGAATACCATGATCTTAACTGCTCTTTTGTAGCTACTGGTAATCAGGGGTTTGGATTCCACGATCGTGACCTCCTCCTCAGCCAGACCTACTGGTGTTATTCCAACTTTTTTCCAGATGCAACATAAAAGAACTCACTCCTGAAGGTGGAGCTTTTTATGATCTTTTTCCACTGAAATCTGGTGGAAAGGTCCTACATAAATGCTGTAGATTCCCTATATAGGTGTAATCCCATCATAACAGTGGGTCTCTATCATAAAAGGCTTCAAATTCCCCTGTCATCCATACAGATGAAACACTTTTTAGCTATCGAAATAGGCACTCTTGTTGTGACTTCCCTAACAAGAAACCTCAAGAGAAAGTTTCTTGTCACCAGAAGAACTACAAGACTGGCATGGAACCAGTCCTTTAATTATGTCACTATTTATATCCCATAGTTTGTTCTTAGTGATAAGAGCCTGATCGACTATATCTGAAAAAGTATGCAGGTGAATGATATTCACCTATGTACATGTGACATACTAGATCGCATCCTAAAAGTTTCTAGAATGTAAAATCTCATCACCAGCTAGATGTTGTGAAAATTTCTAAAACTTCATTAAATGTGATGAATATTCTATAAATAACATATAACCTAGATTACGATGCATGAAATCTATATCTCTATTATCTTTCAGCATCTAAGGAAAGAACTGATCATAAAAGGAAGTCTGAAAATCAACCCATAACATTCTGTGATGATGACCGGCCTGGGAAATCTCATCCCACAAATGGTTGGATGAATCCTAAAGCATGTGTGTGGAATGATTGTCTCCCCACATTGGAGTTGTCTCTATATTCTCAAAGACTGACAAGGTGACCTATTGCTAAGACTCAGTAGCCTGCTGACCGCCACCCAATGAGAAGGTAGGAGGATTCTACTACTAGAAGTCATGAGTCACATCATCCATCATAGGTGTATCTCATAGATAACCATGGATGGAATACATCAGATATTGAAAATTACCATGAACATGAGAATCATTTCTCAATTCAGGTATAGATGGTGGTGGCTCCAGTGGAACTCTTGGAGGTAATATTGGCGGCTCAGGTCCCACATGTCTAGATAATGGTTATCACCACATTCCCGGTGTACGATACGAGGATGTCGTGGTGGAATTAGTCTACAAATTCCAAGAACATCCCTCGGAACAAGCATAAGAAGAATGTTATCATCACTAGCATAAGATGAATGTAAGAAAACACACTACCCAAGGAATACTATCCCAAACCACTTGCTTAGACACCCAGGTATCGGTAGGTTCTCAAGTATAATTTTAATTTCATTTTACATGTAATTAATTGGTTCACTCCTTTACCATTCATAAACATGAAAATTTATGATAAGGATGTGAAACCAATTCATTTTATATGTCATGATTTACTTTATAATGGTTAGAAATTTCTAGTGAATTAATGCCTATACACTTATCACAAGAAACTACACCCATTTATTTATTTCCTAATGGTTTGACTCAGTAAATTACTCATACCAAACCATGAGGTCCCACACACCTCATGAATTGAGAGAGGAAATCAATCAATTTCATCCAAGAGTAATACTAGAAAAAGATAATTATCACAACATCACTCAACAATCACATGCATATCAAGAAATGAAAAACAGTGAAATTCACCTACATGGAATGGCAATATGCCTAACATGTGAATTATAGGTGCCTATAATGATGCATGTAATAATGATCCTTTCCATCATATCCTCGGGCCAAGGATGAAAGATAGTCCTCAAACATAGCAATAATAAACAACACCACACAACATTTGCATCAACCAACAATGAAATAATGTCAACTATAATAGGAAAACAGAACAACAATTATAATTTTGGGTAACTTGAATTTTTTCCCAAACATGGGTTTGTGATGCCCAAGAACGACTTATGACCAAGTCCCAAGCATTCCGAATATCCAATCTGTTGTCTCCGAATAGTAAAGAAATAAATTAACATACATATAATTCCAATTTGTGACGTCCCAGACCCTGATGTCACCTAATGGGTTCCCCAAGCCCGGTGGGCCACATGGCCTCAAGCGCATCTCCCTAAATTCTAGAAGCTTCTAACTTGCAGCGAGGGCCTAGGATGTGTTCATGCAGAGACTGTGCCCTCATTACCAAAGTATATCACATCAGATGAATGTAAACATAGGTAAATAGTGGAACCAATATTAGTATATAGAAGTCATATCCAACATAGAGACCATAATAACAATTAATGAAATAACTGGAATAACATACAAGTATACGAAAATAGATGATAATATGTTATGTCACTAGAAAACTGATAAACATGGATACAAAAAAGCAGGCATAACATGTTACACAAATTTTTAAAGGAAATCAAAAGACTATCCCAAGAATCCTGAGCTCCGGCTCGGTCATAGGCTATCAATTTTCATACTAAATAACAAGAAATCAAGTGTTTGAATCCATATGCTTCCCTTTTTCGACACCTAAAACCATGTAATCTACTCTTGGTACCAAACGACACCTGGAGAGGGTATGAGATAAATCTCAGGGGGGCCACCACCAACGGTGTCTATAACATCCATCCCGTGTAATTAGAATGTAATATTGTACAAGCATGAATATATAAAGTAAAGCAGTGCAGTGTAACTAAATAGCCATGTACCTACTTCAGCCCTTGGCTACTATCTGAATATGTAATCAATTCATTATTTGATTGTTACCAGTTTATAAATATTTCACATGTTAATAATATTAAAGGCTCCATGATGTAACAAGGATACCTATAATGATCTTTAATAGTAAAGTCACAAGGTAAGAATCAAGGAGATGTAGACCTCAATGGTCCATAAATCAGTAATATTTTTAGCTTGGCATGGGGTAAGAGTGTAATCCAAGGATCATAGTCTAAGGGATTCCACAATGACATGCTTACCGAGTCCTAAGAGTTCATCTAAGGTAAAATGGGGCTAAGAAATGACTAGGATCAACATTCTTTAACCATGGAACCTACTTGTCAGTGTTATATCTAAGGAGTGTATCTGAGGAATCCTATAATGATATTGAAGGGTTCCTATAGTGTCATACCGATCATCCAAAGAATAGACAAGGATCAAGATCTAAGTGGGTCTCATCCTAAACAAGCTATATCATTGAATCGAAATGGGTTTCCCAAGGGATCATGGCATTCTCTGATCTGAATACAAGGTGAGATCGAGTCAGGCTATTCCTACTTGATTATGAAGTCATGTAATATTTTATTTTTTTCAAGCCTTTACATTCGTTAGTTTTATATGGTCTTATAGCATGAAACCTTTATAAATCAATACGTCCATTTTTTTCATGCATTTTTTATCATCAGTGTGACCAACCCAAGTAGCGTGCATCAATTATTAATTCCATTTAAGGATTATTAAATAATTAAGGTACATGCCACTGCCTTCCATTAATGTGGTAAGGGGTTCTACGGACATGAAACCTATTAAAAATTCACATTTTATCCGATCAAGTCATATACTTAGTATACTTTCAAATTTCTATTTCACATTTAATTATTAATTAAATTACTTACCTTAGGTTAGTCATGCGGTGAGAATACATTGTACTTTACATTATGCAATTAAAAATATAAATTAATCCATTCAATATAGAGACGCTTAACCTTATAAGGGTTAAGAAAAGTCATACCCGAACAGTGGATCAAACATGTCCCATATTAAAATCCAATTCTGGAATTACATCCTACATGGGATGGATGTATTTGTGGTCGTAACCACCAACAATTAATCACATATATCAAAATAGCATAACCATACAATTCTAATGATTATAATAATGGAATATATATTTAGTAAACGATACCTGATGAAATCAGTGGGCCCCACAAGAAAAATCCAAAATTCAATGAAATTAATGGATGAGTTATAGAACACCCACCTTAGGTTTGTACGACTCTTTTCCTCTAGTATTGGCCATTAATTTGGTGCAGATCGGAGTACGTCTATGAAAATGAGGAAAATGTGCATACCCTGATAACTAGAATCCCTTATACCCCAGTAGTGGGTTCTTTCAGGTATGTCATGCTATGTACTAGGTTTTATGTTGCCTTTTCTTTAAGCATGGTGGTAAGATATCATGCTAATCCAGGAGTACTGCACTGGGAAATTGTTAAAACTATCCCGTACTTTGGTGTATAAATGATATTTTCCTGGTGTATGGAGGAGATGAGGAACTAGTAGTGAGGGGATACACAGATTCTAGTTTTTAGACAGATCATGATGATCTGAAATCATAGTCAGACAACATATTTTTCTTGAATGGTGGTATAGTGAGCTAGAAAATCTCGAACCAATATGTGGTCATCGATTCTACAACAAAATATGAGTATATAGCATCTTTTGATGTAGCAATGGATGCAGTCTGGATACACAACTTTGTCTCAGACATTGGTCTTGTTCTAGGTTATTTAGACCCTATTTAAGATTATTGTGATATCACTATTATAGTGTTGCTTTCCAAGGATATTAGGTCTCACCATATGACAAATAGTATACTCCAGAAGTTTCATCTATTGAGGGAATTTAATTAGACAGGTGAAGTCATAGTTAGCAGAGTAGCCATAGAGGACAATGTGGAAGACCCCATGACTAAATCCATATATCAGTAGAAGCATGATTCTCATGTAAGGGCTAGAAAAATTAGAATTGTTAGAAGTTGGATCTAGTATAAGTGGGAATGTTTAAAGTGGGTACCCTAGACCCAACATGTGCTATAATTTGATTACCACAACATGTATATAGTTTGTTATATATATACACGTGTTTTTATTCCATAATAGTGTAGATACTATTGAATACAGTATGTTTATGGTAATGTCCTTAGTTTAAGTGTCATATAAAAGGGTTATAGAAGATCTCATGCAATTATTAAAACTTAGGGATACCGTGATAGTAATTTGAAATTAATTTCCTATGGTCAGGATACATGATTCTGATAGGACACAGATGATTTGAGACTATCTGCTACTAGGGGATCATAAGTATTGAGACTTCTTCTCACTATGTTTTTATTTGGTGGTATCTAGTAGTTGATATCATGAGGACATGCCCGTCAATAGGAAAACCACATGTTTCAAGTTTCATTGGTTGTTCAAATATACATACATGTGCAATGGTCTCCTAACTTGAGATCAATATCAATGTATTTCATTTGATTGTGAACTTTTATGCAAGAAAAAAAACATGGTAATGAATTCGTGGAGTGGAAGTATGTGTTGGGTATGTTATTGGTGACATGAAATTGATTTAATTATCAAGATAGGATTTTCCTCTTCCAAGTTGAGGAAGATATATCTCAAGCCTGGTTGATTATGATGGTAGTAACTTTATAAAATCCATGTCTATGGTAGTCAATGGTCAGTCCTTCTTAATAGATCAACAAATAATAAATCAGGATAGGATAATGACACAGGTGTACATCATACTTTATTAAGATATTGATGATGATGATATTATATTACACAGACTATGTTCATAGGAAGTTAGTTGTTTCTTTGACTTTCCCTTATCTCTATAGGGGCCCTGATGGGTTGTTAGACCCCAATAATGGTTTTTGAATATTATTCACTACTATTGAGATAAGGTCCTAGAGCATCACCCACAATAGTGCTGTGAGAATCTTCCCTATTCAGTTGAATAAGAATATAGAAATTTGTGGGGGGCCCATGGGGTATGGATATTATCTATGTTCTATGGATTACCAAGATATAAATAAATTCATTATTATTCAAGTTAGGAATAATTGGATTAAATTTATTTATGAAAAGTAAATACAATGATAAATATTATTCGAATGGATATTAATGAAATATACCAAGTTTGTTTAATATTATCAGGAGATGAGAGTCAAGTTAAAGAATCAATTTTATCATGCCATATGTTTAATATATATTACAGTTAAGTGATATATTATAAATATTATTTATGGAATAATTTAATTTTTCATAAATAATTATTTATAAAATTTATATAGTGGATATTTATTTCACGGGGGACATAAACCCAAATCAGGTATTAAAAGTTTCCACCATATAATTAGAGAGAGGTTATTCTACCCATGACTATTCATACATTGGAAATGAGAGCATCTCCCACTTCTTGATTCCAATAGAGAGACTCTCTCATACAACAAAGTATTTCATGTTCTTTCTTCTTAGATCAAAGTCATTGGCTTGTGGTGATCATCAATGCATCAATGTTGTAATCATAGTACCGTGTTAGCACCCAGATTCTGATGAATGGTTCACAATCAAATTCAATAAGAATGTGTGGATGATCTAGAGGGCTTCTCCATTAGAGTCTTTGAGCAATGGTTGTTGGCATCTTGTGACAGGCCTAGGTGCATTTTATCTGAATGAGGTAAACGTTCGTTATTATTTGGTACTCTGTTAAAACCATGTGTGGTCCTAGGGCTTTACCGATATGATATCACCAGTGTTTTTTATGTTACGCCACTCTGATGATGCTAAAACTTTTAAATTCTTAGCCCATCTGCTTCCACTCAATGTCCTGTTACCTGACACCTATGAGTATGCGGGAGAAGTAGATGAGTGAGTTTCATGCCTCAAAGTGGGTGGTGCATCTTGGTGTATCCAAAATGTAATGTGACCAATGATGATAGTTTTTTAGATGAGCCTAAAAAAGGAGATATCAGGGTTCGTGACATTATATTACACCTACCAATAGGTGAAGGTGGAGAAATAGCGACTACGTGGATTTTTTATCCATTGACCATATCAGAATGGAAGTGGGGTGATGTGACTGTGGATTTTATGTGGGTCCCCCAATGATGATTTAGATTAATGGCGTTATTTGGGCGATTCTAGACCAATTGAAAAAGGTAGCGCATTTCATGCCTATACAAGAGACTTTTTTAGTGGAGTGGTTAGGGGAGGTGTACGTTCAAGAAATAGTTTGTCTGTATGGAGTGCCACATACTAATTTTTTCAGACCATGACTCAAATTTTACTTCTCCCTTCTGGAAGGGCTTACATAAGTCTCTTGGAAGTCATTTTTTATTAAGTACAAACATCCACCCACAGATAGATGAGATGTCATAACTTACTGTGCAAGTGTTTGAAGATATTATATATGCATGTGTTCTGTAATTTAGTCGGTATTTAATGAAACACCTATCATTTTTGGAGTTTTCTTATAACACTAGTTATTAGGTAACATTTTTGATAGAAACATACGAGGATATTTATGGAATATTATATTGATCTCCACTATGTTGGATAGAGGTAGGTGAGTCGGATTTGTTGGTGTGAAGCCTCATGTAAGAGATGTCTGAGTAGATTCAGTTGATTCAAAAGCGTATGGATATTTCTCGGAGTAGATAGAATTCTTGTGCAGATAGACATTTATAACCGCTATATTTTACAAAGGGTGATCATGTTTTCTTTCAGTTATCACCATGATTGGGGAACCATAGAATATGGAGATAATGAAAGCTGGAACTGAGGTTCATTGTATCATTTGAAGTTGTGGAGAGAATCGGGTTGGTGGTGTACCGATTGGCTCTTCCACAAAGATACAATTTTATGAATGATGTTTTACTTTTGTCAAAACATTGAAATTATAACCCAACCCTTCTTATGTGATTGATGTAGATGATGTTGATCCTGAGATAGATGGATCCTTTGAGGAGCATCTGATACATGTTTTGGGTCATAGTGTGAATGCGTTGTGGGGAACAACTATGCTTATAGTTTGTGTTTTTTGGAAACAAGGAAGTGTTCAAGAAGAAGCATGTGAGAGAGAAGCGAATATTCAGGATTAATGGCCTAATGTTTTTGACTCAAAATATTAGAGATTATTGGGATTATAGCTCGAGGAAGAGTTGTTATAAGGTGGAGAGATCATAAGATCTGGACCTTTTCTGGAGATGTCTTAGGAATGTTTTAGAAACTCTGGTTGCTTTTTTCAGTTTTTTTTTTGGATTAATCATGGGTAAGTTTGGGTGAAAATTTGGGAATTTTGGATGGAATAGGGCATGTTCATGGTTGGCACACTATTTTCCAAAACTATGTTCCCCAGCCTAGAAAACCCTCTGAACTAAAATAATGAGGATTTACACAGCTGGCACATGATGTTCCAAACCATGCACCCTATTAGGAGAAATGGTGCTCCCCTTATAAGAGGAACAACGTTAAGGTACATGGTTTGGAAAACTGGGTCCCCCTTCACATCAAACTGTGCTCATGTTTTTAATTAACAAAAAATTATATTTAAAATTAACCAAACCCCTAAAACTCACCTTAATTGACCGTAACTCGAACTAAATCTTTTTATCTCATTTTGGAGGCTCCCAAATGAATTCCAAGCCATCCCTACCTCCATTATTGGTGAATAAAATGGCATATTGAATATTTGAACCTCACTAGGTTTGTTAATTCTTACTATTTAGATATATATATCTCTCTCTATCTCCCTCTCGCTTCTTGTCATATCCTCATATGAAAGAGGTATGTTCATTTGTTGTTGGTTCTAGATGTAGATCTTTACTTGTTAGATCTTTATTTGTTTAAATCTTAGACTTAGGAATTGAATCAGTATTGTGTTCTTCTTCATGGGTTTGACTTATCCATTTCAAATTTGGGATTTCTGTTAGGTGAAATCTAATCAATGAATTGATATAGGTGGTCTATTATTCAAATAAAAATTACTGATTTAAATTTTGTATATATAATTGTAGAATTGTTGTTGGATAATTAAAAATCGAGTTTCTTACATTGAATTAATTAATTTGATAAATTAATTAATTAAGGGATTGTAAAATTGGGGATATTGAATTGATTGAGTTGGAGTAATTAATTTTTAAAATAATTATGTGGATATTGGGATTGTTGAATTGGAATAATTAATTGTTGAACTAATTATGTGGATATTGTGATTATTGAATTTGAATAATTAATTATTGAATTAATTATAGGGATATTGTGATTATTGAATTGGAATAATTAATGGTTGAAATAATTAATGGAATTGATATGATTAATTCATTGTTGAATTAATTAATGGGATATATGTGATTAATTAATTATTGAATTAATTTATGGGATATATGTGATTAATTTATTATTGAATTAATTAATGGAATGACTTGAATATAAAATTGATACATTGTATTAATTAATTGGTGAATTATTTAATGGGTTGTTGATATATATGTGATATTGTGATGTGTGTGATATTGTGATATATATGATAATCATGTGTTGGACATGGTATACTATATCAAAATCCCATATTGATTATTTGAGATGATGAATGGTAAAAATGGAATTTAATTGTGAATTAAGATGGCGAATGCTAATAATGGAATTCAAATGTGAATTGAGATGATGAAGGGTAATAATGACATTCAAATGTGAATTTATATGATGAATGGTAACAATAGAAGTCAAATGTGAATTGATATGATGAATAATAATAATTGAATTAGAATATGAATTGAGTTGAAGAATGGTAATAATGGGATTCCTATATATGAATTGAGATAAATAATAGAAACAATGGAATTATGTGATATGATATCCCTCAAAGACAATTTAGATTTTGGCATGGTCCAAAGAAAGTATTGAGGTTCGGGTGTCCATCGGAACCTGAGGGTTTATGTATTTAAATAAAGAATAGTTGATAATTTTATAAATGTTACTTATGTATTGTACTTTTTTCTTTATATAAATGCATACAATTTTTTGATTGGATATTTTTTTAGATTCCATTGGTGGTTTCCTACTCATTTATACTCATATCCTACACAGTATACTTGATCACTACCGGAATAGACATCATGTTTTTAGGACAAGATAAGGGAAAAGGCCTAGTATAAGATGGCTGATTTGGGATGCAACATCGATGAGGGAATCAGATGTGGTTCGATACCCTCATGGGTGTTGTTAGTGTCATTAATTTTGGGTTTTATTTTTTGACACTTGGAACACACTTTGTTATTGAATATCTATAATTCACATTTTGATATTTAATTTCCCAATCTTGTCTTGCATGTGATGTTGGTATTTTTATAGTTATAGTTATATAATATCGTTTTTTCTTATTTATTTTCTCTAGTTTTTTACTCTAATAAAGAGGGTGTAGTCTCCCCCCCCTGATATTAGACCTTTACTACTAGTTGCAATCATCTAACATATGGGGAGTCATGATTGAGGTCATGTGGCCGGCCAGATCGGAGCATCGGTGTGTGGCACCAAGGACGGGATGTTATAGTTATTCTAATTGTAAGGGTTCTATATGGGTTATATGATGATGATGATGATGTTTCAAGATACCAATACGTTTTATCTACGATTCCTATGGGTTTATAATGTTTCCTATGATAAATATAGAAATCACATAGATCATGAGTATTTATTTTGAGGATTCTTTCCTTTTTTAAATCCTTATTCTATATTTAGATGTTTGATGATCTAGGTATTGTTGGGTACAAAAACTAATATGTTATGATCATGCACTTTGATTATGTTATGATACCATCATTCTCCAAATATTCCCACTGATGACATTTAATTATAAATTCTTATGTTTACCCTTATTGTGAATTTAATCTCACCATTTGTTATGTTTACTTTTCCCCAGGTTATCAATAATTATGATAAATGAATTATATATATAAGGGTTTCATAAGGATGATGATGATGAATTAATGTTAAATAATAAAATCTGGGTTAATTAAGAGAAATTCTAATTTAAATACATTAGTATTTTTTTATGTAAATGTCATTCATAATTCACTAAAACTCTAAACATGAAAGTTCATTGATAATGTAAGTGATTTTCCTTTTGATGTCAAAAGGTTTCGATGAGAAAAATTGGATCACCTTCCTTGGTATAAAATCTATAAATATAATGTTTATGATTTTATCATTGGATATAGGAGTGTGGGTTCTGGGCTATTATACTCTCACTTTGGTCCGTGATCTAGATCGGATGTTCCATGAATGATGTATCTTGTTCTAACACAACATCTTTATTTTCAATCACATTTGTTGGATTAAGCCAAAACCTTTGAATCTAAAACACATGGAACATGTTATACATACCTCAATACCATAAAAGAAGATCAAAATATTAGGCCATAGTTCTAATAATATTGATGATTCCAAACAGCCCTTTCAACCATAGTTCCAACTTTCCATGCCTTTCAAAATGTTGATTCCTTAATATATGTGACATCCAAAAGAAAACCAAATTTTCCAAAGTGAAATCCAAAGGTTATATTCACCATTTGTCATATTATAATATCTAAATATGAGTGGTCACTAATTTCTTCATAATTTTACTAACCCAATCAGATGTCTCTTACACTATACTCATCCTGATAACAGCTACCCCACTAACCTCATGCCAACACGGTAGTGAACAACACAACCGATCATAAGGACCCTTGAATTGTTCTATATTCATCAAATAATGTAATCTTTTATTATATAAAAACACTTCCAATGATAAATGATTAAACATTACTTCACTAAAATTCAGAATGCATCCCTAAAGAACATATTCCAAAATCTAGATATTCCTCTTTCATAACCCATAAATTTGTGGTTGATATGTCATAGTGAACATAAACTAAGTACCCATAACATTATGTATTCCTTTTTAAATTTTTGACATGGAATGAGTGTCCTAGTAAGATATTATGCTCATAAGCACCCCATACAGCCACACTATCTCTAGAATAAATATTTTTTAAATCTCATTTACAAAATGTATCCCTCTGATTTGTAAGAGATGTGCTTCCTTAATTAGTAAGTCAACTACAACCCATATATAATTTTACCCTCTCAAGTAATTGGGAAACCCCATAACAACTTTTATCGCCTCCTCATCCCACTTCCACATGGGTATAAGAATAGGATAAATTAAACCAGTTATCAACTGATTCCCATTATAAACCCTATGAAAGTAATAAAATCATATAAAAGTCTCTCAATTTCCCTCCCCATACCCATCCACAAGAAACGACGTTTGATATCATGATACATATCTATTGATCATGGGTTGACTTACAATTATAAATAATGAGAGTACATCATTAGATATTTCCCCAAGGAAGCAAGAACTACAACTCTCCAATGAATATATATCATTTCATCTTAATCTAAATACCATAAAAAAATAGGGTCATTCTCACCCAACCATTTCATCATTGTGAAGCACTCAAAATTTGACTCTTAAATAGATTTCATTAGGCCCACCGAGGAATACTTGAAAACTAAGGGGGGATATTTCATCACCCCATGATCCTTAGATTTAATCACAAACCATTCATTTATTGAGATGACCAGCCTACATTACTCTTAGAGGGGATACTCTCTATGATCTTTTTCCATTCTACTAACATAATTTTAGAAAACATTATCATTTACAAGAGCATAATCCATCTGAAAGTAAAAAAGATTTCATATATTCAAAACAACACCTGTATTATAGATTCAAGTCCTACTAATATATGATAAACCAACAACTATTGTGGAATTTATTGATGTTTAACCTCTCAGTGAAGAAATAATAAAACCATCTATTCAAGGCATGTGCCACAATTTCCACCTCTATATCATTTGTAGGGTCATTTTTTCACGAGTTCACAACTGACAATATCCATAAGAAACTAAATAATCTCTCAACATTAGAAAGGTTCCAAAACCAACCCCTAAGGCATCATAGTAAATAGCATATCTAATCCCATTCTCATATAAGACCAAAAGAAGAGATGATGTTAATATCTTCATTAACTATTAATTCCTCTTCACATTGATATATCCACTCAAACATCACCCCTTTCTTAGTTATATCAATCATAGGTTCTAATAAATGGGGTAAATATTAAATAAACCATTAGTAGTTCCCAGAAAAACCTTCAAAACTCAAGATCTCAAGCCCATTCTTTGTGAATTACCCAGATATTTCCCTCTAATCCTTCATTGGATCAACTAATATTCCCATATCAAAAATAAAATGCATAATAATGTCTAACTCTTGGTTCCAGAAGTAAAACATTGAATGATTACAAAAATTTCAATGCAATCTAAGTGTACTGAGTTCTACCTCAAGGTGACTAGAATAAATCTATGAGTTATGTGAGTATATTGGGATATCATCAAATGAATACAACATTGAAGGACTAATGATATGGATGTAATATCATGTTCATGAGATAAATCAACTTTAGTAGAGTGTTTTTCAACTTTAAAGGAATGTAAAGATACTCATATATTCTATACCTACTACTAAACTCTTTCTTAGATATATCTTATTCTATGAAACAATGATGGTGGTATCTTGATCATAGATTAATCATAGAGAACCACTGGGATACCCTAAAATAATCAAAAAAATCATCTATCCTAAATAATGTGTACCAATTCATCATGGTAACCTAATTCTTCTTTCTATTTTCCATGCATAACAAAAGGCTGTTGTCTTACTTCTTAGAAAAAATGAATTACCAAATGAGAAGTTCTCAGTCCGATAAATCCCTATGCCTCTAAATCCTCATGTTTCACCTTGAGTTTCTTTAAATCATTTTATGTCATACAATACAAAGGGGTCTATATAGTAAATTCTCTTGTAATGAGCTCAATCTTGAAAACATTTCCCCAATAAGGAGTTATTCCTAACAAATCATCATGAAAGACATCATAGTAATGGTTCATTGCTAGTGGAAAATAGGTGGGAATTACTTTTTGATCCACTATAAGAATCATAATTTCAATATGTTCTATAATGGATCTAACTTGGATAAGGTATGGCCCCACTATTCAAACTCCGAAATAATATTCTCTAAAAAAAAGAAAAGATCCAGTCCCCTATGCATGGTAAATGATACTCATCTCTTGTAGAAGTTGATGTACACATGTTAATTATTTAACCATTCCATGAAAAAAATGACATCAAAGATGGTAATCTCTATGATTATAAATTTCTATAAGTGTCCATAACCATAAACTAATAAAGGACACTATGGAAATATCTAGATATAGTCCACCTTTTTCCTCAAGGGTGTATTAAGATAAAGAAATTCAAATTATAAATTAATCATTAATTCTAAACCAATAACAACATGAGAAGATATAAAAGAATTTGAGTCTATTGTATTAAAAGAGAATGTTTAATGTGCATAGGTAACTGGAATAATACCTATAAGTACATAAATTTCTTCTATAGAACTATCCAGAACTTGATCCATTGAATATACTCATTCTATGTCATCCCCATGATTTATTCCAGAGACCCTAAGTTTGGATGATTCATTGAACCCTAAGGAGATTATTCTTGATACTCAGATCCTCTATTAGACCTATGACTAATAACCAATTTATCATAGATACATCTATGGAAACCTTACCAAACCACCCCTGAATGGAAACACTAAATATTCCCTATATTTATATATTAGTAACACATATTCTAAGATTTAGGAAAAAACTCATGATATTGTGCACTCTATCTATAATTGATGCAAGGGGTGACACTGTCCTCCCTAGAGGATGATAAATAAAACCTCATCTCCTTAAACTATTAACTACCACCTTTCCATTACTCCTCACCTTACATTTCCTACTACTGGAAAAGGCACTCACTACATTGTTATAATTATTACTCATTAGCTCACTAGGATCTGAAAGAAGGCATACTGCTTGATCATCCTCTAGACCCTTTTCGGTCATGAAGGCTATATGCAGCACCAAATAATATATTTTTAGTTGAAAACTCCTAACATGAAACCTCAACTCTAGTTGAAGGACAATCTAAAAATTCCAATCCTTATGGACCTTATTCCCATCTAAAATATGATCAATGTAAACAAACTACAAGGAACACACAAAATGTGATGATACCAATATCACCCCTATTGAAGATCCATAAACACCTGAGATCAGTATAGTTTTATTTAATTTAGTAAAATCAATTAAAATAAGAGTTTCTAGAAGGTCTCCCAATTTTGAACCTCAAGTATCCCCACCTAGTTCATGATTCCCAACTATATCCTAGAAGTTCCCTAATGTATGAAGGCATCCATCATAACCATCAATCCTCTTGAGTATCCACAAGATCAAATATTCCATCAATGATATTGATTCAATCATAAACATCATAGGGTTTTCTAATTCTCTATAATTATGGGGGATACTGAAGCAGAAACTCCCAAGCATAATTGATCATTGTCATGTTACCTCATCTTCCTTGAACAGACACTATCCAAAGACTTCAAACAGAAGTAGTTATACTTCCCAAACTACTGGAGACTACGTGGGAAAATTCTCAACTGTATTCTATAGAACGTATGGTAGAAGGATATGAACACACTCCCCTGTAGGGGAATTATTACACACTTCTCCTATTAGGCACATGATGTGTTTCCTAGGAGGAATTATCTTAAGTTACAAACAAATACATGGAAACATTTATAATAACTTCTTTAATATAAAACTAAAGTAGTTTATAGGTCTATCCAAAATATTACTACTGGAATACCTATCCTAGGAGTATACCTGAATCCATGAGGTATTACCCCCTTACAAATTCCTAGGTCATAATACAAGTCTCCAATATTGGCATGTTAGTCAAATTCATAATAATATATTAAACATTACATGATCATTTAAATTAATTAAAATTCTAGTACATATATATTACTGAATAACATATCACATTTTAGCAATGGAATTTAATAATTTGAATTACTATGTATAATATGTAATCATTGAATGAAATGTTAACCTATATTCCTAGTCATGATGCATGAACACACACAAATCCAATTAACTATATTGTCACAACATTACTCAAGATCAGTATAAACCTGTAATAGAACAATTGTTAAAAGAAATACCATCATAATAAACTCAGAGGTCCATTATATAAGAGTTGTTCAAGAACTTATGTGACTTTATAACTCATGCTCCACTTAGCCTCTCTCTATTATACCTTTTTCCAAACACAGTTTTGAACAATGAAAAGGAAAACTCGTCTGATACCACTTTTTAATTCCCTGACATGAACCACTTGGTCCAAGATAGAGTTTCAAATGACCTCATGAATATCTCCACATACAAAAGGGGCTTCCCACTAGCATCATGAGTCAAAATGGTGTCATGGTGAGACTATAACCTCAATAAATAAATTCAAAAACTATATTCATAATAAATTGTAAATAAACATTCAAGAAAAACACATTGAAAACTAGAATAAAATCACTATGTTTTAATAAATGGAATTTATATTATTATATATAAACCAAAATAATACTAATTTTGTATGTTAATAAATGTATTATAACACAAGGAAATAAACTGAAGCACTAAATTAATATTCTGGAGTCTGTTATGGGATCTTCTCTATACATTAAAATCTATGTGATCATCTCTCAGAAATAAGTCCCTGGCCCTTAGTTGGATCACTAACCATGAAATTTGTAGGCATAATGAGATGTCTATGTATGGAGTGAGTATAAGGAGAATAGGAAAACACCAATGCATTATTAAAAAAATTTCACATGCAGATAAATGTATATATAATGTTAGTAAGAGAATGTACAAAAAAGAATTTAATCATATGTCGAGAGATCGTGTGTTAACCAGGGTTCCCAGATCCTCATAAAGACCTTCTACAACTCTATTCTAGAAGGTATATCTCGTATGAAATCACATATCTTATTAGGACAAAATGAAAACACGTGTCTCGGATCAAGTCCAATATAAGATAATGTCTTGATTCATGCCACAAGGATGTGAAACCCCTGACTCATCATCGAGTCAAACCACAAGGCCATCATTCCCCTGCCTCTAATAAGTTAGACCATAAATCTATCACACCATTGGCTCAAACTATGGCCAAAATACAATTCCTCCATTCCCCATACTCTGAACCAGGTTAGGAAATAGTCCATTATACCCCTTTCTCAATCTCAGGTCAAGTAATAAGGTCTTCATACCCCATCCCAAACTACAGGTCCTATAATAATCATCATCATACATCACACTAGCACATAATCCCCCTTATAGCCTAATTTAGACATGATGATCCCATATGTCACCTTGATACAAA
Organism: Viscum album; assembly: GCA_963277665.1. Classification (NCBI taxonomy): domain Eukaryota; kingdom Viridiplantae; phylum Streptophyta; class Magnoliopsida; order Santalales; family Viscaceae; genus Viscum; species Viscum album. Next base: position 663,885,924 of record OY728150.1, read on the forward strand.
ATAAAAACCTTTATAGGACAATAATACCCACACAACATGAAATAACCCAAAAGTGAATAAACATGGAACACAATTCATAAGTTTAACAGGCCAAAAATGAAAACCAGATGAAAATAACAAGCAAAAAAATATCACATAATGGTTATCACTACTATGTATGCACAGTCACATGCCAAACATTCCAATAAACATTATATGAAGGCCCTATGAGGTAAGGACTCCTTTCCTTAAGTGTGTCGATTGCAATTTCAAAAATCCATTACCAAACCACATCCATTAACTAATGATCCATTAAATCAATACCAATTCACCTTAATTGGAATTGTAGAATCATGATTCAAAAAGGAGAACATGGCATTGTATTAGTGATAGATCAAATTTCCAAATAGGAAATGTTACCAATTGTAAATCAAGATCAATTCACATGAAGCATATAAATTCTATAGATCCATCTATCCAACCATCAATAAATCAATAATTCCTTATTATATCATAATAGAATTATTAGATCTATCCATGAATGACCAAATCAAATATTCCATTGAAGAGGATGAGAAGTGTAGTGACTCAATCCTAAAAAGTCTGGTGTCTTCTATAAATTACATTAGCATGATTACAAAGAATCAAATCCTGATAGACCAAGAGTTTAGTAGTATAGGTAAATTTGATACATACATGATTCTTGTATTAAAAATAAATACACTAATTACAACATAATTTTTTTAGTAAATAAATAACATTGAGGATAAATTTATTCCATATATTATATCCCTATATATATTTCATAGTACACTTCTTGGATTCCTAGGGAAAGAAAACATAATAAAGGTGATCTCAAATGCTTAGTAAGGGAAAAATATAGTGGAAACAATCATGATTTAATGATAATAACAATTATGGAATGGTAAATTACTGAAAACACATACCATATAATCAAAAAACTGAAAAAGAAGTACATAATAAATATGGAAATGTAATAAATGGAAACACATTCCATCAAAATAACTAGATAAGAAAAAATAAACATGGAAAGGTAAGAAACTGAAAAACATTTCATTCAATAAATGATCTAAAATGAAATATATCAATAGATATATTGATGCAAGATCTCATGGATTAATAATAACTGAAGAAAAATGATGGAAATGATTAATATTGGATTCCATGATTCCTTGGAACATGGAACCAGTACCATCAAGACCTTTCACAAGATTGTTTAGAACATCTGGTAGAAACTCATATACTCTACTTGGAAACAAAATCGAAGGGTTTTTCACCAACTAATTTCATCTCCTGAGACATGGATGCATTGGAAGGATTTCATTAATTTTTCCCCAACCCAATATTAATTACCTTAAATGATCACAAACCCATGTCTTACCTATCCAAAACATTCCTCATATCGAATAGACAATATTTCTTATCAAATATATATATTGAATAAATGATATGAATTTATCAATATTTACCCATATAATAAAATAACAATAAAATTTAACACCATATGGAAAATGGTATGTAGTTCAAGAAATAATCATTTCCATGAAAAATAATATAGATATTTAGGGGAAATTTAATGACAAATGATAATTGGAAATTGAATATTGCAAGGGGACTAAAAGGAATCAAGGAAGTAAATTTGAATACTATCCTTGTCCAAATAATTTATAAACAATAATTAGGAATATTATGAATGTTATGAATAAAACATATCACAATTGGTTTAAAAATGAATGTTTTTTGTCCTTGATTTATATAAATACTATAAAATGATATTTTAAAAACATTATTGAGGAAAATGTCTTTTTGTTTTGAAAAATATTATCTTTGAAAATCACATTTGAAAAATAAAAATTTAAAAATTATCCTTTTAAACATATATTGTATGCTTCAAATAAAGGATTGTGGGTAAATGCGTACATGTCGTATAAGGTAAAAGAAAATTATTTTTTCATGGTAAAAGGTTAGAAAAATGCCTTATTCGAAAGGATACAAGAATATTCCTTTGAAAACCTTGGTAAAAGACAAAAAGGGTAAACATTACTTTACTAAATCAATTCTAAAAGGTAAAAACAATTTTGAAAATATTTTAATAAAACAACATTTTTTAAAGAAAATAGGTTCTCCGACAAAAGAGATAAATGAAGTCAGGATTTATTAAAAATATTTTCTAAATCATTTTGAGTACCAAAGAGTGGAAAATTGGAATTAATAATAAAACTCTATTGAATAACCATAGGAGTGGAAAAGGAAAGGGTTTATAAAACAATGGTAAAATAAGTTTCTCAAATGGAAATACCATTAAAATACCATTAAAATTATTATTGAGGAAATTATTCATTAAACATTCCAAACTGTCCCATTCCACTTTGAAATATTTTAAATCATAAGAATTGTGTAGGAATGACATTAAATTAAATATTTAAATACCATTATTATAAAAGTATTAATTATATAATATATAAAATGGGTTAATAGATACACCACGCAAATTGTATTTTGGAAAATATGAAATTTATCTCATAGATATAAAAAGTGAGATGAGAATACCTTAACTTTATCTTTATTTTTGTTTTGTAGCCTTTATACTATTGTATATTTGTATAAAATATTATAATAACTTATAACAGAACAATTATCAAATTTATAATATCATATATCATTTTCCTATAATATCGTATTAGTTGTTTGTTAACAATCTTTCATTGTTTTCACTATTTCCAGTGTTAACTCCTTAGTTTTTTAGGTATGTTTTGAATTGTTGTTTGTTGTTAATAATATATAGATCGTGATTTAATAATCTCCATAATTTAAACCATTATGTAATAATCATATGTATATAGTATATATTTATTCATAATAGCCCATAATATTTTGTGATAAGGAATGAAGTGCACCGTTCATGGAGACTGTAGGTCGTAAGTACGTATGAATGCTATGTTCATTTATTTGTTGTATTAAAAGAATGAGAAATGAATGGTAAATATGTATATTACAATTCCAATATTATATATATGTTACAAAATTTTATTAAAACCATCCTTTATACATTCTAGGTATAGTTTGAATGAGTAACAATGCATTGAGGAGGCAGTACTCCACACTTCCAAAAATAATGTAATTGTATTTACACAAAGTGGAAGTTATAAAGGTATATGTTACAAAAGAATTAAATAATAATAAATACAAAACAAAAAATAATATATATATCATTTATATATATATTTTTGATCATAATCTCCCATATGAGAGGCGTTAAATAAAAAATGAACAGTCATTATTTCGTGAGGTAGTAGTTCCTTGTACAAGTAAACAGTATGTTCGTCCCCCATTAGATGGTAGAGTGTGTAATTTTAGGTAAGAAACATTAAGTAAAAACATCCTATTATATTAAGGATACTTGTTTGTTATGTAATCATGGAATAATAATAGTTTAGCGGTGGATTGTAGAAATAAAACTAAAGAACATAAGGAAATGTGTTACCTCTTAATCAGGTAACTCTTTTTGGTTTGAACCAAAGGGATTCCTTGAATTGCTTCATATAAAATTTTAGGATTATAGTATTAGGTTATGGGTGTCATGGAGATATTTTATTATATTTTATTTATCTAAAGTGTCCTGAGAGGTGTGAGAGAGTGGGAGAGGTTGTGGCCTTTTATAAGGGAGGAAAACGACTAACTTGGTATTTTTGAAAAGAAGTTAGGTGTACCCACATTTTAACCAAAATAAAGTAATAAAAAACTATAAAAAATCAATAATTTTAGTTTAATGGAATAATTATGGACACACAATGGTTTTTTTACAATTTTATCGGTCATTTAGGCCCTTATGTTAAAGTTTTAGTCCTTTATTAAGCTTAATTTTTCCTTAATAATTGTAATAATTTTTATTTCTTTTAATAATAGTTTTGGTCAAAAAATAAGATGAAATTGTTATAAATATTAAATTATGTTGATTATAAATATTAAATTCATTTTTTTAAATTCAAATTAAAGAAGTGGCAGAAATTAATTTAAATTTTATCCCAGAGGTGGGAAAACAATGTGGGTTTTTAAAGTAAAAACATCCAAAAGTTTGCTAAGATTTTATACCCAGTTGCAAAGTTATATTGATTAAAACGACCTAAATTGGATTAATAGATAAATTTTTTTACAATTAATATTTTATTCTAATTTATAATGTAATTTATCCTTATAAATATATTATATGAAAAATCTATTTTGAACTAAAATTCTGTATTTTTCATTATTCATTAAAAAATAAAACTTCAATGAAAAATACCAAAAATTAACCCTGTCTTTTTTTTATGTTTTTAATTGAAATATTATGTTTCTTTAGACATATATAATCAATAAAATTTAACAAAATTTAATTTCAAATAGGTTATCCATTAAATGGTGGTAAAAATACGTTAATAAAAATATAGGTTTTTACGTGAAATATTAGATTTTTTCTTATCTTATGGTTATGAAATATATTGGATGAATATAAAAAATATTATATTGAATATATAATAAATATATAACATTAATATCACTCACTAGTTGTAATTAATTTAATTTGTTAGGGTAAAATGCTTTTTTGTCGATGAAAATCGTTTTCTATAAAATATTCTCTTTATTTTAAATTGTCTCTTATATTAATTCCTAAATAATTTGTAAACAATGGATATGTTTTATAAAACATGTATTTTAATAAGTTAGTTAACACTATTTATAATGGATAGTTTATATCTTATTATATTAAATAATAATATTTTAATAATATATTATCGTTCGGTAAAACTTGGTCTTGTGTGTAATGCAAGATATTGAAGAAACTCATTGTGGTGTGCAACATATAGTAACTCAGTGTCACATGCATTAAAAGTTATAAAATATATTGAAATTATTTAAAATAGTAAATATATTATAAATACTTAGTATATTATATTCCCTTACACACTTGGTGTTGCTTGTCATACACACAATCTAATACAATGTTCCTACATTAGATATTAGGGGTGTTACATTCTCCCCTACTTAATTAAATTGTGTACTCTTAATTTAAATTCAATCCCAGTGATGAATTTATTATATATTCTGTGTTTTAAATCCAAAATCATGAGGAGGATTTGTAAAACATCCTCTAAAAAAATAATATGAAGTAAAAAATTCGCATGGAATAACATATAACTTGGTCTCTATGTAGGAGAAAAATAGTGTAAAGTAGATATACATACATAGAGGAAAATCGTAAATATTTATAGGGAGTTATTGAGGTCATCAATCAAAAACAATTGAATAATTAATTTAAATTTTAGGGCCTCAAATCCATAAATATAAAATAATTGACATTCCCATCAGTTGAATAAAAATCAAGGTATTATGACAAAAACAAATTAAGATCATTTTCATCATGTTGAGAAATTCCTTTAGTTCCTATAAGGAAATTTACTTACATTATATGTTTTAATTTCATAGGTATGATTTTATATTTTTCTCAACATTGATAAAATTCTAATTTATTCCTTACTTCAAGAAATAGATATCCAAAAATCAAATTTGATGACTGAATCACTAACATACATTTATAGGTGATTTTGAGGCCAATAAAAGAATGAAAAGTTCAAATATTTTCCTCTAACTATTCTCCAAAAATAATATGGTAAGGACATTAATCTCTAAACCTAAATAAGAAACGCTAATGGTTTATAATTAATATTTATTCATCAAATTGTTTAACTATAAACAATTTCATATTAACTGGAACATTTCATAGGTCATTGGTTGGCATGAAACCCTTATTATCATTTGGTCTTGGTTTCAAGACCTGCAGCCTTACCAGGCTTCATTAGTTGTCACCTGACATACATGTTTTTTGGTAAAACCAAGATTGGTGCTGATTTAAGGTGACCTTTTAGCTCTTTGAAACACTGCTGACCCTGTTCATTCCACTAGAACAGAACATTCTTTCTTGTCAAATCTATCATCGGTGTAGCCAAACATGAAAAATCACGAACAAAACACCGATAATACCCATATTGACCGAGGAAACTCTATACTTTAAACACATTATTTGGCGGTTTCCATGAGATAACAACTTCTATCTTTTCTGGATCCACTGAAATGCCACTATCAGAAATCACATGGCTAAGAAAACAGACTTCCTATATCCAAAAGTCACACATTGATAATTTGGCATACAACCGATGAGCTCTCAATATCCCCATCACTGTCACCAAGTGCTGCTCATGCTCTACCATTGTCTTAGAATACACCAGAATATCGTCTTCAAAAACCACCACAAATGAATCCAGATATCTCTAAAATATCTGATTTATCAATTCCATGAACACCGCTGGAGAATTCATTAGACCAAAGGCCATATCCACATATTCATAATGACCATATCTACTTGTGAAAGATATTTTAGGAATATCGTCCTTAATCACCCACAATTGATGATATCCTGGCCACAGGTCGATCTTGGAGAACCACTGGTCTCCCCTCAACTGGTCGAACAAATCATCAATTTGTGGAAGTGGATATATGTTTTTATCGTAACATGGTTAAGTCGAAGATAATCAACATAGAGCCTCAAAGATCCATCATCATTTTTCACAAACAACACTGGCACTACCCACTGAGACGTGATTGGCTGTATAAACCCTTTGTTTTCTAGATATTACCGCTGATCTTTCAATTCCCTCAATTCAGTAGGTGCCATCCCTTAAGATGGAAGTGAGACTGGATTGGTCACTATAAGGAGATCAATCATAAACTCCACTTCTCTTACGGGAGGTAACCCATAGAATAATTCAGAAAAAAACTCATGTACTGATCATTGCTAGAAGAACACTCTGCTCAATACCCTCTACTGGTTCCACTAACAACACCACCAACTGATACGATAATGTACCCACTGCTGGTTCCAACAAACTCACTACAACTCGCCTTTCATGCCTCTCTCCTCTAAAGATATGTCTATTGCCATTGTGTGTCGTAAAATCCACTGTCTGCACATTACAGTCGATGTTGGACTTAAACACCACCAACCAATCCATTCCCCAGATTACAAAATACCCATCCATCTCAAGCACTGAGAAATTCCACATTTCCTCAACCTCACCTACAACGATAAAACATGCTCTACACAAGAAGGCTTGACACTCTATTTGACCCAGAGGAGTTTGATTTTTCAAAACCAAAGGCATCATTTTTACCCTTAATCCCAACAAATCAACCACACATGAAACAATAAAATAGAGTGAGGCACCCATATCAAACAACACTTGAATCAAGGAATAATTTAAAAGAATAGTACCTCACACCGTGGATGATCCTGATTTATCATCCACCACAACCTGCTCGACTACAAACAATGCCTTGGTTTCCACACTCTGCTCTTTATTTCCCTACTAAGGAGCTGTGGTGTTCCAAGAATCACCATAACTGGTTTTTCTCTGCTGATGAGTGGTATGCTGCTATCCCCATCCCATCGATGCATATGGCGTTTTCGATCCCTGAGGAGTGTCACACACACTCGACCTTGGAGAATTCCAACAATAATGCTGCAGATGCCCCATTTTCTTATAATTGTGACATGCTTGATGTTATTCCATACAGACCTGCTTGATTTGTGTCATAGAGCCACACTAAAAACATTGTGGTTTGCTTTGGGGCTTCAGAGGAAGATTCACTGATCCTACCGTCAGATTATGTGCCATTCCTCTGCCCTAGTAACAAGTTTCACTCCTCATCTTAAACCTAGAGTTAGAGTTCCCACTGTTCCCCATGGGTAAAACCATACCTCCTCTTCCCTGATCTCCCAACAGATCCCACCTAGCCACTGATGCTTGATTCACCATCTCTATGTAATCACTAATACACAATACTACAATTTTTGAACGGATCTCTTTCCTTAACCACGCTTCGAAGATCCTTGACTTCAACGACATGCTACCCGCCACCTTAGGTGAAAACCGCACTAAGCTTGTAAACTTAGCTGCATACTCCATCATAGACATATGCTCTTGCTTTAGACTGAAGAAATTAGTTGTGCGCTGAATTCTGACCGTATGTGGGTAGAATAGTTTATTAAACAATTCCTCAAAGCCTTCCCACGTCATACCCTATTCTGTACCCACTTGGACTACCAACTCCCACCATTGAAGAGCAAGATCCTCTAGCTTATACGTCATTATCTTTAATTTCAACTCTACCGACATCCCGAGGAATTCGAAAATTCTGTTTATTCTGGATAGCCATGCCTCTGCCCTTTTCGAGTCCGAATCACCCCTAATGAAGGGTGGATCCGGCCTTTGAAACTGAGCCACATAATCTAAATTCTTTGGATTTTCCACTCTATTCGCACTCCCCATATCTTGGAAATCTTGCACTATGCTCTGGACTAACTGTTGGTTCACTTGGGGCTCAGGTGCGACCACATTCTCATTGGCCACTTCCGATTGGTCTCTATGACGCCTACCCAGTGCCATTTCTATAAATAGAAAACAAACAACCAAGAGTCTAACTTCCATAGATATCAAGAACTCCAATTTCAATTTTCATTACACAACACTATCACACCGAAGCTTTCAACATTATCCACATTTGCATGTTTCACCATTTTCTAAAATCAAACCATTTTCCAAATACCACCAGTTTCTTTGTTTAAAATCATTCCGTTTCAAAACCCAATTTAGATTTTTTAAAATTCACACATTCATATCACAACATAAATCATTACAGCCCAATGAAATATTCATCCTAGAGGGAAGTCATTTCTACCATGCATTGTATGCTCATCTCATTGGCTACCCCCACAATAATGCGATATCCAATGCTTATAAGTGTCTCCAACCACTTATGTACCCAACTCCCTGGTAACTTGAAGTTCATCATAAAAGGGTTAGCTAAGTCCTTTTATGATATACATTCCAAGTTCCTAAATTCCTACGCCTTGACACCATCCTGACTCAAGGAATGTACCACAACGAATGTCAACTCCAAATCCGAGAATCAAGTCCGAAGGACCGAACAAGCTAATACCACTTATTACACCCCGCCCCTTACTCATTGGATTGAGGAGTCGGTGGGGGCTACTTGGCCTTAATTGACATTCCCAAGGCGCCAAAGGCTGAAAATAAATGCCAAGGTCTTCATGGAATAGTGGGGAATGATTTGACCTTAAGACAAAACCAACCCAATCAACAACTAAAGATGCATGTACTTTCAAACCCAATCAAGTGATACTAACAATTCCATCACAAACCCCAACCCCATTCAACTAAACATGTCCAACAAACATCAGAGTACAAATTGGAAACTAAACAAAAAACACCAGGAGCCATGACACCACCAGAGCTCCACACCAAGCTCCGAGCTCCAAGCTCCACCAAGTCATCACAATGCACCACTGAATGAGGGTGATGCCTTACCTTTTCCCAGGTCACGGTACACAATATCTGCAAATACACCCATGTTCCAAAGAAGGGGGTAAGTACAACTACTCAGCAGGATTTTCCCAAATGACTTCCCTACACACGCCACTAGGATTAAACTGTTAGCACATTTATATAAAACAATTTATATAAAATAATCCAAAGTGCAGCCATTACAATAATCCAAACACACCCTTACCAAGCCATCTCAACCAAACCAAGAAACTAAGGGAAAGACAAACTAACATTCCACCATCCATTTCATCATTTACACATTTGAATAACAATTTCAATCTTGCAAAACAATGCACAACAAATCTACCATAACGGTGGAGCTTCCGTCCAACGTTCACCCATTCACAACTAGCGGTAATTCCCAAACACTTATCCTTTGATGGTGGCCCTTCCGTACACTATCCATCCCCTTTTTATAGTGGTACTTCCCGCCCACTTACACACAACATTCCCATCAAGCCATAACGAAGCACATAACCCACCAAGGCCACAACAACATGAAATCATCCACTTCCATTAAATATCATCCACTTTAATAAATAACCCATTTATTGAAACCACCCTTAAATAATTTTCCAATAAATTTCACATTTCAATAAAACAACATATTTATTGAAAACCATTTTCATCAACCATTTTCACAAATCATTCACAAAACCCCATTTTAAACTCTTCATTTTAAAAATCCTCCATAAGAAAGACTTCACCACAAAACCCACTTTTTCCCAAAAATCCCCAAAACACCACCTAAGGGATTTTTAACAAATTTCGCACATCAAAGAACAATTGATTTCAATCCAACCAAATTAATTGTTACCAAATACCATTATCTCTAACCAAGTGGAGTAGAGAGAGAAGCCACCTACCTTTAGGGTTCTGGAAAAATTGACACATAAGAAACCACTCCACAAAACCAGGGAACACACCACCGAATCCTCTCAAGATATTTTTCTCTAACATCCACAAGCATTAAAATTAACATCCAAGTCATCCAAAACCCTGGATCTACACAAAACGGGTGTAGATCTAGAAAACCGAGAGAGATGGAGATGTAGATCTAGAAGAAAACACAAGAAACCAATAGTAGAGACATACCCGGGAGAAACCACCTTCAAACCACCAAGAAACCTCTTCAAAACGATTCCAAAATCAATGGGAGATCACCTTAAACCCATGAGAACCCAAAATCCCGAGTGAGGATTGAGTGGGAGAGGGTTTGGAGAGGAACGAGGCATTCCTGAGTGAACCTGGGTTTTAAAAACCTATTTTAATGTGGCTGTACGGTTAGCCCACAGAATTTGAAAAACCGTGCGCTAACCGTGCACATGCTACTGCCTCGAGAGGAGGGGTCTTCACGGTTGACTCGCACAGTTTGAAAAACTATGCACAGTCCATGGAAAGCCTACTATCCCCCCCTACATGGTGTCCTAGAGAACCAGCACGGTTTCCCCTAATTGTTCTCCCTATGAAAATCCTACACACTTATCCAAAACCATTCCAAACCCTCCCAACCTCTTCTCAACTCATCACATACACTTTTAACACATAATGAATCATAAAAAAGGATACATACATCAAACTGGGGTGCTGCATTCTACCCACCATCGGACTTTCCGTCCTCGGAAAGTAGTGAACCCACATTTTGTTGAAAGAGCTTGGGCCATTGCTCGACCATCTCTTTCTCTCGCTCCCAAGTCTCCTCTTGGATCTGGCCATGCTGCCACAATACCCGAACTAGACCGATGCTTTTACCCCAAAAGACTTCCTCTTTCCTATCCACAACCAGCACTAGCAGGAAAACCAACAAAGCATCCAGCTCTATCTCAACATAATCCCATTTAATAACATGGTCCGGATCCGGCTGATACTTTTTAAACCGTGACACATGAAACACATTGTGTCCCGCATTGATCCTGGGTGGAAAATCCAAATTATAATACACCTCACTAACCCGCTCAAGAATCTCAAGAGTTCCAATATACCTTGGAGATAACTTTCCCTGATTCCTAAAATGACGATGTCCCAACCTAGGAGATATCCTCAAGAAAACATGATCACTCACCTTGAACGACAACGACCGTCGATGATGATCTGCATACGATTTTTAATGACTCTGAGCCTTCTCATTTCTCTTTTTAATTAACCTGATCTTCTCTGTAGTCTCCTAGACAAGGCTCGGTCCAACCATCAGGGACTCACCTTTTTTCACCCAGCATAGTGGACAACGACATAGCTGCCCATACAACGCTTCAAACAAAGCCATATGTATGGATTCTTGTTAACTATTATTGTATGAGAACTCAACCAATGAAAAGTTCTCCTCCCACTATCCACAAAAATCCATGACACATGCCCGCAACATATCCTCAAAATTTTGTATCATCCTCTCGGATTGACCATCCATCTGAGGGTGATATGTTGTGCTCATATTTAACTATGTCCCAAGGTCTTGCTGCAAGGATTTCCAATAATGAGATTTAAACCTCGAATATCTATCTGATACAATCAAAACTGGAACACCATGCCTCTTTACCACCTCTTGGATATATATTTTGGACAGATCCCCCACCGTATGAGATTCAAAAATCGGGATGAAATGGGACGACTTTGTTAGCTGATCCACTATCACTCTAATGACATCGTGCTTTCTGACCATTATTGGGAAACCTGTGACAAAATCCATCTCTATTTGCTCCCACTTTCAAAAAGGTATTGGTAATGACTGCAACATTCCTTCTAGCCACTGATGCTCTACCTTGACCTACTAGCATGTCAATCATCTTGAAACAAACTCAGCCACTCTTCTTTTCATACCAGACCACTAAACAGTGCATTCAACGCTTTATAAATTTTCTGAATTCCAGGATGAACAACCCATCTGGAATCATGATACACCCTAATAAGATCCTCCTGACAAGAAACTGGTACAACCATCCAATTTTGAAAACAAAAAACTGAATCTCCATTCATTTTCTAACCCTCAATGGTCTCCCCACCATTGAGTTTCAACCTCATGGTCACACACTCAAAATCATATATCTGCACCTCTTCAACCAGTGCAACCAAGTCATGAATCAACAAGACCAGAAAGAAGACCATTCTATCACCCAGGTCCTCACATTCCAACCGCATGTCAGTTATAATCAACATCAACTACCACTGGTCCGATGCCTATTTCACCACCTCAGCATATGATTTTCTACTAACTTCATCTGCCACCGAATTTCTCTTACCCGGTGTGTTCATCAAGCCAAATTAAACATTTGGATATATTCCATCCATCTACTTTGCTTTAAGTTCAAATCCCTTTGTGAGAAAATGTGCTTTAAGCTCTTATGATCTGTTTATACCATGAATTTCTCACCGAACAGATAATGACACCACACTTTCAAAGCATGGACCACTACTGCCAATTAGAGATCATGCATTGGGTAGTTCTTCTCAAGCACCCTTAACTGTCGTTATCCATAAGCAACCACATTATTCACTTACATGAGAACTTACCCCAACCCTATCCCAATGCATTGCAATACACCACGTACCCTCTTCCTAGTTCTGGAAAAACCAAGATTGGTGCTAATGTAAGGCGACCCTTTAGCTCTTAGAAACACTGCTGACACTATTCATTCCACTGGAATGGAAGGTTTTTCCTTGTCAAAGCTATCATCAGTGAAGCCAAACGTGAAAAATCAAAAATAAAATGCCGACAAAACCCATCTAGACTGAGGAACATCCATACCTCAAACACATTCTTTGGTGGTTTCCATGAGATAATAGCCTCTATCTTTTCCAGATCCACTGAAACTCCCCTTTTAGAAATCACATGGCCAAGAAAACGAACTTCCTATATCCAAAATTCACACTTTGAAAATTTGGCATACAACAGATGATCCCTCAATATCCCTAGCACTGTCACTTAGTGCTTATCATTCTCCAACCTTGTCTATGGATACACAAGAATATCATCTTCAAACACCACCACAAATGAATCCAGATATCACTGAAATATCTGATTCATCAATGCCATGAACACCGCTGGAGAATTCATTAGAGCAAAGGTCATAACCACATATTCATAATGACCATATCTACTTCTGAATTCTATTTTAGGAATATCGTCCTTCCTCACCTGAAATTGATGATATCCCGACCTTAGGTCGATCTTGGAGAACCACTGGTCTCCCCTAAACTAGTTGAACAAGTCATCAATTCGTGGAAGTGGATATCTATTCTTTATAGTAACTTGGTTAAGTCGATGATAATGAACACAGAGCCTCAGGGTTCCATCCTTCTTTTTCACAAACAACACCGGTACTGCCCACAGAGTCCTACTAGGCTGGATAAACCCTTTGTTTTCTAGCTCTTCCAACTGAACTATCAATTCCCCCAATTCAGTAGGTGCCATCTAGTAAGACGGAAGTGAGATAGGATGGGTCCCCGGAAAGAGATCAATCATGAACTCCACTTCTCTTATGGGATTTAACCCAGATAATTCTTCTGAAAAAACATCCATGTACTGATCCACCATTGCCGGAAGAACACTCTGCTCAACACCCTCTACCGATTCCACTGACAACACCACCAACTGATATGATAGCGTGCCCACTACTGGTGCCAAAAAACCCGTTGCACCATCTCTTTCATGCCTCTCTCCATGAAAGAGATGTATAACGCCATCATGTGTCGTAAAAGACATTGTCCACGCATTATAGTCGATGTGGGCCTTAAACTCCACTAGCTAATCCATTCCCAGGATTACATCACACACATCCATCTCAAGAACAATGAAATTACACATTAGCTCAACCTCACCCACAATGATTCAAATGATCTACACAAGAAGGATCGAAACACTGTTTGACCCAGAGGAGTGTGATGTTTCAAAATAGAATGAATCATTTCTACCCTTAAACCCAACAACTCAACCACACGTGCAACAAATAAAGAGTGTGAGGCACCCGTATCAAACATCACTTGCATCACGGTAGAATTTAAAATAATATTACCTCGCACTGTGGATGGTCCAGAATGATCATCCACCACAACCAGCTCAGCTCCAAACAATGCCTTGGTTTCCACACTCTGCTCTTTATTTCCCTTCCGAGGAGTTGTGGTGTTCCAAGAATCACCATAACTGGCTTTGTTCTACTGACGAGGGGTATGCTGTTGTCCCCGTCCCATCGATGCATACGACGTTTTCGATCACAGAGGAGTGTCACGCCCCCCTTGATGTTGGAGTATTCTGAAAATAGCATTGTAGAAGCCTCATCTGCTTACAATTGTTACATGCTCGAGGTTGTGTCGTACAGTCTCACATGATGTGTGCTGTAGAGCCACACTGAAAACGTCCTGGTTTTCTCTGGGGCTTCAGTGGAAGATTCACCGATCCCACAATAGGATTATGTTCCATTCCACTACCTTGGGAATAAGTGTCCCTCCTATTATTGAACCCAGCGTTAGAGTTACCACTATTCCCCATGGGTACCACCATGCTTCCTCTTCCTGGATATCCCAACAGATCCCGCTTAGCCACCGATGCTTGATTGACCATCTCTGTGTAATCACAAATATACAGAACTGCTATTTTTGAATAGATCTCTTACCTTAACCCCACTTAGGAGATCCTTGCCTTCAAAAAAGTTCTACCGACCACCTCGGGTGAAAACCGCACTAAGCTTGTAAAATTAGCTGCATACTCCGTCACACACATACGCTCTTGCTTCAGACTGGAGAAATCAGTTTGTGCTCTGAATTCTGAACGTATGTGGGTATAATTGTTTATTAAAAAATTCCTCAAAGCCTTCCCATGTCATACCCTGGTCCCTCCTTACTTGGACTACCAACTCCCACCACTAAAGAGAAAGATCCTCTAGCTTATACATCGCTAGCTTTACTTTTATCTCTACCAGAATCCCCAAGAATTCAAAAATTCTCTTTATTCTGGATAGCCACGCCTCTCCCTTTTCCGATCCCAAATCACCCCTAAAGATGGATGGATCCTTCCTTTTAAACTCAGCCACATAATCCACATGATTTGGCTCCTCCACTCTATTCACACGTCCCACAGCATGGAAAGCTTGAACTATGCTCTAGACTAACTGTTGGTTCACCTGGGGCTCAGGTGCAACCACATTCTCATCGGCCACTTTTGGTTGGTCTCTACGACGCCTACCTGGTGCCGTTTCAATAAACATAAAACAAACAACCATGAGTCTCACATCCGTAGATATCAATAGTTCCCATTTCAATTTTCATTAAACAACACTATCAAAACGAGACTTTCCAACTTTTCTACATTTACATGTTTCACCATTTTTGAAAATCAAATCATTTTCAAAATACCACTAGTTTCAAAGTTTCAAATCATTCCATTTTGAAACCCAATTTAGATTTTTCAAAATACACACATTCATATCACAACATAAATCATTATACCCCAATGAAATATGCATCCTAGAGGGAAGTAATTTATACATGCAGGCCCTACTCATCTCATTGGCTTCACCCACGACAATGAGATATCCAATGCCTATAAGTGCCACCAACCACTTTTTTTCCTAGCTCCCGGGTAACTTGAAGTTCATCATAAAAGGGTTATCTATGTCCCTTTATGCTATAAATTCCACGTTCCATTATTCCTACGCCTTGCTACCATCCCAAATCAAGGAATATACCACAACGAATGTCAACTCAAAATTCGAGAATCAACTCTAAAGGACAGAACAAGATGATACCACTTATAACACCCCTCCCCTACCTCATTGTCTTAAGGAGGCGGTGAGGTCTACTTGGCCTTAAGTGATGTTCCCAAGTAGCCAATGGATGGAAATAAATGCTGAGGGCTTCGTGGAACAGTGGGGAACAATTTTCCATTAAGACAAAACCAACCCAACCAACAACTAAAGATGACTTCACTTTCTAACCCAATTATGAGATACTAACAATTCCAACACAAACCCCAAAACCATTCAACTAAACATGTCCACCAAACAACATAATACAAAGAGGAAACTAAATAACAAACACCATTAGCCCTAAAACCTCCATAGCTCCACACCAAGATCTGATCTCCAAGATCCACCAAGACATCACAATGCACCACTAAAGGAGGGTGATGCCTTACCTTTGCCAACGTCATGGTACACAACATTTATAATGACACCCAAGTTCCAAAGTAGGGGGTGAGTACAACTACTCAGTAGGATTTACCCTAATGACTTCTTTACTCACACCACTAGGATAAAACCATTAGCAGATGTATATAAAACAATTTATATAAAATAATCACAAGTGTAACCATTACCATATGCCAAACACACCCTTACCAAGACATCTAACCGAAACCAAGCAACTAAGGGAAATCCAAAAAAACATGCCACAAGCCATTTCATCATTTACGCATTAGCACAATAATTTAAATCTTGCAAAGCAATACACAACAAAGAAACCATAATAGTGGACCTTCCATCCAACTCGTTTACCTATTCAAAACTAGTAGTACGTCCTGAAAACATATCCTTTGATGGTGGCCCTTCCGTCGACTATCCCTCCCCTTTTTATAGTGGTACTTCCCGCCCACTTCCACAAAAAATTCCAATAAATCCATAACCAAGCACATAACCCACCAAGACCACAACAACATGCAATCAACCAATTCCATTACATGTCAACCACTTCAATAAATCACCCATTTATTGAAACCACCCATAAATCATTTTCCATGAAATTACACATTTCAATAAAATAAAATATTTATTGAAAACAATTTTCATCAACCATTTTCACAAATCACTCATAGCAACCCATTTTAGAATCATTATTTTAAAAATCTAAAACAAGAAACACTTCACCACAAAACCCACTTTTTCCCAAAAATCCCCAAAACATCACCCAAGGGATTTCTAACAAATTATTCACATCAATACACAAATAATATCAAGCCAAAAAAGTAATTTCAACCAAAAGCATCAGATCTAACCAAGTGGAGTCGAGAGGGAGGCCACCTACCTTTACGGTTCTAGAAAAATCGACCCACAAGCAACCAATCCTCAAAACCAGAGAATGCACCACCAAAGCCTCTCTAGATCTCCTTCTCTAATATCCACAATCCATAAAATTGAAATCCAAGGAAACCACAACCCAATATCTACACACAACGGGTGTAGATCTAGAAAACAGAGTGAGATGGAGATGTAGATCTAGAGGAAAACACAAAGAACCAAGAGGATAGACTTACCCGGGAGAAACCACCTTCAAACCACAAATAAACCTCTTCAAAATGCTTCCAAAATCAGTGGGAGATCACTTTCAACCACTGAGAACCCAAAATCCCGAGTGATGCTTGAGTGGGAAAGGGTTTGGAGAGGAATGAGGCAAGCCTGAGTGAACCTAGGTTTTAATACCCTATTTTAAGTGGATGTACGGTTGGCCCGAACGGTTTCACAAATTGTGCACTAACTGTGAACACGCTACTGCCTCAAGTGGAGGGTTCATCACGGTTTCCTCGCATGGTTTGAAAAACCGTGCGCAGGATGGGTGAAGCCTACTATATCCCCCTACACGGTTTCCCAGAGAACCCACACGGTTTCCCCTAACTGTGCTCAAACCGTGCTCCCTAATAAAATCCTCCACACTTATCCAAAACCATTCCATACACTCTCAACATTTTCTCAACTCATCCCATGCACTTTTAACAGATAACGATGCATAAAAAAGGCTACAACCATCAAACCGGGGGTTTTACATCCTTCCTTGGAATAATGTGTTTCCATAATATCATTTATAGGATTTCTACCTCATAACACCTTATTTTCAATCTAAAACACCATTGGTTTTACCTAGGTTATTCATTTTCAAAATCCATTATAATGGTTTTCAAAGAAAATGTGAATTATCCTATGCATATCTCTTAGGAGTATCAAACAATGTGCGAAGTATGACCCATGGTCGTGTACCAGGTTACACTAAGCCAGACCTGACACACTTTTTCAATGTTGTTACTCCTAGGTACATCTATACAAGAACCACATCCACTTGTAGTATCGATACAGAGATATATTTCTAGGAAGGCCCACAAAATTTATACTGTACCAAAATATTAGGGTGTTCTTCTATAATAACCATCAATTTATACGTTAGGGCTATGTTCTATAATCTATGTTTTTTATAAATTTAGTTCTCAAGGTTGATACTGAACTTCATTTGTTACCCAGTGTAGTAACCTCACCCTAAAAAACCTATATCCAGTGTATTCTATCAATTACATTGGCATGATTACAAGGAATCAAATCCTGATGGACTGAGAGTTAATTAGTCTTTGTAAAATAGATACAGATGTGGGACTTGTATTACAAATTAATATTCTAATTACAATATAATATTTTTTCTATAAAAATAACTTTGAGGATGACTTTATTCCATATAGTATATCCTTGAATATCTCTCATAGCATGCTTCTCGGATTCCGGGGGAAAAGAAATATAATAAGGGTGATCTCAAATGCTTAGTAATGGAAAAATACCATGGAATCAATAACAAATCATGGAGAATAATAATTATGTCAGGGTAAACAACTAAATACACAAACACTATAATAAACAAATTGGTAAGGAAGTGCATAAAAAATATGGAAAGGTAATAAATTGAAAGATATTCCATTCAAATGACTAAATAAGAATAAATAAATATGGAAAGGTAAGAAACTGAAACACATTTCATTTAATCAATCAAATGAAAATGAAATGTATCCACATATATGATGATGCCATATATCATGGATGAATAATAAATAAAACTAAATGAGGGAATTTATTAATTATTGGACTGCATATTTCTTAGGTATATGGAGCCAGTACCATTAAGAACTTTCCTAATAAAATTTAGAATATCAGGTAGAAATTCATATAATGTACTCAAAAACAAACTCGAATGGTTTTTATCCAACTGATTTCATCTTATGAGACTACCGATACACCAAGGGGATTTCATTAACTCATCCTCAACCTATTGGTCTTAGCTTAAATGGTCCCCAACCCGTTTCTTACCCATCTAATACATTCCTCATATCGAATAGCCAATATTTCTTATCAAATTTCCTTATTAGATAAAAGATATAGACTTATAAATATTTCCCAGAATAATAAAATAACTATCAAAGTCAACACCATATGGAAAATGGTATAAAATTCCTAAAATAATTGTATTAACAAAAAATGATCTAGATATTTAGGAAAATGTTAATTTCAAATGATCACAAAAAATTTAATATTTCAAGGGGACTAAAAGGAATAAAGGAATTGAATGTGAAACTATACTTAAAAAAATAAATCATAAACCATCCATAGGAATATTAATTATGGTATCAATACAACATATCCCAATCGAAGTAAAAATAAAGGGTCATTATCATTGATGAATTGAAACACTATAAAAAGATATTTTAAAAACTTTTTTGAGGAAAATATCATTTTGTTTTGAATAACCTTTCTAAAAAATATTCTTTGAAAATCACTTTTGAAAAAATTCTCATTAAAATTTAACCATTTAAAAATTAAAAATAAGCTTCAAAGAAGTGATGGTGAGTAAATACATACATTTCGTATGAGGAAAAAGTAAATTCTTTTTTCATGGTAAAAGGATAGTAAAATTCCTTGTTTTTAATGCAATAAGAAGATTCATTTGAAAAAATTGGTAGAATAATTAAATGGTAAAATTTACTTTGCTAAATCAATTTTAAAATTTTAAAAAAATTTGAATTTTTTTTAATAAAGCATGAATTTTTTAAGAAAATAGGTTCTCCGACTAAAGAGGGAAATGAAGTCAAATTTTCTTAAAACTATTTTCTTAAAAATATTTTCTAAAACATTTTTGAGTACCACAAAGTGAAAAAATGACACTAACACTTAAATAAGTTAATTAATAACCATATTATAGGTGCCTTTGTATTTTCTGAAACATAGTTCTTAGTCTTGGACAAATAGAGGAATCTATATAAATCAAAATGCCTTTAATGAGTGTTGATAAGAATATAGACTTTCAGAAAACCATTGAATCATCTTTTTTAATGAAATTTTTCCAAAAACAATTGTCAGGAAATGATTGATTGAAATGTTCTAGATTTTTGATACCCATACCTCTGAGAACCTGTGGCTTGTAGCACTATTTCTAGGATACTATAATTATTTTCTATTCCCAAAACCTATCTTTCAAAACAAAATTTATCATCATATAGTTGATTGTTTTAATCAAAAAAACAAGCATCAAATATACCATGAAGAAATATACCATCTTGGAGACAGCCACATGTCTCACAAAACAAACTCTACCTACTAATGAGAGGTACTTTCCTTTCCATGATGCAATAGTTCTTCTGATTTATCTAAGAACAGTGAAAAAATGAGATGCCTAAATCTTTCCCCAAAATAATGGTATTCCATGATAAATGAAAGGAAGTGATCCTTCTCTAATTCCAAACTCACTAATGATGCTAGATTTTATATAATTTGAGACGTTATTTCCAAAATAAATAAAGGAATTTACCCTGCTAATTTCTTTCCTTTACACACTCTCATAGTGATGAAGGGAATTTTTATATTATGATATTACTTTTCTATCCTCGGGTAAAAATCGTAATGTTTTCTGCAAAGAATAGATGAGAAGGTGCAGAAGTAACTCTACCCGCCCTAATAGTTGACATTTCACCCTTCACCCATTTGATTTGTGGTATTTTTCTCTAGAAGCAGAAATTTTGGGTTTTATAAGGGTTTTTTCCCATGAAAGAAGATGAAAATGGACTAATAACTGGTTTGAATGTGAATTTTCCATCATTTTCCATGCTATAAGATTGGAAAAGCTACGCCTCACATGGAAATTAACAGCAAAATGGGCCAACTTTATTGACCTTCTTACTAAAAATAAAATATATTGTTACTCATATTTATCAGGAATCCAACCAACTTTTTGAGGGTATTTAAAAAAAATAATGGACAATGAATGTGGAAACTTTGACAACATCTAACCTAGTGACATGGTTCTCAGTTTTCAAAAGGAAAAATGTAAAATACCCTTCTTTAGACTTATGTAACTTCTTTTATATCTTAATATAGAGCCCTATAGATCACTTTTACTAAAATAACCATATTAGAGGAAAATTAAAGGGTTTATATTATAATGGTTATATAATTTCTTCAAATGGAAATACCATTGGAAGATCATTAAAATTATTATTGAGGAAAATAATCTTTAAACATTCAAAGTGTCTCATACCACTTTGAAACATTTTAAATCATAAACCTCGTTAAGAAATAAAATTAAATGAATGATTTAAATACCGTTAAGGTAAAAGTATTAATTATATAATATATCAATAGGGTCATTAGATACACCACATAAAATAAGTAAGTGGTGAATATGACATTTATCTCATAGACGTAAAAAGTGAGATGAAAATACCATACCTTAATATTTCTATTGTTGTGTGGTCATTATCCTCATATGCAGTGGTTTAAAATATGTTACTAACTTATAAAATAACCATAATCACGTTTACAATATCATATGTAATATTTATATAATATCTTATTACCCTTTTGTTAACAGTTATTCATTATTTTCACTATTTCAGGTGTTAATTTCCTAGTTTTCTCAAGTATATCGTGACTTGTTATTTGTTGTTACTATTACATAGATCATGATTTAATAACCTAAATAATGTAAAAATTTATTTAATTATCATATATATTCATTATATATTTATTTAAAATATTCCATAATATTTGGAGATAAGAAATAAAGTGCACCATTCATAGAGATGCTAGGTCATACGTACGCATGAATGCTACTTTCATTTCTTTGTTGTATTAAAATAATGAAAAATAAATAGTTAATATTTATATTACAATTAAAGTATCATATATATGATATTTATGATATCTAGGTTTATTAAAATCATCTTTTATATATTCCATGTATAGTGTGACTGAGTCACGCCACTTTGAGGTGGCAGTAGTTAACACTTTCATAAACGATGTTATCGTATTTACGTAAAGTGGAAAGTATAATGGTATGTGTTATAAAATAATTAATAAATAATAAATATCATATATATATATCATATATAACCATAATTTATGTCATTATGTCCACCATGAAAGGCATTAAAGGAAAAATGAACAATCACTATTTCGTAAGGCGATAGTTCGCCATACACGTAAACAGTATGTTTGTTACCCATTAGATGAAAGTGTGTGCAAGTGTAGGTCAACCCCTTATCATAAAACATCCTAGTATATTTATGTTACTTTTTGGTTATATAATCAAGTAATAAGAATATTTTTGGGGTGGATAATGGAATTAAAAATAATGTTCTTAAAGAAAGGTGTTACCTCTTAATCAGGTAACTCTTTTTGGTTTGAACCAAAGGGATTCCATGAATTTTTTCCTACCCAATATGAGGCATATAGGATAATGTTTGGGGTATTTTGGAGATATTTGGTTAGATATTTGTTGATCCAATGTGACTTGATAGGCGTGAGGAAGTGGGAGAGGCAGTGGCCTTTTATAAGGGAGGAAAAGGGCTCACTAGGTATTTTTGAAAATAAGTTAGGTATACGAACGTCTTTACCTATAAAAAGTCATAAAAAACAATCCAAACTAAATAATTGAAGGATAATGGAATATTGTTGGACATAAAATGGCTTTTTGACAAGTGGATAGGTCATTTGATCCCTTAAGATAAAGGTTTTGTCCTTTATAAAGCCTAATTTTGCATTCATAATAGTAATTATGTATAATTACTTTTATTAATATTTTTGATCAAAAACTAACATGAAATTAATATAAATTATAAATTATTTTGACTCAAAATATAGAATCCATTTTTCCAAATCCTAGAAAAATAAGTTTCAGGAATTAATTTAAATTTAATGTCACAGATGGGACGATAATGCGGGGTTTTAAAGTAAAAAAATCCAAAAGATTATTATGCTTTTATACCCAATTTCAAAGTGAAATTAATACCAATGATTGGAATTTGATTAATTGATAAAAAATTTAACTAATTAAACGTTAGTAAAAATTTAAAATTTAATTTAAACTTATAAAAAAACTATATGAAAAAATAGTTTTGAAATAAAATTCAATATTTTTCATTATTCATTAAAAATGAGACTTCATAGAAAAATACCACAAATTAACCCTAAAATTCAATATCATTCACTAAGATATCCCCCTTGCTACATCATATTATTATTACAAGATTCAAACTTCATTATAGGTCTATCAATGTATTTCATCACTTCGTCTTTGGTTCCTGGAGTTTACAAGATCACGTGACAGTAGGGATCCTCGAATCCAAACACATCATGACAAGGTTCACCTCAGAGGACGATTTGATTCTGGCATTGTCATCTTCACCTAAAATCTACAATGGATCTTTATTTACCCTCTTCAAATAGGAATGGAACAACCATATGAAATTTGACTAACCTATAATGGTAGTATGGATATGATTACCAGAATGTCTGATTCAGTTTCAAAATCCGTCGATCCTTTGTATGCTTGGAAACCTCATTGGTCGTTACATCTATTTGGATACTAGAACTATGGGTTTCTTTCATCCAACTTCTCCTAGAATATGTGTTGAATATGTAATGTTTAATTCTAAATTGGAGTTATTTTGGCTCATTTTAGTTGAAGAGTTCCATTATGAGCAGTATGTCATCTTCAAATCCTAGTATGACTTTTTTCCCCAATTCAAGAAAATGGGTCATATAATGAAGGATTGAAGGTGTGGGAAACTGATGTGGAAGGATTCTATCCTAAGTGATAAGTAGATGAGTGTGGTCCCAATTGAGTCTTTTGTTGTCCTTGGTATTCCCTTGGTGTTGGATCATAGTGGTCCAGTTTTAGGTGATGGTATTGGTCCCAGGTGAGGCTTCGGTTGGTCCCAAGTGGGGCTTTGGTTTGGTCCTTGGTGAGGCTTCAGTTGTGAGTAGTTTCCCCTGACCAACCTCAAAAATAGGTTTTGGTGACTCTAAACTTACGAGAATCATTATATTGGGTGAAAAATCATAAGAAAATTCCTCTGGACATGAAAGTTTCTAACATTTTTTTAGATTGAATCATGATCTGGGAGTGGAGAGTTCCACAAATATTGTGGTGATTAGGGGTGCTGAAGAGGCTTCGGGTGATTATTATAAGAGTATCTATTTAAAATGAAATGGATGATGATGGAGTACCCTTGACTCCTTTATTTTTATAAAATGTTGAGGCATTTTATTCAGGTAAAGGTACCTCTATTAGAGGTCAGGCATAGGTCCATAAGGAACCAATTTTGTGAAGTCCTAAAAGATAGGTTGTTGACATCGGATTGGGTAACCATTTTGAAGGTTTGTCTAATGATGATCCAATGAATGAGTTTGAAACTGTCCTGGTTAGGTTCTCTTTGGAGGAGTATAAGGGCCTTGGTAATGAATATAGTTTTGATCATTCCATCCAATTAGCTTACGATTTAGATGGAGATTGTCCGGGAAACAGGCTTCCAAGACCGAGAAGAAGAAAGATCCATAGGGGCCTTCGCAAAGAGTTAAAGTACTACTCATATTTTCCAATTTCTATGGAGACTAGATACATGAAAAAGTTGAAATCTAGCCTGATTGATAGTGAACCCCATAAGGTTATCTTCTAATAGGTGGAATCTGTTGTAATGTAAGAGAAATCTTTGGAATTACTTATACACTTAGGAGAAGAGCTATTGGAATCTATTTTGACAATTAAATCTATGGATAAAAATAATAACAATATAATGAGAATTTTATTAATGGTATATCTAAATAAGGGGTAATGTTCTTAGATCTACATGTGCGATCTTATAATGATAATGGGATTCAATGATGGGAAGATCCATTTAGAGGATCACATCTGGTCCCAGGCCATTCTAGTGCTCAAGTTCAAAGATCTTTTAATGGATGATCCAGATACACAGGTAAACAATATCTACTAGAACTTACTTAGGGACATAAATTTTAGTATATTTAAGTTGTATTTTAATGAATCGATTATTTCCTTTTAGGATTGAACTTTTGGTTTCTCACATTTTCCTCAAAAGTGTTTGATAATAAAAAAAATTAATTTCAAGTCCTTCATAATTTAGTTTATACTATTCAAAATGGCTAGTTTATATATTATTATATTAATTAATAATAGTTTAGAAATATATTATTATTCAGTAAAATTTGGTCTTGCATGTAATGTAATCAATTGAAGAAACTCATTGTGGCGGGCGACATACGCTAGCTCAGTGTCGCATGCATTGCAATCTATAAAACATAATGAATTTATTTGAATTATTAAAGATATTATAAATACTCTATATATTATATTCCCTTACATGTTTGGTGTTGTGTGTCATACACGCTATCTAATACAATGTTCCTAATTTAGATTTTTGTGTTTTTAAAAGAAGATATGTAGAAGAAACCAAAACAATGGAGGAGAAATGACTTCATACCTTGAATTATCATGGTCCAAAGAATATATATCCCGCACAATTGGATTTAAAATGGAGGGAATTACTAAAAACGTTATATGGAGTCTCTATGTTTGAGATCCCTTAGAACAAATGGATGGATGAAGGGTTTCAAGGAGGTTTTGGGATAAAATCTAAATTTTAGAATTAATTAATTTTTAATTCATGGTTTGGAAACATGAATTACTAAACCATGAACCTAGCATTCAAGACTTTCTACCTCTTTGGGGAACTAACATGGATTAGATTCATAGTTTGGTAAACCATGCAACAACCATGATTTTTCCTTTCTTCAAAGTTATATAATTTCCTGGGGAATGTCATTGAGTTAGGTTTAACCATGAACTATAATTGAACCATCTATTTCCCCACACTAAAAACCCACATTGTTTCCTGGGGAGAATATCACGGTATTCCTAAACCATTCTCAAATCTTTCACCCCCTCAAAAGCATCTAAAAAACTCTAAAATTGTCCAGAAGTTTCTTGAGACTTAACCCATGCAAGGAATGGCTTACAAACACTTAAAGGACTTAAATAAAGGCATAAAATACCTGAAATATCTGGATAATTAATGTTTTAATCAACTATAAATGTATAAAAATATGGTTTATAACAAATAATGTTTTAAAAAGGACATATTTCTATTAAATTAGTTTTCTTAATATATTGTATTTTCAATTGTTGGGTAAATCTATAAATTTTAAATTTTAAAATTTAATAAAATGAACTTAAATTAATTCATCAGGTCAAAATTATTATCATATTAGTTTATTGGTTTTTTGTTAAATAATTGGTTTTAGGTGAATAGTAAAAAAAACGTTTTTACTAATATCATATATTTTAGGAATATATCAAGATGTAATTATAAAATAAAAATATATAAAACATTTTTCATGATCATGTATTTTTTAAAGGAGTAAAACTATACATTTATAAATATTATTATGAATATATATACCTATATTTATCATTTTATAACCTTAAGGAATATTTTTGAAAAGAAGAAATTGTCTTTAGATTCTCGTTGAATTAAATATTATTTTAGTAAAATTCTAATTGGGATTTCCTTGAAAGACACATTAAATTTATTTCATTATAATAATATAATTTATATCATGAAAATAATATCCATTGATAATTTCATCATTCACATAAATTTGATGCTTACAAATAAAAATTTTCTAAAAATGAGCTTTTACACGTTATATAAGATAATGTTAAAATTAATCATTATAAAAAAAGATATTTTATTTTATAAAATTTATTCAATATTTTTAATTAGTTGGTACAAATAATTTGATATGGAAAATTTTTTAGGATGAAAAAATAATTACTTAGGTAAAAACTAATTACCACGATAAAACTCAAAAAAGTGTAATAAGGGTTAACTAAATGAGTAAAAGTACTAAAAACTAACATAATTTTTATAAATTATCGGTTGATGTGTATTTAAACAATAATTATCTCTAATTAATTATTATTCGATTTTTATTCTTTTTGACATGTGAAACTTGAGATATCTTTATATTGAGATTAAATATTTACAAAAATGTCATTCTCACCACTTATAAAACGGGTCTCTCGCCACCACTTTAAGACCATAACCAAATTTCAGTTTCCTTTTTAAAATATTCCCTATTTATTTACCATAGATTCATATTCCACTTAATTTTTCTATTTGTCACAATATTTTAGCCTAATGCCTCTATTTCTATGGATTCCCCCATGGGAAAACTCATGTTTTGAATATGAGTACTAATCTTTCCCAAATTTATTTTCTTTTATCGATTAAATTGAAAACCTAATATTATCATTAATATATGATGAAATAATTATTTTTTTATAAAAAAAATATTATTTTATGGTAATAAGGATAAACCAACTTTTCCCTTTTCCTTTAAGAAAAACTAAAATGTCATTTGTGAATTTGTGCGGACTACTGCCTCCACACAGTAACATATCTCATTTTTCATCTTGATTATTTATTATTTATTAAAATATATTCAAATATAATTAAACACCTTAAAAGTATCTAAATAATATCACCTATCTACTATAATAATGATATAATGGAAAAGGAAACTACATTCATAACAATACTTGGAAATTTTTTATAGTATGTTCGTGTTTGGTTCGATCTAACCACTTACTTAAAAAATTATATAAAATAATATAATGTATGAATGAGAGAACATAATTAATAAACAAATATGATAAAAATAATTAAATAATAATATCATTTTTGGGTTTTAATGGTAACATTAATATTAAACCCATTAATTAATATACCAAGGCATGTTCATTAAAAAAAGGACTGCAACATACTCATCCCGAATTTACTTTTAGTATTGTAAAAAAAAACCAAAATAATAAAATTATAAAATTAAATTTGATTATAGAATATCAATTTAATTATCTTTAATTATCTAGTATTGATTAAATTTGGTTGAATAATGAAAAAAATCACCGCTATTACGAATCTATTTCAGAACAATCATGATTTCTCTCACCCAATATTGAAAATATATAATAAAAAACTTATATAAATATTGAGAATAATTAAAAAATTATGGTTATAAAATTTTATAGATATGAAAAAGGTTATTAAATAGGTGAAAAATATAGTAATGTTTTATAAAGGAGACTCAAGAGATTTATTGGATGTTTGGAATTAAGGTAAAGGTTATTTGTATCTATTTTCAATTTCACAAGACATGATTATTAAGCACAACAATTTGATTTATATAGTGTATTAAATACCCTCTATTCATAATTTATAATTAATATCTATAATTTCATAATATTTAAATTTTCATTTCAGGGTTTTCATCTTATGATCTCTCGATTATTCTGTTACCATTGTATTAAGGGTTTTTGCATCTCAATTTAGATTCAATGAGATATGATTTGTATTCACCATTAGTTTACTTCTGGAGTGTATATATTAGAAATATATTTATTTTATCATATTATTTCATAAAATTTAAGGCAATTTTAAATTAATCTCAGTTTCTTCCCTCTATGCAATTTCAATTCATAATATTTTGAGGTTTTTTGGGTTTTTTGGAAACTCAATTCTCGTGCATTTAATTATAAATATTCTTCTTCAACTTATATCACATAATTTGATCACAATTTTCTATTTTATTTTTATTATTTTCTTCCCATTTTTATGTGTATTTACATTTATAACACAAAAATTCTATTCTAAATATACCCTTATTTAGAAATTATGATATCTAAAATAGATTTGGTTAACTCAAAATAATTTTATTTGAGATAAATGTTATTCCTTGAGTGTAATTTGTATATTTTCGATAAATTATACTATTTACAATTTATTAATATAATTTCACTCTTATATATAGGTAAATTTATATTTTTAACAGAAATTTCAGTCTTAATTACATTATTTATCATAAAAGTACACGATTTTTGATAAAAAAATGTCAACCATTTTAAATATAATTTTTCCTCTATTTCCATGTTCATTTTTCCCAAAAAAATCCTTTCTTATTTTGAATAAAAAATATATTATTACTCATACAAACTTTATTTATTTTCATTACCTATTTTCAAAAGGAAGTTTTACTACCACATTAAATAATCTGGGGTTTTAACAATGGGTTTTCAAAATTTTAAAAAGTTTTCTTATCCTTTGAAATTCAAATGTTCTATATTCCACCCTAAAACCTCTATAGAAATTATATATATCTATTAAATTATCTATTATTTAATAATATTTATAAAATTATGTTATTACAAAATAATCAATCCATCATTTTAAAACCATTATTTATATTTGAAGGATCTGTTAGTGAATATTATTTTTAAAATGTATAAATTTAAATATGTTTTCACAATACCTTTTTGAAATTAGTAAGTACTTTTGAGGGATTCAGTATTTAATGTTTTTTAAATTTAATTATGTTTGAAAATTTTTCACAATACCATTATAAAAATTACTTTTTCAATTTATTTTAACTTCATATTTTATAGTAAAAATAAAACAATTTTATAAAAATCATTTATGATTTTATATCATTTTTTCTATTTTTTAAAGCATTAATTTCATTTGAAATTTTATTTCATGAATCACCCTAAAAATTATATTATAGAATAAACTTTTAGGATAATATAATATTGGCTATCATCCATTAACATTCTTAAGGTAAAATTTTATATACAATTTGGAAATGTTATGAAACCAATTTTTATTTCCATGGGTTTTTATGATGTGGTGGATTATTGTTTTAAATTTGAAAATATATGTACGGATAATTGATAGGTGCGGTCATATATCACCATAAAATTATTTTTTTTATATTTTATATTACATGAGATGATGAATTATTTTGTACGTGATTTGGAAAGCAGTGTTCACAAGATTATTGTATAAATGTGAAGTGGGTATCTTTGTTCATAAGTATTTTGTTCATACTTTATGTGAGGAAATTTAGTTTTATATTTCTTTTCTAGAAATTATATAAAAAGCATCGTTCACATGAATTTTTTTAAATTCATGTCGGAATATTTTTTTCACATGTTTTTTGTTTGAATGTGATGTGGGAAGAATTCTTCACATATTTTTCATGTGAACCAGATTTCAGAAGCATTGTTCATAGGCTTAATGGGGGAACATTATGTTGGAAGCTTTGTTCCCAAGACTTTATATTATTATATTTGTTTGATAATTCCACATAATTTTAAGCTTCAATATAATACCAAATTTATATATGCATATAATAATTCCACATGGCTCATTTTTATTATCTCACACCCTTGTACCACAGTATTGGTTCTTATCATTTGAGTTTATATAGACTGTTATCATGACTTATAAAAAACACTTATTATTACAGGTTATTTTTAATAATAGGTTTATCCCCTAATCTAGTTTTTTAAATTATTATGACCTAACCCTGGATAATATGTTAATAATTGTTTTCGTTACTAAGTGTTTGAGATCACCCCTTTCCCATGTTTCTATTCCCAAAGCTATAATATTTATGATAACTTATAAGAAGTTTATAAGGGAGTACATTGTGGATCAATAATGGAGAAATGTTCACAAGTATTGTAAAATATGTTTATTATGTAGTTGATCCTCAAATACGCATATCATTTATTTCTTGGGACAGTGTGATTATTCATGAGATTTAATAATTAACATATATAAATGATGTAACATAATGATAGGTTCGTCTCACATTTTATTAAAACCATTGTTTAAATAATGTTTTTTGCACCAGATCAGGGGATGGGGGTATAAGGAACATTAGTATTAACATTATTAGGGGGTGGATGCACATTGTTTCAGAAAATTATTTTTTAAATTAAAAAATTAATTATTATTAGGTAATAAAATATGGTTATGATTCCAAGTAAAATAATAAGAGGGGGAGTGGATTTTATTTTCTTTTTAACATGGACAATATCTATGGTTGAATAGTTCTTGGGAATTTATACTCACTTCTTCTCATATTTAATTCATCCTTTCACTCTAAAATTATCCAACCCTTCACTCAACTATATCTCCTTCAATTGTAATCCAATTTTTTTTTCATTAGTAGTGTTTAACTTGTCTCGATGAGTAAATGGTATAAAAAATTTAACGTTTAAATGTTTATTTCCTATATATTATTAAATATTAATTATATAGATAAATTTTTATAAACATACATTCGTATACTTAGATAATTGTTTGTATTCTTCAATTGTAACACAATTATCACCTATTATATGATTGGTTATATCTTTATATTCTTGACATTAATTTTTAATTTTAATGATTTTATTATTAAAATTATTTAATACTTAATATTGATTATTTAATATATATGTTAGTAATATTAGTGTTGAATTATTCTCCATGTGATAACACAAATCCATAACACCATAATGATGTGTTTAAATTATAAAAAAAAATTTTACAATTAATGTATAATTTTAATTAGGATATTGAGTATATAATTTAAGAATTTAATGTACACTTTTATGGTGAAATTTAATATAATAATGGGGTGATTAAAATTTTATTCATAATTTTGTTTTTAATTTTTCATGAGTGTTTTGTTCCTATAATATTTATTTTTAGGATTGAATAGATTATAAATTGTTCATGTTCCTCACTTGAATGATAGTGAGGGTGTTTTTTTATTGTTGATTTAAATTGTGTTTTTTGAGTATAACATGTTTCTAAAAGAGGTTTGACATTCTTAAGGATCTATGGGGATTTACATATTTTTTGGATGTCTGTACTAAAGTCATGTTATTTTAAATTGTGATTTAAGTGAGGAAATATAGTTAATGATACTAAATGTGATTAAATAATGATGAGACTAGTCAGATTAATTGTGGAATTTATATGAAAATTGGTGAACCAATATTTTCATACATACATAATTTATTATTTCATAATAATATTCATTACATCTCACCGTAAATCGCTCTATGAAACCGAATGGTTTAGTTTCTTTATAGATTAGATAAATAACCAAATTATTTTAAAACATTTTTAACAACACACATAAATTGTCTTATAACATGTTAAAATTTTTTACACATCATACAAAATAATATTTTTCATAGATGAGAGAATATAAACATAAGAAAGGGTAAGTTAAAATTCTTAGTGAGGGTAAACATAGGAGGTATTAATTGAAGATCACAAGTGAGAAAAAATGAGCATATGGGTATGAGGACATAATCAAGGTACATGGTAATAATATATAAAAAAAATATCGAATTGTACAACGATCGTGAAACATGATTCATAATGTAAGTATTTTAAAATAACATATCTAATGAATCATAGGAGAGTAGAAACATGAGTCAATAACCATGAGTCGTGAGAACATAATAGAGGTACATAAGATAATATAATAATATAACAAAAACCTAAGTATATAAATCATTAAAATATGTCAAGGAAAATGATAAATACATTAAAATCATAATGTTCTAGGCTAACAACCCTCTAATAACATTGTGGAATTTGGATTACAACTTATATCCATTAAATAGTGAAAATGGACTATCCTTACATTTCCCATATTGATCACATTATATATAAAAATTACCCAATGTATAGAAGAGTTTTATAGGTACCACCCATCAAAAAATAAAAAACCATAAAAATGTGTTCTAAAAAAATGAGAAAAATTCATAACTCTATAATATCTTGATTAAGCTTTGAAAAAAGGGTTTAATGAAAATATTCAGAAGACATTATCATAATTCATTCAGATAAAAAATGTGGTGATATAATTTGTGAATATTTACACTAAATTATAAGATTTGTTAAACGATATTGACATATATGAAAAAATCTATTATAAGATCTTTAAAATTAAATTTGACAAATAATAAGAAATAACATTTATATTTTTTATACCTTTTATTTCAGAAGAAACTAATTATAAAAAAAATAGAGAATAAAAATTTATTTTTAGAATAATTAATAAATATAGAGGATTTTTATTAATGAAAAATGATTGATATTCCAGGAAAATGATATATATTGTAGGAACATGAATTAAAATGGAAAAGTTTTAAAAACCAGATTCTTTTCACATCTTGTAAAGATGGTCAAAGTTGGTGGAAAAGTACATTACATATATCATTAAAATTAGATTACTTTTTAATGAAATTAAACTACATTGAAAAGTAAATTAGGAAATAATATTGGTATAGATAAGTAATATATTACGAAAAATAATTAATATGGACATGGGGGGATGTTTCTTGACTGAAAAGAAACTGTACGGTCTGTTTCTCTTAAAATTATAACTTCATGAAAATTATTTTCCAAAGGGGAAGTAAAATGATAGAAGTTCATGTAAAACACCTGAAAATAATATAACAAGAAAATATTGGTGGTTTGATATTGAAACATCATAAAACATTGATATATTGAATTATTTTCAAATCAATCTCAAATTGAAAATAAGATTTGAAATAGAAATCTTACCTTTTACTCCTACCTTCAATGAAAGTGTTTTAACATCTGATATAATAAAAACAACCATATTATTAAATTATTTAATAACCTTATTGATATATATTAATTAATCATTTAATTAAATTATAATAATTCATTACATTTACATTATTTAGTTAATGTTTATTTTTTCATCCGATATTAGTAACCTTAATTATTCCACACATTTTTCATAACAGTGATATCGGTCCATGTACATTTGTAAAAATTCATTCATTTTTAGATTAGAAATGGTATTTCAATAGTTATTTTTCAATTATTTATTTATCATCATTTTCATTTCAAGAAAATTATGTGTATGGTTTTAAATGATGGAATTTATGTCGATCATTTTTCAGCAGATTTAATGATTGAAACACACTAATTTATCATGCTCTTTAATTTTTATTTCATCATTTAAAACCCATATTCATGTAATATATTACTGAAAAATATCATATATTATAATTATTAATTCCATGATACTTTTATGTTCTTAAAAATTATTATTTTTGTATAGAATCAATCATTCTGGCAGTTGAACTGACCCAAAAAATAACGTGTTATATAAGTGAATTAGTAAGAGTTTCATAGTTAATTAAAAGTTTTATCATTTTATCAAAAGAATAATTATTTTAAAATGAAATATTTTAGGTATATGATGTGGTTTATGAAGAGTGGATATCATAATGTAGGTGAATAAGTGAGATAAGAACATAGATGCACACTTGATGAAGTTTCTCATTTTTTGGTAGAGGTTCCTTTAGAATTAAGGATTTTGGAATCCTTATTAGAAAAACAATCTATAATAAATCATATAAGTATTTTTCTTATGAAAAATTGGAAATGATTTAAGATATTTTATTAGGAAAAAAGTGGTTTGGAATGGGTATAGTAGATCTCCTTTTATAGTTGAAAATGAGGCACATTTCCTTTGAAATATAAGTTAGGTGATGGGTAAAGATGAAATCACATGGGATTTAGGTGAGTTATATGAGAAAATATTGGTGAGACATGTGGATATAAATTATAATAATTCTAAAAGTATTTTATTATTTTTATATTTCATTTTTATTTAATAAAATTATAGTCATGGTAGATTACCTCTTTTTACCCTTTATTAACATGTTTAATTATTCACCATGTTAATAATATTTTTTATAAAAAATACAAGAAACCCCAATTACCCAATTTTAATTTAATAATACAAAATTTATATTCAATTTAATCTAATTGAATTTCTATCATTGTGAAATTTAAATTTTAAAAGAAAACATAATATATATAGAAAAAATGTTTTTACAAAAAAAAATAACTTTTAAAACACTATTCTTATTCATATTTATTATCAAATACTAATTAAATAAGTTTTAATATATTTATGATATATAAAAATAATATTATATTTATACTATAAATAATATAAATTTTTTTTATTTTTAATAAATCCAAAATACTTTTGAAAACTATTTTTTTAAAAATAAAATTTTGTTACATTAAATAATCTTAACTAAATACTATTAAATTTAATTATTATTATTATAAAAATTTAATTTAGTTATTAAATTTGTATAAAAGACACTATTTTAATTTTTAAATTCATAAATTTAGTCTTCAATAAATAATAATAATATATAAAATTATATAATATGCTAATTAAATATCATCATTTTATTTCATTCTAGAATTATATTATTATTTTTAAATTATATATTTTTCAAATACAAAACATGTCCATTGAATATATCCAATGAATATATTTCCAATGAAAATATTTTTGACATCCATATATCAAAGATCCATATATCCAACGATCATATTTATAATGACCATATATATAAATGATTGATTTCATTCATATATAGAGATATACTGAAATCATTCTTTCTATTTATCCACTTATCTATAAATATGTCTAAATCATTTTTAATTCTTCTTCTTAAGTATATAGTTTCAATTATAATGATGACATTCATTTAAAACCAAGAGGATAAAAATTTTATGTCCCTAGTTTTTTTATTTACTAGTGAAGTTATTCCAATTTTAATTTTATTAATGATATTTCATATTACATTCACATAATGTATTGATTTTTATTTTTCCTTGTGATACTTTATTTTAATAAATTTTACAACATTTATTTGTATTTCAGTGTTTCATATGAAACAAAATATTCAACATAGTATTTTTTTAATCAATAAAAATAAACTATATGATCTTAGGGAGTTACATTATATACACTAAAAAAATTTAACCCTTAAAATTTTATTATTTGAGTGAAAAAATTAGGGTACTTATAATTCATTAAATATTTTTGTTCATATATTACTTTCTCGAAAATATGACCCCGGTATAGAATTTTAAAAATATGAGTTCTCTAGTTTCATAATTATTTATCTCTACGATCAAATATTCGATTTATTTTCTCCACACAAAAATGATCTTGTTCCAAAAATTCAACCTATGAGTTAATACATGTGAAGGGTCTGGTATGTGTTTCCTAAAAAGAGATACATGCATCACATCATGATCTTGAAATATGTTTAGTGGATGTGATAGATGATAATCTACCATCCTCGCATGATTAAGGATTTAATTAAGGAAAAATTATCAATGGAAAATAAATCATTTAAAATTGACTCTCATTACCCTCTTCTTTGGTGATATTTAAAGCATTACCTTATCACTGAATTAAAACTCTAAGTCACATTAATAATTATTAACATAGAACTTTTTTTAAATCTAGGATGTTTTAATATATTTTTGAATGGTTTGAATCATTTATTTTATTTCCTGATAATGATCAAGTCCTAGTAGCTTATTTTCTATTAAATTATACCATCATGTGGGATTTATTCACCTATTCTCATAAAGAGCCTCATATGGTCCATTTGAATGCTATAATAAAAAATATTTTTATAATAGAACTTTATCAGGGTAGTTACTGACCCCAAAAACCATTATAATCCATTAAACAATATATTATCATATCATATAGGGATTAAGTGTATCATCAAATTGAATAATATCCATAGGATGAAAACTAGTATTGTTGTTTATCTATGCATGCAATGATTTTTGAAGAATTATTTAGAACATTAATGTAATACTTAGATATCAATCATATATAATTGATATTTTTACTCCATGAGAACTTAATAATTTGTTTGTATATATATATATCATACACATTTGATCAAGATATAATTCTTCTTGAATTGAAATTAAATGTCCTATCTTCATAACGTGATCAACTATAACACAAATGGGAATATAATATTTACAATTTTTGGGAAGTCCTAAGATGTATTTCAGGGTGATTTACTCCCATTTTTATACATGTATGGGTAGTGTTTTCATCATATCCTTATACATCATTCATTCTACCATAACTTATTGGAATATCAAGCATTGAGACACATACTCTGTAATATTATTCTTTATTTTTTCCCACAAAAAATGATCCTTAAGATATAAATAAATCATTTTGATTCTTAGTTTGGTAGAGAATTATGAGATATGTTCATCATCCATCAAATCATTCATTATGGAAGGTATTTATTGAACACATATTCATTTTATAAATCATATAATTACATAATTATCAAATTTGAACTCTAGAATATTCCTTATCTTCATTTATAGCTACAAATATTCCTTCAGTTCCTTATTTATATTAACTTAGAAGTATGGTTGTGTAATCATTTGGGTAAGATGGGATTTCTCACCTACATAGTTTCAATGTACATCCTTTTCAAATCCAGGATTATTGTTTCTTTTTCATCATGGATATGGTTGAATAATCTTTCTTACTAAGAGCATCAAACACCTAGTTTTCCTTCCTGTGGTGGAAATTTATCAAGAATTCATAGTTACTTATCAACTTGAACTATATAATTTTGTGGATATTTAACTCATTATATGTGAATATATACATTAAAAACAAATGATCAATAAATATTTCACAGATTTTACCATGTATATAATGCCAACATATCTTCAATAAAAATATTTTAGCTTCTAGATCCAAATAATGTGTTAGGTAATTTTTCTCAGGAACCTTCAATTAACATGAGGCATAAGCTACAACTTTATCATTTTGAACATGGGAAAATTTAAATACCTTTATTGATACATACCTATATATAAAACCCCATTTATTATTGTTGGTTAGTGTGATTATATACATAGTGATCAAAATCTTCATGTGCTTTTTGAAAATTTCTTTGAATTAAACTTTTCTATAGTAACATGAATTCATTCTAAGATAGCCTTGTGAGAAATTTCACAAAATGTTTGAATAACATATATCCATTCAAAGAGAACTATCAATCCCCATTATTGTGGTCAGTTTGGTCTATTATTTAATAAAATGCATCTTAAATGGATCCATATATATAACATTACTTGTGAGT
Organism: Viscum album; assembly: GCA_963277665.1. NCBI lineage: Eukaryota > Viridiplantae > Streptophyta > Magnoliopsida > Santalales > Viscaceae > Viscum > Viscum album. The sequence continues at coordinate 663,924,287 of OY728150.1, forward strand.
ACATAATCCAAGAATTACACTTTCTTCAGATAGAATTCACAGATGAAAAAGTTAGAAAAAAATTTCTAAATTATAATGGTATTTACCACATTACTCAAATGATCTCTATACTATTACTTACTCTTTTGATGTATGATAATAACATCAATAAACCCTAAAAATATTTATTGAATTAATCTATAAATAATTTATTTAGTAGATAAGAGAAAAATGTTGGGGAATTTGTGAGTTCAAATGCAATCACTATGAATTCATATTTCCCTTGCCTTATACTAGATATTTTCTTGAGTAAATTATCACTTTTAATATTTATTTGATGATATAAAAATATAATTTCACTCTGTTATAAGTATTTATTCCCTTTAAAATAATAAAACAAGTTTTCTATATAGGGTAGAAGATACCTGTTCTTGATAAATATTTTTTATATTCATGATAATCAATATGTTGAAACATCGATCCATCTTTATTTTCACCAAAGATGACTAGTGAACCACTTGGTGAAGAAATAGGGTGTATAAAACCCATATCTCAATTATCATTAAGATTCTTATTAAATTCATCCAATTCAATTAGGTCTACTATCTAAGGATTCTTTGAGATAATCATAGTACCAGGTATGAGTTCTATTGAAAACTTAACCACACTATCTGTGGGAAGACAAGGAAACTCTTCTAGAAATACAATAAAATGTTCTAGAATAATACTAAAATTTTCAATTTCATTATTTTATAGAACTATTTGATCTAAATAGTCCCCATTATTAGGTATTACTACACATATGATGGAATTAATATGTAGAGGGGGTTCATGGATAAGTTTACACTGATAGATGATCATGGGTTAATTTGATATATGGAATATGATTTCACAATCACATAAATAGATATATGATTTATTTATAGAGAGAAAATCCATGCGCAAAGTCCCATAAAATTAATAAAAAGTTTGGATGATAATATTTCCTAGAAACACATTCCCATAAACATTTATGAGAGAATATTAATAGAAATGGGATGCAATAATTGCACCACTATGAGTGTTCACTAATAATTAAATATCTTTTTTTAGGGATAGGAATTAATAATCTTAAATAATTTTCAAGATATGATGGAACTAATAGAAATAGAATCAAATATGATGATTTCAATATTGAGTGAACCTATTACCACCCCGAATTTATCATTTATTATTCAATACCTTACTCAAACTAAAATTGTTAGCATGGTTATAAAGTAATAATAATTACATTAACTTGATAAAGAAACTAGATCCTAATATTTCCTAATCTATGGAACCTTAATTTAAACCTATGAAATTTTAGGTTCATCCTACATTATATTTTGTTCATTATAGTTTGTTTTTTGTTCTATCTAGTCATTCTTTTTAATTTTTCATAAATATCATGTAAATAAACCAAAGAATACCCCCCATGAGTTTCAAATTAAGTGTCCAACTAGGCTCCTTCATTGTCCACCATGTCAAGAATTAGTTAATACATAGAAAATATTTTTCATGGTTATTACCCCTAGATACCTCTAAGCTAGATCCTTTATCCACTAGTTTGTAACTTGATAGAGATATAATTTTATGAAAACCACACACTTTAATCTTTACAAAGTGGATTGGATATTTTTTTATATTTAGGCCATCCTAGTTATTTTCATTGATTTATTACAGTAATAATATCCAAAATAAATAAACTTGAATATGATACCATCTTAAGAAACCTGAAAATATCATACAAACATAATACATTGTTTTACATGAATATTCATTACATCGAACCAGAAATCACACTGTAAAACCTAAAGGCCTAGTGTCTTAGAAGAATATAATCATAACCAATGTATTTTACAACACTTTAAAAATGTATCATAAATAGTATTCTTAAATGACACCCTTTTATAAAATTCATACAAAATACACTTCATCATAGATTGGTAAATATGAGTATAAAAAATAATGAGTTCTTATACTTAGTAATAGTAGACATAATAGATATTAATTAATGATCACATGTTTGAATAAGACACTTTTGTGGGTATTATAAAATAACCAAGGTACATATTCCTAACATAATATGATAATACCCAATTAAACAAATATAATAAAAAATAGTCAAGGAATAAGGCTTTTAGCATAATATAAGACTTGAGTCATGGGTGAGTGAAAACATGATTCAATAATCCTAATCCATAAGAACTTAAAAAAGGTAGAAAACATAATATAATAAATTAAAATATATAATAATAGAAATAATAAAATATTTTATGGATATTATCGAATATATTCACATTATAATGGTCTAGGTTAACCACCTAACCATAATATAGTGGACTTAGGCTAACCACCCACATCCCTTAACAAAGTGGACGTGGGCTAAAAACCCTATTACCATTTGTATCTCATGATATATAAAACATTACCTAAATAATGAGATTTTTATATAGGTCCTTCCAATAGTATTGCTATGAACCATATATATGTGTGCTCAAACAACATAAAAACATTCATAATTCCATCATATCTTGATTAACATGTGAACAAAAAGGGTTTCATGGAAATATCCAGAAGATATTACCCTTAGTAATTCAAAGGAATAAAGTTGGTGGTATCATTAAAAAATATTACCATTGAGTATAATTATCATTATATAATTTTTAAATAGATCAAAAATAGATTTATTGGATAATTAAAATTTACATCGACATATATTATGAAATACAGTTTAAATTTTTTATACCTTTTATTTAAAAAGAAAATATTTATTAAAAAATTGGTATCTAAATTTATTATAAAAAACATAAAAACATAGAGAATAATTTTATTAATAAAAAATTTAAAAATATTGAAAGAAAATATTTTAGTATGTAAATCATTTAAAAAATATTTGTTTCAACTTTTCTATGAAAGGAAATTTTTGATTGAAAACAACCATACCCCTACTGTTAAAAGAAGATTAATTTTGTAATTAAATTATACACATTAAAAAAACCTTAATAAATCATTTAAATAAGAGTAAATTAATTTTATAATATAAAATAAATAATATAGACATTAGGGGGAAAGATTCTCAATCAAAAATAAGAGGCAAAGTCGGTTTCTCTTACAATTATCCTTGAGAGTGAATTATAAACCAAAGAGAAGTGAAATAGTAGGAGGTTAAACAAAACAAATGAAAAATTAAATTATAATAAAATTGATGTAGTTTTAGGAAGAAAATAGTTAAATTTTTCTAAATGGAATGTATGTCATAACAACATCAAATTCAAAATAATATTTGAATGAAAACCTTTACTTTTTACTCACAACATACACAAAATCACATTAAGAATATATATTGTCATGAATCGGCCTAGATACCCTAGTACCCTGACACCTGACCTAACATGGACATGGCCCAAAGGGTGTTCCTGATCCCCATGGGTTTGCGAGAACCACCTGGCATCAAAAAATAGCAGAGTTGGAATGATTTTTTCACAAACACAACATAAGAAATAAGTACAAGTCAGTGGGCCCAAAAAACTCCATAGAGATAACTATACCATAAGTCAAATAGGTATTAAAACCCTAAGTAAATCATCATAATACTAAAAATAGTATAAAAAACCCATGTTTTAATGGATATAGTAGCTTAAATAAAAAAATATAAATTGAAAATACCACCACTAAGTGATGCATTCTCATTTTCTAACATGGTAGGATAAAATATGCAAACACCCAGTGAAACATATAGAGTGTTATCTAAAATCCAAGTAGGGTTAAACAATAACTCCATAATAAGATTCCAGAATTAATTAATAAAATATATCATTCAACTTTAAAAAAATAGTCATGGAAGTACAAAATCAAATTTAAAACAAAACATGCTTTTCATTTCAATTAATATAAATATTTAAAATAATGACCTAATACAAATTTTATATAAAATAATTTATATGAATTCACAAGGAATTTTTAAAATAGTTTACAAATAATGGAATATATATTAAATAATCACAAACAAGAAACATGTTTATCTACCAATAGGTATGATTGTTCCATGTTATTGGAAACTAACACTCAAATAGTCAATCACTGTAATATGTGTACACACATCCCTCAAACACTGATCAAAGATTACGCATCACCATCCCATCAGGGATGTCACCTGATTTATATGTTTTTTAGAGTTTTAAAGAATCAATAGAGTGTTTTCATGAATAAATTACAAAATAACTAGGATTTTATGTGTGATATCAACATAAATAAAGGGAAATTTATTTCAAAATAGTTTAAAATATGATTAACGCATTTTTTCCATTTTAATATTCCAATTTCCATTTAAAAACTAAAAAAATATTTTATTCAATTCATTCCATTTTCTAGGATAAAACCAATGGTTTCTTATAAAAAAATTAATCCATTTTTAGCAAATAAAATTTTGAAATCTATTTCACAAATAATTTTTATAATTTATATTCCACAATGAAATTTCCACATTTTTCCCTCAAATACAAATCATACACCAATTCACTGAAGTTAGGGGTTTTTCCAAATTTCTAGACATTGATAATTAAAATACCAATTTACAAGTAATTAGGTATTCAAAATACAATTTCAAAAATTTTAAATTAAATCATGAAATTTAAGGTTAAATCATTTGGAAACTCTTAAAAGGAACCACCAACCATAGATCAAGAGAACATGAATCACAACACCCATAATGGGAAACACCAATGAATAACATTGGAGAATAATATCTAAGAATTAATGTTGGATTAAAGTTCTAAAACACAGGGGATTATATACTCCAACAACACATATAACTAAAAAACCCTAGGAAAGAAGGAAGGAGAGAGTGTGAGAGATCAAGAAGAGAAGATTCACATACTTGGAGGAGATCAAATGTGATTCACCACAATTCAATCCTCCTATAATGGGGTTTAGAGGATCAAAATAGTTTCCTTGAGAGCCTTCTCAACCTTGAAAATCAAGGTAGTGGAAGTTAGGGCTAGAAAAGAAGAAAAAATAGGGTTTTAAGAATTTTTAAATAATTTTTTAAATAATAAAATCCCACACGCATGGTTTCCAGGGCATTGTCACATGGTTTGTCATGCCATTCACCCCATCTGGTGGGGTTTCATGGTTTCTTATTGGTGGGTATATAGTTTTTTAAAATATTCACCAATAATTAAAACCCTCACTACCTAGGTTTTCATGGTTTTCACTATGAGGGTGCATAGTTTGGTAAAATCGTGTGCCAAACTTGAACAACCCAATAGTCCTTCAAAAATTTCAAAATATGCACCTATAATACCACTTAAAGGATACCCAAACAATGAATGAAAAAATATGTGTTTAGAAGTACTTGAAAAGAGTAATATAATATTACAACCTCTTTACCATAGATACTTTCTTTCACTAGAAAGCCTGTTAAGAGGATTCCATGTCAAAAATATGAGGCCAATGCTCTCTTGTTAGTGTCTCTCTCTCCCGTGTCTCATGAGTATTATAATTGTGCTACTATATAACTTGAACGAAAGGTATCATCATACCATGAAGTACCATGGTTTCAGAATCAACTATCCTGACTAGATTCCTAGTCATGAAAAAATCAAGTTCAACGTCAAGATAACTCTAGCTCAAAATATCAGATGGATCAGAAATATACTTTTATAACTGAGATAAATGAAACACATTATGTATTGAAATATGATATAGTGGAAGTTTTAAACGGTAAACCACTTTCCCCTCCTTCTTAACAACCTCAAAAAGTCCGAAAAAATGAGGTGTAAGCTTACCTTTCTTCCCAATCTGTTGATGACCCATCCAAGGTGAACCTTTCAAGAACAACTAATCAAAAACTGAAAATTATAATGGTCTACGACGAGGATCGACATAAGATTTATACCATATTTATGCTATAAAAATTCTATAATGAATGAACTGAATATTTTTTCCATCTCTTGAATCAATCTCAGTCCAACCAAGGAACATTCACCAATATGTGACCAACATAATAGAGATTTACAAGGACACTAATAAAAGGCCTTAAAAGGTCCTATTTTGATTGATGACCTGTAACTATTGTTTTAAGTAAACTCAACAAGACATAAATGGTTATCCCAATCCTCACCAAATTCGAGAATGTCGGTGTGAAGCATATTATCAAGATTATGTATAACTCTTTCTCTTAGGTCATCTGACTATGGATGGTATTCCATACTCAAAAGAACCTCAGATCCCGGTGCCTTTTAAAGGCTTCTCCAAATGAAAAATGTGAATACGGGATCTATATCAACGACTATAGGAAAATTAACTCTATAAAAAATGAAAAATCTCTTTCACGTAGACATTTCTAAGCTTATCAACATTGGTTGTGTCATGAATGGGTATATAGTGATATGGTTTTTTATCTCTATCAATCAAAACCCATATTGAATTATTCTTTATCTGGGTATGAAAAATCCCAACCACAAAGTCCATAGAGATCTCAAATCACTTCCATGTTGGGACTGTAAATGGTTAAAGAAAACCTGAAGGTCTCTCGTGATCAGCATTGACCTGTTAGCATGTATATAAATGAGAGAAAAAATCAGGAATGCCCTATCTCATACCTTTCCACCAGAATCATAACAGCATGTCATAGAACATAATTTGGGTTACTGAGTTCACTTCCCACTAGAAATTATGGAAATCCTCCATCACATATTTTTTACCAATAATGGTAGAACCAAAATATTCAGATAACATAAAATTATCTCAATTGAAAACTTCCATTCAACAACAATCTCCCTATCAAAAACAGTCTCTATAATGAAATATAATTCATCATCAAGCTAATGTTCCTAAATAACCATCTCAACAAGAGTGGGGGTCTGCTGAACATTGACCAAGACAAACTAAGACCATAATTACTATACTCTAATATTCAACTATGAAAATAGATTTATCAAGTTCTACTCCTCCGATGATTTATTCATGGTTGAATTAGAATATTCCTACTCAAAGAATATGTGATTAATTTCCGTTTACCTAGGGTATAAGTGATTTCAAAGTAAAAATATTGCAGGTATTCCACACACAAAAATAAATCGCAGAGATTCAAATCATTTTGATAGAATATATTACTCATGATCATGTGTTCAGAATACAAGGTAAAACTTTCTACAGAATAGTAATGTCGCAAAACCTTAAAATCATTCATCACAGATGTGTATTCAAGTTTATGGATTGGGAAATTAATCTCGTGTGGCCTCATATCTTGAGATCCGTAGGCAATGAAATGATCCCCTTTCATATGAAAAAATCCCAAACCTGAACTTATTGTGTCACAGTTTTAAACATAGGATCATCCTATGGAAGATTCTACACTAGCGTAGTCATCAATTTATGTTTCAACTCAACAAATAAACTCTAACATTTCTCATCCTATGAAAAAAGTAATCCCTTCTGAGTTAGAGTAGTCATCATAGAATCCATATTTATGAATTCCATTATAAACTAGTGATAGAATCCAGCTAAAACAAGGATGTTCCAAATATCAATAACATTTCATGGTTGTTCTCATGTCGTAATAGCTTTTACTTTCTCATGATCAACTCATATTCCATGTTTTGACACCATGTTTACCGTGGAATTCACCTCCCAAATCCATTAATCACATTTTTATGTCTTGGAATAAATTTGTTGACTTCTCAATAATTATATATCATCTCAAAGATGACACATTGGATCATATTAAAACATAGAGTAAAAAAGAATTTCATCTAAAAATACTACCAAAAAAGAATCAATATGCTCATGGAAAATTCCATTCATTAAATCCATAAATAATATAAGTGCATTGGTCAAACAAAATGGAATGACAAGGTACTCATAATGGACATACATTCTCTAAAATATAGTTTTTTGAATGTTAGATTCTTTTATTCTCAACTGATGGTAACATGATCAAAGATCAATCATTGAACACAACTTCACCACTTTAAACTGGTAAAACATATCATCAATCATTGGAAATGAATACTTTTTCTTTATTATATCTCGATTATGTTTTTTATAATAATAAATAAAATTGAAGTGACCCATAAACATTCTTAGTAAAGAGAACCAGAACCACCCAAGGTGACACACTCATACAAATAAAAACTTCCTCTAAATAATCATTAAGAAAAGTATTAAAATATTTCATTTAAGATAGATCCATACCTTAATAAGGAATAGATACTATTTGTTTACCATGAACTAGATCGATATAAAACCCTACCCCCCTTATCAATGTAAGGACAAATAATTAAGAAGAAAAAATGTTAGTAAACTCAATGAAAATTATAGGGATATATCCTCTCAATGATTCTCACTATAGATAAAAATAGAAAAAAAGATATTACTTTCCCCAAATATGGATAAGAAGTTCCATCTCTAATCGTCCTCGAGTCCCATTCACCTTGAAATATATGGGACACTCCATAGGTTTTAGTAAAGGAGACTTGTAAAAGATAACAATCAATCTAGTATTTATTAGTAATGAGACAACCTATACTAAATATGATGCCATGAGGTTTCATGTCGAGAACTAAAAAATCTTAAGAAATATCAATATTTGATAATGAGGAAAAACAAGGAGTTTTATGGAGAAACTACTCTCTCTTTATTTCGAGGGGCATAGTAATATTCATCACATAACCTAAAAGCACTATAATAAGATTAATAAGATTCAAAATATGGGTTGAAAAAAATCAATGATATTCAATAATATCAAATAAATTATTCACTAATTATGAATCTATAGTGATGGAACCTCTGAATGTTTATAGACACATATTTACTTCTTCAGAACACTCTTCAACTATGTGAAGAAGCTTCATTTAGAGTGTATATTGTTAGCACCAATTTATTCACGAAGCATTTGATTGTACCATATTTTTAGTAGGAATTGATGATCCCATTCCACTAAATATAGTATAATAGACATGACAGAACTTCTACAAGTGACCTGAGTGTCTATAGAAAACATATATTTTGGTTTCCTTGGTTCAATCCTATTTCGAGAGCCCATGTTTGAAAAATTGGTTACCAATAAATGGTCCCATGCCAAGAAATTCATTAGGTCTATAAAAACCCTACTATCGAGAACCATCATGAGAATAATCATGCTACCTCTTCCCTTTATAGAAACTCACAAAAATACCACTAAGAGATAAAGTAACTCATGAAAACCCTAACTTACCAACTAGGCCAATTTCAACCATCAATTCTCTATCTAGCACATCAACATAAGAAAGAATATTTAGAAACAAATAGAGAAAAATATCATTTTGAAGTCCCATATCAAACCATTTAGTGTGCATCTTCTCATTCAATGCAATCTCAATTGAGAACTACTTGAGATCTACAAAACGATCCGCATACTCTATCACGGTTCTGTCAACCTAATCGATTTTGAAGAACTCCAAAGACGTAGCCAACACCATAGACTCTTGATAGAACTGGTCGGTGAAAATAACTTTTAATTATTTAAACTCTAATCCCTCATTCTTATTTTTCATCAAAATCATGTCTCATTATCTCATACTAGGTCCCATTAGCATGAAGGTGGCAGATTTCGCCTGCATTTCTTCAGGTGTTTCTGAGAACTTAAACAAAAACATGATATATCTAAACCGTTACTCAAACATTTAAGGATTATTAAAGGCTTGGAATGTGGGTGACTATTGGAGGGGGAACTCCTGGGCATGATTTCATAAAAAATACCTTTGAGGTTCCACTGCTGGATCCTAAATGAGTATGGGTTCATGTGTCTATCCTAGAACATGGACAACACACATGATAACCTCAACCTAATTCTGGTCAATGGGTGTATTTTATCATTGTGGTTCATCAGAAAATTACTCTTATATCTGATTCACACATCTTCTCAGATTCATAATGTTACCCAACATTAGTAGATAACAATGAATACATCAAATTAACACTCAAAAAGATCAAAAATATAATATAATCCCAACAAATAGAAAAACAATATTTGGATTTAAATCTATCTAAATCAAAAACAGAGTAAAGAATAAAACTAATCCTTAATAAATCTCTCTGAAACCACCCATGTGACTTAAGGCTAGTTATGGTGAAAGATGTCCTGAAACACAGTCGTAACTACCTCCTATGTCCAAAAAATATAATAAAACTACATACTCACATCAAGGAATGATTCTTAACCTACACCATTGGAACCAATTTTTTAGGAAACGACCCTGATACTTGGGTACCCTGACACCCAATTCAGTACTGAAATGGCTTAAAGGGAATTCCCAATCCCCCATGTCTTGGAAAAAAGCACCTGGAATAAAACAATATGTGAGTTGGAATGAATGTTACATTAACACAATGAAATTATGAGATATAATTCAGTATTCACCAAAAAAAATCCATGAGGAAAACAATACCATAATTCAAACAGGTATCAAAAACCCAATGTACATAATCATAGTTCTAGAAAATAGGACAAACAACCTGAGTCCTTATACACATATCATCTCAAAGCCCAAATATCAATAAAAACTACAACCTCCAAGAGTTGATTTCCCCTTTCTTGAACCTGGAAGGATAGAATCTATATATTCCCAAAGGCACATGTAGGGTGTGAGCTAAAATCCAAGTAGGTTCTTCCAAGTATTCCATAATATGTGGCAAAAATTAATTAACCAAATAAAGATTTCAAATTTAAATAAACAGACATGGTAGTATAAATTCGCATTTGAAACAAAACATGATTTACATTTTAATTGATGGAAATATTTGAAACAATGGATTAATAATCAATTTATGTAAAATAGTTTATATAAATTAAAAAAGAATTTATAAAACTATTTATAAACAATATAATATATATTAAATAATCATAATTGAGAAACATGGTCATCTTACAAGAGGTATGATAGTTCTAGGTTATGGGATCCTCACACACTCGAGTAGGTGATCATGGAAATATGTGTACACACATCCCTCAGAGACTAGTCAAAGGGGAATTATCACCACCCAATCTGGGATGTGACATGCTTTATATGTTTTATTAGAGTTTTAAAGCATCGATAGAGAGGTTTCTTAAATAACTCACTAACTACCAGGGATTGCATGTGTTCTATCAAAAATCAATAATGGTTAATTTTTTCAAAAATGTTCAAAATAAAATTGACCTATTTTTTCATTTCAATATTCCAATTTCAATTTAAAAACCAAAACGGGGTTTTAATCAATTCAAGCCCTTTTTAGGATAAAAAATGTGTTATTATCAAAACAATTGAAGAAACTTTTCTGAAACACAAATTCAAAATAAATTTCAAAAATAAATTTGAGAATTTAAATTCCATTATTTAATTTCAACAATTTTCCATCAAATACAAATATCACCCCAATTCACTAGAATTGGGGGTTTTCCCACTTTCATGCCAAAGTGAATTCAAATTATAATTTACAATGAATTATTTTTTCACAATAAAATTAAAAGAACATAAATTTAAATCAAGAAATTTAGGGCCAAGTCAATTGGAAACTCTTGAAAAGAAACACCTACCAAATATCATGGGATCACGAATCCCAATGCCCTTAGTGGGAAAATCCATCAAGGAACATAGATAATGAAGATCAAAGAATCAAACAAAGAATGAAGATCTAAAACAGCAAGGATTGGATCCTATAACAACATTAATAACTAAAAAACCCTAGGGAGTAATGAAGGAGATATCAGGAGAGATCAAAAAGATAAAATTCACATACTATTAGGTGATAGAACATGATTCAATGAATTTTGATCCACCTAGAAAGGGTTTTAGAGGATTCAGGGAGGACCCTTCAGAGCCATATCAACATTGGAAATCATTATAGGGGAATTTAGGGCTGAGAGTGAGGTCAAAAGAGGGGTTTGGTAATTTTTAAATATTTTTCAGAAGAATAAAATCCCATGCATATGGTTCGCTGGGTCAGGCCGCATATTTTTTTAAACTGTGTTCCCTTTCTGGTGGGTTTTCATGGTATCTTCTTGGTGGGAACATAGTTTTTCAAACCGTTCACCAACCAGAAAAACCCCAAATGTTTGGTTTTTCACTGTTTTCACTACCAGAGCACACAGTTTGGGAAAACATTGCACTAAGTGTTCAGAGCCCAAGATCCCTTGAAATTTTTCTAAATATTCACTTGGAACACCCCTTAAATGATACCATATCAAAGCGTGCTCAAAACAGGGGTTTATGAGTACCTAAAAATAGTAACAAGATGTTATATACTTCCCACCATAGAAAATGTTTTCCCCATAACACCAATTAAAAGGTTTCCATGTCAAAAAGATGAGGTCATGACGCTCTCATCAGTGCCTCTCACTCCCATGTCTCATGAGTATCAAAACTGTATTTCCATATAACTCGAACCAAAGTTTTCATCCTCGCATCAAGTACCTTGGTTTCAGAATCAAATTTCCCGACTTGATTCATAATCATGAATAAATCTTGTTCAATGTCAAGATTCCTCTAGATTAGAACATGAGATGGATCAAAATTATACATTCATAGCTGAGATACATGAAACACTATATGCATCGATGTCAGATGTGGTTGATTTTATAAATGGTTCGAAACATTATCAACCTTCTCAATAACCTCAAAAGGTGTCAAAAAATTAGGAGTAAGCTTTTTTTGCCTCCCAATCCATCAATGACCCAAAAACAGTGAAACATTCAAGAACACCTACTCACAAACTAAAAATTTCAAATATATTTGATGACGATCAAAATAATATTTATACCATCTTTTTTCCACCATAAAATTATCTAAATAAATTATTTAATTCAATCTCTTGAATCAATCACTTTCCAACTAGGGAAATTTCACTGATATTAGTCCAACACAATGTATATTTTTTAGGTCGACCATACAGAGCCTCAAAAGGAGTCATTCTGATTTGGTATTGGTAACTATTGTTATTATAAAACTTATTGATGTTATTAATATTTTCATGACTTATTATATTCCCCCTTTACTTATTTTATATGAAATGTGCATAATTTGTGTGAAATATTAATGTTTTAATATTAAGTATAATATTTGAGCATTTTTAGAAGTAGTCCAATTGAGTCAGTTTAATGTTTTAATAATAACTGTCACTATACTGATCAAAATTGAGTGGATCTTATTTTTTAGGATTCTCCTTTCAATATAAAACATTTCATTAGAAGGAACCATGATCCAATTCTGCCATTTGAAGGGTCATATGGTCCTCACAAACAAGACCAAAGAATCTGTGAACAAACTGGACCAGCCTTGAAGATTGATTTACTGGGATCAATACAGAAGTCCAAAAACATTAACTCTCCACCATAATTTGGGGGACACTAAATTTCATCTTGGATAAAAATTTCAAGGCCCAAATCCAAGTACAAGGGGCCCAAATAAATCTTTGAAGTCCAGCCCACCATTCTGGACGAGAATTAAAATCAGTATAGTATGCATGACATATCTGCTGATGTAAGAATCCAAGCGAGTTGAGATTTTTAAGTGTGAAAGAGGAGATATATTCGGCCGACTTTGTTGAAGAAACTATTAGTATTTGAAGGCATCTTAATATTGAAAAACCCTTTCACATTATGGACTTCAAAAAGACTGGATTGAAATGGACAGTTTATGTTTGTTTATTCAAACGGCCATAACGTTTTATCCTTACGTCCAAATGACTCCAAATTTTGAGAGTAGTCGTCCAACATTATTTTCTACAACTTTGAAGAAGAAGATATTTGATTATTCGGCTGTATGAATTGACAAATTGGCGATTCAAGTGGAGGGACAGATTGGGAATGCAAACAGTCCACTCCTTGGGCTATAAATACTCTCTCCTTCTCTCCTTGAGAGGGGTTGGCATTTCAGAAGAGAGGAGATCATATTGGCACGACCAAAGCTTTTCCAAAGGGTTGGGAGGACCTACCATACTCAAGTTTTCACTTGAGAGACCTTTCCTCCTCTCTTTGTTTTCACTTACTTTTGTGTTCTTCATTTTTGTAATCTTGTAATTCTCTTTCTTTGTAATTCTGTTTTAATGCAAGTTACTTCTTCAATATCTCTTATTCTCATCCACCTTCTGTAGTTTAATATTTATGTTCCTAAAATAGTTTAAATTCAGTTGAATCCCCTTCCCTTTTTTTTCTTCCTCATTCAATCGAAAATCCGTTTTTAATTATCATCATCGTTCGTGTGTGTGTGTCAACGTACCACTCTTTTCTAATCCCTTTCTTTTCCTTCTATTCTTAATTTATCATCATAATTATTTTAACCAGAATATTAAACATCCAAATGGCTGAGTAAATATCTCATTGGGGTGAGTTATAATTTGGGGATGTTAAGTGATTGAGAGTTTTGCTCGATGAGTATTCTTTAAATTAATATTGTGTATGTTAAACTCAATATGTCATGGATTAATGATATGTTTTGTTTAACAAGTGGTTTCCATGGATTATTGGAGCCATAAATAAACTACCATAAAAAATTTTTGATTGATATTAGAACCCTAAGTTATGTTAAGACTTGGATTAAAGCCTTCACACTTAGGAATTCCAATCAATGTCAACTTATGACATGGGTGTTAATTTAATGCAATACAAAGTAAGGCTCAAGGATATCACATGATTAACTCCCCAATGATGAACTCACCCCAATATTTATCAATTTGGTAAATCAAACATCATCCATAAATCATTTCAATTAAGCTCTGTAAACAAACCCCCCCAATCAAAATACAATCAACTAAAAACAATTGACTATTACAAAGTACCATCGCCGAGGATTCGACCCGAGTGCTGCTATACACATTAGCAGAGCACCAGAACTTTGACCGGTCGATAGGCGACAATCGTCCGTGTGTTTCAAATGGCGCCGTTGCTGGGGATGGTGCCTTAAGTAGTCATTAGTTTCTGGTTATTGTCAAAAAAACCCAAAAAAAAACAAAATTTAAAAAAAAAATTAAAAAAAAACACAAAGAAAAACTCGTCTTCCTCTTAAAAATCATAATCTGAAAAAAATAAAAAGAAAAAAACCATCTTCTTCTTTCTTCCAAAATATCTCTGAATGCCCCGTATCCTTCCAAACAGTCCCTCAGATTTTTTTGACCCTGAAATTGAGCGAACACTTCGCCAACTTAGGAGGAACATAAGAGATACTCAAATAATTCAAGAACCAGTCCTCATCCAACCAATTGAAATTGAAATGGCCAATCCTAGGGAACAAACCCTAAAAGAACTTGCTGCCCCTGATATGAATTACCAACCTCTTGGTATTCAATATCCAAACATTGAAGCTGAATTCGAACTCAAATCGAGTTTGATTCATCTTCTCCCTCATTTTCACGGGCTAGCCGGTGAGGATCCACATCTTCACCTTAAAGAGTTCCAAGTAGTATGCTCTACCATGAAGCCTCAAGGAATTTCTGAAGAACAAATCAAGCTTAGAGCTGTCCCCTTTTCCCTAGCGGATTCTTCCAAGTCTTGGCTCTACTACCTCCCACCTGGTTCCATAAACTCATGGGTTGACATGAAGAGACTTTTCCTTGAGAAGTTCTTTCCCGCTTCCCGAACAGCTTCTATCCGAAAGGAAATAAGCGGCATCCATCAATTCCCTAATGAATCACTCTATGAGTATTGGGAGAGGTTCAAAAAGATTGTGGCAACTTGTCCACACCATCAAATCCCTGACCAACTCCCGATCCAATACTTCTATGAGTGGTTATTGGCTATGGAGTGAACTCTCATTGATGCCGCAAGTGGCGGTGCTCTTATTGACAAAACTCCTGCAGCTGCAAGAGATCTCATAAGTAACATGGCTGCAAACACGCAGCAATTCCATACTCGAGCACATGCTCAAGTGAACAAGTTCAAGAGAATCAATCCATAGAGCCCAACAAGATGACTGAGTGGATGAGTGAACTTACAGGTCTTGTGCGTCAACTAGCGGTGGCTACCAAAGCCCCAACCTCATCTTCTCCACAGTCACTATTCCCTGGACCTATCAAGAATTGTGGAATCTGCAACTCTCCATCTCATCCGACTGACACATGTCCACAAATTCAAGATGATCCATCTGATTCATCTAGTCCAATGGAGCTCAATGCGGCATATGCTCAGCGAAACTTCAACCCTCAACAATCAGGTCAGTTTGTTAGAAACTTCAACCAACCCCACTCTGAGCCATTCTCTTCTACCTTTAACCCACCTCTGAGGTATGGTAATCCCATTTCTCATCCTCCTCAGTTCCCTTATCAAAATCCAAACCAGTTCCAATATGGTCAAAGTGGTGGTAACATTCATCAACCTTATCCTTTTGTTCCTCAACCCCAAAAGAACAATCCTCCTCCTGGATTCCACTATCCTAACGATCCTTCCCAATTCCCCACCCAATAAAATCGCTTTCCCAAGAACCAAAATCAAGGCCAACCCAATTTGGGACAAGCCTCTTCTTCTAAACAACCATGGGAAAGTGCTGTAGAGGATCTTGCTTCCTTCACCCGTTCTAGCCTCAAGAACATTGAAACCCAAATAGGTCAACTTGCATCCCACCTGAGCCAGCAACAACCATCCAATTCATCCCAACTCCCAGCTCAACCATTACCCAACCCTAAGGGTAATGTAAGTGCGATTGCACTTAGATCGGGAAAGCAAATTGCTATGCCCCATGCTGATTGCTCTACCTCCCCTTTCGATGTTGATCTAGAAAATGAAAAGAACAAAAATCTGGAAAAGGAACTTGAATCCACTCCTTCACCTCCTTCTATTCCTCTAAGGAACCCAATTCCTTTTCCTCAAGCCATCTCCAAGCCTAAGAAGTCCTTTGAACCTGATCCTGAAATGCTTGACATGTTTAGACGTGTTGAAGTGAACATCCCCCTCTTAGATGCCATCAAAAAATCCCTAAGTATGCCAAGTTTCTTAAGGAACTGTGCACCCATAAGAGGAAACTTAGGAACATTGAAAATGTTTCAACCCAACAGTCCATTCCCATGAAGTGCAAAGATCTAGGGACCTTCACGGTTCCATGTCAAATAGGGAGTTCCAACTTTGATGATGCACTCATAGACATTGGAGCCTCAATAAATGTCAGGCCCAAATCCATTTTCTCCAACCTTGGTCTAGGTCCCTTGCACCCAACGGGTGTTGTCATTCAATTAGCCAATCGAAGCACTGCCAGTCCTGAGGGGATAATTGAGGATGTTCTTGTTCGGGTCAATGATCTTATCTTCCCAGCTGATTTCTATGTCCTTGACATGGAAGGTGAGACGACCTCTTCTCGATCTCCCCTAATTCTAGGAAGACCATTCCTCATGATTGCGACAACCAAGATTGATGTCCATTCAGGCATCTTATCCATGGAATTCGGTGACCAACTGGTCAAGTTCAACATTTTCCAAGCCATGCGATACCCATATGAGGATCACTCTGCATTCTCAATCCATGCTTTTGAGGACACTTCTAAGATTCAATCGAACCCCAATCCACCATGTTCTTCATGTTCTAATGATAAAGGATCTTGTGAAATCTTCACCATGATTAACAAAGTCATAAATGGTGAAGTTGATGTGGACCTCTCATTCATAGACTCCATCAATCTAGAGGAACTTGAAAACTCTCTTGAATCCCACATCAACTCTGATCTCTACTGCTCCACCTTGGACAGTGTTGAGGAAAATGATCCAAATCCATATGGAATCCCTTCTCCTACTCCTAACTTGTCTAGCTCTCAAATCAAGGCTGAACCTGATCTAAAACCACTTTCTTCACACCTCAAGTACGCATTCCTTATCCATGATCCCTCCTACCCTTTCATTATCTCTGCTTCAATTTCTGAAACTGAGGAGTCCCAACTTGTTCAAGTGTTAGAGGAAAACAAAAATGCCTCAGGTTGGACCCTAGAGGATATTCTAGGAATCAACCCTGCCCTTTGCATGCATCACATCCATCTAGAGGTATCATCCAAACCAATTATGCAACCTCAAAGAAGACTCAATCCACTCATACTTGAGGTAGTTAGGGAAGAGATTACCAATATTCTTCAAGCTGGTATTATCTACCCAATTTCGGATAGTGAATGGGTTAGTCCAATTCAAGTCGTTCCTAAGAAGGGCGGGATAACAGTTGTCACAAACGAACATGGAGAAGTGGTCACAACTCGAGTGAAAAACAAATGGCATGTGTGCATCGATTATCGCAAATTGAATGCTGAAACACGAAAAGATCACTACCCACTTCCTTTCCTTGACCAAATGCTTGAGGGATTGGCTGGAAAGTCACACTATTGCTTTCTTGATGGTTACACCGACTACTTCCAAATTCCAATCGCACCTCAAGACCAAGAAAAGACCACATTCACTTGCCCCTTTGGAACCTATGCCTATAGGCGAATGCCTTTTGGCATTTGTAATGATCCTGCAACATTCCAGCGGTGTATGATGAGTATCTTTTCTGAATTCATTGAGAATTGCATGGAGGTCTTCATGGATGACTTTACCATTTATGGTGAGTCATTTGAATCTTGCTTACATTCACTCTCTTTGGTCCTTCAAAAGTGTGTCAAGTGCAACCTTGTGCTGAATTTTGAAAAATGTCACTTCATGGTTTCAAATGGGATTGTTCTAGGGCACATAATTTCTCAAGAGGGTATCCAAGTTGATCCAGCCAAAATTGAGGTGATCCAATCACTTCCTGAACCCAAATCAGTTCGAGACATTCGGTCCTTCCTTGGTCATGCCGGTTTCTATCGGCGATTCATTCAGAACTTCAGCAAGATTTCCCTCCCACTCACTCGTTTACTTAAAAATGATGTCACATTCAATTTTGATGAGGCTTGCAAGAGATCCTTCATTGAACTCAAATCTGCTCTCACATCTGCTCCAATAATCCAACCCCCAGATTGGTCCTTACCATTTGAATTGATGTGTGATGCTTCTGATAGGGCCATTGGGGCTGTTCTTGGTCAAAGAAGAGAAAACATTCCTCATGTCATCTTTTATGCCTCAAAAACATTGGATGAAACTCAATCACACTACACTGTGACTGAAAAAGAATTTTAGCTATGGTTTTTGCCTTGGATAAATTCCGGCCCTATCTCTTAGGTGCCAAAATCATCATCTTCACGGACCACTCAGCATTAAAGTTCTTACTTAAGAAAAGTGATTCCAAACCAAGGCTAATAAGATGGATTTTAATGCTCCAAGAGTTTGACCTTGTGATAAAAGATAAACCTGGAAAAGAAAACCCTGTGGCTGACCACCTGAGTAGAATTTCTAATTCTTCTCATTCTGAAATAATTGATCCTGAATTTCCAACTGAACACCTCTCATCTCTCACTCCAAAGTTACCATGGTATGCCCCAATTGTCAATTACTTGGTTTCTGGTGTTTTCCCTGAATATTTTTCAAAAGAACAAAAAGAAACGATGAAAAGTGATTCAAAGCATTATTTTTGGGAAGATAATAAACATTGGAAAACTGGGGCTGACATGGTAATTAGGAGATGTGTTGATGAAACTGAACAATCCTCCATCTTGGAATTCTGCCACTCAATGCCTGGAGGTGGCCACTTTGGACCACAAAGGACTTCTCGAAAGGTCCTATATTCTGGATTCTTTTGGCCTTCACTCTTCAAGGACTCACACGAGTTCTGTCAATCATGTCCCACTTGCCAAAAGTTTGGCACAATTTCCAAAAGAAACGAAATGCCTCAAAAGCCATTAATCTTCTGTGAGCTTTTCGATGTTTGGGGCATCAATTTCATGGGACCTTTTCCCCCTTCCAATGGATTGTCCTACATTCTCCTTGCTGTTGACTATGTTTCTAGGTGGGTCGAGGCCAAACCCACTAGGAAAGATGATGCTCAAACTGTGAGTGAGTTCCTCAAAACCCATATCTTCCATCGATTCGGAACACCACGTGCTTTGATAAGTGACTTAGGAACTCATTTCTGTAATAGAACCATGGATTCACTTTTGAAAAAGAATGGGGTTGTACATAAAACATCCACTGCATATCACCCTCAAACAAATGGAATGGCTGAACTTTCTAACAGAGAAGTGAAAAGAGTGCTTGAAAGAATTGTTAAGCCCACAAGAAAAGACTGGCCCGATAGACTTGGTGAATCACTTTGGGCCTATCGAACAGCCTATAAGACACCCATTGGGATGTCTCCATTTAGGCTAGTTTTTGGTAAATCCTGTCATTTACCAGTTGAAATCCAACATAAGTCATTTTGGGCTGTCAAAACTTGTAATTTTGATTGTGAAAAATCTTGTGAAGAAAGATTGTTGCAGTTGACTGAATTGGAGGAGCTTCGACTCGATTCGTATGAGAACTCCATTCTCTACAAAGAAAAGGCAAAGTCACTCCATGACAAGAACATTCTTCTAAAGGTATTTCATGAAGGTGAAAAGGTAATGCTCTTCAATTCTCGATTTCGACTTCACCCAGGTAAGCTCAATTCTCGTTGGGATGGACCTTTTATTATTACTAATGTTTACCCATTTGGTGCAGTGCAAGTCCAAGACCCTTCTTCAAAAAGAACATTCACGGTAAATGGACACCGGTTAAAGCATCACCATGAGAGGCCATTCACTTCAGGTTCCACATCGACTTCTATTGACCCACCACTAGATGGAAACGGCGACCCACCAAATCCAAACCAGGGGGCACCTCTTTCCCTTTAACTCTCTCTCTCTTCAATCTCTCTTCCCTCTCTTCTTCTCTCTATTTCTTCTTCTTCCCCTCTCCCTCTCATTTTTTTTACAAAATTCTTCCACAACCTTTTTTCTATTTTCTTTTTTTGGATGTGTCATTAAAAATAAAAAAAACATTTAAAAAAAATTTAATTAAAAAAAATGAAAATTAGAAAAAAAGGGGTGTCATAATTACTCATCAGCCAATATTGAAATTCTGTCCAACCATTTTGGGGAGTCAAAAGGATTGTTTTAAACTCAAATATATTGAATTTTTATCTCAAACTTGGGTAAACAATTTTGTGTCAATAACAAACATTTTGAATGAACAATTTTTGGTGGAAAATGATTCTCCCCTACCGTGAGGAATAACATTAGCCTTCATTCCAAGGTCATCTATGGCCATCTTTTTCATTGTGTGTCTTCACCACTGATTGTGAGTCTTGAGTTTGTGGACCTTCAAGCTGAATTTCCATCTTTTGTGTGCATTAATATGATAGAGGCATTTTCTAAGCCACATGAGAATCAGAATAGCCAAATAGCCTCCTGTTACCCTTACATTGATCCTACTTTTGAAAGCCCCTTTGAGCCTATGAAAACCTTTATTTTGATAGCCACATTACAAGCCTAATACCTTGTCCCACCCAACATCTTCATGGATTTTCATTGTACAATTTATTGAAATTTAAGTGTGGGGGGAATGGACATCATTTTTGGGCGTACTTTCATTGATTTCCAATGTGTCATCATATGCTTGAGGGCAAGCATCCACTAAAGTGTGGGGGAGAGGATGTAATTCTGTGAGCTTTGGGGTGTATATGTGTAATTGTCATTTGTACAAAAGTCATTGAAAAGTGTTCAAAAAAAATGAAAAAAAATTATATTAAAAAAAACGATGAAAAAAAAGGAATGGGTTGTGTCTTGGGTGGGTCAAAAATCATTCATCATCAACCTTTGATCATGTTATAACTACTAAAATTATTTCCATGAGAAGATCAAACATGGGTTGGGAGATGACTGTGAGACTTGTTTCAAGCACAACTTTCGAAAAAAAGAGCAAAAAGAGAAAAAAAAGAACACTTGAATCATCTTGTATTGTGTCATTATTGGAAGTCTTACATGTTGTACATATTCCATCATCTCAACCTATTCCATTTTCTATCTCCCTCACTTTTCATTCATCACACATTCATGCCCTTGTAAATATGTGTTTCTATTTCCTTTCAAATCAAATTTCAAAAAAAATGTGCATTGATTTTTCCATGTTGGTGTTTTTAACCCCTCTTTTCCTTTGGACATTATATACCTACCGTCCCATAGCCACTGAAAAACCCATTAAAATACCTCTTGATTCTTGTACACATTATATTTGGGAATGGAAGCTGAGATCTCTTACAAACTCTTGATTTTCACTTTTTGTTGGTGAATGAGTGAACCTCCTAAAATACATTTTTATCATCTTGAGAGGAGTAAGTTTTGAGTGCCTACATTTTCTAATTCAAACCTTGAACATGAAAAAATGAATTGTTTCTGATGCATTATTGTGAACCAAATTTGTGATGGAATTCAATATGGATGAGTGAAATAGTCTAAACCTCCCCTGATTGGAGAAAACAAAATTTTAATATTTGTTGGTGAGTGAAAATGATTTTGTCATGTTTTTATATTTGTTGCACATGAGGACACGCGCAAATCTAAGTGTGGGGGAGTTGATGTTATTAATATTTTCATGACTTATTATATTCCCCCTTTACTTATTTTATATGAAATGTGCATAATTTGTGTGAAATATTAATGTTTTAATATTAAGTATAATATTTGAGCATTTTTAGAAGTAGTTCAATTGATTCAGTTTAATGTTTTAATAATAACTGTCCCTATACTGATCAAAATTGTGTGGTTATTGTTTTTTAGGATTCTAATTTCAATATACAACATTTCATTAGAAGTAACCATGATCCAATTCTTCCATTTGAAGGGTCATATGGTCCTCACAAACAAGACCAAAGAATCTGTGAACAAACTGGACCAGCCTTGAAGATTGATTTACTGGGATCAATAAAGAAGTCCAAAAACATTAACTCTCCACCATAATTCGGGGGACACTACATTTCATCTTCGATAAAAATTTCAAGGCCCAAATCCAAGTACAAGGGGCCCAAATAAATCTTTGAAGTCCAGCCCACCATTCTGGACGACAATTAAAATCAGTATAGTATTCATGACATATCTCCTGATGTAAGAATCCAAGAGAGCTGAGATTTTGCAGTGTGAAAGAGGAGCTATATTCGGCTGACTTTGTTGAAGAAACCATTAGGATTTGAAGGCATATTAATATTCAAAAACCCTTTCACATTATGGACTTCAAAAATACTGGATTGAAATGGACAGTTTAAGTTTGTTTATTCAACCGGCCATAACTTTTTATCCTTACGTCCAAATGACTCCAAATGTTGAGCGTAGTCGTCCAACATTATTGTCTACAACTTTTAAGAAGGAGATATTTGAAGATTCGGCTGTCTGAATTGCCAAATTGGCGATGCAAGTGGAGGGACAGATTGGGAATGCAAACAGTCCACTCCTTGGGCTATAAATACTCTCTCCTTCTCTCCTTGAGAGGGGTTGGCATTTCAGAAGATAGGAGATCATATTGGCACGACCAAAGCTTTTCCAAAGGCTTGGGAGGACCTTACATACTCAAGTTTTCACTTGAGAGACCTTTCCTCCTCTCTTTGTTTTCACTTACTTTTGTGTTCTTCATTTTTGTAATCTTGTAATTCTCTTTCTTTGTAATTCTGTTTTAATGCAAGTTACTTCTTCAATATCTCTTATTCTCATCCACCTTCTGTATTTTAATATTTATGTTCCTAAAATAGTTTAAATTCAGTTGAATCCCCTTCCCTTATTTTGCTTCCTCATTCAATCGAAAATCCGTTTTTAATTATCATCATCGTTCGTGTGTGTGTGTCAACGTACCACTCTTTTCTAATCCCTTTCTTTTCCTTCTATTCTTAATTTATCATCATAATTATTTTAACCAGAATATTAAACATCCAAATGGCTGACTAAATCTCTCATTGGGGTGAGTTTAATTTGGGGATGTTAAGTGATTGAGAGTTTTGCTCGATGAGTATTCTTTAAATTAATATTGTGTATGTTAAACTCAATATGTCATGGATTAATGATATGTTTTGTTTAACGAGTGGTTTGCATGGATTATTGGAACCATAAATACACTACCATAAATAAGTTTTGATTGAGATTAGAACCCTAAGTTAAGTTAAGGCTTGGATTAAAGCCTTCACACTTAGGAATTCCAATAAACGTCAACTTATGACATGGCTGTTAATTTAATGCAATACAAAGTAAGGCTCAAGGATATCACATGCTTAACTCCCCAATGATGAACTCACCCCAATATTTATCAATTTGGTAAATCAAACATCATCCATAAATCATTTCAATTAAGCTCTGCAAACAACCCCCCCCCCAATCAAAATACAATCAACTAAAAACAATTGACTATTACGAAGTACCATCGCCGAGGATTCGACCTGGGTGCTGCTATACACATTAGCAGAGCACCGGAACTTTGACCGGTCGATAGGCAACAATCGGCGGTGCGTTTCACTTATCCATCCCTAATATGGTCATCTAAATTCCCACCAAAGTCGAGAATGCTGGCCCAAATCATATCCTCAAGAATCAGTATAGATCTTTATGTATGGCCATCTAAATGATGATGGTATGTCCTGATCAAATGAACATGCGATCATATTGCCTCCAGAAGGCCTCTCCAAAAGTGAGAAGTGACCTTTGGATCTCTATTAGAGACTATAGAATAAGTAACTCCATGAAAAATAATAATCCCTTTCACATATATATTTCTGATCTCCTCAACATTGGTTTTATCGTGAGTGGGTATAAAGTGGCCCAATTTGGTCAGCCTATCAATCACAACCCATACTGCATTCTTCATTCTCTGGGTATGTGGAATCTCAACCACAAAGTCTATAGAGATCTCATCCCACTTCCAAGTTTGGACTGATAGTGGCTGACATAAACCAAATGGTCTCTAGTGCTTAGCCTTCACTTATTGGAATGTATAATAATGAGATATAAAATTTGTAACGCCTCGTCTCATACTTAGCCCCCAGAATCATCACCGCATGTCATAGAACATCATCGTAGTTCCTTGGTTCACTTCCTAATGGGAATTATGGAAATATCCCATCACATTTTTTGTAACTGATAATAGTACAACCAAATGATACTGATAACATAAAATTCTCTATGTGGAGAACAATCATTTAGTAACAATATCCCCCACCATAAAAAGAGTTTATAATGGTAAGTAATTCATCATCAAGCTGATTCTCCTGAATAGTTATCTTGAGAAGAGAGGAGGTCAACTAAACAGTACCTAAGACAACCTTAGCCCTTGATTCCCTGACTCTAATATGAAACTATGAAAAAAGGCCCATCAAGTTCCACTCTTCTAATGATTCATTCATGGCATGTGTCATAAGTTTCCTACTTAAATCATCTATGAAGACATCCCCTTTCCTTGAGCTATAAGTGATGTCAAAGTCAAAATATTGTAGGTATTCCACTTAATGCATCTCTAATAGATTCAAATATTATTTATATAAGATATAACTCAATATATTATGATATTAATACACAGAAAACCTTTCTTCTAAAATTTAATGCTTCTAACTCTTATGTACACGCATCGCATCTATGAGCTCCATGTCATGGGTCGAGTAATTCTTCTTGTGTGACCTAATATATCGACATCTATAGGCAATAAAATTATCACCATGCATAAGAACACATCCCAAATATAAACCTGATTCATCACAAAATACCACATATCCCTACCCAGGCTTTGGAAGATTCAACATCAGCATAGTTGTCCAAAGAATTTTCATCTCAATAAAATAACATTGAAATTTCTCATCACAATCAAAATTTACTCCATTCTGTGTTAGGCAGTCATCCGAGAATCCAAATTTTAGAATACCTTCACAAACTAGCAATAATATTCAGTTAAATACAAGAAGGTCCAAATATTGAAAATATTTCATGGATTTCCCATTTCATAATAGCTTTTACCTTTCCCAAAATCAATTGACGTGTCATGTTTTGACACATCATTTCCCAAGAACATCACTTCCCAAAACTAGAAATCACATTTTTATATCTTGGCATAAATTTGGTGATTTCTCAAAAATTCCTAAACTTTTCTCAAATGATGCATATGATCCTCCTTGGATATAGATAAAATCAATATTTCATACACCAATACTACCACAGAATAATCAAGATACTAATGGAAAATCATGTTTATTAAATACATAAAGACTTCAAGAGAATTGGTTAAACCAAATGGCATGAAAATGTACTCATAAAGGTTATACATACTCTGAAAGTTAGTTTATTGAATGTCATATTATTTTATTCTTAACTAATGGTAACCCAATGGAAGATAAATACTTTAGAAAAAATTCACCCCTTTCAAATGGTCAAACAAATTATCAATCTAAGGAAACAAATACTTTTTCTTTACTAAAACTCGATTGAGTTTTTTCTAATCAACATAAAGGTGAAGTGACCCATTAGCTTTCTTGGAAAAGAGGACTAGTGCTACCCAAGGTGATACACTCGGGAATATGAATCCTTTCTCTAAAATATCATTTGGCTGGGTCTTCAACTCTTTCAATGTATATAGATCAATGCATTAAGAAGCAATAGATACTTGTTGAGTACTGGACACTATATTAATAGAAAACTCTACCTCCATTATCGATGTATAACAAGAGAATTTATAAGAAAAAACATCTGGAAACTCAATGAAAACAAGAGGGAGATCTCCTCAAAAATATTTTTAATCTAGATCAAAATTAAACATATATATTACTTTCCCTAACTTTATATAATAATTTCCATCTCTAATCCACCTTGGGTTCCATTCTCATAGAAAGATACAGAACACTCCATCGATTTTAGTAAAGGAATCATGTCAAAGATAATACTAAATTCCTGATTTATTAAAAATGAGCCGATCCATACTAAATATGACGTCAAGAGGTTCCATGTTGAGAGCCATAAAATACTAAGCACGATCAATATCTGATAATGAGAAAATGAAAGAAACACTACGGTGACCCTTCCCCCTCTTCAGTATAAGGGGTGTAGTAATATCCATCACAAAAGATAAAATATTCATTGGAAGATTAAGTAGATTTACAATTTTGGTTGAAACAATCAAATGTGATTCAACAGTATCAAATGAAGTAGTCTCTTTTAATGAAGCTATAGTGATGGTACTTATCACAGCTGTTGTACCAATATTTTCTTCCTATGGAGACCCTTCCACTATATAAAGATGTTTTATTCATATGTATATGGCTAGAAATCATTTGTTCATGAAGAATCTGATTTAACCATAGTTTTAGTAGGTTCTGATGATCTCATGCCACTACATGGAGTAGAATAGACATGAAAAAACATTTTAAGGTGATTTGAGCATCCGAAAGTGCCACATATTTTAGGTTCTATGGTGCAATACCATTTTGAGTGCCCAAGTTTTCCACACTTATAAAAAATAAAAGTTCATATTCTAGGAACTGTAGGAGATATAGAAAAACCATTCTATCGAGAGCCACCATGAGAATCATCATGCATTTTCATCCCTTTATGGGTACACGCATAACTATTACTAGGATAAAAAAGAAATCCTAACAACCCTAACTTACCAAGTAGGTCCATTTCAACCATTAATTCTCTATCCATCACATCAACATAAAATTAAAGCTTCAATAAAAAACCTAAGAACAAATATTAAATCAATTTCATGTATCAAATCGTCAATTCTTTATCTTCTCATTTTATAAAATCTCAAGTGAAAACTGCATAATCTAAACAAAATAATTTTTGTACATTGTTATAGTTTTATCAGCCTTCTCGAGTTTAAATACAGAAAAATTCTTGGCTAACACCATTGAATTTGGATAAAAATAGTTAGAGACAAGAACATTTAATCCTTTCCACTATAATTCCACATGCTTCTTTTTTGTCACTACCATATCCCACCATCTCCTTCTAGGTCCCTCTAGTATTAATATGGAACGTTTCACCTTTATTTCTTTGAGAGTTCACAATAATTAAAATAGAGTATTGATATATCTCAACCATTCCTTAGAAATTTAATGATTTTTAGTTCCTTGAAATGCTTGTGGGTTTTAGAAACCGAACTTCTTATCACAATTCCACAAAATATCCCTTTGAGGTTCCACAGATAGAGCCTAAATATGAACTGGGGTAGGTGTATGTCCTAGAACATGGATAGCATGCATGATAACCTCAACCAGATTCTAGTCCATGGGAGGATTCACATAATTTGATTCATGTGAAGCTTCATATTGGATCCAATTCACCTGTCTTCACATAGTCATGATGCTACAAAACATCAACAGAGAACATTAAAGACATTATATTAACACTCAAATAAAGTAATAAGGAAACTTTCCCCAATATATAGATAAAATTTATTTGGATTTCATTCTATATAAATCAAAAGTATGGATAATACTAGAACTAATCCTTAAGATGTCTCTCCCAAAACACCCATGGTGATTTAAGGCTCATTATGGTGAGACTTGGCTAGACACTCAGTCATAACTACCTTTTACATCCTAACAAGATTACACAACTCTATACAAACATCCAGGAGAGATGATTAAGATACATATTTGATAACACTTATTCA
Organism: Viscum album; assembly: GCA_963277665.1. Taxonomy (NCBI): domain Eukaryota; kingdom Viridiplantae; phylum Streptophyta; class Magnoliopsida; order Santalales; family Viscaceae; genus Viscum; species Viscum album. Next base: position 663,952,778 of record OY728150.1, read on the forward strand.
GAAACCGGCCTGGATACCCTGGTACCCTGACACCCGAGCCCACACTGACATGGATCTAAGGGAACTCATGATCCCCATGGGTCGGCGACAAGAACCTGACATTAAGAAATAATAGTGTTTGAATAAAATTTTCATAAATATAGTGAATTAATTTGATACAAGTTAGTATATACAAAATAAAACTCCAAATCGATAACTATAATAGAATTCAAATAGGTATCAGCAACCCAAAGTGCATCATAAAAGTACTATAAAATAGGATAAACATCTCAAGTCCCAACATACACAACATCTTAAATCCCAAAGATCAACAGTAACTACCACCTCCTAGTGGTTCTTTCTCTTTTCTCGAGCCGAGAAGGATTAATCTACAAACTCCAAAATCCATAGGAAGGGTCTGAGAAAAAATCCCAGTAGGGTCTCACCAAGGATTCCAAAATAAGATTCCATAATTAATTTACCAAATAAATCTTCAACATTAAATAAACAGGCATGGAAGTACAAAATAATATTTAAAATAAAACATATTTATATGAAAATTGATGGAAAGGTTACAAATAATGGATTAATAATCATTTTATGTAATATTTATATAAATTCACTTGGTATTTTTAAAATATTTTTCAAAAAAAAAAGTATATATATCAAAAAAATAAAAAATGAGAAACATGCCCATCTTTCACGACGTATGATGGTTCCAGGTTATTGGATCCTCACATACTTGAATAGGTGATAACGATAATATTTGTACCCACATCTCTTAGACACTAGTCAAAGAGGACTCATCCTCATCTCATTGTGGGTGTGCCTTATTGCATATGTTTTTTTAGATTTATAAAGAAACAATATAGTGTTGGCCTAAATAACTCACTGACTACATATTCTTGCATGTTCTCTGTCAAAAATAAATAATGAAAAATTTATTTCAAAAGTATTCAAAATACAATTAACCCATTTTCTCCATTTCAATATAACAATTTCCATTTAAAAACCAAAATATAATTTTAGTCAATTTATTTATTTTTTCTAGGATAAAACTAATGTGTTATTATCAAAACAATTTAAGCTCTTTTTCTCAAATATAAATTTGAAATCAACTTCAAAAATCAATTTTACAAATTAAATTCCATAATTTAATTTCCAATATTTTATATTAAATAAAAATCACACCCTAATTCACTAAAATTATGGGTTTATCCAATTTTTTGTAAAAGATAATTCAAATACCAATTTACAATGAATTCGTTTTTCAAAATAAACATAAAGGAAATTTAATTTAAATCAATAATGTTAGGTTTAATTCAATTGGAAACTATTAAATGGAAGCACCTACTATAGATCATGTGATCACGAGTCCCAACAACTGAAATAGGAAACTCCAATGAAGAGATTCATCAATGATGATCTGAGAAACAACCCTAGATTTATGATATAATAAATTGGGGATTAGATTCTATAGAAACATGGATAACTGATAAAACCAAGGGAGGAAATAAGGAGATACTAGGAGATATCAAGAAGAGAATATTTATATACCCATATGATATTGAACGTGTCATGACCCGACCCAACCTGGGCTCGAGCCGCAACTACCCCAAGCCCGCCTCCATAGGCCAGGGGCTGGTGACTAGCGCCAAAGGCACAACAACTCGGGGAGGGCTTTGCCTAAGTACCTGTACACACACACACGCAGCACACTCAATGAAACAGTGCAGAGTAGAAGAAAAGACAAGTAAAGAAAAATGGAAACTACTATATATATAAACCACAAAGTGCATCGACCTCAAACAGTACAAGTAATGTTCTAAAAAAGAAAAAGGGGAAAAACACGCGCCCAACCAGAAAAGTGCCACAACCCGGCAACAGGTAAACAAAACAAACAGCTTATGGGTCTCCCACATGGAACTCGGCTACGACCACCACACGCGGTCCAAGCTCCCGAACTCCTATGCTCCACTGAAGTCACGACCAACATGTCCATCATCTGCAAGGGCACACCAAGTGCGGGCAAAGCCCAAGCAGGGGGGAGTATAAAAATACTCAGTAGGATACCCAGAAGGCTCTAGGGAGCAACAAAGGAGGTACCGAAGGGTGAGAAGTAGAGCAAATAGGGAAAAGTAAAGGAGCACAATAGAGAGGGCAGTAAGGAGTATAGTAAAGAGTCCAGCTCAACACAACAAGATAAAAGAAGGAAGACTCGTCCAAACACAAGGAGCTGGAAATGGTGAGAAGATGAACTTCCCATCGAGTCTTCGCTACCTATAGTAGGAGAGTAGACTCATCCAACCATGAGAATATAGACACGGAAATCACGTGGCATACCTCGCGCGTCTTCGCCTCTCCTGGAGGGAGAGTAACCAAACCCAAGAAGTGGGTACCAGAACAAGGTATATACAAGTCCATATGCTCGAATTAAGAAGACCAAACAAGATCATAAGGGTATCTCCATCTCGTAGCTCATCCCATGAAAAGAGTAGACAACAGTCCCAGAAGTAAACTCCATCGATTCCCAGCATCCCGCACGTCGGCCCCGAACTACAAGCCAAGGGCTCAATCACCACACCTCGACACTATCCGCTTTGGGAGGCACTGACTCGCCCACATAGTTTTAGGTCACGTCACAAGGATGTGTCTCGGTGGGGGAAAAGCTCCTCGTACTTGAGAGTTCTGGGGGAATGTCAAACCACACCACGTCACTGCCCCGCAATCGATAGGTCTGCTCAAAGTCGACAGGTGACCCCCTGCCCGGCCCCGCTGGGGGATCCCTGGAAGTCAACGGGTTCCCCCTACAGGGAGACCCGAAAAGTCGACGGGTGCCACACTACCCAGTCCCGTAACAGGGTAATCCACTAGAGGGAGACCCGGCTAAAGTTGGCGATGACACCACTGCCCAGCCCAGCTGGAGGTAACCCGACATCAGGGACCACTGCCCAGCCCAGCTGGAGGTAAGCCCGACATCGAGGACCACTGCCCAGCCCCGCTGGAGGTAAGGCCGGCATCAAGGACCACTGCCCAGCCCCGCTGGAGGTAATCCCGGCATCGGGGACCACTGCCCAGCCCAACTGGAGGTAAACCCAGAACTGCTCTGGCCATCCCTGCTGGATGGTACTGCTTGGTGAACACCGCTGTACTGGCCATCCCTGCTGGATGGTAACCCACTGGCTAGCCATGCTCGATAGAACCTCAGCCCTGCTGGAAACAACCTCAGCCCTGCTGGAACAACCTCAGCCCTGCTGGAATCAACCTCAGCCCAGCAGGAACAACCTCAGCCCTGCTGGAACAACCTCAGCCCTACTGAAACAACCTCTTGGGTAGAGGATCGGTACCCGCATAAATTGTTGGTCACACCGAAACCACAAGCTCTACTAGGGAACATGGAGTAATGGGAGAAACTCCCCAGGCCTCACAAGGTGATCCCGCTCCAATCCACTGAGTCACTGTCGAAGCGGACCGAGACATCTCATCCTAGAAAGTGGGGAAAACACCCATACTGTACGAACACCCATAGCCGCAAACGGTGTTGCAGTCTAGTGAAAGGGCACGGTACTGAAACCCCTCACAGTTGAGGAAGTAGAGGAACCAAACCATCTCTGTCGGCCAAACCATCAAGACCAAGACTAGGGGGAGACAACTCAACCCTGCTGGTCAGACAAAAGAGCACCAGGCCACGGGAAACTCCACCCTGCTAGTCAAACAAACAAGCGTAGAGGGACCCTCTACGTCGCGAGAGGTCATGTACGTAAAGAAGATCATTACACGCACGTGGGGCCCACAAAATGTGTGTCCCTAAGTCAACCTCAACTGAGCACACAAATGTTCTTAGGTACAAACAACACGTACCTCCAAGCGCTCCCGTATACTCCCAGGGTATACCTCGTTCCAGCCCAAAGGCTATCGTGTACACGGCACCCAACATCAATGCGAATGCGTGACGTAACAACTCCACCTCAAAGGCCTAGGCACGACCAACCAAATCTCGTGAATCATTTTCATCACTCGCCCAAGAGTGCGCGATCACACGCCAAGGGTCCGCTACAAACAGGGTAGGGAGAACCACCACCAGAGCACCTTCCATGCTTCCACATTTTACAAGATCGTGCAAGAGGCTCCGCACAACCAAACCGATCACACCGTTGTAATCCTCGTGGAAAAACACGTGAGATCGACTACTTGCTCGACTCAAACAAATATCCGACAGAAAAGTCACCAACACCGCCTCACGCCCGAACGACGTCCCGTGATCCCGAGCCTCGGCCCCGAAAACAGTCGGGTGCATCGCACCATTGAGATCCCCTCGGGAAAACACATCAAAAGCACTACTCACTTGAGTGCAACGGATATCCGGAGAAAAAGATGCATTCCGGCATACCGCACACAAGCGACACTTCATGAGACCTGCAACCCGGTCCTGAAACTCAACGAACGGATCGCACCGTTGTGATCCTCTCGAAAAAGCACACAAGATAGTCTATTCATTTGTTCAAAATGGTCTCCTGGTGATAAAGATGGAAAATCACCGTCGACGCCCAAACGGCCCTCATGGGCCCCGCACCATCATGCAGAATTACAACGGGCAGACTGCGCCAACGTAATGCCCTTGTAAAAACACCCAAAAATGACTACTTGCACACCCCGAACGGACGTCCGATGAAAAAGTTGCTAAAACGTTGCACAGAGCTCTAACGGCGGGCCATGGGGCCCACGCCTCAACTCCAGCTTCAATGCCCGGAACCACCCTAGAAACCTCCGCCTCGACGCCAGGGTTCCAACGCCACTTACTGCGCTTAAATTGGACGTCGGACGTGTCTGTGCCGTCCAAAACAAGATTCCCCGATGAAAAACGCCCAAACACTTAAAGGTGTGTCGCGCCACCGAGACCCTCGTTTCGGGGATTAAAAATCCCTGAAACCATCTCAAAAAGTCCGCCTTGACACGGGCTCTGCGCTGCCATAGACGACGCGCAATACGGACACCCTGCGGATGATTTATCATTTTTCATAATATTAATAATAATATTATTATTATTATTATAAAACATTTTTTTTGTTTTTTTTATAAAGCCAGACCGGCCATTCTTCCGGTCTACATTTCCTAACAGGACCCGCAGCATGCGGGTCCTTGTTCCCTAACAGACCCGCCATTCGGTCGGTCCCCGTTGACACACCCACAGGACCCGCGCGGCGCGGGTCCTGTCTCCCTCGCGTCGTCCAGGGTCGCCGCTGCGACCCTCACCGGCAGAGGCCGTCGCCCCCAGCTCTCAGGCACCCTCTCACCCGACTGACGCCGCCTCCCGCAACAGCTCGCCCAGGCGCATCCGCTCGACCGCGTCGTGCGCCCCGCCGTCCCGTCGTCTGGGAGCCCCGCTGAAGACCGCCGCACGCCGTCGACCAATCCCTGCTCGCGCTGACGCCCTGCTGCCGAACACCGCAGACTTCCCGGCCGATGCCTCCGCCCGGTCCCCTGCCGCGCCGCCGCGCCTGCTCGCCGGACTGCCATGCTGGACCTCCGGAATACACCAAAAAAATGACCGAACTTCGACTCGATGCAGCGGATGCCTCGGAACTCCAAAATTAAATTTGAGACTTGCGTCGGGAAGCTTAGAAAAATGGCTATGCATTTATGGGATTCGCTTGAAGATCAAGCAGAAATTCGACGAATGTATTTCAATTCAAAGAGTGTGAGAAAGTTTAAAACGAAACAAAACGACGCCTACCTGATTGGGCGTCGCCCGGATCTTCGCCGCTGATTCGCACCCCGCCGCGCTCGATGCTGCATTGATCGGAGGAGGAAGGTGGAGGAGGTCGAAGGTAGGGCTCCTTGGTTTCTTGGGAGTTCCTCCGCCAGAGAACTAGGGGGAAGGGGAGAGAGTGGTGAGGTGCTTAAGTAGGGAAAATAAAAATTAATTAATGAAAACTTAATTAATTTCATCCTTAATTTAACCTGCATCCGAAACTCTTAACGTGATCGAGGTTAAACCTCCCCTATGGTAAACACCACCTATAGAGCACAATGGAGGTCTCGGAATTTGATTCCGAGTTTCCGTTTGATAGTTATAAAGCTAAACGCCCAAAGCCGCCAGATTACAAAAATTCCCCTGGGGCCATTTTTCACAAACAGCCCACGCCCGCGAAACTTACACCCCTCACAGGGTAAACAACACCTTCCAAACTCAACGGTGCCCTCAGTTTCCCAATCCAAGACACCGTTTAAGAGATACCTGTGTTTCAACATTAAACAAATTAATTAATTTATTTAATCCGTTTAACGTTCCAGAAGCGAGCGAGGGGTCCAAACATCCCACGTCGACAATTTTTATGTCATTCCTAGGGTAAAAACCCCATTACGGACCCATCCGCATACTCACATCTCTGATCCGGAACTCCATTTAGGAGTTATCCCATTTATTTGGCGTTTCCAGTGTGAACGCACTGAAAATTTAATTTCGGCCACACTGGGGCTCAGAATCGCATGCCGTCTGAAGGTGCTGCTCTGTAATATCATCAAGAATATTCCAAAGTCTTTAACAGAAAATCTGGGTTCTTACATCATTCCCTCCTTCAAGCTTTGCGTCCTTGAAAAGAATAACTAGGGTGAAACACAGGGTACTAAGCCCACACCTGGATTTCCCATACCCAGAAGAACCCACGCACAGCTCCGCTTCACCGCACACAGACCAAAGGATTGATCCGTTCATGTGAGGTCGGCCCTTGCCAATGTCGTGCACCCACTCCAGACTTTGGCGTTAGGGAAAGGTGGTAGGGTACCTCACCATCCCTCTACATGGTCTTAATCGGTCTGAAGGACCTCGGGGGTAGCTCACCTCCCCGACCGAACCCTTACGTCGCACGCCGCGACTGTAATCACCGCCCACACCTGGAACAAGGCCCAGTGATTCCCTCCTTCAGAATATCCATATAGTGAAACTCCCAAGGATATCTGATCATGCAAGGTTCCACAGTCGATGTATCGCAACCAAGATTCTATTACACACTCAAAAAGTGATGGAGTCGACACCATCAACTAAAGAAAAAGGGTCCCACGCCTTTTACCTTACCAACATAGTGTTACACCCGACGCCCCACGTCACCCTAGTAACACATCAAACAAGGATCAGGAAGGAAAGCAGTTCACACACAGAGTCTAAAAACTCTACTGCAAAAAGGTAGAGGAGCTGTAGAGCGTACCTCTTATCACCTCATGCTCTGCAGGATAGTAGACCTCCAAAGCTCGCAGCTGTCCATGGTCCCAATTGTCAGCTCCCGGAGCCTAATGTGGACCACCTAGTGGTGACGAGAAGACCACGTAAAGTCGTCCCCCACTACTAGCTCCTCCCTCTCCTCTACTAGCACCACCTCTCTGGGCGCTACTCCGATCATAGCGCTGCCTCTGTTGTCGTGGTGCACCTGCTGCCTGCCCAAAGCTCTCCGCAACTCGGGTCAGGCAGTCTCGTGACAAGTGACCTCGCCCGTCACAAGCATAGCACCGACTCTCTCTGTGCTGCACTGGTGCCCTCCAGTGCCACTGTGGTGTATGACCACACCCCTGAGTCCAGTTGTTAGTAATCCACTTGTGTCGAGGTTTTTCTTGCCGACGCCCACTAGCTGTGGCAGACGTCTCGGCTCCAACGTGCTTGCTGCCACCACCAACTCTAGAACGTGACAGGAAGCTCTTTGTCACCAGCGCCTACTCTAGAACCCCGGTATATGTGGAAATTCCCAAGGGTACTATGACAACACGAATCTCTCGGCGGAGACCCTGCTCAAACTTCCGTGCTCGGATGTTGTCATCATGGACCAAGTCCAGGTAAAAGTGTGCACGGTTTGTGAAACTAGTTGCGTACACGACCACCATCATCCCTCCCTGCTGAAACTACAGGAGATCCTGAATTTTAATAGAGCGCAAGTAGGAGGGTAAAACTCCTCATTGAACAACAACTAAATGTTTCCCCATGGAAGCGACGAACCGTCAAGAAGAGGAGTCACCAGACTCCACCAACGCCAAGCTGATCCACGGAAAAGGCTGGCTACCAAAGCCACTCTCTGATCTGTCGGCGTCTGCACAAGCCTGAAAAGGCTAACCACTGCCTCCATCCAAACCTCTGTTGTCTGAGGGTCTGTCTCACCACTAAACCTCAGTGGTCTCTGCCGCTGGAACTCACGGAGCATACTCAACTTGTGCTGAAGCCCCACCTGCTCTGCTGAAACTGTCTGCTACTCAACAAGTGGGGGTACTACTACCGGCCCACCCGGAGAAAGGGGCTCACATGATGGATCCTATACTATGGCCTCGTAGCTCACAGTGTCATCGTCACGAACCAAATCTGGTACCCTGGATGGCTGTCATCGTGGAGACATCCTGAATATTATCAAGGAGTGCCGCAGTCAGATGAGAATAGTGTATATAACAACAACAACAACGATGAGGAGTTGACTCAAGAAGGACTGTCAAGACTCAGTCCTATGTGATGCACAAAAAAATTTCCCTGCAACAAGTGTCTCAGCATTTCGAGTCGACAAGTGGGTTATCAGGGTCCTGGTGAATGGATACGTCGGCCGCCGCACCATCACTGGACTCCCTGGCCTGAGAGCCTCTCTCGAGACACATTAACATTGTTTCCCTAATTCCCAACCAATTCATTTCATTTTAGGGATGTTTGAACAGTGTCCCAAGGAAAGAACCACCTTTGATACCACTTTGTCATGACCTGACCCTACCCGGGGTCGAGCCGCAACTACCCCAAGCCCGCCTCCATAGTCCAAAGGCTGGAGACTAGCACCGAAGGCACAACAACTCGGGGAGGCCTTTGCCTACGTACCTGTACACACACACATGAAGAAAACTCAATGAAACAGTGCAGAGTAAAAGAAAAGACAAGTAATGAAAAAGGGAAAGTGATATATATATATATAAACCACAAAGTGCATCGACCTCTAACAGTACAAGTAAAGTGCTGAAAATAGAAAGGGGAAAACACGCGCCCAACCAGAAAAGTGCCACAACCCAGCAACTGGTAAACAAAACAAACAGCTGAAGGGTCTCCCACCTGGAACCAGGCTACGACCACCGCTCGCGGTCCAAGCTCCCAAACTCCTATGCTCTACTGAATTCACGACAAACCGGTCTGCCGTCTTCAAGGGAACACCAAGTGCGGGCAAAGCCCAAGAAGGGGTGAGTATAAAAATAATTAGTAGGATACCCCAAAGGCTCGAGGGAGCAACAAAGGAGGTACCTAAGGGTGAACAGTAGAGCGAACAAGGAAAAGTAACGGAGCACAACAGAGAGGGTAGTAAGGAGTACAGTAAAGAGTCCATCTCAACCCAACTAGAGGAAAGAAGGTAGACTCGTCCAAAAACAAGGAGCTAGAAATGGTGAGAAGATGAACTTCCCGTCGAGTCATCGCTACCTATAGTAGGAGAGTAGACTCATCCAACCACGAGAAGCTAGACACGGAAAGCACGTGGCATACCCCGTGCGTCTTCACCTCTCTTGGAGGGAGAGTAACCAATCCCAAGAAGTGGGTACCAGAATAAGATATATACAAGTCCATATGCTCGAATTAAGAAGCCCAAACAAGATCGTAAGGGGATCTCCATCCTGTAGCCTAGCCCAAGAAAATAGTATCCAACAGTCCTAGAAGTAAACTCCATCGATGCCCAGCATCCTGCACGTCTGCCCCGAACTACAATCCAAGGGCTCAATCACCACACCTCGACACTATCCGCTTTGGGCGGCACTGACTTGCCCACACGGTTTAAGGTCATGTCACAAGGATGCGTCTCACTGGGGGAAAAGATCCTCGTACTTGAGAGTTCTGGGGGAACATCAAACCACACCACATCACTGCCCCACAGTCGAGAGGTCTGCTCAATGTCAAAAGGCGACCCCCTGCCCAGCCCCGCTGGAGGATCCCTGGAAGTCAACAGGTTCCCACTACATGGAGACCCGGAAAGTCGATGGGTGCCACACTGCCCAGTCCCATAACAGGGTAATCCATTGGAGGGAGTCCCAGTTAAATTCTGCGATGGGACCACTGCCCAGCCCAGTTGGAGGTAACCCAGCATCGGGGACCACTGCCCAGCCTAGCTGGAGGTAATCCCGGCGTCAGGGACCACTGCCCAGCCCCACTGGAGGTCAGCCCAGCATCGAGGACCACTACCCCGCCCCACTGGAGGTAATCCCGGCATCGGGGACCACTGCCCATCCCAACTGGAGGTAAACCCGGAACTGCTCTGGCCATCCCTGCTGGATGGTACTGCTCGGTGAACACCGCTGTAATGGCCATCCCTGCTGGATGGTAACCCACTGGAGAGACCTTCTCGATACAACCGCAGCCCTACTGGAAACAACCTCAGCCCTTCTGGAACAACCTCAGCCCTGGTGGAAACAACCTCAGCCCTGCTGGAGCAACCTCAGCCCTACTAGAACAACCTCAGCCCTGCTGGAACAACCTCCTGGGTAGAGGATCAGTGCCCGCGTAAAGTGTTCATCACACTGAAACCACAAGCTCTACCAGGGAACACAGAGCAACGGGAAAAACTCTACAGGTCTCACAAGTTGATCCCGATCCAATCCGTTGAGTCACTATCGAAGCGGACCGAGACATCTCATCCTAGAAAGTGGGAAAAACACCCACACTGTACGAACACCCGTAGCAGCAAACGGTGTCGCAGTTCTGTGAAAGGGCACGGTACTGAAACCCCTCACATCTAAGGAATCAGAGGAACCAAACCATCTCTGCCGGCCAATCCATCAACAACAAGACCAGGGGGAGACCACTCAACCCTGCTGGTTAGACAAAAGATCACCAGGCCAGGGGAAACTCCACCTTGCTGGTCAAACAAACGAGCGTAGAGGGACCCTCTACGTCGCGAGAGGACAAGTACGTAAAGTAGATCACGACACGCATATGGGGCCCACACGATGTGTGCCCCAAGTCAACCCCAACTAAGCGCACAAACGTTCAAGTTACAAACCACACGTACCACCAAGTGCTCCCGTATACTCCCAAGGTATACCTCGTTCCAGCACAAAGGCTATCGTGCACACGACACCCAGTGTCAACGTGAAGGCGTGACGTAACAACTCCACCTCAAAGGCCTAGGCACGACCAACCACATCTCTTGAATCATTTACATCACTCTCCCAAGAGTGCACGATCACACGCCAAGGGTCCGCTACAAACATGGTAGGGCGAACCACCACCGAAGCACCTTCCATGATTCCACATTTAACAAGATCATGCTAGAGGCTCTGTACAACCAAACGAATTGCACCGTTGTAATCCTCGAGAAAAAACATGCAAGATCGACTACTTACTCACCTCAAACGGATATCCGAATGAAAAGTCACCAACACCGCCTCATGCTCGAATGACGTCCCGTGATCCCGAGCCTCGGCCCCGAAAATAGTCGGGCGCATCGCACCATTGCGATCCCCTTAGGAAAACACGTCAAAATAACTACTCACTTGAGTGCAACAGATATCCAAAGAAAAAGATGAATTTCGGCACACCGTACACGAGCGGTGCTTCGTGGGACCCACAACCCAGTCCCGAAACCCAATGAACGGATCGCACCATTGTGATCCTCTCGAAAAAGCACACAAGATGGACTATTCACTTGTACAAAATGGTTGTCCGGTGATAAAGATGGAAAATCACCGTCGACGCCCAAACGACCCTCATGGGCCCCGCACCATCGTGCAGAATTACAGCGGGCAGACTATGCCAATGCAATGCCCTCGTAAAAACACCCAAAAACGACTGCTCGCATGCCCCGAACGGACGTCCGATAAAAAAGTTTCTAAAACGTTGCACACAGCTCGAACGGCAGGCCGTGGGGCCCATGCCTCAACTCGGGCTTCAATCCTAGGAACCACCCTGGAAACCTCTGCCTCGACGCCAGGGATCCAACGCCACTGACGGCGCTTAAATCGAACGTCGGACGCATCCGCACCGTCCAAAACAAGATTCCCCAAAAAAAACGCCCAAACACTTAACGGTGTGTCGCGCCACCGAGACCCTCGTTTCGGGGACTAAAAATCCCCGAAACCATCTCAACAAGTCCGCCTTGACACGGGCTCCGCGCTGCCGTAGACGACACGCAATACGGACACCATGCAGATGATTTATCATTTTTCATAATAATAATAATATTATTATTATTATTATTATAAAACATTTTTTTGTTTTTTTATAAAGCCAGACCGGCCATTCGGCCGGTCTTCATTTATTAACAGGACCCACAGCATGCGGGTTCTTGTTTCCTAACAGACCGTCCATTCGGCCGGTCCCCGTTGACACACCCACATGACCCACGCGGCACGGGTCCTGTCTCCCTCACGTCGTCTAGGGTCACCACTGCGACCCTCACAAGCGGAGGCCATCGCCCCCAACTCGCAGGCGCCCACTCACCTGGCCGACTTCGCCTCCCACCATAGCTCGCCCAGGCGCCTCTGCTCGACCGCGTCACACGCCTCACCGTCCCATTGTCCGGGAGCCCATCTGACGACCGTCAGACGATCCCTGCTCGCACCGACGCCCTGCTGCCGAACACCGCAGACCGCCCGCCCGACGCCTCCACCCGGTCCCCTGCCGCGCTGCCGCGCCTGCTCATCGGACCGCCGCTCTGGTCCGCTGGAATACACCAAAGAAACGACTGAACTTCGACTCGATGCAGCGGACGCCTCGGAACTCCAAAATTAAATTCGAGACTTGCGTCAGGAAGCTCAGAAAAAGGGATATTCATTTATGGGATTCTCTCGAAGATCAAGTAGAAATTCGACACATGTATAGCAATTCAAAGAGGTTGTGAAAGTTTAAAACAAAACAAAACGACGCCTACCTGATTGGGCGTAGCCCGAAGCTTCGCCACTGATCCGCACCCCGCCGTGCTCGATGCTGCCTTGATCGGAAAAGGGAGGTGGAGGAGGTCGAAGGGAGGGCTCCTTATTTGCTTGGGTGTTCCTCCGCCAGAGAACTTGGGGGAAGGGGCAGAGTGGTGAGGTTCTTAAGTAGGGAAAATAAAAATTAATTAATTCCATCCTTAATTTAACCTCCATCCGAAACTCTTGAAGGGGTCGAGGTTAAACCTCCCCTAGGGTAAAAACCACCTCTCGAGCACAACGGTGGTCTCGGAATTTGATTTCGAGTTTCCGTTTGAATGTTATAAAGCTGAACGCCCAAAGCCGCCAAATTACAAAAACGCCCCTGGGGCCATTTTTCACAAACGGCTCGCGCCCGCGAAACTTACACCCCTCCTAGGGTAAACGACACCTTCCAAACTCAACGGTGCCCTTGGTTTCCCAATACGAGCTACCATTTAAGAGATACATGCGTTTCAACATTAAACGAATTAATTAATTTATTTAATCCGTTTAACGTCCAGAAACGGGTGAGGGGTCCAAACTTCCCGTTCTGACTAGTTTCATGTCGGTACTAGGGTAAACACCCCATTACGGACCCATCCATACACTCGAATCTCTGGTCCGGAACTCCGTTTATGAGTTATCTCATTTATTTGGTGTTTCCAGTGTGAACGCACTGAAAATTTAATTCCAGCCACACTGGGGATCGGAATCGCACGCCGTCTGAAGGCGCTGATCCAGAATATCATCAAGAATATTCCAAAGTCTTTTACAGAAAAAACCGAGTTCTTACAGAACATGATTCTAGGAAGTTAGATCTACCTAGAAATGGGTTTAGAGGAGCTGGTGAGGGTCCTTGAGATCCTTATCAACCTTTTAAATTTTGATAAAGGATTTTAGGGAGATGTGTGAGGTAAAAAGAGGGGTTTGGGAATTTTTAAAAAAAATTGGAATAATAAAATACCATGTTCATGGTCGACAAGGTAGCGCCACATGGTTTTTCAAATCAAATTCCCTAATCATTCACCCTTGCTAGTGGGGTTAGACAGTTTCTCCTTGGTGGGAAAATGCTTCTTCAAACTATTCACCAACCGTTCAAACCTTCACTACTTAGGTTTTTACGGTTTTCACTAGCATGGTGTGTGGTTTGTAAAATTATGCACCAATAATTCATAGCCAATATCCCTTCAAAAAATTTACAATTTTCACCTGAAACAGCCTATGAACAATACCCAACCAAAACATGATAAAAATAGGGGTTTAACAGTACCTTTAAAACATAACAAGATGTTACATGTATAATATACATAATGATATTAATAAATTAATTATGAAACTTATTAATATCTATTATAATTTTATATTCAATAAAACTTAAACATTAATTACATATAATTCATCTTGATAATGATTATTTTTATCATCTATTGGTAGTAATTTTGATCATTACATACATGATTTATAATGGAGAAATTAGTGCCTATTCATTAGTACAAATTTAATAATTACGAAGTTATAAAAGGTATTTAAATCATTGTGTTTCAATTATTTATGCATCCCTATTTTATTTTTATTGAAATTATTGGTATATTTTGTGGGGGTAAAATTCTTGATAAGTATTTTTCATGTAAGTAATCAACAAGCATGAGTTACATTATAATGATCATTAGTTTTTTATTTTGTCCTAATAAAATAATATTCATGAAATATATTAATATATAATTTCATATATTTCTAGTATTAATATATTGACACTTATTCATAGTGAAACATTATAATGTTTATTTAGAAATATTTATATAAGTAGTTGAACAGGCCAAAACATGAACATGTTATGCTGTATAATGGGTTATAATTTTAGAGTTATATAATAGTAATATCATTTTCTCAAAAATTTAATTATGGTAATATAACATCATTATAGTATAAGATGATTTTTATAAATTGTATACATGAGCATAAAATTGAGAAAGTAGGAGAATAACATAAATTCACACTTCATGAATTCACTCCTTCTTGATGTCGGTTCAATTAGAATGAAGGCTTTAGGATTCATTCATGGAACAAGAATATTACTAGCATCTTATAAATATTAAGGTGGTCAAAAATAGTCATGGATTAAAGAGTGTTTTAGAGGAATATCGTGGTTTTGATGTGGTATAAGAGAGATCATTTTATAGGAAACAATGTGAATCATTTCCTTGGGATCTTAAGTTAATAGAAGGGTAAAGATGTAATCACATGGGAATTACATGGTTATGTTAATGAGGTACTGGTGAGACATATTGGTATGACTTATAAACCTAAAAAATGTATTATATGATGTCTAAATTCCATGTGTATTAAATAAAATTCTTTTGATATTATATTACCTCTTTTTACCCATTGTAAACTTTGTTAATTATTCACCATGGTAAAAAATTTCAAAAAATATAAAATGACACCTCTTACCCAATTTAGACATGAATATTGAAACCTTTGACACCATTTAATCTAAATATATTTATCAAAAAGATAAATTTTATTTTTAAACAAAAAACATAATATATATATATAAGTATTTTTATTGAAAATGACTTTTAATCATTAAGTGTTCTTATTATTATTTCCTGTCAATTATTAATTAAAAAAAGTGCAAATATATTAGTTTATTTATATGAAAATTAAATTTATGTTTTTATATAAATGTGATCAATTTATTTTATTTACAAAAAAAATTAAAAATATCTAAGAAAAACATTTCTTCAAGAAATATCATTTTTTAACTTTAAATATTTTTAACTATAATCTATTAAATTTAATTATTCATCTTTTAACCATTTATGTTTATAAATTCACTGGTATGAAAAACTTTCACTAAATTTTAAATTTTTATCAAATCAATATTTAATAATAATAATAATAATGAATAAAAAAATAAAATATACCAATTATATTTTATCATTTTATTTTATTCTTGAATTACATTATTATTTCTAAATTATAATATTACTTAACACAACATACTTAGTGGATATATCCAACGAATGAATTTCCAATGATCATATTTAAAACATTTATATATCTTATTTCCATATATAAAATAATCATATTTTAGAAAACCATATATATAATGGTTAGACTACATTCGTATATATGGACTTAAATAATCATTACTATTTTCATTCAATTCTCTCTCAATAGGTCTATATTATATTTAATTATTTTCCTTATTTCCATAGTTTCAATTTGGATGATAATCTTCATGGAAAACGAGGGGGATAAGAATTTTATGTTCATGGTAATTTTCATTACATACAAGTTTATTCCATTTATACATTTCATAATGATGTTATATCTTCCATTTTCATTATTTATTACTCTTTTATTTTTCTTATTTTTTTTTATTTTAATAAAATGAATCATGGTTCATTTAATTTTAGTGTTTCTTCTGAAATAAGAAATTAAGAATGGTGTTTATTTAAATAAAAATATACACTATAAAATCATGAGGTATTTCATGATTGTTAGTTAATTAACAAAATATAGGATAACTGAATATGAAATAATATTCTAAAGTGGATGTCGATGTGTTAAGTGGTAACTAAGGGTTGAAAATTTTCATGCCTTGGTATGAATTGTTGAATTAGTTAGTGTAATGATCTATTAATGTATAAGATCATTGATAATGGAATTATAGTGATTTAATATTATTTAATGTGGGTCAGAAATAATATTGAATAGAGTTAATTGTTGTGTTTGTTTTCAAAGACTACTTAATAAATTCATGAGATAATATCACGATTTATGTTATATATTATTGTATATTAGACTTTTCCATGTGTGGATAAAGTAAATCTCTTCTCCAAAAAAATTTGTGATAATTAATGAAAATGAGAAGTTAAATGGGATAATTTTTCCTACATTACCATGTGATTAAACCTTATAGTTGGGAGGTGAAAGATTTTTTTGATATGTTTCTTTGAGGAATGTACAATGATGGAATTTAAATTTAAATGTTTTAAAAATTGTATGTATTGGAAAACATTGTCTTAATAAATCATAGACTAAAATGTAAGTTAAGTAAAGTCAAATGAGGGTCCATCATATGACATTTATCATTGATTTAGTATAATATATATTATTATAAAAGGAATTATTCATTCAAATCAAACATAAATGTTATACATGAAGAATATACTAACAATATGAGTTATCATGGGAAGGAATTGATATATTGTAATGATAATTATGTGATGTACAATATTTTTATAACTAACTATGTTGTAATATGTATGATCTATGATAATGGTAACTTATATGCACCATATGGTGGTATAAGATATGATATGGTATAGTTGTCCCTACAGGGATAGATATATGATGTACCAATATATAGCATTGTTATCCATAATGAGATAGATATATGATATTCCATGATATAACATAGTTATCTCTGAGGGGATGAATATATAATATTACATGATATAATATGTTTGAAACTGAGTTGTAAAATACATATGAAGATATTATTTGTGAGCATCTAGATGGATTCTTTCATATTTACACTTAGCCTTGGGAAAGGAATTTATTTAATTATGAGCTCTGAGTACACTTCTTCATACATGTGTATTAGTATTGTTCAAATAAGTAATGACATGTTTAAGTGATATGGTTGGAAATTTTCTTATATTTCATTACTAAAATATATAATAACTAAATCTATTTCTATTTACACTATTTTAATTTGATCATTATTTGAATTTTTGTGTTGTAAGGGGTTGTAAGGGTTTCTAATAAGTATTTTATTCTCACTTACTATATGAGTACACCCTATATAGATAATATATATCATGTTTTATGTTTGATAAAGGATCTTATATTGCAGAGATTTTGTGTCTGGACGAACCTGGTGTCTTTATATATGTTCTTATAGAGGATAAATATGTTGGTTGTCCACTTTTCCTTTTGTTGAATTTTTTAGTCATACTGTTTAAATATTTGGTTATGGAGGCATGCTTTAGTTTCATGTATACTTGTATGAAATACATGTGATATATGGTATTATGTTATGGTTCTCTATTTATGGTTATATTTTTTTTATATTGATAACTATTTTTGGTTGATATATACTAGTTAATCAACAAAATTGACCTGTAGAGGTTAAATCTATTCGATATAAATTTTCCTAAAAAATCAATTTTAAATTCCCTACACTGGTTATTGAGTAGTTATCTTTTTTCCATGATATAGTTTTCCATAGTGAGTTTGTCATACTAGAGTGTGATATTACCAATTTTTATGAGATAAGTTCTTTTCTAAAGTCTTATTATATCAATATTTAGTAGGTCAGAAAATATGAGTTGGGTCTTGGTATGATATATAATCATTTGTTATTTTATATTACAGAAAAAGTGTAATTTAATTTTTCTATGGTAGTATGGAATTTAATTTAAATTATTTAATAAAATGGGTTTGGGTTATAATAATCAATCAATTGTGATTGAGTTGTCATTTATTCAAGCAACATGTGGGAACATAGGGACCTGATGTGTATGTGAGTGTGCATGTGATTGTGATTTCATTATTAATTGATTATGAAATTGACTTTTTCCAAATAATTTAATAGTTAATAAACTAATATTTATTTCTAGAAATATTTTATTAATAAATAATTTATTGATTTAAATCAAGTTTTTATATTTGATGATATTGTGAAATTGTTTTTTTAATATTAATTATTATGTTCTAATATGATATTAATTGTTTATTAAAATGAAATTTCATGTGTTGAATTGAGATAGTTGATAATGACATTAAATAATTATAATATAAAGATACTAAATTTATAACTTAACGTGGCTTGTTTATGTTTTTAATTTATGTGAACATAATGTGAAGTTTCTTAAAAATTTATGGAAATGATATATTATGATTAAGGGAGAGATGATGATTTTGTATAAATATATTTTTATAAAATAAAAATTTGTAATTTTTATAAAACATGTTATTTATTTGTTACTATATATTAGTGAGATTGATTTTAAAGTCTTTAAAATGAATAAATTAATAGAAAAATGTTCTTGGTTTGGTAAAAATAGTGGTGTAGAATTAATGGGTATTAATGTGTCTATTTTTTAATGAATTAAAATGACATTCACTTATTTTTAAATATTAAAAATAACAAGGTAATGAGTAACAAAAATACTAAGTTTGATAATAAATGTCAGAGGAATTCTTAAATAGGAAATTTAGTAACTCTAATGATGTTTTGATTCTATTAAATTTTGAGTTTATTTGTTTTTTATTTTAATAATTCCTCAAAATCATGACAATGTAAATTCTATGTATATATTTTAGAATGCTTAAAAATATTAATTAATATAAATATTTTATAAGAGGTTTAAAATTGGTTTGGAATTAAACCTAATGGATTAAATTATGTAACTTTGAATTTATTATTTTTTATAATAAATAATAATTATAAGCATAATGGGATATTATATAATTCTTGAAATTTTAATACTCTTGATCAATTATTTAATTTTTGTTTTTAAGAAGGAAAAAAAATGTTTTTTCTTATCTAAAATAATGATGCAGATAGATTTAGAGCTTAATTGATTATGATTTTTGGAATGAATTTTGAAAATAAGAATGTGTTATTCTAGACGATTTTTACTCAACAAAATATAAATGTCTATTATTAAATTATACAATGTAGAATCAAGTTAAAATTAATTTATTAACTTGAACATGTTAATTTTTTGAATTTGTTTAATTTGTATAATTAGCATTATATGATGAAATTTTATATTGTGTTTGACATGTTTTTATGTCTTAATTATTCTTATTGTTAGAATATTCGTTTAAATGAAATTTATGTTTGATGTGCATGTTTACTGTTATGGTTTGTCATAATTGATTTAGAATAATTTTTATTGTTATATGATTGAGAACTCATGATAAAAGAAAAGTAAAACATGGTAATTATTGGTTTATAATAATAGTGATTCAACCATGTTTGGTTTCTATATTTTTTGCATGTTATGTTTTTATTGAAATTTTTAAATGGATAAATGATTTTTAAATCAAGTGAAAAACAAGGAAAATGTTTTTGAAACATGATTATGATATTGTTTCATAATTTGAGTAAAACAAATTTAGGGTTATAATTGTTTTAATAATTTTATATGATGTATTCTTGTGGTGTGTTAGGTTCTATGAGTGGTTTGGGAACACTAATGGTAGGTAAAAGGGATAAATAAAATCAATATTAATGGTTGTTCAAGTAGTTTTTATTTAATGAGTAATCAGTTAACTTTTAGAATAATAGGGATAAAAATTATTAGGGTTATTATATAGTTTAACATTATTGTTAAAATATAAGTGTTAAATTGGGTGATTGGGTGGTTATGTTCTTTGTAATGACCCTTTATAATGATAATTATGAATATTATTCTATTAAAAACTCAGGTACCTATAAAATATTTTTATTTCATTCTAAAACTAAATATTTAATTCTATTATAAATGTATAATGAAATAAGTTGTATTTTTGGAAATTGGGGAATGTATACAAATAGAATATTAACCTCACCTATAAAAGTATAAATAATTTTTTTGGATCTTATATGTGAAAATATGATATATTTATACTATTGAATAAGTAAATAAATGTATTTAAAATTGTAAATTAAGTGTTGGTGTTTTTGTGACACGTAAATTTTTATTTAAAATTTTATAATTAATATAATTATTCAAATTAAAATTGGTCTCTAAAAAATAGATTCATAAATTAATATTCTTTTGTATTTTAGTTATGAAAAAATTATGAGACCATATTTAATTTTTCGAAGTGTCATAAAATCGGTTATATTATTTATATCGGTATTTTTCTAATAAATGATAAATTTAATTGAAATTGAAATTTATCATATTCATTAAATTATTTTAAACAAATGGAGTCTATTTTTGAATTTTATACATAAAAAAATGGTTTGGTAAATTTTTGAGATTCTTCTAAAATAGTTGAATTTTTTGTGAATAGTGAAATAAGGTAAGTTATGTTATTTAGAATATACATGAATTATAGATTCATAGATGATGTATGGATGATTTAAGAAACATAATCCCAAAATATCATTAGCTATTTATATTTTTGTGCCAGAATAATAAACTAATGAATAAAATAATAAAAAAACATCTCCCATCACCTCTTCTCCTCACACCTCCCAAGACTTGTATATTGTTTAATTTCTATCCAATTATCATACCAAGCCTCTTCCACAATTTCAAGATTATTTTGTATCACCAAAAGTACAAAATCAGGTGCCTTAGGGATGTTTTAAAGGAAAAGTAGTTCAAGAGGTAAAATCCTCTTTGGTTTTCTTTTAAATTCATTTGCCTTTCTTATTCTCTCCTCACCTAGCCTTATCCAAATGACATGATAATTCCATTATCTTTCATATACTGTAATTTTATTTTGTTAATTTAATATCTATCATCAAACCTCTCCTCATCTCCTCTTATTCTAAAAAAATGAAAACATTATCTGTGATGTGTTGATTTACCGTCATCATAGATGATGTGAATTTATTTTATTTTACCACCTTTGAGGATGGTAATGAAGCTATTATTATGGTTAAATTATATTTTATTATACATACTATAATTTATATAATTTTATTGACCCAATATATAAACATTATATTAAATAATATTATACATGTTCATAATGGTCATAAAAAAAGCCAAGATAAATCAAATCATTTTTATTAATGTTTTATCAAATGAATCATCTACATATAAAAAAATGATATGTGGTATCATTTAGAATTCTAGAAACAAATTAATACCATTTATTTACAATTTTGTATTTTTTCTTCCATTCGACAAAAAAACCTATAATGAACCAACCATGGAAACCATGAAATAAATGCACCTAAAATAATAAAATAACAAGATATTATTAATAAATGGGAGTAAATTTATTATTAAAAAAATCATATAAGGTATTATAGATTTTAATACAGTTATTTAATATATTTATTACACTATTTAAACTATTATACATGAGTTTTGAACACGTTTTAAGTAAGAAGAACCCAAGGTAATGAGATTTTTTTTTAAAATCCTCTTTAATGTCTCTTTTTACAATTTTCAAAAAGAATTTTTCTTCTTAACTAATATGGAATGAGTGAATTATCCCAATTTCATGATGACATAATGTTTTGAGGTTTTAATTACAATATTACATGTTTATTTGCAGAGAATATTATTTCCCTTTTTTCACAGTATTCTTTTAAAATAAGTGATTCCCCTTAAGAAATGTTTTTATGATGCAAGTGTTCATATTTTATGATTATGCTACGGTTCCTGGTCATTTTTTATGATTAAGTATGGGACCTATATCTCCCAACAATTAAATGGGTATTTTTTTTTAATTTGATTATAATGGTTATTCCAAGTGTAATGGTGATGGTTACATCATAAGTACGTGGTGATGGTTACATCATAAGGAAGCCGTGAGGGTTACATTGTAAGGTAGTTGTGAGGGTTACAAATCATACGATAGTAATCATGGTTACAATACTAAGTAATTAATTGTTTGAGTTTCCTTTATGGTTTAATTTATGTTTTCTATGCTTTACTAAAATCTCTTATTTTCACAAAGTAAGTATATGAATCTTTTTGGGCAATAAGTATATATTTTTTAAAATGATTTCATATGTTTATAATATTTCATAGACTAATGGTTTATTTACTAATTTTTAGGTCCCATAATAGGATTTTTATGGTCATCCCATGTTGTAAAATGTTTTTCATAGGGTTTAAGTATGGGTAAGAGAAAATAATAAGCCAAGCTGGATGTTTTGAATCTTTTTCCAAAAAATATTTCATGTTTTATTGAAAACAAATATATTATGGAATAAATGGATATTTTTTTATAGTACCCACTTTGTTTTTTTTTTGGTTTTATATGTATTAATTATATTATAATTATCTAAAAATTAAACCAAAAATGAACTTTGAAGATATAAGAAATTTAATTCTAAAAAAAATTACTAGATTATTTAATAATTAAGGTCGAGACCTTATAGTTGGTATCAGAGAATGATTTAGATATATTTTGGGGTTGGGATGATATTAATAGGATAAAATAAATTATTTTTAACTTTTGGTTAATTTGAAATGATATATAATGTAATTATTGCCATGTTTCTTTATCTAAGATACCAAAATGGATTTATGTAGAAGAAATAGGGAAGATGAAGTATAAAAGCACTGAGAGAATGATATTTTCTGAATCTAAAACCTGTAATGGTGGGAATTAGTTTGAGTATTTTGTGATATTAATGGATCATTTTACATAATCTATAAATGGTGGTGTAATCTATGCAAGAGAACAACTAGAGATACGATAAAGGAACATGATGATAGTGGAGCATTTTATTAGGCAAGACCCTCTTACTTTTAGTATATCTTTTGATCTAGTGGTGGATAAAAGGTGAGATAAATCCATTAAAAATATATTTTATGTTATGGTGTGTTCATATAATCAAAATATTAGTCTTTCTATTTATCATCATGAAGGTAAATCTAACCAGTGGTGATCAAGGGTCAAGAATATCAAGGATTTCAAGGATATTAATTCCTGGTAATGGGATGAATTTCAGTATATGGTCCTTAAAAAATATTTTTTAATGATGTTCAAATTAAGATGTAAAATAAATTCCTAGAATTGAAACAAAAGGAAAAATATTAAGTGGTCGCATATGAATAAAACATCACTCGATTGGCATGATATTCTCCAAAATTATTCAAGATATTGATAGTAAAATCAATCGTTTTTTCTCAGGATTGAAACCAATATACCGAAGGGAATTTCCATCACATTATTTCAAAGATTATGAAAAACTTATCCATTATGCCCAGAGGGTAGAAATGGAGTTTCCTGATGATCATGTTTTTTTTTAGAATAATCAAAAGAAAATTTCCAAATGGAAGGAAATGAGAAAGAATCAATCAAATAAATATGAATGTATGAAAATCTAGTTTCTAGTTTTTGGTAAGTTTAGTAAAAAGAACCCTAGGGAATTCCTTAACAAATCTGTGAACTATTCTTGATGTTGTATGTTTGGACATGTTTCCTGAGATTGAAATGAAAATGATATTATGTTTAACAATGATAATAAAACTATAATGTGTTTTAAATGTGGTGAGATGGGGAATTATGAAAATAACTACCAAAAGAAATATCTTAATGATGTAAAGTAGTCATATTATAAGAAGAAATGTGCTGTTAAATCCTTTGTGACTAGTCAGAAGGTGTTGGACCATCCAATGAAGTGGTATCAAGTACACTTTTTTACTCATATTTTTCTAATGTCTTGGTTGATATGGGGTCTATACATTCATTTATTTCTAATAACTTTTCTTGTAATTTGTAACATTAACCTAAAGATATAGAACCATAACTTATCATTAAAACACTAGGGGATATTAAAGAAGAAAATGAATTATAAGAATAATATCATCATTTTATATAGAAATAAATTACCTAAAAACCTTGTTATTTTTTCATTAGTAGAGTTTGATTTTATTTTGGGTATAGATTATATTTATTTATATCATGCTAAGATTTATTGAAGAACTAAAAAGTTTTGTTTCATAAAGAGTTTATGTTTTTATACAAGAATAGACACATACCATTAATTACATATCCATAAGCTAAGAAACAATTAAATGATGTAAATGAAAATTATCTTGAACATGTTATTGAAAACAGGGGAACTATTTAGACTATTGATGTGTTTGTGTTAAATGAATACCTAAATGTTTTTCCTAATTTTTTTCCTGGTGTTATATCTAATACATTATTTTGAATTTACCATTAAATTAGTTCCAGATTCTAAGACAGTTTTGAAACCCCCTTATCAAACAGATCAAGCTGAACATCTTGAATTGAAAAATTAGTTACATGAGTTGCTTGATAAATGATGGATTCATCCTAGAAATTCACCTAGGGGTGATCCTATTTTTTCCATTAAAAAGAAATATGGTTTCATGAGACATTTCATTGATTATAGAAGTTTGAATAAGATTAATTTTGAGCATAATTATCCACCACCTCATATCGATGACTTGTTTAACTAGCCTGAGGGAGCTTATAATTTTTCCATGATTTAATTTAGATAAGAGTACCATCAGTTGAAGGTGAAAGAGGATGAAATTTAATAAATATAATTCCAAACTACATCTGTGAATTATGAGTTTGTTGTTATGCGCTTTGTATTAATAAATTACCTACTCTATTTATAGATCTTATAAATAGAATCAACTATGGATATTTAGATATGTTTGTAATTATTTTTATTAATGGTATTTTGGTTTATTAAAAAAGTTATGTGGATCAAGAAAAATCTCTAAGGATTTTTCAACAAACACTTAAAGAAAATAAGTTATATGAGAAATTTATAAAATGTGATTTTTGGTGGAAACAAATTTCTTTTCTTAGGAACATTCTAAATAAGGATTGAATAACAGATGATCGCATTAAAACAAAACTGGTTTATGAATGGGAAAGACCTACAAATATTTTATAGATTCATATTTTTCATTATTTGTAAGGTTATTAGCAGTGGTTTATGAAAAAAATTCATGGTTATCTAGAAACATAACTAAGTAAACACGAAAGGGGGTTAAATTATTTGGATGGAAAATTGTGATGTTTGTTTTTTGGAAATGAAATAAAGATTGGTAAATGCTCTAGTTTTGGATATGCCTTCCAGAAATGGAGATTTTTTCATCTATAATGATTCTTCATTAGTGGGTCTTGGTTTCATGTGGAAGCAGAATGATCTGGTAATTTCTTATTCTTTAAGACAACTAAAACCTCATGTGTTAAATTATTCCACACATGATATGGAATTAGAAGCTCTTGTTTTTGCTTTGAAGATTTGGAGACATCATTTATATTGAGATAATGATAAATATATACTAACCATACACTTTTGAAGTATATATTTAGTCATAAGTAATTGAATATGAGGAATAGAAGATGGATATAACTGATAAAGGATTATGATTCCACAATCAGTTTCTATCCTAGAAAAGTAAAAAAATCAATGGATTCTTTGAGTGTAAAACATCATGAATCATTAACTGTGGGATGTTTGGAACATGAAAAGTTGGTTTATGATTGGATGAATTTTTTCTTGGAAGTTGTTGGTGCAAGAAATTCATATGTTTTGTTTTAGTTGTCAGTACTGTCATCTCTCTCATAAATAATTAAGCAAGCACAAAAGGAAGATCATGATTTACAAAAATAAGGTAGAATTGGTTAAGGAAGGTAATTTTCCTAAATTTAATGTTGATAAAGACTATGTCTTGAGATTTGGAAGGAGGTTATGTGTGACTTGTGATTCCAAGCTATAGAAATAATTATTAAGTGAATATCATATTTCACCATTTTCAATTCATTTGGGTTGCACTAAGATGTACAGAGACCTTTGGGAGTATTACTAGTTGGATGGAATGAAATTAAAATAGTTCTAATTTTATAATTGAATGTTTGACTAGTCAATAGGTTAAATTAGAGTGACAACGAAAAAATGGGATGATTAATTCTTTACAAATTATATAGTGGAAATGGGAAAATATATCCACATATTTCCTGGTGAGGATACCAAATACTTTTCAAGGTAACAATACAATTTGGGTTATTATTGTTCAGGTGACTAAATATGATAATTTCATTCCTATTTGAGATACTCTATCTGTATATCAGTTTTCTCAACTATAAATCAAAGATATTTTCATATTATATAGAGTTCATTTCTCTATTGTATATGACCATGATCCCAGGTTCACTTCTATCTTTTTGAAAGGTCTTTAGAAGTCATTGGGAACTAACATAAATTTCAACACAACCTTTTATCCTCAATAGAATTGATAGACCGAGCGAATAGTTCATAATTTGGAAGATATGTAATTTTTTTTCAATGTATTACCAGGGAATTTAGGATCTACATCATTTTTTAGTTATGTTTTCTTATAATAATTGTTTTCATTATAGTATAAAAATGGATCCTTTTGAGGAATTATTTGAAAAGTGGTGTCGAACTCCATCTTTTTGGGATGAATTCGTTAAAAGCAAGTTTATGGAACCAAAATTAATAAAGGAATTGGCTTGGAAAGTGAAGATAGTCCAGTAACATATAAGGATAGATCAATGTTGGTAGAAATGTTCTGAAGGTAATTTGAGGAAATACTTTTTTTTCAAGGTTGTTGATCATGTTTTCCTTAAAATATATCCTTGGAAAAGTGTTGTTTTTTTTGGTATGAAATGAAAGCTAAGTCCATGGTTCACTGGACCTTATAAAATCCTTGTGAAATTTTTTCTAGTTTCCTACAAAGTAGGTTTTCCTCTGAGTATATCTTAGGTAAACAATATTTTTCATGTTTTGATGTTAAGAATGTATGTGTCAGATTAATCTCAGGTTTTTACCCCCAAATTATTTTAGCTAGAAGAGAACCTATATTATGAGTAAACGCCTATTCATATTCTTGATCATAGAGTAAAAGTATTGTGGAATAATATAATTCACCACGTTAAGGTTTTTTTATAGAAACCACAAGGTTGAAGGAGTAACATGAAAATATAAAAATTCTATAAGGGAAAGGTATCATCACTTATTTAATAAGTGAATAAAAATTACAAGGATGGAATTTCTATAAGGGGGAGAATGTAACAACCCAAGTACTTATAGAATAATTTGTTTTCATTTTAAAATTAAATAGATAAATTCATTATAAATTTAAAATGAAATAATTTGTATTTATTGAAATTAACGAATCTAAATAAATAAATCAATAATCT
This sequence comes from Viscum album, assembly GCA_963277665.1. Lineage (NCBI taxonomy): Eukaryota > Viridiplantae > Streptophyta > Magnoliopsida > Santalales > Viscaceae > Viscum > Viscum album. The sequence goes on from OY728150.1 coordinate 663,980,501, forward strand.
CAGCTATTAAATTATAAATATAATTTATTTATCCTATACGTCAAAAATGTGATATATTTATATCATGGAATATGTAAATAAATGTTTTTAAAATGACAAATTAAATGTTGGTATTTTTGTGATGAATAATATTTTTATAATTTTATAATTAATATAATAAATTAAAATAAAATTTATCGTCAATTAATATTATTCATAAATTAATTATTTTTTGGTTTTGTAATTGTAATAAAATTTTATGAGACTTTAATTAATTTTTCAAAGTGTCGTAAAATCGGTTATATTATTAAAATCAATATTTTTTTGAATAATTGATGAATTTAATTAAAAATTAAATTTATAATATTTATACAATTATTTTCAAAAAATGGATTCCATTTTTTAATTCTAAACATTGAAAAAAATTTGGGTGAATTTTTGGTATTTTTCTAAAATTGATGATTTTTTTTAGAATAGTGAAACACGATAATTTGTGGTATTTGAAAATAAATGAATTATTAAGTCATAGATGATGTTTGGATAATTTATTTAACATAATCTCAAAATATTTTTCTCTGTTTACATTCTTTATTAATTTAATCAAATCTATTCATAGTCTTGAGCCAAAATAATAAACTAATGAATAAAATAATCAAAAAAACACCCTTCTCCTCCACTATAAATACTACCCCTCACCACCTCTTCTCCTCACACCTTCAGATCCTTGTATCTTGTTTAATTTATTATAAATTCCCTTAATAATACTCTTACCCACATCCAATACCTGGTGGTATCTCTAAAAGGTCAAAACCATGTTCCTTAAGGAGGTTCTGAAGGAGAAGTTCATGACGTAAAATCCTCTATTGTTTTCTGTTAAATTTCTTTTAAATTTCCTTTCAATTATTATTTTATCCTCACCTCCCCTAAAAAAAGTGGTATTATAACTCCTATATCTTAAATATACTATAATTTTATTTTTTTAAAAGAATATTTATCATCAACCCTCTCCACTTCTCCTCTTATTCTAAAAAAATTAAAATATTGTCTATGATGTGTTGATTTACCATCATCATGGATGATGTGTTTTCATTTTATTTTATCACATTCAAGGATGATCATAATACTATTATTATAGAAAAATAAGATTTTACTGTAAATATTATAAGATATATAATTTTTTGGAACCAATATATAAACATGATATTAAATAAGATGATATATGTTTGTGATGGTCAAAAAAATCATCAAAATAAATTATGTCATATTCATTCATTTTTTATCTAATGAATCATTCTCTTATCAGAAAAAATTATATATTTTATCATTTAAAATTATGTACAAATATTAATACCAATTATTTCCACTTCTGGACTTTTTCTTCCATTCGACATGGAAACCCATTATGAACCAACCATGAAAACCCTAAAATAAACGCTCTTGAAAATTATAAAAAATGTTTATATGTGTGATAATAAGGTTTATTTTTATTAATAGTTTAGAGAAACTATATTTGTGATTTTAAAAAATTAAATTAAATTTTTTATTTAAATTATGGTTTCATTATTAAATTTAAAAAGTTTTTATGTGTGCACTACTGTTTAAGTCCAGTGATAAGGAAAGATCCCAATATTATATAAGTCAGCTAAAAAGAATTCAAAATTAGAGGAAGAGGGTGGGTGGACCATCTATAGTGATACATAATATATTAATTCATGGTTGGTAAAATTATTATAAATTTAATGGGCATTATATGAATCAATCGATGTGGGATAAAACATAAGACATGGTAAAATGTATCACTCAAGGATTGTAGGGGTCTAGGTCCCAACATTCTTTGGGGGGAATAAAACTATTATTTAGGAAATTATTCTTTTTAATGATGGTTTCATTATTAAATAATAAAATTTTGTATGTGTGCACTAGTGTTTAGGTCATGATATAAATAATGATCCCAATCATGTATAAGTCGGGTGAAAAGAATTCAAAATTAAGGGAAGAGGGTGGGTGGACCATCTAGGGTGATATATAATATATCAATTCATGGTTGGTAAAATTATTAAAACATTAATGGGAATTAGATGAATCTATCGATATGGGAAAAACATGGGACATTGTAAAATTTATCACTCAAGAATTATAGGGGTCTAGGTCCCCACCTTCTTTATGGGGGAGAAACACATTATTTAAAAAATTATTCTTTTTAATTAATGGAATGAAATCATAATTGGAAATAAAAAAGGGTTATGGTGCTGAAGAAATGAATTCAGTGGGTGAAAGTGTGTTTCAAATTATTTTTCACATGAATAATATTTGTGGATGAATAGTTCATGACCCATCATTCTCTCTTCTTATCTCTTATATTTTATCCTTTCTCTCAAAAAGACTCTAACACATACCTCATAAATTTACCCTTTTATTTTAAATGAAATAATTCATTATTCATGGTGTTGAATTTTCATAAAGGTGTAAGTGGTATATTTTTTAATGGGGTCCAATTATTTTTTTTCTAAATTTAATTAAATCCAAATTTTCTATGTAAGTTGTTCGAAATAAAGACCCATATGATTAGAAATTTTTTAGATTCTTTTTATGAGGATAAATTATCACCTCCTCTATAGTAGGTGAACACTTAATGTTATTAACAATAAATTTTTTTTCTATAAAGAATCATTCATTAAAATTATTTAATGGTTTATTTAGATTGTTTGATGTAAAGGTTAGTTATACCTTAGTATAATGATATTCTATGCTATACTGATATGAAGTAAGATATTAATGTCATGTTTAATTATTTAAACGATATTATTATATGATTAATGATTTTTTAATTAGTTTATTGGGAAAATAATTTGAGAAATTAGCGTACACTTAATGGTGGAGTTTAAGAGTTTGAAGTGTGATTTAAAATCAATATTTTTGGGTTTCTTTTGAGTTTTTAGGTGTAGTTTTATGCTATTAAAAATTAATTTAACTAATGAATAGATTCTATTTTTTTCCTCACTTGAATGATAGTGAGTGTTTTTTGTGTTCTTGTTTCTTTAAATTGTTTGTTTTGAGTATAACATGTTTGTAAAATTATTTGGACATGCTTGGAGATCTAGGGGAATTAAATTAGTATAGTTGTTGATGTTTATATTAAAATCATGTGATTTGAATTTTATTTTAGGTGGTGAAAATATGGATGAATATACTATATATGATGAAACAATAATAACATTTCCTATAATAATTTTTCAATTGATATGACCTTCAGTGAATTAACTAAAGGTGGGATAAGTGAAAAAAATGTTGTTTTATAGGAGATATCAATGTGTTATGTTATAACTATTATTTTAAAATTATTATGGATTGGATTTAATGGGTGAATTGTAATGTTTGATGATTGATTAATTTACAAGATTATTGAGTTTGGAAATGTGATGATTGAAGATGGTAAAATATGCGTTAGAAATAATTTTGAAATGGTTAATCTGTATTTTTGGTGTTAAATGATCTTTAATAAATTCATGATATGATGTCATGATTTATTTTATGTTTTGTGCTGAATTTTATTTTTCCATGTGTTTTTGAAGTGTGTTTTCTCATTTAAAATACACATGATCATATATTAAAATGAGTTATTAAATAGGATATTTATGCTTATCATACCTTGAGATTTGACATTATACTTATGAAGTAAATCTGTTTTATTGGTAAATTTCGTAAATTCATAAAAAATTTGGAATTCTAATTTATAGGGGTTGAAGATGGGATTTATTGTGGAAAGTTTCATAATAATCCGTGGACTAAAATTTGAGTTAAATAGAATCAAATGAAGGTTCATTATGTGTCATTTATTTCAGAATTATTATGATTTGTAATGGTGTAAACAGAATTGAAATTTTATATTAAACATATATATTATGGATGGAGAATTGGATAATAATGGATATAGTCACTTGTAGGTGGCCTATGGTGGGACGTGATATGATTTGTAATGGTGTAAACACATGAAATGTTTGAGTAATGGATATAGTCACTTGTAGGTGGCCTATGGTGGGACGTGATATGATATGGGATAGTTGGCCTTAAGGGGGTGAAGATGTGATATGTTATGATATGGAATAGTTTTCATTAAGGATGTGGATAGATGAATTTCCATGATGTGGCCTGGTTTTCCTTAAGAGGATGTGTACCAACCCAAAATTACAAAATAAAGACATTATATTAGATAGTATAAGCAATATTAAACATCGAGCTTGAACAACACATGAAGTATATTTCAATAAATTTAATCTCTTCGATGGCTCAGGGAACACGAAACCCCGAGTATAAATGAACAATTATATAATATAATTTTATAAAATAGCCATTAAATTAGATGTTATTAATAGAAATAAATAAGTTATTAAAATTAGGGATATCTATTTATTATAAGTAAAATAATAATATTTTAAAAGAAAAATAAAAGTTTATCGAATTTTTTTGAAGATGAATTAGTTTCTCTATGCGCACATGATTTAAAATATCTTTTCAAACTTCTGAAAATTTTATTTTAAAATTTCAAATTCATTTTTGAATCCATCATATCAAAATTATCTTAAAAATTATTTTTTTAGATTTTATGAAAAGTTTCCTTTTGATGAATAGTGAAAAGTACTGAATTTTAATTGAAAGATTCATTTTATTATAAATAATATTGAATGATAAATTGTATTTTGAATTTGATTTAAAGTATACTTATTTCAATTTTATATAAATTAATATAATTTAGTTCTTGTTAATAATATTTATATTTAATTTTTCTATAAAAACGTTGTAAACTTTTGAGAATTTTCCCTTAAAAATTTCTTTCTCGTCATGTCTGTGAGATTAATTTTAAATTAAAATTTTCAAATTATTTTCATTAAATTTATATGAAAAGAATTCCATATTTTTAGTAATCATAATTTCTAATTTCTAATAATTTAAACTTAATTTTTGGCCAAATTAATAGCAAAATCTATAAAAATTAATTATCACAGTTATTGTGAAAATGGATTTAATGGGTGTTAAACTAAGAATCTAAGGGTTAAAAATGGCCTAAAAACTTTCAAAAAACCTAATTTTTAAAAACATTATACTTATATATTATGGAATCTACAATATATGATTTAGGTGTATTTTTTCATTATTAAAACATGGGTATGATTAAATCATTAAAAATTATTACAAATGTGGTACTCACCTCACATATAAAAGGCCACTCGTTATCCTCTCTTATTCACACCTTAACACCCTTTTGGTATATCAAATACCTAAAAAAATAACATAAAAAATTTCCTCCTCTAATAATAAAGTCCTTATTTTTAAAGAATTGGATTTTCCATGTAATTTTGTTTAATTATATAAAATTATTATGTGCCTACAAAAATTGACTGCGCGTGATTCCGAGATCCGGTGTGCTCAGAATGAATTTCTGAACTTTTTTTAATGTACTTTTTGTAAACGTGCTAGCGGCATTTTATAACTTTTGAACTGGTGCTCAGATTAAAAATCTAAGTGCATCTTTCAATCCGCAGCACCGAGATTCACATAAGAAAGGCTTCACTTCGACCGCATTAGGGGGGGAGAAAAAGTTAGATTTTGGACATTTAAAAGAATTAAAAAATAACAAAGTTATTTTATATCTCTTTTTTCTTTTTCCTAAAATGGATGAGAGGTGGTGGTGGGGCCCATGACACATGAAGACATTAAATTAATTGAATCCCCTTTAGTCTTGCAACCACACTATTGGAATTTTTAAGGTTTCTTCATTAAATAAACCCCATTAATTCCATGTTTGTTACTCACACTCCCCCTATCCTATTTATATAGAGCTCCGTGAGGAGTGTTGGCATAACATAACCAAGCGATGAAGCTCTGGAAATGTACTGCGATGCTAACCACTTGGGGGATGAGACCGGTATCAGTAGGTAGTGATGAGCGCCATCGAACGGTGAACACCGACGCTTCCTCAAACATAGATGTTCTCCAACGATCTGGAGGTAGGGTTCAGTTTCTTGGTCAAATTTAAGAGATGTTGAATCTTGTACTACCCTCTTGCAATTAAGATAATGCGGAGGGGGCAGGCCAAACGAACAAGGCCACGACCCTCTGCCTTTTGTTGAAATTTGATGTGTTCTTTGTGAGTGATTTATTCAGGTTGGATGAAACCCGGAACTGTGGGTTTAATAACAAACCGGGAGACCCAGTGTAACACCCCAGGTAAATAAAGAATATTAAATATTTATATTTATCCATATTTGTGAATAAAATATTAATATTAATTTAAAGGGGATGCTATGATCGATGGCATACCCAATACGCAACAACGAGTTTCTTGGGAATCTTACGTTGCACTTTAATAATAAAATAATATTATTTTAAATGGTAGTTAACGCCTAGCCGTTGTAATGGCGGGAATGAACAGAACTAACTAAAAAATGATTATATATGTTTTTCAAATATATTTCCTCTTTACATTAAATGTTAGAGTACCAAAAATTCAAATGAATCTAGTTTTTAAGCGTAAACATTCTAATATTCTTTAAAAGGTCGATTAACCACCTTTTGATGGCGAACCCCTTTTAAATTCACTTTTTGAAAATTTTATAAGCTCTATTATTCAAAATAAACATATTATTTATGATTGGGACATTGAAATTTACCTTGGGTTATTTTTTGGTATTTTTCTGACAATGTTCATTTTTTAATGAATAGTAAAAAATACTGCATTTTACATTAAAACAGCTTTTTCATATAATTTAATTATATGGTTATATTAACTTTTTAATTTTTTTTTAATTTTAATTAGGATATATTTTTACCATTTAATCCAATAGTGGTCATTGGAATTAATTTCACTTTGAAATCGGACATAAACTAGTGTCAATCTTTTGATACTTATTATTTCATAAAAACATGCTATTTGTTTTGACAATGGGAATTAATTATTAAATTAATTAATGCAACATATATGTTTCGAATTTTGTAAAATAGACATAATTTTTGAATTCGGAATATCAAATATAGCTTCGGGTTAATTTTTGGTAATTTTATGAAAAACTTCAATTTTTGATGAATAGTGAAACCACTAAGTGGTACTTATAAAAACTGATTTTCTGTTTAAATGAAATTTTTCCATCTTTGTGTTTTGAATTTCAAAAATCCGACATACATGGTTGTCATTAAGAAGTAAAATTTGGTTCAATGGGATTAAAATAATTTTTTGGTGAATAGTAACTTATTATGTTTTTAATCGTGATTAGAGGTAATTAGTGTAGTTTAAGGTAAAAATAATGATTTAATAATATGAAATGACCTAGACACATGTCCTAACCTCATTGGATGAGTCATGGACGACCAATACAATCCATGGGTCAACTTGGGGACCCCATGGAGCCACTTTGGTTGGAAAATGACATAAATACTTTTTTATTTAATGTTAAAGTAAAAATAAAACAAACATGAGATGTTTTACTAAAACAATTTTTACATGGGGTTATACAAGTCAGAGGTTTGACTATAAATAGTAATTGGAAAGCTAAAAATATTTCCTACATCATAGTTTTTTTTTATAATTTTTAGACATTAAATAAATTAAATTATTTATGACATCATGATGATGCAACGATGACCTCATTATTTAACAATTTAAATAAAATGGAAAGATAATGTAAAATATAAGACCTACAGATGTCCAAAACTTATTGGATGGGTGGATTTCGAACCCTTATCACCATATCCCCGAAAAACATCAATGTGTGACCATTAAAATCCGAAACTCATTTGAAAATAAAGTTACATTTTATACCTTTCCAAGAGTGCCCCTCCTCTCCTCTTATAAAAGGCCCCCACCTCTACCTCATTACACACACTTACAAAACCTTTGGCTCGGCCAAACCCTACTCATTTCATCTCTCCACATCCCTATCTAACTCCTTGAAGCCTCACTTTGGGCAGAAGTCTTCCCAAGGAAGACTTTGAGCTCAAACCAAAGGGAGTTGCCCGATTTTAAGGTAATGTCTTCACTTGAGTCCTTTTGTTTTATTTTGCTTCTCCAACCCCCTAAACTCTTTTTATTAATTTCTTTTGTAAAAAATCTAGTATCTTAAATATACTAGGATTTTTTTATAATAAGGATTCGAGCTACACTTACACACACCAACATCTAATGGTTAAAGAACATACTGTTTCCGTGGATGGAAAATTTCTGCCTCCCGAAACGATAATTGTTCAACATTCTTCTAACACCTTCAAAGGTGGCCATTAAGATGAAACTATATTTATATATGATATCTAATATGTTTATGTTTTGCTTAAGCTTCTATATTTTTAATTTATGGCATACCTTTATGGTTTCCATTATGGGTAAACGCGATATCTTCATTTAAGGAAGTGCGGACTACCGCCCCCTCAAAGTGATTTGATTCGTTAATACAATATGTGGTACTTATAAAGGATATATTTAATGATATTATATATGATAACATACTAGAATTAAAATACTATTATGTATCATTATGTTTTAATTCCATTAAATATGAAATAGAAATGGAAGTAGTGTTCATGCGTACGTACGGCTTACCGTCTCCATGAACGGTGCATTTCATTTCTTAACTCTAAATGTTATGTAATATTATAAATTCATGAATATACTTGATATATATGATATATATGATATATACATCTGGAATAATATTCTTGATATAATTAAACTTTGACCACACGAACAACATGTAATTGTAAGAAGTCCACTTTCGACTTAAGAACCAAATATCGACAAAACAAACATTATTAACTTAAATGATTACATAATGTTTGTGACATGGTAATAAGTGATATAAAAGGAATAATGAACTTGAAAAAGGTTCTTAAGGAAGTATAAATTAACTCAAGTTTATTATTCAGGATATTAAAGAATGATCGAGTCAAGTCGGACCCGAGGTAAGGGATCTTACTCCTCTCTTTCTTTTTAAGAACACTCTTTTATGTCATTCCTTCTAAAGATAATATTTCTTGTGATTGGGAGGTTCTTTTATATTCCTCATACTTAAATTTTATGTTCATATTATGAGAGACCCTATTTTATCTCATAAATCTATTTTTTGGAAGTTTTAAGTGTCGTCGTTAGGCTGCCGAATTTTCGTAAGATATTTTTCACCTCACTTTTATTCCCGTGAGATTTATGCTACATTTGCCACAATTTCCTTTGAGTGGTTTATGTAATACCCATTATTACACTCCTTTTTTAATATAATTCCATTTATGGGTATTTACATATTCATTGTATGACACTTCTTCAATGGGGTGTACTTTTCGAAAGTTACCCAAGTCGGTAAGGGAACCTTTCACCCTCCTCTTTTTAAAAGACTTCGTTTGTTATGTCTTTTAATTCAGATAATATTATGTTGGGATATGTTCGTCTATATCCTGATTGATGTAAATTTTATGTCCAAGTGATGATATTCCCTTTTTATCTCTCATCAACTCATTTTCTGAATTTTTGAAGTGACGCCGTTAGGCTGTCGAATTTTACCAAGAGAACTTTTTAACCCAATTTTGATTTCTTTGGGTTCAACATGTAGTTATTGAATATGTCATCCTTTGAATATGTGTGAATGACCTTTTATTGTTTTACAATTAATATCCAATTATATTGGGTATATTTATATTTGTCACACATAATTTTGAGATTTATTTATCCTTAATTTAAGGATACCTTCTTTATAAGGGATTTCATCACATTTTACATCTCTATTGAGACTTCATTGTTGTTATACACCAATTCACTCTTATATAGTGTATATACTGTCCTTTGGAATATTATATCATGAATCCATTTATTCTCATGATATTATAAAATTCTGATTAAATGTTATTCCTCAATTATTGTATTCAAGTGTCTCTAATTTTGGTAAAAACCCTTTAACTAAAATATCGCTTTAAATGTTTTAATGATTTGTTCTTATTAACATCCATGTTTTCAAAATGGTTTTAAGGAATTATTTATATGGATATTAATGGTTTAAAATGTTAAAATATTCAAGGTGTTATGGGACACTTTGATTCAAAAATCTCTTTATTAAATGTTTTAAATAGTTTTGAAAATGGTTTTTTTAATGGATTCATTATTTCAATATCCTAAAATGTTATATTGTGATTGAAATGTGGAAATGTTTATGCATGTTTTATGTGATACATTTATATTGTGGTTCTTGGGCATTGTTAGGAAAACGGGTTGTTCCGTGATAAACTAAGGGCGGGTGAGCCCGATATAGCTCTCCAATGCATTGGATAACGCGAAGGAGTGAAACGTTAAGGTTTATCCGAAGAGATTTAGGGAATATACTGTGGTGGGTATTCCAAACGTAAAAAAGAGGGTTACTACCTACGTAAGAATGTTATGAATGCCTCAAGTTACCTTTTATGTCTTATGATTTCTATGATTTATTCATGATTTGATGAGGTATGTTAAAATGCCTATGTTTTATGGGTAAAGTATGATTTCATTCTTATGTATATATGAACTCATGTTTCCTTTCCATATTTTTATAACCCTTACTGAGCTTTTTATGCTCATCCCAAGTTTTTGAAATGTTTTTCACAGGTCAAGGGAAAGGTACATGATGTGATGATAGTGTCAAGGATGTGTCAAGAAAGAATCCATGTTTTATTTTAAATATGTTTCAGTTGATGGGAAGAATGAATACCGTCTTTTATGTAACCACTTTGTTTAAATGTGGAATGTAATGAAAGTTTCATGATCTAATTATCTAAAACTCTAAACCTAAAAAGATCCTCAATGTGTAATCTTGTAATAACTCAAGATTAAGTAAGGGTTAAGGCTGGGGCCTTATAGTTGGTATCAGAGGGAGGTTTAGATAACTTTAGAGGTTAGGGTATTCTTTTAGCATAATTTGCATTACCATAATGGTTAGGATTTCAGAAAGAGTCCTAGTTTTAGATAAAGTGAATGAGTAAGTGTATCTTAGTGTTTACCTTCCTAATTAGTACATGATGGTTTTGTTGATATACTCACACTGACATTTCTGTTTTTAGTGAATGGATGGATCTAGCAGGAACTAAAGAGACAACAGGTTTGAAGGAAACTGTGGTGGTTCTATGATTAAGATACTAGATAAAATGGGAGATTCAATGAGGAAACACGTGTTTGTTCTAAACCAACTATCAAGGAGTCATGATCAACCACTTGAACCTTGGTATGATCTTTAATGCATCATGTACGAGATGACTAATCGATGTGGAAGTTCAGGTAATAATTATAAAGGTAACCATTAGAGTTTATATGATCCTTACTTTTGAGGTAATTATGGGTTACTATATGTTATGATGGAAGTGAAAGGCATGAGATAAAATTGAGGTTAAATTATGTTATGGTTATTTTTGATGATTTTATCTCTTTTGGGGGAATGATTTGAGAATTATATAGTTTTGTAAGAAGGACAACACGCAGACTGTGTGACTACCCGTCGCGTCAGAAAAAGCTGCGGGAATCGAACCCACAACCAAAGTGTGACTGGTATTTATCGCCTACCACTGGACTACGAGATGTACCTGGTTAGTTTGATTGATTATTTTTAGTTATATGATTTTATGAATTAAGAGTAATTTGATTTTTGGTTATTTATGAAAATGATTAACCTATCATGGAGGATATGTGATTAGGTTAATTACTTTTCAATACGAGACTTTAGGAGCAACTGATGTTGTTTGGAGATAAATGTTACGATTTAACTTGGAAGACTATGTGACTAAATCCTTCAAATATTTGGGTTTCAATCTTAGATTGGTTTACTTTGAAGAATTTTATGGACAAATTGTTTATTGAATGGTCCTCGTTGAACTTTGGGTTTTGTTGGACAAATTTTGGAGATTAAGCATAGATTTTCTTTTTAAAGGGTTATCCTTTTTTGGATTATCTGACCTTATACTAACCTTTTTGGTTTTGGTTTTGGTTAAGGTCTAAAGATATGGGAAGTATATAGTTATCTTTGGTGGATTATGTGATTCTCTAGAAGTTTACTATAGTCCTCTTAATGCGAACAAGTCTCCCTAAATACTCGTCTTTTGGAAAAAAATATGAGTTTGATTAAGGAATCTAGTAAAAGTTGAAAGTCAACATGATAAGTGATTATGTTTCCTTATGAATAAATTCCTCAATAAAAAGTAACTTAAAACAAAAATGTTGTCTATTAACTTTTCCTACTGGGGAATCGAATACCGTTTAACCCATCACAAGTTTGTGATTTTCTTATGGTTAACTTTCTCCTAGACATGTTTACTATAACTCTCCCTCAAGAACATGACCCTTTTCTTTTTCTTCCATGTCCATGTTTTTATACATGGAATCCTAGTATGCGTTAACTCGAGTGACCTTTGTGCTTATCTTCCTTTATTTTAAAGTGATTGTTTTACCGACTCCTGTTTCGATGTGGGACTTTAAAGGATGTTTCCAAGCTCAATTTTACAAATTGCGAGGACACAATTCCCAAAAGGGGGGAAGGATGTAACACCCCAGGTAAATAATGAATATTACATCTTTATATTTATCCATATTTTTGAATAGAATATTAATATTACTTTAAAGGGGATGCTATGCTTGATGGCGTACCCAATACGCAACAACGAGTTTCTTGGGAATCTTACGTTGCACTCTAATAATAAAATAATATTATTTTAAATGGTAGTTAACGCCTAGCCGTTGTAATGGCGGGAATGAAAAGAAATAACTACAAAATGATTATATATGTTTTTAAAATATTTTTACTCTTTACAATAAATGTTAGAGGACTAAAAATTCAAATGAATCCAGTTTTTAAGCGTAAACATTCTAATATTCTTTAAAAGGTCGATTAACCGCCTTTTGATGGAGAACCCCTTTTAAATCCACTTTTTGAAAATTTTATAAGCTCTATTTTTCAAAATAAACATATTATTTATTATTGGGACATTTAAATTTACCTTGGGTTAATTTTTGGTATTTTTCTGACAATGTTCATTTTTTAATGAATAGTGAAAAATACTACATTTTACATTAAAACTGCTTTTTTCATATAATTTAATTATATGGTTATATTACCATTTTAATTTTTTTTAAATTGTAATTAGAATATATTTTTACCATTTAATCCAATAGTGGTCGTTGGAATTAATTTCACTTTGAAATCAGACTTAAACTAGTGTCAATCTTTTGATAATAAATAGTAATAAATATTAATAATTAGTAATAAATAGTAATAATTTGATAGAAAATGTTAGAATGTAATTTTATTAAATTTTAACAAATTCCAAGAACCTGGCACAATTTCCAGTGGATTAACGTCACTCCCTTTTCTTGATGACTTTTCTCCTTTCAACTCTCACCGACTCAAAAAAATATGAAAAATGTGCTACTACATAGGCATATTCAATATCATATACACAAGATTGGATATGCATTCGTACGATCATATTTTTTATAATGTATTTAGGTGGTGAAAGTTGGAAGAAGACGATTCATCAAAGAAAAGTGGGATCTTTTGTCCGACGACTCATTTACTTGCATCTTTCTCACACTGAAATCAGAATGAGGAATCTGGTCAGAGTTATGTATATTCATTCTCGTGCATAAAAGAATGAATATGCATACCTCTGACTAGATTCTTCACTGTGATTTTAGTGTGAGAAAGATGCAAGTAAATAAGGCGTTAGACCAAAGAGGAGCCGTCAATCCACTGGAAATTGTGTCTCTTTTAATTAATGGTAATTATTAAGAAGTAGTAGCAATTATTTATCTTCTTTTTTGAGATAGTATTTTTATAATTTCAAATTATTCCAAAATATTGATGATTTTATATTTTGTAGGAAAATATGGAACAAGGAAGTCGACATTAGTCATTATTAAATGATCGCGCTTGGATAAATCCGCACAGAAATCCAAGGGGATCTGGTTTAAATCCGGAATATATTGAGGTTGTTGAAGCTTTCTTAGAATTTGCATCATAAAAAACGAAATATGTTTCAGAAGGAACAATTAAGTGTCCTTCTAAAAAATGTTCTCGGAGAACGTTTGACACATTTGACAAGGTTGGGGGACAACTCTTGTGGTTTGGTTTTCAACCAGATTATGATTTTTGGTATCAAAATGCTGAATGCAGTTTTAGAGAAGATACTAATAACTTGATTCGGATCCGGCACAGTTCCAAAATTTAGTACACGATGTTGCAGGTCCATCTGTTTAACAAAATAAAATTCACGATGATATTTATTTAATTCCAAAGTTGGCACCATCCGTATTTTTTTAATATTTATTTGTGAATATTGATAATTTTAATTTTTTTATATTTTAATAATATTATAATAAATTTTTCAGTAATAATAATAATATTTCACGATTTTTTATATTTTTTTGTGAATATTGATAATTTTAATAATTTCTTTATTTTAATAATATTAAAATTAAATTTTTAATAATCATAATAATATTTTATGAATTTTTTATATTTTCTATGATTATTGAGAATTTTCATAATTTTTTATTTTTTATTATTTTAATAGTATTAAAATTAATTTTTCAATAATCATTATTTTATTAAATTTATATTTTAAAAAATTTATTTATTATTTGGGACGAGATCTGTTGTGACGGGATCCCATAACAAATAGTATTTACGATGGGCTCGTTGCAAATAGTGTAAAAAATATTTTCAAAAAGCATTTGTGACGGGATTACGGACCTGTCGCAATAAAGTATTTGCAACGAGCCCATCACAAAAGAGGTTATATATATATATAATGTATATAATCGGAGACATATTTGCGACGACGTTTTCTGCAATGGGCTATTTGCGATGAGGCCCCGTCGCTGAATCTTATTTGCGACGAGATCCCATCGCAAATACCTTGAATTCTAGTAGTGTTTGTTTGAACTTGTTATACATAACCATCTTTAAAAGTTACAAAGTAATTTTTTAAAGTATACAATTCACCCCTTATTGTATATTGAGTATCATTAGATACTACATATAGTATCTCTATTATTTTGATCCAACATTTGGTATTATAGTGTATATCATACTCACATACCAACTCAACAATTGGTCTTAGAGGAGGTGACCTTGTATCCTGGACCAATTTAACAATTGGCTTCAGAATTTTGGTTCAATCTGAATTAATCTCATGATTAGATTCAGAAGAGAATTATTCTTCTTTTTATTTTCAGAATCATATTTTTCAGACTCATAAAGTTCAGATTAATATTTTTCATAGAGTTACTCTACTTTAATTTTCCTTGTTGAGGAATATTTTTCTTGTTTACAAAATTTTTATACTAACAAGTTTTTGTGGAATGTTTTTTTAATGATGGCAGGAATCAATGTTGGTTCTATAGACAATATCAATCCAACAAGACCATCTATTTTTGATGGGAATTATTATGAATATTGGAGAGAACGAATGATGACTTTTATTATCAATACTGAAGTTGATAATTTTGTTATGCTTACTGGAAGATATAAAATCCCTAACAAGAAAGTTAGTACATTCACCAATCATGAAAAGCATGAATATAAACTGAATTATAAGGTACACAATACTTTTCTTTGTTCCATGACTAGAAATATATACAGCCATATATCTTCTTGTGAAGCTACAGACAGTATTTGGAAGAAACATGAAGTTACACATTGTGGTACTTCCAAAGCTATTGAAACTAGAAGAGCCATGATCAGAGCTGAATACCATGGCCTTCACATTCCTTATGGAGAACCCATATGTAAGGTGAAATAAAGATTCATGAATATCGTGAATAGTTTACAATCCATGGGTGAAAAATGATTAGATGACGGATCTCTAGTTGATAAGGTCATAGACATCATGCCTAATGAGTGGGAATCCAAGAGGACTGCTATTGATGAGAACAGAAATGTTTCTCATATTACTCTTGATTAACTCTTTGGAAATCTTCTTCAACATGAGTCTAGAATGAATAGAGATGCTAATAATGTAAAGAAGAAGAATGGAAATGGTAGTGTTGCTTTTACTATAAGTTGAAATAAAATGAAAGCCAAGACTCCTGAGAGAGTTACAAGACCCAAATCTAAGAAAGTTATTATTCAATCCGAATATAGTGGATGTGAATCTTTAGAAAATGAGTTTTCCAATCTTGCTCGAAGGATAAACAAGATTGTTGGCCAGAAAAAAATTCAATCCAGATATAAGAAAATGGAAAGAAAAGATAATAAAGATTCAGAAGTCACTTGTTATGAATGAAAGAGAGATGAACATATAAGGCCTGATTTTCCTATGCTTAAGAGAAAAGAAAGAAAGGAAAATAATTCTTAGAGAAACAAAAAGAATTACTATAATGATAAAGCTGATAATGTCTTGAAATCGAATAACACCTAGAGTGCCAGTGGTGGTGACTCTTCAGATGAATCATCAGATTGCGAATCTTCTGGACAGAAGAATCTTGGTCTAATAGCTAGACTACATATTGACAATCATTGATTTATGGATAAGCTACACAATTCTGAATCTATGACCAATATATCTTTGAATGATAATGACAATAAATATTATAACTCTTCTGGTGAATATGACACTTTACCTTCCTATGATGAAGTTTCTAGGTTTTCCAAACTCCTTGAAATTTAGAATTCAAAACTCATGAAAAAGATTGATAAGGAATATTCCAAGAATACTATTCTTACCAAGGAAATATTAGATCTTTCTAAAGATCTTGATTAGAAAATTTTTTATTTTTAAATTATTTCAAAAAATCTTGAGGATGCCAATTTTGAGAAGAATAAACATTCTAAAGATCTAGAAAAAAGTAATTTCTAAGAAAATTTTTTTCGAGTTTAACTCTAATTCCAAATAAAATGTTTTTGAAGACAAGAACTTGGTTATAAAACTGAAATCTGAATTTTTTTCCTTGAGGAATTTTTTGTCAAACATTACCTTAGGTAAGAATTTTTTTGATAAAATGTATTCTCAAATCTGACCACTAAGGAATAATTCTGTTTTTGGTTATACTAGTTCCAAACTGATTTTTAGAAACAATTATTTTGTTCCAAAAAGTGCTCTATTCTACACTAAGTGTCAGTGTGGTGGAAACTATGCAAAAAATTATTCCCTAAATAAAACTCAGTCTTTAGGATTTCATAAAGCCTATTTTTCTAAAATGATGTGGGTGCCTTAAATTTTTCTTTCTGAAATTTCCGGATCCAAGAAAATTTGGATTTTGAAAGTATAACTCTCTTTTTTTCTATAAAATAGAGAGAGTACCAATAGAAATACTTGGTACATGGATAGTGTATGTTCCCAACATATTACTAGTAACAAAAACTATTTTGAAAAGATTATCAAGACTAAAGGAGGAATATTAACTTTCGGATATAATTCTCAGGGAGAAATTATTGGTATAGGTAACATCATTATTTTTGGAAAAACATTGATTTCAAATATTTTATTTGTTAAGGGTCTTAAGAACAACCTCATTAGCATAATTCAATTATGTGATGAAGGTTACCTTGTGAATTTTTGGAATGATAAGTGCTTAGTACACAATTCCAAGGAAGAGTTTATTCTTATTTCCCATAGGTAAGAGAATTTATACACACTAAACATAAAATACCTTAGGATCCAAGATCTACCTTGCCTTAGTGCAATGGAAGATCATTATTGGTTGTGGCATAGAATTTTAGGTCACTATAACCTTAAAAACCTATTCAAACTTTATAAGAATAGATAGTTAAGGATGTACTGGAGCTTAGATATGATTCTTAAAAAGTTTGTGACCCTTGTAAATATGGAAAGCGACATAAATCATGTTTTAAATCAATCATTGAAGTCTCAACTACAGATGCATTATAATTAGTGCATATGGATCTCTTTGGTCCTACACATATTGGAAGCATTGGAGGAATGTATTATGTATTTGTTTTAGTTGATGATTACACTATATTTACGTGGGTATATTTTCTATCAATGTAGTCTGAAGACTTCTAATATTTAAAAAGTTTTAGAGCCCAAGTTAAAAATAATAAAAACCTTCCATTGAAAACAATTCATAGTGATCATGGTAGAGAATTTCAAAATTCTTATTTTGAAACTTTTTGTAGTAGAAAAGGAATTACTCAAAATTTCTCATCATCAAGAACTATTCAACAGAATGTTGTTGTTGAAAGAAGAAATAGAATTATTCAAGAGATAACAAGAACCATGTTGAGTGAATATTCTTTATCAAGTCATTTTAGGGCTAAAGCTGTAAGTACTACTTGTTATACTATAAATCGAGTTTTTATTAAACCTTTTCTTAATAAAAATCCTAATGAATTATGGAGTGGTAGAAAACCTAGAATTTCATACTTTAAGGTTTTTGGTTGCAAGGTACTCATCCTGAATACTAAGGACAATCTTTATAAATTCGCAAAAAAAATCTGATTAAGGAATTTTCTTAGGATACTCAATAACTTTTAAAGATTATAGAGTTTTCAATAAAAACACTTGTACGGTTGAAGAGACAATACATGTGAAATTTGATGAAATGGATCCTTTTGTTTTTAAACAACCCCAACCTACGTCTTCAGATGTGTTTTAAAAAAGTGATTATCAACCTTTGTTATAAGATCCTTATGATAAAGAAAATGACCAAGAAAATGTTTCGGAAGCATTTACCCCAGAAAATTTCCTACCATATGTTGATGAAGAGGCTTTACAAAACCTAAATCAATAGTTTCTGAAGAATCATCCTAGTGATAGTATCATTGGTGATGTGAATCATCCCATAAGGACTAGATGTTCCTTAATAAATAAAGTAGAACATCTATCATTTCATTCCCAATTAGAACAACAAATAACTGATGATGCTTTAGGTGATGATGATTGGATAAAAACTATGCAAGATAAGATAAATGAATTTGAAAGGAATAGAGTCTGGACCGTGGTTGAAAGACCTAAGGAAACTTCTATTATTGGAGTAAAATGGGTTTTCAAAATAAGTGTGATGAAAATGGAATCATAGTTATAAATAAAGCTAGATTAGTTGGTAAAGGATATAATCAACAAGAGGGAATAGACTATAAAAAAACCCATGCTCCAGTAGCTAGACTTAAATATATTCTTATCCTACTTTCCTTTCCAACATTCTTCAATTTTAAACGTTTCAAATAGATGTGAAATGTGATTTACTTAACTGTTATGTTCAAGAGGATGTTTTCTCTTGGACAACCTCTTGGTTTTGATGATACGAAACATCCTGATCATGTTTTTAGACTTACCAATGCTCTGTATGGACTTAATCAAGCCCCTCGAGCCTGGTACGATAGATTTACAGAATTTTTGCTTCAAAATAATTATGGTAAGGGAAATGCAGAACCAACCCTTTTTATAAAGAAAGATAAGAAAAACATTTTTATTGTTCAAATTTATGTTGATGACATTATATTTAGTTCAACTCATCAATCTCTAACTGATTCCTTTGCGGATCTAATGAAATATTATTTTGAAATGAGTATGATGGGTGAGTTAACATTTTTCCTTGGTTTTCAAATCTCTCAAAAACCAAAAGGAATCTATAGATCCCAATATAATTATATTAAATATCTTCTTAAAAAATATGGATACGAAAACACTAAGAGTATAAGTACTCCTATAGTTACCTCAAACACACTTGATCTTGATGAAGATGGGAAACCAGTAGATCAAACATCTTTTATAGGTATGATATGAAGTTTACTTTACTTAAAAGCTAGTCATCCAGACTTACTGTTTTCAGTTTTTTTATATGAAATATATCAATCCAATCTTAAGGAATATAATTTAAAGGAAGTGAAAAGTATTTTTCCCTACATAATGGGAACCATGGATTTAGGAATTTTCTATACTTCTAGAAATGATTTTGTTTTGAAAAGTTTTTCAGATGCTGAATTTGGTGGATGTAGAATGGATAGAAAGAGTACATCTGGAACATGTCATTTATTAGGAGATTCATTAGTTTCTTGGTCTAGAAAGAAGCAACACTCAATAGAACCTTCCACTACTGAAGCTGAATATGTAGTAGCTGGAAGTTGTTGTGCTCAAGTGTTGTGGATGCAACACACAATCACATACCATGGTCTGAGTTGTACCAAAACACAAATTTTGTGTGATAATACAAGTTCCATTGCCCATAGTAAAAGCCTTGCACATCACTCTTGTGCAAAACACATATATATTAGGCATCACTTTCTTTGGGATCAAACACTAAAAGGAGATATCATTATTTAATTTATCAAATCACAATATCAACTTGCAGATATTTTAAAATAAATCTTTACCCTCTGATAGGTTTGAATATATTAAACATAAGATAAGAATGATAACCACAAGGTAATATTCCTTGTTAAATTTCTATTCAATCCAATCTTATTATAGTAATAAACTCTTTTTCATAGGGGGAGTACATTTGCTTTTATGTTTTTCATGTTTTTTATAATGAAGTTTTTCTGGTTTTTCATAATGATGTTTTTCTTTCTTTTTCGTAATTATGTTTTTTATGTTTTTTGTAATGAAGTTTTTCATTTTTTTCATAATAAAGTTTTTCATGTTTTTCATAATGAAGTTTTTCCTGTTTTTTGTAATGAATTTTTTCATGTTTTTCGTAATGAATTTTTCATGTTTTTCAAAATGAATTTTTTCATGTTTTTTGTAAAAATGTTTTCATGTTTTTTGTAATGATGTTTTTCATTTTTTTCGTAATGAAGTTTTTCATGTTTTTCGTAATGATGTTTTTCATGTTTTTCGTAATGAAGATTTTCGTACTTCAAATTTTCGTAATGGAAATTTCTGTAATAGAGTTTATTGTAATTGGTTTTTTCTAAAGTTCTTCAAGAGGAATATTACCTATTATAAATAATGTTCCTGGTAATCTGAAAGATATGATTTCATTCTTAAGTTTTCATAGTCATCATTTCCTTGCTGGTATTTTCTTTTGTGTTTTAATTTTCTAGGATTCTAGTTTCCTTAAATCTGTTTGTTTTCCATTAAAACCCAAAAAAGATCGGATTCTACCAAAATTTCCTTGTGGCTATCATTTCAACTGTCAGATCTAATCAGAAGGATTTTCAGCCATTATATCGAGTTTGAAAGTTTAACCGTCACATCAATGCCTATATAAATGACCTCCGAAGGGTGATCACACATCGGTTTTCAAGACACTGTGTGCCGAATCTCTGCCCCTTTTTCAAAATCCCATTCTGAACCTCTCAAATTATGCTTAAATTCGAATGTCTGGTGAAGTTCCTTCTCATGAAATGTCAACTGTGAAGTCCATTTCGGAGTGGAAGATTTATGGAGAGAGGTTGGTGCATCCCAATTTCTCTACCATGTATGATTCTATAATCTGAAAGAATATCAAACTCAATGGATGGGAAAGAATTTGTATTTCAAAGACAGGAGCTCAAGACGGGGTGTATCCAGATCTTTCTATCGAATTCAATGAGACAACCAGCTTTTCTAAGGAAGAATGATGAGAGAAGATTTCATTCAGATGTTATGGTAAGACCTATGCTCTATCTTATACAAAGGAGGCTAGCCTGGTTGGAATTCTATATGAAGGGGAAGTTGAGTTCTATTCTCACAAGTTTCCCAATGACTAAGGAAGTTTTGTCAAGGTGAAAGCTATGGAGTGTCTTGGACTTTAATATATCAAGACTCTGAAGATTGCTTATTTGTCAACAAATAATCGGATCCTTGAGATGTGGGTTCATGGTTCCATCATACCAAGAAAAGGTGATAAGGACACCTTGAAGAAGAGTGACATGTATAGCTTAGATTTTCTGGTGAATCTGAGGATGATAAACTTGATGAAAGATATTCTCATTATGATATAGAATATCAAGAATGGAAATTTGATATCTCAGATTCTAATATACCCAACCATCCTATCCATTCTTATTGTCCTATGACTGGATTCTTTCAAAATCCATTGCAGTTCCAAGCCGAGGAATTGAAAAGTCATGTTGGTAAGTGATGATACATTGAAGAGAATTAATGTTTGTTTCTCTAAATAATCTAAGGAATTCTATGACTTACCAGAGGAGGATGTAGAATCCTTTCTGAAGGAAAAATATTTTCTTGAACCATCGAAGAAAGGAAGAAAAAAGAAGTGGAATAAGTCGAGAAAACCCCTAAAGCTAAATAAACTCAATCAGCACCTTTAAATCCCAAGAAGTAGAAAGATTATCTGGATGAGGTGGTTGCCAAGCGAAGTGAAGACAAAAAGAATTGGAAGGATAGAAAAGAAAAGATTGGCCTAGATCCTACAGAGGCCAAAGCTTTAAAAGAGAAGGCAACCGATGAGCTTGAGAAGAAAGCCAAGGAAAAGAAGCAAGAGAAGAAGATGTCGGAGGCTTAGGTTGTTCAATCCCTTCTGAGGTATACTGAAATAGAATCCTAACAAATTCCAGTAACGAAATCGTTCTTGGTTGAGTAATTACCTGAGACTCCAGGGAAGAAGTACATGACTCCGGAAAAACCATAAGAGAAGGTTGTTAAAGAAAAGGGTGCTATGGAAGAACGAAAAGAAGAAGAAAGTAGTGCTAACACAGAAGACCTCATTCAACAAGTTGAAGAATTTCATGATAAGGAAACCCCATTTGATAAACTATCAAACCAAACATCTAAAGTAGAGTCTTCATAGCTCCAAACTCCTAAAAAGGATGAGGAAGGGGAAGATGAGAACAATGAAAATGAAGGTAATAAATTGTCTGAGGAAATGATTTATAATAATAATTTCATACACCCTGAGGTTGCTGAGGCTAGAGGTGAGAAAGAAAAGGCAGATGATGAAAATATTGTTCAGCAGTCAGATAGTGAACATAAATCTCCAAATGAGGAATCTGTTCCAAGAACTCATAAGGGGAAACAAGTGGTTGTGGATACACCTACAAAAGCAATATTAAGGAAGAAGGAATCTGGTGGATCTTCAAAGAGAAAGCTGGTTGAGTTAGAGAAAGACCCCCCACCAAGAAATGTTTCAGATTCAGAATCATCTTCTGTAGGACATGATTTCTTAGTCCAATCATTGAAGAATCTTGGTGGGAAAATTCTGATTTTTCCAAGAATAGATTAATGATTCCAGATGCTTCAACATACTTTGAACCAAAAATCAGATTTAGTGTCCATGGTGATGGAAAAGTGTGTCAAGATGGACACAGACTTCAAATCTTTCTTTATCAACTATGAATCCCACAAAAGATCTTGTAAGAAAATGGTCAGCTGGTCAAAGAATATTGTTGAAGATATGATATATCTTGATGAGTTTCAAGATGATGTTGAGGAAGCTTTTGATACTAAAGGTAGAAAAATCAAGGATCTCGCAAATATATTTGAGGTAAAGCTAAACCTTGAGAAGAATACTCGGATTCAAGAGGTCAAGGATCTGAATGGGAAGTTTTACTCTATTTCTCAAAGCTGGAAAAGGGAAAGGGATCTCAGGATCGAGATTGAAGAGAATATAGTGAAGAAACATGACTTATTTAAAGCTCAGGAAGAGGCTCTGAAGGCTCAAGAAGAAAAGATCATAGCATTAGGGAAGAAAATAGAGGAAGATAACAAGGATATAAAGAAGATGAAAACCATTGTGATGAAATTGATATCCAAGGAGAAGGAACAAAAATAGATCCAATCTGATATTTTGTTGTATTTTTTTCCATGTACAAATTCTTCCAATCTTAATGAAATTTTGGTTGCTCGTTTTTTCTTTTCATGACTTGTACTAATATTTCAGGTACTAATTTATTTTATATTCCCTCAAATTCTTTTTGAAAATCACAAAGGGGGAGAAAGGAAGAAGAATGCTAAGTAAAGAAGAAATATCTCTAAGTAAGGGGGAGTTTATCTAAGGGGGGGTTTTCATTACAGAGATTATTGTAATCAAGATAATGAAAAATATCATTCCGGAAATCTAGAATACGATCCTTAGTGTTCCAAAGCCTTATTGGGAGTTAGTTGTATTCATCCTTGCCAATATGATTAGGTAGATAAGTTTTACTTTCAAACTCTAGAAAAATATTGTCTAATACCTTTTTTCTTTTTCGTAAGGATGTTTGTGATTTCCCAAAATTGAGATATTGTTGAGTCAATAAGGTTTTCCTTATGACTTTTCCATTCCTTCATACTTGGGGGAGATTGTTGAGTCAATAAGGTTCACTTATGACTTTACCATTCCTTCCTGTTTTGAAAATCACAAACACCTTATCTCAAGGCAAATCTCGTTTTACCTTGTGTTTTACTTCTATAAGGAAAACTTTCCTTCCCAAAGGAAATTTATCCTTACCATGTTTTTCATTGTTCATTACCTTGTCTAAGTTTAAAATTAGGTTTAAGGACTATAACCTAGGAATCATATAATACTTAGATAAAGAGAATTATGTTTTCAGACTCTGAGTTCTGACTCCGAATTCTTAGAATTCTGGTTATGAACTCTTCTGAGTTCTGACTCTAAATTCTCAGAATTATGGTTATGAAATCTTCTATGTTCAGACTCTGATTTCTGAATACAAATTATGATTATGAACTCTTATGAATACTAACTCTGATTTTTTGTTACGAATTCTTCTGAGTTCCAACAACTAATTCAAGTTACGAATTCCTATGAGTTCTGACTCCAAATTCCAATAAATTTGGACTTTGAACTTTTTATGTTCAGGTTCTGAATTCTTGAGAATCAAAATTCCGAATTTCCTTGAAATTCAGACTCTGGAATTCTATAGAGTTCAGGTTCCGAATTCCTTAGAAAATAGAATCTGAATATCCTTGTATTATAGACTCCGAATTAATTTTTGTTTAGACTCTGATCTTTTATTTTCTTACATTCCAAATATTCAGTTTTGGTTACATAATAATATTTTTTCTTACACCTATTTTTGTTATAAAATTATGTCATGATTTTACTTACTAACTAACCGATATTTTAGTTACACATGTATAGGTCCATCCGAAATTCAAGGGAAAATATGACCGTTGGAGGAGGGATCCGACCGTTGGTGTTGCGCCTATAAATAGGATCTCATTTGAAATATCTAACAACAAGTTGATAAATCTAGAGATGACATGCTACTAAAGTGATTTCTAGAGAGATAGACTTTATTACTTTATGTGTACTGAAATTCTTGTTCAGTTCTACTTTGTGTGACTCCGATTGTTGTTGTGTACAGTCGAGGTCTTCTGGGGATAGGATGACAGAGGTGCCGACTACCTTGAAGTTGAGGGCTTCCTTGCTGAGGAAGAAAGAGGTGCTGACTACCTTGAAGTTGATGGCTTGTAGGGATAGCAAGACAAACTCCAATATTCATATTGAGGGCTTACCATGGTGTGGGTAAGACAGAATTTCTTTAAAGTATAAATCATGGGACCTTTATCCAAGGTTTTTGGATAGCATTTTCTTTGGGATAAAAGATTTACTACTTGTTACTTGTTTTTTTTACTAGTTTTCCACTACATTTTGTTTGTTGAGGAAAGTATAACTATATTATACTTCCTTATATTTGAACATTGATTTAGCAATATTCTATACACTTTAAGGTAGAATCTTTATCATTATAAACTTTTATTAAGTTTTATTTTCCAGAACCATCTTTCTGGATTCAGATTCTCGGAATCATATTTATGGAATCAAGCAAGTGTGTAGAAATAGAGGTTTTGTGAATTACCTTGTTTATCCTTGTTAAACATAACCATCTTTTAAAGTTCCAAAGGAATTTTTTAAAGAATACAATTCACCCTCCCTCTTGTATATTGAGTATCATTAGATACTACATATAGTATCTCTATTATTTCGATCCTACATTTGTTATTATAGAGTATATCATACTCACATATTGTCTCAATAAGTTCCTCTCATACAGGTGTTATGGCAGCATGACCGAGTGCACGACGAAACGTGGGAGCGGGAGACCAACGTATGTGATCAGTGGCTAGAGTTATTCTCAGCTTTATCTTCACCACCATTGGAAGGGAAATTTGTGGTTGAATTTCTTTAAGGGGGGGAGATTTTAAGAATCTGGTTCTTATTCTGGTGGTACGAGTTTCTTCTTTTCCTTTTTTCATAAGTGTTTTTGAGAAAACAAGGGAAATGCTGGGAAATATCAAATTTATGGGTACACGCTGTGTACTTTTTGTACACACACCGTGTACTTCACCTATGTGGGATAAGAATATAGGGTGATTAGGTTTGTCAGTAAAAACGATATATATTCCGTGTACTTTCTTATACACGCCATGTACTTTGGCCATGTGGGATGAGAACCCATGCCATGTAGACTAGTCGGCGGTTCAAGATGTAATAACTTACTACACGTTGTGCACTTAGTTATACATTCCATGTAATCAGTCGGCAAATGAACAGGGTGGTGGTGAAATGTATCCTCCAGAGGAATGGTTAAAAAAATATTTCACATCGTGTACTTGAGAGTACACACCGTGTAGTTATGTTTTTTCAATATAAATGGGCAGTATCCTCCTCATTTGTTCTAGGAGGCAGTGTGTTCATTTGGAACACCGGGAGAGGAGGCCGAAGCTTGGAGGAGCTTCTGATCGCACGCTGGAACTCTGTTTCTTCCGCCGTCGACCTCATTTAGACTGTGCGGGTAAGTTCTTCCCTCTTCTTGAACGTTTACTTCCAATTATTTACCTAATGGAAGTTATTTGGGTTTGAATGGGTAAACATTTATCCCAGATCTAGATCGTTCTCTGGTGATTCGGCAGGCGTCGTTCACGTATATCTATTAGAGGAGATCGAGGTAGGTGGTATGGTGATTATTTCAGACTGTCGAGTTGCTTTTGTGTGCTTTTGTGCTACATGCCCATGTTTGGGGTGATGTATGGCTGAGGCCTTGACCGTTAATATACCTTTAATTTCTTAGGTAATTTAATGAACAAGTATAAACTACTATTTGGGATCATTGCCTTGATCTAGGGCCACCCTGTGGGCACAGTTCTCTTGTTTAGTCGTTTTTCTAGGATACCCATGGGTATGCCATGATTATAAGCATGTTTTGAATTTTATTGAGAGGAAATGTATATAAATTGGTAGTTTATGTGTTGGGATCATCCCAGTTACTTGCATATCCTGAGGGTAGTTTTTTTCTTAGCCTGAGGGCAGTGTCTCGTTTAGCCTGAGGGAAAATTTTCTTATTCCTGTGTACTGTAGCTTCCATGCCTGAGGGCAACATATCATATGCTTGAGGGAAATATTTTTTATGCCTGAAGTCAATAACCTGAGGGTTTCGATTCTGATTATCTGAGGATATGGATTTTCATGTCCAAGGTTACATTTTACTTTGAATATTCACTATGGTGGTTTCTTATGTTATACCTCCCAAGATAAAGCACATGCCTGGTATTGTTATTACCTTCAACTTATTAGAAATCCTGATGTGGTTTTTTCTATAGCACTGTATAAGATATTGTCAGCCAAGGTTGAGTCTCTGGAAAGCTTATAATTAAATTATATTTTAATTGTTAAATAATAATTAAATGTTAATGGAACTAGTAGGAGTAGCTTCTTTGAGTACTTCCAAGCTTACCGTATTTCTTTATTTCATACTGCTGTTACAAATTTTTCACTGACAGTTGGGAACGGGCCTTTGGTGGTTGCCTACTGGGATTTATTTCTCACACCATGTTTGGGTCATGTCTTGGGCCCAAACAGAATATATTTCTTTAGTTGTTGATAAGGGAAAGAGTCCCTATACAGGTACTTGATTGTTGCAGAGGAGTAGGAGAGAATGGGACCGAGCTTAGGCTTGTGATGCTACCGAGTTCCTGTTGCAATGTTTTGTTTTGCTGTGTTGTACTTGTACGTTTTTTTGTATTGTTTCGGATTGTAGTGTATCCTGTTTTAGCTGCATTATTAGAATTAGGGACATATTTCATCACGATATATATTATTGTTGGTCATTTATTTACTTAAGTACTCTTGTCTATTTCAGCTTGGTATTGGTTACTGCTTCCGCTTTGGTATGTTTATTTAATTTAATCCACAATGCTATACTTTAATGAATGAGGGAATAATTTCCCCACTATCAGTCCTTGGCCCTCTCTACCAGTCGGTATCCTTTGGAATTTGGAGAAATTCACTTGAGTTCATGGGATCAAAAGGGTTCGGGGCACCCATTTTGTGGCTTCCGAAAATGGGATGTTACAAGTTGTCATTCAAAACTCCTAAGCGAATTATCATTTCAACAAATTTTTGTGAATCAATTACCATTAGGGAATATAAATGTTCTTTATCTTTTGATCTCATCGTCAAACCCATGATGGAATTTTATATAATCCTCCGAATGTTTTTGCTTTTGAACCATGATGTGAAAATTTATTGCAATAAGAAGGAGGTTACAATTTTTAATGATGATAAAGAGTAACTTATCTTTAGAGAAGAAGAATCACCACATGATTCTCATCTAGATCCAACCCTAGTAGCTCTACTAAATTCAGTTATTGGGGAGAAAGAGAATTAAATAACTATGGGTGAGGAAATTAATGTTCGAATAGAGGACGTACCTATTGTACAAGAATATATTGATGTGTTTCTAGAGAATTTATGTGGACATCCTCTAGAATGAGAAATTGAGTTTTCCATTGATTTAATTCCTGGTTCAAGGCTCATATCGAATACCCCTTATAGAATGGCCACTCTGGAATTAGTGGAACTAAATAAACAACTAGAGGAATTGAGTAAAAAGGGATTTATTCTCCCTCGTGTTTCTCCATGGGGAGACCTAGTTGTTTTTGATAAAAAAAAGATGGATCTATGAGGTTGTGCATTGACTACAGGGAGATAAATGCTATAACAACAAAGAATAAGTATCCCCTACCTCACATTGGTGATTTATTCGACCAACTTTATTGAGCTTAATATTTTTCAAATATTGACCTTCGATTTGGATATCATCAGTTGTGTGTGAAGATGGAAGACATTCCGAAAACAGTATTTTGAACTAGGTACGAGTATTATGAGTTTACATTAATGACTTTTGGATTGACTAATGCACCCTCTGTCCTCATGGATCTGATGAATAGAGTTTTCAAGGAATATCTTGATGAATTTTTAGTTGTATTTATTGATGATATCTTGGTATAATCCAAAATCTACGAAGATCATGAAAATAAATCGTGCAGTATTCTAAAGTCTCTTAGAAGAAATGAATTATATGGGATGTTTAGCATGTGTGAATTCTGGATTCAAGAGATTTCTTTTCTTATCCATAATTTCACTAAGGATGGAATCATTGTTGATCCTTCATAGACTAAGGCAATCCAAGAATGGCTAGCACAGATGAGTATAACTGAGGTACGCAGTTTTATTGGTTTATCAGTTCATTATCGACTTTTCATCCATAAGTTTTCCCGGTTGGAGAACTCGTTAACCATGATCACACATAAAGTGGGTTAAATTTGTTTGGACAAAAGACTGTGAAGAATGGTTTGAATAACTAAAGAGAATATTAGGTAATGCTCCTATATTAACTCTACCATCAGGAATGATGGGTTTGTTATTTATAGTGATTCTTCAAAGAAAGTACTTGGTTGTGTCCTTATGCGGAATGATAGAGTTATTTCCTATGCATCACCAAAGCTGAAAATTCATGAGCAAAATATCCTACTCATGATATTGAGTTATCAAATGTAATATTTGCTCTAAAAATATAGAGACACTATCTCTATGGTTAAAAATGTGAGATTTATACTGATCACAATAGTTTGAAGAATATTTTCTCATAAAAAGAAATCAACATGAGGAAATGGTGGTGGCTTGAACTACTCAAGGATTATGATTTCACTATATACTACCACCCAGGGAAGGCAAATAAGGCAGCAGATGCTTTGAGAAGAAAGGATCATGGAGTTTTGAACAAGATTAGAGTTGAAAGGGATCCTATTTTCAAGGATCTTGTAATGATGGATACATGAATAACCAAGGAAGGTGAAATATCAATACTTTTTCAAATGGTTTCCAAACCATATTTACTAGAAAGGATAAGGAGTTCTTAGACTAGTGATGAGGAGTTTCAAAACAAGATTAAAGTTGTGAATGATGGGAGATTGAGTGAATTCATATATGAAGATAGAATTTTGAAATTTGGGAAGAGAATTTGTGTTCCTAA
Organism: Viscum album; assembly: GCA_963277665.1. Taxonomy (NCBI): domain Eukaryota; kingdom Viridiplantae; phylum Streptophyta; class Magnoliopsida; order Santalales; family Viscaceae; genus Viscum; species Viscum album. Next base: position 664,010,632 of record OY728150.1, read on the forward strand.
CATACCTAATCTAAAAAGAAAATTATTGTATGATGCTCATTTCTCTAATTTCTCTATACACCCTCGGAGCACCAAGATGTATAGATATTTGAAGCAAAATTTTTGGTGCGACTACATGAAGATGGAGATTGTGGATTTTGTGTCAAGATGTATAGTTTATCAACAAGTGAAAGCTAGAAGGCAATATCCAAGAGGATTCATGAAACCTCTTCCCATACCTAGGTGGAAATGGGATAATATTATGATGGGCTTTTTCATGGGGCTACCAATGACTCTTAGAAGTAATGAAGCAATATGAGTCATTGTTGACCGTCTTACCAAGTCATCCCATTTTATTGATATAAGAGAAGATTTACCACTTGAACATTTGAAGGACTATATATTAATGAAGTTGTAAGACTCCATGGTGTACCTCTATCGATTGTTTCTAATCGTGATCCCTGTTTTACATCAAGATTCTGGAAATGTCTTCAAAAAAACCTGGATACTAAACTTCATTTGAGCACTTCCTACCACCCTCAAACTGATGGACAATCAAAACGGACTATTGAAACCTTAGAATACATGTTGAGATCTTTCTCACTTGACTTTCAAGGTATGTGGTATCAATATTTAACTATGGTAGAATTTTCATATAATAATATCTTCGATTCAAGTATTCAGATGGCACCATATGAAGCATTATATGGAAAGAGATGTCGCACACCAACTTGTTGGGATGATGTTGGTGAAGGAAAACTCATAGGCCCAAAACGTGTTAAGGAAACGATAGAAAAGGTGAAGGTTATCCAAAGCCATATCAAAGCATCTCAAATTAGGAAGAAGAGCTATGCCGATAACCGAAAGAAGGATTTGGAATTTCAGGTAGGAGATCGTGTTTTCATGAAGGTATCTCCATGGAGGGGAGTTATACGATATGATAAAAAGGGTAAATTAAGTCCCAAGTACATCAGAGCTTTCAAAATTCTAGAACGAATTGGGGCTATAGATTACCATTTGGCAATGCTACCAAGTCTCTACAAAGATCACGATTTGTTCCACGTATCACTATTGAGAAAATACATGCCTGGCCCAATGCATGTACTCACCTATGAGGAAATTGAACTGGAACAAGACCTGTCTTATTGTGAAGACCTATTAAGATACTTGATACAAGAGAACAAGTGCTGAGAAACCGAACGACTCATCTTATAAAATTTCTATGGAGAAACCATAAGATGGAAGATGCAATGTGGGAACCAGAGGAACTTATGATGAAGAACCACCTGAATCATTTTGTGCTGTAGTATTATAGAAATTTTAGGGATGAAATTATTTGAAGGATGGAAGAATGTAACATCACAAGATTCCACAGTATGTTTCTCTTTGAATAATTCAATAGCTTTCATTGTACACCACTTCAAGATTTTAACACACCGCGACCAATAAAACTAGACGTTATGAATAGTAATAATCGATTTTTGAAATTTTAAAAATTTTATTTTTCAAAATGGACTTCATTTTTGAATTTGGAATATCAAAATTAGCTTAGGGTGAATTTTTGGTATTTTTTCTGAAAAATTTCTATTTTTAATGAATAGTGAAAAACAATGTGTTATTGGTTAAAATCGAATTTTTATTTATATAATTATTTATTTTATTTAATTTTTTTTGGTCAAAATAGATACATAATACCTATATAATTTCATTGTAATTCATAGGATTCATTTTATAATAAGTTCAGATATATAAAAATTTAATGAACTTTTTACCGTCTTTTACCCACCTCCTAGGAGCATTTGCAAATTTGTATGAAACATAATTTTACCACTTCTGTGAGTTAAATTTCAAAACTCCGAGAGACACATTTAATATCAGTAAGAAAATGTGGTTCAATAAGATGAAAATAATTTTTTGGTGAATAGTAACTTTTGACTTTTATTTACCATGGTTAAAAATAAATAGGGTAATTAAAGGTAAAGATGATATCATAATAACCCTAACACATTTCACAATTCTACTAGATAAGTATAATTCTACCAGAAACAACCTTAGGAATAAAATATGATCCTCTTTGGTCCACTTGAAATATATTATGACATTTATTATTATTTTTTTAAGGAAGAGTTAAAATAGTTATATTCAATGTTTTATAACTAAACCATTTTTAACATTGGGTTATAAATAAGATAAATTATTCTATAAAACTTAATTAGAAAGATAAAATATTTCCTACATAATGGTATTTTATTTATAATTTTTATACATTAAATAATTTAATTTATTTATGACACAATGATGATACAGTAATTACCTTATTAATGAAAGATTAAAATAATGGATATTATAAATATCCAAATAAATTTAATTTGAGACTTTTTATAAATTATAATAATTTTATAGGCTAATATGACATTTTAGGGTTTATTAAATAATTGTTTTCGAAGAAATCACACTGTTATGATTTTCACAAAAACCAAATACTAAATAGTGTCAAAATTGACATAATTGTGTTTTTAAAACAAATACTATATTTTCAATTGATATAATATTCCTAAAAAATAAGGTTTGGAAAAAGGACTTATATAAGGTTATATATGTTAATAATGAATAAATTGGGGTTCTCTTGGCTTGTTATATTATGTTTATTAACCATATAATAAAAAATACAAAGAGACATGGTAAATGTCAAACTATTTAACTAAGAGTTAAATATAAAAGTTAAGGTGAATATTATGAGCTAAACCTATCTAAAACCTATTTGGTGAGTGGTTTTAGACCCATACCCACCTTATCCTAGAAATAAATCATTTTTGATTCATTATTTACCAAAAATTATTTTATTATAAAATAATATTTCAATCTTTTCTTAAAGTGACCATCACCTCTCTTATAAATGGGTACTTCTCCTTCTCTAAAAATAACACCTCAGAATCCATTATTCTCAGCCAAAACCAGCCCAAATATTCTCAAAAAATCCCTCAAATCGTCTTATATTCATTGCTTTGATCATAAATCCATCCTAAGGATCCATTTTTATCAACTCAAAAGGAAAAAACTGAAGAAGAGGTAATAATTTCACCACCCTCTTTCAAGTTCTTCTCATCTTCCACTTCCCCTTTCTTTGTTGTTTCCATACCAAAATAATAAATCCATTACCTAATACATATTGTGATGTTATTATAAATATGGTACAACCATATTTGTTATTCTATCTATCCTCTAAATTAAAAAGTCACCATATATGCGTACATACGACTTACTGTCTCCACGTAATGGTAGTTTGTTATTCAAACACGTCATTATTTGGATGTGTATAATAATGAGTATTACTGATTTAAATAATAAATATAACATGTTATTGATTATTCTTATATCATATACCATCTAATTACATATGATTTCACCATCAATATAATGATATTTTCACTCGTACGTACATACGGATTACCATCTCCACAAACGCGATGAGATTCATTCCCCACCATAATCATTCAAGAATATTTTTCATGTTATGATTACAAATAATGTTTAAGATAGTAATATATTTCTGGATATGAATAAAATAAATCCTATCCACATCAAACATGGCTTACATAACCGAGCATATAACGGAAAATAGACCAGTTAACACCCAAAAAGATGATATTTCTAAAATATTATTAACAAAGAAATATTATAGGATCATATATGATATCGTATTTATTTATATCGTTTTTGTATAATTTAATAACAATTATTTAACTAGTATACAAGAGGTTAACGTACCCTCAACCGAGGAAAAGTACAAGGTAAGGGTTAATTCCACAATCTCTTTATTATATGAGGTTGTTTTTACGTAAGTATCTACTAGGACCTCTTTATCATCCACATCCATCATTTCATAAAAATGTATTTCCAAACATTTTTACTATTTACTTGAAAATGGGTTAATGTAATTTATATCCTTATTTGACCTTATATATTTGTAATGGAATATATCTGTCATTTTCCAAACAAGGTATTTTAGGACCTTTTCGATAAAATTAAGGTAATAATGTTTTTTAAACTTATACGGTGAGTATGGCTATTTTCCACCATTATAAGATCATAGAAGCTTCCCTTACAAGATTATATGAATATTTTAAAAATATATGTTTTCTTTTATAATTATATTAATTTTAAATGATTTCAAAATAGAAATAGATATTTCTCTAAAAAATGTATTGATTTCATCTATGTCAACATCATTTTGATGGATTTTAAGAATGTTTGAAGTTGATTAATTATGATACAAATCTTCCATATTGTATTGAATTTTTTGTGATATGTTTGACTGTGTATGTGTTATTATTATACCATTCATTGTTTATAGATAAGGTATTGACATTTCGTATTTTATTTTAATACGAATGTTTATGTTATGTTTAAACCTTTTCATATAAGGAATTCATTTGACTTATTAAGTAACAGGTGGAGCCCGATATATCTCCTCGATTCATCGGTAGGTCTCATGAGACAAAATAGTGTCTTGGAACAAGGCCTTGACAAAATCTTATTTGTAGTCTTGTCACAAGGCCTTGACTGTGTGGTTATGAAATCTGGCATTATGCATTCCATCATTATGAAAGTGACTATTGATATTGCATGTGATTATTCTACTAGTAGAATATACATGTGAATAAGTAAATAGAATTATTTGATTTTATCTTTTCCATATAATGCTGAATTTTATGTTTAAAAGGATTTTGTTTTAGTCTAATACGTTTCCTTGAATGTTTATTCTTATTTATAAAAGTATCTTCTATATTTTTATCATTACAAAGGTTATGATCTCACCCCTTTCAATGATTTATTTTTCTCAGAATGTGAAAACGTATTGTATGGTTGACCAGTAGGGATTGTCTAAGGATATAAGTGTGTTCAAAAGGGGACAAAATTTTTTCGATGCTTTTATTTCATGATGTAATGTAAAACTTATGAATGTATCTAGTACTTCCTAGGCTACTAAATTGATCGGTCCTTAGAGACATGATTCCTTGTATCATGCCAATGTTATGTAATAATGCACGAAATCTATGTAACTGGGGTCAGGGAGTTACACCTCCCAACTATATCTATGTTCCTTTAGCTCCATTCACAGTTTCTATTCTCCTTGCATCTGATATTTTAGTGCAACTAAATTTTCCCTCTTTTTCAGATGTTTATCCTTTTCATAGATTTCACTAGAACTAGACTAAATCATGCCCTGAAATTGGATAAGTGGGTCATGAAAATTATGAGTTAGGTGATCTATAGCTTTTACCTCAAATTTTCATTGATTTGTTAAGTGTGTTTTTGTATTGTGTGTCGATATTTTCCTATGATGCCTCTAAATTATAATATTTAAAATGTATATAATAATTTCATCCCACTAGTATCCATGTCATGTTATATTAGCATTGTTTTGTTCTTTTTCTTAGAGTTTACTTCACCCACAAGGGTGTGCCCCTTGAGTGCTATTAATTAATGATTTGTTTTCTAAAACCCCTTGATGAGGTGCACTATCATTGAAATTGTAATGGTATTTTTATTTGGAATGTATTACAACATGACACTCCCTTATGTTATCTACTAATAACCAGACCACATCACTAGGAGTTAGACCCTACATTATTAAATGAATGGGATGAATTGTATGAAATGATCATTAGCTTTGTCTTTTGACTCTAGATGCCTGTATGGTATTTCTCCCATGTGTGGTACACCTGGCCCTAACACAATTATTGAATTTCTATAATTTTTTTGTAATGGAATGGAACACTTAATGGAATATATTTCTTGTATATGAATTTATCCCTCTTCTAGTGACACGTATATTATTTTTGGAATATTTAAGTACTTGGTCTCCCTTATCATATAATTGGATTATTTATGGGTTTGGACCTCCTCATTGTTAGATGTTTAATGAAAAAATGCATAAAGACTTGTTATTCCTCGAGGGATACTTGGGTTCCTTTTTTCGGAACATTGATGATGGGGTCATGGTTGTTTTAGGCCCCATACACTAGGATTGAGACATTCTGTATCTTGGATGGGCTCACTCCGTGTGTTACTTGCCTCTACAGGAGTGAAACTAGTTCCCAAGGGAGTATCCATGGATGGTCTCGGTGGAAATATGGTTACACCATGAACTGAGTGAGACTCGATCCTCTTTATGAGCTACTAGGTACAGGATCATAGGGGACATGTTTTACTTTATACTAATAGTGATAATTCAGATTCCTTTTACAAATTCCCATGGAAAGACTCCTTTTTTCTTAGATAAACATTACACTTTAGTGAGATACATGGGTTCCTTAATAAAGTTTTCCTTGGATAGGCCTCGGGTGATGTTTAATTGAATACATTAGCTGCCTCTTTTAATTAAATGAAAATTTATAATTAGTTAAATTTAAACACACATCCTCCATGCCAAATCACATGCCTCGGTTTGGTCCATATTTTCTACTAATTTGTGGTCACTCTTACTTTCCTTGTACTGATTTTCACATGTTCACCTCAGATAGTAACATTACAACTTAGGCTGATACAGGTATGGTCGTCTAGGTGTCCTTAAGGAACCTGAGTTGACTTGTTATGATTATTTATTTATTTAATTAGTTTTGATCAATCACTATATCTACACACTATTTTCACTTATAATCACAAAATAGATTATGTTTTAGTCACCATTGGTGTTGTCCTACTGAGTATATCTCACACCCTTATTGGGATTCCGTTGCACCTGGGTACCCAAGAAGAACTTATGTTTGTAGGTCCTTAGATGATTACTTATGATGTGTGTTGTACATGGAAACATAGGATCATAGGACTGAGATAGTGCTTTGGATGCTTATGGAGTTAACCTTTGGGATTTTTATTATTGTTGTTTTTATCATCTGATTTACTTCCATATTATATTTTATCATCATATTACATGAATGCATTATTGTATATTGTCATTTTCCACATTATTCAGTTATTATATTTATCTTTCATTTCTTATTATTTATTAATAATACTGCTACTATTGTATTTTTTCCTTTCTATTATACCTCTATGATAATTTGGTCATTAGGTTATATTTTACCCATAATACAACCATTAGACCACCACTATTAGTCGATATCCTCTGGTGTTTGGGGAGGCGTGCTTGAGGCCATGTGGAAACTAGTCTGACTACTGGTTTAGTAGTCATTTAGGTTAGGTTGTTACAAAGTGGTATCAAATATTTCATCTTCCTTTATATTACCATTTTGGGCTAGTATAAAGGAGACTAGGAATGAGTTAGCACTTGGTAAATAGTAATTTATTTGACTGATCAACCCATGTATAGGGAAAATTCCAAGTGAAAAGGGATGGGAATGTTGTTTGTGATGTTCATTATTACAATTGATTTTGATTTCACCTTGACATATTGGAATACATTCTAATGCTTACCGATCTATGAGATTTATGATATTTTACCATTGAACCATTTTTTAAAGGAATAATCATTACATGTATCATATTATTGATATAGTAATTTACCTATCATGCATATTCCATTCCATGTAGATTGCACTGTCGGGTCGTTTTAATTTTTGATGTGCCTTGGGTGTTTTAGTACCTTGCCTTTTTATTCCATGTTATAAATTTAAATAACATGTTTATCTTTCACCTTATCAGGTATTTTATTTTCAAGAATCTATAATTTAAATTATTATGCTTTTCTTATATGCCATGTTTGAGTGTTTCTTGTTTGCATAGTATCTTTCCATGATTATGTTAGATGTGTCTGTATAACATTTTTATATTTTTAATTACTATGTTTTCTTGTATAGAATTTCATATGATTAATTCGGCATGTCTAAGTGCTTACCATGTTAGGTGAGTAATTAAGGGACTTTGTTTCTAAATTCCATTCTTTTAGGCATGTTTTGTGTGGGATGAAATGTTTCAGGTTGCAGTTAAATGGGAACCAATTTCTTATTTGTAAATTATATGGGTGCTTTATAAATTGGGAAAGTGTAACTCAAATAATAGAACCTTTGTAGATTTACTTATTATATACTTAAATACTATTAAATAAATGTTAAGGTTGTTAAATTATTTTAATCCAAGATAAAATTGTTGTGGTTATATGGGAGTGGCCTCCATTTTATAAATTTTATGGGTACATTACAAAATAAGCATTGGTAACCCATATAATTGAACCATCTATTATGATACTTACATATTAATAAGTTTTTTTAAATAGGATTTTTTACTAAATTCTGAACTTAAACGGTTTGATTACCTTTATAAGGCCTTGTACCTCAATTTCTTGAGAATAATGACATGTATGAATACAATTATAAATTTGAAAATAGACCCAAGTAGGGAAGTAGGGCATGTTTTGAAAGAGATGAATCACTAAGGGTGTTTTTAAATATAAATGCTCAAAATATTTGGGTTATTTCAGATGAACCCAAGTTGGATTGATGGGAACCTCATAAGTTTCCTTTTATTATGGTATACCTTAGTGCTTAAACTATGGGGGTGTGCTTAAGCTATGTTGAGATATTTATTTAAAGGGTCTACAACCATTTATAATATTTTATATATAAATGGGTGGTGATATATTACTTGGACAATCTCTTATTTAATCAATAAAAGATCCTAAATATTCCTAGATGTATATTAATATGAGGTCTTGGTTAATTAAAATTCTAATTAAATCCTAAAGGGTTTTTTATATATATATTGTAATTGAATTTTCCAAACCCTTGTGTAGTGTAGGTATAGGTTGCTTTGGGTAGTTTACATGATGTGGGAACGTGAGTGTTACCTGAGGGATCTTTTCTGATTAGCTTAATCTGTATGATAGGCCCTTAAGAGTAATGTCTTCTCTTCTAGAAAAATCTAGTTATGGGGTTGATGTTTCCTACTTTTTTAAGGTGCTAGCCTATTTCAAGTAGTGCCCTCAGATCCTTAGATCCATTCTTATTACTTCTGATCATTTTCTAGTGTACAGTGTTTTTAGGTTCCATTTTTTCCTTGTAGGATGCTTATATTGTTTTTAAAAAAGACATACTTGCATTGATAGGTGGTAATTTGGTATGTTTAACCCCTTCTCACTAGCATGATCCTTGTGTAATTCTCAGTTTTAGTAGGCTATAAAAATCCTACGGCATGGTCAACCACTTAGTAGGTCATGTGACCCTTCTTCCTTCTCTCTAGTGAGGGATGACACAATACATCGTCTTTCATTTTAATATTCATTTGTGATAATGTGACTTCGGGTTTAATTTTTTTGCAATCCATCAAATACATGAATTCATATAGCGATTTTCACCCATGGATAGTCTCACGAATGTGTTGTTCTTATTCTAAAACCTCTAGGTAGTATGTGTTGATACATGTAGGGCCAATTTTCTAGTTAATATTATAAATAAATATTTAATTTTAATGCTACTCATTTAATCCAAGATTTGTTACACTTTGAATGTCGGTCATCTTTGAGGTATAGTGAGTTGGGAGTAAGCAAAGATCTAGACTCATCCCAATGTTCAGAATGATTTTCTAAGATTGATCCGGTATCTTTACATGATGTTCAATTGTTTTGGATTTTACGCATAATTGTTTTGTGCACTTAGACATAACTTGGAAGGAGTTTCATGCATACACCTTGATAAAATATATTCAAGAACACTTTTAAGTGGATGGTTTTCCATACCCTTGGTTTAGTGATTGTTAAAAAATGATTGCCACATCTAGTAGCTGTATTCAATGGTTGATGGACTGTGTGTGATAGTATGAGATATCATTTAAAATGAATCTGATGGAAAGGGCACCCCTAAGGCGGGGAGCACAACATCAATTTAGGTAAACAATGTTCTTCTAAATAGAAGGAGAACAACCATTAAAGACCATTTGGAAATGGTCTCCTTGATTAGGTTCCCAATGGATATAATGTCTCATCTTAATTTGGTGCTTTTGTTATCTCACAATGATGTCAGGGTTGGTTGTGTACATAACCATTGGGAAATTCTATTTTTCAGGGATGGAATTCAGGGGATATGCTTGAACGATCATGGAATTCCAGACATGGTATGGGAATAGTGATCAGTTAATGGAAATGAATTAGTGGGTGAACCCATGTTCCTTTAGAGGAAGTCATCCTGAGAGGTTTGACCTACCTTTTATTGTGTGAACTAGTATGGTTGGTTTCAAACTACACAAAGAACCTCATCATGGAAACGGTGGGGGTTTATTTGGTATTTTGTGTAATTTTCTTATCCTCTCATTGTAACTTATATAAATGAGGACCATGTTTCTTATCTTTGAATCCAATGGGTACACTAAGAGAGTGTCCATTTTACACTTTTCTAAATATTAAATGTTGTTGGGCTTGGTGAGTGAACTCCAACAGATTATGCTATGGAAGTGTGGTTGTTTGTAAAATCTGGTTAGCCCTGATTCAAACCTAGGTTCTTATGTAAGAAAGATTTGGATAGACTCATGGACACTATCTTTTTCCCTTTGATTGATCTCTAGGTGGATGCTACTATGGGGTTGGTTAGTGTTCTTGTTATGTGGATGTTGGGTTTTTATTGATGTCTCTCTTAAATGTTCCTAATATGATTTCCTTGGATGATCTCCATGAACTCCAATTGATGATTCCAAGACAACCTCAAACATCAGTCAGGAACATATTTGTTGTTTAAAGGGTAATTATCCAAGTCTAATAGATCTATCATCCACCCATGGTCCTGTTGGGCATGACAACTTAAATGGACGTTTTTCTAAGAGGCATCACTAGAATCTGATTATGGGCCTCAGTGAGTGTGCTTAGAGGAATCTCATGGTTCCTTTGTTCATAAATTTATTGGGTTTAGTATTTGAAATGCACCAACCATATATTCAATGTGTTTTGTGAGTAGTCAACTAGAGATGGTTTGACTAGTTCTCCCTATCTCTTATCATATTTGGTTGGTGAGGAACCACTTAATTGCATGTTTCTAGGTTGAGGAAATTATAATGAATGTTGGTCGATAAATTTCATGAAATTTTGGTTTAACTAGGCCTCTAGAGTTGATCAGAAGTTGACCGTTCATTTAAGTAGTGAATCATGTTGAGTATATCAGTGAAACACTATAGAAATGATTCGAAAAAAAATCTGATGGTAGAGATACCGTAATTTGGAATTATTCATTAAATAGTAGAACCTATGGTGGGAAGCTCCATATCTTGGATGGGTAAGGATAAAAAATGGGGATTTTTTCTTGGGTATGATGGTTTCAAGTAGGCATCATCCTAGTGTTTTAGTTTATAAAAAACAAGTGTTGGCTTGAGATTCTCAGACTTGGTGATACTAGGAGGTTTGTTGGCATTTGGAAATAAATAGTGTCCATTTGAACAATACATCTTGACCTTAGTTAGTTGAGTGATTTTATCTTCATTTCCCCAATGATTCTTAGGGATGAGAAGTTTTATGGTGCGGTGATTTTAGCATCCATCATTTTTGGACCAGATGAATTTTCCTAGGAAATTTGTTTTTTCGTTTGGTGTACGAACCATTTGTTTTAGGATTAAATTACTTTTTGGACCCAATAATGATGCCTAAGGGATTCAAGGAGATTATAAGGGTGTATGGGGATCATTCAAAGATAAGACCCCTAAGAATTGCAAAGTCATACTGGTCCACATAGTTAAGAGAAATTGTACGACCCAACCCACACGATTTCCATAAACTGTGAAACATGAGGTAGTGGGATGTTGGGGCTACACGGTTTTCCTATAACCACGTGAACCTATGCGCATGACTATGTGGTGATACAAGTATAAGGACCCAACATTATTACATACATAATCTTGAATTTAGTCAATAAAATACTTCCTTTTACATTGAGGATCTTTTCATGTTTAGATCTTTAGATAATTGGGACATAATACATTCATAACATTACAAATTATTACAGAGTAGATACCATAAAAACAATTTCCATTTTTTTAAAATATAAAACAAGAAAACTTAAAACAAGAATCCTTGACAATTATTCAACATTTAACATGGATTAATTCCTTGTCTTATACATCCATTAACTTGTGAAAATCATTTAAAAACATGGGATGGGCACAAATTCTCTGTAAGGGATGGAAAAGAAGGAATGATGACATTAGTCCATGAATACTCATAATGTATGAAAGCATTTTCAAAAGACATTCGTGTCACCCATATATATACTTACATTGGGAAACATGATATTTACACAAGATCCATACAAAACATGAGAACATAAATATAATCATAAAGGTATATTGGGTCATTACATACATAATCTTGTAACCATTCTTGGCTACCTTATAATTTGTAACCCTCACAGCTACCTTATTTTCCGTAACCATCACAGTTACACTTGGAGTAACCATACAGCCAACCACTAACTTACTCAAACCCAATGCATTGTATGGAGATAGACTTCCTACCTTTCATCATAAATAATTCCCAAGAACCAAAACATAATCGTACAACATGAATAATTCCATAAAAACATTACTTTGGAATTTCGGAAAATCGAATTTTAAAAGAGGATTTTTAAAGAAACGCCCCTTATAAATATTATAAAATTGAAGAGAGACTTAAAAGAATGGAAGGAGTATGTATATATACCGTAAATACACATAATAAAAAATAATATAAATAGAACCCATCATAAAGACAATTTAAATAGCACATAAATAATAAAGTTGAAGGTTAACCCAAAGAATGGAAATCAGGTTTAGAATTCCCTTACCTCAGGATTTTCTTACTTAAAACATGTTTAATCCTCCTATATAATGGTTAATATAGTGTTATTAATATATTAAATAAATAATTTCATGTTTATAACTTCTAATATGATCATTTCATAACCTCATTTCACCCTTTAAATGTTAGTATTTTGTTCCTTGCACTGTTTTGGGTGAGTTCCTTACATGATTTCCCTGATTGGTTCATGATGGTTGTTCTTGTAGATTGGAAGTGAAACACCATATTGGGAATGAAATGGTGTTTACATATTTATATTACCATACTTTATACCATTTATCATTTTTATTTTTATATGAAGAGGATTCATAAGTTTAAACATTAATGATGTTTGTTTAGATCATTTTAGTGGTTCTTCAATAACAACAACCTCATTTTTTCTTATAATTTATAAATATGAGTACAAAAGAATTCCAGAACTATGGATGGGTAATAATAAATATATTATAACATGGTTCAACCATAAAAATGGTTTTATGACAATACTTGAAGTAATTAATGCAAATTGAAATCACATCGTCCACGATGCCAGTAATTCGACACATCACATACAATATTTTTCATTTCTTGTATAAGTGGTGGAGGAGAAAAATAACGATGATGAATTTTACATGATCATGAGAACATAAAGAATAGAAAAGATTATGGAGCTTTCATGCCTCTTGTTTTAGAGGAGGTGAGTAAATAAGAAGAAAATAATGGAATCTTAAAATAAAAGAAAACTTGATAAATTTCTCACGAAAACTCGGCAACATAACAGCGTCTCTTAAAATTTCATAAAAATAGTTTTATGAGAGGAAGGAGATATATAATAATTCATAAATAATATGGATATTAAAGGGGGATATTTAATTAAATATCCCATCACAAGACAAAGGTAATGGAAGAGAATAACAAAAAATGAAAGAAAAGAAAGAAAATAAAAGGTGATGTTTACCTCTTGATCTCTTCTCCTTGAGATCCTCCTTAAGGGCTTTGGTTTTGGTCTTTTGGTGATTCCAGTAGCTCTAGGACATGGGGAATATGATTAGTGAGGGAATTGGTAAGAAATTAGACAATTATCAAGGCTTGAGACGTGTGGATGGAAGAGGGGATTGAAGGTGGTATTTATAGTGGAGTGGAGGTGGTATTTTTCATTATTTAAATCCTTATTACAATATTTTGCTAAAGACTATGAATAATCTTAATTCATGTGACCCCAAATAGTAATAATGGCATGTGAGTTCAAACCAAGTGGGATTAAATCATCCTCACATCACCTATGATGCAGTAAATCAAGTATTTAACATTTGTTGTATTTTATCGTATTTTACTATTCATCAAAAAATTCTTGAATTTTAGAAAAATTCCAAAAATTTACCCAAACCATTTTTCAACGTGTAGAATTCAAAAATGAAGTCAATTTTTGAAAAATAATTTTCTAAATATTATTAATTTAACTTTTAAATAAAAGCATACTTAATTAAAAAATTAACAGTTCTAATTCAACAACTACTTCTTTATCACAATGAAAAATTAACCAAGATGTTATTATCTTCTAGACTGAATAAAATAAAATAATAATAAAATTTATTATTCCTTAGGGTCATATTAATTTTCATATTACTATTCATAAGGGTATGATACTATTCACAAAAAAAACAAGTTGGTTTCATCAGTCCACAAATAACATACTGAACAAAATTATAGATGACATTTTTTTGAAATTAAAAACATTGTGGTAATAAATTTATTTTTAAAGGGTAGTTATAAATATCTACATTAAACAATGTTTCATGCATTTCAATTTATTTTTAGAAAACCTTGGGGTGTTACATTATCCCCACCATCTAGAAATTGCATCCTCGCAATTTAATTTACTTATTAAACAAGTGAGGGTACCTTTCCCTCATAGCATTTTCAAACTCCCATGTTGCTTCTTCAACTATGTGGCTTTTCCAAAAAACCTTTACCGGGTGGATTACCTTATTCTGCAATACCTATTCCCTTCGATCAATAATCTGAACTAGTTTCTCTTCATAAGAAAGGTTCTCTTCTAGCTGAACTGCTTCTGGGCTCAAGACATGTGATGAATCAGGAACATACATTCTCAACATCGAAACATAGAAAAAATTGTGTACCTGAATCAAACTCGATGGAAAAGCTACAAGGTATGAAACAGTTCAAACTTTCTCCATGATTTCAAAAGGTCCGATGAGCCGTGGACTTAGGTTCCCTTTTTTACCAAAATGCTTCACTCTTTTCCAAGAAGAGATTTTAAAGAAAAAATAGTCACCTACCTCGAAAGTGAAGTCTTTCCTTCTGTTATCTGCATAACTTTTCTACCTGATCGGAGCTATCCTCATGTGCTGCTGGATAATCCTCACTTTTTTAGCCACTTTGTCTACTAATTCTGGCCCCATCAACATTCTTTCACCGAATTCATTCCAAAATGTTGGAGTCTGAAACCGCTTCCCATAAAAGGCCTAAAATGGTGCCATCTGAATACTGGAATGAAAACTATTATTATAAGAAAACACAACTAAAGAAATATGTTGATCCCAACTTCCCTAATAGTCCACTTAACATGCTCAAAGCTTATCCTCCAAAGTTTGAATCGTTCGTTCTGACTGCCCATCTGATTGATGATGAAAAGCTGTACTGAAATTTAACTATATGCCCAACAACTTCTAGAGTCCCTTCCAATAGTTATAAGTGAACCTGGGATCTCAGTCAGATACAATGGAAAGAGGAACTCATGTTACCTGATAATCTCCACGAGGTACAATTTAGAAAGATGATCCGAAGTCATTATATCTCAAATAAAATTAAAATGCGTAGAATTTGTGAGACAATCAATAATAACCCAAATCACATTGTTACCTCCAGAATTCTTTTGTAGTACCACAACAAAGTCAATGTATACACTCTCCCATTTCAACTCTGACATTGGAAAAGGCTGAAGCACCCCCTTCTGTAACTACCGCTCTGCTTTAACCTATTGACACATCAACCATTTCATGGTAAATCCACAATATCTATTTTTATTCCATCCCACCAATAATACCCCCGAGGGTCCCTATACATCTTAGTACTTCCAGGATGAACAGAAAATAGAGAACTATGAGCTCCACACAACAAATATTTCTTCAACTAAGAATCACAAGGCACACACAACCTTTTTCCATATCTTAAAACAAAATCTTTATCAAGGTTAAATTATGGAAACTTACACATTTTAATCAATTATAACTTTTTCTGTAGCTCACGGTCTTCATTTTGCGCTTGCTTAATTTTGTCTGACAATGAACCCTCCACTGAAACCTGATACAAAACTAAAGTATTCCCTTCACCAACAACTTCTAAGCCAAAATTCATCAAATTGTTAATCAAGGGATCATGTTCCAAATCTAACATGGTTAACGATGCATGATTTTTATAACTCAAGACATCCACCACTTTGTTTACATTCCCAGGATGGTAATTGATTGTGCAATCATAATCCTTTATCAGTTCAAGCCATCTTCTCTGCCTCATTTTTAATTCCTTCCGAGTGAATATATACGTCATACATTTATGGTTCGTATATATTTTTCATTTGGTTCTGTATAAATGATGCCTCCAAATTTTCAAATCAAAAACCATAGTTACAAATTCCAAATCATGTGTGGGATAATTTAGTTCATGAGGGTTATGTTTTCTCAAAGAATAAGCAATTACCTGATCATTCTTCATCAAAACACAACCACGTCCATTCAAAGAAGCATCACTATAGATGAAAAACTCACTATTTCGGGAAGGTAAGGCCAAAACTGGAGCATTCTCCAATCTCTTTTTCAGTTCCTGAAAAAAAACATCACATTCCTTTGTCCAAACCAAATTTAACCCCTTTCTGTGTTCACTTAGCTATCGGGCTAGATAACCGTGAAAAGTTCATAAAAAACTGTCTGTAATAACCTGCAAGCCCAATAAAAATCCGAATCTTTGTTACATTTGTAGGTCTTTTCCATTCATCAACTACTTTTTTGGTAGGATCAGTTATTATTCCATCCTTATTTACAATTTTCCCCTGAAAAGAAATCTGTTGCAACCAAAAATCATATTTTATGAATTTTCCATACAGTTTCTTTTCTTTTAAGGTTTGTAAAACTAATCTTAGAAGTATTTCATGCTCCTATTTATTTTTAGAAAAAGATAAAATTTCATCAATAAATACAACCAAAAACATATCCAAGAACTCATGATATACTTTATTCATTGTTGAGTCAATAAGGTTTTCCTTATGATTTTTCCATTCCTTCTTGTTTTGAAAATCACAAACACCTTATACATAAGCAAATATTATTTTTACCCCCATAAGGAAAATTTAATTCTTTAAGGAAATTTACCTTAACCTAGATTTTCTCATACATAACAATATTATTATTAAATTCAAAAACCGGATTGATAACCAAATTTCTGGAGCCATATAATGAAAAGATTTGGAGCATTCTGTTTTTAGGATCCGAATTATAGATGTGATCTGTAATGGAGTTTTAATCCGAATTCTGGACTTTGAACTCTTAAGTAGTTCGACTCCGAACTCTCAAGAAGTTTGACTCCAAACTCTGAAGAAGTTCGACTCCAAAATCTTAAGTAGTTCGACTCCGAACTCAAGTAGTTCGACTCCGAACTCTAAAGAAGTTCGACTCTGAACTCTCAAGAAGTTTGACTCCGAACTCTGAAGAAGTTCTACTCCGAACTCTTCAGTAGTTCGACTCCGAACTCTCAAGAAGTTCGACTCCGAACTCTCAAGAAGTTCGACTCCGAACTCTGAAGAAGTTCGACTCTGAACTCAAGTAGTTCGACTCCGAACTCTGAATCAGTTTGACTCCGAACTCTTAAATAGTTTGACTCCGAACTCTATAGTAGTTCGACTCTGAACTCTCAAGTAGTTCGACTATGAACTCTTAAGGAGTTCGACTCCGAACTCTTAAGTGGTTTGACTCCGTGTTTTTCAAGTTCAGAATCCGATCTCTGGTGAAAAAAGACTCTGAATTCCTATAAAACAGATTTCGAATCTTTCTTAACATAGACTCCGAACTTCATTTTGGTTAGACCCCTCACTTTTATCTTTCTTACAATCTGAAATATTGATTAGCTTTTACTTACATATGCTTCATTTCAAAACGATGTCGTACATTCAGTTATACATATTTTGTTATAAAACGATGTCGTCTATTCTGTTTCTAATTAACCATTGGTTGAGTTACCCATGTACAGGTCCCTCCGAATTTCATTGAAAATATGACCTTTGGAAGAGGGATCCGAGCATTGGAAATTTTTACTATAAATTGGAGCTCATTTGAAAGAGCTCGAAATAGAAATGAATAAGTTGATCGATCTAGAGAACACACGCTATTAAGGTGATTTCTAGAGAGAGAATATTTTCATGCCTTGTGCATACTGAACCGCTCATTCAGATTGCTTTGTGCGACTCCGGATGTTGGTGATTATATTCGAGGACTTCCGGGGATAGGAAGATAGAGGTGCCGACTACCTTGAAGTTCGAGGGCTTCCTTGCTGAGGAAGACAGAGGTTCCAACTACCTTGAAGTTGAGGGCTTGCGGGGATAGCAAGATAGAGATTCTGATCTTCGTATCGAGGGCTTACCCTAGTGTGGGTAAGACAAAATTGCTTGAAAGTATAAATCAAGGGACCTTTATCCAAGGTTGTTGGATACCCTTCTATTTGGGTTAAAATATTCATATCTTGTTACTTTTAGTTTTACTACTTGTTTTTCCGCTGCCTATTGTATTGTAAGGAAAGTATAACCTTCTTGTATTTCCTTACACTTGTACTCTGATTTGTTTAAGATTCTATATTCTTTAAGGTAGAATCTTATATTGTAAACCTCGGTTCCAATACTCCAGTTGGTGATTAGAGGTGTTGTGAATTTTCCTAGTTTAACTTTGTTAAGCCTAGATTTTCCTTGACTAAGGAAAATATAGTTATCCATAACTAACCTTAAAGGTTCCAAAGGAATTTTTTAAAGTGTACAACTCACCCCCCATCTTGTATATTGAGCATCTACATTGTTATTTCGATCCTAAAATTGGTATCAGAGCAGGTCTCTGAAATACTCATACTCATGTATAAGTTTTTCTTGCTCTTTGTCATTCCGAACTTTGTCATTCTGAACTTTGTCATTCCGAACATTTTCATTCTGAACTTTGTCATTTAGAACATTTTCATTCCGAACATTGTGGTTACGAACATTTTCTACTAACTATTTTGGTTGGACAAGTTGTTTTAGTATGGAAGGAATCAATGATGGCTCTATAGACAATCTAAACCCTACAAGACCACTGGTCTTTGACGGTAATGACTATGAATAATGGAGAGATCGAATGAAGACTTTTGTCATCGACACTGGAGTGGAAAATTTCGTTATGCTTACTGGTGATTATAAAATTCTTGATAAGGAAGTTAGAACGTTCACTAACCAGGAAAAGCAAGAGTATCAACTCAATTATAAGGTATTCAATTCTTTACTCTGTTCAATGACTAGAAATATATATAGCCAAATTTCTTATTGTGAAGCAGCTAATTTTATCTGGAAGAAGTTATAAGTTACACACTTTGGCACCTCTAAAGTAATTGAAACTAGGAGAGCTATTCTTAGAGTTGAGTACCATGGATTCAATTTTCCATATGGTGAACAAATATACATAGTTCAACAGAGGTTTATGACTATAGTAAATAGCTTAGAGTATATGGGAGAAAAAGGGTTAGATGATGAAGCCCTTGTAGATAAGATAATTGATATTATGCCCTATGAGTGGGAATCAAAGAGAACAACCATAAATGAGAACATGAAGGTCACTCAAATTTCTCTTGAGGAGCTATTCGAAACTCTTCTCCAACATGAAACCAGAATGAAGAGAGATGCTGACAACATCAAAAAGAAGAATGGGAATGGTACTGTTGCTTTTACAACTATGTCAAATCATATGAAAACTAAGAATCCCGAGAGAGTAACCAGATCCAAGTCTAAGAAGGTAGTTGTTAAGTCAGATTCTAGTGAAAGTGAAATCTCAGAAAATGAGTTAGAAAATCTTGCTCGAAGGATGAACAAGATATCCGGCCAGAGAAACTTCCAATCCAAGTATAAGAAAAAGGAAAGAAAAGAAAGGAAATATGGAGAAGTTACTTGTTACGAATGAAAGAGAGCTGGACATATTAGACCGGATTGCCCTCTACTCAAAAAGAAAGGAAAGAAAGGCATTCTGAAAGGAGCAGGAAGAAGTATTAAAAAACCAATGCTAAGAATGTTCTAAAAGAAAATGACACCCGGAGTTCCAGTGGTAGTGACTCTTCAGATGAATCTTCTGATTATGAATCTTCAGAAAAGAATAATCTTGGTCTTATAGCTAGATTACTGATTGAAAATCATTGCTTTATGGCTAAGGTACGAAATTTTGAATCATTGACCAATGTATCTTTAAATCCTAATGATAGTAAGTATTATAATTCCTCATATAAAGAATCCTCTTCTGATGAAGAAAATACTTCACCTACCTATGAAGAAGTTTCTAGGTTTGCTGAACTTCTTGAGATTGGGAACTCTAAACTCAATAAGAAACTTGATAAGGAAAACTCTAGGAACTCTATTCTTAGAAAATAGATATCAGATCTTTATAAAGATCTTGGTAAGAAAAATGCTGATTTTATAAGTGTTTCAAAAAATTTTGAGGAAGCAAGTTCTGAGAGTAACAAACATTCTAAGGAGTTAGAAAATGTAATTTCTACGAAAAGTGTTTTCGAGCCTAGCTCTAGTTCTAAATCTAGTGATTTTGAAGATAAAAACTTGGTTATCAAACTCAAGTCCGAAATCTTTTCTTTAAAGAAGTGTTTATCAAACTTTACCCATGGTAAGGAAAATTTTGATAAACTGTATTCTCAAATACGACCTTTAAGAAACAAATCCGGATTTGGTTATACCCATGAAAAACCAATTTTTAGTAACAACTACTTTGTTCCACAAAGTGCCCCATTTTTTACCAAGTTTCAATGTGCTGGTCATTGGGAAAAGAATTTCTCTTTAAATAAAACCCAATCTCTAGGTTTTCATAAAGCCTATTTTTCTAAGAAAATGTGGGTTCCTAAAATTTTGTTGTCTGGAAATTCCGGATCCAAGCATGTTTAGATACCAAAAGTCTAATTATTTTATTGTTTTCATGAAGATAGAGGAAGTACCAACAACAATACATGGTACATGGATAGTGTATGTTCCAAGCACATGATTGGTAACAAAATCTATTTTGAAAAGGTTATCAAAATGAAAGGAGGAAAGGTAACTTTTGGAGATAATGCACAGGGAGAAATTGTTGGTGTTGGTAATATTGTTCTTCTAGGTAAAACTTTGATTTCAAATGTTTTATTTGTTAAGGGTCTTAAGAACAACCTCATTAGCATAAGTCAGTTATGTGATGAAGGGTACCTTGTGAATTTTAGGAATGATAAGTGCTTAGTAAACAATTCCAAGGAAGAATTTATTCTCTCAGCCAATAGGAAAGATAATGTTTATACTTTGAACTTAGAAGACCTAAGGATACAAGATTTACCTTGCCTAAGTGTAATGGAAGATCATTCCTGGCTATGGCATGGAAGAGTAGGACACTGTAACCTTAGAAACTTATGTAAACTCTCTAAGAAGAAACTAGTTAAGGATCTACCGGAGCATAGATTTGATTCTTCTAAAGTTTGTGATCCTTGTCAATATGGAACGAAACATAAATCTAGTTTTAAATCAATTAGTAAAGTCTCAACGACTGATGCATTACATTTAGTGCACATGGATCTTTTCGGTCCAACATAAACTGGAAGTATTGGAGGAAAATACTATGTGTTTATTTTAGTTGATGATTACACTAGATTTACTTGGTTATATTTTCTAGAGAAAAAGTCTGAAGCTTTTTCTTATTTCAAAAGTTTTAGAGCATAATTTAAAAATGAGAAAAATCTTCCATTGAAAACTATTCATAGTGATCACGGAGGAGAATTTCAAAATTCTGATTTTGATACTTTTTGTAGTAGGAAAGGTATTACTC
Source organism: Viscum album (assembly GCA_963277665.1). NCBI lineage: Eukaryota > Viridiplantae > Streptophyta > Magnoliopsida > Santalales > Viscaceae > Viscum > Viscum album. The sequence continues at coordinate 664,032,454 of OY728150.1, forward strand.
ACAATTTTTCAGCACCTAGAACTCCTCAACAAAATGGTGTAGTTGAGAGAAGAAATATAATTCATCAAGAGGTAACTAGAACCATGTTGAGTGAATATTCTATAGCTAGACATTTCTGGGATGAAGCTTTAAGTACTGCTTGTTATAATATAAATCAAGTTTTGATTAGACCTTTTCTTAATAAAACTCTTTCTGAGTTATGGAATGGTAGAAAAAAATGACTATCCTACTTCATGGTTTTTGGTTTCAATGTATTCATTATGAATACTAATGATAACTTACATAAATTAGCACCAAAATCTAATGAAGGAATTTACTTATGTTATTCCACAACTTCTAAGGCTTATAGAGTTTTTAATAAAAACACTTGTACTTTTGAAGAAACAGTGCATGTTAAATTTGATGAGTTTGATACTTTTGTTTTTAAACTATCCCAACCGACATCCTCGGATGTGTTTTCAAAAACTTATTTTCAACCCCTAATAGAAGATCTTTATGATAAGAAAAATGTTAAAGAAGATACTTCTGAAATATTTAACCCAGAAGACTTTCTACCCTATGTTGATGAACAGGTTTTACAAAACCCAAATCAGGTGTATCTTAAGAATCATCCTAGTGATAGTATCATTTTTCATGTAAATCAACCTGTAAGGACTAGAAATTCCTTAATAAATGAAGTAGAACATATAGCATTTCATTCCCAATTAGAACAAAAAAGCACTGATGAAGCTTTAGGTGATGATGATTGGATCAAAGCCATGCAAGATGAACTAAATGAATTTGAGAGGAATAAAGTCTGGACCTTGGTTGAAAGACCTAAGGAAACTTCTGTTATTGGAGTAAAATGGGTTTTCATAAACAAATGTGATGAAAATGGAGTCATAGTAAGAAATAAATCTAGACTCGTTGCTAAAGGCTATAATCAGCAAGAGGGAATAGACTATGAAGAAACCTTTGCTCCAGTATCTAGACTTGAATCTATTCGTATTTTACTTTCCTTTGCAACATTCTTCATTTTTAAAATTTTTCAAATGGATGTGAAATGTGCTTTTCATAACGGCTATGTTCAAGAGGAAGTTTTTTTCGAACAATCTCCTGGTTTTGAAGATACAAAACATCCTGATCATGTTTTTAGACTTACCAAAGCATTGTATGGTCGTAAACAAGCCCCACGAGCATGGTATGATAGACTAACATGTTTTTTTCTTCAAAATAACTATGTTAAGGGAAGTGCAGATCCAACCCTTTTTATAAAGAAAGATACTAAAAATGTTTTGATTGTTCAAATTTATGTTGATGACATCATATTTTGTTCAACTCAGCAATCTTAAACTGATTCTTTTGGAAGTCAAATGATGTCTGAGTTTGAAATGAGTATGATGGGTGAGTTAAATTTTTTCCTTGGTTCTCAAATTTCTAAAAAACTAGAAGGAACCTATATATCTCAACAAAAGTATATTAAAGATCTTCTCAAAAAGTATGGTTACGACAATACTAAGAGTATAAGTACTCCCATTGGTACCTCAAACTCTTTAGATCTTGATGAAGCTGGGAAACTAGTAGATCAAACATTTTTTAGAGGTATGATAGGAAGTCTACTTTACTTAATAGCTAGTCAACCAAACATAATGTTTTCAGTGTACTTATGTGCAAGATATCAATCCAATCCTAAGGAATATCACTTAAAGACAGTAAAAAGAATTTTTCTCAACCTAAAGAGAACCAGGGATCTAGGATTATTTTATAATTCTGTAAATGATTTTGTTTTAAAAAGATTTTCTGATGCTGACTTTGGTGGATGTAGAATGGATTGAAAAAGTAGATCCGGAACTTGTCATTTCTTAGGAGATTCATTAGTTTCGTGGTCCTGCAAAAAGCAACATTCTGTTGCACTTTCCACTACTGAAGCCGAATATGCAGCAGTTGGAAGTTGTTGTGCTCAAGTGTTGTGGATGCAACACACACTCACAGACTATGGCTTGAGTTTCACTAAGACTCAAATATTGTGTGATAACACAAGTTCCACTGCCCTAAGTATGAATCATGCACATCACTCTCGTTCCAAGCACATAGATATTAGGAATCACTTTCTTAGGGATCAGACACTTAAAAGAGATATCATTTTTCAGTTTATCGGAACGCAAGATCAACTTGCTGACATTTTCACAAAATCATTATCCTCCGATAGATTTGAATACATTAAACAAAAGTTAGGAATAATAACTGTGAGATAATCATTCTTCATTAACTTCATGTTGAAAAATTCTCCTAACAGTAATAAACTCCTCTTTATAGGGGGAGTACATTTGATTGTTAGCATAAATTTTTTTTAAAAACCTTTCGGAACTGAACTTCTGGAATGGAAATTTCTGAAACCAAAATTTCCGGAATGGGAATTAACGGAACTAAAATTTTCAGGACTGAAATTCTCGGAATTATAACTTCCGGAATGGAAGTCTTCGCATTGATATGCTTCGGAATGGAGATTTTCGGACTGGCATTTTCATAATGAGGTTTTCGTACTGCATTTTTCGTAATGAAGTTTTTTTAGGAAGAATATTACCAATTACGAATAATATTTCTTATTAATCCGTAAGTTATGATTTTCTTACTTATAGTTTTATAATCAAAATTTGCTTACTAGTATTTTCCTTCTTTTTAAAGGTTCGGATTCTAGTTTTTTCTCAAATCTGAATGTTTTCTTTAAAAACCTCAAAAGATCAGAGTCAAATTTTTCCTTTCGGAATTATTCTCAACTGTCAGATCTGATCAAAGTGTTTTCAACCGTTAGATGTATTTTGGAAGACCAATGATCAATTTCTTTGCCTATATAAAGGGGACCCTGAGAGTCATCCCACATTGGTTTTTCAATATTTTGCGTCTTGAAGCTCTACTGCTCCACTTAAGGCCTGTTCTGAACCTTGTGAAGCCGATCCGAATCTTACAGTTTACTTCACTCCGAATGTCTGTTGAAGGAACTTCTCAAGATATGTCAACTGTGAAACCGATCTCAAAGTGGTTAGCTTTCAGGGAAAGGTTAGTTCACCCGGATTTTTATAAGCTTGATTCTCTTATTTCAAAGATTATTAGACTGAATGTATAGGAAGATGTCTTCATAGCAAAGTCAGATAAATAGGATCCAGTTTATACAGATTTGTTGATAGAGTTTTATGAGCCTGTTTCCTTCCTAATGGAAGATGGTAGAGAGAGGTTTTCTTTCAAGTCTTATGGGAAGACTTATAAAATTTCTTACACTAAGGCAGTGAGTCTGGTTGGTTTATCATATGAAGGAGAAGCTGAATTCTACTCTCACAAACTTCCAGATGTGCAAGGGAGTTTCAATAAAGATAAGGAACTGAAGTGTCTTGAGCTTAAGGATGATTCAACAATTAAGATTGCTCGGCTCACTACGAGCAATAAAATTCTTCAACTTTGGGTGTAAGGTTTTCTGGTTCCGAGAAGAGGAGATAAAGACAATCTGAAGAAGAGTGATATTTATGTCTTGGATTTCATGGTAAATCTAAGAAAGATAAATCTGATGAGGCATGTCTTTGTTACGATCAAAAATATCAAATAAGGAAATATGAGAGATCAGATTATTATGTTTCCTACCATGTTATCTAATCTAATAGTTCGATGCTTAGAATCTTTCAAGATATCCTGAAAATCAAATATTCGGAATTGCAATCTCATTCTAGTCAGTGACGATACTATTAAGAGGATGAAGATGAGATTTTTCTGTGAATCCAAGGAATTTTATCCCTTATCTGTGGAAGAGTTTGAAGCCGTCGTAAAAGAAACACAATCTCCGGAACCTTCAAAAAAGAAAAGGAAGAAGAGAAAGGCTAAGTCAATGGTTGCTGATGAAGAAATTCCTCAGGCTAAGGAAACTCAATCTGCTCCCCCAAGCCGAAGAAGCAGAAAACATATATAGATGAAGTAGCAGGAAAGTGGAGGGAAGATAAAGAAATGAGGAAGGAAGGGGATCCTCAATTCGGACTGGACCCTGCTGAGGCTAAAGCATTAAATGAAAAAGCTACTGAGGAGCTAGAGAGACAAGCGAAGGAAAATAAATTGAGAAATAAGATGACTGAAGCTGAAATGGTGTGATCTTTGCTGAAAGATACAGATTTGGCTTCCGAAATGCTTCTAGTTCTGGAAACATTCGGTGTTGAACCTTCTTTACCAGAAACTCCTGCCAAAAACTATGTCACTCTAGAAAAGGAAAAGGGTAAAGGAATTGTTTTAGAAGCTGACAAGGAAGTTGTTGAAGTAGTAGAGGAAGAAGTTGAAGAAGAAGAGGAAGAAGAGGAGAGTGAAGATCTGGATACTTTAACCAAGAAAGTACAGAACTACAAAGATAAGTTTGAATCTGTAAAGATAGTTACCTTAGGCAAGGGAGATGAGGAAGCTAGCAAGAAACATCAAGAAGAAGAAGAAAATGTGTTGTATGATGAAGAAGAATCCTATGAGAGGAATTTTCTTGAGGAAGGTCAAGAAAAACAGAGACCAGATGAAGATCAGATTGTTCAAGTTTCTGAATCCGAGGAAGTATCTCCTAATGTGAAACTCATTCCGAAATCTGATAAGGGGAAGAAATCTCTAATAGAGTCACCTGTAAAAGATCTCATCAGGAGGAAAGAGGTTGGTGGTACCACTAGAAGAAAGTTGGTGCAAGATGAAGAAGATCAGTCTCCAAGAAAAGTTTATGATTCAGAATCATCATCTCACAGGCATAATTTTGTGGTTCAATCTCTAAGGAATTTGGTGGACACCATTCCGATTATTCCAACAATAGATTCCAGATTCCAGTTACTGCTACAATCTATGAATCAGAAATCAGATTCTTTATCCATGATCATGGATAAGTTTGTGAAGTTAGAAGCTGAACAGAAAAGTTTTTTGATCGATTATGACGTGCATAGGAAGTCCTGTAGTAAGGTAACCAAGAGGTATATGAGAATTGATGAAGATTTAGTTCACTTTGAGAATTTTCAAGCTGAAGTTCAAAATTCTTTTGAAATGGAGGATAAAAGGGTTAATGTGTTTTGTGAGAAGATGACCCAAGAGCAAAATCTTCAGAATCAACAGGTCAGGGATCTGAATGAGAAGCTTAAATTAGTATCTCAAAATTGGAAAACTGAAAGAGATTTCCGGATTGAGTTTCAGCAGAAGATGGAAAATCAAGATGAGTTTTTGAAATTACAAAAAGAAGCCTTGGAGGCTTAGGCAGAGGCTTTAAAAGCTCAAGAAGAAAAGGTAAAATCCATGGAGGGGCAACGATAGGAAGATCAAAGAGACTTGAAGAAACTCAAAGCCTTGTTGAAGTGGCTCATTCCGAAGGAAAAGGAAGACAAATGAATCCACTACGATATTTTGTTGTAGTTGTATTTCCTTGTAATTTTTTTCCCAACTCAAATGAAATGGTTATCTAGTTGGTTTTATCGTGTTATATACTAATGTTTCAGGTACCATAATTTTTTTTCCATTCCCTTCAATTCTTTTTGAAAATCACAAAGGGGGAGAAGGAAAAAGAAATAGTCCTAAGGAGGAGAAAGGAAAAATTTCTAAGAGAAATATCCTTAAAGAAAGGGGGAGTTTCCCACTACGAAGTATTTCATTCTTACAATAATGAAAACTCTACTATGGAAACTCAGAATACAATCCTTCGAGTTTCAATGCCTAAGTGGGAGTTAGATGTATTCACTTCTATCTATGAACAAAGGGAGATAAGTATTAATTTTCAAAGTCTAATTAAAATTTTCAAAATCCTGATAAGATTTTTCGAAAGGATGTTTGTGCTTTCCAAAAAGGGGGAGATTTTTGAGTCAATAAGGTTTTCCTTATGATTTTTCCATTCATTCTTGTTTTGAAAATCACAAACACCTTATTCTTAAGAAAATATTATTTTTACCCCTATAAGGAAAATTTACTTCTTTTTGGAAATTTACCTTAACCTAGATTTTCTCATACATAACAATATTATTCTTAAATTCAAAAACTAGATTAATAACCAAATTTCCGGAGCCATATAATGAAAAGATTTGGAGCATTCTGTTTTTAGGATCTGAATTCTAGATGTGATCGGTAATGGAGTTTTATTCCGAATTCTAGACTCCGAACTCTTAAGTAGTTCGACTCTGAACTCTCAAGAAGTTTGAATCCGAATTCTAAAGAAGCTCGACTCAGAACTCTTAAGTTGTTCCACTCCGAACTCAAGTAGTTAGACTCCGAACTCAGAAGCAGTTCGACTCCAAACTCTCAAGAAGTTCGACTCCAAATTTTGAAGAAGTTCGACTCTGAACTCTTAAGTAGTTCGACTCCAAACTCTCAAGAAGTTTAAATCCGAACTCTCAAGAAGTTTGACTTTGAACTCTGAAGAAGTTCGACTCCAAAATCAAGGAGTTCGACACCAAACTCTGAAGCAGTTCGACTCCGAACTCTTAAATAGTTCGTCTCCGAACTCTGAAGTAGTTCGACTCCGAACCCTCAAGTAGTTCGACTCCGAACTCTTCAGTAGTTCGACTCTGAACTCTTAAGTGGTTCGACTCTGAGTTTTGAAAGTTCGGAATCCGATCTCTGGTGAAACCCGACTCTGAATTCCTATAAAACAGATTCCGAATATTTCTTAACATAGACTCAGAACTTCATTTTGGTTAGACTTCAAACATTTAGCTTGCTTACACTCCGAATTATTGATTAGCTTTTACTTACATATGCTTCATTTCAAAACGATGTCGTACACTCAGTTATACATAGTTTGTTATAAAACGATGTCATCTATTCTGTAACTAATTAACCGTTGGTTGAGTTACACGTGTACAGGTCCCTCTCAATTTCATGGAAAATATGACCATTGGAAGAGGGAGTCGACCGTTGAAAATTTTTCATAAAAATAGGATCTCATTTGAAAGAGCTCGAAATAGAAATGAATAAGTTGATCGATCTAGAGAACACACGCTGTTAAGGTGATTTCTAGAGAGAGAAGATTTTCATGCCTTGTGCGTACTGAACCGCTTGTTCAGATTTCTTTGTGCGACTCTGGATGTTGGTGATTATATTTGAGGAATTTCGTGGATATGAAGACAGAGGTGCCGACTACCTTGAAGTTCGAGGGATTCCTCGCTGAAGAATCCAGAGGTTCCAACGACCTTGAAGTTGAGAGCTTGTGGGGATAGTAAGCCAGAGATTCCAATCTTCGTATCGAGGGCTTACCCTTGTGTGGGTAAGACAGACTTTCTTGAAAGTATAAATCAAGGGACCTTTATCCAAGGTTGTTGGATACCCTTCTCTTTGGGTTAAAAGATTCATATCTTGTTACTTGTAGTTTTACTACCTGTTTTTCCACTGCATATTGTATTGTAAGGAAAGTATAACCTTCTTGTATTTCCTTACACTTGTACTCTGATTTGTTTAAGATTCTATACGCTTTAAGGTAGAATCTTATATTGTAGACCTCAGTTCCAATACTCCAACTGCTGATTAGAGGTGTTGTGAATTTTCCTAGTTTAACTTTGTTAAACCTAGATTTTCCTTGACTAAGGAAAATATAGTTATCCATAACTAACCTTAATGGTTCCAAAAGAATTTTTTAAAGTGTAAAATTCACCCCCCCCCTCTTGTATATTGAGCATCTACATTGTTATTTCGATCCTACATTCATAAGATTCATGAATACTGCAGATGAATTAGTTAATCCAAGTGGCGTAACAACAAATTCATAATGCCCATATCTAGTACGAAAGGTTGTTTTTGGGATGTCATCCTCCATCACCTTCAGATGATGGTATCCAGATCTCATGTCAATCTTTGAAAGGTATTGATCTCCCTGGATCTGATCAAACAAGTCATCAATATGAGGCAAAGTAAACTTGTTTTTAATAGTGATGTTATTCAAAGCTCTATAATCAATGCAATGTCTCATGGAACCATATTTCTTTTTAACAAACAAAACAGGGGCTCCCCATGGTGAAGTTCTAGGATGAATGAAGCCTTTGTCAAGAAAATCCTGCAACTGGTTTTTCAATTCAAGAAATTATATTAGAGACATACGATATGGGGGTTTTGGAATTGTCTTAGCATCAAGAACTAAGTCAATTGTGAATTCTACTTCTTGATCAGGTATAACACTGGGTAACTCATCAGGAAAAACATCATGGTATTCATTTACCACTGGAACATCATTAATTTGAATAGTTTCCTTGTTTTCAACAATATGAGCAAGATAAATTTCATTTCCATCATTCAATAGTTTCTTAGCTTCCTGATATGTTATCAATTGTATGGGTTCTTTCTTGTATACTGACTGAAATTATTTTTGAAAAACAACTTCTTTATCTATACAGTCAATCATAGCATGATAATCAGAAAGGCAATCCATTCCCAGAATAACATCAAACTCTACTACGGGAAAAACAACAAGGTTTGCAGGTAAAGTCCTTCCACATAACATAATATAAAGATTCTTATAATTCCTATTTGTAATGAAATTTCCCCCTGCTGTTTTAACAAAATGTTCGGGTCTCATTTTTTGAGGTGATATTTCCAATTTACCAGAAACTTTCTTAGAGATGAAGGAATGTGTAGACCCTGTATTAAAAAAAACTATAGAAAAATCTGAGTTAACAAACAATATACCTGATACACATTCATTGGATGTCCCGATATCTGCTGATGTAGTCATAATTAATCTCACTACACCTTTATACATGAAGTCTAGATTTTTTGCATCATCTGGATCTCTCTTTGGGAAGGCATTTGCATAATGACCCATTTCACCACATTTAAAAAACATTACAGTATGCTTATCATTATAATTTTTAGGATCATTTTCATCGAAATCCCAGGATATATGTCCAAACATACCACATTTAAAACACTTCCCGGTTTTTCTATGACATTCCCCATGGGGTTTCTTGCCACACTTTTCACAAACTGGAAATCGGATTTTCTTACCATCATATTTCTTTGGTTGATTCTTACCCATCGCTTGATAACTATACATCTTCTTCTCCTTATATCCAAAATGACCATGATCGTCAGAAAACTCCATCTCAACCCTCTCAGCACAACAGACAAGTTTCTCATAACTTTTGAATTCACAGGAGGCCAACGCCTTTCGATACCTTGGCTTCAATCTTGAGTAAAATCAGTTGATTTTTCTATCAAGATCCAGAATAAGATTTGAAGCATACCTCTCCATTCGGGTGAAGTTAGCTTCATACATGGCCACTGAATCTTCCTCCTTCTATTTCCATTCAAGGAATTTCTTCTCCATCCAAATTCGCACCACCTTAGGAAAATATTTTTCAAGGAAAAGAATTTTAAATTCATCCCACTCTAAGACATCAAAATCCTATCTACCCTGATATTCCTTACCATTGATCACCACTGATAAGATTCCCCATCAAAATGATAAATAGAAAGTCTTACCTTTTGATTGTATGAACATCCCATAACATTGAATATCTTTTCAAGGGCTTTTATCCATCCTTCAGCTGCTAATGGGTCAGAAGATCCATTGAATGCAGGAGAATGTTATCTCATAAAATGTCCCACTACTGTAATGTTACATTGTGGTAACTCTATTGGTTCTCTTTCATGGATTTCCCCACCATTTATTTCCTTCATAAGCTGAGCCATTACTGTCACAAATTTATCGGTTCCAATCCCTACCATTCAGGGCTGTAGTTCTGGAAGGATATCATTCTGTCGGTGCCTCTCCTCTTCAGCATCCCTGTTCCTTTTGCAGACAACCATTATGAATAAACATGTCTTAGATAAATAAACATGGTAATATTTAAATTTAAAACATTTCAATTTAAACATAGAGTGAAAATCATCTATGGTATTCTATTAACATCACCCTAACCCCTAATGTTATTTAAACCATCCTCTGATACCAACTGTAAGGAACCAACCTTATTACGTACATAATCTTGAATTTATTCAAGAAAACACTTCCTTTTACATCGAGTATATTTTCATGTATAGAGATTTAGAGAATTGGGACATAATACATTCATAAAATTAATCATTATTACAGAGTGGATACCATAAAAACAGTTTCCATTTTTTTCAAAATATAAAACATTAAAACTTAAAACATGACTACATGAAAATTATTCAACATTTAACATGGATTCCTTCCTTTTCTTACACATCCATTAACCTATGAAAATCATTTAAAAACTTGGGATGATCACAAAATCTCAGTAAGGGATGGAAAATAAGGAAAGATCACATTAGTCCATGAATACTCTTAACGTATGAAAGCATTTTCAAAAGACATTCTTGTCACCCATATATATACTTACTTTGTGTAACATGATATTTACACAAGATCCAAAAAAACATGATAACACATATATAATCATAAAGATATTTTGTGGCATTACTTACATAATCTTGTAACCATTCTTGGCTACCTAATAATTTTTAACCCTCATGGATACCTTACTTTGTGTAACCATCACAATGAGACTTGGAGTAACCATACGGCTGACCTCCAACTTACTCATACCCAATCCATTGAAGGGAGATATATGTCCCAAAATTCATCATAAATAATTCCCATGAACCAAAACATAATCATACAACATGAATAATTTTATAAAAATATTACTTTGGAATTTCGGAAAACCGAATTTTAAAAGAGGACTTTTAAAGAAAAGCACCTTATAAATATTATAGAATTGAATAGAGACTTAAAGGAGTGGATGGAGTATGTATATATACTGCAAATACAAATAATAAAACATAATATAAATTTAAATCATCACACTTACAATTTAAATAGCACATAAATAATAAAGTTTAAGGTTAACCCAAATAATGGATATCGGGTTAATAATTCCCTTACCTCAGGCTTGTCATACTTAAAACTTATTTAAACCTCCTGTATAATGGTTAAAAGAGTGTTATTAATATCTTAAAGAAACAAGTTCATGATTATAATATCTTATATGATCATTTCATAACATCATTTCACCCCTTAATTGTTAGTATTTTGTTCCCTGCACTGTTTTGTGTGAGTTCCGTACATGATTTCCATGATTGGTTCATGATGGATGTTCTTGTCGATCGGAAGTGATACTCTAGAATCGGAAAGAAATTATTTTTACATATTTATAGTAAAATAAATTATACCATTTATCATTTTTATGTTTTATATGAGGATGATTCATAAGATTAAACATTAATGATGTTTGTTTAGATCATTTTAGTGGTTCTTCGATAACACAACCTCATTTTTTCTTATAATTTAGAACCATGAGTAAAAAATAATTCTATAACCATGTATGGGTAATAATACATATATTATAACCTGTTTAAACTATAAAAATGGTTTTATGACCTGACTTGAAAGAATTAATGCAAATTGAAATCACATCGTCCATGATGTCCGTAATTTCGACACATCATGGACAATATTTTTGATTACTTGCATTGGTAGGGGAGGAGAAAATCCATGAACATGAGAAAATCTAGAATATAAATGCTTCTGGAGATTTCATGCCTCTTGGATAAAAGTAGGTGAGTAAAGAAGAAGAAAATAAAGGAATCTTAAAATAAAAGAAAACTTGATAAATTTCTCACTAAAATTCAGCAGCCTGACGATTACTCTTAAAATTTCATAAAAATAGCATGATGAGATGAAGAAGATATATCATCATTCATACATAATATAGACAGTAAGGGGGGATATTTAATAAAATATAAAATCAAAATCCAAAGGTAATGGAAGAGAATAACATAAAATGAAATAAAATAAAGAAAATAAAAGAGGATGTTTACCTCTTGATCTCTTCTCCTTGAGATCCTCTTTAAGGGCTTTGTATTTGGTCTTTTGGTCAGATAAGAAGCTCCAGGACGTGGGGAAGAATATTGGGGAGGGAATTTGGTAGAAATTAGACAAATCTCAAGGCTTGAGAGGTGTGGGAGGAAGAGGGGAGTGAGAGTGGTATTTATATTGGAGGGGAGGGGGTATTTTTCATTATTTTAATCATTATTATAATATTTTGATAAACAATGTGAATAATATTAATTCATGTGACCCCAATTAGTAATAATGGAATGTGAGTTAGAACTATGTGGGAATACATCATCCGTGCATCACCTATGATGCAGTAAATCAAGTATTTAGCATTTATCGTATTTTATTTTATTTTACTATATATCAAAAATTATGGAATTTCATAAAAATCCCAAAAATATACCCTTACCATTTTTCAACTTGTAGAATTCAAAAACGATGTCCATTTTTGAAAAATATTTTTCTAAATATTATTAATATAACTTTTAAATAAAATAATACCAAATTAAAAAATTAACAGTTCTAATTCTACACCTACTTCTTTATCACAATGAAAAATTAACCAAGATGTTATTATCTTCTAGACATAATAAAATAAAATAATAATAAAATTTACTATTCATTAGGATCATATTACTATTCATATCCTTATTCATATGGGTATGTTACTATTCACAATAAAAACAAGTTGGTTTCATCATACCCCAAATAACTTACTGAACACAATTGTAGATGACAGTTTCTTAAAATTAAAAACATTGTTGTAGTAAATTTAATTTTAAAGGCTAGTTATAAATATCTACATTAAACAAAGTTTCATGCATTTCGATTTATTTTTAGAAAAACTTGGGGTGTTACATTATCCCCACCTTCTAGAAATTTCTTCCTCGTAGTTTTATTTACTTATTAAACATGTGCGGGTACCTTTACCTCATAGCATTTTCGGACTCCCATGTTGATTCTTCAACCATGTGGTTTCTCCACAAAACCTTTACCTCCTGGATTATCTTATTCAGAAATACCTATTCCCTTCGATCAAGAATCTGAACTGGTTTCTCTTCATAAGAAAGGTTCTTTTCCAGCTGAACTACTTATGGGCTCAAGACATGTGATGAATCTGGCACATAATTTTTCAACATCGAAACATGAAAAACATTGTGTAACTGAAACAAACTTGGAGGGAATGCTACAATCTATGAAACTATTGCAACTTTTTCCAAGATTTAAAAAGGACCAATGAACTATGGGCTTAGCTTCCCTTTTTTTACCAAAACACATCACACTTTTCCATGGAGATATTTTAATGAAAACATGGTCACCTAGATCGAAATAGAAGTCTTTCATTCTTTTATCTGCATAAATTTTCTTCCTACTCTGAGATGTCATCATGTGCTGATGGATCATACTCACTTTCTCAGCCACCTCTTCTACTAATTCTGGCCCTATCAACTTTCTTTCACCGAATTCATCCCAAAATGTTGGAGTCCAACACCGCTTCCCATACAAGGCCTCAAAAGGATGCCATCTAAATACTGGAATGATAACTATTATTATAAGAAAACTCAAATAAAGAAAGATGTTGATCCCAACATCCCTAATAGTCCATTGAACAATCTCAAAGAATGTCCTCCAAATTTTGAATCATTCGTTCTGACTTCCCTGCTGATTGAGGTTGAAAAGTTGTACTAAAATTTAACTTTGTGTCGAAGGACTTCTAGATTCCCTTCCAAAAGATAGAAGTGAACTTGGGATCTTGGTCAGATACAATGGAAAGATGAACTCCATGTAACCAGACAATCTCCTTGAGGTACAATCGAGAAAGATGATCCAAAGTCAATGTATCATGAATAGAAAGAAAATGTGCATACTTTGTTAGTCGATCAACAATAACCCAAATCACTTTGTTACCTCGAGATGTCTTTGGTAGTCCCACCACAAAGTCCATGGATACATTCTCCCATTTCCACTCTGGCACTGGAAAAGGCTGAAGCATCCCCTTCGGTAACTGCCACTCTGCTTTAACCTGTTGACACATCAAACATTTCCTGGTAAAATCAGCAATATCTCTTTTCATCCCATCCCACCAATAATGCTCTCGAAGGTCCCTATACATCCTAGTACTACCAAGATGAACATAAAATGGAGAACTAGGAGCTTAACACAACAAATCTTTCTTCAACTGAGAATCAAAAGGCACACACAACCTTTTTCCAAATCTTAAAACAAAATCTTAATCAAGGTTAAATTTTGGAAACTTGCCCATTTAAACCAATTCTATCGTTTTCTGTACCTCATGATCTTCCTTCTGTGCTTGCTTAATTCTTTCTGACAATGAATAATGCACTGAAACGTGAAACAAAACAGAGGTATTCCCTGCAACAATAACTTTGAAGACAAAATTCATCAAATCATTATTCAAGGGATCATGTTCCAAATGTAACATTGTCAATGACGCATGATTTTTCTGACTTAAGTAATCCTCCACATTGTTGGATTTCATAGGATGGTAATTGATTGTGGAATAATAATCCTTTATCAATTCAATCCATCTTCTCTTCCTCATGTTTAATTCCTTCTGAGTGAATATATACTTCAGACTTTTATGGTCAGTATATATTGGGAATCTGGTTCCATATAAACAATTCTTCCAAATCTTCAAAGAAAAAACCACAACTACCAATTTCAAATCATGTGTGGGATAATTTATCTCCTGAGTTTTAAGTTGTCTGGAAGCATAAAAAATTACCCGATCATTCTACATCAAAACACAACCAAGTCCCTTCAAATAAGCATCACTGTAGATGACAAACTCACAATTTCGGGAAGGTAAGGCCAAAACTAGATCATTCACCATTCTCTTATTAAGTTCCTGGAAACAAACATCACATTCCTTTATCCGAACAAAATTTAACCCCTTTCCGTGTTAAATTAGTTATCAGGCTAGATAACCATATAATGTTCTTAACAAACCGTATGTAATAACCTGTTAACCCATGAATACTATGAATATCTATAACATTTGTGGGTATTTTCCATTCATCAACTACTTTTTTTTTGGAAGGATCAACTATTATTCCATCCTTATTTACAATGTTCCCCAGAAAAGAATTCTATTAGAACCAAAAATCATATTTTATGAATTCTTCATACAGTTTCTTTTCTTTTTAGGTTTGTAAAACAACTCTTTGATGTTTTTCATGATCCTCGTTATTTTTAGAAAAATCCAAAATGTCATCAATAAATACATCCACAGACTTATCCAAGAACTCATGAAATACATTATTCATAAGATTAATGAATACAAAAGGTGCATTAGTTAATCCAAAAGGCATAAAAACAAATTCATAATTCCCATATCTAGTACGAAAGGCAGTTTTTAGGATGTCATCCTCCTTCACCTTCAGCTGATGGTATCCAGATCTCATGTCAATCTTGGAAAAGTACTGATATCCCTAGAGCTGATCAAACAAGTCATCCATATGAGGAAAAAGAAACTTGTTTTTTACAGTGATGTTATTCAATTATCTATAATCAATGAAAATCCTCATGGAACCATCATTATTTTTAACAAAAAAACAGGGGCTCCCCATGGTGAAGTGCTAGGATGAATGAAGTCTTTGTCAAGAAAATCCTGCAACTAATTTTTCAATTCAAGATGTTCTATTGGAGCCATATGATATGGGGTTTTGAAATTGGCTTCCCATCAGGAACTAATTCAATTGTGAATTCGACTTCTCGATCAGGGATAACACCGGGTAACTCATCCGGAAAAACATCAAGGTATTCATTTACCACTGGAACATCATTAATTTGAATAGTTCCCTTATTTTAAACAATACGAGCACAATAACATTCATTTCCATCTATCAATTGTTTCTCATCTTCCAGATATGTTATCAAATTTATGGGTTCATTATTGTATACAAACTGAAATTCTTTCTGAAAAACAATTTATTTAGCTCTACATTCAATGTTAGCATGATAATCAGAAACCCAGTCCATTCCCAGAATAACATCAAACTTGACTAAGGGTAAAAAACAATGTTTTCAGGTAGATTCATTCCACATACCCCAATAGAAAGATTCTTATAATTCCTCTTTGAAATAATATTTCCTCATGGTGTTTTAATAAAAAGTTTGGGTCTCATTTGTTGAGGTGATATTTCCAATTTACCAGATCATTTCTCAGTGATGAAGGAATGTGTAGATCTCATATCAAACAAAACATTAGAAAAATCTGTGGGATCAAACAATGTACCTGATACGACTTCATTAGATGGCCCGACATCTACTGACGTAGGTGAAAATGATCTCACTACACCTTTCTTCTTGTAGTCTGGCTTCTTTGCATCATCCAGATCTCTCTTTGGGCAGGCATTTGAATAATGACACATTTCACCACATTTAAAACACTTTACAGTATTCTTATCAGGATTATTCTTAGGATCATTTTCATTAAAATCCTGGGCTATATGTCCAAACATACCACATTTAAAACACTTCGCAGTTTTGCTAAGACATTCTCCAGGGTGTTTTTTCCACACTTTTCACAAACTGGAAATTGGATTTTCTTACCATCAGATTTCTTTGGTTTATTCTTACCCAACACTTTCCAACTAGACCTATTCTTATCCTTATTTCTAAAATTCACATGATCATCAGCAAAATCCATCTCTACCCTCTCAGCAAAACGAACAAGTTTATCATAACTTTTTAAATCACGGGAGGCCAACCCCCTTGGATACCTTGGCTTCAATCCTGAGTAAAAGCGGTTAATTTTTCTATCAAGATCCAGACTAAGATTTGAAGCATACCTCACCAGTCGAGTTAAGTTCACTTCATTCATGGCCACAGAATATTCCTTTTTCTATTTCAATTCAAGTAATTTCTTCTCCAACTTAGGTCGCACCACCATATGAAAATATTTTTCAAGGAAAAGACTTTTAAATTCATCCCACACTAAGGCATAAAAATTCTCTCTACCCCTAATATTCCTTACCATTGATCACCACTAATCAGCTTCCACTTCAAAATGATAAATGGAAAGACTTACCTTTTGATTGTCTAAACATCCCATAACATAGAATATCATTTCAAGGGTTTTGATCCATCCTTCAGTTGCTACTAGGTCAGAAGATCCATTGAATGCAGTGAGATTTTGTCTCATAAAATGTTCCACTACTGTCATGTTCTATTGTTGTAACTATATTGGTTCTTTTGTATGGATTCCACCACAATTTATTTCCTGCGTTAGCTGAGCCATTACTGTCACAAACTGCGCAGTTCCAATCCATAACATTTCGGGCTGTAGTTTTGGAAGGATGTCATTTTGTCAGTGCCTCTCCTCTTTAGCATCCATGTTCCTTCTATAGACAACCATTCTGAATAAGCATGTCTTAGATGAAGAAACATGGTAATATTTAAATGCTAAAACATTTCAATTTAAACATAGAGTGAAAATCATCTATGTTATTCTATTAACATCACCCTAACCACTAAAGTTATCTAAACCATCCTCTGGTACCAACTATAAGGACCTGACCTTATTACATACATAATCTTGAATTTTGTCAAGAAAACACTTCCTGTTACATTGAGGATCTTTTAATGTTTAATGCTTTAGAGAATTGGGACATAATACATTCATAACATTACACATTATTACAGAGTGGATACCATAAAAACCGTTTCCATTTTTTTCAAAATATAAAACATTAAAACATAAAACAAGACTCCTTAATAATTCTTCAAAATTTTACATGGATTCATTATTTGTCTTACACATCCATTAACCTATTAAAATCACATTTAAACATGGGATGAGCACAAAAGCTCATTAAGGGATGGAAAAGAAGGAAAGATCACATTAGTCCATGAATACTCGTAACGTATGAAAGCATTTTCAAAAGAAATTATTGTTACCCATATATATACTAACATTGTGTACCATGATATTTAAAAAAGATCCACACAAAACATGAGAACATAAATATAATCATAAAGGTTTCTTGGGGAATTACTCACTTAATCATGTAACCATTCTTTGCTACCTTATAATTTTTAACCCTCACGGCTACCTTACTTTGTTGAACCA
This sequence comes from Viscum album, assembly GCA_963277665.1. Lineage (NCBI taxonomy): Eukaryota > Viridiplantae > Streptophyta > Magnoliopsida > Santalales > Viscaceae > Viscum > Viscum album. The sequence continues at coordinate 664,050,363 of OY728150.1, forward strand.
TCATAGTTACACTTGGAGTAACCATATGACCGACCTACAACTAACTCATACCCAATGCATTGGAGAGAGATATAGGTCCCACCCTTCATCATAAATAATTCCCAAGAACCAAAAAATAATCATACAACATGAATAATTCCATAAATACATTACTTTGAAATTTCGGAAAACCGAATTTTAAAAGAGGATTTTTAAAGAAAAGCCCCTTATAAATATTGTACAATTGAAGAGATAATTAAAAGAGTGGATGGAGTATGTATATATACTGTAAATACACATAATAAAACATAATATAAATATAATCCATTACAAAAACAATTTAAATAGCACATAAATAATAAAGTAGAAGGTTAACCCAAAGAATGGAAATCAGGTTAAGAATTCCCTTACCTCAGGATAGTATTACTTCAAAATTGATTAAACCTGCTATATAATGGTTAAAAGAGTGTTATTAATATCTTACATAAACAAGTTAATTTTTATAAATTCTTATATGATCATTTCAAAACATCATTTCACCCCTTAATTGTTAGTATTTTGTTCCTTGCACTGTTTTGGGTTAGTTCCTTACAGGATCTCCATTATTGGTTCATGATGGATGTTCTTTTCGATTGGAAGTGATACTCTAGAATTAGAAGGAAATGGTGTTAAAATATTTCTAGTACCATAAATTATACCATTTACCAATTTTATTTTTTATATTACGATGATTCATAAGATTAAACATTAATGATGTTTGTTTAGATCATTTTAGTGGTTCTTCGATAACAATAACCTCATTTTTACTTATAATTTAGAACCATGAGTAAAAAAGAATTCCAGAACCATGTATGAGTCAAAATACATATATTATAACCAGGTTCAACTATACAAATGGTTTTATGACCATAATTGAAGGAATTAATGCAAATTTTTTAATTCTACAAATCAAAGAAAATATTTTTGATTCCTTTCATAAGTGGGGGAGGAGAAAAATAATGACGATGAATTTCCATGAACATGAGAAAATCCAAAATATACAAGATTTTGTATCATTCATGATTCTTAGTTAATAGGAGGTGATGAATGTAGAGTAAAATAAAGGAATCCTAAAATAAAAGAAAACATGATAAATTTCTCACAAAAATTCGGCAGCTTAACGACGTCTCTTAAAATTTCAAAAAAATAGTTTGATGAGAGGAAGGAGTTATATCATAATTCATGCATAATATGGACAGTATGGGGGGATATTTAATGAAATATACCATCATAAGACAAAGTTAATTGAAGAGAATAACATAAAATGAAAGAAAAGATAGAAAATAAAAGAGGATGTTACCTCTTGATCTCTTCTCCTTGAGATCCTTTTTAAGGGCATTGGTTTTGGTCATTTGGTGAGACCAGAAGCTCTAGGACGTGGGGAATAAAAATGGGGAGGTAATTTGGAATGAATTAGACAATTCTAAAGGCTTTAGAGGTGTGGGAGGAATAGGAGAGTGTGGGTGGTATTTATAGTGGAGGGGAGGGGGTATTTATTATTATTTTAATAATTATTATAATATTTTGCTAAAGACTATGAATAATATTAATTCATGTGACCCAAAATAGTAATAATGGCATGTCAGTTCTAACCAAGTGGGCTTACATTATCCTTGAATCACCTATGATGCAGTAAATCAAGTATTTAGCAATTATCGTATTTTATCGTATTTTACTATTCATATAAAATTCTTGAATTTCAAAAAAATCTAAAAATTTACCCTAACCATTTTTTGACGTGTAGAATTCAAAAATGAATTCCATTTTTGAAAAACAATTTTCTAAATATTATTAATTTAACTTTTAAATAAAATCACACTTAATTCAAAAATTAAAAGTTCTAATTCTACAACTACTTCTTTATCAAAATGAAAAATTAACCAAGATGTTATTATATTATATACTTAAGAAAACAAAATAATAAAAAAAATTACTATTTATTAGGGTCCTATTACTATTCATAATGGTATGTTACTATTCACAAAAAAACAAGTTGGTTTCATCAGACCCCAAATAACTTACTGAACACAATTGAAGATGACAGTTTTTTGAAATTTAAAACATTGTGGTAGTAAATTTATTTTTAAAGGCTAGTTATAAAAATCTACATTAAAAAAAGATTCATGCATTTCAATTTATTTTTATAAAACCATGGGGTGTTACAACATGACACTTGGACAGAGGCCATTCACATTGTGGGTCCATGGTTTTTCTAATGGTGTGGCTAAACTGTGTTCCCTTATCCGTTTGGGTAAAATTAACATATTATCCTTAATGAAACTAAAATCAAATGCCCCTCTCATCTACCTCTAATTATAATGGGTGTCTCATTATCCTCTATTACTTGAGACTAATTGAAATCCTATCCTAGGATTTTCCCTTTCTTTTCAATCCATTTTTGTAAATGAGAATTATTAGTCCCTATGGATTCTTCCAAGTGAGATATACATTCCTCTACCTCCTTTCAAAGTTTATATTCTCCTCATTTGAGCTATTTTTATGTGACCTAATTAACCCTATTTTGAGGGAGTTCATCTATTTCTTCAATTTATCTAGAAATTGGCCAGCCCAATCCTCTATATTAGATGAGTGGGTCATCCTAAGCCTAAGGTAGGTGGCCTTTATCTTTTTTCTCATGATTCATTGATTTATAAAGTTTTCCTTACTATCACATTATATTATTTTTTTTGAGATTATATTATATTATAAAATTTAAATTATAGATCCTAATACCTCCCTTCAAGTATCCATAGAATGTCAAATTAGTATTTTGTTGGTCTTGTTCCCCAATTTTAATTCTCCCCAAATGGTGTACCCCTTGAGTGACCTTAATTAATCAATTGTTTTCTAATAAAAACCCCTTGATGAGTTGCGCTATCTTGGAAGTTGTAACGGTCTATTTATTTTGAATTTGTTAAAATTTTTCACTCGCCTATGTTAAATACTAGTGACCAAACAACCACTGTAGGAGTTTAAACCTCCCTTATTAAACGAATATGATAAATTTTATAGGATGATCCTTATCTTGGTCTTTAACACCAAAATAATGTATGGTGTTTCTTCCATGGGTGGTACACCTATCCCTAAAACAATTATTAAATTCCTAGAACTATGTTTTAATGGAAAGGGTCACTTAATAGAATAGATGTCTTGTATATGGACATGGCCCTATACTAATGACTTTCCTATTATTTTTTCATATTTAATTACTTGTCATCCCTTGTCATATAATTGGAATGTTTATAGGTTTTTCCCTCTTCTTTATTAGAATCTTAATGATTACATGTTTAATTATTTTTCATGCCTCGAGTGATAATCAGGTTCTTTTTTAAGGAATGTTGAGGATGAGATCATGTTTTCTTGAGGCCTCATGTTCCCGGAGAAGGACATGTTATATCTTGGGCAGGCTCACTATGCATCTTACTTAACTCTATATGAGTGACACCACTTCCCAGGTAAGAACTCATGGATGGGCTTAGTGGAAAGATGATTACACACTACCCCAATTGAGACTCTGAGCCCTTTTTGAGATTCCTGGAATGGGATTAGAGGGGACATGTTTTACTTTATATAGAGAGTGGTACTTGTGATTCCTTTGATGGATGTCCATAGATGGACTCATTCGTTATTTGTTAAATAGTACACTCCTGGTGTGATACATGGGTTCGTTTATAAGGTTTAACATGGATGGGACCAAGATGTTATTTAATTAAATACATTAGGATCCTATTTTAATTAGTTGAAAATGATAAATAGTTAAATTATTAGAAACATCCTCTAGGACATACTACATTATTGGATTTCTTACATTTTTTCAACTTAGTTTTGGTGACCCAATTTTTTTTCTACAGATTTTTATAGGTTCACCTCAGTAAGAGACATTCCAGCTTAGGCCAAAACAGGTATGGTCTAATAGGTGTCTTTAAGGAACCTGATATGATTTTTTATGATTATTTATTTACAGATTTATTTTTAAACATTCCTTATATATGCACAATGTTGTTTTTTATAGTCACAGACTTAATTATGCTTTATACATCATTGTTGGTGGCCTGCTGATTATATCTCACACCTTGGTCAGGCCTCTATTACACTAGGGTGGCCAAGAAATCCTTAGGTATGTATGTCCTTTGATGATTGCTTTTGTTGTTTGTTGTACATAGAATCTTATGAGAATAGGGTTAGGCAAGTACTCGGGATTATCATGGAGTAAGCCTTTAGGATATTTATTCTTTATGTTGTTTTGTATTGCGTGTTGCAATTCCCTGTTATACTATAGAATCATCTTTAATGCATGAATTATTATGTATTGGAATTGGCCACTTTATTCAATTATTATATTTATCTTCTATTTCTTATCATTTATTATTACTTCTTCTTCTATTTTCTGTTGTTTCATTACAATTATACCAATTTGATACTCTAATCACGAGGTTATATTCTCCCCATCATTCCACTATTATACCCTTACTGTTAGTCAGGAATTTACATATCCACACTTGAGGCCATGTGATGACTGATTTAGGTACTACTTTAGTAGTCATTCAGGTCTGGATGTTACATTTTCAAAGGAATTATCTTGTAATTATTCAAACAAGGAACTTTTCTATCCATTTTACAGTGAAAAATTAATATTCATTTTACATTTAATGGCATGTATGAAATTACCCACTTACATGACTGTCATTTCTTTGAAGTTTCATTCTAAATTTTACAAAGTGGTTTTCAAAGAAAATATTTTTCATAATATTATGGAAATTTTTAGTTTGTAAAAGTTATTTTAAAATAACACGATTTTCAAAGATTTTATTTTTTAAAAAGTTATTTTCAAAACAAAAAGGATATTTTACACATGAATGTTTTTAAATATCTTTTATAGTATTTCTTTTCATCAATGGTAACAACCCTTTATTCTTACTCTAATGAAAATATATTGTATTGAAACAATCCTTTTTTTTCCTTTAGATAGTTTATGATCATTCTGACCATGAAAATTATTAACATTGACTTCCGTGATTTATTTTTGTAGTCATTAACTTTCACATGAATTATTCACTTTCTTATGGACATTAAATTTTACCCAAATATCAATAATATTTATCATGGATATGTTTATTGCATAAACTATATATCATTTATATATACTATGTTATACATTGAAAGTTTTTTTTATCTGGGAAATATTGATAAATCTGTATTCTTTACTCAATAAATATATTTGATGTTAAGGAATATTGATTCATGAATTAAATTTATTATTCTATAAATGATGAATTATATAGATCTATAGTGATGTGTGGGGCGTAATATTATATATCCCATTGATGTATTGGTTGGTCTTATGAGAGAAATAAATAATCTAGCATAATATCTATAGTACAAACCCAATGGGTTTGTACTTATAAGTTTTAAAATGTCTTATGAATTTTACTAACTATAAAGGTATCATGATTCATGAGATCATAGAATCTAATACTTAATCGTGGCCTTAATTAATAATTTGTTTATAATTACCCATCAGATTATCTCAATGATATTATCTATGGATGCAATTAATTATATGTTATTTATTACATGGAATGTGTGTTCATTTATTTACTTTTCCATTATGATTATTTCTTAACCAGTTATGCTAGTCATGATATTGATTAAATGGAATGTGTTTTCTGTAATTTACCTTTCCGTATTGATTATTCCTTAAAAAATTATGATATCTAAGTTATTGATTAAATTTAATGTGTGTTTAGTTATTTAAATTTCTATATTGATTATTAGCCATGGGAATTTTTTATTGATATTATCTCTAGATGCACTTCCTTCTTAGTTTATTGATTTCATGGAATGTGTGCTTAGTTATTTACCATTACCTATTGATTATGCTTATAAATTCATGACAGGTTCTATTCTTCTTAACCATTACTGATTATTTGAGCTCACCCTTATATTTTTCCTTTCCCTATAATTTATTAAGTGTACTAGTATTGACATGAAAGGATACACTAGTGGGAATAGTGACATTCTCTAAAAAAATAATGTTGTAATTTTTGTAATCAAACATAATATGGGGATCATGTATTTATCTAGTTTACCAAGATTACTAAACTATTTTGTCCTTTGGGGTGTGATTCCTTATACCTTATTATAATATAATAATTCATGAACCAAATCTAAGCTATTGGGGTCAGGTTTACAGCAGGATGGATATATGATATGCCATGATATGGCATGTCTGACCTTGAGTGGTGAGATGCATATGATGCAATGGACCACTAGTATGTAGTTATATTTTTTTTTCATTTTTTCTATTAGATCTAGGAAGGCCATGATTTCATTATGAACTATGTTTATAATTATTTATCCATGTTTACTTTTATTGTATGAATTTGGAATTATATATTTGGGTGACATGGTTTCACCTTCTCTTGTATTTCTCTGCAAAAATGTGTAATTATTGAGTCATTTTAGCTTCTCAATACTTTATTTTGATCACACATTGACTCCTTGAGTTATCAGGGGTTGCATATATTTTCTATTATGGAATTTCTTCTCACATATTGTATAAATACACCCATATGAAATATATAATATCAATTATATTAAATGTTTAGAAAATAATCCTTTTAGCTTGGATTTTGTGTCTGTTAACACCTTGTAGGGTTTTCATAGGTTATAGTGACTATTCAGGTGGGTTATCTCGTTTTTATTTTGTGGAGATTTTAATTTTTACAATTTAAATATTATTTTATTGGGGATTTTTTTAGTTTTGTGTATTTTTTATGACATACATGGGATATTGTGAAATGATTTTATGTTTTTTTGTTAATTTTTAAATTGAATTATCTTCTTACTATTGTTTTTTTGATCTATTCTAGTTAATATAGTTAAGAGACCATTATATTGTAAATAACTCTACAAGGGATTTTCCTAGAACCTTGATAGTAGTCATCAACTATTGGAGATTAGGGATGTACCTAAGGCCATGTGGAATCTTTCTCGGTGGCCCTATTATACTAGAGTCGGTTGTTACCACATGGTATGAGGGAAGTTCTGTTGTAAATTCATATTATTTTATGAGATAGTAGGCATGGGAGTAGGAGTCATGATTTTATAAAGGAGTTATGCATTGGCACCTAGACAACAAAACCATAGTTTAATTTTATTTTTCCATGGATGTGTGGAATTGTATTTATATGTTTTACTAAAATAGTTTTGGGGTATGATACTCACTCAATTTAGAGTGAGTAGTGGGATATCCATGCGTCATATTATAACATAGGTACATGATGTGTATGTGAGTGTGCATGTGATTGTGATTGAGTTATTAATTTATTGAGTTATTGGTTTGATTTAAATAATTATCTCATTAATAAACTAATAGGTATTTTCTAAAATAAGTTATTATTGTCAAATTAATTAATTACAATCAAGTGGATATATTTGATTATGTTTTGTAAATTTTTTTATTATTGAATTAATTATGAAAATTTGATTTTAATTTTTTTATCAAAACAGAATTTCATGTGTTGAATTGATAATGTTAATAATTAGATTATAAATTTATTTTATAAAGTTTTATGATATAGAATTTAAGATGGAATGTTTATATATTTAATTTAAGTAAACATAAAGGGAATTTGATTATTAAATTATTAAAATTAAAATTTTAGATTAAGTAAAAGTGGAAGATTTAGTGAATGTATATTTTCGTAAAATAAAAATTGGTAATATTTATAGATCTATTACATTATTTGTAACTATATATTAGTTATATTCATTTAAAATTCTTATAAGATAAAACCATTGAAAAACATGAAAATTTTGATAATAATTGAAGTATAATAGTAATGAGGATTGATGTACTATTTAATGTTGTATAAAAATTACATTCGCACATTTTTTATGAGAAAAATATCAAGGTAATGCATAAGATAAATTCTAGAGTGATTATTATATGTTAAAAATATTCTTAAATGGGACCTATGCTAAATCTAATGATTTTTTACAATGTTTTGAATACTGACTTTTTTGGTTTTGAATTTTGTTAAATCCTTAAGTGCATGATGTATGAATTATGGGTATTAATTCTAGCATGAATATAAATATTAATTTCTAAAAATATTTTACATGAAGTTAAAAATGGGTATAAATCACAATTAATGGATTAAATTATGTAACATAGAAATTATTACTTTTTAATATTATGCATAAAGTATAGTCATAATGGGATATTATGGAATGTGTTAAAGATTAATTTTCAGGATTTTTATTTAATGGTTGTTTTGAACATGAAAAACGTGAGAGTTTGGTAATGTTAAAAGCATAAGGGAGATGGATTTAGAGCTTAATTTATTATGATATATTGGAATAAATTTTAAAAAACTATCATGTGTTATACTTAATTTTTTTCTTATAAAATATTAATTTTGTATATTAGATTATGTAGTTTAAAATCATTTTTAAAGGATGTAATTGACTTGAAAATAGTAAATTTTATTTAATTTGTTTACTTTATGTAATGATCATAGTAGAATAAAATGATAGAATGTGGTTTAGTATGCTTTTTATGTACTAATTATTCTTATGATGAAATTTTTAGTTTAAATGAAATTTATTTTTGATGAACATGTTGATTATTATTATTTTTTTTGTGTTTTTTTAAAACATAATTATTGTCATTCGATTGATGAATCATGATAAATGAAAATGATATCATTTTAATTATTAGGTTATTATAATAATTATTGAACCATTCTTGGTTGCTATATTATAAGCATGGTTTGTTTTTATTGATTTTTTTAAAAGGATAAATGGATATGAAATCTTGTTAATAATTGGGAATATATTATGGAAGCATTCCTAAGATTGTTTTTTCATTTCTTGAGTAAAATTGGTTTAATAGTTGTGATTATTTTAATGATGTGTGTTGATGCGATTTGGATGTTTTTTTCACTTTTTAAATGTTTTGTAACACTAAAGTTAATATAATTAGTAAAAAATAGTAAATATTAATGGTTGGTCATGGGATTTTTATTTTATTAGTAATCAGATAATGTTTGTACTTCTATGAATAAGTTTCTTTGGGGGGATTTTATAGTGTAATTTTTTTAAATATTGCTATCAAATTGTGTAATTTGGGGGTTGTGTTATGAAAAATTACCCCTGTGAATTATAATCAGATATAAAGTTTTTGATATTTTTTAAATCCTTATTAGAGTTCAAGGTATGAGGAGTTTTGATATAATTCATAGTTAACTTTATGCGACGATGATTTTTTTGATGTTGTGATGTGATTTTGGTTTGAAATATTTTTGAAAGTTTTTTATTTGTGAAACATTTTTTTAATGCTGAATGATAAGAATTTTTTAAACTATTACATAATGTTAAATACATGTAAAAGGTTCTTACATATTCTAAGTCTTTTGTTGGGCGTTGCTGATTTTGTTGGTTAGTATTAATTTTATGGAACTAATATATATTTTTAGGGAATATAAATGTGTTTAAAAGAGGTAAATTCATGATGGATTTGGGGAGGAAACAAATTTTTATTTGTTTTTTGTTTCTTAACATTTTTTATGTTCTAAATTTTCATGTATGCTTAAATTTTAATATAGTTACTCTAATGGGGGAGGATTACTTTGGGTAGTATTTTATGAATTATATTGGGTAAAATATATTTTAAATTTTTATGTGTATTTCTTTTAGGTTTGTAGAAGTATTTCTAGGACTTAAATTGATTTTTTAGGAGAGAATCATTATTGTGTGGAGTTTTTAACAATTTGTGTTTTTGTAATTTTAATTTATTGAAAAGTTGAATATTAGTGAAAAAACGGTGAATAATTTAAATATAATGATGTTAATGATAATAAGTGCTATTATTATTTTTATTTTAGAGAAATTTTATTTCTATTTGTTTTAAAAAAATGTATATGTTGTAATTTATTTAGATAAAGTAAAAATTATTAAATAAAAAAATTGTTTTTTGGGAATGTTTATTTCTAAGCCATCTAGAGAGAGATGAATCCATCCATGTATAACCTAGGTGAAAAATTAATTTATCAATATAAGAGTATATTAGAGAAGCCTACCAAGGCTAAAAAATATTTTTTGGATAGTGGTGGTTGGTTACAGATTTATAAGCCTCTCAGATTCCCTTTTAATCATTTAGTGTATGATAGAAATGTGAGATGTGGAATGGGTATCTCTCAAAAAGATTAGGGGTAGTTTTTTACCCTTATTATTATAAGATGAAAATCATTTAAAAAAATTAATAAAATTAAATATATTTAGGTATGAATAAAGAATGATACTTCTCTGGAATAAAAAACCTGAGGGAAACATGGAATTCATTTCATTTTTTAGATTAAAGTTATCCATGGGTAAATTATGTCTAGACCATTATTCTCTATTCCTAAATCGTATTTTCTATCCCATCTCTATAAAATTATCCAAACATTATCCCATGTACATTTCCAATTATTTAAATACAAATAAAGAGGAATTATTGGTATTGGTTCAATCTCAATGAGATAAAGGTAAGATGTGTGTTTTATTTTAAAGATGTTGAAATGTTTTTTTCATATTTAATTAAATATAAATTTCATGTCATGGTTTTGAAGAAATAATAATCATATGATTGGGGATTTCCTGGGATTATTTTCTTGTTTAATAATAATGTATTAACATCTAGTAGGTGACCAATTTCTATTCCTTATGTTAATTTTGGGTTCTCAAAAATTTATTTATTTTCTAAATGATTTAATGATTTATTTGGATTGTTTTATGTGAAGTGTAATATCCTTTGTTTTGAATAGGGTTTGAAAATTTTATGTGAGTTTTAACTTTTCTCATTTAGTGGATGAGGTTGTTTTTTAGGTGATCATCAAATCAGGAATTTGAGTTTCATAAAACATAATGGTGTAGTTTTTGGGTCAGGTTTAAGTCTCATGAGGTTTTCTGGGACATTGGATGAGTTTTTGAAGTAATGATATTCAAAAATACGATTTTTTAGAGAAGTGGAGTGAGGTTAATGATTAAATCATGGTCAATTTAACCATGAGGATCAACCATTAGAACCCTTTTATTAAGAGGGATTTGTGTGTTAAAACTGTGAAACCACTTAGGAGTAACCATGAAGTAAGGTGCAGGTGGGAAAGGGTGACACACATGACCTGCACATAGTTTTCTGAAACAATTACCCTAGACTAGACCCTTAGTACCACTTAAATAGTATCTATGCTTGTTTGGGTTCTCGGTTTGTCAAACCATGAAACCAAACCATGTGAGTTGTTTTTCCCTTGAATAGTAGTATCACACGGTGAGCACATGGCTTTAAAAACAATGTAACCAAGCCATGAATCTATTAAAAAAGGGGGAAATTGTTATTTTTTTCTTAACATCTTTAAGACTATTTTTTCCCTTTTACCTTCCCAGTAATGTACAACAAACCCCTCGTGTGGGAGCTCCCCTTTGTCCAAGCATGGAGAGATAGCCTCTATCCAGATCCATAATCAACCACCATTAGTTTCATTGGGTAGCCCAAGGTATTTATAACAATCCTCTTTCTTCTCTTATTCATGTATCTCTCCATATAGAATGATAAATTTGTGGAAGATAATTCTCCTTATATTTATGGTGTTTGAAAATTCATTCAATATCTTCCATTCTGGCCTGAATCAATGTTTGATATTGGATCGGTGTACTATTTTAGAATTTTGGTAGGTGGCCTAGTTTATTTTCCCTAATGTATCATTTGTTTATATTTGACAATGTTGCTTCAAGCACTGTTCCACCTGTGCTTTGACCCTAAAATCATTTTTCTTTTAATTAAAATTTTAAATTAAAATATCAATTCCCTATTAGACCCTCTAATTATATTTGGAAGTCAATGACCTTAAATTGAGCCATACATTAGGTGATACATGCTTATTATTATGTTCCCCATATACTTTGATCACTAAAACACCCATTTGTGTGCTTGGTTCAACTTTATCACATGATTTAATTAAGTTAAATGGTTGAATTAACACCTTATATTTGGGAATGAAATTTTTTCTTGGATATCATCAATTTAAATGTTATTTTAATAGGTATGAAGCCTCCCTTGAACATTTTCATGTATAAATGAAAGGTAATGACATAAATTATTTGAAATTAAAAAAATGACATGACACATTATATATCTTTTTATAACTATTGAGTAAACAGGTATAGAGTTGAATTATATAAAGTAAACAGATTGATATTATTGATTAGCCTAACATCTTCTGTTTACCCTTATTACTTATTAATGATAGGGTGGTAGATTAAATAAAGGTAATTGATGTAATGGGATGATTATTATATGGAAAATAATATTTATTAAAATTAAGGTGATTATTGATAATATGGTCGTTTTTTAATTATATGAGTGGTATGAATTGTTCCATACATAAATAACTGAGGGAATTACTTGAGCACTCAAAGGATACCACCCTTATTCTTTAGGATAGTTTCTAAGGGAGATAACCACCTTGGAATTTGGTTACTATATTATAATATATAAATTCCTTAGTATAGTACTGAAGATTTAACTGACTCATTTCTAGACATCAGAATGCATCAGATACACTACTTAGATTCAGTTTGATGTCCTGAGACACAAAATTCCATGAGATACCTTCTTGATCTCCAGATCATTCTTAGCATAAGATTACATAGAACATGACTCCCCGAACTAGGGTTGAACTTTTTGTGGTTGAATTCCAGGTATTTATCAAGTGGATTACACTAAAACCCCTATTTCAAGACTGTATAAGTTATTATAATGATTTATATCGACCTTATGTGGTAAAGGATGCCTCAGTTTCACCTTGGATACCTCCTTATCATTATCTTAACATACCATGTCTTCCCTTGTGATACATTATTCTTATAGGAATGTCACCCCTTAATTTTAAATGTGAAACTCAAGATATTATCCCAATGTGGATGAATTTGGTACTAAACCATAGGTCTATGTTAGTGCATGTATATCTATGAAAAATATTTTCTTGCATATGTATATATACAAGATAGAATTTGTACATAGGCATTCTGGATTAGGCTAAAGCAGGTATGATCATCTGGGTGTCTTTAAAGAACCTAAGTTTGACATATTATTATTTATTTTTTACCACTACATTTGATATACCTACAGACTAATTATTTTATGTTCATATTCTGGATAGATTTAGACACCTTCGGTGGTGGCCTACAATGTATATCTCACACAATTTTTGGGCCACCATTTTACTAGGGTAGCCAAAAAGAACACATGATTGCAGGAACAGATGTATGGATTTAACCTGCTTGTTGGTATCCTTATAGGCTAGTAATGAGTACCGAAATAGATGTTCAATCCTTTTCTCATGATAATATTGAAGATAATTGTGTAATATTTTGTTTATTTACAAGTTTGTTTAGATTCAATGTACTTTTATACCAATGTATATTTATGTCAAATCATGTTCATTCATGATTATCATTAATTTATTTTTTTTATTATTAGTTTTAATTATATTCAGATGCCATTATTTATTATTTCTTATTATATATTTATTACTAATTGAGAGGGTATAGTCTATCCATTTTACCTCTATTAGACCCATACTGCTAGTCAGTAGCCTCTGGCATATGGAGATTCATTCTTGAGGCACAGTGGCCAACTGGCTTGGGGTACCATTCTATGTGGATTTTGTTTTAGGACACTATAAGTGGTATCATGGGTTTCTTTTCCTCTTTGGCATTACAATTTTGTGATGTTATACAAGAGATTTGGAATGTGAAAAAACATGGTAAATATATTGTTTCTAGGTCTAGAGAAACCATGCATGAGGGAAAGATTAAGTTTCTTGTTATGGGACTGCTCTTTTATATTTTTTTGGTGATTGTTTCACATAGGGTGATTTCTTTACTTCTATTAGTTAATGATTTGTGATTTATGAAATTTACTCTTAGACTAGTATGTCAAGGAAGTGTTTTTACATGAATCATGATAGACATACCTAATTCAAATTCCATGCACACTCCATTCTATGTAGGTTACATCATATATTTCCTGGTGTATAATGATTTTTATACCCTACTTAGGTGATTGTTTAGGAGGATTTTGTGTTTACATGAATCTGTGATTCTATGTTTTTATTTTTGTGTTTATTTCTTGGTGATATCCTGACTATATGCACTTATAACATAACTAATTGGTCATTAATATTTCTACATCAACCTTAATAGTGTTTCCTCATATAGTTTTATGGTGGAACCATAGATATCAAATTATGACATGTTTGATCCATGGACCATTGGTTCCGTGGGCTCAAACATTGATGGTTGGGATTAAATGGGTACCACTAACAATTTATAGAGTGTACGAGTATTTGTAAATTATAAAGGGTAACCTATATAACCAAACCATATTATATTTACTTTCTTATTTGAAAAGAAAACAATAAACTTGGTTACAACTACATGAATTGGATTTTTGAATTATAAAGGCAAGTATCTTTATAAATTGGGAATGAAAATTCATCTAGTTGGACCATGATGCTTATATGTATATTCAAGATTGGAATTATTATAAAAAATTGTTGTCTTTATACAGTCTTATGCCTATATCATTGATAATGACTGTCTATATTGATAAATTATTAAAGGAACAAATTGACCCAAGTGGGTCAGTTGGGTTATGTTACTTCTAAGGTAAATTGGACTCAACAAAAGTAGGTCGGTCTTGACATGTTTCTTATGAGATAAGCCCATTAAGTTAGTTTAAATTTTCAATAGTATAAAATATTATTTTATTCATTTAATTGAACCTAGGTTGGAATGATGAAACCCTCATAGGCCACATTTTCTTTTTTCACATTACTATTTGACCACATGTGGGTATGGTTATGCTAATGGAATGGTCATTTAAAGTGTTCACAATAGCTTATTTGTTGTTTACATATAAAGGTATGGTGGAATATTTCTTGACCAGTTCCCTTAATAAATAAAATACTTATTATATTCTTTTAATATCAATTATTATGATGAAACAGTTAGTTAAAATTGAAATTAAAACTAACAAAGGGTTTTCTATATATATTGGAATTTGATATTTTATTTGATCGATCTAGGGATGAAAAAACATAAATTAAATAAATGTTTAAAGATTAAATTATACGATAAATTTCTAAATGCTTTATAGTATCAACTAAATTAAGTCAATGGTAAAGTTTCTTACATCTTGTACTGGATATCATCGATTTAGGAAAAGATTTAAATGTTGAAAAAGAATGAGAATTGTTTAAATTTCATAAAATTATGCCCTTCAATGGTTTTTAACCATGATCCCTCTTGTAAGGTTTATGTTTGGATGTGTCTTTGAGTGAGGAACATAGAAGTTTTCCATATATCTTGGTTGACTTTTCTTAGGTTATTTTGAACTTATGGGTTAGGCGGTATGGCATATTGATCTTTTTAGGTGTGACCTTGTTTTAGGTTCGATGACTTGTTTATGTAAGGAGATTGCTTGATTATGGTATCACCTTATAATCTTAAGACATTGAAAAATTATTCCTTCCTTTTTTTATATGAGTGGTTCTATTAGGGCCCCCATTGTCCTGAGTAAGAATCTTAAATAATGAAAGGACACCCCCGGGTAGATGGGAGGTTTTCAGGTAAGTGGAAATTAGAGGATTATTCTTATATATGGGTACCACTAAGTACCAACTCTCTATATTTTACATTAGTGTTGTGATCTTTAAATGATAACTCCCCTATTTGGATACTCTATAATAAATAGGGCCTAATATCCTGATATTATCAGGTGATTCTATTATGCTTATAATGATATATTACAACCCTTATAGGTCAATACATGCTTAATTGTTTTAGATTAATCTCTTCTAAAATAACATTTTCAAGAGTTTTAGACCTTGTGTAATAGATTCCCAAGACTGGGTATGGTTCTTATGTGAGTGACCTTAAGGATAGGTGGATGGACATCGATACCCTCTCTTTGAATCAGACCCTAGTAGGTCAATGGTTTTTTATCTATTATGTACAACCTATAGAAGAGGTTAATTTGGGACTATGTTTTCATTTTTTTCTATAAAAATATTTTATGCAATTTCTTAGACCAATTAATAGTAAGTGCTAGATTATGTTGGTTTAGTCATGGTGATTCATATGATTTTGAGGAGCATAATAAGTTCTTGTATACTTAAAACTTTAAATGTTGGGTAGACCAATTCAGGTTCCTGGACCATTTGACCAGACCTTACACTGTTGACGCCCTATTATAGGAAATGATTCCATGATTCAAATGGTTTTTCAACAAATCATAGAACATATAAGATTCTCATGTATGAATAGGAGTTCCATGGGAACCCAAGAGTATCCACATATTTTTGTACCATATATCCTGGTCAATTTAACCTTGTTGATTAAGGATCCTTGGAAGTGTTATTCAGGTTTTTGAAGCGGGTGGAATAGGATGTACACCCACTACATTAAGTGAGTTTATCTCACTCCTGTTGCGCACAACAATAGTTGAGAATTGAACATTAGTGTTTGGGTAAATATTAGAGATAAATGGATTAAAATGTGATACTTATGGGAAAGGTGACCCTAATATTTGGGTAGTTTAAAGGAAGTGTCTGGAAAGATGGATAATATATAATATACCTTGATAGGAATGGTCAGGAGATGCGTTTATAGGCATTGAAAAGGAGGGTGTCTCCAAGTTTTTACGATCATGTCTTGGAAGAATCTATACACACCTATAGATGAAATCACAATGTAATCCTAGTTAAGAGAGGATAGTTCCCTTTATCTTGACTTCTACCTAAGTATGGTGAGAGATAATCAACAATATGATAAGCTTCTTGTCTAAATTGTCATTTTGGTTTGATGAAATAACTCTCTAAAAGTTGTTCAAAAGGAGTGGTTTAAGATAATCCAAATGGTGTTTAGTACACCGTTAGTTTTTAGAAAATGATAACCCTTGTTAAAATTCAAGTTCTACTTTATCAATGATAAGAGTTCTATAGAAATGGGAATAGGTGATGATTAACATTTACATTGAGGATCATGATGAGTGGAATCTTATCCATTCTCATTGTTATATCTAGTGAAATAGGGTATGTGTTAAGGTGATCAGTTTTTTGTTTATTGATGTGAGGTAAGTATGCCCCTAAGGTGTAGAGTGGGGAATTGGTCACTAGGGGTGACCCTCATGAGAGAATGGTCATGGGACCTAGAGACCAGTTGTGTGATGGTCTTCTTGGAACTCGTATTCTATTTAATAGGTAAACCAAGGTATGGATGGAATTATCAAAAGATTTCATTTATAAATCAATGTTGTCTTGGGTGAAATTGCAGAGGTGGGATTTATACCCAATGTTGCTCGTGAAGATACATGGATATTGGATCAATACAAAGTCAGTGTTGGGATTACAACATAGTGAAATGTTTTCATGGGGGATGGTTTGGCCAGGGGATTTCATTTGAATTTGGGTATGGGGTTCAGTGAGTATGACTAGAATGAACTCAGTAAACATTGTAATAAAGGCTTAAGAAAAATTTTTGGTAATAAATCAGCTATTAGAACCATTATTTTTCATGAAATATTTGACTCAAGGTGGCTAATATTTTTTCCACTCTTTTATGTGGATTTATTTGGTGAGAAAATTGTATAAGGAATACCGCCACGATGAGGCAGGTGCATCTTAATGGATCGATTGGGGTTTTTCAAGGAAACCTTAGTGTGACTGATTGGGATTGTTCGGTTAAAGTTTGATTGTTTTTATTAGATCAAGGACCACGATGAGTTCCATCATGAGTAATTTGATAAATGTGTTTGGATTGTCACTAGATCACTACATTCGTGTTTCTACAAGAAATTTAGATGGTGGGTGTACTATGACTTAGGATTGGAAATTTAAAACTAGAATATATAGTGTGGAATGACATAGGTAAGATGATAAGGGGATAATAACATGATCATGTCTTTGGAATAATGGTCCTATGTAAGATTCATCCTGATGTTTCTATGGTAGATTGAGAATTGCCTTGAGTCTTAGTGGATTAAATACCATGTTCTTTATGTGATGTATAATGGTGCATTATGGATTTGGAAATGAAAAAGGACTATTGGAACAATAATTTTTGACACAAGTAATTCGATTAATGATTCTTTATTTCCCAATTATTCTCATGGATGATAGTTTTCAAGGTGGAGAGATTTTAAGATTATGTGTTTTGGAACGGGTTGAAAAATTACATATGGTTTTGAAGTTTTCTTATTTGGTGGATGAGATGGTTTTTAATATATGTTGTGGATCATGAATTTGATCTTTGTAACACTTTGAGGTGTTTTTTTAGTCTTATATATCATGAGGTTTCTTGGGAGTTAGGTTGAGGTTCAAAAGCATCAGACTCCAAACGTACTGATTTTTGGAGAAGCAAAATGAGATGCACTATTGGTGAACAGTTAGTTTAGTCATGTGGATCAACTTTTTGGATCATTTTCTTAAGTTAATAGTTTTTTTAAACAATGAAACCTCCTGGGGTTAAGATTGTGATATGGTACTCATCTACAAGGGTGACTCACATGAGATACACATGGTTTTCCCAAATTATGCACCTATCATACACCTTTAGTGCCACAAGACTAGTAGCAATGCATGGTTAGGTGCATAGTTTGTCAAATTATGTGGCAATATTGTGCGAGGTTCATGTCCCTTGGGTAGTAGGTAAAATGGTTTCCAAATGGTGAGGTCAAATTGTGTGTATTTTAAAAATGGTAAAATTATTATTTTTACCCTACATTCTTTAAAAGAGTTTCCTCCCTTTTTTCTTCCTAGTGATGCACAGAATCCCCCTTACATGGGAACTCTTTTTTCGACTTCTCTAGGAATGGAGATATCTCCTCCATCTGGACCCATAATCATCAGCCGTTAGTTGTGTTGGTATCCCTCAGTATGTCTATCAATAATATTTCTTTTCTAATTTGTTTATATTGCCATATGGAATGAAAAATTTGTGCAATCAAATTCTCATTATATTTAGGGTGTTTGAAAATTCTCTATTTTCTTCTATTCTAGCTCAAATCAAATCATAATATTGGATGAGTTTTCCATTTTAATTATTTTTTAGGTAGTTTTGTTTCTTTTCCCAAAAGTCTCGTTCATTTATATTTCGTGTCATTGTGCGGAGCACCAGTTCACCTATATTTTGACCTTAAAATCATTTTTCATTGAATTAGATGATTAAATTAAAGAATAAATTCTCAATTAGACCCTCTAATTTTAGTTTCTGGTCAAGGAACTCAACTTGAGCCATCCATTGGGTGATCCATGCTTGTTCTTATGTCCCCCTTACTCATTGATCACTAAAACACCCATTGGTGTGTTTGGTTTGACTTTATCAAATTATTTAATTAAATTAAATGGTTACGTTTTCACCTTATATTTGGGAAAACATGATTCTTTTAGATCTCATCACTTGAAATGGAATTTTAATAGTTATGAAACCTTCTGTGAACCTTTTCATGTATTAATGAAATCCAAAGACTTAAATTATTTGAAATAAGATTATAAATAGTTGAAACCTTATATATCCCTTCATTATTTTTGAGTGAAAAGTTAGAGAGTAGAATTAGATAAATTAGACAAATTGATATGATTGATTATCCAAAAAGATTTTTCTGACCCCGGTCACTTGTTAATGATAGGGTAATGGATTAAATAAAGGGAATTGACACAATGTCATGAATATTACATTAATATTAATACTTATTAAACATAATCTGTTTATTGATACTCTGAACATTTTTTAGTATTACAGGAGTTGTCTAACTTGAGCTAGCGATAGATTCCTAATGGAATTTCTTAAGCACCCAGAAGACACCACCCTAATTAATTGGGTCGGTTTCCATGGGAGATACCCACCTTGGAATTTGGTCAATGTATGATTATATGTGAATGCATCAGCATAATACTGATGATTCACATAACTCATTTCCAAAAATTATAATGTCTTAGAAACACTCCTTGGATTCATATTGATGTTTTTGAACACATGATTACAAGGGATACCTCCATGTGCTCCAGATCATGCTTATATTGAGATTACATGGGATACCACTTACAAGACTCAGTTAGAAATTTTTACTGTGGAATTATATGGATTTTTCCTATAGATTACACTAATATCCATATATTAAGACTATATGAGTTATTATTAATAGTTATATTGACCCTATGTGGTCAATGATGACTTGGTTACACCTTGTATCCTTCCATATCATTATCATAACATGTCATGTGGTTCCTTGTTATAGATGATTCTTATAGGTATGCCACCCCTTAATTTTAAATGTGAAACTCAAGATATTATCCCTGGGTGGTTTCCTTAGGTACTAAAACATGGGTATACACCAGAGCATGTATATATGTGAAAATAATTTTATGATATATTCATATATATACATGATGTAAGGTGTGCAAAGAAAATATAGCATAGGCCAATTAGGTATGATTGGCCATGTGTCTTTGAGGAACCTGAGTCAGAAATGTAATTATTTATTGTTTATTACTTCATTAAATATAACTACACACTAATTATTTTTTGTTAATGGGTAGGATATGTTTAGATACCATTGGTTAAGGAATACTCCATATATCTCACATCCTGTTTGGGCTTCCATTGTATTGGGGTACCTAAACAGATCTTATGATTGCAAGATCTGGTGTATTGATCAAACATTCTTATTGTTATTCTTCTATGGTTATACAGAGTACCATAGTAGAGAATCGAACCTATTCTCATTATTATATTTGAGATAGCTATAGAATATTTTATTTATTTACATCTTTTTTTGAAATTTCCATGTACTTTGTATTCCTGCCTGTATTTATATCATATCATGATCATGCATGATTACCATTCATTTCTTTTTGTTTGTCATCTATCATTATATTCCACTAACTTTATCAATTATTTACAATAATATATTTATTAGTGATCCAAAGGGTATATTCTCCCCATTTTACTTCCATTAGACCCTTTCTGCTAGTCAAGAATCTCTATCATATGGGGAGGTACGCTTCAGGCCTAGTGGACAACCGACTTAGGGAAATGTTCAAAGTGGATTATGGGTTAGGACACTACATGAATTATATTCTATTAGTGTAAAATAATTTCCATATATTTATGTGTAGTAATATGATACTAATGATGTGTTGAATAGTATAAAAACATATTTTTCATGATTAAAGAATTTTCTTATTGAGGATATTTTTTAAACAAATTAATAGATTAAATTACACATTAGTGATGAAATTTAAAAGGTTAAACTAGGGTTTAAAATAAATTTTTTTGAAGTGTTTCGGTGGTTTTTATTGTTACAAGAATTTATTTCTTCGACTAACAAATTTTAACTTGTTATCGTGCATCATTTAAATGATAATGGTAATGTTTTTTTGTTCTTATTTCTTTAAATGGTATTTTTTTAGTATAAGAAGTCTGTAAAAGTGGTTTTACATGTATAGTGAAAAAGGGGAATTAACATAATATATTGGTGGATGTTTAAATTAAAATCTTGTGATTTTAAATTGAGATTTATGTGATGGATGTATGGTTAACCTTACTAAAAGTGATGAAATAATGTTGATATTTACTAGATTAATTAAGGAATTGTCCTGGCCTTTAACAGATTAAATAATGGTGGTCATGTGAACTATAAATTATGTTTTAAAGGGGATATTAATGTATTTTGTAGAAGTTAAGTTCTGAAATTTTTTATTAGTTTGCTTAAAATGATGAATTTTTAAGGGTAGTGTTTTTTATTGCATGAGATTATTGATAATGGAAATGTATTGATTTAAGACGGTTAATTATGGGAAATAAATAATGTTGGAAAATGTTAATTGGTGTGTTTAATTTAAAACACTACTTAACAAATTCATGATATGGGATCATTTTTTATGTTTTTTATCATAATGTACTTTCCCATGTGTTCTTAAAGTATGTTTTTACTGCTGATATTTTCATGTTCAAAAACTTTAAAAATATAAGGATGAATAGAGTCCTATATTTGTTCTATCTGATCATCATCTAGGTGTCAATAATGATTTAAATTGGGTGTATCTATATGCATTCAATCTCACACAAATAGTTGTGGAGTGAGTGAATGATTCAAGATCTCTAACTAGGACTTATATAATATTTTAAGAGATACTCAATGGTTGGGGATCCTATAAGGAGGATACCAATAATATTATTGTTTTTTCTATGTCCATGGAAGGATACTAGTTCTGAATGACCTATAAGAATAGGTTATAATGTAGTATATCTCCCCTCATTAGTAAGTACACCTAGGAGTCTCGAAAATGTATTTTGATAGGCATAGAAAATTATAGTGGCTCTGTATGAAGTGAGATTTTGTAGGATTCATGTCCTGATGTCATATATATCAACAGGTTAGGGATGATCATCAGAGAACGACTAGTAATTTGAAACTATATTCTATACCTATATGAAAATGTTGTAAAATCACCGTGGATTTAATGATTTTCTTAACTCATAACCTGAAAGGAAAGGATATAGTATGATTAATTATAGTTTTTTTAACTAATATAGTTCATTTTATGCATATCATGGAAGAAAAATCAACTTATGAATTTGAAAAGTCTCTTTGTATTAGAAACATTGTAACTCTATGGGGGGTGTATACAAGTATTGTACCTAACTAGGTTCTGAGGGTTACATTTATTTTTGTGTATTGTATGCAAAAACATGTTGGGTCTTATATGATACTGAGAAAAATATATCATCCTTAGATATATGGATAATCAAAATGGATAATTCAAATTTTTTGTGATATTTTATAATCTTTCATTCTCAATTGTTGTGTCTCCTTGGGGAGTCACTTGTTTCTCACGTAGTTCACCTAAAATACCAATTATTATTCTTATATTAAAATGAAACCATTTTAGCCACTATCCCCTATTGTATAAAAAATATAAATCATCATGACTCACCCTCTTATAGTTCAAGAGATAATGAGATGAATGGAACTGATTCGAAAGTGATTATCAAAAACATAAAGTCACCTAAAATATTACAATTAACATAGGTAATAACCCTTGATGTTTTGAATCAATGATCATATATTTATTATAATATACCATGTATTAGGTCATTGAAAGATATTAAATAAAATAAATAATACTTATTGATTCATTATTCTATTCAATATTTTATGGCATGCCATTAGTATGGTTTATAAATTGGCTCTATTTCCTCAATTTAGTGTATTGAAAAGTTTATTTAAATACCTAAAGGATTAGATCATATATTATTGACCAAACTTGTGTGGAATAGTATCCTGACATGGATCTATAGTTAGATAGTTAATTTTTGGTGTACCCAGTCTCTATCATTTCTTGAAGTAAGACGCACTTATAGAGAAGGTTTATTCCATTGGTGTGAGTATTATGGAATCATGGTAACACTTGGAATGAGACATGGGAATTTAAAACTGAAATAATGGCCCAATTTCTAAATTTCTTCCCTAAAAATGTGAATTATTGTTTTTTGGGGACATAATGTCGGTGGTAGGGAGGTTATAAAGACCCATGATTATTTTGGTGATTCTCCACTTTTAAAATCAATCCTTGAGTTTCTTTTTATGTTTATTCTTGGTTATAGGTAATGGTATAAGAATTTAGATAAAGTGAGAAAGATATGAGTGTGACCTTAAGGCCCTAGTAGCCATCGAGTACTCAGTGGTCAAGGACAGGTTACCTGGTTGGGGTCCTAATGGTGATATAGTTCTATTTTGATCCACTGATTACCTAGTGCATCATAGCGGGTACCCAATAGTGTCCCTAGAAAACCTCCTTGAAATTGTGCATTTTCATTTTATCAACCACTAAATTATTACCCATATTCCCCGAATATGGGAATATAATTTCAATCGATTATTTTCCCTAAATAAGAGATCCTTCCATATTCCCCTTGCATCTCATTTATTTCTAGATTGTATCTTCACCATTATTTAACATTTATTCATCATCAGAGTCATACATGGGTGATGAAAATGCATATTCTCTAAATTTCATTGAAATTTATACTTTTTTATAGCTATGAAATAAGTCTCAAAATCTAACCCCACTTCTTATGTGTTTATTTTGGTCATTACATTTATCAATATTTATCAGGGATATAGATGAAGTCTGTAATCATCTTTCATTAGGTAAGGATACTTTAAAGTATATCATATATATGGATTCAGGTTAGGAAAGTGAGATAAGCCATCCTTCGGTCTAAATTATGGTTCTAAATTTAGCAAGTGGTGTAATGTCTATCCTTTCGTGATTAAGGAGTCATATCTAAATAGGCATAGGTGGATGATTATCTTTAATTTCTTTCATACTATCATGTATGGATAATGTAGCGGAAATAGGTAGAGAAATGAGAACATTGTTAATAGATTTTCATTATAAATAAGATATAATAATAAACATTATTCAGGAATCAAAGTAAATTATATTTTCATACCTAAAACCATAATATTTTATGCCAATAATATATACCCATGGTTGTGAACTTGGATCATAGTGATACTTAAAACATGTTGTAAATTTACATACTTATTTTGAGATGGGTTAACACATATCCAATGGTGTTCTTTATATATTTTTTTTAATCTTTTTAAATTGGTTAATATATAATCCAATGAAATTTTCTTTCTATGGGATCCCTTTATTATGTACTTGTATCTTGGTATTGTGAAACCAAATGGTGAGTTATTATAATTGCTCTATGAAATTTATAACATCTTTTTGAGTTTCTAATGTGAATGTTAAGGGATGTGACATTTACATTGAATGGTCATAATTATATGATACTCAAACATGTTCTTGGGATTCTTGTGACACCATTATAAAATTATATATCTTGTAATACCAACCAACTTATTGGGAATGTATAAAATATGATAGGTGATTTATTATTTATATAACATAAATTATAATTTATTATGGAAATTTTAGGGTATATTAATTATTTGTTGGTTATGTATAGGTGTTTCCCTATAGACTGGGCATGAGGTAAACATGTTCATGGTCATTTATGTGATATATCATGACAAATATGTTATGTTTGTACATTACCATTTTAATTTTTATTGTGGTGTATTTTTATTACTCCAATGTTATGTCATTTTTTCTAGTAATAAAAATATATCACAATAAAAATTAAAATGGGAATGTCCTCAACAAGTATGGTCTAATATGTATCCTTAAGGAACCTGATCTCACTTGTTATGATTATTTATTAACATATTTATTTCTATACTTTCATTATATATTCAAAATTTTGTTGTTTATGGTCACAGACTTGATTATGCTTTAGACACCATTGTTGGTGGCCTACTGATTATATATCACACCCTGCTCAGGCCTCCATTAAACTAGGGTAGCCGATAAATCATCATCTTTGAATTTCCTTGGATGATTTCTTGTGTTGTGTGTTGTACATAGAAGCTTATGAGCATAGGGTTAGGCTAGTACTTAGGATTCTCATGGAGTTATCCATTAGTATTTTTATTCTTTGTGTTGTTTTGTATCATCTGTTTCAATTCCCTGTTATACTATAGAATCATCTGGAAGCATTCATTATTTTGTATTGGAATTGGCCAATTTATTAAATTACTAGATTTATCTTCTATTTCTTATCATTTACTATTACTTCTTCTTCTATTTTCTTTAGTTTCATTACTATTATACCAATGTGATACTCTAATCATGAGGTTATATTTTCCCCATAATACCACCATTATACCCTTACTGCTAGTTAGCATCCTCTGGCATTTAGGGATCCACGATT
Organism: Viscum album; assembly: GCA_963277665.1. Taxonomy (NCBI): domain Eukaryota; kingdom Viridiplantae; phylum Streptophyta; class Magnoliopsida; order Santalales; family Viscaceae; genus Viscum; species Viscum album. Next base: position 664,076,277 of record OY728150.1, read on the forward strand.
GAGGCCATGTGACAACTGCTTCAGGTACTAGTCTAGTAGTCAGTCAGGGCGGTATGTTACATGTTTAAAGAAATATTCTTGTCATTTTCCAAACAAGGACCATTTCGATCCATTTTACTGTGAAAAACGAATATCCATTTTAATGGCATGTATGAAATTACCCACTTACATGACCGTCATTTCTTTGAAGTTTCCTTCTCAATTTTACAAAGCGACTTTTAAAGAAAATGTTTTTCTTAATATAATTCAATTATTTAGTTTGTAAAATTGATTTTTGAATACCACGATTTTCCAAGAATTTATGTCTTAAAAAGTTATTTTCAAAATGAAAATGATATTTTTCTCAATAATGTTTTTAAATATATTTTATAGTATTTCTTTTCATCAATTTTAACAACCCTTTATTCTTACTCTAATAAGAATATGTTGTATTGGTACCATCCTTATTCTTCCTTTATATAGTTTATGATCATTCTGACAAAGGAAATTATTAATATTCACTTCCTTGATTTATTTTTGTATTAATTAACTTTCACTTGAATTATTCACTTTCCTACGGACATTAAATTTCCCCCAAATATCCATAATATTTATCATGGATATGTTTATTACATAAACTAAATATCATTTATATATACTATATTCTACATTGAGAGTTATTTTTTATCTAGGAAATTTTTTTAAATCTTTATTCTTTACTCAATGAATATATTTGATGTTAATGCATATTGATTCATGAATTAAAATTTATTATTCTATAAATAATGAATTATATTGATCAACAGGGATGAGTGGGGCCTAATATTATATATCCCATTGATGTATTGGTTGGTCTTATGTGACAAATCAATATTCTAGAATAAAATCTATTGTCTAAACCCAGTGGGTTTTTACTTAGTAATTTTAAAATATCTTATGAATTTTACTAACTAAAAAGGTATAATGACTCATGAGATCATAACATCTAATACTTAATCATTACCTTAATTAATAATTTTTTTATAATTACCCACCAGATTATCTCAATGATATTATCCATGGATGCATTTAATTGTATGTTATTTATTACATGGAATTTGTGTTCATTTATCTACTTTCCCATAATGATTATTTCTTAACCAGTTATGATAGTCATGATATTGATTAAATGGAATGTGTTTTCTATAATTTACCTTTCCATATAGATTATTCCTTAAACATTATGATAACTATGTTATTGATTAAATGTAATGTGTGTTTAGTTATTTACCTTTCAATATTGATTATTATACATGAGAATTTTGTATTGATATTATCTCTAGATGAACTTCATTCTTAGTTTATTGATTACATGGAATGTGTGCTCAGTGATTTGCCCTTCCCTGTTGAATATTCTTATAAATTCATGATAGGTATTGTTGTAATTAACCATTACTGAGTATTTGAGCTCACCCTTTTTTTCCTTTCCCTATTATTCAACATGTGTACTATGATTGACATGAAAGGATACACTAGTTGGAATAATGACATTCTCAAAAAAATTATGTTGTAAATTTTTTGTTGGAACATAATATGGGAATCATGTATGTATCTAGTTTACCAAGATTACTAAACTATTTTGTCTTTTGGGGTGTGATTCCTTATATCTTAATCCAATATAATAAATCATGAACCAACTCCAGGCTACTTTGGTCGGGTTTACTGCAGGACGGATATATGATATGCCATGTTATTGCATAGCTAACCCTGAGTGGTCATATGCATATGATGCAATGGGCCGCTAGTATGTAGTTACATTTTTTTCTCATTTTTTCTATTAGACTTGGGAAGTCCATGATTTCATGATGAACTATGTGTATAGTTATCTATCAAAGTTTACTTTTAATGGATGAATTTGGAATTACTTATTTGGGTGACATGGTTTCACCTTCACTTATATTTCTTTACAAAAATGTGTAATTATTGAGTCATTTTTGCTTCTCAATACTTTATTTTGATAACACTTTCACTCATTGAGATAGAAGGGGTTGCATAGAGTTTCTATTGAGTAAATTATTCTCACATATTCTATTAATACACCCCATATGAAAAATATAATATGAATTATATTTAATGTCTAGAAAATAAGCCTTTTTAGATTGGATTTTGTGTCTATTGACACCTTGTAGGTTTTTCATAGGTTATAGTGACTAGTCATGTGGGTTAGCTCCTTTTTATTTTGTGGAGATTTTAACTTTTACTATTTTAATATTGTTTTATTGATGATTTTTTTATTTTTGTGTATTTTTTTATGACATACCTGGGATATTGTGAGATGACTTTTTAGTTTCTTGTTAACTTTTATATTGAATTTTCTTCTTACTATTGTTTTTGATCTATCCTAGTTAATATATGTAATAGACCATTATAGTGTAAATCACTCTCCAAGGGACTTTCCTAGAACCTTGATTGTAGTCATCAACTATTGGAGACTAGGGATGTACCTCAGGATATGTGACATTTTTCTCAGTGGCCCTATTATATTAGAGTCAGTTGTTACAAAATTGTATGAGGGACATTATGTTTTAAATTCATATTATTTTATAAGTTAGTAGGCTAGAGAGTAGGAGTCATTATTTTGTATAGGAGTTATGAATTGGCTCCTAGACAACAAAACCATAGTGTAATTTCATTTTTCCATGGATGTGTGGAATTTTATTTACATGTTTTACTAAAATAGTTTTGGGGTATGATACTCACTCAATTTGTAGTTTATAGTGGGATATACATGCATAATATTTGAACATAGGGACATGATGTGTATATGAGTGTGCATGTGATTGTGATTTATTTATTTATTTATTGATTAATTGATTTTATTTAAATAATTATCTCATTAATAAACTGATAGGTATTTTCTTAAATAGGTTATTAATTAAAAATTAATTAATTTCAATCAAGTGGCTATATTTGAATATGTTTTTTTAATTTTTTTGTTATTAAATTATTTATAAAAATTATATTTGAATTTTTTAATCAAAACATCATTTCATGTGTTGAATTGATAAAGTTAATAATTAGATTAAATATTTATTTTATGAAGTGTTATGATATAGAATTTAAGGTGGAATGTTTATATATTTAATTTAAGTAAACATAAATGGAATTAGATTATAAAATTACTAAATTTAAATTTTTTGATTAAGTAAAAGTGAAAGATTTAGTGCCTGTATATTTTGGTAAAATAAAAATTAGTAATGTTTATAGATCTTTTACATTATTGGTAACTATATATTAGTTTTATTCATTAAAAAATGGTTAAAATGATAAAATCAGTGCAAAATATGAATATTTGGATAATAATTAAAGTGTAAAATTAATGAGGATTGATGTACTATTTAATGTTTTATAAAAATTACATTCGCACATTTTTTATGAGAAAAATATAAAGGTAATGCATAAGGTAAATTTTAGAGTGAATATTATATGTTAAAAATATTTTTAATGGGACCACTAGTAAATCTAATGATTTTTTCAATGTGTTGAATACTGAGTTTATTGGTATTGAATTTTTCTAAATCCTTAAATTCATGATGTATGAATTATGGGTATTAATTCTAGCATGAATAGAAATAGGAATTGCTAAAAATATATTACATGAAGTTAAAATGGGTATAAATAACAATTAATGGATTAAATTATGTAACATAGAAATCATTAATTTTTAATATTATGCATGAAGTATAGTCATAATGGGATATTATAGAATGTGTCAAAGTTTAATTTTCATTATTTTTATTTAATTGTTGTTTTGAACATGAAAAAAGTGAGAGTTTGGTTATGCTAAAATCATGAGAGAGATGGATTTAGAGCATAATTTTTTATGATATATTGGAGTAAAGTTTAAAAATATATCATGTGTTATACTTGATGTTTTTCTTATCAAATATTAATTTTTTTATTAGATTATCTAGTTTAAAATCATGTTTAAAGGATTTAATTGATTTGAAAATAGAAATTTTTATTGAATTTATTTAATTTATGTAATGATCATAATAGAATGAAATGATAGAATGTGGTTTATTATTTTTTAATGTACTAATTATTCTTATGATGAAAATTTTAGTTTAAATAAAATTTATTTTTGTTGAACATGTTGACTATTATTCTTTGTTTTTTGTTTTTATAAAACATTATTGTTGTTATTCGATAGATGAATCATGATAAATGAAAATGAGATCATAGAAATTATTAGGTAATTATCACAATTATTGAACCATGTTTGGTTGATATATTATAAGCATGATAAGTTTTTATTGATTTTTTAAAAGGATAAATAGAAATGAAATCTTGTTAATAATCGGTAATATATTACCGAATCATTCCAAATATGGTTTTTTCATTTCTTGAGTAAAATTGGTTTAATAGTTGTCATTATTTTAATGATGTGTGTTGATGTGATTTGGAAGTTTTTTTTACTTTTTAAGTGGTTGGTAACACTAAAGTTAATAGAATAGGTAAAACATAGTAAATATTAATGGTTGGTCATGGGGTTTTTATATTATGTCTAATCAGATATTTTTTGTACTTCTATGAATAAGTTTCTTTGAAGGGATTTTATTGTGTGGTTTATTTGTTAAAATATTGCTATCAAATTGTGTAATTTGGTGGTTATGTTATGAATAATTACACATGAGAATTATAATCAGATATATTTTTTGGATATTTTTTAAATCCTCATTAGAGTTCAAGGTATGAGGAGTGTTGATGGAATTATTAGTTAGCTTTATGTGATGATGATTTTTTTGATGTTCTGATGTGATTTTGGTTTGAAAATTTTTATGAAAGTTTTTTTTTTGAAATATTTTTTTAATATTGATTGATTATGATTTTTGAAACTATTACATAATTTAAATGACACGTGAAAGGTGTTTACATATTGTATTTCTTTTGTTGGGTGGTTTTGATTTTGTTTGTAAGTAACAATTTTATGGAACTAATATGTATTTTTAGGGAATATAAATGTGTTAAAAAAGGTAAATTGGTAATGGATTTTGGGAGGACACACATTTTTATTTTTTGTGTGTTTCTTAAGATTTTTTATGTTCTAAATTTTCATGTATGCCTAAATTTTTATATATTTACTCCTATAGGGGAGGATTACTATCGGTAGTATTTTGTGAATTATGTTGGGTAAAATATATTTAAAATTTTTATGTGTATTTATTTTATGTTTGGAGAAGTATTTCTAGGACTTAAAATGATTTTTGAGGATGAGAATCATTATGGTGAGGAGTTTGTAATAATTTTTATTTTTGTAATTACATTTTTTTGAAGAGTTGAATATTAGTGAAAAAACTGTGGATAATTTAAATTTGATAATGTTAATGATAATAATTGTTATTATTATTTTTACCTTGGATAACTTTTATTTCTATCTGTTTTAAAAAAATGTATATGTTGTAAGTTATTTAAATAAATTAAACATTATTAAATAAAAAAAATTGTTTTTCGGAATGTTTATTTTTAATCCATCTAATGAGGTATGAATCCATCCATGTATAACCTAGGTGAAAAATTAATTTGACAATATAAGAGTATATTAGAGAAGCCTACCTAGGCAAAAAAATATTTTTTGGATGATGGAGGTTGGGTGCAAATTTATAAGCCTCTCGGATGCCCTTTAAATCTTTCAGTGTAAGATAAAAGGTAGGATGTGACATGGGTATCTCTAAAAAAGATTAGGGGAATTTTTTTACCCTTTTTATTAGTGGATGAAAATCATTTAAAAAATAAAATTAATAAAATTAAATATATTTAGGTATGATGAAACAATGATACTTCTCAGGAATAAAAAACCTCAGGGGAAGGGGGTTTTCATTTCATTTTTAGATGAATGTTATCCATGGGTAAATTATGTCTTGCCCATTATTCTCTCATCCTCAATACTATTTTCTATCACATCTCAATAAAATTATCCAAACACTATCCCAGTCACATTTCCTATTATTTGAATACAAATAAAGAGGCATTATTGGTATTGGATCAATCTCAATGAGATGAAGGTAAGCCTTGTGTTTTATTTTAATGATGTTGAAATTTTTTTCTCATATTTGATTAAATATAAATTTTATGTCATGGTTTCAAAGAAATAAAAATTATATGATTGTGGATTTGTTTTTATTATTTTCTTGTTTCATAATAATCTATTAACAACTAGTATGTGACCAATTTCTATTCCTTATGTTAATTTTGGCTTGTCAAAAATTTATTTATTTTTAAATGATTTAATTATTTATTTGGATTATTTGATGTGAAGTGTAATATGATATGTTTTGAATTAGGTTGGAAAATTATAGGTGAGTTTTAACTTTTCTCATTTGGTGGATGATCTTGTTTTTAAGGTGATATTTATATCGTGAATTTGAGTGTCATAACATTTAATGGTGTAGTTTATGGGTCAGCTTTAAGTCTCAAGAGGTTTTTTGGGAGTTTGGATGTGTTTTTGAAGTATTAATCTTTAAAAATACCAATTTTTAGTGAAGTTTAGTGAGGTTAATGATAATAGAATGGTTAACTTAACCATGAGGATCAACCGTGGGAACTCTTTTCTTAAGGGGAATTGTGTGTTTAAACTGTGAAACCACTTAGAAGTAACCATGATATAAGGTGTATGTGGTAAAGTGTGACATACATGACATGTACTTAGTTTTCTGAAACAATTCCTCTAGACTTCACCCCTAATACCACTTAAATAGTATCTATCCATGGTTAGGATCTCGGTTTTTCAAACCATGAAACCATACCATGCGAGGTGTTTTTCCCTTAAATAGTAGTATCACACGGTGGGCGCATGGATTTACAAACATTGTAACCAAGCCATGAAGCTTTTAAAGATTGGGGAAATGATAATTTTTTTCTTACCTTATTTAAAGGTATTTAATCCCTTTTACCTTCGCAGTGATGTATATCAACCCCCTCATATGGGATCTCCCCTTTGGCCTCATCTAAGCATGGATAGATATCCTATATCCAAATCTATAATCGACCACCATTAGTTGCATTGGGTAGCCCTAGGTATTTATATCAATCCTCTTTCTTCTCTTATTCAAGTATCTCTCTATATCGAATGATAAATTTGTGCAAGATAATTATAGATATATTTTGGGTGTTTGAAAATTCATTTGATATCTTCCATTCCAGATTGAATCAAAGTTTCATATTGGATATGTGGACTATTTAAATTATTTGGTAGGTATCCTAGTTTATTTTCCCTAAAGTCTCATTTTTTTATATTTGACACTATTGTTTCAAGCACTGTCTCACCTGTGCATTGACCCTAAAATCATTTTTCGTTGAATTAAAATTTTTAATTAAAATATCAATTCGCTATTAAACCCTCTAATTATATTTGGAGGTCAATGACTGTAAATTGATCCATCCATTAGGTGATAAATTCTTATTATTTCTTCCCATTATACTTTGATCACTAAAACAACCATTTGTGTGTTTGGTTCAACATTATCAAATTATTTAATTAAATTAAATGGTTGAATTAACACCTTATATTTGGGAAAGAATTTTTTTCATGGATATCATCACTTGAAATAGAATTTTAATAGGTATGAAACAACCCTTGAACATTTTCATGTATAATTAAAAGCTAATGACAAAAATTATTTGAAATTAAAAAAATTATATGACACCTTATATATCCATTTTTAATTATTGAGTGAAAAGATATAGAGTTGAATTAGATAAAGTAAACAAATTGATATTATTGATCGGCCTAACATCTTCTATTTACCCGTGTTACTTATTAATGATAGGGTAGTATATTAAATAATGGTAATTGACGTAATGGGATAATTATTATATGGAAAAGAATATTTATTAAAATTAAGGTGATTCTTGATTATATGGACCTCATTCTTGTTATATGATTGGTATGACTTGTGCCATACTTAAATAAAAGAAGGAATTCCTTTAGAACTCAAAGGATACCACCCTGATTCTTTAGGATTGTTTCTAAGGGAGATGCCCACCTTGGAATTTGGTCACTGTATTATTATATATAAATTCCTTTGTGTAGTACTGAAGATTTAATTGACTCATATCTAGACATTAGAATGCATCATATACACTCCTTAGATTTGGTTTGATGTCCCGAGACACAGGATTCCATGAGATACCTTCTTGGTCTCCAGATCATTCTTAGCATAAGATTACTTAGAACATGACTCCCCGAACAAGGGTTGAACTTTTTGCGGTGGAATTCTAAGGATTTATCTAGTGTATTACACTAAAAACCCTATTTCCAGACTATATAAGTTATTATAATTATTTATATCGACCTTATGTGGTAAAGGATGCCTTAGTTGCACCATGGATACCTGCTTGTCATTATCTTAACATACCATGTCGTCCCTTGTGATACATTATTCTTATAGGAATGTCACCACTTAATTTTAAATCTGAAACTCAAGATATTATCCCAATGTGGATGACTTGGGTACTATACCATAGGTCTATGTCGGTGCATGTATATCTATGAAAAATATTTTCTTGCATATGTATATATATACAAGATAGAATGTATACATAGACATTCTGGATTAGTCTAAAATAGGTATAATCATCTGGGGGTCTTTAATGAACCTAAGTCTGACATATTATTATTTATTCTTTACCACTACATTTGATATACCTACACAGTAGTTATATTATGTTCAAATACTAGATAGATATTGACACCATCGGTGGTGGCCTGCAATGTATATCTCACACCCTTTTCGGGCCACCATTGCACTGGGGTACCCAAAAAGAACACATGATTGTAGGAATAGATGTATGGATTGAACCTGCTTGTTGGATTCCTTCTAGGCCAGTAAGGAGTACCGAAATAGAGGGTAAATCCTTTTCTCATGATATTATTGAAGATAGTTTAGGAATATTTTATTTATTTACATATTTTTTCTGACTCCATGTACTTTTATACCAATGTATATTTATGTCAAATCATGTTCATTCATGATTATCATTAATTTATTTGTTATTATTAGTTTTCATTATATTCAGATTCCATTATATATTATTTGTTATTATATATTTATTAATAATTAAGAGGGTATAGTATATCCATTGTACCTACATTAGACCCATATAGCTAGTTAGTAGCCTCTAGTATGTGGAGATGCATTCTTGAGGCCGAGTGGCCAATTAGCTTGGGGTACCATTCTATGTGGCTTTTGGTTCGGGACACTATAAGTTGTATCATGGGTTTCTTTTCTTCTTTGGTACTACTATTTTTTGATGTTATAAAAGATATTTGGAATTTGAAAAAACTTGGTAAATATCTTGTTTCTAGGTCTAGACAACCCATGCATGATGGAAAGATTAATTTTCTAGGTATGGGACTATTTTTTTATATTTTATGGCGATTATTTAACATAGGGTGATTTTTTTAATTCAATTATTTATTGATTTGTGACTTATGATATTTACTCTTGGACCAGTATGTCAAGGAAGTGTTTTTACATGAATCATGATAGACACATCTAATTAAAATTCCATGCATAATCCATTCTATGTAGGTTCCATCATAGATTTCCTGGTGCAAGATGATTTGTATACACTACTTATGTGATTGTTTAGTAGGATTAGGTGTATACGTGAATCTGTGATTCTATGTTTTTATTTTTGTGTTTCTTGCTTGGTGATAGATTGACTATATGCACTTATAACATATGTAGTTGGTCATTAATATTTCTATATCAACCTTAATGGTGTTTCCTCATATAGTTTTATGGTGGAACCATAATTATCAAATTATGACATGTTTGAGCCATGGACCATTGGTTTCATGGGCTCAAACATTGATGGTTGGGATTAAATGGGAACCACTAAAAATTTATAGAGTGTATGGGCCTTTGTAAATTATAAAGGGTAACCTATACAACCAAACCATCATATATGTACTTTCTTATTTGAAAAAAAACTATAAACTTGGTAACAACTACATGAATTTTATTTTTGACTTATAAAGGCAAGTATCTTTATAAACTGGGAATGAAAATTCATCTAACTGGACCATGATTCTTATATGTATATTCAAAATTCGAATTATTATAAAAATGGTTGTCTTTATAAATTCTTATGCCTCTGTCATTGAGAATGATTGTCTATATTGATAAATTCTTAAATGAAAAAATTGACCCAAGTGGGCCTATTGGACCATGTCACTTCGGAGGTAAATTGGACTCCATCAATGTATGTCGGTCATGAAATGTTTCTTATGAGACAATCCCATTAATATAGTTTAAATTATCAATTGTATAAACTGTTATGGGATTCACTTAATTGAACCTACGTTGGAATGATGAAACCCTCATAGGCTACCTTTTCCTTTTGCACATTACTATTTAACCCCATGTGGGTTTGGTTATGCTAACGGAATGGTCATTTAATATGTTAATAACAGTTTATTTGGTGATTACATATAAAGGTATGGTGGAATCTTACTTGTCCAGTTCCCTTAATTAATAAAATTCTTATTATATTCTTTTAATATCAATTATTATGATACAACTGTTAATTAGAATTACAATTACAAACTAAGAAAGGTTTATATATATATATTAGAAATTGATATTTTATTTGACCGATTGGGTGATGAAAAAAATTAAAAAAATTAAATCTTTAAATATTAAATTATAAGATAAATTTCTAAATGCTTCATGGTATCAACTAAATGGAGTTAATGGTATAGTTTCTAACATCTTGTACTTGATATCATCGATTTAGGAACAGATTTACGTGTTCAAAAAGAATGAGAATTGTTTAAATTTCTTAAAATTATGCCTTTAATAGGTTTTTAACCCTGATCCCTCTTGTAAGGTTTATGTTTTGAGGTGTATTTGAGTGAGGAACCTAGAATTTTTCCATAGATCCATGTTTTCTTTTCCTAAGTTTTGTTGAACTTATGGGTTAGGCAGTAAGGCATATTGATCTTTTCAGGTGTGACCTTTTTTTAGGGTCGATGCCTTGTTTATGTATGAACATAGCCTAACTGTGGTACCACCTTCTGATCTTAAAACTTTTTTAAATTAGTCTTTACTTTTGTATATGAGAGGTTCTATTTGGGCCCTCGTTGTCCTAATTAAGAATCTTAAATAATGAATGGACACCCCTAGGTAGACGGGTGGTTTTCTGGTAAGTTGAACTTCGAGGATTATTCTTATATATGGGTACCACTGAGTACCATCTCTCTATATTTTACATTAGTGTTGTGACCTTTAAATGGTAACTCCCCTATTTGGATAAATTATAATGAATAGGGCCTAATAGCCTAATATTAGCTGGTGATTATATTATGCTTATGATGATAGATTACAACCCATATAGGTCAATACATTATTAATTGTATTAGATTAATCTCTTCTAAAATAATATTTCCAAGAGTGTTAGACCTTGTGTAATAGATTCCCAAAAATGGGGTTGGGTTCTTATGTGAGTGACCTTAGGGATAGGTGGATGGACCTTGATACTCTCTCTTTGAATCATACCCCTGTAGGTCAATGGTTTTTCATCTATTAAGGACAACCTATAGAAGAGGTTAGTTTGGGACTATGTTTTACTTTTTTTCAATAATTTTTTTTCAATTTATTGGACCAATTCATAGTAAGTTCTCAATTATGTTGGTTTAGTCATGGTGATTTCTTTAATTTTGAGGATCACAATAAGTTCTTTTATATTTAAAACATTATATGTTGGGAAGACTAATTCGGATTCCTGGACCATTTGACCAGACCTTACACTGTTAATGCCCTATTCTAGGAAATAATCCCATGATTCTAGTGGTTGTTAAACAAATCATAGGACATATAATATTATCAAGTCTGAAGAGGAATTCCATGGGAACACAGGAGTATCCAAATATTGATGTACAATCTAGCCTGGTCAATTTAAACTTGTTGATTGAGGACCCTTGGAAGTGTTAGTCAGGTTTTTGAAGCGGGTGGAATAGGATGTACACCCACTACCTTAAGTGAGTTTATCTCACTCCTATTGCGCACAACAATAGTTGAGAATTGAACATCAGTGGTTGTGTACAGGTTAGGGATAAATGGATTAAAATGTGATACTTATAGGCATGGTGATCCTTATAATTGGGTAGTTTAAAGAAAGTGTCCAGAAAGATGGATAATATATACTATACCATGATAGGAATGGTCAAGAGATGTGTTTTTAGGAATTGAAAATGGGGGTGTGGCCCAGTTGATACGAGCATGTCTTAGAGGAATCTATACACACCTGTTGATGATATCACAATATAATCCGAGTTAATAGAGGATAATTCCCTTTATCTTGACTTCTCCCAAAGTATGATGATAGATTATTAGCTATATGATAATCTACTTGTTTAAATATTCATTTTGGTTTGATGAAATTACTCTCTAAAAGTTGTTCACAAGGAGTGGTCTAAGATAATACCAATGGTGTGTAGTACACCATTGGTTGTTATAAAATGATAACCCATGTTAAAATTCAAGTTCGTCTTTCTTAATGATAAGAGTTCTATAGAAATGGGAATAGGTGATGATTAACATTTCCATTGATGATCGGGATGAGTGAAATCCTATCCATTCTCATTGTTATATCTAGTGAGGATAGGATATGTGCTAAGGTGATTAGTTTTTTGTTTATTTATGTGATGGAAAGTATACCCCTTTGGTGTAGAGTGGGAATCAGTCACTAGGGGTTACCCTCGTGAGAGAAAGGTCATAGGACCTAGAGACCAGTTGTGTGATGGTATTCTTGGAACTCATATTCTATTTAATAGGTGAACCAAGGTATAGCTAGAATCCTCAACAGATTTCATCTATAAATCAATGGTGTCTTTAGTGAAATTACAGAGGTGTGATGTATGCCTGAAGTTGCTCATGGAGATTCATGGATATTGGATCAATACAAAGTCAGTGTTGCGATTATAGCACAATGAAATTTTTTCTTGGGGAATGGTTTGGCCAGGGGATTTCATTAGATATTGGGAATGGGATTCAGTGATTATTCTTATAATGAACTCAGTAAACTTTTGAATAAAGGCTTAAGAATCATTTTTTTGAAATGAATCGGCTATAAAAACCATGATTTTTCATGAAATATATGACTCAAGGTGGTTAGGATTTTTTCCAATCTTTAATGTGGATTCATTTGGTGAGAAAATAGTATCAGGAACACTGCCACAATGAGGTGGGTGCATCTTAAAGGATCGATTGGGTTTTTTTAAGGAAACCTTGTTCTGACAAATTGGGATTGTTCGGTTAAATTTTGATTGTTTTGATCAGATCAAGGACCATGAGGAGTTCCATCATGATTAATTTGATAAATGTGTTGGGAGTGTCACTAGATCACTACAAACATGTTTCAGCAAGAAATTTAGATGTTGGGAGTACTGTGACTTAGGATTAGACATTTAAAACTAGAATATATAGTGGGGAATGACATAGGTAAGATTATAAAGGGACAATGACATGATCGTGTCTTTAGAATAATGGTCCTATTTAAGATACATCCTGATGTTTCTATGGTAGATTGAGAATAGTCTCGAGTCTTAGTGGATTATGTACCATGTTCTTTAAGTAATGTATAGAGGTGCATTGGGAATTTTTAAATAAAAAATGACTGTTGGAACAATAATTTTTGACACATGTATGTTGAGTAATGATTCTTTATTCCCAAATGGTTCTCATGGATGATAGTATTCATTGTGGTGAGATTTTATGATTCTATGTCTTGAACCGGGTTGAAAAATTCCAAGTGGGTTTGATGTTTTCTTATTTAGTGGATGATATGGTTTTTAATATAAGTTCTGGATCATGAATTAGATATTTGTAACACTTTAAGTATTTTTTTATTTTTAGTTATCACAAGGTTTCTTAGGAGTTATGTGGAGTTTCGAAAGCGTCGGACTCCAAAAGTACTGGTTTTTTGATAAGAAAAATAAGATGCTCTATTGGTTCACGGTTAGTTTATTAATGTGGATCAACTTTTCGGATCCTTTTCTTAAGGTCATAGAGTTTTTAAACCATAAAAGCACTTGGGGTTAGGAAATTTTTAGGGTGTTTGAAAATTCTCTAATTTCTTCTATTCTGGATCGAATAAAATCTTAATATTGGATGAGTGTTATATTTTAATTATGAGTTTGGTTTTCTAGTTTCTTTTCCCAAAAGCCTCATTCATTTATATTTGGAATCATTGTGTGGAACACCAATTCTCATATATTTTGACCATAAAATCATTTTTCATTGATTTTGCTGATTAAATTAAAGTATAAATTCCCAATTAGAACCTTTAATTTTTGCTGGAGGTTAAGGACCTCAACTTTAGCCATCGATTGGGTGATCCATTCTTGTTCATATGTTCCCCCTTACTCATTGATCACTAAAACACCCATTGGTGTGTTTGGTTTGACTTTATCAAATAATTTAATTAAATTAAATTGTTGATTTGGAACCTTGTATTTGGGAAAACATGTTTCTATTGGATCTCATCTCTTGAAATGTAATGTTTATAGGTATGATACCCTCCATGATCCTCTTCATGTATAAATGAAAGTAAATGACTTAAATTATTTGAAATAACATGATAAATGGTATGAATCCTTATATATCCCTTCATTATTTTTGAGTTAAAAGTTAGATAGTTGAATTAGATAAATTAGAAAAATTGATATGGTTGATTAGCCAAAAATATTTTGTTGACCCCAATCACTTTTTTAATGATAAGGTAATGGATTAAATAATGGGAATTGACACAATTTAATGATTATTATGTTGATATTAACACTTATTAAACCTAATATGTTTATTGATACTGTTGACATTTTTTCTTATTATAGGAGTTCTCTAACTTGAGATAGCATTATATTCCTAATGAAATTCCTTGAGCACCCAGAAGATACCACCCTGATTCATTGGGTCAGATTCCATGGGAGATACCCACCTTGGAATTTGGTCAATGTATGATTATATGTGAATGCATCAGCATAGTACTGATGATTCACATAACTCGATTACAGACATAATATTGTCTTATAAACACTCCTTGGATTCATATTGATGTTTTTGAACACATGATTACAAGAGATACTTCCATGTGATCCAAATTATGCTTTTCTTGAGATTACATGGCATACCACCTACAAGTCTCGGTTAGAAATATTTACTGTGTAATTCTAAGGATTTTCCCTATAGATTACACTAATACCCATATATTAATACTACATGAGTTATTACTAAGAGTTATATTGACCCTATGTGGTAAATGATGACATGGTTACACCATGTATCATTCTATATCATTATCATAACATATCATGTGGTCCCTTTTTATAGATTATTCTTATTAATTTTAAATGTTAAAGTCAAGATATTATCCCTACGTGGTTTCCTTGGGTACTAAAACATGGGTCTACACCAGTGCATGTATATGTGTAAAAATAATTTTATAATATATGCATATATATACTTGATGGAAGGTGTGCAAAAAAATCTAGCTTATGCCAATCAGGTATGATTGGCCAGGTGTCTTTGAGGAACCTAAGTCAGACATGTTATTATTTATTGTTTATTACATCATTAGATATAACTAAACAGTAATTATTTTTTGTTCATGTATTTGATATATTTAGATACCATTGGTGGTGGCCTACTTAGTATATCTCACATCCTATTTTGGCTTCCATTGTATTGGGGTACCTAAACAAACCTCATGATTGCAAGATCAGGTATATTGATTGACCTTTCTTACAGTTATTATTCTAGGCTTAGATAGAGTACTAGAGTAGAGAATCGAACCATTTATCTTGATTCTATTTGAGATAGCTATAGATTATTTTATTTATTTACATCTTTTTTTGAAATTTCCCTGTACTTTGTATACCTGCCTATATTTATATCATAGAATGTTCATGCATGATTATCATTCATTTATTTTTGGTTGCCATCTGTCATTATATTCCACTAGATTTATTTATTATTTACTATAATATATTTATTTGTGATGTAGATGGTATGTTCTCCCCATTTTACCTCTATTATACCCTTTCTTCTAGTCAAAAATCTCTGGCATATGGGGAGGTATGCTGGAGGCCTAGGGTACAACCGGCTTAGGGCAATGTTCTAAGTGGATTATGGGTCAGGACACTATATGAATTATATTATATTAATGTAAAATAATTTCCATATATTAATGTGAAGTAATATGATAATAATGATGTGTTCAATAGTATAAAGACATATTTTTCATGATTAAATTGTTAGTTTATTGATATATTGTTTAAACAAATTAAGAAATTAAATTAAACATTAGTGATGGAATTTAAAAGGTTAAAGTAGGGGTTAAAATTGATTTTTTTATGTTTTGAGGTGGTTTTTCTTGTTAGAATAATTTATTTCTTCGACTAATAAATTTTATCTTTTTTTGTTCATCACTTAAATGATAATGGTGGGTTTTTTATGTTCTTATTACTTTAAATTATATTTTTTTACCAAAAAGATTCGAGCATGAGTTGGTTGCCCAACCCATACCACAAAAATTTATTAAAAGAAAATGCAACAACAAGGTGAATACATGAGGTGCAATGTATTTTCACCAACTAGGAATCATAAGATTACAAAATGATAGTTAGACAAGAATTTTCACCTGCCATCCATTTTGGTGTGTTTAGTTTCAAACACTACTTAACAAATTCATGATATGAGATCATTTTTTTATGTTTTTTATCATAATGTACTTTCCCATGTGTGCTTAAAGTGTGTTTTTACTGTTGAGATTTTCATGTTCAAAAAGTTCAAAAATATAAGGATGAATCGAGACCTATATTTGTACGATCTTATCATCATCTGGATGTCAATGATGATTGAAATTGGATGTATCTATATGCATTCGATCTCTGACAAATAGTTGTGGAGTGAGTGAATAATTCAAGCTCTATAACTGGCACTCTATAATAATTTAAGAGATACTCAATGGTTAGGAATCCCATTTGGAGGATCCAAAAAATATGATTGTTTTCTCTATGACCATGGAATGATACTATTTCTGATTTACCTATAGGAATATGTTATAATGGAGTATATCTCCTCTCATTAGTAAGTACATCTAGGTATCTATAAAATTTATTATGATAGGCATATGAAATTATAGTGTCTCTGTATGAAGTGAGATATTGTAGGATTCTTGTCTTGATGCCGTATATATCAATAGGTTAGGGAAGATCATCAAAGAATGGCTAGAAATTTGAAACTATACTCTATACCTATATGAAAATGTGGTAAAATCACCATGGATTAAATTATTATCTTACCTCATAACTAGAAAGGAAAGGATATAGTATGATTAATTATAGATTTTTTAACTAATATAGTTCATTTTATGCATATCATGGAAGCAAAATCCACTTATGAATATGAAAAGCCTCTTTGTATTAGAAACTTTGTAACACTATGTGGGGGGTAGAAAAGTATTGTACCTAACTAGGTTCCGAGGTTTACATTTATTTCATTGTATGGTATGCACAAACATATTGGATCTTATGTGATACTAAGAGAAATATATCATCCTTAGATATATGGATAATAAAAATGGATAAGTCTTATTTTTTATGATATTTTATAATCTTTCATTCTCATTTTTTGTGGCTCCTTGGGGAGTCACTTGTTTCTCATAGAGTTCACCTAAAATAAAAATTATTATTCTTCTATTCAAATGATACCATTTGAGCCACTATCCCCTATTGTGCAAAAAATATAAATCATCAATATTGGACCTCTTATAGTTTTACAGATAATGGGATGAATGGAACTAATTTGAATGTGATTATCAAAAACATAAAGTCACCTAAAATATTATAATTAACACGGGTAATAATCCTGGATGTTTCGAATCAATTATCATATATTTATTATAATATACCATGTATTAAGTCATTGAAAGATATTAAATCAAATAAATAATACTTATCGATTCATTATACTATTCAATATTTTATGGAATTCCATTAGTATGGTTTATAAATTGGATTTATTTACTCAATTATGTGTATTGAATAGTTTATTTAAATATCTCCAGGATTAGATCATATATTATTGACCCAACTTGTGTTGTTTAGTATGATGACATGGATCTATAGTTAGATAGTTAATTTTTGCTGTACCCAGTCTCTATCATTTATTGAAGTAATACAAACTTATAGAGAAGGATGATTCCATTGGTATGAGTATTATGGAACCATGGTAAGACATGAAATGAGACATGGGACTTTGAAACTGAGATAATGGACAAATTTCTAAATTTATTCCCTAAAAATGTGAATTAATTTTTTTAGGGACATAAAGTCGGTGGTAGGGAGGTTATAAATACCCATTATTACATTGGTGATTCTCTACTTTTAATATCAGTCCATGAGTTTATTTTTATGTGTATTCTAGGTTATAGTTAATGGTAGAACAATTTAGAGAAAGTGAGAAAGATATGAGAGGGACCTTAAGGCCCTATCAGCCATCGAGTACTCTGTGGTTAAGGACTAGGTAACTGGTTGGGGTCCTAATGGTAATATAGTTCTTTTATAATCCACTAATTACCTAGTACATCATAGAGGGTACCCAATAGTGTCCCAAGAAAACCCCCTTAAAATTGTTCATTTTCATTTTATCAACCACTAAATTATTACCCATATTACCCAAACATGGGATTTATTCTTTCAATCTATTATTATCTCTAAATAAGAGCTCCTTCCTTATTCCCTTTGCATGTCATTTATTTCTAGCCTGTATCTTCACCATTATTTAATGTTTATTCATCATCAAAGTTATCCATGGGTGATGAAAAGGAATATTCTTTAAATTTCATTAAAATTCATACTTTTTTATAGCTATGAAATAAGTCTCAAAATCTCACCTCACATATATTGTATTTCTTTTGGTTATTCCATTTATTAATCCTTATCAGTGATATAAATGAAGTTTTTAATCATATTTAATTTGGTAAGTCTACTTCATAGAATATCGGATTTACAGATTCCGATTAGGAAATTGAGACAATCCATCCTTTGGTCTAAATTATGGTTCTAAATTTAGGAAGTGGTGTAATGTCTATCCTTTAGAGATTAAGTAATCATATCTACATAGGCATAGGTAGGGTATTATCTTCAATTTCTTATATACTATCAAGTCTGTAAGATATAGGGGAAATAGGTAGAGAAATGAGAACACTGTTAATGTATTTTCATTATAAATAGGAAATAATAATAAAAATTATTCATGAATCAAAGTAAATTATATTTTCATACCTAAAACCATATTTCTTTATGCCAAGAATATACACCCATGGTTGTGAACTTGGATCATAATGATATTTAAACCATGTTGTAAATTTCCATACTTGTTTTGAGATGGGTTAACACATGTCCAATGGTTTTCATTAAATTTTTGTTATTTTTTAATATTTTTAAATTGGTTAACATATAACCTCATTAATTTTTCTTTCTATGGGATCCCTTGAGTATGTACTTGTAACTTAGTTTTGTGTAAACCAAATGGCAAGTTATTACACTTGCTCTATGAAATTTATAACATCTTTTTGAGTTTATAATGTGTATGTTAAGGGATGTGACATTGAAATAGAATGGTCATAAGTATAAGATACTCAAACATGTTCTTGGGATTCTTGTGACACCATTATAAAATTATATATCTTGTAATACCAACCCACTTATTGGGCACGTATAAAATATGATAGCTGATTTCTTATTAATCAAACATAAAGTAGAATTCATTATGGAATTTTTAGGGTAAATCCATTTTTTGGGGGATATGTATAGGTGTTTCCCTATGTACTGGGCATGAGGTAAACATGTACATGGACATTAATGTGATATATCATGCCTAATATGATATGTTAGGACTTTCCCATTTTAATTTTTATTGTGGTGTATTTTTATTACTCCAATGGTATGTCATTTTTTCTAGTAATAAAAATACACCACAATAAAAATTAAATTGGGAAATTCCTAAACAAGTATGGTCTAATAGGTGTCTTTAAGGAACCTAATCTGACTTGTTATGATAATTTATTTCTATACATTCATTATATATGCACACCGTTGTTGTTTATAGTCATAAAAAATATTATGCTTTAGAGACCATTGTTGGTGGCCTTATGATTATTTCTCACACCCTGCTTAGGTCTCCATTACACTAGGGTAGAATAGAAATCCTCATGTTTGTATGTCGTTGGATGATTTCTTGTGTTGTGTATTCTAAATAGAAGCTTATGAGCATAGGGTTAGGCTAGTACTCAAGATTCTCATGGAGTTGGACTTTAAGATTTTTATTCTTTGTGTTGTTTTGTATCGCCTATTGAAATTTTCTATTATACTATTGAATCATCTTGAATTCATGAATTATTCTGTATTGTAATTGGCCACTTTATTCAATTATAATTTTTATCTTCTATTTCTTGTCATTTATTATTACTTTTTCTTCTATTTTCTCTTGTTTCATTACTATTATACCAATGTGATACTCTGATCACGTGGTTATATTCTCCCAATCATTCCACCGTTATAACCTTACTTCTATTCTTCATCCTCTGGCATTTAGGGATCCACGCTTGAGGCTATGTGACGACTGATTCGGGTACTATTTTAGTAGTCAGTCAGGTCTGGATGTTACATTTTAAAAGAAATCTTCTTGTCATTTTCCATACAAGGAACTTCTCTATCCATTTTACTGTGAAAAATGAATATTCATTTTAAATTTAATGGCATGTATGAAATTACCCACTTATATGACCGTCATTTCATTGAAGTTTCCTTCTCAATTTTACAAGGTGATTTCTATTGAAAATGTTTTTCTTAATATTATGTAAATGTTTAGTTTGTAAAAGTGATTTTTGAATAACATGATTTTCCAAAATTTTATGTTTTAAAAATTTATTTTCAAAATGAAAAAGTTATTTTGATCAATAATTTTTTTAAATATATTTTATAGTATTTATTTTCATCATTGGTAACAACCCTTTATTCTTACTCTAATTAGAATATGTGGTATTGATACAATCCTTATTATTCCTCTAGATAGTTTATGATCATTCTGACAAAGAAATTATTAACATTCACTTCCTTGATTTATTTTTGTAGTCATTAAATTTCACTTGAATTATTCAATTTCCTATGGACATTAAATTTCACCCAAATATCCATAATATTTATCACAGAAATGTTTATTTCATAAAATATATATCATTTAAATATACTATATTCTACATTGAAAGTTATTTTTTTATCTGGGAAATTTTGATAAATCTGTATTCTTTACTCAATACATATATTTGAGGTTAAGGAATATTGATTCATGAATTTAAATTTATTATTCAATAAATGATGAATTATATTGATCTACAATAATGAGTGGGGCCTAATATTATATATCACAATGATGTATTGGTTGGTATTATGAGACAAATCAATAATATAGCATAAAATCTATTGTCCAAACCCAATGGGTTTGTACTTAGTAGTTTTAAACCATCTTATGAATTTTACTAACTATAAAGGTATCTTTATTCATGAGATCATAGCTTCTAATACTTAATCATTACCTTAATTAATTGTTTGTTTATAATTTTCCATCAAATTATCTCGATGATATTATCTATGAATGCATCTAATTGTTTGTTATTTATTACAGGGAATGATTGTTCATTTATTTACTTTTCCATAATGATTATTTCTTAACAAATTAAGATAGGCGTGATATTGATAAAATGGAATGTGTTTTCTGTAATTTACCTTTCCATATTGATTATTCCTTAAAAATTATGATGTCTAAGTTATTGATTTAATTTAGTGTGTGTTTAGTTATTTAAATTTATATACTGATTATTATCCTTGAGAATTTTGAATTGATATTATCTCTAGATGCACTTCCTTCTTAGATTATTGATTACATGGAATGTGTTCTCAGTTATTTACCCTTCCCTATTGATTATTCTTATAAATTCATGATAGGTTCTATTGTACATAACCTTTACTGAGTATTTGAGCTCACCCTTATTTTTTATCCTTTCCATATAATTCATGAATTTTACTATGCTAGACATGAAAGGATACACTAGTTGGAATAATGAAATTATCAAAAAAAATTATGTTGTAGTTTTTTATTCAAACATAATATGGGAATCATGTATGTATCTAGTTTACCAAGATTACTATACTATTTTTTACCTTGGGGTGTGATTCCTTATATCTTATTCCAATATAATAAATCATGAACCAACTCTGGGCTACTGGGGTCGTGTTTACTGCCGGATGGATATATGATATGCCATGATATGGCATGGTTGGGCCTGAGTGGTCATATACATATGATGCAATGGACCGCTAGTATGTAGTTAGATTTTATTCATTTTTTCTATTAGACCTGGGAAGGCCATGATTTCAGGATGAACTATATTTATAATTCTTTATCCATGTTTACTTTTATTGGATGAATTTGGAATTACTTATTTGGGTGACATGGTTTCACCTTCTCTTATATTTCATTACAAAAATGTGTAATTATTGAGTCATTTTAGCTTCTCAATACTTTCTTTTGATCACACTTTGACTCCTTGAGTTAGCTTGGGTTGCATAGAGTTTCTATTGAGGAAATTATTCTCACATATTGTATAAATACACCCCATATGAAAAATATAATATCAATTATATTTAATGTTTAGAAAAGAATCCTTTTTTAGCTTGGATTTTGTTTCTGTTGACACCTTGTAGTTTTTTCATAGGTTATAGTGACTAGTAATATGGGTTCCCTTCTTTTTATTTTGTGGAGATTTTAATTTTTACTATTTAAATATTGTTTTATTGAGTATTTTTTTAGTTTGGTGTCTTTTTTATGACATACATGGGATATTGTGAGATGATTTTATGGTTTTTTGTTAATTTTTATATTGAATTTTCTTCTTACTATTCTTTTTTGATCTATTCTAGTTAATATATGTAATAGACCATTATAGTTTAAATCACTCTCCAAGGGACTTTCCTAGAACCTTGATTGTAGTCATCAATTATTGGAGTTTAGGGATGTACCTGAGGACATGTGACATTTTTTTCAGTGGCCCTATTATATTAGAGTCAGTTGTTACAAAATGATATGAGGGACGTTATGTTTTAAATTCGTATTATTTTATAAGTTAGTAGGCTAGAGAGTATGAGTGATGATTTTGTATAGGAGTTATGCATTGGATCCTAGACAACAAAACCATAGTGTAATTTTATTTTTCCATGGATGTGTGGAATTTTATTTATATATTTTACTAAAATAGTTTTGGGGTATGATACTCACTCAATTTATAGTTTATAGTGGGATATACATCCATCATATTTGAACATAGGGACATGATGTGTATTTTAGTGTGCATGTAATTGTTATTGAGTTATTTATTTATTGAGTTATTGATTTTATTTAAATAATTCTCTCATTAATAAATTGATAGGTATTTTCTTAAATAGGTTATTAATGACAAATTAATTAATTACAATCAAGTGGCTATATTTGATTATGTTTTTTAAATTTTTTTTGTTATTAAATTATTGATAAATATTATATTTGATTTTTTTAATCAAAATAGCATTTAATGTGTTGAATTGATAAAGTTAATAATTAGATTAAATATTTATTTTATGAAGTGTTATGATATGTAATTTAAGGTGGAATGTTTATATATTTAATTTAAGTAAACATAAAGAGAATGTGATTATAAAATTATTAAAATTAAATTTTTAGATTAAGTGAAATGGGAGATTTAGTGCATGTATATTTTGGTAAAATAAAAATTAGTAATGTTTATAGATCTTTTACATTATTGGTAACTATATATTAGTTTTATTCATTAAAAAACGCTTAAAAATGATAAAATCATTGAAAAATATGAAAATTTTGATAATAATTAAAGTGTAAAATTAATTAGGATTGATGTACTATTTAATGTTGTATAAAAATTACATTCTCACATTTTTTATGAGAAAAATATCCTGTTAATGGATAAGATAAAATCTATAGTGAATATTATATGTTAAAAATATTCATAAATGGGACCTATGGTAAATTTAATGATTTTTTCAATGTGTTGAATACTGAGTTTCTTGGTTTTGAATTTTGTTAAATCCTCAAATGTATGATGTATGAATTATGGGTATTAATTATAGCATGAATAGAAATATGAATTTCT
Organism: Viscum album; assembly: GCA_963277665.1. Taxonomy (NCBI): domain Eukaryota; kingdom Viridiplantae; phylum Streptophyta; class Magnoliopsida; order Santalales; family Viscaceae; genus Viscum; species Viscum album. The sequence goes on from OY728150.1 coordinate 664,100,523, forward strand.
AAAAATATTTTACATGAAGTTAAAAATGGGTATAAATCCAAATTAATGGATTAAATTATGTAACATAGAAATTATTACTTTTTAATATTATTCATGAAGTATAGTCATAATGGGATATTATGGAATGTGTCAAAGTTTAATTTTCATTATTTCTATTTAATTTTGGTTTTGAACATGAAAAAAGTGAACGTTTGGTTATGTTAAAAGCCTAAGGGAGATGGATTTATTGCTTAATTTATTATAATATAATGGAATAAATTTTAAAAGTCTATCATGTGTTATACTTGATGTTTTTTTATGAAATATTTATTCTTTTAATATATTATATAGTTTAAAGTCATGTTTAAAGGATGTAATTGACTTGAAAATATCAATTTTTATTGAATTTGTCTAATTTATGTAATGATCATACTAGAATGAAATGATAGAATGTGGTTTAGTATGTTTTTAATATAATAATTATTCTTATGATGAAAAATTTAGTTTAAATGAAATTTATTTTTGATGAACATGTTAACTATTATTCTCTATTTTGTGTTTTTTGAAAACATTATTATTGTAATTCGATTGATGAATCATGATAAATGAAAAAGAGATCATAGTAATTATTAGGTTATTATCATAATTATTGAACCATGTTTGGTTGCTATATTATAAGCATGATGAGTTTATATTGATTTTTTTTAAAAGGATAAATGGATTTGAAATCTTTTTAATAATTGGTAATATATTATCGAAGCATTCCTAATATGGTATTTTCATTTCTTGAGTAAAATTGGTTTAATAGTTTTTATTAGTTTAATGATGTGTGTTGATGTGATTTGGAAGTTTTTTTCACTTTCTAAGTGGTTGGTAACACTAAAGTTGATATAATTGGTAAAAAATAGTAAATATTAATGGTTGGTCTTGGGGTTTTTATTTGATGAGTAATCGGATAATTTTTGTACTTCTATGAATAATTTTCTTTTGGGGGTTTTTATAGTGTGATTTGTTTGTTAAAATATTGCTATCAAATTCTATAATTTGGTGGTCATGTTATGAAAAATTACCTTTGAGAATTATAATCAGATATAAGGTTTTGGATATTTTTTAAATCCTCATTGGAGTTCAAGGTATGAGGAGTGTTGATGGAATTCTTAGTTAGCCTTATGTGATGATTATTTTTTTGATGTTGTGATGTGATTTTGGTTTGAATTGTTTTTTTAAAGATTTATATTTGCGAAACATTTTTTTAATGCTTAATGATAATAATTTTTTAAACTATTACATAATGTTAAAGACATGAAAAAGGTGTTTACATATTGTAATTCTTTTTTTTGGATGTTGCTGATTTTGTTTGTAAGTAAGAATTTTTGGGAACTAAAATGTATTTTTAGGGAATATAAATCTGTTTAAAAGAGGTTAATTTGTAATGGATTTTGGGAGGACAAACATTTTAATTTGTTAGGTGTTTCTTAACTATTATTATGTTCTAAATTTCTATGCATGCTTAAATTATAATATAGTCACTACAATGCGGGAGGATTACTATAGGTAGTATTTTTTGAATTATATTGGGTAAAATATATTTAAATTTTTTTTGTGTATTTATTTTAGGTTTGGAGAAGTATTTCGAGTACATAAAATGCTTTTTGAAGATGATAATCATTATGGTGTGGGGTTTGTAACGATTTGTGTTTTTGTAATTTTAATTTTTTGAACAGTTGAATATTGGTGAACAAAACTATAGATAATTTAAATATTATGTTGTTAATGATAATAAGTGTTATTATTTTTTTTAGTTTTGAGAACTTTTATTTATGTTTGTTTGAAAAAAAATGTATATGTTGTAATTTATTTAAATAATGTAAAAACTATTAAATAAAAAAATTGTTTTGGGGAATGTTTATTTCAAATCCATCTAGTGAGGGATGACCCCGTCCATGTATAACCTAGGTGAAAAATTAATTTGACAATATATGAGTATATTAGAGAAGCCTACCAAGGCTGAAAAATATTTTTTGGATGGTGGAGGTTGGGTACAGATTTATAAGCCTCTCAGATGCCCTTTTAATCTTTTAGAGTAAGATAGAATGGTCGGATATGGCATGGGTATCTCTCAAAAAGATTAGGGGAATTTTTTTCCCTTCTTATTACGGGACACATATAATTTAAAAAATAAATATAATAAAATTAAATATATTCAGGTAAGAAGAAACAATGATACTTATTAGGAATAAAAAACCCTTGGGAAAGGGGAAATTCATTTCATTTTTAAGATGAATGGTATCCATGGGTAAATTCTGTCTTGTCCATTATTCTCTCTTCCTCAATCTTATTTTCTATCCCATCTCTATAAAATTATCCAAAAATTATCCCAAGCACATTTCCTATTATTTGAATACAAATAAAGAATAATTATTGGTATTGGATCAATCTCAATGAGATGAAGGTAAGCCTTGTGTTTTATTTTAATGATGTTGAAATGTTTTTCTCATTTTTACTTAAATATAAATTTCATGTCATGGTTTTAAAGAAATAATAATCATATGATTGGGGCTTTATTTGGATTATTTTCTTGTTTTGTAATAATCTATTAACATATGTAGGTGACCTATTTCTATTCTATATGTTAATTTTGGGTTGTCAAAAATTTATTTATTTTTTAAACGATTTGATGATTTATTTGGATTGTTTGATGTGAAGTGTGATATCCTTTGTTTTGAATCCAGTTGGAAAATAATAGGTGAGTTTGAACTTTTCTCATTTAGTTGATGAGATTATTTTTAAGGTGATCTTCAAATCAGGAATTTGAGTGTCATAACACTTAATGGTGTAGTTTTTGGGTCAGCTTTAAGTCTCATGAGGTTTTCTGGGAGTTTTGACGATTTTTTGAAGTAATGATCTTCAAAAATAAAAATTCTTAGAGAAGTGTAGTGAGGTTCATGATTAGATCATGGTTAATTTAACCACGAGGATCAACCATGTGAACCCTTTTCTTAAGGGGAATTGTGTGTTTAAACTATGAAACCACTTAGGAGTAACCATGAGGTAAGGTTCAGGTGGAAAAGGGTGACACACGTGACCTGCACACAGTTTTCTGAAACAATTCCCCTAGAATTCACCCTGAATTACATTTAAATAGTAGCTACACTTTGTTAGGTTCTCGGTTTGTCAAACTATGAAACCATACCATGCAAGGTGTTTTTCTCTTTAATAATAGTATCACACGATGAGCGCTAATCATTAGAAGCCTTGTAACCAATCCATGAAGCTTTTAAAAAGGTGGGAAATGATTATTATTTTTTACCTTCTTTAAAGGTATTTCCTCCCTTTTTCCTTCCCAGTGATGTACAACAACCCCCTCATGTGGGAGCTCCCCTTTGGCCTCATCTAAGAATGGAAAGATATCCTCTATCTAGATCCATAATCGACCACTGTTAGATGCATTATGTAGCCCTAGGTATTTATATCAATCCTCTTTATTCTCTTATTCATGTATCACTCCATATAGAATAATAAATTTGTTTAAGATAATTCTCTTTATATTTAGGTTGTTTAACAATTCATTCGATATCTTCCATTCCAGATTGAATAAAAGATTGATACTGGATAGGTGGACAATTTTAATTATTTGGTAGGTGGCCTAGTTTATTTTCCCTAGAGTCTTATTTGTTTATATTTTACACTAATGTTTCAAGCGCTATTTCACCTGTTCTTTGACCCTAAAATCATTTTTCTTTGAATTAAAATTTTAAATTAAAATATCAATTCCCTATTAGACCCTATAATTATATTTGGAGGTCAATTACCTTAAATTGAGCCATCCATTAGGTGATACATTCTTATTATTATGTTCCCCTTATACTTTTATCACTAAAACACCCATTTCTATGTTTGGTTCAACTTTATCAAATGATTGAATTAAATTAAATGGCTAAATTAACACCTTATATTTGGGAAAGAAATTTTTTCTTGGATACCATCACTTGAAATAGAATTTTAATAGGTATGAAACCTCCCTTGAACCTTTTCATGTATAAATGGATGGTAATGACATAAATTATTTGAAATTAAAAAAATGATCTGACACCATATATGTCTATTTGTAATTATTGAGTGAAAAAGTATAGAGTTGAATTATATAAAGTAAACAAATTGATATTATTGATTGGTCTAACATCTTCTGTTTACCCTTGTGACTTGTCAATGATAGGGTAGTAGATTAAATAAAGGTAATTAACGTAATGGGATGATTATTATATGGAAAAGAATATTTATTAAAATTAATGTGATTATTAATAAAATGGACCTTCTTATTATTATATTAGTGGTATGACTTGTGCCATACTTAAATAACATAGGGAATTCCTTGAAAACTCAAAGGATACCACCCTAATTATTTAATATATTTTCCTAGGGAGATACCCACATTGGAATTTGGTTACATTATTATCATATAAAAATGACTTGGGGTAGTATTGAAGATTTAATTGACTCATATCTAGACATTAGAATGCATCAGATACACTCCTGAGATTCGGTTTGATGTCCTAATACATAGGATTACATGAGATACCTTCTTGGTCTCCAGATCATTCTTCGCATAAGATTACATAGAACATGACTCCCCAAACTAGGGTTGATCTTTTTGCGGTGAAATTCCACAGATTTATCTAGTGGATTACACTGAAAACCCTATTTCCAGACTATATGAGTTATTATAATGATTTATATCGACCTTATGTGGTAAAGGATGCCTTCGTTACACCTTGGATACCTCCTTATCATTATCTTAACATACCATGTGGTCCCTTGTGATACATTATTCTTATAGGAATGTCACCCCTTAATTTTAAATGTGAAACTCAAGATATTATCCCAATGTAAATGAATTGGGTACTAAACCATAGGTCTATGTTGGTGCATGTATATATATGAAAAATATTTTCTTGCATATGTATATATATACAATATAGAATGTGTACATAGACTTCATAGATTAGGATAAATCAGTTATGATCATCTGGGTGTCTTTAAGGAACCTAAGTCTGACATATTATTATTTATTGTTTACCACTACATTTGATATAACTACACACTTGTTATTTTATGTTAATATACATGATATATTTAGACACCATCAGTGGTGGAATACAATGTATATCTCACACCCTTTTCGGGCCACCATTGCACTAGGGTACCCAAAAAAACACATGATTGAAAGAGCAGATGTATGGATTGAACCTGCTTGTTGGAATCCTTAGAGGATATTAAGGAGTACCGAAATAGAGGGTCAATCCTTTTCTCATGATATTATTGAAGATAGTTGAGGAATATTTTATTTATTTACATATTTTTTCAGATTCCATTTACTTTTATACCAATGTATATTTATGTCAAATCATCTTCATTCATGATTATCATTATTATTTTTATTATTAGTTTTCATTATATTCAGGTTTTATTATTTATTATTTTTTCTTATATATTTATTAATATTTAAGATGGTATAGTATATCCATTGTACCTCCATTAGACCCATACTACTAATCAGTAGCCTCTGGCATACGGAGATGCATTCTTGTGGCCCAGTGGCCAACTGGCTTGGGGTACCATTCTATGTGGATTTTTGTTCGGGACACTATATGTGGTATCATGGGTTTCTTTTCCTCTTTGGTATTACTATTTTGTGTTGTTATACAAGTTATTTGGAATGTGAAAAAACATGGTAAATATCTTGTTTCTAGGTCTAGACAACCCATGCATGATGGAAAGATTATGTTTCTAGGTATGGGACTGTTGTTTTATATTTTTTCGTGATTATTTCACAGAGAGTGATTTTTATTCTTCTATTAGTTATTGATTTGTGATTTATGAAATTTACTCTTGGACCAGTATGTCAAGGAAGTGTTTTCACATGAATCATGATAGACACATCTAATTCAACTTCTATGAATATTGTATTCTATGTAGGTTTCTTTATATATTTCTTGGTGCATGATGATTTTTATACCCTACTTAGGTGATCGTTTAGTAGGATTAGGTGTATATATGAATATGTGATTCTATGTTTTTATTTTTGTGTTTCTTTCTTGGTAATAGCATGAATATATGCACTTATAACATATGTAATTGGTAATTAATATTTACACATCATCCTTAATGGTGTTTCCTCATATAGTTTTATGGTGGAACCTTAATTAGCCAATTACAACATGTTTGAGCCATGGAGGATGGGTTTCATGGGCTCAAACATTGATGGTTGGGATTAAATGGGTTCCACTAACAATATATGGAGTGTATGGGACTTTGTAAATTATAATGGGTAACCTATATAACTAAACCATCTTATCTGTACTTTCTTATTTGGAAAATAGAAACTATAAACATGGTTAAAACTACATGAATTTTATTTTTGACTTATAAAGTCAAGTATCTTTATAAACTGGGAATAAAAATTCATCTAAGTGGACCATGATTCTTATATGTATATTCAAAATTGGAATTATTATAAAAAATGGTTGTCTTTATACAGTCTTATGCCTCTATCATTGAGAATGACAGTCTATATAGATAAATTCTTAAATGAACAAATTGACCCAAGTGAGTCAGTTGTGTCGTGTTACTTTTGAGGTAAATTGGACTTAACTAAAATTGGTTGTTCTTGACATGTTTCTTATGAGATAATCCCATTATGTTAGTTTAAATTTTCAATAGTATAAAATATTATGGGGTTCATTTAAGTTAACCTAGGTTGGAATGATGAAACCCTCATAGGCCACCTTTTCCTTTTTCACATTTCTATTTAATCCCATGTGGGTATGGTTATACTAATGGAATAGTTTTTTAATGTATTCATATCAGCTTATTTGGTGTTTACATATATAGGTATGGTGGAGTATTACATGACCAGTAATTTTAATTAATAAAATACTTATTATACTATTTTAATATCAATTATTATGATGGAACCGTTAATTAAAACTATAATTACAAACTAACAAATCTATTTCTATATATATTGGAAATTGATATTTTCTTTTACTGATCCGGTGATGAAAAAAATTAAATTTAATAAATGTTTAAAGATTAAATTATAAGATAAATTTCTAAATGCTTCATGTTATCAACTAAATAAAGTGTATGGTACAGTTTTTAACTTCTTGTACTTGATATCTTCGATTTAGGAATAGATTTAAATGTTGAAAAATAATGAGAATTGTTTAAATTTCATAAAATTATGTCTTTCAGAGGTGTTTAACCATTATCCATCATGTAATGTTTATGTTTGTATGTGTCTTTGAGTGATGAACCTAGAAGTTTTCCGTAAATCCATGTTGACTTTACCTAATTTATGTTGAACTTATGGGTTAGGAGGTAAGGAATATTGATCTTTTCATATGTGACCTTATTTTAGGGTTGATGCCTTGTTTATGTAAGGAGATATCTTGATTATGGTATCACCTTCTAATCTTAAAACATTAATAAATTATTACTTATTTTTTAGATGAGAGGTTCTATTCGGGCGCCCATTGTCCTATGTAAGACTATTAAATAATGAAAGAACACCCCCGGGTAGACGGGTGGTTTTCTAGTAAGTTAAATATCGAGGATTATTTTTATATAAGGGTACCACTAAGTACCATCTCCCTATATTTTACATTAGTGTTGGGACCATTAAATGATAACTCCCCAATTTGGATTCTCTATAATGAATAGCGCCTAATAGCCCAATATTAGCAGGTGATTCTATTATACTTATGATGGTAGATTAGAACCCTTATAGGTCAATACTTTCTTTATTGTTTTAGATTAATCTCTTCTGAAATAATATTTCCAAGAGTGTTAGACCTTGTGTAATAGATTCCCAATAATGGGATATGGTTCTTATGTGAGTGACCTTAGGGATAGGTGGATAGACCTAGATACCCTCTCTTTGAAGCAAACCCTAGAAGTTCAACGGTTTTTTATCTATTAAGGACAACCTATAGAAGAGGTTAGTTTGGGACTATGTTTTCCTTTTTTGAAATAAATTTTTTTACTCGATTTCTTAGACCAATTCATAGTAAGTGCTCAATTATGTTGGTTTAGACATTGCGATACCTATTCTTTTGAGTAGCACCATGAGTGCTTTTATATTTAAATCTTTATATGTTGGGAAGACCAATTCGGGTTCTTGGACAATTTGACCAGACCATACACTATTGACACGCTATTATAAGAAATGATTCCATGATTCTAGTGGTTGTTCAACAAATCATAGAACATATAATATTCTCATGTTTGAAGAGGAGTTCCATGGGATCCTAGGAGTTCCATGGGAAGTGTGTGGAAAGATAGATAATATACAATATACCTTGATATGAATGGTCAAGAGATGTGTTTTTAGGAATTGAAAAGGACAGTGTGGCCTAGTTGATACAAGAATGTATTGGAGGAATATATACACACCTATCGATGAAATAACAATGTAATCCTAGTTAAGAGAGTATAATTACCTTTATATTGACTTCTCCCTAAGTATACTAAGAGATCATCAGCTATATGATAAGCTACTTGTTTAGATAGTCATTTTGGTTTGATGAAATAACTCTCTAAAATCTATTAAAAAGGAGTGGTTTAAGATAATACAAATGGTGTGTAGTACACCATTGGTTGTTAGAAAATGATATCCCTTGTTAAAATTCATATTCGTTATTCTCAATGATAAGAGTTCTATATAAATGGGAACAGTTGATGATTAACATTTCCATTGATGATCGGGATGAGTCAAATACTAGCCAGTCTCATTTTTATATCAAGTGAGAATAGAGTATTTGATAAGGTGGTCAGTTTTTTGTTTATTGATGTGATGGAAAGTATGACCCTAAGGTGTATAGTAGGGCATCAGTCACTAGGGGTGACCCTCATTAGATAAAGGCCATGGGGCCTAGAGACCAGTTATGGGATGGTCTTCTTTGAACTCATATTCTTTTTAATAGGTGAACAAAGGTACAACTGGAATCCTCAACAGATTTCATCTATAAATATATGGTGTCTTGGGTCAAATTACAGAGGTGGGATTTATGCCCGATGTTACTCATGAAGATTCATGGATATTGGATCAATACAAAGTCAGTGATGGGATTACAGCATAATTAAATTACTTTTTTGGGGATGGTTTGGCCAGGGTATTTCATTAGAAGTTGAGTATGGGATTCAGAGAGTATGCATAGAATGAACTCAATAAACTTTTCAATTAAGGCTTAAGAATATTTTTTAGTAATGAGTCAACTATAAGAACCATGATTTTTCTTGATATAGTTGACTCAAGGGGGTTAATATTTTTCCACTCTTTTATGTGGATTCATTTTGTGAGAAAATTTTATCAAGAACACCTCCACGATGAGGCGGGTGCATCTTAATGGATCGATTGGGGTTTTTCAAAGAAACCTTGGTGTGACCTATTGGGATTGTTCGGTCAAAGATTTACTGTTTTGATCAGATCATTAACCATGAGGAGTTATATCATGAGTAATTTTATGAATGTGTTGGGAGTGTCACTAGATCAATACAAATATGTTTCAGTAAGAAATTTAGATGGTGGGAGTACTGTGACTTAGGATTTCCCATTTAAAACTAGAATATATAGTGGGGAATGACATAGGTATGATGATAAAGGGACAACGAAATGATCATGTATTTAGAATAATGGTCTTATGTAAGATTCATTCTGATGTTTCTACGGTAGATTGATAATTTTCCCGAGTCTTAGTGGATTAAGTACCATGTTCTTTAAGTGATGCATAGCGGTGCATTGAGCATTTGGAAATGAAAAAGTATTGTTAGAACAATACTTTTTGACACAAGTATGTTGAGTAATGATTCTTTATTCCCCAATGATTCTCATGGATGATAGTTTTCAAGGTGGCGAGATTTTAATATTCTGTTTTTTGGACCGGGTTGAAAAATTCCAAGTGGGTTTGAACTTTTCTTATTTAATGGATGAGGTGGTTTTTTATATAAGTTCTGGATAATGAATTCGAGATTTGTAACACTTTAAGGTTTTTTTAGTTTTATGTATCATGATGTTTCTTGGGAGTTAAGTTGATTTTCAAAAGCACCGGACTCTAAATGTACTAGTTTTTTGAGAAGCAAAATGAGATGCATTATTGGTGCACAGTTAGTTTAATCATGTGGATCAACTTTGTGACTCTTTTTCATAAGTTCATAGTTTGTTTAAACAATGAGGACACCTAGGGTCAAGAATGTGATATGGTACTGGTCTACAGGGGTAATTCACATGAGATACACATGGTTTTCCCAAATTTTTCACCTATCATGTACCATTAGTATCACTAGACTAGTAGCAATGCTTGGATAGGTGCATAGTTTGTCAAACTGTGTGGCTATATTGTGTGAGGTTCCAGTACCTTGGGTTGTAGGTAAATGGGTTTCCAAATGGTGTGGTCAAATTGTGTGTATTTTAAAAAGGGTAAAATTTTGATTTTTACCCAACCTTATTTAAAAGAGTTTCCTCCCATTTTTCTTCTAGTGATGCACAACATCCCCCTTTCATTTGTGCTCTGTTTTGGAATTCTCTAGGAATGGAGATATCTCCTCCATCTAGATCTATAATCATCAACTGTTAGTTGTGTTGGTATCCCTCAGTATGTCTATAAATCCTATTAATTTTCTAATTTGTTTATCTTTCCATATAGAATGAATAATATGTCAAAGATAATTCTCCCTATTTTTAGGGTGTTTGAAAATTCTCTAATTTCATCTATTCTAGCTCGAATCAAATCTTAATATTGGATGAGTGTTTAATTTTAATTATGAGGTAGGTGGTATAGTTTCTTTTCATAAAATTCTCGTTCATTTATATTTGGCGTCATTGTGTGGAGCATCAGTTCACCTATATTTTGACCATAAAATCATTTTTCATTGAATTGGATGATTAAATTGAAGCATAAATTCTCAATTAGACCCTCTAATTTTAGTTGGAGGTCATGGAACTCAACTTGATCCATCCCTTGGGTGATCCATGCTTGTTCCTATGTCCCCCCTTACTCATTGATCACTAAAACACTCATTGGTGTGTTTGGTTTGAATTTATCAAATAATTAAATTAAATTAAATTGTTGAGTTGACACCTTGTATTTGGGAAAACATGTTTCTATTGGATCTCATCACTTGAAATGGAATGTTAATAGGTATGAAACCTTCCATGAACCTTTTAATATATAAATGAAATTCAATGACTTAAATTATTTTAAATAACATGACAAATGGTATGAAACCTTTTATATCCCTTCATTATTTTTGTGTGAAAAGTTAGATAGTTGAATTAGAAAAATTAGACAAATTGAAATGTTTGATTATCCAAAAATCTTTTGTTGACCCCGGTAACCTATTAATGATAGGGTAATGGATTAAATAAATGGAATTGACACAATGTCATGATTATTATGTTGATATTAATACTTATTAAAAATAATATGTTTATTGCTACTGTGGACATTTTTTTCTTATTATAGGAGTTGTCTAACTTGAGCTAATATTAGATTACTAATGGAATGCCTTGAGAACTCAGAAGATACCACCCTTATTCATTGAGTTAGTTTCCATGGGAGATACCCACCATGGAATTTGGTCAATGTATGATTATATGTGAATGCATCAGCATAGTACTGATGATTCACATAACTCATTTCCAGACATTATAATGTCTTATAAACACTCCTTGGAATCACATTGATGTTTGTGAACACACGATTACAAGGGATACCTCCTTGTGCTACATATCATTCTTAGATTGAGATTACATGGGATACCAGTTGCAAGACCAAGTTAGAAATTTTTACTATGGAATTATAAGGATTTTTCCGATAGATTACACTAATACCCATATATTAAGACTACATGAGTTATTATTAAGAGTTAGATTGACTCTATGTGGTCAATGAAGACTTGGTTACACCTTGTATCCTTCCATATCATTATCATAACATATAATGTGGTCCCTTGTTATTGATGATGCTTATAGGTATACCACCCCTTAATTTTAAATGTGAAACTCAAGATATTATCCTTACATGGTTTCCTTGGGTATTAAAACATGGGTCTATACAAGTGCATGTATATATATGAAAATAATTTTATGATATATGCAAATATATACACATTATGGAAGGTGTGCAATGAAAATATAGCTTAGGATAATCAGGTATTATTGGCCAGGTGTCTTTGAGGAACCTGAGTCAGACATGTTATTATTTATTGTTTATTACTTCATTCAATATAACTGCACACTACTTATTTTTTGTTCATGGATTGGATATATTTAGATACCATTGGTGGTGGCCTACTTAGTATATCTCACATCCTATTTGGGCTTCCATTGTATTGGGGTACATAAAAAGACCTCATGATTGAGAGATCAGGTGTATTGATTGAACTTTATTATTGTTATTCTTCTAGGCTTAGACAGTGGCTCCTTGAGGAGTCACTTGTTTCTCAGAGAGTTCACCTAAAATAAAAATTTTATTCATCTATTAAAATGAAACCATTTGATCCACTATCCCTTATTGTATAAAAATTATAAATCATCATGATTGGACCTCTTATAGTTCAAGAGATAATGGGGTGAATGGAACTGATTTGAAAGTGATTATCAAAAACATAAAGTCACCAAAAATATTACAATTAATAGGGGTAATAACCCTTGATGATTCAAATCAATGATCATATATTTATTATAATATAAAATGTATTAAGTCATTGAAATATATTAAATAAAATAAATTATACTTGTCGATTCATTATACTATTCGGTATTTTATGGCATGCCATTAGTATGGTTTATAAATTGGCTCTATTTCCTCAATTAAGTGTATTGAATAGTTTATTTAAATATCTCATGGATTAGATCATATATTATTGACACAACTTTTGTGGTTAAGTATGATGACATGGATCTATATTTAGATAGTTAATTTTTGGTGTACCTAGTATCTATCATTTATTTAAGTAATATTAACTTATAAGAAGGATGATTCCATTGGTATGAGTATTGTGGAATCATGGTAAGACTTGAAATGAGACATAGGAATTTGAAACTGAGATAATGGACCAATTTCTAAATTTCTTCCCTAAAAATGCGAATTAATGTTTTTTGGGGATATAAAGTCGGTGGTAGGGAGGTTATAAATAACCTTGATTATTTTGGGGATATTGTAATTTTAATATAATTACTTGAGTTTATATTTATGTTTATTCTAGGTTATAGGTAATGGTTGAGGAATTTAGAGAATGTGAGAAAGATATGGGAGGGACCTTAAGGCCCTATCGACCATCGAGTACTTAGTGGTCAAGGACTGGGTACCTGGTTGGGGTCCTAATGGTGATGTAGTTCTATTATAATCCAGTAATTACCAAATGCATCATATAGGGTACCCAATAATGTCCTTAGAAAATCCCCTTAAATTTGTGTATTTTCATTTTATCAACCACTAAATTATTACCCATATTCCCCAAACATGGGATTTATTCTTTCAATCTATTATTTTCTCAAAATAAGAGCTCCTTCCTTATTCCCCTTGCATCTCATTTATTTCTAGCTTGTATCTTCGTCATTATTTAACGTTTATTCATCCTCAAAGTCATCCATGGGTGATTAAAATGCATATTCTCTAAATTTCATTAAAATTTATACTTTTAATAGCTATGAAATATGTCTCAAAATCTCACCTCACTTCTAGTGTTTTTCTTTTCTTCATTCCATTTATCAATGCTTATCAGTGATATAGATGAATTTTGTAATCATCTTTCCTTAGGAAAGTTTACTTCTAATAATATCAGATTTATGGATTCCGGTTAGGAAATTGAGATAATCCATCCTTTGGTCTAAATTATGGTTTTAAATTTAGTAAGTGGTGTAATGTCTATCCTTTCAAGATTAAGGAATCATATCTACATAGGCAGAGGTGGGTGATTATCTTCTATTTCTTCCATTCTATCAAGTCCGGATAATATATGGGAAATTGGTAGTGAAATGAGAACATTGTTAATGGATTTTCATTATAAATAAGATATATAAATATACATTATTCATAAATCAATATAAATTAGATTTTCATACCATGACCCATAATTCATTATTCCAGGAATATACACCCATGGCTGTGAACTAGAATTTTAGTGATATTTAAACCATGTTTTAAATTTCCATACATATTTTGATATGAGTTAACACATATCCAATGGTTATCTTTAAATTTTAGTTTTTTTAATCTTTTTAAATTGGTTAAAATATATTCCCATGAAATTTTATTTCTATGGGATCCCTTGAGTATGTACTTGTAACATGGTTTTGTGTAAACCAAATGGTGAGTTATTATACTTTCTCTATTAAATTTATAACATCTTTTTGAGTTTCTAATGTGTATATTAAGGTATGTGACATTGACATAGAATGGTCATAAGTATAAAATACTCAAACATGTTCATGAGATTCTTGTGATGCCGTTATAAAATTATATATCTTGTAATACCAACCCACTTATTGGGAATATATAAAATATGATAGGTGATTTCTTATTAATCTAACATAAAGTAGAATTTATTATGGAATGTTTTGGGTAAATTCATTATTTATGGGATATGTATAGGTGTTTCTCTATGGACTGGGCATGAGGTAAACATGTACATGGTCATTAATGTGATATATCATGCCTAATATGATATGTTATGACCTTCCCATGATAAGATGGCTCCTTAGAGGTATAATGGTCCATGTCATTGTAATTTTAGTTTTTTTAAGAGGTATATTTTAGTTAAAAAATGTAAATAATTTACTTTTTATGATATTAATGATAAAAATGGTAATTGTTATTATTAGTATGACGAAATTATATTTATGTGAGTGGTAAATAAATGTATATGTTTGAGTTTATTTAAATTATGGTCGAATTATTAAATGAATAAATTGTATGTTTGAATTGGTTTTTAAGCTGTGAGTTTAGGGTAGATCTTGAAAATGTGTAAGATGAGTGTAAAGAATTTTCATGTAGAGCAAGAGGGAAATAAGGCCCATCTAGGGTGCTCTATAATTTCCAAATATATGTTTTTTTAGAGGATTATAAGCTATATGGGTGCCTACTAAACTATCTGTATGGGACAAGAATGGGAAATGTGGTATAGGGCCTCACTCAATGAAAGTAGGGATGTTGGTCCAAACCTTCTTCGAGAGTGGGGTTGGGTGTACATTTTTTTAAAAAATGATTGTTTTTAATTTAAAAACAAAATATTTATAGGAATGAAAAAAATGTGACGGTTCCAAGGAAAAAAAATAAAATGAGGAAGTGGGTTTTCATTCCCAAAAAAATAATATTCATTTGTAAATAGTGTGTGTTCCCTAATTATCCCATACACTCTCATATGATTCCTCCTGTATCTATAAAATTCTCTAACCCTTCTGTCATATGCATCTCCTTCAATTTTAATCTAAAGTATGTGTCATTTTTTACATTGAATTCATCTTAATGAATAGAAGGTATAATTTTTATTTATTTTTAAATGGATTAAATAAAAAAATTTAGATTTAATTAAATATGATTTTTATGTTTAAATTTTGGGAAAAGAGATATTCAAATGATCAAATATATTTTTATCTCCCTTTCATGGTGTAGAATTGTCACCTAATATCTAATAGATGACATCTTCTTTTTAATGATGTAAATTTTAGGTCATATGTATTTTTTACATTTCATTAAATGATTTATTGATTTAACTGGATCATTTAATCTAAAATTTAGTTATTTTAGAGTAAAATAATTTTCAATGTGTTAATAAAAATCATTAAGATCTTAATGATATGTGTAATTTTTGAAAACATAGTGTTTTATGATTAAATTATTTTCTTAATTATGATTATATATAAATAATTTGATAAATTAATTTAATATTAATGGTGGACATTTTGAGCTTAATGTAATGGTTAAAATTGATGGTTCGATTTTATTAGGTATTGAGGTGTGGTTTTTTCTAAAACAATTAATCATCTAAATGAATAGATTTTAGTTTTTTATTATGCCTCTCTTTAATGACAGCGAGTGTGTTTTTTATTGGTTGTGTTAAATTATGTTCTTTGAGTATAACATGTTTGAAAAAGTGATTTCTCATTCTTAGGGTGCTGAGAGAATTAACTTAGTATTTTTTGGATATTAATAAGAAAATCATTTGATTTTAAATGGAAGTTTAATTTTTGGGAATATTTTTAATCATACTAAATGTGATGAAACAATTATGGGATATGCTAGATTAATTATGGAATTGATATGACATTTAGTGAATTAAATAATTGTGTGATAAGTGAACCATAAATAATGTTTTCAAGGGAATTTCAATGTGTTAAGTGATAACTAAGGGATAAAAATGTTTACAAATTAAATTAATGTGGTGACTATGTTTGGGGAATAATCTATAATTTATGGAAACAATGGTAATAGAAATGTGGTGATTTAAGATGGATAAAAATGGGTTGGAAATAATATTGGAAAGGGATGACTAGTTTTTTTGTGTTAAATGTTTCTTAATAAATTAATTATAATAGATAATTATTTATGATATGTTTTATGTTGTATTAGAATTTTACATGAGTTTTTTAGGTTTATTTTTTCTTTTACAATATGCATGATCATATAAGAAAATGAGGTGATAAATTCAATAATTGTTCCTAAATTACCATGGGATTTAACTATATGATTGGGAGGTAAATGTGTGTGTTTGAAATTTTTATTGAATTCATATACAAAGATAGAATTTTAAATAGGTTAAATATGTTATTAATTGGTAAATGATTTCTTAATAAACCATGAAATGAAATTTTTGTTAAGGAGACACAAATGTGGGGTCATTATATGTCATTACTTGATAAATTATTATTATGTTTGATAATGTAAAAGGAATTATACCTTCATGATGAGAATTTGTGTTATTAAGGAATAATAATATTATTTATTATTTATGATTGGATGTAATTGAAATTTTTTTATAAGGATTAAGTGATGTGTGAGATGTTTATCACTAACCATGTTGTGTTAGGTTTGATCCATGATAATGGTCACTTGTAAGTGAAATTTAGTGAGCTAAGATATGAAATGGAATATTTTTCCTTAATAAATTAGTGATATGATATTCTATGATAGGGAAGACTTTTACCTAAGAATATAGATAAATGATATTTCATGATATTCCATAGTTCAGCCTGAGGGGGTGATATATCATAAGCCATGTTATAAAAAATTTTACCCTATGTGATCAGATGTGCCGTATGATGTGGTCATGAGTAACTAGATGGATTTTTTCCTTGTTTATAGTTGGTATTGGGAAAGGGTGAAATTTCAAAATGATCTATGAGTTTTCTTATATATCTAAACATACTGATATTAGATGAAGTAGGCATGATTTATTTGGGTGACATGGTTTCACATTCTATAATATTTCTTTTCTGATATTTATTATAACTGAATCATTTTAACATTAAATTATTTTCGTTTATTCACACTATTAATCCTTGAGTGATTTGGGGTTATAGAGGTTCCTTAAAATTATTTTATTCTCACTTATTGTATAAAGACACCTTGTGAGTATAATGATCACATGAAAGATGTTTCATATTTGTGAAATAATCCTTTATAGCTATGATTTTTTGGATAGATACACCTTAAATATTTTTTCATGGGATTATAAGGAATATTTTTGTGGGTTGTCCATATTTTCTTTATTGGTTCTTTTAGTTAAAATATTTAGATATCAGGTTATTAAGTATTTCTTTAGTTTAAAGTTTTCTTGTATTATATACATGGGGGATTATGGGATGATGTTATTCTTTTCTAGTTTTTTTTTATATTTATTTAAATTTATAACTAATTTTGGTTGATCTATTATAGTTAATTAATACAATAGACCATTAGAGGGTAAATCACTCCCCAAGTAATTTTATTAAACCCTTGGTGTTTGACATTAGACTTTGTTAATTGGAGATTTCACCTAAGTTTATTTGTAATTTTTCTTCTGTGGTTTGGTCAATTTAAGTGGGATGTTACCATATGGTATCAAGAAGATATTTTCTAACATATTATTATTTAATAAGTTAGTAACTTTGAGAATAGAAGTCGAGACTTGGTATGAAATATAAGAATTGGTTTCTTTCCTACACAGCCATAGTAGGATCCCATGATTCTGGGGAAGTTTATGATTGTATTTGAATAATTTATTAAGAAACTTTGGGGGTCTGATAATCACTCAATTGATAGCGAGTAGTGGGTTATTCATGTATCATGTTGGAATATTGGTACATGATGGGTATTTTAGTTCACATGTGATTGTTCTTACTTTATAAATTGATTGAGAAATCGATTGTTGTCAAATAATTTGGTTATTGCTAAACTAATAGGTCATTTCACGAGTATGTTTTTAATAATGAACAAAAAAATTTAAAAATGTGGTTATTGTTGATGATGTTGTGTAATTTGTTTTTATTATTGATTTATTTATGTTACTATGGCATTCTTTTTTTATAAAAAAATAAATTTTATATATTTCACTGAGAATGCTAATGGGGAGATTAAATGTTGTTTTTATAAAGTGAATTGATATGGAATTTAACATGTATTGGTTATGTGTTTAATAAATGTGAATAGAAAGGGAAAATGATTTTAAAATTGTTGAAATAAAATTTTATGAATATGGAGAAGTTGAAGATATAGTACATGTATATATTTTTAAAATATAAATGGGTAATGTGTATAGAATGTTCAATTAATTGGCTATTATATTTTGGATTTACTCATTATAAAGTATTTAAAATGAATATAATCATATAAAAATATTCATAGTTTGAAAAAAACTAGATTTTAATACTAATGACGATTGATGTAAGTATTTTATATTAAATGAAAATGAATTCAACTAATTTTTTTTTTTAAAAATAAAAAGGTAACGTGTAACTAATTCTGTTTTAATTAAATTAAAATGAATTCAAAATGATAGAAACATTCTTAAATTGGACCATCATTAAATCTAGTTTTGTTTTAATTAAGTTTTATTTTGAGTTAATTGGTTTGGTATTTTGATAAATACTTAGAATCCTGATAGTTTTAATTATTTGATTTAATTTTAGCATGGTTAGAAATATAAATTACAATAAATAATATATTTGAAGTTAAATATATGTGTTAAATTGAACTTAATAGATTACATTATGTAACATGGAATGTATTTTTTTAAATTTATCATGATGTATATGCATAATGTTATATATTTTGGAATTTTTTGAAGTGTAATTTTCATGATCAATTATTTAATTATTATTTTGATCATGGAAAAATAGATTTTTTATAGTAAAATCATTATGGAGAAGGATTTAGAGATCAATTGATTAATATATACTAAAATAAAATTTGAAACCCTATTTTGAATTATTCTTGATGTTTTTTTCTAATGAAATGTAAAATTTTGTGGTAACACTATCTTGATTAAATTAATATTGAATGTAAGAGATTAACATGAAAATAGTAAATATCATTGAATTTTTTGAGAATATATAATGAGTTTGATATAATGACATGATAGAATGGGGTTTAACATGTTTTCAAACTCTTTATTATTTTTATAATGATAATTGTATCATAAATGAAATTTATTATTGATGTACATTTTGATAGTTATAATTTATTGTGATTATTTTTATAGTGACTTGTGTTTTTTCATGTAAGACATTTAAATATATCAAGGAATATTTCTGGAGTCGAACAATGATTCAGCATGGAAATATGAGGCCTAGATAACCTCGGTATGGTGATATCAAAAACATTAAAAATATTTTATCACACATGCTCATTTTATTTGTAAAAATGGAATAAATCCATACAAGATTCTCAGATCGGAAATCTAAGACCATGGTTGAGTTCAGAATGTGATTTTTACCCAAGGAATGACATGAAATCTATCAGTGTCGGGTGCTTGGTTGCGGGCATGTTGGTGGGTAAGTTGATGATATTAGTTTATTAAAATAAACTAATATCCTCCCCCACCCTATTCTTACACACAGAAATGAGATAGGTGGATCTTCCCCTTGATAAACAGATGACCTAAAGCTAGACTGAGATGATGATGTGTTGTCAATCTCTGTTATTTATGTCGATCATTATCGGATCAAAATATAGTGTGTCTCGAGCATCATTTTGAACCTAAATCTTCTGTGTTTCACCATGAGGTAGATTTTTTGAGTTTTAAGTCCTGATACCTATTTTAATGTTTTGTTTTAAGGTTTCATATCCCTTTTAGAATTGATAGAGATCCCCTAGTGGTCAATATATCAGTTTCGGTGGAAACCCAGACATTTAGGGTGGCATACAGTGAATTCCCACTTGAAATTACCAATCACATGATGTGTATTGAAAAGTCAAAATCCATTTTTTCTTCCCATTCATGGAATATGACCTTTGGATACCTCAGATCGTGTACTAGGGGTACACATCATATAGGGAGTCCAGGTCATGTGGCTGAGGGACATAGTATGGGGTGTCATGTCAAGAGACATGGTCATGTTCTTTTACACATCTAGATGAAATAGACATGGGGTTTCATCCATGGGCATGGGCCATGGACATTTCCAAGAGACTGTTTATCTAGGATATGGTATGTACCGGGGGTACACGCCACGTGAAAGACACAGCTAGCCAAGCCATGTGGGGAAGGTCATAGTCAGGGGTCGGGTGAGGTGAGACATGTTATGTATATTACGTACAATCCATGTAATATCAAATGTCAAGCCAAGCCATGCAGGGGACATCATACTTTGGTGTTTAGGTGGGTTCATATGTTTTGTAGGAACAATTACATGTCTTGTACTATTCTTAGGATCTTCTTCCAAGCATATCTTCCTCTTCGATGCTTGGATTCAGGTGTGTGAGTAGCCAATCATGAGTAGTTATTCTTGTAGAATGTGATGGTATCCATAGTATTGGATTTTGAGATATGTCATGGTGTGATTAAATCATGAAACTACATTAGTGGTTATTAATTGTGTGAGGTGATCATGGTGGATCACATGTGATATGTTGGAATCGGTACCCTTACTTTTCGCCTCAAGAAGTGGTTCCCTTAGACTCTTAACCTAGTAGAGTGTTTCTCCCAAGTTATCATGGCATAAGATCCCTACCCATGTCAGTGTTACGATGTTAGGTGTGGTGATAACAATGCTCATTCTAGTGACACGGGTATAATGTTGGAGTTCAGTGTGGTTTCCCAGAGAGATTATATGACTTGTATTCCCATGTCATAATAGGGTACTGGTTTCCATTATCTCTAAGATAGGTAGATATATAACTCCCTCAAAGTGGACATTGGTGATCTACCCATTTAGTATCTCTGCCAAGGATGGTAATCTCCTATCAGACTAGGGTTCAGGTCCCCCATTTCATATGTGAATATGGGGATGGAGCTCCCCCTTTTCATTAGGGCATAGTACCTCAATAATCATTATGAAGATAGAGTGGGATCTCACCCGTGGATCTAGGTGCATGTCCTCTATCCATGTAATCTATACCCCCCTATCATTCCATGTCATGGGTCCTCTATATATGATGTTTAGATAGATTTGGTACACCCATGTCATAATAGGGTGCAAGTCCTCTTTTAAGGGTTTAGTTCTCTTTTGTCGTGTTAGGGCATGGGTACCCCCATTTCAATCGCACAAGTAGGTATAAAAATACCATATACCTAGGGCATGAGTCCTAAATCTATAGAATGTTACTCCCTTATCTATGAGCTTCAGAGGGGAGTAGGTCCTCCACTTGTTATACAAGACACCTAGTTAGGAGGTAGTGCTCCCTCGACATAGTGAGGTGTGGGCCTCTTCATATGGGTACTGCAGAGGTTTTATGGGTTGGTTATTAGTTAGTACTCCCTCAGTTGTAGGGAAGTGGTGAGGTTAAAGTCTCTTATTTCTCTCAATTTTTATAGGATGCACTGGGTGTGTGGTCTACAGTATTTCTCCCTTGGCCATTTGTAATGGATAGTAGGAGGGCCTCTATACTTGAGTTCTTTTGACCTTGTGTGTGGCACAATAAAGTGGGGATATGACCACTATTGTTTGTAACTAGAGTTATATCTAGAGATTTTTTCTTGGTGGAGAATAACTCTAGGGTGAGTGCCATCTGGTATGGCAGGGCTCATGGAGTCCATACTCTTGGAAGAGTGTTACCTTTGAGACTCAAGTGGGATCCTGTAGCTGGTTATGTGGTTAAAACTTCATGAGACATAGAGTCTAATATGAGTATATTTGGGTGATTTTGGGATCCGTTTTAGTGTTTTAATGTATTTGAATAAACATGCCATGTGGATTGAGAAAAATTTTCATTTATAGTCTGGGAGTGGTCGAGATGAAGTTTCTTCTCTCTCACTCAGGTTTCCTATGGCTTGGATCGAGCAAACTATTAGAATTCAGTTTCTACCCTTTTTTTTGTTTTTTGGGGTGTCCACTGAGTATTGTTGTACCCACTACTAAATAATATTTACCCACACATTCCATATCATGTGCAGATGACATAACTATTTATAGAGTCCCAAGAGGAGCCAGAGAAGGTGAAGCTTAGTGAGCTAGATAGACTGAGGTGTTTTTCTATCCTTCGATAAAGTGTTTCTAGTGGTTTATTTTAATAGAATCCCCATTTTTCTAAGAAAGTTGGATGATTTTTAGTTTTTTGTGGGATTGAATTTTTTCCTTTTTACACTTTTAGTACTTTTGGGGTACTCTAATCATGGGATAGATTTATGAATGAATTTTTGGTATAATTCATTAATATCTATAAACTATTTCATAGAGATTTATGTGGGTGTGTTCATATAGGTACCAATGTCTAAATCCTCCGATATTTATTATATGCCTAATATGCACTAGATTCCAGCCCCTATTAGAGGCTATCTTGGGCAGTTGCAGCTTGGGGACCTGTGGTTTAGGTCATGACAGAGTGGTATCAGAGTGGGTTCCACATTAGGACCATTGTGTAGAGGTTTTTTTATCATCAAGGTTAGTTTGGGTTTTATGGAAATAGTTTTAAAGTGTTTTGAGTCCAACATTCTGGCCCATGACTCATGTGTTTGTGTGTAGGCCGGTGTATCCATTAACCAACACTTTGATAACCAGATTGTTGTATTGGTACATTATGGAACCAGATGCATTGAAACTTTGGTACATGTATCATATAGGATTGGGTTGTGGATTCCATGTCCTTATTTAGTCATATCCTTAGATATACTCTTTGACCATTTAATGTATTGATTCTATTTTAGGATACCACTGTAATGATAGCCAGGCAGGGTTCCATGATGTGATTTTGATAAAGATCCTCCCAATGGAGACTCTTCAGTGTAAGGCACTGGTCCTGAGGGATTACCTCTAATTGGTTTTCCAATTGATCAACAACCCATTGAGCAGCAGGTTGTGATAGTTTTTCAGGATGAAGTTGCACAAAGGATGAGTATGCTTCACGAGTTTCAGGGGAAGAAACCTCCCAGGTATTGAGGTGAGCATGTTCCCCAGGTAGCTGATGACTAGCCTGAGGCAATTACACACATTTTAGACCTTGTTAGTACACCTCCTGATCAGATGGTAGTCCTAACGATGAGTCTCCTATGGGGATCAGATGTGAAATGGTGGATTCTGGTGATGTGAAACCATGATGAGATCATTCTCACTTAGATGGAGTTTGAGTGGCTCTTCAAGGAAGAGTTTTACCCATCCATGTTGATATTAGTGCATATCTATGGGATTTTATAACATTGCAGGGTAGGCTGTGGGTGGGAGAACACTCAGTGGGGTTCACATACTTTTCTCATTACTCGATGGATATGATTTGAGACCTATTTTTTAGAGCATGGAACATTGAGTAGGTTTTCTTCTAAGACGTTTGGGTAGGTGTGGTATTATTGTTCCTTACCTCTTATGCAGGGGTACTGGAGTGACCACTAGTAATAGAGAGCTTTTTGGTGGAGGGTTCGGTGGATAGAGCTGGTAGTGGTGATCTTGGGTATAAGTTGTCTGCAGTAGCTGGAAGACTGTAGTCGACTTGATCATAGTGTAAAAGGCATACCCATTCCCATACTCAGACACCTGATTCTTTAGAATAGGATATGTGCAATGGGTCTGTTCAGCTGCACGAGAGGCAGTGTTATTCTTGTGATCACTCCTACAAAAATAGCCATTAAGAGCACTAGAAATTTAATTTATCAATACTAGAAAAGAAATGACAACATGAGAAGCATTAAAAGCTCGAGATGTTTATCAGTGCTGAAAAATCCTTGATAAAGGGGACATTTATCAGCACTAACAAAAGTGATGATAAATGGGACCTTTATAATCACTTTTAATAGTGGTGATAAAGGTCATATTTATCAGTGATTTTATTTAGCGCCACTAAAGGAATCCTTTATCAGGGCTTCTATAAATGCTGATAAAGGACTTTTTAGGAGCCCTATAAAATCTCTGATAAATTATACCTTTATCACCACTTTTAGAAGCGTTGATAAATGTGTCCTTTATCGATTTTTTTAAATACATTGATAAGTGTGTTCTTTATCAATGCTTTTAAAAGTGCATATAAAGGGTTATACTGTACTGTATTGTAACAGCACACCACAACACCAGAAACAAACGAAAAACACATCAGATATCAACAAAAAAACTCCCAATATAGAATTTAAATGAAATGAAATTTACAACACAAATACAAGAAAAAAATACTATATTATAAACATTTCAAACATTGGTTTATACAAATAAATAAATAAAAATTATTACATACATTCAAAAAAAATTATAACAATCAATTTTACCATGATTTCTATTGACTTTTATTTGTTGAACTATCAACACTACATGAGCAGCTTCAAAAAAACCATATCAACTCGAAAATAATTATCCACCTGTATAAGAAAAAAAATTATTATAAGTGATAATAAAAAGTAATAAATTAAACATAAATATGAAATAATACATTAATTATATAAGAAATGATTTTATAGTTAATATATCAACATTACCTTTGTAATTTAGCAGAGGAAGTAGTGTTTCTCTTCCTGTAAAGGCAATGGAGAGAACATGAAATAATGTGATAAATGCAACACCATTGGGGTGAAAAGGTTGTAAGGGAGAAGAATCATGAAAGTTGGATAGATCACCCCAACTCGAACAAATGAATCCAACTATATAAGAATACAATTATTACATGAGTAATACTAAAAACAAATAAATTAAACATAAATATGAAATAATGAATTAATTCTATGGACAATGATTTTAATATGAAAACATCAAGATCACCTCTATGATTGAGCAGAGATAGCATCATTTCTCTTAATGAAAAGGCATGAACCATGAATAGAAATATTATAAAATAAATGAACTATCCATGGAATAATGAAAATTTAATCAATATTCCATTATATAATTTTTCAATAATATATAGAAAGTATTTCATAAGATTACCTTTACATCTTCTCTAAGAGTTTATTTGGTCCAGATATAAGCTAATAATAAAACTAATGATTCTCTGTTCACTTCATTAATATTGGATAACAACTACTTACTATAGAATCTGACATGAACTTCCTTCCCAATATCCCCATGATGCTCTCATCACACACACGCTCGCCGCCATCCCTATCATATCACCATTCATCATTCACTTTTCCTTCTCTTCTTACACCCATTTACTTCTTGTAAAGATGCATGATTCATGAACCTTCATGCATATAGTAAATGGGTGTAGGAAGATAAGGAAAAGTGAATGTTGAATGGTGATATAATACAAATGGTGGCAAGAATATGTGAGATGAGAGCATCACAGGGATTCTAGGAAGGAAGCTCAGGTTAGATGTTATACTAAGTAGTAGTCAACCAACATTAGTGAAGTGCACAAAGAATACTTGGTTTTGTTATTAAATTTTTGAGTGATTCATGGCCAATATATTTTTTTTCTTCATTGATCAATGGATCCAAATTGACATCATTATAATTCCAACACACTGAATCAGTAGAAACATCATCATAAATGATCAAAATATGAAATATAAATAAACCCACACATAAGGAATAAAGAGATATTTCCACAAAAAATAGACATCTCCAGACAAGAGTGATAGAAAAATGGGACCTAATTCATGAATGGATTACCATTTAAAGGTTCAAATTCAAAAAAAAACAAAACCATTTGAACTAAGAATGGATAATTTCATCAAACTCTTATAATTAAAGATGAACTTTCAACATCCATAAAATAAAAATGAGGAAACTCTGAACGTCTTCACCCAACATGGGATACAACAACTAATCCAATGTTTTCATGTTTATTTCACAAAAACTCATCCAAAAACGCTTCCTCCACAAACTTATCAAAATAGAAATCTATGGAGAAGAGGACTCGTTTCTTGATCTCTAGATAAAGTCCCCCAATGAAAAATAATATTTCAATAGATACCACAACACCACCTCTCGAAAAATAGAAACCATCTCTTTGAAGTGTTTTACATAATAATTCCCCATCCACTGACCTTGATGGAAACACATGATCTCTTCCCTTTTCTATGTCTTCACCTCCTCGCATATAAACAATTTAACAAATAGGGACATAAAATCTACCCATATCATCCCAACATTCATCATTGGTGAGGAATAAAACTCTCAGTCTATAAATACCTAGAAATTATGTGAAATTTTTTTTCTTAAATTCTTGGGAATTTTAGGAGTCTACAGTTCCTGACGGTGCACGATTTTGAGGCCCAGAGTGCCCAGAATGATCCGTCGAAGTTTTGTTAAGCTAAAATTAATGTGCGTATGCAGTTTTCCTAAAAAATTAAAATAAATCTCAAACGGTTACTCAGATCTAAAATATGAGGCCACTGTTGCACTCAGGATGGCGAGTTTACCTTAGGCATGATGTAAGATTAGTCGGCGCGAGCATCCTGTGAGAAAACTCAAAAATGGAATAACTGTTAACAAAATAATTAAATAAAGTTATTTTATTTTTCAAATGATTATAACTCAGAAATGGTAACTCAGATTACAAATCTGAGACCACTGATGAAATCGTGACGGTAGGCTTTCTTTTAGCAGATACTAACATTGGTTGGTGAGGGCCACCAGAGAAATTTTGTTTTTGGACGCAAATAAAATAATTAAGTGAAAATTATTTTATTGTAAAATTCATAACTTTTAAACAGTAACTTGGATTGGAAATCCAAGTGTTCATTTGGGTTCGTTGGGGCATGTTTCACCTAGGTAAAGCCTAACCTCGACCACTATTGGTAGAGGATTGTTGTTAATTATTTTTTGAACTTTTTTTCGGGTACTATCTGTAAACGTGTGAGCGATGCTTTATAACATTGGAACTGGTGCTCGGAATTGAAATCTGAAGGCACTGTTGAACTCGCGGTGTCGGTGATTTCTTAGTAAGACCTTCACCATAGTTTCTTTCCGACTGGTTTGAAAGATAGTGTTTGGGGGGTTTAAATTTAAACTGAATAAAATAAAGTATTAACTTTATTTTATTTAGGTGGTTAAAACCTCCAAGGGGAGGTTGGCGGTGGGGGACACCACACCCAAACCTCCCTTGGGAGGATGTTATGGTGTTGGGGCCCACCCTCACGTAACCTCCCTTGGGTAAATTATTAGGTGGGGCCCACCCGACCTCCCTAACTCCCCATAAACCCCCTTAAACCTCCATTAAAGTGGGGAGCCTCTACACCTTTTATCCCCAATTAAATGTGCCAACTCACTTGCAATTAATTAAGTGAGTCCAATTAATTAATTTTATTTATTTTAAATTTATGTCAAGAATAAAATTATATCCAAAGCTATTATTTTGGGTTGGCACATATTATTTTGGTGGAACAAGGAAGAATTTGGAGGACATCACCCTCTCTAGTGAAGAACACGTGGAACTCGATCATCTTATTCCCTCTTCAACCGAGGCAAGAAAGTGAGGCAACGCCCACAAAGAACGCCCATCTTCTTTCCTCTTCCTCCGTATCAAAGGAGGAGATGCCACCTACAAAGAACATCACCAATGACAACATCACCTCCTTCCACCTTCGAAATTGATGGAACGACACCAGTTTTCCATGACTCTTTCAAAAACACAGAACTGAAGGTAGGGTTTATCTTTATCTATGAATTTATACTCTGTTCTACGTCGTTAAATTTTTGGAATGGTGTGACAAATGATATCATCGTAACGAGGAGGGTTCAGACCGAACGAACACGGCCCGACCCTCCCCATTTTGTTGGTTCATGATTGATGACGATGAAGGAGGTATACGTGGCGACCAGCAATGACCCGGCCGTGAAGAAAGCCAGTGGCGCAAGGCCTCCAGGTTGCAACAAGGGTGCGGCACCACTGTGCCGTGCAAAGAACAGAGTTGTGGCTAAGCAGGACGGGGCAGTGCCAGAGTGGATTTGTGTTGTCACACTACTCCGGATGGAAGAGTCATGGACATGAGGTTCACGGCGATTGGATGACAAGCGTGGCGCCATTGCGCCGGGCAGTGGAGCTGGAGGCCACAGCCAGGCCAGGCCACGACAGAGGAGGTGCGACGCCATTGCGCCGTGCAGAGGGCAGCTGAACGACGACGCCATTGTGCCACAGTGGAGGAGACAAGGGCGACTGGTTTTTCAGGCCCCTGTTGCACGCTAAATAGAACCGGTGCCCAGTGCCGGTTCGGATCAGAAACGGGGGGCGCGACACCCCCCTCCCGTAGTGTTCCCATCCGGGCCACGCGGGTGAGGAAGCCGGGCCACCCTCGGCCTATCCTCCCACGCACCAATCCACCCTCGGTCGGGCCTCCCATGGGTCGGGCCGCCCTCAGGCCAGGTCGCCCTTCAGGAAGGCCTCCATGGGCCGAGTCGCCCTCAAGCAGGGCCATGCCTTCAGGCTGGGCAACACCTTCAGGCATGGCTGACAACTCGGGTCGGGCCACTCCCGTGGACCGGGTCAGACCCTGGTTTGGACCGGGTCAGTCCGGGTCGGTCCGACTGGGCCAGACCAGACCCAGACCCGCTATGTTCAATTACACCTTTTAGCCCGCATCATGAGCCATGGGTGTTCGATCAATGGACCATCTGTAGCGATGGAATTCTTGGAGTGAGACGATGCTTTTGGAATTCCCTGCTTGAGTTTTGGATGTAGTTGCGGTATGGTCAGGATGGTTTGAATCTAAAAACCAACTGGGCCCCTAGAACGGAAATGCCAATAACTCTCAGACCGAGCATCCGATTGATGTGCCATCTATCGCGTTGGGTTCCTTATGATGAGATGGAACTACATGACACATCAACTCAGTAATTCGTGATATTTGATGTATTGACACTTGTCTTGAGGATCATACCCTCCCAGAATCGAGCGTGTTGTGTGCGGGAACCCTAGGGCTGGCTGCGACTGAGATGACAGGATCCTCTGTGGGTTCGACAATGATGATACTGTACCAAGACCCTCCATGGGTTCGACAGTGATAACTTCTGTACTGGAATCCTTCATGGGTTCTACAGTGATGACTTATGTACCAGAATCCCCCATGGGTTCGACAGTGATGACTACTATACTGGGATCCTCCTTGGGTTTGACAGTTCTGACTTTCGTCCCTGTATCTTGTGTGGGTCCAACAGAATAGTTGGTCCTGTATCCTGTATGGGTCTGACAGCTTAGCTGGTCCTATATCCTGTGTGGGTCTGACAGCTTAGATGATAGAGTAGCTGGTCCTGTATCCTGTGTGGGTCCGACAACATAGTTGGTCTTGTATCCTTTGTGGGTCCGACAGCTTTGATGAATCAGTGACTACATCTGATCATCTATATCACTCTACAGAAGATGTATACCAGTTTGAGCTGAGACTTTTTTTTCAGTTGATATCATTGAGATTAATGACTTTACTTCCATTGTGGCATGGGTTGTGCTTCGGCTTGAGAGTTGGAGTCGTACCGTGATTGGTAACTTATGTATATGTATGGGCATATACCCAAGTAAGGTTGTTTGATACTCCGTGATTTTATCTTTCTTCTGTGGTTTATCTTTAGTGGATTCTAGGAGACCTTTGGGGGCCTCGAGTTCCCCTACTGAGTATCATTATACTCACCCTTGCCCAGGATTTGCCCACACCTCTTTTTGTGGGATGCAGACGACGGACAGTGCTGACAGAGGGGGAGTGTACGAGAACTGGATGGTTCCTGGTGGTGGACCAGACGACGAGTTGGTACCCGGAGTAGACTAAGGTACATGGAGTTATAAGGAGTCTATCTATACCTACACTTCATATAGGATCCATGGTGGATGAACTAGGACATTCCTGTCACCTTCCAGATGTTTTGTCTTTTCTTTGTACTTTACAATTGATCTTGTATTTCCAGCCCCTTTACATTTCAGCACTACTTTTGTATACAGATTCTAATTATTTTTTTCTTTCAGTTGTGTACTCTGTTGAGTGTGTTTACTTTTATAAATGAAATTACTTCCCATCTTAGGGATTTATGAATTTGGTGCTAGTTGCCAGTCACTGGCCTCTGGAAGGCGGTTTTGGGGTTGTCACATCACAGGTCCTGAGGACGGGTCGTGGAAAATTGGTATTAGAGGAGTCGGTTCTACCACAGAACTTAGGACTTTGATATTTCTTACTGTGAATCAATAGTGTTAAGATTATTTAGTTTGGCTTTCAGTCTAGTGAGTCCAGTGTTGGTGCAACAACCGACATGTCCATACACCATGACCCTGGCTTCTATTTTACGACTCAGTGCACAAAAACACTGATTGTGAGTGTGCTTTAATGAGTCTTCTTTGTTAACTCTTTGAGTCAGCTAACCAGGTATAACATATTGACTGTGGCGCACCTGTTCCTTATCAAAATGCCGCTATGTAGACAACCAGCTAGGGTTTCCGAAGAGTATAGGATGACGAACCATCGAGCGACGAGGCTCCTGTTTAGGGCCCTCTTTCTACGTTGGCACCTTCGGGTGGTGTACCAGAAGAACCACCACCCATTGGGTAGCAGATACCATCAGTCGCATTGTCGGATGGTGCACGCTGATTGAGCATGTTTTACGAGTTCTAGCAGTAGAGGCCTCTGAGGATTCGAGGTGAGACAGATTCCCATGTAGCTGAGGGCTGGTTGGAGGTGATTGCAAGAGTTTTCCACCTAGTTAAGACACCAGTAGAGCATATGGTGATCTTAGCTACTAGAAATTTTCAATGAGTGACCATTAGGATGGTCCACAAAGTGAGGAGGCCTCAGTACATGGAACATTACCCGAGATAGTACCTAGGGGTAGTGTGTCAGCTATTTCACTGCATGTTGGTCAGCAGTTGCAACTGACAGTACCGATAGATAACACTAGTTGTTATAGTTCCTTAGACGTGTTTCAACATCAGATACCCCTCAGGCTCTGAGGAGAGACCAAATCAGTTGCGGTTGAGGACTAACTTGAAGAGGTGGATGAGAGTTTACTAGAGCTGATACAGCTTCGGCAGGATGACGTGTCGGTAGCTGAGTATTCATTGAGGCATACAGATCTTTCCTGGTAATCAATGAATATGATATGATCAGTGCTTTAGAGCTTGGACCTCTGAGCGAGGTGTGTTTAAGGATATCCAAGCCAACACTTTTTCCACTATGCATTCCTACTTATGTTAGGGTGCTAGAGAGAACCATTGTGGTTTAATGTTCTTGGGTTGAGCAGATACAACCAATGAATGTTAGTAGTGGGAAGCTACGAACTGGTGCCAGTCTTAGAGACTTGTCCATGTGAGATGTTTCAGGAGGAGGATGTGTTCAGGACAGGTGAATATGTAGGGCAACAGATGTGAAAGTAGAGATAGGAGAGCTGCATGAGGTGGTGAACATTCTGACATGTTGCAACCACCTGCCTTTGTAGTCCCCGCTAGGCTCATGGAGCTGGAGGGATGGGGAAGAGAGTAGCTGCATGTGGTCAAGGATTGCGACCCAAGGGCTCTATGAATGATTTTAGGTATGGTCTGTGTCTACTATTAGTTTCTGTATCAATTGACATAGGTACCAATCATTCCTTCCTTCCACGAATCTTGTCCCATACCTAGAGTTTTTGGATAAGCCGTTGACTTGACCCTCACGTTTGGAGATACCTTTGGGGGGGAGAATTGATAATCACACTTATGCCGACGGTGTGATATGACCCTTGAGGCGAGAGTTTCAGTTGGAACCTCTTGGTGGAAGCGTCGAGGCCTTAAGAAGTTAGTTTGGTTATGGACTGGGCAACCACAATTCATACATAGATTAACTGTATTAGGCAAAAAGGTTGTGGTTTATCTACAATGTTGGGATGGGTTTTCCTTGGTCGGCGAAAAGGAAAACCCAGGAAGCACAGGATGGAATCATGCGTAAGAGGGAGTGGTTGATCACACATGAGTCGGCCTGACTTACCTTTGTGCAAGAATTCTCCATAGTTACAGCACCACTATCATCTTTAGCAAAGAAGGTGAACATTGTAGCAGATGCTCTCAGTAGGAGATCAGGCATTCAGCTGCTAGGAGAGGCAACAGAGCATCTGGCCGCATTGCAGATATTCTTTGTGGATCGCGATGGAGCAGCTATTCTATAGGCTCTCATAGTCACTCTTACACTTCTTCAGAGTTTCAGGGAGGCGCAGTATGGGGACGTTGACTGTGACACGTTAAGTGCTCAGATATCCTCAGGGCAGCCACCTGATAGATTTTTTGAAGGTGGGGAGCACGTCAGTCTCTTCAGAGGACGTACCATGGTACCAGTTTCACTTTAAGAGGTAGTGTTGAGGGAGTTACGCACATATCCTTTAGTGGTACAACCAGGTGTGGCGAATATGTATCAGGACCTCCGAAGACAACACAGGTGGCCTGGTATGAAGAAGGCAATAGTGGAGTTTGTCTCTCTATACCTCACTTGTCAGCAAGTGAAGGCGGAGCATCAGGTACTCGCAAGCTTGGTTCAGCCTTTAGAGGTCCCAAAGTGGAAGAGGGATGAGATATCTATTGACTTTGTGAAGGGTCTTCCACGTAAATCCATGAGATAGATACCTTTGGTGTTTAAGTATAGTGACCACGTCTTTCTACGGGTCTCACCTAGACAAGGTCTACAGAGTTTTGGCTGAGGCAGAAAGTTATTTCTGAGGATTATCGGACCATTCTAGGTCCTCATCAGAGTTGGTGAGGGGTCTTACCACTTAGATCTTTCACCTCAGTTGCACTGGGTGCATGACATCTTCCATGTATCCTAGCTGAGGAAATACGTCCATGACCCATTCCACATTATCGACCACGGGGAGCTGGATATCGATGACGGGGTGACATTCACGGAGGTTCCTTTGGAGATTGAGGATTGATAGGAGTGGGTCCTATGTGGATGGTCGATACCTCGAGTGCGCGTTCGCTGGCAGCACGGGAACCTCTAGGAGAGCACATGAGAGCGGGAG
Source organism: Viscum album (assembly GCA_963277665.1). Lineage (NCBI taxonomy): Eukaryota > Viridiplantae > Streptophyta > Magnoliopsida > Santalales > Viscaceae > Viscum > Viscum album. Next base: position 664,134,016 of record OY728150.1, read on the forward strand.
GCTCAGATGCGTACTCAGTACCCCAATTTTTTTCCTTAGTTCAAGTTGTATCTTGCGGGGATGTAAAGCTTGGAGTTGGGGAGAATGTAAAGACCCGAAAATTATATGGAAAATTCATTCTTAAATTCTTGGAAATTTTACGAGTCTGCAGTCTCTAACGGCGCGCGATTCCAAGGCCCGGAGTGCCTGAAATGATCCATCAATGTTTTGTTAAGATTAAATTAACGTGTGTATGTAGTTTTCTTGAAAAATATGAATAACTCTTAAACGGTTACTCCGTTCAGAAATACAAGTCTACCATTTGCACTCAGGTTGGTAGGTTTACCCTAGGCGTGACTTATGTTTAGTTGGCACGGGCCTCCTGTGAGAAAACCCAAAAATGGCATAACCGTAAATAAAATAATTATATAAAGTTATTTTATTTTTCAAATAAATATTTCTCACAAATAGTAACTCAGATTATAAATCTGAGCCCACCGTTGAACTCATGAGGGTAGGCTTTTGATTATCAGATACTAACATGGGTCGGTGAGAACCACTAGAGAAAGTTAGTTTTTGGCCGCAAATAAAATAATTAAGTGACAATTATTTTATTTTAAATTCATAACTTTTAAATAGTAACTCGGATTTCAAAACCGTGGGTACCATTGGGTTCATTGGGGCGTGTTTCATCTAGTAAGAGCCTAACATCCACTGTAGTGGGTCGAGGATGGCTATTAATAATTTTTAGAACTTTTTTTTCGGGTATGATCAGTAAACATGCGAGCGACATTTTATAACATTTGAACCTATGCTCGGAATTGAAATCCGAGGGCACCATTGAACTCACAATGTCGGTGATTGCTCAGAAAGACCTTTACCGCAGTTGCATTATGACGGGTTTGAATGATAGTTGTTGGGGGGGTTTAAAATTAAATTGAATATAATAAAGTTTTAACTTTATTTTTATTTGGGTGGTTAAAACCTCCAAGGGGAGGTTGGAGGTAGAGTCCACCACACCCGAACCTCCCTTGGGGGGATTTTATAGTGGTGGGACCCACCCGCACATAACCTCCCTTGGTAGGATTATTAGGTGGGGCCCACTTGACCTCTCTAACTCCCCTTAAACCCCCATTAAAGTGGGGAGCCTCTATACCTTCCATCAACAATTAAATGTACCAACTCCCTTGAAATTTATTATGTTAATAAAATTAATTAATTTGATTTATTTTGAATTCATGTAAAGTATAAAATAATAGCCAAAGCTATTATTTTGGGTTGGCACATATTATTTTTGTGGAATTTGGAAGAATTTGGAGGTCATCACCCTCTCCTGTGAAGAACACGAGGAACTCGATCATCTTCTTCCTTCTTCAACCGAGGTAAGAAAGTGAGGCGATGCCAACAAAGAATGTCCATCTTCTTTCCTCTTCCTCTACGACAAAGGAGAAGACGTAGCCCAAGAAGAATGTCGCCAGCGACGACGTCACCTCCTTCCACCTCCGACATTGACGAACGACGCCGCTTTTCCACAACTCCATCTACACCACCGAACTCGAGGTATGGGTTATCTATATGTATGAATTTATCCTCCATTCTATGTCATTAAATTTGTGTAATGGTGTTCCAAATGATATCATCGTAACAAGGAGGGTTTGGGCTGCATGAACATGGCCCAACCCTCCCCATTTTGTTGGTTCTTGACTGATGACGACGGAGGCTGTACACGCGGTGACCGGTAATGAGCCATCCACGAATAAAGATAGCAGTTTAAGGCCACTGGGTCATCACAAGGGCAAAACACCGTCGTTCCATGCTAAGAACCTAGCTGCGACCAGGGGGCCATGGTGGTTTCGGAGGGGCGCGATGTCGTCGCACCGTGCCAGAAGGAAGAGCCGCGACCAGGAGGGCCCTGGAGGTCAGATGACAAGCACTACGCCATCGCGCTGCATGGTAGAGCTAGAGGCCTCGGCCAGGATGATCCACGACAGAGGAGGCGCAGCGTCGTCGCGCAGCACGGAGGCCAGCTGAACCACGACATCGTTGCGTTGTAGTGGAGGAGACAGGGGTGGTCGGTTTTTTAGGCCACAGGTGCGCACTAAATAGAATCAGCACCAAGCGCCGGTTCAGATCGGAAATAGGTGGCACAAAACCCCCCTCTCGTAGCGTGGCCAGCCAGGCGACCCCGCCGGACCACCCTCAGCCGGGCCGCCCACAGGTCGGGCTACCGTCAGGGCGGGCCGCCCTTCGGCCAGGACGCCACGGGTCGGGCCGCCCTCAGGTTGGGCCGCGCCTTCGGGCTGGGCCGCACCTTCGGGCCAGTCCGACCACTTGGTTCGGGCCGCACCTACGGGCCGGGTCAAACCCAGGTTTGAACTGGGTCAGGCCGGGTCGGTCCGTCTAGACCGGACCAGACCTGGACCCGCTATGGTCATTTACACCTTTTAGCCCCGCATCATGAGCTATGATTGTTCGATCGAAGGACCGTTTGCGTAAATGGAATTCCTAGAGTGAGACGATACTTTTGGCATACCCCGAATGGGGTTTGGATGCAGTTGAGTTATGATCAGGTTGGTTTGTGCCTAAAATCGAACCGGGCCCCTAGAACGGAAATGCCAATAACTCTTAGACCGAGCGTTCGATTGACGTGTTATCTGTCGCGTTGGGTTCCTTATTATGAGACAGAACTACGAGATACATAAAATTAGGAATTATTGATAGTTTATGTCTAGACACATGGCTTGAGGAGCGGACCCTCCTCGAATCGAGCGTGTTGTGTGCACAAACCCTAGGGCTAGCAACGACTGAGATGACAGGGTCCTCTGTGGGTTTGATAGCAAAGATACTGTACCAGGATCCTCCATGGGTTTGAAAGTGATGACTTCTGTACTGGAATCTTCTGTGGGTTAGAAAGAGATGACTTCTATGCTGGAATCCTCTGTGGGTTCAACAACGATGACTACTATACCGGGATCCTCCTTGGGTCTGACAGTTCTGACTTTTATTCCTGTATCCTGTGTGGGTCCGACAGAATAGTTGGTCCTATATACTGTGTGGGTCCAACATCTTAGTGGGTCCTGTATCCTGTGTGGGTCCGACAGATTAGATGATAGAGTAGTCGGTCATGTATCCTATGTGGGTCTGATAGCTTAGCCGGTCATGTATCTTGTGTGGGTCCGACAGCTTAGATGAATCAGTGACTACATATGATCATCTCTATCACTCTACAAAAGATGTATACATGTGTGAGATGAGTCTTGTCTTTCAGTTGATATCATTGAGATGATTAACCTTACTTCCTTTGTGGAATGGGTTGTGCTTGGGCTTGAGAGTTGGAGCCGGATTTTGATCGGTAACTTAGGTATATGTATGGTCATATACCTAAGTAAGGTTGGTTGATACTTCGTGATTTTATATTTCTTCTGGGATTTATCCTTAGTGGATTTTGGGAGACCTTCGGGGGTCTTGGGGTCCCCTACTGAGTATCCTTATACTCACCCTTGCATGGGCTTTGACCGAAACTCATTGTGATGGATGCAGACAACGGACAACGCTGACCGAGGCGGAGTGTACGAGGACTAGACGGTACCCGGTGGTGGACCACACGACGAGTCGGTACCTGGAGTAGATTGAGGGATGTGGAGTACTGAGTAGGATATTTTTACCTACCCTTCAGGTAGGATCCGTGGTGGATGAAACAGGAGTTGCCTGTCACCTTCCAGATGTTTTTTCCTTTCCTTGTACATTACAGTTGGGCTTGTATTTCTGTCTCCATTACATTTCAGCACTACTTTTTTCTACAGATTCAACTTACTGTTTTTCTTTCAGTTGTGTACTCAGCTGAGAGTGTTTACTTTTATAAAGTCAATGCCTTCCCAGCTTAGGGATTTATGCCTTCGGTGCTAGTCGCCAGCCCCTGGCCTATGGAAGGTGGGCAAGGGGTAGTCATGACACAGGTCCCGAGGATGGGTCATGACACATTCTTGCAAAGCTAGATCCCCAAGAAGACCGAGAACAACAAGAACTCTAACAAATTTTGGAGTTCCAAAAACTCTTAAGACATTCTCAACTTCCTCAAGCCACTTCACTACCACTAATGAAAAATGATTACCACAGAAAATGGGTAGCAATGAAGGACAACTAGAAATAGGGTAAGACCCACTAGAAAATTCATGGACCTTTCTGGGCAACATATTCTGATTAACACAAAAATCATAAAATCATGTTCAAAATCAATCTGAAACACAACCAAAAGGAATATCTCAGGCCAAAATTACTGTCTCACAAAACAAATCTCATAACAAAATAAGAATTATCTCTTCTAAAACTAGTGATTTATTTTCAATTTCAAACCACCCTTTTCTGAGGCCACTTTTGAAAACATAATTACCCACATTTTTAAATCAAATCAATTTTTTAAATCATATTTTCCCTTTCCAAAAAACCATTTCAAAAAACCATGTCAAGTTGATCCACAAAATAGAGAATGAACATTGGCCACAATGGATGAGGAATGAGAAAACATATACACTTATACAATATTTATCATGAAATACTTTGAATAGTTGTTATCAATCATATCTATTCATGGTTCCATGATGTTAAACTACACAAATTCATCCTAGAATAAAGGCATTAAACTACATAGTGTCTCTCATCTGGTTTTCATGATGTTAAACTGCATAAATTCATCCTGGAAGCATGGAATTAAAATGGAAATTGTATCTCATTTTGGTTATAGGACATTAAACTACACACATTCATTCTAGAAGAAATATATTAAACTTCACATTACCTCTCATCTTGGTTTCATGACATTAAACTCCACAAATTCATCCCCGTGCTATGAAGTTAAATTGCACAACGTCACTCATCTTGGTTTCCTGAAGTTAAACAATATATATTCTTCTTGTTAATAAGCCATTACAATTCAAAGAGGAGTTACACTAGTAACGGTGAGGAGAAGAGATGTAGGGTTCATTAAGGTTAAGAATAGCGCAAAAACACGTAATGTGGGACCCAAAAGATCAAACAACGATATTGGGAAAGCATAAAATGACATACATTGGATTATATCCTTGATTCATTAGATGTATTGGAGTGGAGTCGCGTCATCAGTAGAGGAGTTCCACGAGAACTTCATAATCACAATGAGTGAGTACCGATTAGGGTTCTTTTAAATAGATCGGGAACATTTTTAATAGCTCTTTTAGAAAAGCACTGAAAAAGATCTATTTTATCAGTGTTAAATTGATAAGGGCTGATAAAAGAAATATTTATCAACACTAAAAAAGCGCTGATAAATCTCGAGATTTATCATCACTCAAAAAGCACTGATAAAAAAATCTTTATCAACGCTAATATTTTAGTGCTGATAAAAAATATTAACAGTTCTTTTTAGCACTGATAAATATGTATCATTATTAACACTAAAATATTATTGCTGCTAAAGGATTTATTTATATAAATTTCTTATAATTTTATAATTATTAAATATATTTATTTTTTTATTTAGAATTATATAAATATTTATTTAAAAAATAATAATTATTTATTTATAATAATTATAAATTTATAAATTTATAAAAATATTGAATATACAATTATAAATATATTTATTTTTAAATATTTATTTAAAAATATATTTTAACATTATTAGTGGATATATATTTTTAAATACATGCATGTTAAAATGAGTTAAATTGAATAATTAAAAATGAGTGCAATTTAAAAATATTGAACAAATGGATAAGTTTTATTAGTTAAATATAAATTATTAAAAAAATATAAATATATATATATTTAAGTAAATATGAATACATATTGAATGTACTAAATCATTATATATATATATATATATCAATAATAGAAAATGATCAAATTCAAAAATAAAATAAAAACTAAAAAATATTAAAAATGAATTCCCTAACTATACTATTATTAAAAAGAAAAAAATTAAATTGACCAATTAAAAACATAATATATTAAATTTATCTTATTAATGATGAAATTATAAAATATACTAAAATTTGAATAAATTACATAATTATTAGGTGTATGTGTTTCTATATATTGCATAAATATATTTGTGTGTGCATTTTTATATAAACTTCATTAATTACACACACACACACAAACACATATATATGTGTATGTATGTGAAATCAATGTAACATATGACATTTGATATATGTTAAATTGAACAATCAAACAACATTGAGAATGAATAAGGCATTAATATGTAATTAATTAACATTTTATTCATTCTATATTTTTTTTTTATTTAATATATATTATTTATTAATATTTATATTTAATATATATATATATATATATTACTTATTCATTTTTATTAATAGTTGTTTCATTAATAAATTTTTAAATAATTTTGATATGTATTCATTTTAAATTTTTTGGTTTAATTATATATTCATTTATATATCTATATTTAATATATACTATTTATCAATATTTAAAATATATATATATATATATTAACTTTTTTCATTTTTATCAATAATTATTTCATTAATAAAATGATTAATATTTATCTTAATTTATTCATTTTAAATTTTATTTATTTAATTATTTTATTTTACTCATTTTACCTATCGATATATTAAATATATACTATTTATTAATTTTTAAAATTAAAAAATATGTTTATTCGTTTTAAAAATAATTATTTAATTAATGAAATTGTTCAAAAAAATTAATTTTATTTTCTGAACCTCTATCATCACTAATAAAGCACTGATAAAGGTTTCCATTTATTAGCACTTTATTGTTAGTTCTCATAAAGGTTCACTTGTATCAATGATGATAAAAGGCAACCTTTATCCACACTAAAATAAAGAACTGATTACGGTGACCTTTTGTCACTGCTAAACAAAATGCGCTAAAAAAGATGTACTTTCTCATTGCATTTTTTCTAGTGCTGATAAATGTCAATGCTGTAAAAGGCCAGTTTTGTAGTAGTAGATGGATTAGGATATCATGTGTTAGATAATATGACTCACTGGGATAGTGAAAGGGACTCTGTCGATTGAACACCTTTGAAGAGGCAGCGTCTGAAGCATAGAGTTTCACATGATGGCAGATATGGTGGAGGATCAGGGAGAGAAGAAGGACTTTGAAGATGATTTGAGGTGTATCCAACACCACTCCCAGGTAATCTATGATAGGCTTAGGGTGTTGGAGGACATCTACATGCCACAGAGATTTATGACTTAGAGGTTCCAAGGATGATTAGAGGCTCACTCTATTTCCTTTCTACTTTTTCAGTAGTATTGTTAGACATTGTTATGATGTACTCTATTCTTTCCACTTCTTTATCGAGGATTCTCTAAGGTGAAGTGGGGTGTTGGTGTAACTATGTGATGGTGTTGGTTAATGTATATTCAAACTCAAGAGGTAGAGGGAAATTTCATCCATCGATATGTGTTCTTGTGACATGATATAAACCTATGTGGGAAAGTCAGTACTGCCCAAAGTGGATATTTTCAAGGGGTGGGGAAGATTTCCTTCAACTTGTGTGTTTGGGGAAGGGTTGTGTGAAGTGGTGTCGGATCATGACATAGAATTTCCAGTATATCCCTTATGTTCAACTGTTATATTGGGGGCTCATTCAAATAGGATTAGTGGTTACAGGCTTCTCTCAATGGAGTGACCAGACTCTAAGAGTTGAGTTCATCACCTAGAATCTTTTTGTAGTGGTAGAGAATTCCTATGATGTTTCCTCAATTTTTATTGGTTTCCAAACATCCAAGATCAGATATTTCCAACCAGTGGATATGGTGGTGTTCCCTAGTGTTCTCCTCATCATAGGTGTATGCGAGATAATTGAGGTTGGTGTGGTTCAGTTCATCCAGGGGAAGATGAAAACTATCTGGTTGCATTAATATCTACATAATTTTAGTGAGGTTGTGTACCACTAAACACTATAACCATAGGTATATCTAGAGCTTGATATTTCCCCTCTATCCTAGATGAGGAGATATGTGCTTGATTTTTTGCAGGTGTTGACCTAGTGTGATTTAGACGATGATTTTGGTTTAACCATTGAGGTTCCCCTAAGCGTGTATTTGTGGACATCACATGAACCTTCTCACGAGCTCACTAGCAGGGTAGGAACGAATTGAGAGCTCATTTTTACATTGTGAGTAGGGTTTTTTTCTTTTTGGAGATGATAAACCTTGATTTTGAGAGGATGTAGTGGCTAGAATTATTCCATGTAAGACTTTGTAATATTTCTAGTAATATTACTAAATCTGGGCTCTAAGTCCTCATAGAAATCTTTGGCCTGAAGATCCTCTGTGTAGTGATATTAAAAATATTAAAAATATTTTTTTAATGCATGTGTAGTTTATTTTTAAATGTGGAATAATGCCTGAGTTGAGTCTTATATTAGAAATCTGATACTGAAGTTGAGTTCAGAATGCGGTGTTTACCCAAGGCATGACATAAAATCTTTCAATATCAAGTGCTCAGTTGAAGGCATGTTGTTAGGCATGTTGATGATATTATTTTATTTAAATAAACTAATATCCTCTCCCTACCCCCTTCTCACATTCATAAAAAGGATATTAGGAACTTCCCCTTGATCGAAGGATGACCTAAGGCCAAACCAGTACAAGAAGGTACTATTAATCCCCATTTTTGAAGTCGATCACCACTAGATTGTGCTACAGTGGATATCGAGCGTCGTTTTGAACTTGAAGCTTAAAACTTTTAATATGATGTAGGTGTATTTTTTTGTTATTTCCTGATCCCCTTTTGATAATTTTTTTAAATTTTTTAGAGACCTTTTACAACTGTTGTAGATCCTCTAATGGGAAATCTGTAGGTTTTGGTGGAAACTGGAGTGTTTCAGGCAGCATATAGGGATTTCCCATTAAGAATTTTTGGTCACATGACATTTATTGTAAGGTAAAATGATTTGTATTCTTATCATTAGGAGAATATGAACTTTTTCTACAAAACATCGTGTATTGGAGCTACACATCGTGTAGTGAGTCTATGTCAATTGGCCGAGGGATATAGCATGGGGTACCATGTCAAGGAACATGGTCTTGTGTGTATACGAAACTAGAAACATGAAAATGTTATGTATTACAAGGTAAAGGTCCGAGGAAATGTTCAAAAGGATAATTATTCTAGACACACCATGTAGAAGGGGTAAAAACCATGTGGAATACAAATTTAGACAAGCCTTGTGGGGAAGGACACAGCCAGGGACATGGGTGAGGAGAGACATGTTGTGTACACCATGTACGCACCGTGTAAGGTCACATGGTTAGATATTCAATGCATAATATGACATTTCTTGGTGTTCATGTAGGGTCACAAGATATGTTGTCCCAAGTTCACATCATGCGTTAGTCTTGGGTTCTTCTTCCTTGCATATCTTCTTCTGCAAGGCTCACATTCAGGCTTGTGAGTATCCTCTCCTAATAATATTTCCATATAGAAAATCATGGTATCATTTTGTTTTCTTCTGATATATGATGTGGCATGATTCATGAACAAAACTACATTTGCAGTGTTTAATCAGGGGAGGTGATCAGGGTGGATCACTAGTGTGATTTCATGGTCTGAACCCTTCTCTATCACCTTAGGAAGCGGGTAACCAAAAATCTTAGGCTGGTAGATAGGTTCTCCCCTATTATTAGGATGTGGGTACCCAACCCACTTAAGTGTTATGATGTGAAGTGTGGTGTGAATGATTCTAATTCTAGGGATGAGGATCTGATGATGTAGGTTGGTTTGGTTTCTTAGAGAGATTCTGGGACTAGTAATCTGCAGTCATATCAGGGTGTGGGTTTCCCATAACTCTCGATTTGTTTGAGAAGGAACTCCCCCACAATGGGCATGGTTCCTCTATCCATAGCAAAGTTCTCACATGGTTGGTACTCATAAGTCAGCCTATGGCTTGGGTCCCCCGTATTGTTTGTGTAGATGGAGACATAGCTCCCCTATCACATCAGGGTGAAAGACCTACATACTCATTTTGTAGATAGATTCATTACTCCTCTGGGGTTCTATAGTGGGGGTACTCTATCTATAGAGTTGGTATTGCCATATCGTACCAGGGAATTGATCCTCCCTATGTGATTTGTAGATGGAGTCAATACACCCCCATCGTACTAGGGTTCAGGTCCTCTATCTTAGGATAAGTACTCCACTGTCGTATTAGGTCGGAGGTCCCCCATTGTGATCATGTAGTTCGAGATAGAACTACCCTATACCCAAGGTGTTGGACCTCTTTCTATGTAGTGGTACTCCCCATTCTGTGATCTTCAACAAAGAGTGAGTCCTCAACTTGTTATGCATGACACATGGTTAAGAGGTAGTGCTCTCATGATGTAGTGATATGTGGACCTCTCCATATGGGTACTGAAGAGGTTTCATGGATTGGTTAGGAGTAAGCACTCCCTCAGATGAGGGGAAGTGAAAATGCGTGGGTACCTTCTTTCTTTCTATTTTGAGAGGATGCATCTGTGTGTGGTCTAGAGCAGTGCTCCACTGGCAGTGTGAAGTAGTGATGGGTGGGCCTCACCACTTGGGTTCTTATGAGCTTATACAGGGTTCAAGATAAAAGTGATAGTAACTCTGGTGTTTAGAACAAGATTTTTTACCTAGAGTGATGTTCTTGATGGAGATTATATATCGTATGAGTGCCATATGGGGTGACAGGGCTCATATAATGCATGATCTTGGATGAGAATTACCTTTGAGCGTCGAGTAGAATCTATTGGTTGGCTATATAAGTCATAACCTGATGATACTTTGAGTTTGATATGAGTATTTTTGCGTGATTCATGGAGTCCTTGTGGTGTTATCACATATCGGGGTCAACACATCATGTGGATTGAGCTGATTCTTTATGTATATATTTGGAGTGGGTGAGATGGAGTTTTTTCTCTCTCAATTGGGTTACCTCTAGCATGGGTTGAGTGGGAAATTTCTATTAAGATTCACCCTTTTATTTTGGGTTTTTTTGGCTTCCTACTGGGTATTGTTATACTCAACCCTACATAGTATTATCCCACACATATCATGTCTTGTGCAGTTAATAGGCCTTTCAAGGAGTCCCCTAAAGACTCGGAGTAGGTGGAGCTTAGTGAGCTAGAAAGAATGAGGTGTTTGTTGGTGCTTGGTTGAGGATCCTTCCAGTAGTTTATTTTGACATCATTCCCCTTTGTTTGATCAGGTTGGATGATTTTAATTTTTTAGGCTTGTTTTTTCCCTTTATTGTTAATATATATATACCATAGGATAAGGCCTCACATATTTGTGACATGCCTATTAAGTGCTAGATGCTAGCCCTTGGCCTATTGGAGTTAAGATTGGGGAGTCACGGCTCGTGCCCTAGTGGGTTGGGTCATGACAGTTTTGGAAGCATTATTATGGTTATATGATTGATTAATAATCATAAATAAAAGAGAAATAATTGTAATTCTTGGGTTATAAACATAATGATTGAACTATATTTAGTTTCTTTCATTATGAGTGTTTATTGAAATGTTTAAATTGTTAAATGGTTATTAAATCTTATTATTAACTGAGATCATGTTGTTGAAACATGATTATAATGGTGTTTTAATTTATTAAGTTAAATTATTTTGATGGATATGATAGTTTTAATGATTTAAATTGATATTAATTGAATGTTTTTTGGGTTTAGGGATTGGTTTAGAAAATAAAAGGGAAGGGGTAGGTTGACGATGCAGATCAATGGTTGGACATGGGTTTTTTATTCGATGTGTAATTGGTGAACTAATAGACTTCTAGGAATAATATTCTTTTGGGTGATTTTATAATATTATTTTATTATTAAAATATATGGGTCAAATTGTGTGATTGGGTGGGTATGTTATGATCAATGACTTTGATATTGATAATCAGAAGTAACATTCTTTTGATTTGTTTTATACTTTTTGAAGTAAAATCCATGATGTGTATTGACAGGATTCATTATGATCTTTATGTGGTGATCATTTGGGTGATGTTGTGATTTTCTTTTGGATCAACTTATTTTTTAAGGTGTATTGTTTATGAAACATTTGTGTAATGTTATATTATAATAGTTTTCTTAAACTATTACATGATTTTTAATACATGTTAAAGGATTTTACATGTAGTTTGTCTTTTGTATGGAATTAATGATTAGGTGTATGTGTTGGAATTTAATGGAAATAATATATGGATTTAGTGGATATTTATGTGTTTAAAAGAAGAAAATACATTATATAATTTTGAGGAAGCACATTTTTATATTTTGGGAGCTACTTGAAATTTGTTATATTCTAAACTCCATGTGTGTGTTAGAATTTTAATATGGTAACTCATATATTGTGGATTACAATGGCTTGTCTATTAATAATTAGATTAGGTGAAATACATTTAAAATATTGATGTGTGTTTGTTTTTTGTGTAGAGATACAATTTCATGACTTGAAATGATTTTTAAGGATGAGTCATTTTGGTTGTGAGTTTGTAATAATCATTGACATTTTAATTTTATTTCCTAGTTTGTAAATTTTATTTTAGTGAGAAAATATTGATAATTTATATTTTTTGATTCCATTGATAATAAGTGTTATGGTTATTTTTTTTCAATAAAATTATTTTTGTTTTTAGTAAAAAAAATACAAGTGGGGGTTCATTTAGATGAAGATGAAATTATTAAATGAAACAAAAATGTGTGGGCACACCAGTGTCTAAGCCCTGGGCTGAGGAAAGATAATAATCATTGAAAAACACTAGGGAAAAGTGAATCTAATGGTCAAGGAGGATATTAGGTAATATTTATTGGGTTATAAAATCATTTCTAGTTGTTTTAGGTTTGGTATAGGTTTATAAGCCTTGTAGACACTTGATAAATCTTTTAATATGGGACAAGAAGGTGGGACTTGGCATAAGGTCTCTCTTAGGGATAATAGTGGAGTACGTCTTAGCCATCTTGGGGGGGGATGTTTTATAGAAAAAAATAAAAAAATGGTATCTACTTATGGAAGAAAAAATATTGATGGTGCTCAAGAATAAAATAAAAAAGGAAAGTGGGATTTTATTTCTATTTTTTAGTTGAATAGTAGTCATTGATAAACAATGACTATCCCATATATTTCTCTTCATCTATGTTATTTCCTCTAATTTTTCCCTAATATTAACATAACATTATACCATCCATATTTACATTGAATTTATTCCAAAAAATATTGTAGTAGAGAAATTGGATCTTTTTAGTGAGTATAATGCATGCCTTTTGTTTTCACTTAAATGAATCAAATTAGTTTTTCCAGATTTACATAAATCCAAACTTCATGGTTTAACTGTGAAAAATGAGTATTCATATAATGGATAAAAATTTAGACTTATTTTTTACTATATAGTAATTTTCTATTATATAGTAAGTGACCTAAATATATTTACGATGTTAATTTGTGGTTCTATAAAATTTATACATTTATTTAAATTATTTAATGTTTCATCTAGATTTTTTGATGTGAAAGTTAGTTATATTTGATTATAGTAGTTTTACGTGTTATAATGTGATCTAATAAGAACATAATGTTGTCTTCATTTGATGAAAGCATATTTTTTCATGATTAAAGTGTTAGTTAAATGAGGATATTCAGTAAATAAATTTAGAAATTAAAGTAAAAATTAATGATGTATTTTAAGAGGTTAATGTGGGGATAAAATTGAAGGTTTGGTTTTTTAAGTGTTGAGGTGTTGTTTGTTACTATAATAATTTATTTTTACAACTAATAAATTCTATTTTGTTATTGTGCCTCACATGAATGAATGTGATGATATTTTTTGTGTTCTTATTGCTTAAAATGATGTATTTTAAGTATAAATAGTTTGTAAAAATGGTTTTACATGCCTAATAAGAAAGGGTAATTAACTTAGTATATTGGTTGAAGTTTATATTAATATATTTTTAATTTTAATTGTTATTTATGTGTTCGAAATATAGTTAACCATACTCAAAGTGGTGAAACAATAATGAGAGTAGCTTGATTAATTATACAGTTGATGTGGCCATTATTTGATTAATTAAATGAGGGGTATGTGAACTAGAAATTATGTTTTAAAGGGTGTATCGATGTGTTATGTAGAACATAGGGTTTAAATAGTATATATGTTATCCTAATATTGTAATTCATTAACGGTGGTGGACCTTTAATGTATAGGATCATTGAAAATAATAATTTGGTAATTTAAAATGGTCACTGCTATAAATTGACCCTATACAAACGATTTATAACCATTGATATAGGCTATACCAATAGATTCCAAAACCATGGGTATACAATTTATTGGGATGGCTCTATAACAACGGTTTCAATTAAACTATTGGTATAGCTTCCCTATATTTTGATTTTTCTTATGGTTTTATAAACCATTGGTATATCCTTAATCCTGTAAAGAATCCACCACCACCTCCCATATTGGACTAGAACTAGAACACTCCCCAAACACCAATACCTACACCCAAAACAACTAAAATACAATATATAAAAAACAAGAAACAAATTAATTCATTAAACATATCACAATCCACATTTAAGATTGTACGTATATTTTATATTTCACATTTAATCTTGTGATAACTACCACAAAAAATCATAAATCATATATGAAATCATGTTTAGTCCTCAAATGTGATGTGTCATAAATATCAATTAGAAATATGGAGGATAAATCTATCTCTCATAAACACTATTTTCATCATGGAAATCACTAATGTACTTAGAACCATAATTATCACCATCGCCATCATCATCGCCAACACCACCAGCAGCATCAACATCATCACCATCGACATCGACATTGCCATCTCCATCACTACTGCTAAGAAAGTCATCATCCTGAACACCACTAAGACCATCAAAACCATTATAGGTTTCATTATATAACGAGTTTATTTTCAACATGCTTGTATCAAAAAACATGGTGGTAAATTGTGTATGTGATGGACATAATGTTATCCGAACTTTCATAAATTTCTAGTTGTCCTTTTGAATGTGTATACACTTGTCCAAGGCTATTTTTGGCCTCTATTTCCTCTACGAAAGCCATTTTCAACGTGGTGCTACCAGAACTATTAGATTCACCTAAACTGGACCAATATCCAGTGATGAAAACACTATTCCATGGTCAATGGTTTACTCTCTCATGGTTCTCATCTCCTAATATTTAGTGAAAATAATCATTTTTTCCAAACTTGTCAGCTTCCTCCCCATCAAGGGCCTCCAAAAAACACTGTTAAAAATATAAATGAACTATTTTGTTACAAATTAGATATGAAAAATATAAAATTAGAAAAGTAAAAAAAATTACAATATTTTGTTGGTTCTTTTTTTTATATAACTTTCATCTTTCTTCGTAATTCATAAGAAAAATAATTTTTCTCGAGAAACATATACTTCAATGTTCAATACCTCCCTCTACAATGACATTGAATATAGAAAAATTTTATTCAACACTATGTGTTTTTTGAATAAAAATAACTCATTTTGATCAATATTTAATTGAAAATAACCAAAATAAATTGAATTAAATTTCACATAAATTTATTATATTATCCTTAACTATTTGGAACTATAATAAATCAAACTGAAATGATCAAATTTGTATAGTTTTAGTGAAACTATATTCAGATTATTTTTTATTATTATACTGGTTCGACTTCATTTTGTATTAGTTCCACTATTTTTGGATGAGTTCAATTTGAGTAATAATTATTTAGGTTAATTTGACACTTATAGATCAAATTCACCATTTTTGGTTTAGTTATGAATAAGACTTATTAATTCGGAATATTTTAGGTCAATATGGTTTAGTTTAGTTTTAGAATGTTATGTTTATCTTAATTTGGACTGGTTTATTCTTGTTTGGTTTAGTTAAATTTTAGTCATTTAAGTTTTTTTTAATTCATGTTTCAGTAATAGTTATATTCAATACATCATATAATTTATATTTGTTTCATACATATTATAACAATTAAGTTCAAAAATGGTTGATGGAATTTTTTTTGGTTATATGTTATATTATTTATATTCTATTGGTTCAAGTACATTATCATAATATTGTTCCCTTTTGGTTCAATTTTCCTTTATTTTGTTTGACTTGGATTGGGTAGGTATAGATAATAAATTTTATTTATATTTAGTTTTATTATATTATCACCCCCTTACAGTTTATAGTTGAAAAATATTTTTCTTTCATACTAAATGAATCTATTTATATTTTTATATGTTAATATTATTTTATTCTATGTACATGTTAATATAGTTTAGATTTATAATTGTTTATATATTAGTATTATATGAAGATATTTTATTTTATCCTTATTTAACATTATTTTATAGTTACTTAACATTATTTTACCCTTAACTAACTATGTTTTACCCTTACATAACTTCATTTTACCCTTAACATGTTTAATTTTTTATTTACACTTACATAACATTGTTTTTCTATTACATAAAATTAGATTACCCATAAATAACATATTTTACCCTTACTTGACTTTGTTTTACCCTTAGTTAGATTTATTTTACACTTAATTAACTTTATTTTACTAGTATTTATTTTTAAGATACCATAAAATAAATTTTTCTACCCTTATATGACGTTATTTTACCATAACATAGATTTAGATTACCCTTAATTAATATTTTTTATACTTAATTAAATTTATTTTACCCTTAATTAACATTGTTTACCCTTTATTAACTTTATTTTACCCTAAATTAAATTTAAATTATTTTTGTTTATTCTTATATAAAAGTGTTTTACCCTTTTTTAAATTTATTTTACCCTCACTTAAATTTAGTTTATACTTAATTAACATTCTTTTACCATTACTTAACATTATTTTATCCTTACATAACATTAGTTTACCTTCACTAAACTTTTTTTCCCTTAGTTTACTTTGGTTTAAACCTTACATAACCAGTACAAGTTTCTATTTACCCAGAGTTAATATTTAGAATCTTTATCTTAAATTTACATAACATTTATAAAATTTATATTACCTTTCCATATCCAAATCTAGTTACCTTTACTTATATAGTATAAATTCTCAGTTTCACTTACGTAACTCAATATCATAATGGAATCTAGATTCACATACTATATTTTCTATCATATTTTGATCAAAATTTGAGATATACACTTTGTAATTTAGGTGTGTTCCATTTTTCATTTATATTGGGACCTAATTAAATGCAAGTGTTGATGAAAAAAATTTGGTTCCTCTCATATTATAGTATCATCACTTATTCCAAAGAGTAAAAATAAATTACAGTATCCTTCTTTTTTTATTTCTTCTTATATATTTCTAAAAAATAATATTTAATAATACAAAAATAGAGTATTAATGAAAATTATCATCATTTTGAATCATAAATTTCAAATTTCATTAATATCATAAAACTCATCACTCTATCAATAAAAAATAATTTCTTGATATTGGGTCACTGGAAACTCATCCAGGATATGCATAACATCTAAATATATTACAACTCTAACAACCCATATATTATACAACTCATGTTTATATACTCTCCACAGATCACCTAATTCCATTAGTTGTGTAATCCCCACACCCTCACAATCTAGGAAATTATAATGAATCTACTTCAAAAATATCAAAATCATATAAATACAATAATAATAAAACATTAAATACAATTATTTTTCTTAACTATATTTAATCCCACAAATTGTACTTTGTTTCATTTTCAAGGGGCCACTGGGATATTGGATTGATAGGGATGATGTTTCCTGTATTTGGAAAGTGTTTCCATTAAACTTTTTCATTATCCCCCTCTTTTACCAATCATTTTATTATTCTCATTCTACTTGACCATCACATGTGTGTGGCATTTCCACACATTATGCATGCATGTATGATCATGTAGCATTATAGTGATAGATGCAACTGTGTAATAATAATAGAAAACTATTAAATTAATACAAATTATAATTTAAATAAATTATGGTACAAAAATATACTAAGGATTTATACATATCACTTACCTAGTTTTATTTGTGGGTATTATTATAAACCTAGGCCCTAAAGGATCATCGAACTATGTAGTACCAGTGGGATCCAATGTAAGATCATAGCGATCAGTATGATCGGGATGTTTAGAATGTACTAGAGAAGATGTTGAAGAATCATGAACATAAAATCCTAGAGATAATGAAGCCATAGGAAATGGAGCTAGCATATACATACATGGGAAAAGGATAACATGGATGGGAAGTGGTAGTCATCATTAGATAAGGAAAATATATATAAGGGGGATCAGACATAAATGGTGGAAATGGTATAGGTGGTCTAAATATCTATGGTACCTCTTATAGAAATATGGGATAAGAAATTGGGTTATATGTTATATCTAATAACGTTTCTTGGTTTTATTGGGTATAATGAGTGGTATAAGAAAAATCTAGTGCCACCCCCTTTAATCATCACGCTGAGCACCGCTTCCACTAGTCTGGTCAGAGAATATTTTTATCATGGGCGATGGTTCCTAATTAAAATTAAAAAAAAATAATGAAATGGAATAATTTTTATTGATATATATATGTATATATATTTGAAATGTCATACCCAAAATAAGAACCCTGGGAGGAATTCTCATCTCTCTAATGTGATGATTATTATCATAAATTATCTTCCTTCAAATCTCCTTAATTTTTTTTTCATTTCATTCACTATATAATAAATATGCATTTAAATAGAAATTATTAACAAATGTGTAATAAAAAATAATAAATAATAGGTGACGTGACTTAATTAGGGGATACCTATTTTAAATGCAAATAAAGGATGGGTAGTGACATTAAATAATATTTTTATAAAATTTTTAGATTTAATATTATAAACATTCAATAATTATGAATATAAACTTTTTATATTCATCTCAATATGAACTCTTTCATATTTATCATTATATGGAATTTTGGTTTTAAATATATTATATTTTATGAAGTAAAAAAAATTACAATTTAATTTCTAATATGTAAATATTTTATATAATCGAATATCGAATATCTATTCATTATTTAAACCGTGATCATATCAATCATCAATACATTTTATGATGTGGCTTAAATAATATCTAAATAAGACCCATTTAATTTTAACTATTCAAATTAATTAATTATGGATAAATCATAATTTAAATAGAAAAAATTTATATTTTTTCCATATTTCATAATTTATAACTCTTTATAATTTATCACTTGTGATTTTTAAATAGAACGTTTTATTTCTGGAACATAAGACAATCAATAAAATTTTATAAAAGTTATTTTATATATTAACATTTAATATTTGGGAATAAAGTTTTTAATATAAATTTAATCAATACCTTTTATATTTTTTATAAACATTTTATAATCAATCCAAATCATTTTATCTAGGATCTTGATTTTTGGAAAGGTATGTTTCTATTGTGTTTTGGTTAAATCCCTTGTTTTGGGGTTTTAAAATTTTTCCCTAAGGTATGAAAGGCCTTGGGGAGATCCGGGGGCTCATGGCACGAAAGAAGGGAAGTTTGGCCAAGACAGGGCTGGGCGCACGTTTTGCGCATGGCCTAGGAAAACCATGCGGTCGGCCCAGGAAGCGTGCGACCCCTCCTCCTCCAGACAGTGGCGAGCACATAGTTTGCCAAACCGTGCGGCCTTCCCAGGTGAAACCGTGAGGCCCTTCCTCCTCTTGGCAGTGGTGTGCGCATGGTTTTCTAAATCGTGCGGCCACTTAAAGTTGGAAAAATTAAAAGTTTTCCATCTTGGGATTTTAAGTACCCACTCGGGTTTCTCCTAAATTTCCTCATTCTTCTCCCTAGAAACGAACCTGACCTCCCAAGGGCACCTAGAAGAAGATCTCCTTCGATCCTAAGGCATTTTTGGTGCCATTGGTTGTGGATTGAAGCTCTGGGTAAGGCTAATCCCATCCTTGGCTCTTTTCTTGGTTTAGGGTTTGTATCATTTCTCCCACTCATTCTGAAACCCTAAAACCCTATCTTTTGGGTGAGTTCTAGGTTAAACCTCCAAGGGTTGGTTGAATAGAGGTCTAACGACTCTATTTAGGGTGCTTTCAACCACGGATTCGAGGTAGGTGGTCTACAAGTTATATCCTATGGTTATTTAGGGTTTTTTGTGCATGTTAAATTGTGAGCTTGATTTTCCTTGGTTATGTTTGGATAGCCTTGGAATGTTTGAGTATAATTGTGTCTAAAATGGAAAATAGGAACCCTCACGATCCCCATTGGATGTGTTGGGATGGACTTGACTTAATTTAGGGCCATCCATGGGATGTGTCGGCTTTTCCCGGGTTTAGGAATTGTTATTGAACATGTGACCTTGTTGTGATAAATAGTAGAACCCTTGATGAATATATTGGAATAATTGGTTGAACATGGAACAGAAGTTAGGTGATTCACCTAGACTTTGTAATAACCAAAGGGTTAATTGAAATGTGTTAAATGGTTGATTCATGAGAATAATGAACGGGTTAGATGGGTTAATGTGTAAACTGATTTAATGACCATAATGGGATGGATTATGGGTCTAGTGTTGAATTTTTAGTGGGATAGGCATAACACATGGGAATTGGGTAAATGGTTAAATGATGTGAAATGGTAATGTGTTAATGGGTTAAAGCATGATGTGAAATTCCCATGTGAGGTGTTGTGAATAGTGTTTGCTGAAAGGCAATGGTATGAATGGTTGATGGTTACTTTTATATAAGCATGTGCACATGGATTGGTAGTGTGGGGTATGACTTGAGGATCTATGCCCACGGGTTGAGTGTAGACTAAGGCTCCGAACTCCACCCTAAATGCTTGGGTTAGGAATGGGGACTGATGATCTATTCTCCTAACGGTTGCATCCACCCGGACTGATGCTTTGAGGTGAGGGTATGGTTATCCACCCGGACTGAGGCTTTGAGGTGAGGTATGGTTTCTATGAGGGAGTTTATCCTAGTGAGATAGGATGATGATGTGTTTACCCTCTTTCATGTGCTGGTTGTCCATAGACCCATGTAACATGATGAATGTGATTAACCCATGGAAATGTGATGAAATGGTAAGTGATGTTGATTGGTGTCAAATGAATGGTAATGAATGTGGTAATGGATTGGTTTTGAATTAGTTAATGGAACCTTAAATAATTACTTGGCATTTATCATTAATTTTTCTTTTGCAGGCACTACCTGTTTATACTGGATATTTTGTAGACACCGTTGGTGGTGGCCTACTGAGTTGTACTCACACCCTGCTCAGGCCGTAGTTGGGTACCCGAGTATACTTCATGTTTTCAAGTTAGGACAAGGCCAAGGGTCCTTGCTAGATAGCTGAGTGGACATGGGTAGCACATGGTGGAAGATTCAGACATGGATTCAGGACCCTTTTGGGGATTTTGGCTGTTGTTTGTATTTTGGGCTTTTGGTCACTTTTTCACTTGTAGTATGACATGACATGTTTATTGTTGGAAATGGTTGTTATACATATTCCTTGTTTATTGGTTATAGTATTCCGCTATTGGTTGTTCTGTTGTGGATTACTCTGATAAAATGGGGTATAGTCTCCCCACTTGATTACATAGACCACCGTTGCTAGTCGGCAGAATTTGGTGTACAGGGAGGCATGCTTAAGGTTATGTAACCACCCGGCTTGGAGCACCAGTTTAGTGGAATTCGGGTCGGGGACGTTATAAAGTGGTATCAGAGGAGGTCTTTCTTCTCCTTCTCTGAGGTCTTGTTATTTGGGATTTTTAGCCAAGGGTTAAGACGTGTCGGGCCTTGGTAATGAGCTCTTGCTTGGGAGTACCTAACCCAGGTACTGGGGAAACCCAAGTCACCATGGGTGGGAAAATTGATGTCCTTGGTTGTGTGTTGTTATAGTTGATGATATTTCACTGCTGGGTGATACACATGTGGTTCGATGTGACTGTTTTATGATATTTGTCTCATTGCCTTAACGGCACGAGGATTTACATTCATGCGTCATTGTAGGCACCTAGGGAGATAAGTGACATGCATTGTTTTAGGCACACGCACGGGGTGGGTGTGTGAGGAAGGAAAGTAGGGTGCATTATGCATTTCATGAAACTATGAAATACTAAGAATAATGAAATGAAACAGATGGGTAAATGATGTTTAACGAAATACAAGGGTTTTAAATGAAGTGAAAATGTTTGGTAAAAATGTTGTGTGAGTTGGTGGTAGTGCATGGTTGTTTACCCGATGTGGACCATGGCCTGTGGTAGCGATGGTTGGGGAAGTTGTAGCTAGTAAAGAGGTTTTTTTGCAGCTGTGGAGTTCTATGGTATGCATATTAAATCTCGTGTTTGGAAATGTAGAGAGAGATGACACCACGACGTCTATTTCCAGTTGGGAAACGGGAGGATATTTCTGAGAACACTCCTATAGTAAAGGGGAAAGAAAAGGTGGGGATCAATGAAGGTAGTGAAGACCAGTTCCGAGAGAACATGGCTCGCCTTATGCAGATGATGGATCGGGGCCCCGGGCGGGGTGCACCGAGTATGTTTGAGCTGACCAAGGAATTCCAGCTGCAGCACCCTCCGACTTTCACTGGAGAGGGTGGGCCAGAGGCAGCGGAGTTATGGTTGGAGTCTGTCCAGATAATACTGGATCATCTGGAGACCCCAGTCGAAAATCGAGTAAAGCTGGCAGTTTACATGTTGCGGGGCCAGGCGAGGCGTTGGTGGGCCATTCAGGCTCAGACCGAACAGGATGAGGGGATGTCGAGGAATGTTTCCTAGGAAATGTTTCTTGAGAATTTCTAACCAGATACATTGAGGTAGGAGCGGGCTGCAGAGTTTATGAGCCTGACACAGGGATCACTATCTGTGATGGACTATGCAAGTCGCTTCACTGATGTAAGACGCTTTGTCCCAGTGTTAGCAGGGGATGAAGAAGCAGTAGCAAGACATTTCCAGGATGGGATGAGACCTGAGATCAGGTCTCAAGTAAATATATTTCGCTTGAAGAGGTTTGCAGAGGTGATTGATCAAGCACTCATCTTTGAAGGGAACCTGAAGGGAGCTTTGGGTGGTAGTCTTGTCGTACCAGCTGGGTGGACAAGCGACGCATCTTCCAAAGGATAGAATCTCCATTTGGAAAGTATTCTGCATGGTGGTTAGCAGAGAGGGTCATCCTCTCAGAGTGGGAATCAGGTGTTCTTCTATCAATGCGGTAGGTCGGGGCATGTGCGTGGTCAGTTTCCTCGACCTCCAGTTGAGTGTCGTTTGTGCGGCAGGATGGGGCATGTGCAGAGGTTCTGTAGGAACCCACGGTAGGTGGGCGAGTACGACGGCGGGAAGCAGGTACCAGATATGGTAAGGAGATCAGTTGCTCTGTATCAGGCATGGAGTTGGAGCTCCACGAGCCGTACTGGTAGGGGCGGTGGAGGTAGAACTCCCGGGAAAGATCGCTCACGCTAGCAGGGCCGTACAGTGCAGGGCGTTTCGACTGGAGCCCAGGGTAGAGGGGCGAGTCAGCTTTAGGCAGTTCAATTTGCACCAGGTGATGGCGAGGCCGGACCATCGAGTGTTCGAGGTATGATCCTTGTAGCATCTACATTTTCTAGTGCGTTTTTTGACACAGGTTCCACAAACTCTTTTATCTCTACTCAACTTGTGGTATTGCTGGGTTTACCTATGGAAAGGGAGTGTGGATTTATGTTAATTGACACTCCGTTGGGGGTGTGGGTTGAGGATATCAAGCAGTGTAAGGGATGTTCCTTGGAAGTTGGCGGGTATCGTTTTCTGTGGGACTTGTTCATTCTCGAGATGTCAGGTTTTGACCTAATATTGGGAATGGATTTGTTGGTGTTGTATTGAGAACACATCGATTGTTATCGTCATAGAGTATCGTTCAGGTCATTTGAGGGTGACTCTTATGTCCACCATGGCGAGTGGGATGTTTGAGTAGGGCATGCAGGACCGTTGGGTCAATGGATAAGTGAAATCACGGCTCAAGTGGCACGTCTCATGCTTGGTGATGATGAATGAGGGGGAAAAATTGTTTTTCCTCATGTGGTGGATCAGTTTTAGGATGTGTTTCCTGAGGATTTCTCGAGGTTACCACCTGAGAGGGATGTTGAGTTCGAGATCGAGTTGCTGCTGAGAGCGGAGAAAGTTTCTATTCCACCATACTGAATGGCACCGACAGAACTTAAGGAACTATAGGTACAACTTGATGAGTTAGAGCATAAGGGGTTCATCTGTCCTAGTACGTCTCCTTGGGGATATCCCGTGCTTTTTGCGAAAAAGGTAGATGGGTCGTTGAGGCTGTGCGTGGACTATCGAAAGTTGAAACAGATGACAGTGAAAAATTGGTACCCTCTTCCTAGAATTGATGACTTGTTTGATCAGTTGAGGGGTGAATTAGTGTTTTCTATGATTGATCTGAGGCCGGGTTATCACCAGTTGAGGGTGAGGCCTTCTGATATACCGCGGATGGCTTTCCATATTTGGTACGGGTTGTTTGAGTTTGTGGTAAAGCCTTTCGGCTTGACCAATGCACTGATAGTGTTTATGGATTTTATGAACCAGAACTTTCATCCCTATATAGATTAGTTTGTGGTTGTATTTGTTGATGACATATTAGTGTACTTGAAAACTAATGACGATCATGACCAACATCTTGACATCGTCCTGGGCATGCTAAGAGAGCACTGGCTATACGCCAAGCTATCAAAGTGTCAATTCTGGATTGGTGAGGTGCATTTTTTGGGTCACATAATCTCAGAGGTAGGTGTGTCAGTCGATGCAGAGAAGCTGCATGCAGTTGTATCTTGGGAGCAGCCCATGAATGTTTCTGATGTTCGGAGTTTTTTGGGTTTGGCCGAGTATTACCAAAGGTTCATTCATGATTTCTCTCACGTGGCAGCACCACTCTCGGGCTTGACCAAGACGGGAATCAGGTTTGAGTGTCATGTGGCTTTTGAGAATTCTTTTCAAGAGTCGAAGAGGCGGTTGACGACCACAACTATCTTGATCTTACCTGAGTCGGGTAAGAAGTACATCGTGTTTTGTGAAGCACCCAGAATCGAACATGGGATTGTGTTGATGCAAGATGAGAAGGTTGTGGATTATGGGTCAAGGTGGTTGAGACCCCATGAGTAGAACAATCCCAATCATGATCTTGAACTGTGTGCAGTAGAGTACGCCTTGAAGTGCTGGAGACACTATCTATTGGGGGAACGGTTTACCGTGTTCACTGTCCATAAGAGTTTGAAGTACATCTTCTTGCAGCAGGATCTGAATCATTGGCAGCGAAGATGGGTTGAATATCTCTAGTCATTCGACATTAAGTTGGTTTACATTCCAGGAATTGGAAATAGTGTTGCTGATGCTCTAAGCAGGAAGGTTCAGAATCAGGCAGTTCTGGAATCCAGCACTGAGTGGAAGGTGATGGCTTTGTTTGCAGAGATGCACCTGGAGGTGCAGGATGATGGGGGTCAGGTCACTCTTGCTTCCTTAATGATGGAGTCGATGCATTTGGGTCGAGTTAAGGTAAGTCATCTTAATGATCTTGAGTGTTTGAGAAGGAAGGAAAAGCTTAAAGGTGTGGAGCTACCTTTTGGTTGGGTCGTCGGTGTGGACGGTGTTGTTCGTGTTCATGATCACATGGTTGTGCCAAAATGTTTACGGGACGAGTTGATGTGTGAGTTCCATGCATCAAAATTCGTAGTACATCCTGGTTTTACCAAGATGTACTGTGATCTCCGAAGGCTATTTTGGTGGCCTGGAATGAAGAAGGAAGTTGCGGGCTTTGTGGCACGATGCCTTACCTGTTAGCAGGTGAAGGCCGAGCATCAACACCGAGGTGGTTTGTTGCATCCATTTCCCACTCCAGAATGGAAGTGGGATGATTTAATGAGGGATTTTTTGGTGGGTCTTCTGAGGACACCACAGAAGAACGATGAAATATGGGTGGTTAAGGATTGGTTAACGAAAGTGGCTCATTTATAACTGATTCAAGAAACCGTTATAGTCGACCAGTTGGTTGAGCTGTATGTTTGGGAAATAGTGTGGTTTCATGGGGTGCCATGGACCATAGTTTCGGACCGATATCCACGTTTCACATTGCGTTTTTGGCATGGGTGCAAAAGGCGTTTGGTATGTGGGTATTTTTGAGTATGGCTTTCCACTCGCAGACAGATGGGCAGTCGGAACGTACGATCCAAGTGTTGGAAGACATGTTAATATCTTGTGTCTTAGACCTTGGTGGTTCATGGGAGAGGCACCTATCGTTGGTTGGGTTTTCCTAAAACAATAGTTTTTATGCTACAATTCAGATGGCACCGTTTGAGGCACTCTACGGGAGGCTATGAAGATCTCTATTGTGTTGGCTAGAGGCCGGTGAATCTGAGTTGTTGGGGCTAAGTCTCGTGCAGGAGACTTCAGAGAGAGTTCATTTGATCAGGAAGCAGATGGTTATAGCTCAAAGTAGGCAGAAGTCGTATGCAGATCGGAGGCGTACACCTCTTGAGTTTTCGGTGGGTGATAAAGTGTTCCTTCGGGTGTCGCCAAGGTTGGGTCACCGTCGGATTCGGAAGCTGGGTAAGTTGGCACCCAGGTATGTGGGAATTTTTGAGATTGTGGAGAGGATCAGACTAGTGGCTTACCGATTGGCTCTTCCACAGTGGTATGGTGGGATGCATGATGTGTTTCACATGTCTCAGCTTCGACGGTATCACTCTGACCCATCTCACATGGTTGAAGTTGAGGATGTAGAGCTTGAGGCTGATGCGTCCTTTGAGGAGCATCTGGTTCGTGTAGTGGATCGTAGTGAAAAGGTCTTGTGAGGCAAGGTTGTGCCATTAGTTCAAGTACTATGGCAGCATGGGAAAGTTCAGGAAGAGACATGGGAGAGAGAATCAGATATACGGGATCAGTGGCCCGAACTCTTCTCTTCGGTGGAGCAATGACGCTTGGGATCCTAGCTTGGGGATGAGCCATTATAAGGTGGGAAGGTTGTAAGATCCTGGTTTTTGGAAATGTATGTTTCTATTGTGTTTTGGTTAAATCCCTTGTTTTTGGGTTTTTAAAATGTTTCCCGAAGGTATGAGAGGCCTTGGGGGAGTTCTGGGGGCTCGGGGCACGAAATAAGGGATGTCAGGCCAAGATAGGGCTGGGCACACGGTTTGCGCACGGCCTAGGTAAACCGTGTAGTCGGCCCAGGAAGCGTGCGACCCCTCCTCCTCTAGATAGTGGAGAGCGCGCGGTATGTGCACGGTTTTCCAAACCGTGCTGCTTGCCCAGGTGAAACTATGCAGCCCTTCCCCCTCTAGGCAGTGGCGTGCGCACGGTTTGTGCACGGTTTGCTAAAACGTGCAGCTAAACCCTGCGGCCACTTAAAGTTGTAAAAATTACAATTTTGCCATCTCGGGATTTTAAGAACCCACTCGGGTTTCTCCTCCATTTCCTCCTTCTTCTCCCAATACATGAACCAGACCTCCCAAGGGCTCCAATATGAAGATCTCCTTCAATCCTAAGGCGTTTTTTGTGCCATTGGTTACGGATTGAATCTTCGGGTAAGGCTAATCCCATCTTGGGTTCTTTTCTTGGTTTAGGGTTTGTATCTTTTCTCCCTCTCATTCTGAAACCCTAAATCCCTATATTTTGGGTGAGTTCTAGGTTGGATCTCCAAGGGTTGGTCGAATCGAGGTCTAAGGACTTGATTAAAGGTGAGTTCAACTGCGGATTCGAGTTAGGTGGTCTACAAGTTATATCCCATGGTTATTTAGGGTTTTTGTGCATGTTAGATTGTGTTCTTTCTTTTCCTTGGTTATGTTTGGATAGCCTTGGGATGTTTGAGAAGAATGGTGTCTAAAATTGAAAATGGGAACCCTCACGATCCACATGGGATGTATTGGGATGGACTTGACCTAATTTAGGGCCATCAATGGGATGTGCAGGCTTTTCCTGGTTTTAGGAATTGTTATTGAACAAGTGACCTTGTTTTGATAAACAGTAGAACCCTTGATAAATATGTT
This sequence comes from Viscum album, assembly GCA_963277665.1. Classification (NCBI taxonomy): domain Eukaryota; kingdom Viridiplantae; phylum Streptophyta; class Magnoliopsida; order Santalales; family Viscaceae; genus Viscum; species Viscum album. The sequence goes on from OY728150.1 coordinate 664,162,056, forward strand.
GGAATAATTGGTTGAAAATTGAATATAAGTTAGGTGATACACCTAGAATTGGTGATAACCAAATGGTTAATTGAAATGGGATAAATGGTTGATTCATGAGAATGATGAACGGGTTAGATGGGTTAATGTCTAAACTGATTTAATGACCATAATGGGATGGATTATGGGTCTAGTGTTGAATGCTTAGTGAGATAGGCATAACACATGGGAATTGGGTAAATGGTTAAATGATGTGAAATGGTAATGTGTTAATGGGTTAAGGCATGATGTGAAATTCCCATGTGAGTTGTTGTGAATAGTGTTTTCCAAAGGGAAATGGTATGAATGGTTGATGGTTACTTTTATATAAGCATGTGAACATGGCTTGGTAGTGTGGGGTATGACTTGAGGATCTACGCACATGGGTCGAGTGAAGACTGAGGCTCCAAAATCCACCCTAAATGCATGGGATTGGAATGGGGACTGATGATCTATTCTCCTAACAGTTGCATCCACCCGGACTGATGTTTCGAGGTGTGGGTATGGTTATCCACTCGGACTGAGGCTTCGATGTGAGGTACGGTTTCTATGAGGAAGTTAATACAAGTGAGATATGATAACGATGTGTTTACCCTCTTGCATGTGTTTTTTGGCCTTAGACCCATGTAACATGATGAATGTGATTAACCCATGGAAATGTGTTGAAATAGAAAGTGATGTTGATTGGTGTGAAATGTATGGTAATGAATATAGTAATGGCTTGGTTCTGAACTAGTTAATGGAACCTTAAATAATTACTTGGAATTTATCATTAATTTTCCTTTTTCATGAACTACCTATTTATACTGGATATTTTGTAGACACCGCTGGTGCTGGCCTACTGAGTTGTACTCACACTCTGCTCAGGCCGCCGTTGGGTACCCGAGAAGACTTCATGTTTGTAGGTCAGTACTAGGGCAAGGGTCTTTACTAGATAGTTTAGTGGACATGGGTAGCACTTGGTGGAGGATTCAGACTTGGAGTCGGGACCCTTTTGGGGATTTTGGCTGTTGTTTGTATTTTGGGCTTTTGTTCACTTTTTTCACTTGTAGTATGACATGACATGTTTATTTTTGGAAATGGATGTTATACATACTACTTGTTTATTGGTTATTGTATTCCACTATTGGTTGTTCTGTTGTGGATTACTCTGATAAAAAGGAGGTATATTCTCCCCACTTTATTACATAGACCCCCACTGCTAGTCGGCATCCTTTGGCATACGGGGAGGCGCGCTTAAGGTTATGTAACCACCCGGCTCGGAGCACCGGTTTAGTGGCATCCAGGTCGGGGACATTACATTTTAAATGTTAAAAAAAATTAATAATTTTCAGACAATTTGGATTACCCTTGCGCATTGGGGTATTAATATATAAGTGTAAATATTTCAACCCTTACATATGACATCTAAAATCCCTTTCATAAAGGTAGGTCCTTACTTAAATTTATGTGGCTACAAAGGACATTACCTTTATGTAAATGCTTCACATATGGGTAAGTCTCAATTTACCTTAATGCATCCTTCTATCACTGTGGTGTAAAGGTACTAACTTTATACAAACCATTTTCATAAATTTATGTATTCTGTTACCATTATATAACCCTTTTAAAAACACAACTACCTTTACATAGATCATGTTTCTTTGTAAGGGTATGTTATGATGACCATTATATAGACCACTCTGCGTAGGGGTAACACATTGGTTACCCTTATGCATGACCCTTACATAGATCACTCTACGTAAAGTTAATGCCTTGGTTAACCTTATTATAAAACCTCAGGTGTTAGTGATTTTTTTCAATAAATTAAATCTATTTGAAATATATCATTATAGGAAACACTAAGTTAAGCTTGTGCTATATGCAACACTGTGTTATCTTTCATTACATGTGACATTGAGTTTTAACAAGACCAGGATATTTTATTAATATAATTATTTAAATGGGGTTGTTATAACCAATCCATTAAACATAACAATTTTAGAAATAATAACTAATTTATCAATATTAATTATAATTATTTTAAAAAATGGAAACATATTTATAAAAAAAAGTAATTATATTTTGGTAAAGTATTTATATATTTTGAAAATATTATTTTCTCAAAAAAGTGTTTTTTTAACATTAATAAAATTAATTTTTCACACATTTAGAAAATTAATATTACAAAATAAACATCATTTTTGAAATCATCATGTCAAAATTATGTTAGGGTGAATTTTTGGGATTTTGCTGAAAAGTTTCATTTTTTAGGAATAGTGAAAAACCAGTTTGGTAATGAATTTTTATATAAAAAACCTTGTAAACTTTTGAATACTTTCTCTTTAAAACCCTGCTTTCTCATAAAACCTACAAGATTAATTTTAAATTAATTTTTTGAAAGTATATTAATGGAATGTTGATAAATGGATTCTATATTGGGAATTAGAAAATTTTATATTATCAAATAATTTGAGGTTAAATTTTTACCAAAATTAATAGTAAAAATAGTAAAATTGATTTATCATGGTTAAGGTAAAATTGGTTTCGCAGGGGGTTAAAATAAAATGATACATGTTAAAATAAAACCATAAATTTTATAAAACTCATTAAATGACCATATTTTAACCTTATATAATCTTATATCTAGAATTTTATAATATTGTATCATTCTGATAAGAAAAAAATGTGGGTGTAATTCTTTCATTTAAAAAAATTACTAGTGTGTCACTCACCTCAATTATAACTGGCCACCCCTTATCATCTCTTATTCAAACATTATAACCCTTTTGGTTTAACCAATACCTGACCAAATAACTTCCCAAATTTCCTCCGCTCATCCTAGAAGCATTATGTTGTACATAAATCCAACCAAGGAAGGCTTTTGGTGAAAACCTAATAAGAATACGGAAAGAATAGGTAATGTTCATAATCAATCTTTTTTGTTTAATTTATTCATCCACATAATTATATTATTATTATATCATGATAATATAATAATATTATCTTCTTACATATACTGGGATATTGTTACGTTATGTTGATAACCTACAACCATCTCCACTTCCATCAAAGGGGTTCTGAAATCATCGTTTGTGTGTACGGTGAACTATCGTCTCACCAACCGATGTCATTATTTTTTCCATTACCACCTATCAAGGGTGGTGATAATGATGTTTTATATGATTATATATGATATTTATGATATTATTATACTTTTTAATTATTATATCATACAAACCTTCACACGTTCCATTTTTTGGGAATACGATAACATTGCTTATGTGTAAGGTAGAGTAACACCTCTCGAAACAATGTGATTCATTGACCCTTTACATGAAAGGTAATAAGTATGGTTTTAAGAAAAATTTGATATATATATATATGAAATATAAATTATTATTTAATGATAATAAATAAATTAATTTTATTTCTTTCAATTCAATAAGAAAATGGAAACATCGTTCATGTATACGTGCGGCCTGCCATCTCCATGAATGGTGTGTTTCATTTTCTATCATTAATTTTATAGATTACTCTAAATACATATATATTGAATCGATATGATCTTTATATCATGGTTAAAAAATTATATTATGATATTATGATCAATTTAACAGGAAAAATAATAATAAATTGAAACATATATGAAAAACAAAACGGGTATTACCCAAAATGTAACTTTAACATGGAATTATAAATAAATGGGTAATAAATGGTCATAAGAAAACAATATATGGAATGAAATATATAAATATTATTCTATAATAGTTTTATAATAAACATATATTTATTTTTCAGGATTTCTGAATGTGTCTAATGGAATTTAAGACTTAAGGTAATGAATTTTTGTCTCAATTTTATTTTTTTGATAAGTACATTTTTCTAAGAACCTATATTCTGTCATGATACATATATACTTCCCATTTTACATATAATATCATGAATATATTTATACATATGATATTTTTAGTTCCATTTTATGTTAATCCTTCGTGTTTATTATGATTCATTGTTTACAAAGTGATAATGATTTAATGTTAAAATCTCACCGTTTTTCAGAATTATTTAGGATTATGTTTCAAATGAAAAACTTTTGTGATCCATATCTCAATAAACTCATGAATTTTATTCTCCTATGTTTATTCATGGTATTTTCAAATAATAGTATCAATTTCCCAATCTTTGGTACTTAAAATAATTGTAAAAATATTTTTAAGAAAATGTGACATTATTTCACTCTTCGGTTGGAAATATATTTTCTTCCAGAACCATGTCTTTTTAAAAGGTTTTATTATTATCATATGAGTTTTAAAAACAATGTTTTTCCCATTTTTTAATTTTTTTTAAAAAATTAATTTAATCTTCATTTCAATTCCAAAAAAATGTTGGTTTGGATTTTACCAAAAAAATGAAAGGAATATTTTTTTAACTTTTAGGACATGAAAAAAAAACTTTTATTTATCATGAAAATTATTAAATTTGAATATTTATTTATAAGTATTCAAGATTATTTTCAAAGAAATTTATTTTAAAAACTTTTTTTATTGAAAACTGCTTTTCTAATCAGAAAGGATATTTTCCTTAATAAATGATTTAAATGATCATTCAAAATAATTTTCCATCTAAGATGACATCCCTTAATGTAATTTATGATTTTTTAGGGATATGAACCAATGATACAATTATTATTCATTCTTTGAATGGATAATGTTTATTACGTAATGATTTTTGTGAAACTCGTTTCTCTTCCATAGGCTATACCATGATAAAATTATTATGAAACCCACTTCTTTTTCATGGGTTTTGCTATGATGAAACAAGGAAATTATTATGAAACATATATATTTTCTATAGGTTATGATATGATAAAAAGTTAATGAAACCCATTTCATTTCATGGGTTATGATGTGATGAATGTTTTATGATCTTTTGGAACACATAAATATAGTTTTCATTTTGAGATGGGTAGGACCTTTATATCCCTCTAATGCATTGGGTAAATATTTATATCTCATGAGATATAAAAAACTGGAATATGGAGTGAACCAAAAATAGTAATGGAATTTTTCTGATATAATGGTATTGGGAGTGATATTTGAATTCTATGATGGTTTGAAGAGTGAACCCATTCCTCCATGATAACCTTGGAATGATTCATGGCTAATATGGAAATTAGTTTCTAGTATTATGTGTATTCCACAAATCTATGTCGTATGCCAATGTTATGCTCTCATGGCTTGTGTTATTTGATTACAATATGGTTCATATCTTATGAAATTCCAATATATATTCCACTACTCATGATTAAAATCATTGATATGAAATGTATGGTTTTACCATGATGTTCTTGTGTTCTTGTATCCTTATGTTCAGGTTATGCTTTAATATCTCTCTTTTTTACCCTTACTGTGAATCTAATCTCAATATTTACTCTATTTCATTTCCCTATTTTATGAATAAATATATTATGTATGATATTTATAAGGAGGGTGATAGTTATGAAAATAATAGTGGGGGATGATGTAGTTTACCTATGGATGAGTTTCTTTATTTTTCTAAGTTCCCAAATTCACTGAACTATTATGGTCCTTAGGTGTGTATTTGCATAATGTAATGAATATTCATCATAAATTATGTAATATCTATTTATTATAATTCTTGTTCATTATAGTTGGTATCAAAGGATTGGTTTATTTAACCATTGTGAACAAGGATGATAAAACTTTAGTGAGATCCCTAAGGACATGTCTAAGGATAAGTTTAAGGGTGATTCAAAGTATAGGAAAATGTCTTTGAAGTTTAGTAAAGTATAGGGAAAGTAGATTCTAAGAAATTTAATACCTATCCGAATATTAAAAGTAGATGTGGATGAGGAATAGAGGTACCTATGGGTAATAACAATAAAAATGTACATTGATATAGACTCGACCATTACTTGGGGCATGGAAACTAGCCTTCCTACGCACCTATTTGACACTCTCAACAGAAATGATTTGGAAATTTACAAACTCTTTACAAAATATCATGATGGATTTTAATATATTATGATTATGAATGACATAGGATAAATCTAAGGGGTCATAGTTTAAATAATGTGTCATGATTTAGACATTCTATAAGTGATTTTTCATAATTATGTGGTTCCAAATCATGATTATTTTCCTTACACTATGATTTTTGTTTTTAGTCACTGGATGGAACCCAACAGAACATTTTTAATTCTAAGTGTGATGGAATTGCAATGATTTTACTCATAAGCATCCAAACATTATGGGATTTAGAATGAAAAATATCATTATTATACTCACAAAACTTTCCCAAGATATGAATAAAGTTTGAATTAAAAAATAAAAAGGAAGGGAACAACATTTTGTTGAGTCTTTCATGAGGCAATGTACACCTTATTTTAGTGGGTCTTATGATTCACTAGTTTTAGAGAAATGGATCAAAACCAGTGAAAAAATATTATCTATTTTCTAGTTTTTATAACAATAAAAAATAATTTTTATTGCCTATTGTTTGGAAGGTGAAGTTAATTAATAGTGGAATCCTATCAAGAATATGAGGCAACAATATGAAATTTAATCCATAGATTTTGTTAAGTTCAAGAACATATTTTTCTATAAGTTTTTTCTTCATATTCTTCATATGATTTTGGAGATGGAGTTCCTTGAGAAAAATAAAAAGGATGATAAATCTCTTAGTACCTATAAGGAAAATCTTACAAGACTTGTGAGGTAAAATTATGGTAATATCATCCAATCTGAAAGTAAGGTTGATCGATTGATTAGTGGCTTAAAACCAAGTCATTGAATAGTATTAGCTATAATATACTTTATTAGCTATGAAGTGATTTTTTGATGTATTATAAATGTGAAAATGTAAGTCTAAGTTACGTATCAATATCATGTTTTTGATAAGAAGAGAAAAGATAATTAAAAAGATAATCTAAGAACCATGTAGAGAAGAATATGAGCTTTCCTTCATGATCAAAGTGTGGGTAGTAGCACGGAGGAATTTATCTTTAGGGTACTAGTAAATTTTTTAAGTGTGAAAGGAATGGTCATTGGGAAATTGATTTCCAAAGTGATGGGAATATGTTAGCTAACAAAAATTATAGGGAGAAATATGCACAAAATGCACCACCCACACCCTAGTGTTTAAAATTTAGGGTGTATGGGAACTATGCTGACCAGTTCCCAAATCCAAATGTTAATTATGAATATTAACTTCAATAGAATCTTCAGTTGGGAGAAAATGGGAATTCTCAAGCGATCACCATTTCTGATGAGTGGTGTGATAATGACATAGTGAAAGGTACACTAACCATTCACTCTAGAACTAATAATATCTTATTTGACTCTAGATCTATCTATTATTTCATATCTAAATAATTTTACAATGATATCAAGATTCAAATCAAATTATTAGATATAGAATTAGTAGTGAAAAAACCCTAATGGTATGATGATCGTATCTCATGTATATGATTCATATCTAGTTGAAATTGATGGGAATGTGATTCATTAAAAAAATCATTCTTCCTCTGGTTGAATTTGATGTTATATTGTTCATGGATTATATTTTTCTACATAAATCCCACATCAATTATCAAGGAAGGGAAGTCAAATTTGATATTCCAATCCAACCTATGATTATCTATCAATTTGATGATAAATTCAAACCTCTTAAAGAGATTAAATCTATTTTATGGGTCTTAATTCCCATTAAAATGGGGTGTTTATCTCAAATGGTTGGGGAAATTTTGATATTAATGATATGCCTATTATGTAATAATTTTTGGATATCTTTTTGGAATAATTTCTATACTTCCACCAAAACATGAAGTTATGTTTTAAATATAGCTAATAACTAATTCCATGAAAATTTTAAATACTACCTATAGAATGGCCTCAATTGAGTTATAGGAATTAGGGAATAAACTCCATGAAATAATATAAAAGGTATTCATTTATCCAAGTGTGTCAACTTGGGTTAAACTTATGATTTTTGTTAAAAAGAAATATGGATTAATAAGGATCTTCATTAATTATTAGGATATGATCAATATCATAATTATGAACAAGAATATACTCCCCCATATTGATGAATTATTTGATCAACTGTGTGAAGCTCAATATTTTTCCAAGATTGACCTTCATTCTAGATAACATCAGTTGAAGTTCAATATGGAGGATATACCCAAGACATCATTTTGTACAACATATATACACTATGAATATATATTTATTCTATATGGTCTTACTAATTCTCCCACTATCATCATGGATATAATTAATATATTCTTTATATATTACCTTGATTAGTTAATGGATGTATTTATAGATGATGTTATTATATATTCAAAAAGAAAATAAGAGAATGAAAATCACATGATAATTGTACTAAAGACCCTATAGAGGGATAAAATGTATGAAAATTTTACAAGGTGAGAATTTTGGTTACAAAAGTATTCATTTTTTAGATCATATAATATCAAGCGAGGGTATATCAGTAGATCCATTAAAGAATAATGCTATATAATGTTGTCATATACCAACCATGGTGATTGAGATCCATATTTATCTTTATTTACAAAGATATTATCAATATTTTGTGGATAATTTCTCATGAATATATAATACAATCCCCTTTTTAACTCAAAATTGAGCCAACATCCTTTGTAAAGATTAATGTGAGGAAAATTTCAAAGAACTAAAGAGAAGATTAGTCAGTGCACTAGTTCTGACATTACTCGATATAAAATAAGGGGTTCTAATCAATATTGATTCATCCAAGAAGGCATTGGGATGTATTCTTATGAATAATAACCTGAGTATAGATTATGAATCGTGAAATTTGAAGATTCCTGAGAAAAAATTAACAAATTCATGAATCTGAGTTGGTTTTGGTAATTCGTTAATTAAAGATATGAAGGAACAATATTTATAGAGAAAAGATTGATATATACTGATCAAAAAGATTTAAAGTACATCTTCACACATAATTATTTGAATATGTTTCAAAGAAGATGTTTAGATCTGATTAAAGATTATGAATTCTCAATACATTACCACCCTAAGAAATCAAACAAGGTGGTTGATGATTTAAATCAATGGGATCAGACATGCTAATATATGATGAGGATTAGAAAAGATCCAATATTTATGGATTTGAAATGGATGTATCTGAAAATATTGAATGAAGGGGAAGTCATATCTTTCTTGATTGAATGTTCAACTATCTATCCAAGTGAATATTAAAGAGGTGCAGAAGGAAGATTTATAGCTACAAAAGAAGGTTGTAAATGTTACTCAGTTTAACCTTGATCATGATGGAATGATAAGGTTTAGGTATCATGTATGTGTTCCTCCCGTACCATGTTTGACTATAGAGTTGTTAGAGGTATCTCAATGTTCTTTATTCTCTATTCATTTAGGATTATGAAGATATATAGATATTTGAAAGATTATTTCTGGAGGGATGTCATAAAGTGTGATATCGTAGAGTTTGTATCTTGGTGCTTGGAATGTCATAAAGTTAAGGTTGAGAGAAAAAACTATAAGGGGATGTTACATCCATTTCCCATACCATAATGGAAATTGGAAAAAATCTCCATGTATTTTTTAGTTGGACTCCCCAAAACATATAAAGGAAATAATTCTATATGGGTTGCAGTTGATCATCTTACTAAGTCATCACACTTTATCGCCATCAAAGAATAATTCTTTCTGGATCATATTTCAAGGATATATATATAAAGAGGTTGTAATGTTTCTTAGAGTACTACATTCCATTGTGTCTGATTGGTCTCTGAGGTTTAACTCAAAGTTATAGTGAACTATTTAGCAATATATTGATATTAAGTTGATTTTTATCATTTTGTATTATCCTCAGTTCGATAGTCAGTATAAGACAACAATTCAAACCCTAGAGGATATGTTGAGATCTTGTTCATTGGATTTCAAAGGTGGTTGGGATAAACACCTTCCTTTAGTTGAGTTTTCTTACAATAATAACTTTTAATCAATCATTTAGATTTCTCCTTTTGATGATATATATAGAAAGAGATTTATACACCCAATATTTTAGAAGAAGACAGAGAAAGAAATCTATTGGGACCTGAGATAGATAAAGAAATTTCCTAGAAGGAAAAATTCATTTAGTAACACATTAAAGAATATTGATGTTGGTAGAGAATTTATTGTGATAATCATTGGTGTGGCCTAGAATTTGAAGTTAGTGACAAAGTGATTCTAAGAATTTCTCCATGGAATAAGGTTATGAGATTTGGAGAGAAAGAGAAACAGATCCTTAGGTATATAGGTCCCTTTGAAATTCTTGATCGTATTCAGATAGTAGCCTATCGACTGATTCTTCCACAAAATCTGTCTCAAGTCCATGATGTGTTACATGTATCTATCAAGAGAAAGTAAATACCTAAAACTTCATATATACTGAACTCGAAGTTCATACCACAAGAGTAAGATATTTATTATGAGGAACAATTGGTAGAGATTCTTGATCATATAGAGAAATTTCTATGCAATAATACCACTCACCTGGTCAATGTTTTGTGAAAAAACCACTCATTTTAAGAAGCTAAATGGGAACTTAAGGATATGATATAACATAAGTATCCTCATTTATTTGTATCGAAGAGATTAATTTTGAGGAAGAAATTCATTTAAATGGGGGTAGAATGTAACAACCAGAGTTATTTTTATTTATTTTTGAATAAATTAATTTTTTTGACAACATGTGTTACAAACAACAACAATTTAAGTTTTTACTACATGAAACATTGGGTCCACTTTCATTCAATGCAACATAGATTTTCAGAAAGACCCTAATATATTATTAATATAATTATTTAAACACAATCGTTATAACTTATACATTAAACATAGATATATAAATAGTAATAAATAATTTTTAAATATTAATTATAATGGCTTTACATAAAGTAAATATATTTATTAAAAATTTACTTAATTTCCTGTAAAGTCTTTATATATTTCAAAAATAATATTTTCCCAAAAAAATGGATTTTATTTATTTTTGTGGACACTAATAAAATTAAATGTTCATAATTTTAAAAATTAACATGATAAAATAAAATTTAATTTTGAAATAATCATCTAAAAATTATCTTATGGTGAATTTTTGATATTTTTTTGAAAAGTTTAATTTTTTGATTAATAGTGAAAAATATTACATTTTAATTTAAAAATATATTATAATTTAAATTATTTGTAAATTAAAATTATATTTTTAATTGGTTTTAAAGTAGAACTAGCTCAAATATACATCCATTAATTCAATTTAGGTCATTGGAATCAATTTTATATTGAATTTTGATATAAAAATAGTGTAAACTTTGGAATATTTTCTCTTTAAAAACATTGTTTCTCATCACATCAGTGGGATTAATATAAATTAATATTTTCCAAATATGTGAATGGAATTTTTAAAAATAGAATAAATATTTTTAATTTAGATATTATAAATTATCTAATAATTTCAACTTAATATTATACCAAAATGAATAGTAAAAACTATAAAAATTATTTACCCCAGTTAAGGTAAAAATGGTTTTACTATGGGTTAAACTAAAAAGGACAAGAGTTTAAAATAACCCAAAAATTTTCAATCACCCATTTTATTGACATATTTATACCTTATATCTTTTAGGGTGTAGAATGGCCTATTATTGGATCCTTTTGACATGAAAAAAATATGGTTGGAAATATTTCTTTGAAAAAAACTATAAGTGTGCAACCCACCTTACTTATAAAAGGTTACACCTATCCTCTCTTATTCACACATTAAATTCATTTTGGTTCAGACACAACCTACTCAAATAACTTCCTAAATCCCATCCTCTCATATTATTAGCATTATTTTGGAAATAAATTCAACCAAGGAAGAATTTTGGTGCAAACCAAAGGAGGATACTTGAAGGAGAGTAACATCCATCAATGAGCATTTTTGTTTTCTTTCTTCCTCCGCAAACTTAAATTATTATTATTCCATTATAATATAATAATTTTAACATATTAAATATAATTATATGTTTTTATTTTAATGTAATGTCCTGCAACCATCTCCACTCCCATAAAATGGGTTGCAAAATTGTTGTTCATGTGTATAGTGGACTACTGCCTCATAAACCCATGTCATTAGTTTTTCCATTACCACCTTTAAAGGATACTTAAAATAATGGATTAAATGTTTATATATTATATTTATTATATTATTATACTTATGGAATTATTATATCACACATACCTTAACACTTTCTGTTTTATGGAAATATGATAATGTTGCTCATGTGTACGAGGGACTATCACCTCGTGAAATGATTTGATATGTTCATGCTTTACATGGAAGGTAATAAGGATTATATTAATGGAAATATGTGATATAAATGACCTAAAATGACTCTATAATGATAATATATCATTTAATTTTCTTTCTTTTAATCTGACATGAAAATGGAAATAGTGTTCATGTGTACGTACAGTCTACCATCTCCATGAACGGTGTGTTTCATTTTCTATCAGTAGATTTTATGGATTACTATAAATAAATATATAATGAATATATATAATATTTATATTATGGTTAAAATTATATATATTATAAAATTTTTATCAATTTAATAGGACAAAAAAATAACAAAACAAAAGAAAAGTGGTTGTTACCCGAAACAAAACATTAACATTGAGTTGTTAATAAAAGTGTAATAAAAGGGCATATGAAAATAATATATGGTACGATATATATAAATATTTTTATATAATAGGTTTATAATAAAATTATATTTATTATATAGAAGTTTTGAATGTGTATGATGGAATTCAATACTTAAGGTAAGAGTTTTTTGTCTGAATTTACCTTCCTTTAGATGTACATTATGTTATGCACCTATATTATTTCATGAAGTGAATATACAGACCCTTTGACATGTAATATCATGAATGTTTTTATCCACATAATATTTTATGTTCCATTTTATGTTAATCCTTCATGGAGCTTACGTATCAATGTTACTAATGTGATAATGATTTTATGTTACAATATCATCATTTATTTGAATTAATGATGAGTTTGTTTTTTATAAAAAAATATTATGATACATATCTCAATAAATTCATGAATTTTCATATCACCTTGTTATTAATTATATTTTCATGTAATATTACCATTTTTTCACTATTTGGTATTTAAAGTAATTTAGATATTTTGTTAAGAAAATAGGATTTTATTTCTCTATTCATTTCAAAATTTGGTCTCTTCTAAAACCAATTTTTAAAATTTTTCCAAAAATGTTTTATTATTATTATATGAATTTTAAATGAAAATTTTACCCTTGTTTAATTTTTACAAAAAAAATTGAAATGGATTTTTAGTTCGTTTTCCAAATAATGTCTGGTTTGCTTTTACTAAAAATGTGAAAGAAATCTATGTTTTAATGTGTATGACAAGAATGAAACTTTCCATCACGATGACTATTATTTTCATTTAATATTCCTTTATATATTTTCAAGTATATTTTCAAATAATTTTTTTTCAAAATCCTTTATGTAATAAATTTTTTTTTCAAAGTTGAATGTTCATTTTCCTCAAGATATATTTTAAATGATCATTCAAAATCATTTTATATTTAAGATGGAATCCCTTGATGTAATTTATGATTTTTTGGGATGTGAACCAAGGATTCTAGTATTATTAATTCTATAACTAGTTTATTTTTATGATTAAATATGTTTATGAAACCCATTTTTATTCCATGGTTTATACCATGATAGAATTATTATAAAACTCACCTTTTTTCACAATTTATGCTACAATTAAATGATTATGAATACTGTCTCTTTTCTATAGGATATGATATGATGAATATTTTATGAAACCCATTTAATTTCATGGGCTATGATAAGATTAATGTTATATTTTCTTGGGTCACACATTAATATAGTTTGTATTATGATATGGGTGGGACATATTTATCCCTCTAATGCATTGGGTAATGATTTATATCTCATGAGATATATAAGACTAGAACTGGGAGTGAAACTAGTTTAGTAAGTTACTTTGTTCTCTATAATGGTCTGGGGAGTGAACCATGACTACAATGATGGTTTAGGGAATAAGATAATTCCATTATAATATTTATGGTATGAATCCTTTACTATTATGGAAATTATTTTCTATGCTTATGTGTATGCCAAAAATATATGTCTTATGATAATGTTATGCTCTCATGGATCATGTTCTTTGATTACCTTAAGATTCATGTCTTAGGAACTACTAATATTTATTCAATGACTCATGATTTTTATCTTTTATATTAAGGGTATGGATTTTAAATGTTATGATCATGTTCTCATACCCTTATGCTCATGTTATACTTATATATCTCCCTTATTTACCATTAGTGAGCATCTGATCTAATCCTTCCATATGTTTCAATTCCCATGATATAAAAAAATGTAATTTTTATGGTATTTCTAAGAAGGGTTCAAGTTATGAATATCATAATGGGATATGATATAGTTTACCTAGGGACCAGTTTCTTATGTTTCCAAATTTTCAAAAACACCAAACTATTATAGTCCTCGGGCAGGTGTTTTTCCAATGTAATTAATATTCATAAAAAATGAGGTAATATTTATATATAATAATCTTGGGTTTCTATAATTATTCACGACCCTTTCACAGACCACTCTACATAAGGGTAATTATTTGGTTACCCTTACACATCTTAGCTGCATAAGGGTACGACCATCATTGCCATTACGTATCCCTACTATATAAGGGTACACCCTTTTTCCAAATTTTCAAATAAACTATAAAACATTGATCTATTTTTTCGTTCTTATAATATAGTTCAATAAAATATTATAAACTACAATTCAAGGAAAATTGAAACCACATTCTATTGAAAATTAAAATGATGGTCAAGTTGGAAATAAAATATTTGGAACCAAATTTAAATTAATTTGAATATTACAAACCTAAAAAAACAAATCAAGATAAATCAAAGGAACTAATAAAACATATGGATGATCCTATATATTACCCACCATAGTTTGAGGTTCACAATAAAATATCATAGTTTTACTATTATAGTCATCATAAATAATAAATTGATTGTGGCTAATGGGGGTAGTGATAGTGTCAATTTTATACCCACTGTCATCAAAAAATAGGTATTGGGATAGCTTCAATAATGACCCTGAATTTAGGACATAGATGATCTTTCATAATAAATACATGTTTTCCAATGATGCTAACATATACAACTCATTAATAGAAAAAATATGAGTATTTTAAACAACTCTAAGTCAACATTCATCAATAAATGTGTCACATCTCACCATTGAATCAAACCAATTTCATTTCATTATAGAGACTCAACCATGGGAGTAATAATCCAATATTAGTATTTTTTCCACAAATCCATAATATAATACAAATTTAGGTCTAATATCTATTTCACAAGAATAATAGTATATTTTTTCAGTAACCATACCAATATCATTTTGTGTTCTCATGTCCACTATTTGATCAGTGATAATAAATTTGTACCTATTGTTCACAATTGATTTGCAATCATGAACCACAAAATTTGAACCATAATCCAAAGAAATTATTTTTTTCATATAAAGATTTATCAGGTAAACTCAATACATGAAATATAAATTAATATTAAAATTAAATGAATATTACCCTTTCTATGTCATTTTTTTAATGCGTCTACATTCGATTTCAACCAAGCATGATACTCTTTTCTATGAAAATTATTCCTCCTTCTCAAAGGTAACGAAGGATGATTTCTATTAACATTTTTTATGTTACTTGTATAAAAATATATAAATAGTTTAACACAAATTTAAAATTTCATTGTATGAAATAGAATATACATTTTCAAATTACATGATGTATTCATCGAAAGAATCACTTCTCAACAAGACTATGTGATGTGTCATCTCCCACTCTTCAAGGACTAATGTAGTCAATGTATATGATTTTGAAATTCCCACTATTTTGAGGAAGTGATGGAAAACATAGTTCAATTTTTTCATAATACTCTTATTTATTTATCATTGTCTGGTTATGGCTCATGGTCACATCAGACAAATACTTTGAATAAAAATCCATACATTCTTGAGCCAAGTAAGCATTAACAATGGATCCTTCAGGAAAATTATTTTTCTAGAAATAATACTTCAATTTGTATATATATATTTCTTTTTAATACATACAAAAAAGGAAATAGGTCCACCAATTAGTTGGAATATTGATAGTTAGATATAGCATTTATGTGAAAAAATGAGGAAATATTTTCTCAAACTCACACAAAAATTAATGTTTTCTTTTTTATGCTTTTTTTATAAGAAATAGTTTTATTTTTTTTAGAAAAAATCTATCTATAGAAATAGAAAAATAAAATCACTATCACCCTTACATTGTTTGATGTTATAAGACATATTTTTATTGGAATCAAATCACAAAGATGGATGTGATAATCATGAGACTTAATAGATTTCAACTTTAACCTTATTCTATTGACCCATTTTGATATGTTACTTGAATAGACATGTGGAATCATGCAAGTATCTAATAATTATGGAAATTGATTTTTTTAATATGTTATCACATGATAAGAACACAAAAACATTCCATTTGTTTTCACTAATACACACATGATGAAATTATGGTCTAATACCCTAATTTACCAAGCCACACTAAAATCATAAATCATCTTTTTTCATTCCATTGATATTTTAAATAATTGAAAGAAACATTTCACATATATTTTTTCCATGGGAATTATTTCTAAATAATGATGTAACAAATTGGTTGGAAAATAATTCAATGAAAAGAAAATAAATTTCTTCTTCCAATTGTAATTGGATTTAATGAAAACATTCATTCTATATTTAGATTGAAACTGGCCTTTCTCAATTGAAAATCTATCATCTTCAAATTCATTAAGAAAATTAGTTCCATACATATACTGATTTGGATTTTTGATATCAATATTATTGTCAAACATTCAATAATTATTACTATATGGATGATCTTTCGACAAGAATTGTTGATGTTTCATAAAGATGAAACTACGATAAAAAATAAGTCTTATATATCATGTATTCTTCTTACAAATTTTACAAGAAATTTTTTCCTTCATTCTCTAGAAAAAAATCATTTCATAAGTAGAAAAGTCATTTATCAACTACATAATCCTAGTACATATCTAATATATTACATTCAAATAAATATTGTATATGCACACATTCAGATTCTAAATTTTCATCAACCCTTTTAATATATATTTCAAGTTTGTATATATAACATTTTTCGGATTAGATGATCTAAATATGAGTTTACTCAATAAAGTGGATGGTTTTTTCATACTCATACATGGAGGGTGCTCATAATTGGGTATGAAACCTAGCCATATGTTGTGTGAAGTAAGAATATAACCAAATAGACTAAAACCATTACATGATAGACCCAACCTCACATTATACACCTTATCTACAAAATTATTATAAATAACTCGAAATTTTTTCCATTCCAGTCCATTTTATGGATGAATAGACTCATCATTATCATTATTTATCTTAGTATCAGGAAATCGCATTTTTTTTAATATTTCATTAGACATGAAAAGATTTTGGAGTCAGTAAATCAATGGAATGTTCAACAATAATTTCTGTGGCACATGAGATGGTGTTCCATCATCATTTGGGTTCCATTAATATGTGTAAAAATTTATAAAATTATTTATTCTATTTGTCTCCTCCCAGAATAATCTACAATCTTTTAGGAAAGAATGAATCTTTCTAGGAAAATCCAAGTTGATAAATTAACTTCAATTCCATATAATAAATTGAGAGGAAATATGCATCATCTAGAAGTAAGTCCTTCAAAAAGTTAAGTATATAATCGATGTAAATATTATAAATCACATGCATTATTTTTCTATGAAACAAACATATTAAAAATTACAGCTTTTTTATTTTACCACATTGTTGATATACTAGAGTCATGGAAGCATCCATCAATTTTTTCACCCTATCAATATCATCGTTTTCATTACATAAATAATTTGTACTCAAATAAATTTCTTCTTACATTAGCATACTTTTATTCTAATAAGGATGAATAAGTGTAAACATGTTATATAATAAATTCTCTAATCTGATCCTCTTATTTTTGTCATAAACATTTTGGTATTTTATTTTCATCACATTATGATTCCAAATATAATAGTTTGTTTGAAAACCAATGTTTTTTGTATGGTAGGTAACTCTTTCCTAAAAAAACCAAGGTCTTCCAATATAATTATAAAATCATAAATATATAAGACAA
The DNA here is from genome assembly GCA_963277665.1 of Viscum album. Classification (NCBI taxonomy): domain Eukaryota; kingdom Viridiplantae; phylum Streptophyta; class Magnoliopsida; order Santalales; family Viscaceae; genus Viscum; species Viscum album. The sequence continues at coordinate 664,180,446 of OY728150.1, forward strand.
CTATATGAAGAATTTATAATTGAAAAATCTAGAAAACACTCTGACATAGATTGAAGATCAATTGAGATTTTATTAGTATCATACATCAAAATTATATCCATTATATTAAAAAAAATAATGTCATATTTCATGTCATAAAATCATTAAAATAATATTGAAGTCAAAAATGTATTTATAGACTTGAGACTTGTTCACTTTTTGTCAATCACTTTGGAAAATACTGAGATAATATTTATATAAAAACCATTTTAAATAAATCTCCATTTTCACATATATAAAAAAATTAACATACATGAAAATTTCATTACAAAAAACATCTTAGTACTATTGAAAACTATAATTTGAGAAGTGAAAATGACACATGGAAATAATAGAAATGTAAATTTATCACTAATATCTTTAATTTTATAACTTAATCCCATGTCCTTGAAATGAATTACTTTTTATTTCCATGATAAATCCACTTTTAGGTAAAAGTGGAAATCTTACAAAACCGATCACACCTTACATATTCAAAATTTAAACCAGGTCCCATATTTGAAATTCAAAAATAGAAAAATCCCGCAAATCACATTTTCGCCTTGGAAAGGTACATAGTCGCATCATTACAACACCATTTTCATCACCACTGTATCTTTATCCATACCAAACACCAATCTAGTGCCTCCTTGGTCACCACAATGGTGAAAACACCACCAACGATAACACCCACACCATCATCTTTTACCCTTTCCAACACCACACAAAAATGTTTTCAGATCATAGAATCATAATTCACAAAAACATAGAAGGAATTCATCATATCTAACACAAGAATCATCAGAGACATTGTTATAGAGGACCAAATTCGAATAATAGAGCACAGAGAAACCAAAAAAACTTGTTGTCATCAAGTCAAGAATTCACTTTTGAATTGAACCAAAATCCAAAAACATGAACTTATTTTAGGATCAAACCATACAAGAAAAACATCATGCACAAAAATGAAACAAAACCTAACCATCATTGAGAACTCTACAATGCCATGACCTTTATAGACCCAACATCCCAAATAAATCGAACAACAATCATATCAGCATTGAACAAACCCATTCCATAAATATGAACTGCAAAAAACATCTGAAGTAGATACAACATAGATCAAATATGATGAAGGGCTTGCCTCCTATAAAACCATCGATTGAACAAATAACACATCACAAAGCCTCTTGAAGCCACTGCAATAGACCAGTAGGTAGAGAGATGAGGGAAAAGGAAGCCGAATTAGTGTTTGAAGTGGCAGGGTCTCCATGAAGAAGCTCGTCCTCGCCCAGAACCACCAAACCGGACTGTCGAATCCTATATGATTGTAGTTGAGCTCCTAGGATGCCAGCATGATTCAACATACACATTCAAAAGCTCCTTCAGAAAACCATCACACCAGACCATAGTGGGATTGGAAACATGGTAACCATAAGGGAAGAGTAGAGTAAAACTGATGGGCTTCAACAGGGAGTCATAAATGAATATAGAAGAGCAAGAGAATGGGGGATAAAGGAATGAGAGGAAGAAAAAGATAGGGAAATAGGGGAGGGTTAAGGAAGGAAAGATGGGAGGTGGAGACAACACTAGAGAAGCGTTGTGCAAGCCTCCCTTGCCAGAATGAAACCGAAGTAACCCTATCTTGGGGAGAAACGAGAGAGAGACCACTCAAAGGATCAATGTAGTTTCCATTACGACAACCACCCAATCCCATGTGATGACACAATACCATATATATAAATCAATTATATTTAAATCCATTATATAAATGGTAGTAACTATACATAACACCGCACAAAAAGTATATGCATGGAATAATTTAAAAACTAGTCTATATAAGGAGTATAACATAAAAGAAAAAATTGTATACCAAAAAAACCATGGTATATATTGTGGTCTAAATCTCACAAGTTATAAGAAAAACATGGAACTTATTGATTTTGGTCAATAACTAGATTATATTATTTTTTGTAAAAATCCATCATGGATCTTTTTCAGTGTTTTTGGGGTGATTATGTTTGTTGAAAAATCCAGATGATCAAAAATCAATATGGTTTGTATTTCATAAATATATATTTAAGGTGGCATCATTTTCTAGTGTTTTCTAAATTTTTTGGCCATAAAATAGGTAGTTTGTTATTTTGGAAAAGGAAGGTTTTTTGAAAATGAGACTGTGAAGTGTAGTTTGTGGACCACAAAGGAGGAACAAAGAATGCAAATGGAAATTGGCAAAGGATTTTTCACATAGCAGTGTTGTGCATACCGCAAAGCGCACTACGTGGACCACATAGGAAAAAATAGATTACGGGAGGCTCATAGTTTTTGGGAGGCTAATGGTTCATGGGATGATTTTAATTTTTCAAATGAGGTAGTGATTATGGATGACACAAAGGGTTTTTCATTCATAGAAGACATCACCCTTCACAAAGTAGAAGGGTGTTATGCGAACCGCATATCTGTTTGCGGTGAAACTTGTACCACCTTAATGTTTTGGGTAAATCTAATTAGCATATTTTGTGGACCTATTTAACTATATAAAGAACCCTAATCACATCATTAATTAGAGAAAATTTCATTAGAAATGATCATCTCTCTAGGAAAAAATGGTAATGTAAAAAGTGGTTTGCAAGGGAGGATTTCGCAAATGGTGAAGTAGTTCATGGGAATGATTCTGTGAAGGATGAGGTAGTTCACGGGGAACAAATTCCATGAAAGGAGTTTTCAGGTCTATGTAGCCCTCAAAGGAAAAGGGTCCACATAGCATAGGAATTCCATAGAAGGAAAAGGAATCCATGATGCAAGGATGATCAACAGAAGGAGAGGTGGTCCAAGGAAGAGGAAATGGTCCACGGAAGAAAGGGTGGTCTGTGAAACACTCCTGCCACATGATTCCAGACAATTCATAGTGGAAGCATGGAAGTTTATGGAGGATTCAAGGATGTTCACAAAGGCACTAAAATAGTTCATAAATGTAATTTCCACAAACTAACAATACACATAAAAATGGATTTCATCTACAAGTGAAAATAAAACATCAACAGAGCATCTACATAAAGTTGAGGATGAATTCATTAGTGATAATGAAGGGAAAACATGTCCATTATAAATATACATACATGTTTTGATTGGGTTTAACACATGTCTATGGGCTACCTACATATGTTTTTTATGGTTTTAAATTTTTTTGTTTGGATATCATTGAATTTAATGAATTGTTCCTTGGATGGGATCCCTTATGTATTCCTATGTACCCATATGGTGAGTTATTTTAGATAATATATGAAATGATATAATATATTGATTATTTTATAATTTTTAAGTTATGGGATGTGACATTGATCTAGTGTTGTCATAGCTATATTATACTCAAACATATTTCCATGGTTCTTGAGTTACCCAAATAAAATTATCTATCTTATAACACCAAACATTCTTATTGGGAATGGGTAAAATATGACAGGGGTTTCCTTATTAATCTAATATAATGTGTATTTTATAATGAATTTTTTAGTTAAAATTCATGCTTGGTGGGATAGGAATAACGACTATCCTATGAACTGGGATTTAATTAAACATGTTCATGATCTTTAAAGGAATTTATTTTTACTATTTTGAAATATTTGGACTACCCCCATTTTATGTTGATTGTGTTGTTTCCATGTGACACCAATGGTTATGAATGGAATTGTTATGGTTTATTTTGATTCCTTGAAGAATATTAGTAAGATTTATAATTTGAATATGACATGTTCTATATATACATTATGGATTTTAAATTAACATAATGTCTATGAGATTATTCTTGATATTAAATATTTATATCCTTATTGAAATATATGGCATATGTATATTTTATACTTATTTTAAAGGTTTTGTCTTCAAGATTGTATACTAATTACACATTATGATCTCACCTATATTTATATAGTTTCCTCATATAGAATAATGATAATGTGTGTGTGTGTGTGACCCCAATGGAATAGCCTAGTGGTTATGCCTTTGAGGGGTCTTGTGGGAGGTCTTAGTGTTTAGTCTCCCCGAGTACATGATGGTGCTATAGAAATCATTGTTTCTTTGTAACCCCCTCCCCAAACTGTTGTAATATATATATATATATATATATATTCATTCATGTGAAAATATAGTTCCTTCTAAGTGTAACTACTCATGATGTTATAATTTTCATTATGTGTTTAATAGTTTTATTTTACTAATGTGGATAATTTATTTTTACTATGTTGATGATAATAAGGTTTAATATTACTTTTAGTTTGGAGAAATTATATTTGTCTGTTAGGTAAAAAAAGGATATTAGTTTCTTTAAATACGGGAGACATTGTTAATTATAAAGGAATATATGTGTTCATGAGTGGTTAAGCCATGGTAAAAGGAAGAGATCAGCTGTGTATAAGTCGGGTGAAGAAAATCCACAAGTGGATCAAGTGGGTAGGGTGGCCTATTTAGTTTGAAGGGTAATTTCTTAATTTTTGGTTGGATAAAGATTTATAAGACGTCTGGACTCCCACTAATCCTATCATTTTGGGAATATAATGTGGGATGCGGCATGAGGTCTCACTCATGTAATGTAGGGTTGTGGTTCCAATACTTCCTAGGGTTAGATGCACATTTAAAAAAATATATTTTTTAATGAAATATTCAAAATATACTTAAGCAATAAGAAGGTTCATGGTTTAAAAACTACTTCAAATTTCTCTATATTTAGTGATACCCATTATCAGTTCTAAAAAGTGATGATAAAAGGGGTTCCTTTATCATTTCTATCTAAAAATCATTGATAAAGGTACCCTTTTTCAATATTAATAAAACACCCTTTTGTCTGTGCTTTTTTTAGAACTAATAAAGCATATCTTTAACAACACTTGTTTTAGTATTGATTATGTGTAACTTATATCAGCACATTTTTAATTCTAATAAAATAAATATTTCATAATAAATGTATATATATTATTAAAAGTCATGTATTAATAAATATATATATTGATACAAATATTATACAATTTATTAAATAGGATTTATATAATACTAAATATGTAATTACACATAATATATAAGATAATTTGTGAAAATGGTTTATGAAGTCACTAAAAAATAATATTAATTATCATTTATCTAATTATTATTAAGTAATTTTCATTTAACAACAATTTTATGATATACAATTGGATAAATTAATGAACAATATAAAATAATATGAAAACATGACTTAAAACTTAAAATGGGCATAAGTTTGGATTTGGGTATCTATTTAGGATATATCATATATCAAAATGAATCTTAAAAAAATATATATGACAATGTGATCAAGGGGTATCCTAGTTATTATTTTTTCAAGGTTAAAAAAGACCTTTAATGCCTCTAAAATCGATTTTTTTATCAAGGTACCTTATTTTTTGAAAATGTATGTTGATTTATGCTTTGTTGAAAAGGATCTTCTTATCTTTTTTCAGTAGTGATCAAATTTATTCTCAAATATTACACTAATATGGATATTTTGGTGTGGAAATTTTACCATTTTTGTTATTGTGGTTCTTTTTATAATCAAATATATATACATATTTTCATATATTTAAAAATAAAAAATTAATTGTAAAATAAATATTCAAACACATTTACATATAAATGTATGTGTAAATATATAAACCATAATGAATTATCGATTTTATCTTCCATATAAAAATGCATTAATATATATATATATATATATATATATATATTCCAATACAAGGGTATATATTATTTATATATAAAAATTTGTGTGTGTCAATGAACAAATATATATTTTGTGTATATTCTAATATATGTAAATAATCACGCATACATAAAGGGTACCTTGCATAAATATTTTATATATACAAATTTATATTTTCTTAAATATTAATGATTTACATGACAATAAATATATATTCATATAAATAAAATATATAATTATTTTTAATATTCTTTTATAATTATTTATAATTATATATATAATTATTTATATTTATATATATTTAATTTTAATTACATCAATAAATTATAAAATATGATGATATAAACTGTATAGATAAATATATAAATATATATATGTTAGTGTATATAGTATATAAATATATACATGTAAATATAAATATGTGTGTGTCTGTGTGTTTGTGAAATATTAATATAAATATAAATATGTGTGTGTGTTTGTGGGAAATATAAATATGTGTATGTATGTGCGTGCACATATTTTTGTGGTATTATTATTTAAATACATCATATTAATATATTTTTATAAATATATCATTATAATTAAATGTATAATATAAATGAATATAAATGTATGAAAAGATAATTTTATTAAAATATATTATATAAACCCTTTTACAATAAATATCTATAATTTAATTGTAAAAATTTTATATATAAATATACAATTATATGACAATATATAAGCATGTTTAAAAATTTATTTAAAATTTTTTTATAAATGTATATAATTATATGAATAAATGTATAAATAAAAAAATTTACATTTGTGTGTGTGTGTGTGTCATAAAATAATAAGAAATGTTGTTGTAATAATAGTAAAGGCGTTTGCAAATAAAGGCATAGGTATGGGGTTTAATTCCAGACACAAGCAAGGATGAAGACGACATAAAAGCACTAATATATGGTGGGGAAAGCACTGATATATGGTGGGGGCACAGAGCTAAAGCTAAGATGGAGTGGGAGTGCTGATAAAAGGGTTTTTTGAGGCCCTCTTATAATCAATGAATTTTTTAAAATATTTTATTGACTTTTCACAGTGTTTTTTATTGTTAATGAAGACACTATTTATTATTGTTAAAAAATGCTAATAAAGGTACCCTTTATTAGCGATAAAAAAATATGCTAAGAAAGGTCACCTATGTTAGTTCTTTTTTAGCACTCATAATGGTGGTCTTTATCATTTTTTTGTTAGAGGTGATAAAACTCACAAGGTTTTTAGGGAACATAGATTGCCAATGCTTTTTAGCACTGATAATGGCCATTTTTTATACAAACAATAGCTACATTTGTAGTGGTAAAGGAAACAAAGAAGAGGGTAAATTGGGATTTCATTTATTTTCCCCATGAGCAATATCTATAGTTGAATAGTGTATGGACCTTCATTCACTCTTCCTCTCTCTTTTGTTTTCTAATTACCCTCTAAAATTTTCAACCCTTCTCTCATCTATATCTCCTTCAATTTTAATTCAAATAATGTCTTAATAGTATCCTTCAATTATATCTTCCAAATTGTCCACACTCATAATCCATCCTTCTCATCCAAAGGGAGATTTTAGTAAATAATCAAATATCACACTTGGACTAAGGGTCGAATTATTAATTTTTCTTACATCTCCCCCTCCTGAAGCCCAGGTATCATATAGAATTGAATTTTTATCGATTAGTAAAGATAATATATTGTATTTGTTTTTAAAATTACAAAGTATTTTTTAAAGATTTAATTAAATACAAATTTTACGTTTAAATTATTGTAAATAGAGATTCATGTGATCAGATATTTTTTATACTCTTTTAATAGTGAAAAATTATCCCCTAATATCTGGTAAGTGTCCACTTGTTATTATTAATGTTAATTTGTGGTTCAATGCAATTTTATCATTTTATAAAATGATTTAATACTTTATTTGGATTATTTTATATGAATGTTAGTTTTATTATAGTAGATTAATTTTCCATGAGATAATGAATTGCAATATGATATTAATGATGTGTTTAGCTTTCTAAAACAGAGTGTTTCATGATTAAAGTTTCACTTTATTATGATATTGGGAAAATAAATTTAGAAATTAATGTACACTTTACCAAGCCTATCAATTTAGAAAAAAAAACTCATATATATATTTTCCAATTAAAACTATACAGTAGTTAGTAGGGGTGAACCTGTGCGAAAGGGTAGTGCAATTTCCAAGAAACAAATAAAAACTCAAAAGATAACAAAAACAACATCATGTGAAAGTTGGTGGTGTGATATGAAAAATATAAGTATGAATAAAAATTATGAAGCATGCATGAATCTATTAATAAATTATAAAACCACATAATTAGATATGGATGAAACATAATTGATGAACAAGGGGGAATTAAATTGTCAGTTACTGGAATGATTTTCCCTAATTCTTTGTAGAATGAAAAAATGGGAAACCGAATCATAACCATCATTTATCATAGGTTCACTACTCTTGTAATATCAAAACTACTTATCAATATGATTAAAATAAGGAATGTTTCTTAAAATCCTTAAAATTCAATCATGAAAATTGTGGTTGACTGTGTAAGTTTCTTAAAAAATTAAAACATTCAAGGAACAACAATGAAAGTAGTGACCCGATATAAAAAATCAACATGAACAAGGTAATGGTAGATTAGTACAAAAATAAATCAGAGAGTTTATCCAACATTCATTATAGATTCAATAATTTAAAAATAAACCATATTATAGAGTATTAAGCGTGGGAAAAGGAATATAAGGTTTCTCTATCAAAGAGTTCCAACACCTTGTTCTCTCCCAATGCTCCCATTGATGAATAGATTCCCTCCCGACTGTGAATTGAGTTCACCACATAAATGAATTTATGTCACACGATTAATGAATATATAACTCCTTATTAAAATAAATTTATCGACTTAAAATCGTGCACTTCCTTGACACCATATCTAGGTTCATAGACAACTGCTATAGCCTAAAATGGTTGGTCTCCACATGGTTGTTGTAAAAATTCATCACCTTCTTCATAGTGAGCCTATCAAATCCTTGTAACTAGTCATGCATCCACATATGAGTGTCGATTGACACACATTAATTCTATATTTCTCTTTTTTCTTACACTGTATACTTTTACTTTCTTCAATCTCCTCTTCAATCTTGGATTCAGATCCTATATTTTATTTCTATTTGTGAATTTTTGGGCACCTAAGTGCTCATTTAATCAAAATAGCAACTAATTGCAGTTTTTTAGGCTTTAGGTACCAAAATGTGAGAGGCCTTACTACACTAACATAATATTTTTAGTCTGGTGGTCCCATAATGTAGTTGGAATTTGGTGTGACCATGATGTTACAATGACATTACCCTTCCATAGCTCTTGATGAATGAGTGATACCTTTCCTTATGACTGATTCAACAATATGTAAACTACCTTTATAGCTTCATTTCTATATCACCATCACCATTTCAATCACTGTACAATATTCACAAGGTTACTTCAATTACTATCACTTCACCACCTTCCATCATCCATGAATCTTCTAGAATGGCTGACATGAATTCACAGTAGGTTTGGTGTCTCCTTCTATAACTCATTCATGAATTATTGAAGAATATTCTTCAATGATTCATTCTCCCAGGCATGTTTATTGGGAATCCCTGATTCACTCAGCTATCACATTTTTTAATGATGTGACCATTGGTTTATCAACATTGTGTGGATTTTATCTCAATGGGATATAATTCAATCATAGAGCCTCTTAAGAAAAATATTGAGCACCTAGTGTGCATCCATTAATGTTTCTACATCCATATCATTAGGTAATATGGATGCCCCTTTATTTCCTTAAATTTTGAACCTACAACATAAAATAATAATAAAAACAATAAAAATATTATTCTATAGTTTCTCATCAGCTTCAACATCTCCTATTCTTAAATCTAACTTAGGCTTACTGAACACCCACTTTGCAACTACAGGGTTCCGAGATTGGGTCTTCGTTTCATATCTATGGATAATGGTTATAATGTCATAGCTCATTGATGAATAGTATATTATTAATCAAACTTGGAGGGAATTGTTTTCATCATCCTTGGTTGACCACAAATCCCCTCACAAAAAATTGGTTTCGAATCAGATTTTCTTCAATGTTGGGAAATTATTCATTATTCATCCATGGTGGCACTTGGTTAGTGTTCATCCAATAGTTAATTATGATCGCTCTAAATTTTTTATGAGTCTTGGTTATAAATCCATAAGTATTCACATAGAGATCTCAATTCAAGATCATTAGCACAATCATATGAAATTAAGAGCATCTTCATGTAGTCTAATTTGGACCTAAGTTTCCCCTCTTCAAAAGGATTCCCAGTTTCGATCATGAATGGAAAACTGATTCTCATCCATATTTGACCAATTGTCTCAAATTAAATACCTCATGGTAGCTTGATACATTCTACTTGTGTTCACTTCTCATGGTATCTCTCCACAGAAGGCCATTCAGGTACCTTTTAAGCTTCATAGTCAGTCCATCCTTGCAGTTGGTTGGAGATTTTGGTCACTTTAGGACTTCATGTGGTATATGAACATTAATGAACCTTTGCTTCTTTATGCGATTAATTAGCATGGGTTGGCATGGTAGGTTGGTTCTTCACCATATAGTCAATCAGAATAACCCTTCTATAGTGATGAATCACCTTCACACATCTTCAAATCCCTAGGTTAGTCCTTTACAAAAATATATAATTTTTGAAATGCACAGAAATGTAAATAGAATCAATTTTAGATGAAAAAAATCTTGAAATACTGAACATTGAATGATATTATATTAATAACATAATGAAACAAATATACACCAATAATGAATTTTTAAGATAAAAACAATGCAACATTAAAAAATTAATTCTAATAATTCTTCTTCATGATAACATTCATGGAATTTAGAATTATTATATTCAAAATCATAACCATTAAAAATATATTTTTAAATCAATTTTAAAAATATTTTTTCAAAAAAAATTTCCTAAAAAAGTTATCATAAATAATTATGAAAATTAAAAATGATAGATTTAAACAAATTAATCCTGAAAACCTCAATTTCCCTAAAAATAATGAAATTATTGTATTTTTAACACAAAATGATGTGAATTGAGAATATTTACAATTTAAACTAATTTATTGATAAAAATGAAGATTTTCCTAAGAATGATGTGGAAAACCTGTATCTATATTTATCCACATAAAATTTAATTACACATAAAGACTTATTTTTCATAAATCAATAATATAGTCAAATAAGATAGAACAAATGTAATCTCAAAAGTGAAAAACTAAAATTCCAAAAGAGTTGATTTTGAAAAATATTTTTCTCTATCAAACCTATCTAGTATTAAATGTGATTACCGTTTTCAAGTTAAATGGTTTAAGTTGAGTTTTTGTTTCTTGTTTTACAAAAAGAAATATTAAAATTGAACATTTTGAAAAAGTTTTAAACAAACTTAAATATGAAACTAACTAGAAATATCAACTCTTTACCTAAAAATGAACATATACACATAATAATCACAAATAAAATAAACACAATAAAATAGATGAGTGGGTTTAATAATTAAAAACAATTAATTATTAACTCTTACAATGAATGAAATGTTTAACATGGATCATGAATTTCATTTCATAGTAGATTTTGATACATATATTATGAGTTTCATTCAATTTAAATCAATCAAATCCAATGAAAATTATAATACATGATATTTTTTCCCAAAATCAATTTTTTTCAATAGGGAAATAAAATGATGTGCGTAATTAAATCCTTGGTGTGATATAAATTAATAGCCTCATAGTGGAAAAATAAAATCCATTCTTCAAAATAAATCAATAATTGAAGATTATAATGTTAATATTGAAAATAAGAATTTTTTTTAAAAACAATTGAAGGAATATTTTCCACAATATTTTCTAAAATTGTAAATATGAGGTGGGAGAGACATAAAAATAGTTTTAGTGAAAGAATAATTCAATTTATAAGTTCACAATGATGTTCAAGGGTCACAAAAAGTTTTGAAACAATATGAGTGCTAAAATTTCAAGCACTTTTCCAAAATATGAATTAAGTCTCTCATGCTTAATTATAAAATGAAAAAAATTATTTTCAATAAGGGTTGGAAGAGTACAAAGTTGTTTATAGATTATAGCAAGTGAAAACATTTTAACATATATTCTACATTCAATAAATATTTCATATTCAATGAGATTCTACTATGATTGACTTCATGAAATAGATAGTTTTAAAATAGTTTGAAACATGATTTCCTAATTTAAACTAATTAAAAATGTAGGGTATAAAGTTTTAATAGAAATGAAATGAGTATAAAAATTTTAAAAATTTAAATCCATAAATCCCCTGATATATAATATTTATGATACCTGAGGTTTTATAAATTATAAATTGCCATTTTTATTTAAGTAAAGTCTCCATGTTTCCTCATTTTTCAGTATATATAATTTGAAACAATTATTCTTTGCATTCTGATAGTTAAATCTCAAAATACAGAAAAAAGGTTTAGTTTGAAGGGAATTTTATTTAGGTATTTCTAGGATGTAACTCCTTCTTGTGGGAGATTGATATCGTAGTCACTACTCTCTTAACTTTGGGAATCGTTTGGACTCACAATAGGTCCTGCATTTACTCTTATGGTTTGTTGGACACTTGGTCTTGTAGTCGCTCAAACTCATATCGTCAATCTTCATTATGTCATGTGGTATATTGATTCATTAGAAAGTCACATTGATACTTGCATGATAGTTTGAGAATTTCATAGTTTCTTTTATCCCTTTACGTGGAAAATTAACATCATGTTTAGTTAAACAAAATTAGAGGGCAACACACAATACAAGGGGGAATTTATATGAAAAGAAATACAAGTTAAAAAATATGAAGAACTATTAATATACTCCCATATAGAAATAAATTTAGATTATTTATCTAGACATGGAACCATAATATTATCCATGATTATTTGAGAGTTGTGATATTTCCATGATTGATACTCCTATATTTTTTGAAGATGCTTCATTATGTTTTCTCAAAATTTCTAAAACACTGGCATCAATAAAGTTTTTTTAATCTTCAATGGCCTTAGTGAGGAGGTTTCTCTCAATTTAATTTCCAATACCAAGTATCACAAAAAAAATATGAAAAATAAAATCCAACAGCCTAAGAAAGTCATCATGTTGACTAGAATAATTCCCCAAATTTCCCCCCGACACTTGACACATCCAACAACTCAAAAATAGGCATAGTAATTTCTATATTTTGGTTATTATTTACCAATGATAAACCTTCAATTTTACATGTTCCATTCTTTTCTATGATATAGAAAATTTCCTCAACATCTCCTATAAATTCTATTATCAATGATACTAAAAACAATCATCAAAACTTCTCATGTTAACAAGAACATACATGTTATCCTTATCTAGAAAACTATCAAGATATCTATTATAAAAACTCTAAATATATTGAATAAACATGGTTTTCACTTATATAAGGGAAGGAATAACATTAAAAATTACAACTATAAAAAAAATTATTTTCATATGAAAAACATGCAAAAATATAAATAAAACATTTAGGCTGAAGGTTGATAATGTCACGAACCAGCCCGAGTTGACCCTTAACCAGTCACCCAATCCAGCCCGCGAAAAGTCCCAAGAGGCATTCTTGATCCTCCCAGGATGGATACAAGAACCAAGGGAATCAATAGAGTACACAATGGAACTATTTCACCCAAATATAATCAATCAAACAAATAGCCAAATGAAATGGATAGCCCAAAATACATTTATATAAAAATTTAACTAAACATTATTTTTTACAAAAAACTGAAAGTAAAACTAAACCAACAACTCATCTGGACAAACCCGATATCCAACTAACTCTATGTGAACCTACTTTTCACTCTTTAACACAATTATCACATGTCTCCCAAGGCGATCGAACTCAAGATAAAACCCACACAATGGCTAAAAACAGAAGAAGACTATAGGAGTGAGTAATAAAACTTGGTAGGTTAGCCCAATATTCTATTCCCAAAGCACATAATTTAAAATAAAACAAACATCAATTTCAAGTATAAAAAAATATAAAAATGTATGTTTTCCAAATGAGGTCTCATTCTATAAAAAATTACCAGAACAAACTTTCATGTTTTATAAATGAGAATGCTAGTAACAATTTTCAATGAGGTGGAACTTCATAATGGAAATAGTTTTCATGATGGATTCTTTAAAAAATGTACATTTATAAATAAATCACACAAAATCCGGAATTTACCAACCAAACACACCGTATGAAAAGTGTGAGTACAAAATATCTAATTAGCACAAGTCATGAGAACACCAATAGGCACTAGTTAGTTGTGAGCCTCAGGTACCTCATATCTCAGTGAAAGTAACCATAATAAATATATGTTCTCGTGCACACGAGCCACTATTAGGGAGTAGAACCATAACCTGGTGGTCCCCCAATATCATCATCATGATAGTTTAGTTAGTGTTTTCATCGTCAAACTTTCTATGTGAAACCGGGGCCAAACCCCACGGGATCACTAGCATACTAGTACACGCCCGCCCACCTAGATACTCGGGATTCCCTATAGTGCTCAATAAAGGTAATCATATTATCAAATACACAATTCAAATCAAAATTAGATTCCCAAACCATAAACAAACCAATATCCCACAATCTTTCTTCACATTTCTTTCATGAATTAATAAACCCCTAAAAAATTTCGTAGAACAATTTCAAGGAGTGAATTGTGGCTTTGCACAGAAAACTCATTCAAAAACACTCTTTGCAGTATAAAAACACAAAAATAACCACACCCAGCCTTATTTGGAAGCCTGAAAAATATTTAATAAAATAATTTCGCGGACCATAAAACAATCCCAATTGACACAACATGGCATATACATGTAAAACACTCACTCTTCATTTTCAGGAAAGGCCAAACGGGTCTTTAAACATTTTCTAAAAACTAACATTTGACAAAGTTATGCATTTAAATTTTATTAAGGAGGTGTATACACACCATTTATAGCATAAACCCATATTCATAAATCCCTTAAAATACTCAGGTTACATATTCAAAACACAACTATTTTCAAAAGGATGTGAAACGGGCCATTTTTCGACAACTCGGGCAAAAACATGTTGTAATCCAAAACCCATTTGTTTGTAAAAACAAATAAAAATTGTAAAGCCATAAAAGGATCCCAAAATAAAAATTTTTATTATGACATTGTATTTATAAATCCAATCAAATAATTTTAAATTTCACTAGACACATAAAATCCAACCGGTCAATTTACCGAACACATGTCGTGCACTCTTAAACAAAACAATTTATTTTAAGCACTTAAAAAGGGATAAAATATAATTTTCAGGCCATAAATTTATTCAATCAACTAAAAAATATTAAAAATAACATAAAACAAGTGTGTGAGCTTGTGGAATAATTTATCAAATAAGAGGAGTGCACATTTATACCAAAAAACAATATGTTTAACAAAATAAGGCATTAAACATCATTTGAAGACAAAAAAGTGAAACCAAGGTTTAAAAATAGAACATATCATATAAATATAGTTGTAAAAACATTATAATGATGAAACATAAATGATAATGGCTTATGCAAGGGATATCCTACCTAAAATCCTTGGCGTAATGGAAACACCCACCCAATATCACCATCTGAGGGTTTACAGACACTAAACCTATGAAGACCAGCCCCAAATGAACAAAACCCCCCTAAAAACATTGGTTAATAGAACCCTTGGTCTATAATGACTAGGAGAGATTATAAAACCCATAAATAATGAAATGAGGGAGAAGAGGGAGGAGAAAGGAGAAGGAATCTCACTGTTTCAACTAGAAAACTCTTTTATCTTCCATTAGATCTGTATTCATAGAGAAAAGGTAATGAAATGAAACATCTTGGAGAATCTCCTAAGTTCGGGAAGAACCAGGGAAAAAATATTTGTGGGAAAAAGTGTACTAATGGAATGATTAATGTATGAATGAATTTACCTTATCAATTCTGGACAATTTGAGAAAACCTAAGAACTTTCTCCAAAATATGTGATTCAAATGAGCTCTAAAGAGACAAACTCGATAATGGGGGTTAGGAGAGGTATTAGGGAATATAATGGGATGTATAATCACCAAAAAATATTAAAAAATGAAAAATGTATAAAATAAACAATGTATATTTTTAAAACAGGTAATGGGCCCATGGTCAAACCCAATACCTAAATTAGTAACCCAAATTACCGATGATTATAAATTTATAAAGGGTCCAAAAGAATATGGTAGTTTTAATATGTCAGTGGAGGCAAAGTGGGGAGTGTAATTAATGAAAAATGTTGAAAAATTAATATGTTATAAAAGAAAAATATTTGGTTTTAAAATCTGAAAATGGGCTCACGGTTGGACCAAATCATGAGATAACCACTCTTTCTTCAAAAACTATTAAACAAGAAATGGGGAACCCAAATTAGGGTGATTAGACATAGATGAAACTTAAAAACTCAACATTAATCTCACACAAGACCCATGAGATGGATAGGTATTTCCAATGAACCAGATCAAAACAAATACATGAAAAATCGGGTGTGACAATTCTCCCCACCATTAATGTTTTCCTCCCCCGGATAGCCACAACACATTCCAACTGATTGATCAACACCTAAGTATTACTTATCAAAATAATCTAGCTTCTGAATATAAGGAAATATCATTTTACAACAATGTAACTTAAAACTTTTTCCCAAACAAAACACCAACTCACAACCACTTCCAGAGAATCAACAGAAAGATCAAGCCACCACCTCCACAACCAAGCAAAGAAGTAGATTGTTGGACCTTATCCCAATGAAACCAATGATCACTAAAACCATAGTTCACTCACAAAATAAAATGACTTGGGATGGAGGATGAAATGACCTCCCCACCATTAAATAACAACTACCATCAAACAAATCCTAAAAGAAATAATTTTGAGACCCACAGTGGGTCTCCCCATCATTAGAAACAACTAGATATGAACAAAAAATGAATTCAAAATGAACTAGAATTGGACCTCACCAGAATAGAACCACCAAACCTCTCCCACAAGAACTTAAAAACCCATGTTAATAGGGTTAAAACAGGAACATCTAAACCACCCACTCCCGAACGGAGGGAACAAGAACTGGGCCAACACTTTTGGCACAGATCCGGACCCCCACCACTCGGGGTGGGGAGGGAAGGGGACCAAATAATTAGGCCACTAAAACCAAAAAAGAAACAAAGGAACTACCCAACACTCTCCAACTACAAAAAGGTAACACCAAGACCGTACCCGATTTTCACATGCAGTCCACACAGGGACATTGATCGAAAACCCACATCCATGAAGGCATAACCATAGACACTATGTGAGTGGTAAGACAACCATGATTGTTGTGACAAAAGAAAATTCACATAAATTTGGAACCAAAATAGTTACATAGAAACTACCATACCACAATGGTGGAGGCAAGAGCCTAGTCAGGCTCCCCGCACCTCTGGAGATTTTCTGACTGTGTGAAATGCTTCACTCTGAGGCCTATTGCTAGAGCCCTGATTCTTGAAGCATCTGATGCACCGTAGTCAGGATGCTAAGGATCACACCACTAAAAAAACATACATTCTCAAAAAAACACCTTCATATATATAGTAACTCATATATACATATCAAAATTTTGTCTCACTCTGAATGAGGGGTAGAATGGACAAGAATACATCGAAACACATCCACATCACCGAACACAACAGCTATGTCCAAAAAAATTATCACAACATGTAAGCACTTTAAATCGATCCCAAATAGGTCTCTATTCCAAGAAACAGGATGAGGCATCATCTGGAGAGGTGGATTTAAAATTTGAAATGAATCCTTAGGTTGATCAACAAGAAATATTTCCAATATATAACTATTCATGGCTACATCACAACATCAAACACATCATTAGAAACCAAATGAACATTACTCCAAAACTGAGACACCAACAAGATCTAATCTCAAGATACAACAAGAGTATGAATTATAGATCACAAGTAAGCTTACTGAATAAACAAATCTTCTAAGACATATAAAAAACTAGCCACATAACCAATGGTTTATAAACAGAGGCCACAATTTTTCAGCTGAAAACACTTTTGAAAAAAAACTAACATGGTGGATTTCCACATTCACTAATCATGTTTTGTCATGTCTCACCAACATGCACATTTAATTGCCACACCAGGCACCCAACCACCATGCCATATAGGCCATCCTTCCTGATATTAATAAAACCATGCATGTGAGCACCCATGAAAACACTAAAGGCTAAAAAAACAAAACATCATTCCAAAAATCATTACCTTCAAAAGGAAAAAAACCACCAAGTAAAAAACCCTTCTCACATTTGACAAAACAAACCACACTTCATAAAGAACCATTTTCTAAAATACCTACCCCTTTTCATTTTTAACAACTTTTAAAATAACCAAGCTACTCCAAATAACCCCTTCCCATTTTCCAAAATTCAGCATGGTATCTTTTCATAATATGATGGACATTGAGACCAATACCCTTTCTTGGAAAAACCCAACCGCTCAAAACCAATTTCTAAAACCAATTAATTATATTCAAACAATTTTCAACATCCCTAAACACCCCATTTAAAATAAATATTCATAATCACCTTAAAATGATTCACACATTAAAAGCATTTTATTTAAATAAACCACTAGTTTAGATTAGGGAAATCCAATCTCATTAAATCATTTCCACTTCCTCCCAAAACAATGTTTCACAAAAAGCACAACCTTACAAAACCATTGTTATATTTAATTTTTGAAAACCACTTTTCCACTTTTGAAAAACCAACCACTCCTTTAAAACTCATTTTTTCAATTCTCACACAAGGATTTTCAAAACAAAAGTTCAGAATTCAAGAAAGGTCCAAGAGACCCAAAAAAGGAACTAGTGTGGTGGGTGATTGACCATATGGTTGGAGGCCATATTTCAAACACAAAACCAACATGGAGAGACTTATTTAAACCATGCCTTGGCACCACATGGCTTTCCAGGACCTGTGAGCTCACAAAGAACATTAGTCAGACTCCCCTTGTCATATCCCTACACCAAAAAATCAACCAGAATAAAAGACACTAATAAAACTGAACCTCCCATGGAAACTCAAGAATCATAACAAGAAAGAGTTTGCGATGCTCTTCCTAACCTTACCCCTCAAGCCCCAAAAATCCTACTCCATCTACCGTGACATCCCCCAAATAACAAGGGAACTCTAAAAAGAAATGTCTGCTATGAGCCGACCCCCTTTGATACCGTTTTGTCACGAACCAACATAAGTCGACCCTGAACCCATCACCCAGGCCAGCCTACCACAAGTCCTGAGAGGTGTTCCCAATCCGCCCAGGATGGAGACAAGAACCAAGGAAATAAATAGAGTATATAAGGTAATGATTTCTCCCAAATATAAACAATCAAACAAACAACAGAAAGAAATGGACATCCAAAAATACATTTATATAAAAATTGAAATGAACTTTATTTTGATAAGAAACTAAAAGTAAAAATAAACCAAAAACTCAATTGACCAAACCCGATAACCAACTAACTCCATGTGACCCTGCTGGTAACTCTCTAACACAATGATCACATGTCGACCAAGGTAATCAAACTCAATTTGAAACCTGCACAAGGGCTAAAAACAGAAGAATGCTATAGGCATGAGTATTAAAACTTAGTAGGTTACCCGAAAATCTATTCCCAATGAACTTCTTTTAAAATAAAATAAAAATAAATTAAAAGTTAAAAAAGATGTAAATTTATGTTTTCCAAATGAGGTACCATGCTATAAAAAAATTACAAGACAAAAACTTTCATGTTTTATAAACATTAATGCTAGTAACAATTTTCAAAGAGGTGAAACTTCAAAATGAAACTCATTTTTAAGTGGAATTTTTTAAAGAATTTATACTTTTAAATAAATCACACAAACTTATTAATTTACCAAAAAATATACCATATGATGATGGTGAGAAAAAAATAGCCAATGAGCACAAGTCACAGGAACACCCCTGGGCACTAGCTAGTTGTGAGACCTAGGTACCTCGTATCTTGGTGAATGTAACCATAATAAATATATGTTCTCGTGCACACAAGCCAATAGTAGGGAGAATAACCATAACCTGGTGGTCCCCCAACATCATCATAATCATAGTTTAGTTAGTGTGGTCATCTTTAATCTTGCTACATGAAACATGGGCCAAACCCCATGGCATCACTATCATACTAGTACATGTCTGCCAACCTAGATACTCAGGATTCCCTTTAGTGCTCAATAAAGTTACACATATAATCAAATACACATTTCACATAAAAATTCCATTCCAAAACCATAAACACACCAACATCCCACAATCTTTCTTCACATTTCATTCACAAATAAATAAACCACTAAAAATTTTCGTAGAATAATTTCAAGGAGTGCATTGAGGTTTTGCACATAAAACTCATTCAAAAACACTCTTTTAAGTATAAAACCACAAAAAACCACACCCAACCATATTTGGAAGCCTTGAAAAATTTAATAAAATAATTTCATGGACCATAAAATAGTCTCAATTGAAACAACATGGTATATACATGTAAAACACTCATTCTTCATTTTTAGGAAAGGCCATATAGGCCTTTAAACATATTCTCAAAACTACCTTTTGAAAATTTTAAGCATTTAAATTTTATTAATTAGGTGTATAAAAACCATTTAAATCAGAAAACCATATTCATAAATCCCTTAAAACACTCAGGTTACATATTCAAAACACATCCATTTTCACAAGGATGTGAAACGGGTCATTTTCCACAACTCGGGCCAAAATATGTTGTAACCCAAAACTCATTTGTTTATAAAAGAAAATCGAAATTATAAAGCTGTAAAATGATCCAAAAATAATTTTCATGCTTCCATTTATTTATAAATCCAATCAAATCATTTCAAATTTCACTAAACACATAAAATTCAACAGGGGAATTTACCGAACACATGGCATGCACTCTTTAAAAAAAGAACTTATTTTAGGCACATAAAAAGGGATAAAATACCATTTTCAAGCCATAAATTTATTCAATATGTTTAAAGATATTAAAAATACCATTAAACAAGTGCGTGAGTTCATATACTAATTTATCAATCAAGAGGAGTGCACATTTATACCAAAACAACTATATTTTTAACAAAATAAGGCATAAAACATCATTTGCGGACAAACAAATTTAAAACATGGTTTCACAGAATAAAATATCATATAAATAAGGTTATAAAAACATTATAATGATGAATATTCAATTATAAAGGCTTGTTCAATGGATATCCTACCTCAAATCCTTGGCGTAATGGAAATGCACACCCAATATCACCATCCGAGTGTTTACAAACCCTAAACCTTTGATTACCATCCCCAAACGAACAAAACCCCTATAAAAAACATTAGATAACATAACCCTACTTCAATCATAACTAGGGGAGATTATAAAACCAAGAAACAATGAAAGGAGGAATAAGAGGGAGGAGAAAGGAGAAGGAATCTCACCTTTTCAACTAGAAAACTCTTCATCTTACAATATATATGCACCCTTAGAGAAAATTTAATGTATTAAAACATATTGGAGAGTCTCATAAGGTCTGGAAGAACTAGGAAAAGAATATTTGTGAGAAAAAAGTACTAATGGAATGATTTATGGATGAATTAATTTACCTTCTCAATTATGTAAAAGTTGAGGAAACCTGAGAAGTTTTTCAAAAATATGTGATCCAATGAAATCCAAAGTGGAAAAATAGATAATGGGGTTTGTGAGAGGTCTCCTGGATTCGAATAGGAGGTAAAATCCCCCAAAAATATTGAAAAAATAAAAATATATAATAGAAAAAATTTATATTTTAAAAACTAGAATTGGGCCCACAGACTGGCCCAATACCTAAATTAGTAACCCAAATTCACCATTATTTTGAATTTATATGGATTCCAAAAGGATATTCTAGTTTTAATATGTATGTGGAAGCCAAGTTTTAATTGGAATGAATAACAATTTTTGAAAATTGAAGAAGTTATAAAAGAAACAAATTTGGTTTTTAAATCTGGAAATGGGCTCACCATTGGCCCAAATCATGAAATTACCACCCTTTATCCAAAAATTCCTAAACCAGCAATGGAGATCCCAAATTAGGGTGATTAGATGTATATGAAACTAAAAAACTCAACATTCATCTCACCCAAGACCCATGAAAAGGATTAGTATTTCCAATGAACCAGATCAAAACAAATACATGAAAAACCGGGTGTGACAGTTTAGATTTAATTCAAACTAAATTCTGGTTAAATGATTTTCTTACCCACGAAGTTCATTAAGAACTGACTTACAAAATTATAATGAATCAAAATTAAAAATTTGTGTTCAACATGGACCGCCTCTTGATCCTTAGTAATAAGCTCCCAAATATTATTCTCGTGTCTCCATAATCATTATACTTTCTTAGTTGATTCTGATTCAGTAAAGTTAAGATTATAATATTCATGAACTGATTCATGATTTATTTCTATAATGGTGTCTTGGGTATCCTTTTTTATTTATTACCTAAATATTTCTCCGTCCACATAATTTAATTTTCAACTCACCATAAGTGTTGATTTTTTAAACGCATCAAATTATCTTGAAAATGTATAACATGAAAGGTATGTTTCCATTTTTAATCATCAATTAAAACACTACTATTGTCTATAACTGGTATTCCTAGAATGATATAGACCTTCTCATCACACTCCATTTTAAGAAAACTAAAATCAGTGGGTAATGTGAGCTTCCCTACACTGACTAGTAGGTCATCCACCCTTTAAATGGGTTGTGAAATGGACTGATCATCCAACATGAAGAGACACTAAAGTGTTTTTCAATTTTCCAACACCCAACTGTATAAATAATGAGTGATTAAAAAGTTTTAAACTCACTCTTTAGTCACACAATAAATTAAGATCAAGATGTTCCATTATTTTTCATGAAATAAGAATTCACCTTGGATCATTCAATCTAGAGGGAAACATTTTGTAGTATATCACTTAATGACTTAGCTTACAATGACTCATATTTTATATGTATTATTTTTGGATATTATATGGATTTTTTCGAGACCACGTACCCAGGTGGCATCTGATTTCGAGGCCCGGTGTGCCCAGAATAAATGTCTTAAATACATTCAATTTATTAAATAAAATGCACATGAAATTTTCTTAAAAAATATAATAACTCAGGAATGGGGGGTTTTATTATAAATATGATGTCATAGTTGAGTTTAGAACATGTTTATTACCTTAGGCATGACATAAACATGGTCATCATGGGGAATTTCTGAAAAATCATCATGGGCACAGAATTATTAAAATAAATTAATTATTTGAGTTAATTTATTTTATTTGAGATAGTGATTGATTTTGTTTATAAATACGTGGTTATAGGTTTTTCCCTCAGGGTTTACATTAAACCATAGAGACATAAATATAGTGGGAGGATAGAGTTCATATAAATTATTATCGAATCGAGGATCATTGTGCTAATAGAGTTCATGAATCACATCAACGATTGAAATACAACTGTTCTTCAATAATGATTGAGCCAAACTCTTGGTGGTACATTTTATCATGAGTTTTATATCACATTATTTAATCATAGGATAATATGGATAAATTCCATGGACATAATTGAAACGAGCATCCTCGGTAGATTTAAATTGATGGAATTTATATTTTTGATGTTGTGATTATACCTCTATGTTTTTTAATTCTACAACAACAGATATAGGATGAATTAAAAAAAGTTGAGATTTTTTTCTCAATTTTTATGTTCTTTTGGATTTCTAATCTCATTCTTTTCATGATCATCATCGGTATTTCCATTGGCTCTTAGTTTAATGATTTCTCGGTATTTGATCATTGTGAAGCCTTTCTTCAGTTTAAGAGGTCAATACCATGGGTATGTCTTGATATGGATGTTTTTATTTCAGGATCTGTAATGACAGTGTATGAATTGGGGAGGAACAAGACTGAATCAATGGGATAAATTTTTCCCAAGAGTCATACGGTGTAGCTTAGAACAGATCAAGCAGATGATTTTATTAAAAAATTTAGGTCGCGAATCCCACCTAGCAATGACGACAGGGGCTGGTTATCCTTGGATCTACAAGGTCTAGAACCATTAGTGGATCTGACGGTGTGAAGACAACACAAGGAAAGTACCAAGGATTCTAAAAAATTGTATGTTACATAGCATGTAACCTAGAGAGGCATGTTGTGTGGGACCTACCTATGTGGATCTAGGGTTTCATGGTGTGTTAAGTATTACATTCCATGTGACCCCTTTATGATGTATTAGGGTTTACTTCATAAATTACATGGACACTACCAAAATTACATAGTCAGGGACACGTCGTGTACTTAAACACAGACATGGCCACTTGTACACGATATGGTATATGAACACAACCAGTGGTACATAAACACGGCCAGTGGCACATGATTAAGTTCCATGCTATCTTTATACACTATGTACCCCATATGCATGTTGTGTATTCATATATTTACATGTTGTGTGAGGTTTTACCACACAGACAGACTTGAGGATAGATGGACACGCCATATACACCTAGTACACAAACTGTACCCCCTTAAAGATTTTTTTATCTCTTTGTTTCCTTATTTAGGACCATTATTGGTGGAGTGTGTTCCCTTATCCCATTTCTATCTAAGGTACAGTGCGACATTGCATCCACATCACAGGATTTTGATCCCATCTAGATGATGAGTCTCAGGTAGAGTTCATAGTGTCCCTCCAAGAGGCTAAAGTTTGATAATCTCTAATCTTTATACCCTAGGTGGGGTTTTTGGAATCAGTGTGACCTACTCAAGAAGGGCATTGATCCTACATCTAGTAGTCGATATCATTAGTGTTCATGGAATCATTGTCATATGATCCCTTATGTAGTGGGTTGATTCATATTAGGTTTGTGGTGTCCCCTAGTTGTTCTAGGCATGACCCCCTATTTGAGTATCACTGTCTTATTATATTAGTGAGATTTATTGGGCTAGCCCCAATGATCTTGACATCTTAGAGGAGTGTCTCTAATGATTTCATGGATCAAAGAGTGGATTCTCCCGAAATGAGCACTACATTTAGCAGATTCCTATAGCTAGAAGTTGGTTATGACTTCATGGTGGTGTGGTATCTTTCTTGAGTATATTCGGGTGTTTTTATTATAAATTTATAGTCATATTATTGCATTTTGATAATTATACTTGGTTCTTAGTGGTTATTATTTTCGGGGTGTCCTACTAGGTATTTTTATACTCTCCCATACATGGGATCTTCACGCATGTGTCATGTATTATGAAGACGATGGACCTTTTGATGAATTCTCTCAAGGATGTGGAGCTAGTGGAGCATATCATGAGCTTTCTAGACTAATAGTATTTTCGAGAGCTTTCATTTGACCATAGTCATCACCCTTGGAGCAGGTGGGACTCTTCAAATTTTTTGGATAGGCTTGTATTAGGCCCCTTTTTCTTCTTTTAGTGCTTTACTATCATACTCAGGTTGTGGGACTATAGATGTATACATGAATTTTTGTTTTATTTGTTTTACATTTCAACATTTTGTGGGATTTTAGATGTGTGTGGGTGTATAAGTAAATTAGGATAATTCCTATCCTATGTGGGATTTTCTTATTCAGTGTGGATCTCCAGGCTTTGGCCTATTGGAGGTAGGATGAAGGTAGTCAAGGTTCAAACCCCATTGGGTCAGATCGTGATAGATTGGAATCATAAAATTCGGTTCTACCATAGTACTGGAGTTAGTGAGATTAGTTTGGGACAATAATGTTTACTATTTCAAGTTCAATATTCAGGGTAGGGACTCCAGTGTTGGTGCAGCAGCCGACTTATACATACACCAGGACTCTGATCTCCTACCTTTTGACTCATTACATGTTGAAATTGGTTGTAGGGAAAAATATTGGTAGATGCGACATATAGTAATGAGTTGTGTTTACAATTTCCTTCTTGAGTCATATCCCCATACATACTCATTTGAATGTGGTACATATTATTTTATTTCAGGATAGCTTCGTGAAGATATCCATCCACGATTCCACTATGTAATCAAGAGGATGATCCATCGAGTGATGATGTTTCATTATAGGATCATGTGCCAGAGATAGCACCTTCGAGTGGTTTACCAGCTATACCACCACCCTTTGAGAAAGACTTATTGTTTAAAGTGCCAGCTGAGGATACATGATGGCTGAGTGTGCTATAAAAATTCTAGGGGTAGTGAACTCCCAGGTTTTAGGTTGATCCAAAACTTCATCTGGCTATGGTATGGATAAAGGAAGTTACTAAAATTTTCCAACTTATGAGGACATTGGAAAATTAGATGGTGATACTCACAATGAGTCTTATTCAAGGCTCTGTTGGGAGATGGTGTAATTTAGTGACTCAGTCACATGAAGAGATATATCTCTACTGGATAGACTTTGAGAATCTCTTCAGGGAGGAGTTCTATCTTGTCGTGTTTCAATCTGTATGCATACAAGAGCTTCTACATTTTCAGTAAGTCATTTTCACCATTGTAGAGTATTTGGTGAGGTTTATAGATCTATCACGTTACTCCATGCATATGGTGAGGGATCAGTTATTCAGAGCATGCTCATTTGAGAAATTATTATTCCATGATATTAGGGATTCAGTGATATCCCTTTGTACTCCCATATATGATGGGGTGCTTGAGAGAGGCTTCGTGATGGAGGGATACTAGAATATCATGCGCTGATAGTGAGAGTTGGTAGTGGGAACCCAACAACTAATACCTCGGTAGTAGGAAACCGATGATAGTCATAGGGATCCAAGCACGTCAATAACATAAGGATACGATCCCAAGTCATAGGTTTTGTGGTTTATGACTCTCAAGATTTCCTGAATCAGTCGAGGGAGGGTTAGTGTTTCTTCTGCGATGGTTAGACACGTCTAGATCATAATTGTTTGATCCATCGTATAGATGATCAATAGATGGTCAAGTGACTTCCAAGTTAGAGACAAAGTGAATATTAGGGTGTTTTTTAGGGAGGATTATGTGAAAAAGTGTTTTAAGATAAGTGGGTTGTGATTGATGTTTTGACATATTACCACCACCACCATCTGGTGGTCCATGCTAGGCTCGGGGAAATAGTGGTCTGGGATAAGGAAAAATGTAGGATATGGAGGCCTATAACCCCAAGGATTGAGGGATGATACAAGGTAAAATATATGTATTTTATACTTCATATGTAGTACTGATAAACACATATGTGATTCACTCCATATTTCTCACTTCTTTGGTTCAAGACTTAGATATTTGGGTTGATCCATTTGCATGACCCTTATAGTTAGAGACTCTGATATGTGGTGACTCAGAAATTACACACTTATACCAGTAATTCAATCTAATTCTTAGAGGTGAGAGTTTATTATGAGATATAGGTATATCATCATTGGGATCTTATGACTTCATCTTAGGTATGGAATGGTTATCCACAGTTCATTCTTAGATTTACTGTTTCGGGATAAGAATGTGGTGTGTCTATGGAGATAGGAAAAGGTTTTCCATTGTAGGGAAAAGGAAACCTTGTTAGAGTAGGATAGTATAAGGCATAAAAAGGTGTAGTAGATTACTCATAAGTTATTTAGAATAACCCTTGGAGCGGTGGATTCTATGAGATTTCATTTCCCTACAGTGGTGGTGGAGTATGTGGAAATCTTTCTGGAGGATATTTTAGGATTACCTCCCCATTGATAGATAGACTCCTATATTGAATTGCATCCCAGGACAACCTCAAAATATTCACTATCATATTGGATGGTTCTCACAGACCTTCACGAGATGAGATAGTAGTTGAATGTATGTAGTAGAAGGGCTTTGTGAGACACATTGTTTCTCCATGTGAAGCCCCAGTGCAATTTTCCAAGAAGGATGACGGGGGATTGAGAATATGTTTGGACTAATGGAACTTGAACCAGGTGACTGTGAAGAATAATTATCCACTAACATGGATTGATGACATCTTTGACAAGTTGAGAGAGGCATGATGGTTCTAAAAAATTGACCTCATATCAATCTATCACAAGCTGTGAGTAGGAGATGGGGATATACCGAAAAAGGCATTCATATATCGCTACAGTTTATATTATTACTTTATGATGACATTCAATGTGACGAACGAACCAAAAGTATCCATGGAACTGATGAACTATATCTTCGATCCCTTTTTAGACAATGACACGGTGGTTTTAATCAATGAAATCCTAGTGTACTTGGCATCTGAGGAGGAACACGCAAGACACCTAAGGATAGTCCTAGACACACTCTGAGAGCACTATATTAATGGGAAGCTCTTAATGTTTTATTTATGGATTCAAGAGGTCCAATTTCTTGGACACGTCGTCTTAGAAGAAAGATTAGTTGTGGATCCAGATAAGGTTTATGTAGTTCATTCTTGGGAGACACCCATGAGTGTTACTGATGTGTAGAGTTTCCGTTGGTTGGTGGGGTATTATCGTAGGTTTGTACCCAATTTATCTATTTTGGAAGAACGCTTTAAATATTTTACCCAAATGGTACATCCGTTCATGTGAATGGAAAGGTGCCAATTGTTCTTTCAAGAGTTGAGGAAGAGGTTGATGATTTATCCCACATTGATATTTCTAGAGGATGATGTTGAGTATATAGTGTTTTGTGATGCATCAACAACTGGATTTGGTTGTGTTCAGATGCATAGGTGGGCAGCGATTTCCTATTGTTCACATCATTTTATACCATATGAGCAGAACTAGTGACCCATGATCTTTAGTTATAAATGGTCTTCATCGCGTTGAATATATAGAGACACTACCTGATGGGTGAGAAAATTATCATCTACTCTGACCATAAGAGTGTCAAGTATATATTCTCTTAGAAGGATCTTAACTTGATATACAGTCAATGGATATAGTTCCTTTGGGACTATGACTTAGAGATTTTCTATACTCCCGGTATGGTGAACATGGTGGAAGGCACTCTCAGTAGGAGATCTTGTTCTAATTTGTTGACCAAGGAATCAGAGCAGTTAACCACTTTACAGTTGTCCTTTGTAGACAAGGATGGTTTTTTATATCTATAGTAAATGGTTTTTACCCCATAAATTTTATACCATGTCATGAATGCTCAGTGAGGACATGCTGACTATGAGACCTTACATACTCAAATATCCATCAAACATGCTCCTGATGGATATTATGAATGTGTGGGATATGTTATCCTTTTCACATGATTAATGATTGTGCCTTTGAAGTTGTGGGAGGAGGTGATGTGGTAGTTTAATGCATCCCATTGTGTGGTATATCCAGGTGTGGAAAATATGCACCAATACCTCCAACATCCATTTTGGTGGCGAGGAATGAAGAAGAGAGTTGTAGAGTTTTTTCTCTTGATGCCTCACTTATCAGTAGATGAAGGCTAAGTAACAAGTTCTGGCTGGTTTAACTCAACCCATTGAGGTGCTTGAGTGGAATTGGGATGGGTTATACATGGACATCATTAAGGGGTTTCCATGTACGTCCAAGGTATATGATACCATCTAGGTGATCATATAACCACTCACCATGTCAGCCCACTTCCTAGCTATTCGAGAGTAGAGTTCACTAGAGAGATTGGGATGACTCTATTTGAATGAGATAGTTTGACTTTATGGAGTTCACTTGATGATATTTTTAGACTGTTATATTCACTATAAAACACGAATATAGAGAATAATAGATTAGGACTTTGGGGATCAGTTACACTTTAGCACAGTGTTTCACCCCCAAACTGATGGCCAAACTGAGCGGGCTATTCAGGTCTTGGAATACACATTATGGGAATGAATGTTGGAATTTGGCTATACTTTTGAGGATAATCTACCCTTGGTGGATTTTTTGAACAAAAATATCTACCATTCCACCATTGGTATGGAACCATTCGTGGATTTTTACGAGTGACCCTATAGTTCACCACTTTTTTGGACTGGTCCAGGTGAGTCAGCACTCATAGACCTAAAGCTGGTGCGAGCTACTACAGATAAGATTCATATCATCCAAGAGTGTATGGGGACTACAAAGAAATATCAGAAGTTTTTTTGGACCGAAAATAGAGACATTTGGAGTTTGAGGAGTGAGATAATGTGTTTCTTATGGTCTCACCTTGACTTGGATTATGATGATTTAGTTCTGATGACAAGTTATCTCCAAGATTCATTATCCCTTTCCAGATATCATGTAGTATTGTAGAGGTATCATACTAATTAACTCTACCACCATAGTTGTACTGGGCACATGACTTCTTCCATGTGTCTCATTTGAGGAGGTACGTACACGACACATCATATGTTATCAATTGGGGTGAGCTGGACATCAAGGAAGGAGCAACCTTTTCAGAGTACCTGGTGGAGATCAAGGATTGGAAAGAGATGATATTTCATTGGAGATCTATTCCCCTAGTGTGTTTCTGATGGCTATATGGTAATCTCTAGAATATCACCTTGGAGTGGGAGTCCTAGATGCAAGATCATGACCCCCATCTTTTTGAGTAGGTTTTCTATTTTCGAGATGAAAATCCCTAAGTTGGGGAGAATGTAATGACTCAATTTTTTTTTTGGATAATATTTGGATTATTTTCAAGACCAGATACTGATACAACATGTGATTCATAGGGTTAGTGTTCCTGGAATAAATGTTTGAAATGTACTAGATATATGGAATAACATGCACACACAGTTTTCCTAAAAAAGTAGAATAAATCCTGAATGGAGGCTCAGATCAAAAATCATAGGGAACTATTGAGTTCATAATGTGGGTCACACCCTATGCACGAGCATAAAATTATTAAAAAAAATTAATTATTTGAGTTAATTTTTTTTATTTGATGCAGTGATTGATTTTTTTTAATAGAAAGTTATAGGTTTTGTCCTAGGGTTATCCACTGAACCTTGGAGACCTAGAGACTAATGGAGGAGATAATTCTTGGTAATCGACAATGAAAATGGATCTGATTGAGAATTGTTGAACTAACAGAGTTTGTAGATCAAGTTAATGAAAACAACAGAACTTTTCTTCATCAACGATCAATTCAATCTCTAGGTAGGACGTTTGATCTTGTGTTTTCCATCCTGTTATTTAATCTTGAATGAACATAGATAAATTCCATGAATATAATTGATACGTGCATCATCTGTAGATTTAAATTTATGGAATTTATATTTTGTTCGTTGTGATTATCCCTCGTCGTTTTTCAATTCTACGAAAACATATTGAGGCTAATAGAAAAAAGGCCTAGATTTATTCCCAACTTTTAATGTTCTTTTGGATTTCTTCCTCCATTATTCACATGATTATCATGGGAATTTTCTTTGGCCCTTGGATTGAAAATTACTAGGTATTTGATTGGTGTGTGAATGTTCTTCGATACAATGGGTCAATACCATGGATATGTATTGAGATGTAGGTTTTGATTGGATTTTCAACATTGATAGTGGGTGAATCAAGGGGGAATGTGACTAAACTGGTGGGATACCGTTTTCACAAGCGACATATGGGGCGACTATAGATGAATCGAGTGGATAGTTTTTTGTGATGTTCGAGGGCCCAAATCCCAATTAGAGATGATGGAAGGGGTCATCCGACCCCGAAATATAAGTTCTGGTGAGATTTATGGCTTTGACAGCACACAGAAATTGTAGAGGAAGAACCATATATTTTGGAAAATCAGGAATTACATGGTGTGTAACCCAATGAGGAATGTCATGTGGGACCCCCTCCCCCCCCCCCTGTGCGG
Organism: Viscum album; assembly: GCA_963277665.1. Lineage (NCBI taxonomy): Eukaryota > Viridiplantae > Streptophyta > Magnoliopsida > Santalales > Viscaceae > Viscum > Viscum album. Next base: position 664,212,223 of record OY728150.1, read on the forward strand.
CACTTGGATTCTGTGGTGAATTAATTATCACACTCCATGTGGCATTTTCACACACCATGTGACCCCTCCTTGATGGCTCTAAGAATACTTCAGAATGTACATGGACATAGACAAAAGTACACTACTAGTGACATGTCGTGTACTTGAACACAGACATGGCCACCTGTACACAGGCCGCTACATGGACACGGCCAGCGGTACATAGACACAGCCAGCGGTACACAGACACAGCCAGCAGAACACAGGAAGGTGTTGGGAGATCTCTACACATCCTGTACCTTACCAATTTTGTATTAATAGATTTAGATTTTGTGTGAGGTGTTACCACACGGGTAGACTTGGGGACAGCTGGAAACACTGCTTACCCCCAGTAAACAATATATACCCCCTTGAAGAGTGTTTTTATATTTTTATTTCATTATTATGAACTATTCATGGTTGAGTGTGTTATCTTGGTCCATTTTCCTCAAGGGTACATTGTGGCTTTGCATCCAAATCACATGATTTTGATACCCTTTATAGGATAAGTCATAGATAGAGTTTGTGATGCCCCTCCCTGAGTCTGGAGTGTGATCCACCCTAGGTGGGGTTTATGGGATTAGCATAGCCTTATCGAGTAGGGAATTGATCTTCCATCTAGAAAGTCATATCGGTAGGGTTTGTGGTATCATCGTTATATGATCCCCAACATAGAGGGTTGATCTAGATTGGGTTTTTGGTGTCCCCTATTGGTTCTGGGTGTGACCCTCGATTTGAGTATGAGGTTCTTCTTAGACTAGTGAAATTTCTTGGGTTGGGCCCTATGATATTGATCTATTGGATGAGTATCTTTGATGATAGAATTACTCGTGGATTAGATTCTCCTGGAATGAGTGTTTATTTTAAAAAAATCAGGTATATACCAATTGGTTATGACTTTTTGGTGGTGTGGTGTCTTTCCTGAGTATATCTGGGTGTTTTTGTTATACATTAATTGTTATATCCTTTTATTAAGATAACTATACTTTTTTATTTGTGTTTTCATGGTGACTATTGGGTATTTTTATACTCCCCATTTCTTGTGGATCTACCCGAATGTGTCATGTCTTATGAAGACGAAGGCCCTTTGATGGTGTCCCTGGAGGACGTGAAGTTGGTGAAGCATAGATTGATCTTGGAAGACTGATGTGGTTTATGATAGCTTTCATTTGACCTTAGTCCTCACTCTCAGTGAAGGTTGGACTCTTTTCAGTTTTTGGTTGGGGCTATTATTTTTCCCCTTTTTCTGCTTTCAGTACTTTACTTTTGTACTCTGGTTGTGGTATTATAGATGTACGCATGCATTGTTTTAGTTGTTTTAAATTTCAGAATTTTGTGGGATTGGAGATGTGTGCATGTGTACAGATAAATTATCCTAATGTCACCCATTTGTGGGATACTCCTACTTGTCGTTGTCACCAACCCTTGGCGTATTGGAGGCTAGCTTGGGGTAGTCATGGATCAAACCCCGGTGGGTCGGGTCATGACCCGGTTAAACCAATGGTGGTGATTTTCACCAATTGCCTTATTGTAAACTAGAACCCTCTAAAGTAATTTGGTATGTGATGGGATTTTTTTATGGATTCCAATAATGGCATATTAATGGTAATGGAACTGAACAACTAAAATAATTTTATGTAATCTGGTCTATCATCTTTCATTTTGATCAATCGAGGGAAGGGGACGGTAGATGCAAAATTCTTAACAACAGTCGGAATCACACCCTACATCATTCTCATCCTTTTATTTAGCTTTATTTATGTTGAATTAAAACTAAAATTCGACATGTTTTTTAGGTGGGATACCATAATTACTCTCATTTCTAGTGTCAATGTCTGGATTTTCAAACTGTGTGTTTTCCATACTTTGGATTCCAAATTTATCCAATGTTTCTATTTCCACGTCCTTCGGGTTTTTTCTAGATTCTTCAAGAGTATTCAAAACACTACCATGGTCAGAGTCATATAATTATCCCTAGAATTAAATTATGTTGTGATAGGTAGTTTTCCAAAAAAATTTGTGTAAGAATCCCAAGTTTACTACTCTATTTTCATATCTATATTGTGAATTCTAGCATCCAATTGAGGTTTGTCATATTGATGTTGAGTTTTTTGTGAATCAAAATCAACTTTTTGTTAATAAAATATCCCTATTAAGTAAACACTACTGAAAATTGGCTCTAAGATAATGGTTATATGCCCACGGTTTAAGAACACTATGGGCATAGACTATTTTTTCTCAACCAATACCCACAGTTTTTAACAAACTGTGGGAATAACACCATAAAAAACCACCATCACTCAAGATTGTCCTCCCCTCCACCTAGATGAGCCTAATCTCCACTTCACTCACCTCTCATCCCCCCCCCCCACCTCAACATCTTGGCCTTCGCCTCTGCCTTAACATCCCATTTTCTGCCTCTACCTCGACATCCCGACCTCCGCCTCTGACTCGACATCCCTTACTTCAGCCACAAACTATCAGCTTCCCCCTCTATCCCTCCACATCTGCCTCCCAGTCTCCTCCTCCTATCCCCCATTTCCCTCCCTCCACATCTGACTCCCTCCCTATGCCCCAACTTCCCGGCCTGCACCTCCCTTCCCGCCTCCACATCTGGCTTAGCGTTCACATCCGCCTCCTTGCCTCAGACTCGTGCTACGCCAACCCCTCTGCTCCCTCCCTTACATGTCTATAAACAATAATTTACATGGGTCTCCTCACTTCATAGGTAAATTTTATTCAAATGTTCCCCTGATTTTAAATTCCATATCAACTCTCAAATATGAAACCTGCTATATTTGATGAAGGAGAATTTTTAGAAGATGTTTTGATAAATATTGAATTGTTTAAGAAGGCATTAGATTAATCCAAATAAGTTTTTATGTCATTTGAATGAAATGTTGAATTACATTTTCTTTCATTGAAAAATGACAATGTTTGAAACAAACCATATGCACATGCCATTTTTTTTTACATGAATGTGAATTTATTGATTTTTTTCATAGGACTTTATAGGGAGCTTTGTACGACTCTCAGAGCTAATGTGCATGAATTTCATTTGGCTACTTAAGACATTTCATGATGCATAAGACTTGGGGAATATGATTTTAAATGTGTATGGATTTATATTTAACATTGAGGTATATCAATGCCACATTAAACTGAAAAAATGAAGATGATGGAATGGGAAGAAGAGATAATACATACTATAGTGAAGGTTGTGGTCACTATAAAATTAATATGGAGACACCATGATGAAATAATGGTGGGAGTTTTGGTCATCATAGAGGATTAATGAATCAAAGGGAGTGTTTAAACGACATTGTATGTAACACCCGAGACTTTTATGAGAAATATTTTGTTTTTATGTCATATAAATCATCAAAGGAATCTTTCACTACACACAACACTATCTTGGCTTGCTTTACACGCAACCGCGACCTTCCTCGATAGCTTGCGTCGTACGCAATACCGAGTTTCACTAAACAACGATATGCAATAAAAATATTATTAAAACTAGCCGTTAAGAATAGTAATAACCACTTTTTGAAATTTTGTAAATTTAAACATTCAAAATGGGCTTCATTTTTGGATTCGGAATATCGAAATTAGCCTAGGGTGAAATTTTGGTATTTTTCTGAAAACATTCAATTTTTGATGAATAGTGAAAACCCTAGGTTACTATTTAAAAACCGTCTTTTTATTTAAATAATTATTTATTTTATTTAAATTTATTTTAGGTCAAAATTGATACATAATATCTTTATAAGTTCAATGCAATTCATTGGAGTCATTTTATAATAATTTTAGATATATAAAAATTTTATTGAACTTTTCACCATCTTTTACCCACCTCCTAGGAAAATTTGCAAATTTACATAAAACTTAATTTTACCACTTTTGTGAGTGGAGTTTCCAAAATTTGAGAGACACGGTTAATATCAAGGACTAAAATTTGGTTCAATGAGATGAAAATAATTTTTGGTGAATAGTACCTTTTTACTTTTTTTACCACGGTTAAAAAAATAGGGAAATTAAGGGTAAAAATGTTATTATTATTACCATAAAACATGACCTAATTATATTGGATAAGTGTAATTCGACCAAAACCAACCTTATTAATAAAATATGACCATTTATGCCCACATGTATTAGATTAGGGCATTTATTATTAATTTATTTAAAGAAGGGTTAAAATAGTTAAAATCAAAGTTTAATAACTAACGAATTTTTAATATAGGGTAATACATAATATAAATTCGACTATAAATATTCATTAGAAATCTAAAACTATTGCCTGCATAATGGTAGTTTATTTGTAATTTTTAGACATTTTATAATCTAATTTATTTATGACAAAATGATGACGCAGTAATTATCTTATTAATGAAATATTTACATAACTGATGTTATAAATACCCAAATAAATGTAATTTGATAATTTTTATGAATTAAAATAAATTTATAGGTTAATATTACCTATTAGTGCTGATTTAATTAACATTTATAGAACTAATATTTCTGTTATGATTTTCACAAAAATCAATTACCAAATAGTGTCAAAATTGACATAAAATTGTTTTTAAAACAAATATTATATTATTAATTGTTATTTTATTCCTAAAAATATAAGTTTTGGACTAATGACTTATATTAAGTTATATATATTAAAACTATAAAACTTGGGGTTCTTTTGGCTTGTTATAGTAAGTTTATTAACCTTATAGTGTAAGAAAACAAAAAGACACGGTAAAAGTAAAATTATTTAACTTAAAATTAAATCTAAATGATAAGGTTACAATAGATACCTAAACATGTATAAATTCTATTGTGTGAGAATATTTCGACCCATCCCCACCTTAGCTTATAAATAAATCAATTTTAAGCTATTATAAACCGAATATGACTTTATAATAAAATAATATTTTTAGTTTTTCCAAAGGTGCCCCTCTCCTCCCTTATAAAAGGGCACCTCCTCCCTCTCTTCCTCACACCACTTTGAGCATTCAAGTTCGGAAAAACACTACCAAATTCTCTTCTCCACTTCCCTAGAAACATCCTAGAGGTCCTGGTCTTCTTCAAAGACCAATTTTAGTGCCCTAAGAGGAGGTCTCAAAGAGGCGCTTCAAAGAAGAGGTAATGTATGTTACTGATTCTTTCAACTTTCTTTCATCTTCCACTTCTCCTTATTTAGTTGTTTAATTATGAAGTAATAACATCAGTATCACTAATATACTGATATGATATTATAAGTATGAAACAACCCTATTTAACCATCTATCCATCCTACGAAAAATGAAATCACTGCGCGTGCGTACGTACGGAATATCGTCTCCACGCCGTGGTGTAATCTATTTTCCACCCCCACCTTACTTGGATGGGTATAATGGTGCAAATAAATAACTATATATGATTATTTTAAAGTGGTATTTATTATGAAATAGTATACATACACTCCAATACAATTCCACGATCATGGGAACGATATCATCGCTCATGCGTACGTACGGAATACCGTCTCCACGATGTGATGTGACACGTTCTACATGATCCTAATTGCATAATGATTGTATAAATGAATTGAATGAATAAATATGATATATATTACACTAATAAAATTATGTAAATGAGGTATCTATAACCTAAAGATAAGAATAATAATTTATTCGACAAAACACGCATAAGAACAAAAAGTAATAAACACCCGAATAACAAGTAGCAATGAAATATTACTAACAAGAAGCTAAGAATATGACCATATATGATATAATAACAATGATTATGAGTCTATAATAAATCTATGACATTATTTAAATCATTATACAGGAGGTTCGGACACTTATGAAGTAAATCAGACCTAAGGTAAGGAAAAATATCAATATCTCATTTTTATCCAAGATTGTTTATACTTTGGTATTTACTGGGGTGTATTTTATCATCCACATCCATGTTTACTCAATATTTAATATTATTTCCATTCACCTATAATTTTTTAAATCCTATTTTCCCTTTGGTGAGTTTTTAGTAAAAGATATGAAAGGAATCTTTTGTCGTTTTTCATACGCGGTACTTTTTGACTTTTCCGGCCCAAGTACGGGAAGAATGTTTTTTTAACTTATACGCCATGAATGGATTTATAAAAAATTATTTCCAAGAAGCTTCCTTTAAAAGTTTTAAAGTTTATTTTTAATCAACTTCTTTTAGTTTACAATTGTATGACATGTTAATAAAGGAAAATGTTTTTGAAGTAGAAAGGATATTTTCCTCAAGAATGGAGTTCAAGTGTTTTATCAAAATTATTTTCCATATAAGATAATATAGGGTTCTGTTTCTATCCCTATTATTACATTGATTTGATTATGTTGTGATGGAATTATTTTGATGAATTCATTTATCTTATATGAATTGTTTTATGATGTCATGATGTTTAAGAATCCCATTTTTATTACATGGTTTATGCAATGATGTATGATTTATGATTTTGTGGAACACATAAGAATGGTATCATTATTAGATGGGTGGGACCTATATCTCCCTCCAATGCATTGGGTAAAGATTTATATCTCATGAGGTAGACATGGATGGAACGACCGATTAATACGGTTCAGTGAAACTGGACTGAAACGAGGAGCGAACTCGGTTCAGAAATGGACTTTGTCCGCTAAGATAGTCTTGGCTATGAGTATTGACTACTAAGAAATTATTCTCTATGATTATGTGTGTATGCCATAGAGTTTCATGTTTTAAGTTATTATTATTGGTATTACATTTCACTTCTATGATTTATACCATGATATGAAATTATGATTTCTTTTGCAGGTTAAGATTTCCAAAATGTTACATTCTTATGAATATGATGTGATTTATTTTTCTTTTGATTACCCTTACTGAGCATTTGAGCTCACCCGTTTGTATGTTTTCTTTCCCCCAGGTCAGGAAGAAGGTTATTAAGTAGGATATGCCAAAAGGGACTCTAGATATGATGAAATAAATGGTAGACAATGTAGATGCTTTATGAAACAGTTGTTTATGTTTCCTAGTTTCTAAAGACACTATACATATACGGTCCTTTCATGGTTTTGTTATATGTTGTAATAAATGTGCTTCAATTTTGAAGTATTAACAATGTATGTAAAGTATGGGTCGGTATAGTTGGTATCAAAGGAAAGGTATAGTCAACCTTTGGAAACTAGGATGTGAAAGCCTTAGTAAGAAACCTAAGGATATGTCTAAGCATAGAACACAATCTTAGTGTTTTAGAAATGTCCATGAATAACCTATGATAAGACCTTAAGTGTAAAATTTTATTCTTTATTATATGGTTTTCCTATTGTAATTAGTGTTTCTCACACTATTCTTCTTGGTTTTAGTCAATGGCTGGAACCCGAAGGAACCGTGTTAATTCGGAATACAACGGGCAATGCAATGATTGTCCCCCTGAGAAACCAAACGTTATGGGAGCTGGAATGAAAAATCATGTAGCCATGCTCACACAACTTTCCCAAGCTATGAATCATGCATGACTTCCAAACGAGCAAAGGAAGGAGCAACATTCTGTTGAATCCTTCATGAGGCATCGTCCACCATCATTCAGCAGGTCTTCTAATAAATTAGTGGCTAAACAATGGATTAGTACCACTGAAAAGATATTTTCACCTCTTCAATGTTCTGAACATGATAAAGTCATCTTAGCAGTGTATCGTTTGGAAGGTGATGCTGATCAATGGTGGAATATTGTTAAGAATATGAGGCAAAGGGATGAAATTGAGTCCATGGAATGGGATGAGTTCTAGAACTTATTTTTCAATAAGTACTTCCCTCATATTCTTCGAAAAAAGATGGAGAAGGAGTTTCTGGAACTGAAGCAAAAGGATGATGAATCTGTTGGTACCTATGAAGACAATTTTACAAGACTTGCAAGGTACGCTTCCAGAATTATTATCCAACCTGAGAGTAAGATCAATCGATTATTTAGAGGCTTAAAACCAAGTATTCAAAGGGCGTTATCCATAAGGGACTTCAATAGCTACGAGGAAATCATTCGATGTGATCTCAAAGGTGAGATGGAGATTGGAGTAACCCATCTATCATATGGGTTTGATAAGAAGAGGAAAATGGAATTCAAAGGAAAATCTAAAGAGCACACTAAAAACAAAGATGAGTTTTCCCTTATGCTCAAAGTGTGGAAAGAAACATGGAGGAAATTGTCTTAAGAGGACAAGAAAATGTTATAAGTGTGGAAAGGAAGGTCATCGTGCGATTGAATATCGAAATAATGGGAAGAAAATGTCTAATGATGTAAACAAAGGAAGGGATACACAGAATGAACCTACTACACTTCAATGATTAAAGTGCAAGTAGATGGGGAATTATGCTAATAAATTCCCAAATCCAAGGGTTGATGATTATGATCGATGTCAACAAACTCTTAAGGATAAAGACAATGGAAAGTCACATGCAATTACTATCAGCGATGTGGAGTACGACAACGAAGTGGTAAGAGGTACACTTACCATCCACTCTAAAGTAAAAAATGTTTTATTTGATTCTAGATCCACCCACTCTTTTATTTCTGAATAATTTTCTAAGGGTATCACCATATTACCTCATCAATTAGATGTTGAGTTAACCTTGACAACTCCTAATGGAACAACAGTCACATAAAAAGTTTATAATTCTTCTCTGATTGAAGTTTGTGGGAAATTGCTTCCTGCAAATCTTGTGATCCTTCCTATAGTGGAATTTTATGTGATTCGTGGAATGGATTGGCTTTCTTTATATGGAGCTCATATCAATTTCCAAAGAGGGAAAGTCACATTTCATATTCTAGATTAATCTATGATCGTCTATCGATACAAGGATGAACATAACCTTCCAGTGGAAATTTCATCCATCTTATGGGTCTTGATTCCACTAAATTAAGGTTATTTATCTCAAATGGTTGGTGAGAAACTCACGATTAAGAATATGCCCATTGTACGGGAGTTTAACGATTTCTTTCCTGAGGAATTTCCGGGTCTTCCACCAAATCGTGAAGTTGATTTTTCAATAGAACTCATACTGGGTTCTTTTCCTATTTCAAAGACACCTTATAGAATGGACCCAATTGAGTTGCAGGAATTGAAGAAGCAACTCCAAGAGAATCTTGATAAAGGATTCATATGCCCTAGTGCGTCACCTTGGGGAGAAGCTGTTCTGTTTGTTAAGAAGAAAGTTGGATCAATGAGACTCTGCATTGATTATCGAGAACTTAACAAGATCACTATCAAGAACAAATATCATCTCCCGTGCATTAATTACTTATTTGACCAACTACACAGAGATCAATACTTTTCCAAGATTGATATTCGTTCAGGGTATCCTCAATTAAGGTTCAAAATGGAGGATATACCAAAGATGGCATTCCGTACAAGGTATGGACACTATGAATTTATAGTGATGCCATTTGGTCTTACTAATTCCTTTGCTATCTTCATGGATCTGATGAATAGAGTCATCAGATAATATCTTGATCAGTTTGTGGTAGTCTTTATAGACGATATTCTTGTCTATTCAAAGAGAAATTTAGAAAATGAAGATCACGTGAGAATTATATTGAAGACCCTGATAAAGGAGAAGCTTTATGCCGAATTTACCAAGTGTGAATTTTGGATTAAAAAATTTGCATTTTTGGGTCACATAATCCCAAAAGAGGGGATATCTGTGGATCCAGCAAAAACAGAGGTTATCAAAAGATGGTCAAGACCAACAACATGAATTGAGATCCGAAGTTTTCTTGGTTTGGCTAGATATTATCGAAATTTTGTGAAAGATTTTTCATGATTATCTAATCCACTCACCAAGTTGACTAGGATAGGAGTTAAGTTTGTTTGGACGGAGGAATGTGAAAAGAATTTCTAGGAGTTCAAAAGAAGGTTATCCAGTGCACCTATGCTCACACTTCCTTATAGTGGAGAAAGGTTTGTGATCTATAGTGATGCATCCAAGAAGGGATTGGGGTGTGTTCTTATGCAAAATGATATGGTGATAACTTATGCCTCACGATAGTTGAAAATCCATGAGCAAAATTACCCAACTCATGATTTGGAGTTACCTACGGTAATCATTGCATTAAAGATTTGGAGGCATTATCTTTATGGAGAAAGGTGTGATATTTATATTGATCATAAAAGTTTAAAGAATATTTTCACACAAAAGGGGCTGAATATGCGCCAAAGAAGATGGTTGGAGCTGATTAAGGATTACGACTGCTCAATTCATTACCACCTTGGGAAAGCAAACAAGGTGGCAGATGCATTAAGTCGAAAAGACAATGCTAGCTTATCCATGATGAGGATCACAAAAGATCCAATATTTATGGATTTACGAAGGATGGATCTTGGAATTATAATGGAAGGGGAAAAATCGTATCTTTCTCAATTGAATGTTCAACCATCTATACATGTGAAGATTAAAGAGGCGCAGAAAGAAGATGTAGAGTTACACAAGAAGGTGAGAAATATTCCTGAATTCAACCTTGATTATGATGGGATAATAAAGTTCAGGAATCGGGTTTGTGTTCCTCCCATCCCAGAATTAAAGAAGGAGCTTCTGGATGAGGCTCATAGTTCGTCATTCTATATTCATCCTGGAAGCACGAAGATATATAGGGACCTGAAAGAGTACTTATGGTGGGATGGCATGAAAAGAGATGTTTTTGAATATGTCTCTTGATACTTGGTTTGTCAGCAAGTTAAAGCTGAGAGACAGAAGTCCAAGGGGATGTTTCAACCATTACCCATACCAGAATGGAAATGCGAAAACATCACTATGTTCTTTGTCACTGGACTTCCTAAAACATCCAAAGGCAATAATGTTATCTGGGTCATAGTTGATCTTTTTACAAAGTCTTAACACTTCATTGTTATTAGAGAGGATTTCTCTCTGGATCATCTTGCCGGGATATATGTAAAGGAAGTGGTAAGATTTCATGGAGTACCACTTTCTATTATATCTGATCGGGATCCGAGGTTTACCTCAAAGTTCTGGCGAAGTCTTCAGCATACTCTGGATACAGAGTTGAGTTTCAGCACTGCTTATCATCCTCAGACAGATGGTCAGTCTGAGAGGAAAATTCAAACTCTAGAAGATATGTTGAGAGATTTCTCTATGGATTTCAAAGGTTGTTGGGAAAACACCTACCTTTGGTGGAATTTTATTATAATAATATCTTTCACTCCAGTATTCATATGGATCCTTATGAAGCTCTCTATGGAAAGAAATGCCGGACTCCAACTTGCTGGGATGAAGTTGGGGAAAGAAAGTTATTAGGACCTGATCTTGTTTATGAGATGGCAGAAAAGGACATATCTATTCAACAACACATTAGAGCAGCTCAGAGTCGACAAAAAAATTATGCCGACTACCGAAGAAAAGACCTAGGGTTTGAAATGGGTGATAAAGTGTTCTTACGAATATCTCCTTGGAAGAGAGTAATGAGATTTAGAAAGAAGGGAAAGTTGAGCCCTAGGTATATTGGTCCTTTCGGAATACTGGATCATGTTGGGAAGGTAGCTTACCGATTGGCGCTTCCACCGAATCTCTCCCAAGTTCACGATGTGTTCCATGTATCTCTCCTGAGAATGTACATACATGATCCTTCACATGTACTCAGCACAGAAGTTGTACAGCTGGAACAAGATCTTTCTTTTGAAGAACATCTGATAGAGATTCTGGATCGTAGTGAAAAAGTCATACGGAACAAGACCACTCAATTGGTGAATTTTTTATGGAGTAACCACCAATTAGAAGGAGCTACATGGGAGCTTGAGGATATGATGAGGGAAAGGTATCCTCATCTATTTGTTACAAAGTCACGGATTTCAAGGGTGAAATTCATTTTAAGGGGGGTAGAATGTAACACATGAGAATTTTATGAGAAATATTTTGTTTTTATGTTATATAAATCATCAAAGGAATCATTCACTACACACAACACTAGTTTTTCTTGCTTTACACGAAACTACGGCCTTCCTCGATAGCTTGCGTCGTACGCAATACCGAGTTTCACTAAACAATGATATGCTATTAAAATATTATTAAAACTAGCCGTTATGAATAGTAATAACCACTTTTTGAAATTTTGTACATTTCAACATTCAAAATGGACTTCATTTTTGGATTCGGAATATCAAAATTAGCCTAGGGTGAAACTTTGGTATTTTTCTGAAAACATTCAAATTTTGATGAATAATGAAAACACTGGATTACTATTTAAAAACCGACTTTCAATTTAAATAATTATTTATTTTATTTAAATTTATTTTAGGTAAAAATTGATACATAATACCTATATAAGTTCAATGCAATTCATTGGAGTCATTTTATAATAATTTCAGATATATAAAACTTTTATTGAACTTTTCACCGTCTTTTACCCACCTCCTAGGAGAATTTTCAAATTTACATAAAACATAATTGTACCGCTTCTGTGAGTGGAGTTTTGAAAATCTGAGAGACACGGTTAATATCAAATACTAAAATGTGGTTCAATGAGTTGAAAATAATTTTTGGTGAATAGTAACTTTTTACTTTTTTTACCACGGTTAAAAGTAAATTGGGAAATTAAGTGTAAAAATGTTATTATTATTACCCTAACACATGTCCTAATTCTATTTGATAAGTGTTATTCTACCAAAAACAACCTTAGGAATAAAATATGTCAATTTAGGCCCACATGGATTAGATTAGGACATTTGTTATTAATTTATTTAAAGAAGGGTTAAAATAGTTAAAATCAATGTATAATAACTAAAGAATTTTTAATATAGGGTTATACATAAGATAAATTCGACTATAAATATTCATGAGAAATATAAAAAGATTTCCTACATAATGGTATTTTATTTGTAATTTTTAGACATTATATAATTTAATTTTTTTATGACACAATGATGATGCAGTAATTATCTTATTACTGAAATATTAACATAACTGATGTTATAAATACCCAAATAAATTTTTTTTTAGACTTTTATGAATTCCAATAATTTTCTAGGTTAATATTACATATTATTACTGACTTAATTAACTTTCAAACTAATATTTCTGTTATGATTTTCAGAAAAATCAATTACCAAATAGTGTCAAAATTGACATAAAATTGTTTTTAAAACAAATATTATATTATTAATTGTCATTTTATTCCTAAAGATCTAAGGTTTGGAAAAATTACTTATATAAGGTTATATATATTAAAAATAAACAACTTGGGGTATGTTTGTCTTGTTATAGTATGTTTATTAACCTTATAGTGTAAGAAAACAAGAAGACACGGTAAAAGTAAAATTATTTAACTTAAAATTATATCTACATGATAAGGTTAAAATAGATACCTGAACTTGTCTAAATTCTATTGGATGAAAGGATTTCGACCCATCCCCACATTAGCTTCGAAATAAATCAATTTTTATCTATTAATAACCGAATATGACTTTATAATAAAATAATATTTTTAGTTTTTCCAAAGGTGACCCTCTCCTCCCTTATAAAAGGGCACCTCCTCCCTCTCTTCCTCACACAACTTTGAGCCTTCAAGCTCGGAAAACCCCTGCCCAATTCTCTTATCCACTTCCCTAGAAACATAATAGAGGTCTTGGTCTTCTTCAAAGACCAATTTTAGTGCCCTAAGAGGAGGTCTCAAAGAGGTGCCTCAAAGAAGAGGTAATGTCCGTTACCGATTCTTTCAACTTTATTTCTTCTTCCACTTCTTCTTCTTTAGTTGTTTCATTATTAAGTAATGAAATCAGTATCACTCATATACTGATATGTTATTATAAGTATGAAACAACCTATTTCACCATCTATCCATCCAACGGAAAATGAAATCACCTCACGTGCATACGTACGGAATACCGTCTCCAGGCCGTGGTGTAATCTATTTTCCACCACCACCTTACTTGGATAGGTATAATGGTGAAAATAAAAAACTATATATGATTATTGTAAAGTTGTATTGATTCTGAACTAGTATACATACACTCCAATACAATTTCACGATCATGGGCGATGTCATCGCTCGTGTGTACGTACGGAATACCGTCTCCACGATGTGATGCGACTCGTTCTACATGATATTCATTGCATAATGATTATATAAATGCATCGAATGAATAAATATGATATATAGTACACTAATACTATTCTATAATTGAGGTATCTATAACCTGAAGAGAATAATAAGAATTTATTCAACAAAACACGCATAAGAACAAAAAGCAATAAACACCCGAATAACAAGTAGCAATGAAATATTACTAATAAGAAGCTAAGAATATGACCATATATGATATCATAACAATTAGTATGATTCTGGAATAAGTTAATGACATTATTTAAATCATTATACAAGAGGTTCAGACACTTACCAAGCAAATCAGACCTAAGGTAAGGGAAAATATCCCAATCTGATTTTTATCCGAGATTGTTTATACTTTGGTATTTACTGGGGTGTATTTTATCATCCACATCCATGTTTCCTCAATATGTAATATTATTTCCATCCACCTACAATTTTTTAAATCCAATTTTACCCTTCGGTAAGTTTTTAGTAAAAGATATGAAAGGAATCTTTTGTATTTTTTCGTATGAGGTACTTTTTGACTTTTCTGGCGAAAGTACAGGAAGAATGTTTTTTTAACTTGTACGGCATGAATGGATTTTTAAAAAATTATTTCCAAGAAGCTTCCTTTACATGTTTTCAAGTTTATTTTTAATCAACTTCTTTTAGTTTAAAATTGTATGACATGTTAATAAAGGAAAATGTTTTTGAAGTAGAAAGGATATTTTCCTCAAGAATGGAGTTCAAGTGTTTTATCAAAATTATTTTCCATCTAAGATAATATAGGGTTCTGTTTCTATCCCTATTATTACATTGATTTGATTATGTTGTGATGGAATTATTTTTATGAATTCCTTTAGCTTATATGAATTGTTTTATGATGTCTTGATGTTTAAGAATCCCATGTTTATTACATGGGTTATGCAATGATGTATGATTTATGATTTTGTGGCACACATAATAATCGTATCATTATGAGATGGGTGGGACCTATATCTCCCTCCAATGCATTGGGTAAAAATGTATATCTCATGAGTTAGACATGGATTTAATGGTAGGTTAATCCGGTTCAGTGAAACAGGACTTAAACGAGGAGTGAACTCGGTTCAGAAATGGAATTTGTCCGCTAAGATAGTCTTGGCTATGAGTCTTGACTACTAAGAAATGATTCTCTATAATTATGTGTGTATGCCACAAAGTTTCATGTTTTAAGTTATGATTTTGGAATTACATTTCACTTCTATGATTTATCCCATGATATGAAATTATGATTTCTTTTGCAGGTTAAGATTTCCAAAATGTTATGTTGTTATGAATATGATGTGATTGATTTTTCATTTATTTACCCTTACTGAGAATTTGAGCTCACCCTTTTGTATGTTTTCTTTCCCCCTGGTCAAAAATAAGGTTATTAATTAGGATATGCCAAAAGGGACTCTATATATGATGAAATAAATAGGAGACAATGTAGATGCTTTATGAACCAGTTGTTTATGTTTCCCAGTTTCTAAAGACACTATACCTATACGGTCCTTTCATGGTTTTGTTATATGTTGTAATAAGTGTGCTTCAATTTTGAAGTATTAACAATGTATGTAAAGTATGGGTCGTTATATTGTAGTCATTTCACAAAGCAATGTAGAGGTCATGGGGGAAAATAGGTAAAAAATAACACCAAATAATTGGCATTCATTTCAGGAAAGATGATTATCTATGAGAAACATAGAATGATTTATGCTATGTTAAATACCATGTTCAGTGTCACAATGATGCACATATAATATGAGGTATGATCTTCAAAATTGTGAGGACCACACAGTGGTAATTTCTAGGTGACTGTTTTGATTATCCTTTGAAGCTGGAAGTTAACTATGCTCTATTATAGGTAAACCCACACCTAAGTCAATGTTGTGTTTCTAGGTCATTGGTACATACATGATTTAAATGGATTTAAATTACTGGGATCTATATATATGATGAGGAAGTGATGATTGAAATACTACATGGATATTATAATAAAAGTCTAGAGGAGATATTATTGAAAATAATATTGTTTTTAAATGATTTTAAATTATCATATATTGAAAACCGACCCAACATTTCCTAATTTATGATAATTCAATCCAAACTAAAATAAATGTAAAAAACCTAAAATGAACCATACATTGAAAATATATGACTAAAATAAATTTAAGTGAAGTTAAGTGATGTGAATTGAACATAATCAATTGGATTTTGCAAGAAACAAATAAAACAAAATTGAAGTGTAAAAAACCAATGTAATGTGAACTAGGCCAAATAGAAATAACAAGTATAAACCAAATTATACATAACATAACCAAGAAAAATCGTGCCCATATAAAAAAACCAAAAAAATATATGGAACCCCATCCTCTTGAACTAATATAATTTGTTTCCCCCTTGCTTGCAGGAACATGTTTTGACCCATGGGGCGTTGTGATTTTTATATTGGGGTAGTGACATGTATAGTCACAAGAGATAAGTATGCTCTAGTTTAGTTTTTTTTATATTTTCTTTATCGTATCGGTCACTTAGGCCTTTTATATATTTTTACAGATGGAGGGTAGTTATATTCTATGAAGGGGGACAGAAGGGCACTGGAGGCGGCTACATAGTTTTATTTGCAGGGGAGGGAGATCGGGGGAGTGGAGGGATTAATTAGTGTGTTTCTTTTTTTTTCTACCTTTTTACTATGTTTTTTATGATTATTTTCTTTTCCTTTAGTGTGTACATTTTATGTACGGATGATTCATGCAAAATTTTTATTTATTTTCTAGTACCATTTTATTTAATTGTTTATGGGTGAAATTATTCATGAGTGGTGATTCTTTAATGCCTAGAAACTTGTCCTAGCTCGTGGGAATAGCCCATCTACCTTAGTCCATCCTATTATTCCTCTATTAGAGTCTATTTCTAAACCATGGGAAGGCCTGAAAAACATTGATAATTAGGGAGGGATTGGTAATGTTTAGGAATGAATTGAGAATTCTTATGAATAAGGATTGAGGAAATTGGACTTTATGATGAGAAGATATGGGATACTCTTCAATATATATTGATTCTGGAAATTCATTGGGTATAAAATGTGGTGAAATTATAATGTGTTGGGACTAAAAAATGGAAATTAACATTCATAAAAAATTTAATAATGTAATATCAGATCATGAACTACTATATATTTTTGGATTTTATGATTAGACTACATCCCAATGCAAATAAAGAAATACATTACTTCCAAAAGTACTCAACCATGCACTAGATAGTTTGGTTTGAAATTCCTAGTAAAAACTTTATTGACCTCATGGTAGGACTCATGAATTGTTAGTAGATCACAACTAGGGTCAAGGAATTTATTCCCTTATCACATACACTATGTAGAGTGCCACACAATCCTAAAAATTGATCCAATATTCATGTATTTTAAATCAGTTATAGACATTAGATATTCATATCAATTCCAAACATAATATATCATCCCACTACAATGTTTCTTGAAACCCATATCACAATGCATCTCCTTTATTCCAAATTAGGTCAACAACCTATATGAGTAAATTTTTCAACTCCCCCTTAATGTCTTCATTTCCAGCCACCACATGGTGGAATGATTTTACCATTAGAGGCACTTGATAATATTTTATTCTTCAAGCATATTAAAGGTTATCTTGGAAAATCAACTCAACTAATACCATCATGTTAGTGAAAAATAAATGTACAAGAAATATTAAACAATTCTACTTCCTCATAATGTTGTGAAATCACTTCACCAAGGTCTTCCATCATCAGATAGGGCATTAAATCACTTTAGGTGTCTTCCAAGAATTTCTCAAAACATTTGGGGGTCAAGGTACATGAATTTGTCACCTGGATCACTTCAAATAATTCATGATATTCACTATTTTATAATATTTCATCATGCACATAAAAATTCTAGAATGTCTGTACAAATTCATCATATTTTTCCCCATGGTGATTGATGAGACAATATTGTTTCAAAGATTTTCCTTTCCACTTATTTCATAATATCATTTCACTTAAAATCTTTATAGACATATTTTAGCACATTAAACAAAAATTCTAGAAAATACAATCAGATTCTAGGATTAAATCCCCAAGATAACAGATTTAACAATACAGCTGGAAAGATTCTATCTTGTGGTCTTCACGGTGATAGATTTAAACACCTCTTTAACTTAAATTATTTCTAAAATCCTCAATGATTCTTCTTTTTATGAAAACATAGTGAAACCCCACCTTGGATTGAATATCCCCTTAATCAATACACACAACATTTTAAACAATATAGAGTAATTGGAGAGGAGGTATCTCTAATATCATTATTCTGTGAAATGTGGTTGGTCCTTGTGAACCAACCCTTCCATTATTCTTCCTAGTTTTTCTTTGATATGAAATACTTCAAATAACCTCCTCAATGCATGAATTGGAACTAAACCCCTTTATAATGACCAACTCACTGATAAATAATTCTTCCTTTAAATAATGATATTTTGAGTTTTGTCATCCCTCTTTCTCTATGAAAGAGATGATCCACCATTATTCCATTTACTTTTCATAGTAGTATGGTTGAAAAGGAATAGACATGTCACTGTGGTAAAATATTTCTATATAGGCTTCTTAAATTACCCATGGATTTTTACTGCATACTTCTTGAATCTAGAACAAAACTCTTCTTGCTATTTTCTGTTGCTTTAGGATTCTCCCTTACTACATGGAACTCTTCCTCTAGCTTAGTGACCCTTAACTCCTTCACCATTAGTAGTTATTCTACATTATCAATGATAGAATTATTTTCATAATGAACTACCATCATCTTCTCTTCATTTTATTTTCTAAGGATAGCCATGGTGACTTCATGTTGTCTCTAAATTTTCATGCTTACTTTCTATAAGCTCTTGCATAATGTCCTTTTCCTATCATTTAAATTATGAATAATTCTATTTTTCTTAACTCTTGATCTTCTAATTTTTAGATACTTATATTATACTCATGACCTTATTCAACATCTAAATTAGTAAGTAAAACATTCAACACTAAAAACACTTTCATATTCACATCAACTGATGTAAGAAGAATTACAAACTTCCAATCTTCCACAACAACCTCTTTAATTTCTACTTCATATTTTGGAATTTCTCTCTAGTACATGATGCTCTAAGGGGACCCTTAAAATATATTGATATAACTTCTATATTCACATTCCAAACTCTTTATACTTTTTATTTTTTGTTCATGTCTTAGAATCAAAACATTCAGATACTTCTCCATCAATCATAGAAAAAAACCATCTTCCATATGCAACATGAATCATAAACTATTTTCAAACAGTCATGATGATTGTTACATTAAATGATCGGTATAAAATTTAGAAACCTCAAATAATTATAAATAGATAAACCTAACGTATCACTTTGATTGTAACACATACATATTATCTTCCCAGATATTACCTAAGAAAATATTAATCTTATTTATCAATATGATAATTCATTCCATGTTTTTAAGATATTTTTTCTTCTAGTATATTCTTATGAAAATTTTCTATGATGTCTCATTTAACTTCCATTGATTCCTCTACTTCTAGTGATCGGTAAGTTATCTTTTGGATAAAAAATAACTCTTTCCGATGAATTTTCTTTTGAAAATGTATCTTCGTTCTTTCTTCACTTCAATATATCTTCCAAATATGCACCTTTATTCATCTATCATCTTTTATATTCACTTAATATTATCATCAATAACTCATCTTGTAACTTTGGGACATTAAATTCTATAATTCTTCAACCTCTATTATGGGTCGAGTAATAGAAATGATTACTCGTCATCTAGGTGGGTTTAATACAAGTGTATTGAGAAATCAGTTTCTTTTGATGTAGATAATAATTAACTTTCATTATAAATTACAATGAAAAAAAAGAGTGAGGTGTTACAGTAATGAAACTTATAAATACATCATCTATTCTACATATATTTCCAAATTCTCCCAAGTACTTGAAATCAAATATCCCAAGACAAGTCTTCATAAATTTATAAGTACGGATAATCCCGAATACAGTTTCTAAGTTGACAAACAAATAAATCATCAAATGATTTTTTCATCATTTTCATACTTAATACAATGAGGTTCACTGATATAGTCACGGAGTTAATGTTTATGGAATCTTTTATGGACTACCAAAAGTCAAATAGTTCAAAATCTATAGTAATATAGTTCTAGGTTTATTAAATATGAATGTTCTAAATCTATTTTTGGAGTTTTCTACAAATAAAAATTGGGAGACTGTTAGAAAAAGTCTCATTGGTGCATTTTGTTGTTGTGTTTTTTGGAAATTTTCTTGATAAATTTCAAAGAAACATACAAGGTGGTGGAAAAATCATGAAGAAGTTCAACCTAAACACCATGAACCACACTTTTGAGTTCATTACCACATTGTGGTAGAGGTTTTCAATGAAGGGAAAATTAAAAAGGATACAATATGTATGGTACACTCAAACCATGTGTATGATTAATTTATATGACTCATAGAAATTTACAACAGTATCATCTTATAGAATTCTAGAAAATTTAAGTGGATGAAAAACATTTAAGTTTAGATAAACCACCCATTTGAATTATGGAATTTTTTATCATGAGTATCCATATTTAAAATGGGGTACAAAAACAAATGAATTATAGAAGTCATGGTAGAAATAGTTTTATTAAAAAAAATAGGAAAAAACTACCAATGTATACCTAACATTTTTAAGGAATTTTATAAGGTTTTGGATGGTGGAAATGTGAAAAAATTCTCAACATAAGGTTTTTATTTCAGGAGGTCTGTCGAAATGAGCAACTTGTAGAGGTAATGCCACAGTAAACTCTGTAATGGGTTTCTAAATCATCTAGAGATATAAGGAGGTACAATGTAGGAATTTTGGTTGATATAGATGACTAATGAATGAATAGTGAATTTAGGATGCTGGAGAACCCCTACATTATGGCATAAGGTGCATTGAGTTTTGAGATTTTAATACTAAATATAAAATGACATAGTGAGCATGGTGTTAAGAGATTCAAAGGGTTTTTACCTATAATAGATATATATCATGGTTATCACTACACAATATTGTGGTATTCATGTTATAGGTTTATTTAAAAGTAATGAAGATGCCATTTTTTGTAGGTACTACTGTAAGATACAAGTTCCACACTATAATGGTAACGAACACACTGTTTTAGAATATACTTAACAGACCCGTAGGTTAAAAATTTCTATCTTTCAAAAATAATATCAGTGAATTAATTTGGTTATCATGACTCAATATTTTGAGGGTGACATGGTGATTATTTAAATATAATAAATAGATATATTTATCTTTAAAAAGAAGGCATAAATCTCATGTAATATACCAAGAGAAATAGATCTCAATGATACAAAGAAAGAACTAAGGATTTTTATATGTGGTCTAGAAAGTTTGAGAAAGGAGATCTTGGAGGCATTCCTATTGAATAATCATTAATATCATTATTAGATGAATGTGTAGTATAATTTATACACCTATGTTGGTGTAAATTCATTATTTGTTTGTGATGAGTATGACAGCAACAAGCCTGGAGGTAGTGAACTGATGAAGGGGAAAATCTAAGGGGAATGATGTAGGGGGGCACTGGATGGGGGGATGTGAAGGGGATGCAGGGGGATATGGGGGGGCAGTAGGGCCTGTAGGGGGGCCGTGTTGGGGATTGAAAGACTCATGAGTTATGTTCTCACTATTATAATCTACATGATGATTCCTCTTATGATGGTTCTCCAACTCAAGAACATGATGGTCCATCTCAACAAGATGAACCCTCTTCCGATCAAACTTCTATAATAACATCTACATATTTCATTTATATCAATAATTTCCATTTGGATGTTTTGAAATAAGTTCTTTTTTCTAATAGGTTGGACAATACTCATGACAAAGAGGAATATATTTCATACAGTATTAAATTTTTTCTCCATATATCTGGTCAAGACTGTTCCTAAAAATATATAATATGATGGAAGTGATTCAATCTTTCAAAAGATAAATTTTATGTTTTATAATCCACATTATAGACCAATAAGTTGAGTCATATATATGATAGATATCATGGATATAATATATCTCAAAGTGATAACCACTCAAACTAGACCTTCAAGCAATGCATCAACACCTTATTCTACACCATCATTATCTATTGATGATGATTTTATTTTAATATAGATACATGATGAAATTCAAAATATTTTGGACAATGTGAAAGATATTAGAAATCATGTTCAAATGGACACTTCTTATCTAACTGAAAAGAAATATGATTTAATTATAGATAAATCCACTAAGACTACCAAAAAAAATTTATTTAAGGGTGGAATTATTTTTTATCTCGAATGGTTTTATGCTAAATAATATCTGAAGAATTAGTTCATATCAATGTCCAAATATTTCAAGATGCCACCCCAAAAAAACAAAATTCTTTTGTATGTTAGATAATTTATTGGATAAGATCTTACCTTAGACCAAGTCTTGTGAGAGAAACTACTGCAGATATTACCTTGTGTGAAGAAGCATGGATATGTCTTAGAACATTTTGGTATTTTATTAAGATCATTGTGGTATTCCCCTGAATTCTGTATAGACTCATATCGAGTCTTTAATTTTAATTTAGCATCCCATTACCCCCTTCTAGTCCCCATACATCAATAAGAATGTGTTTTTTAATATTTTGATCAATGAATATTTACTTGAGCATCAACATTATTTCACTTTAATTATTCCAGAAAACTAATCAAGTTTCTTTTTCATTATAAAGATGCTCACATAGTTGATATTCTTAAAACATATGCTTAAATCATGACTATAAATAGAATCATTATATTCAAAGATCTAAGATAAACCTTTAGTATCTTTGTGTTTCATTTCAATTAGAATTATCAATTATAAAGACTCTATTTTCAGAATTTAACACTCTTAAACTTCAATTTCATTGATCATATTTTCCATTTATCATCATATTTATATTCTATATTTTATTAAGATAATTAGGTGAAACCATTCTCATCGTACTTATATTTCTATTTCTTGTAGGAACATGAACCCATGGGGAGTTTTGGTTCTTATATGTTGGATAGTGTCTTGTATAGTCACAAAAGATAGGTATGTTATAGTTTAGTTTTTATTTTATTTTATTTATCACATCGGCCACTTAGGCCTTTTTCTGCTTTCTATAGACGGAGGGCAGTTATATTCTACGAAGGGGTTCGGAAAGGCACTGGAGGTTGCTATGTGGTTTTATTTACAGGAGAGGAAGATCGGGGTAGTGGAGGTATTAGTTAGTGTGTTTCATTTTTTTTCTACCTTTCTATTGTGTTATTCTGTTTATTTTATTTTCCTCCACGTGGAAGTCCGATGTATAGTTGGGTCATTCTGAAATTTTATTTATTTTCTCTTGCTATTTTAATTAATTGTTTGTGGGGGAAATCATTCTTAAGTGGTGATTCTTTGATGCGCAGACACATGTGCCCGCCCGTGGGCATAGCCCATCCACCTTAGTCCATCCTAGTATTCCAATATAGGAGTCTATATATGAACCATGGGATGGACTAGGAAACAAGGATAATTATGGAGGGATTGAGAATGACTAGGAAAGAATTGTGAATTCCCATTAATAAGGATCGAGGACATTGGAATTTATAATGGGAAGATATGGGAGACTATGCAATGTATATTGATTCTGGAAATGAAATGGTTATAAAAGGTGGTGAAATGATAATGCATTGGGACTAATAAATGGAAATTAACTTTCATAAACAATTTTATAATGTAATATCAGATCATGAGATACATTAAATTGTTGGATTTGATGATTAGACTTCATCCCAATGAAACAATTGAAATACCATGGTTCCAAAAATACTCTATTATGCACTACATAGTTTCGTTTGAAATTCCCAGTAAAACCTTCATTGACCTCATGGCAGGGCTCGGGACTTGTTAGCAGATCACAACCAGCGGAAAGAATGTTATTCTCTTATCACATACACTAAGTGGAGTTCCACACAACACTAAATACAACAATGTCACCAAAATAAATACTTGAGGTTTTCTAAAGATACCTCCGTTCTCTGATACAATGTCAGGAACATGGTGAATCTTCCCATTGGGTCTTCTATAAAGATTTCATTCATTCTTAGAGCCTCCCCACATAGTATTGTTTTTAAAAGGAATTCCACTCATCTTGAAAAGGGCTGGTAAATGCCTCATGATAATTGGGATATGTGGATTGACTTTTCACCTCTTCAGGGGAAAACTAAATCCCCTTTGTAAGACTTTCAACTTTCAAACATATCATGCCCAGAAGCAGGGTGATTAATCCCTTGTCTGAGAAACCAAAGGGAGTGCCAGATAACACATATAATAGATAGTTTCCTTTTTTCCTTCTTCATAATGTAGTTTTACAGGCGTGAAAACCATCATCGTGCTCAAATATGTGATCTATTGAAATTTGTGAATATCTACATTATATCTCACCTTTCAAACTCTTGAGAATCATGACATTTGAATCTTTATTTAAAAATATTCATTTAAGAACCTGGTCTGCCGAGCCTTCATTAAAAACATTCATTAAAAGAAAATCTCAAATATTACAACACTGTATTCTTCATTTATGACTCCAAATACTATGGAATCTATATTACCAAAAATATTTATTCAAAACATCACTGGAATGAGACCCTAAAACTTGATTCATGCAACCATCTGAACCATGTAAGAGTTGTATTCATATGTTTCATTTTTTTCCTCATGAACACTATCTGTTATCCTACTTGTCCACACCTATAGCCATAGTTCCCATTCTATAACAGCTTCATGGAAGATTCTGACTTCCCGTGAAATAATATTTACGTAGGCCATTGAAATTCTGTGTAACCTCAGCCTACTAAACTAGTTGAAAATTTCTTCAACATTCAGGTATTTTAAATCAATTCTAGATTTCAGATATTAAGATCAATTGTATCTTTAATATATCATCTACCACTTGGATTCAACCAGTGAACATGATCCACATCCAATTCCAAACCTGTATCAACTTTCATCCATGCTCCAAACACATATCAATATCTCCAAATCATGAATGTCATTTCATTATGCAATTCTTCCATGCATACATTCACCCTCGATCCTCTTCCATGTCTTCTTCTTTATGTTAACACGTCAAATTCACTCTTCATATATATATATATATATATATATATATATATATATATATATATATTAAACACATATTCATGGAATATATCTTCATTACATTATTCTTGACAAATCCCATGCCTCTTTTATCAAACATACCTCATTCATACCTCATATATTTTCCACAAATACAACTAATCAAGCCTTGGTTGAAACAATCCCCGCTTTGGATGATCATATTCTTGAATTATATTCCTCTATTAGAGAGGTTAGTGACCCTATTCCTTCTATTCAAGAGAAGGTGAAAATTATTATTTTTTGGACTGATATAGTAGAGGAGTCTCATCCAGCCTATGAGGTAATTTCTTTTAAGGATTCTCTATCAAGGGTCATCTCTGATGAACAGCTGTTGAGGCTCCTTTTCATCAAATTGTCTAAAATAATGGAAAGAAAAATACCTTAAGTCCAAATTGATTTGGCCGTTGAAGAAAACATAAAAAATTGACAAAGGCATGAACAAGGCTTCAAATGCACAAGGGTCGCGCAAGTTACCTCACTGTTGCGCAAGTATACTTGTGCACCGCCTAATGGTCGCGCAAGTGACTTGTGCGCCCTAAATGATAACCACCTAGGGTATTCTCCACCCTATAAATAGACCTTGTGGGCCCCCCATTTTGAAGAGGATTTTATCCAGAGTTCACATATAGAGCTCTGGACGCCCAAGTCTCTTATTCAGGTCTTCCGAACACTTTTATGGTAATTCTTTACCTAGAATGGAAGGTCTAAACAAGAGTAGTAAGGTCTAAGTGTTAGAATTCACTAACACTTGCGCGCCTAAGGTGTTTTTCCTCTTAAGGGAAATGGAAACACATGTGTGTCACCCTAATTATTCACTAGAACTTGTGCACCCTCTTCTGGAAAGCCTCTAGGTATAATACCAAGGGTTTGAGCCAAGTCTCACCCAAGTATTACCCTAAAGACTGAAAACCGCGCAATTACCCATGTGCCGCGCAGGTGTACCTATGCGTCCAGGACTTGCGCGCCCACGCAGTACCCGCGCGCCTACTAGGACTTGTGTGCCCCTACCTTTTTGGGTGCCCTTATTGCCCATTTAACCATTCTTATGCCATTCCACCTTTCCTATTCAAGATTCAGTCTTCAAGACACTATTCAAATCCAGTTATGGCATGTTTTCTTGATTAACATAGTTATTTGAAAGGAATTCTGTGGAATATCTCTCAAAACCTACTGATTTACACATCTTTAGGTCACTAAAGATTGACATTTCATTCATTCATCCTCATACTTTAAGATGAGAGAACCCTTTAAACTGGGCATCCTTTTCAAGAATAAGCCCCAGTATTAATTCTCAATTTTGGGCATCCTACATAGGAGTAAGCCCCAAGTCCCCTAATATGGGAATCCTTTTCAGGAGTAATCCCCAATCATAAAATTCCCAAATCTGGGAATCCTCCTTAAGAGTAAGACCCAAGTCCTCATTAACCTAGGCCTCCTTTTCCGGAGTATGCCCCAATCTCAAATATGGGCATCCTCCTTAAGAGTAATCCCCAAGTACATTTATTTTCTCTTAACCAGTCCTAATTTACTTTTGATCTGGATCTCCTTATCAGGAGTAAAACCCAAACATAAGTCCCCTTTTAATTTGGGCCTCCTTTTTAGAATTAATCCCCAAATTAGAGTATCGAAATCTCCAAAAAGTACATATACCTTTATGGACCATGTTCCTGGTTTTGTTCCCTGATGTAAATCCTAATCTTCATCTATTTGGGAAGTCATACTTACATAAGCCCCAACTCATTACTTATGATTGCATCTTTCATGGTACAACTGTCTGGTTTTACCAATACCTCTTGTTTCTCACACCGAGCATGACTCACATGAGCTTAGAGTGTAAAAGTAATTATGACATCTTTCTTTGAGCCATAAATCATACACATCATATTCCCTTACTCGAACTACGTGGGTTATTATTCTTTTTCCAAAACAAAGGATACGTAGGTAGCCCATCTGCGGGTACGATCCCAACTCTGAAATAATCAATGTCCTTTTGAATGACAATAAACTTCAAGTGCCCCACTGAGTGGCATTAAAACCAGTATGGTCATCATAATGACCAAGAGACTTTTATGTATCAAAGGATACCATTGAATAAGAATCTCTAACAAATAAAGATGATTCTCTATTGATGAATAACCTCCAATACATATAAAAGATTCTCTAAATTTCCTACATATCAATCATTGATTGTCAGATCTAAAGGAAAGATCATTTTATACTTGTTAATGTAATAAGGATTCATGAACATAACTTAAATCTATAAAGAGAGTCCCGGAGTAGACAATAATTCCCCTCAAAAAGGTGTGATGAGTCCGACCTCCCATCCTCTAGACCAATGAAAATTCCTAAGCCTCATCAGTCAACAACTAATTAGCACCTACCTTTGGAAAGTAAGTTCAAATGGGTATGGAATCATTGGATGTTTCCAGTTCTACGAACAAACCCATTAGAAACTGCTCGGAATGTTTGAACCTTAAATCAATGAGGTCATCCCCAATTCCAGATGGAAACCAAAAATGGTGAACCTGACATGAATCCTTAACCATGTCAAAATGATGTTTCGATTATTTTTTAGGCCCCAATTTAAAACTCAATGATAGGGCCAACAAAAACAATCATTGACATATGTGCACATCCAAAAGATGTAGTGGCTGAATTTATCTTGATTACGTATGTTATATCAAACAGGCACTCTTTTCCAAGATTTTCTGCATTCTAAGAAATGGATGCTCTCAAGTTCACACCTGTGAATACCGTTGCTGCAAATGCCACTACTGCTACTCCTGCTGGATCATCGTCCGCTATGAGGACGATATCACAAACTTAACGTCTTCAACACTGGGTATCAAACGTGCTGGTTAAGGAGTACCGTCAACATGGTACAATTTCAACTTTGGAGGCTTCCTGACAAGCCCTCCAAGTGAATAACTCACCCTGGTCATCTGGATAGTGACGACCAGTGATCAAGAAGCAGGCGGTGCTAACCACCGTCTCCAACCGTTTCGGGTCGTTATCCTCGGAACACAATCACCATTAGCTCCCTTATTCTGGGGAGGTGAGTGAGCAAGTCCCTCAGGGCCTTAATTCACGTAGATAGGGGTCCTTCCCGAGGGCTCCCACCAATAATCACCGCCATACTCGTGCAGCAGTGCGCCCTCAACGTGATAAGGGTACTAACTCCAGGCGTTCGGCTCAGGTTCCTCAAACCCAAGCAGGCAAGAAGAATCGCCAGAGGCGAAGTCCAGTTAACAGTGAACAGGTTGTCATCTCCTCCATCTCTGGAGAAGTCCACCAACCTAACTTGGTGGCAAGCAATGAGAAGGAACATACACCTGCCCGTTTTAATTTTGTTGTCCAGCAGACTTGTCTTGCAGCATCACGCCAATCCTGCCAGGCAATTCCGGCAAAGTACTATAGGCAGGAACATACACCTGTTTATACATCACCAGTTAGTCAGCTGGCTCGTTTGACTACATATGATGGATCTCGTCAACCACTTTTGGAGAAGTGAAATCAGCAGGAACATACACCTGCTAGTATTGATCAAGCATACCAACAGTCTCGCTTGGTAGCATTTGGAGAAGTTAGTCAGGAAGCTCCGGTGACAAACAGGAGGCAGACTCAACTCTCTGCCCCTACACTTGAGTACTGTCAGGATTCACTGAAAGGAAAAGGAGGACAGGAGGAGGCACATACACCTACTCCAAGCACGGAATGGATGTATATCCTTGTTCCGACATCTGAAGTCACCAAGCATATTCTATCAATGGTGAAAGAGCAGAAGAAAATTCCTGCTCATATCCTGGATGCCTGTCAGGATATTATAACAGCTTTACCAGCATCTCAGGGAAAGACACATAAATATATCCCTACAAGTGGAGTGACACATCAACAGTTCACTCTGGAACAGACACACACGTCTGTTCCAGTCCAAGAGGGTTATGGGGCATACTCCCTATATCATATGGAAAACCAAGTTAGACACATACACCTGATTTGAGTTAAGATCATCAGCCTAACCTGGAAATCTCTCCTGATCAGGCACATACACCTACTCAGAGCCGCCACTTTCATCAAAAAGTGGTTTACAAGGAGAGTAAGAAGGCGTATAATAAATAGACCCACCCAGCACAGTCAAGAGATCAAGAGCCAATCTGTAACAAGGCCTTGCTCGATGTTGGAGTTCTTGAAGACCTCAGATAGTTATCTATTGGAATTCAGGATTCTACTCCCTCATTTTCCAATAGTGGGAACATTAATTCCGAAGGTCTTCAATAGACACTTCCTCATGAAGGCTTGCTTCATGACAATTCGGTCGATCTCGAAGTTTCATCTTCAGATGCGAGCCACATGAACCCTCTGTGTGGCCAGTAGACCAAGGAGCAAGAGATCTCATCTTTTGTTGTAACCCACCATGGTGGTCCTCTCCATGATGATGAATTTCTCTGCGAAAGTACTCTCCGTAGTAGTGATGCACATTTCCCGAAAAATGCTCCAGTGGAAAATGTAGTGCTGAGAAAGACCTCTTATCTTGAGGCACTTGAAAATGTGAAACCAGTCATGTCTGATGTTTTGTCACTGGCAGGTGAAATACTTTCTCAATCGAAAGATAGCCCAGGGTGTAGGTCATTCTACGAACCACCCCTAAGTCATGCATCTTCTAGTTTAATAATTGATTTCTCTACCAATCCTATTGAATCCAATGAAGCAACAAGGAAGCACCAGCTCTGGTCAAAATAGGTAGAAGAATCATCTTCAAATGATAAATAGGAAATGCTGAACATGAGAAAAAAACTGGAGAAAGGTGAAGTGCAAGTCATGTTTTGGCCTCTGGCTGACTCTCAGTATGACATTCTAGAAATGTTGACGGAAGATGGAATTCATGATATTCTTCTCAACATATGGAAATCTCTTTGTCAGTTGAAAAAGAAAGTATTATCTTATGATGAATATGAAAATCATGTTAAGATAATAGAAGGATTACAACACGAAATTGACTTGGCATCTTTATCAGTCTCCCAATATCCGAAGGCTGAAAAGCAGCAGAGAGCCCTTCAACGTTCATGCCTTGGCGCACTAAGAATGTTGCGCCAGTTCATTGCCAATTCCCCATCTGGTATTCATGTCAGAGGATGGGGTTTTCATGGAGCACTGCATTTCATGGTTCTCTCCAGTCAGCAAAGCCCACCGAAAATGTTTTCATGCAATGTTATTTCCCATGGCTGGCCACGAATACCTGGCTTTGTTTGTAATCAAAAGTTTTCCCAAGAACAGGCTTCAACTAGTTCCTCTAAAAATTAAGAATACATAGAACAAGTTGTTGAATTACTCCTGCATCAAGAAAACGAGAATATTGAACAGGCCTCTCATTTGGATCAAGCACATCACTAAGTGACAGAAGCGTCAGAAATCATCCAACGGTCATTTGAACTGGGTGATAAAAGTGGATGTCGATTGATGCATCCAGCTAATTTCTGGACCAAGGTTCGCAAGATCAGGAGAGCTTTTAAGAAAGTCCCAGACATATCATGTCAAGAGACACCTCAGCTCGCCAGACTGGGGACTCTTTGAAACCAACCCTCAGAATCGACAAATAGAATTCTAGGTGTTGAGAAAAGACAGCAGGAACAGCCCTAGTCCACCAGACTGGGGACTTTTTCAATTCATCAACCCCCGCCTCAGAGAAATTTGGTCTTTTATCGATTGGGGAAGAAGCCACAAGAGGAACGAAGAGAAAATTTATCAGGAGATTCTCTCCAAATTACGATTTGTCAATAAGTTATTGAGGGATCGAATCAACAAAAGGCAATGTCTCATCAAAGATAGGGAAGGAAACAATATCACAGAAATGATGATAGAAGGGATGTGATGCATTATACATCAATCAATGTAATCAATTCCATTGTTTCTAATCCACCAGATGAGGTTCACTCAAAGGGATTAGATGAAGAGGTTCTTGTTCAGGAGGTTGTACACACAGACACAAATAAAGAAGGTGTGCGTAAACAAAATCAAGTATTTACCCAAAATCTAGGTGTTCCTTCAAATAACCCACTTCCCCCTCTCCGAAAGGGATAAAACAAGGGAAAGGGGAAGAATTAGGTTATATATCCTTCTTCTGGGGAAGGAAAATCTCTCTCACTAGAGCAAAGATTTGTGAAACAGGAGGAAGAAATGAAGGAATTAAGGAGGTTGAACATTGAACTACTTCAGGGTAGTCTTACTCCTAAATGTACTGGAGCCAGCCAGTCAAGGGAGTTTGTTGCAGCTACTGAGATGGATCAAGAATATCCTCCTCTATCAGTACACCCTCACAGGTCTTATCCTACGGGTCAAGTGAAACAACAATTGGGTGTGTTGCCATCAGTTGCAGTACCAGCTGACATACATGTCCAAGCTCTAGTCAGTGCACCTTTTTAGGTCCAAGCTCAACCGAATGTTTCTCAAAAGTTAATAACTACCATTGATTCATTAACAACCCGGTTGGAAACTATGTAAGGAAAGCATGCGCAGGTTCAACCAGAAAAGAGAGCTTACACTGAATGGGTAGATTCAGTCTCTCCCCCATCAGGTTTTGGGAACCCTGTATTCCCTATTTTCAATGGATCGGGCGAGCTTGAACAGAATTTGATGCATTAGGTGTCTTGTTGTGATCCTATGATGGGAACTCTGGAGCAGCAAGAAGCAGTGAAACACATATGCTTCGTGTGAACCTTGCAAGGGCCAGCCTTTTTCTGGTACACAAGCTTGCAATCCAGGTCAATTACCGGAGGGAAGATCTCCGTCAATGATTTCTTCTTCAATTCAGCTCAACTTTTCCAAAGACAACAGTTTTCGATCTTACAAACTGTAAGAAAATGGATAATGAAAGGGTCTCTGATTTCATTGCTCGCTGGAAGGGATTAACATATTCCTTGATCTTAGCACTCCCTTATGAAGAATTGTTGCCAATTTGTGTGGAAAATCTACATGATGAATTACACACACTGCTGATCCCTGTGAAATACACAGGAGGGGTTGAGACCATACTTCAATCGCTCAACATATTGAAGATTCTCTTATACACACTATGGCTAAATCTCATGTAATTCAATCAGCTCCAAGAAGGAGAATGGGTAATGTAGGGACTTCTACAGTTGTGCTCAAGCACAGACCTGTACCTGCTTCTACTTCAAAACCTTCATCTTATCGAAGGTCTCCACCTCCTGAGCGCCAACAGCAGAGGTAGTTTCATCAAGACGATCAAAGAGATCAAAGACGAAAACAATTTGATGATCTGAAAAGAAAAACATTCTCTTTCTGAAATGAACATGTTCCTAGTTCTTTCATTTTGGCTCTATAAAATAATTTGGCTCAATTTCCAATGCCCAAGATTCCAAAAAAAAAGGAGATGAAGACCATCCCGATTATTGCCCATTTCATCAAATGTTGGGGCATCCCATCCAGGAGTGTTTTGTCTTCAAAGACCTCCTGCAAAAGATGGCCGACTCGGGACAATTCAAACTGAAAGGTTCTTTATCTTAGGTAGCATATGTTACTGCTACAGTTCCAGAGGAGGAAGGTGAGTGGCAAGAAGTCAAAAGCAAAAATGCACAGAAATATGATGATTGGATGGTAAGAAAGATGATCAACCTAAATCATGCTATTTTGGGAACACAATTGAAGAAAACAATCGTGCCTTCTACCATGAATGCCGCAGAAAAACCCTCTTCATCAGAGGGAAAATCCTCAAAGAAATGGAACAATTCGAAGAAAGAGGAACAATCAGAAGAAGATGAGTATGTATCAAAGCCTAAGCTGTCTTTGACTCTGGCAGATTTCATGCCATCTACTTCGAAGCAACAGGCACCGACCCATCAAAGGGCATATACTAAATTGGCTAGTTAGGTAGAGTCTTCATCGGATGAAGAATTGATTTTCAGTTCTATTAATATGATTCAATTAACAGATCTGTATGCTAGTTGTAGTTTCGATTATGATGAGCCCGAATTCCCTATTTCAAATAGAGGAATCAGAGGAAGTTCCAGAGATTCAGGATACAGGGGAAGACATGGATCTTTCAGAAGCCACTATTCCAAATCCACCCCTGCTAGAACTGTGTACACAACAAAAACTCGTGGAAGAGACCTTTAGCGATCTCAACAAGAACAAGAAAGTTCATCCACCAATAGTAAATTCAGTCCAGGCACAGTTATTCTGGAAGATCGGTTGAGGGTTCCATCTTCTTCCTCACAGCAAGTAAATGGATCTAATTGGTATAATCTTCCAAAACCAAGAATATTTCCAAATCCTACCCCGACACAAGATGCATCAACTTCCAAAGCATCTGCTTCCAAGGCACCTGCTAAACCACATGTTCCTATTGGGAAACTCAGAACTCTAGATCAAAAGTATGATTTATTGAAACACCTGGCCCAAGTACCAGCCATGTTACCAATTATGGATGCTTTGAATCTGTCAAAGGATCTTCAGGAGTCACTCGTCGAGGCTTTGTCAAGTCCTTAGGAGTTTGAAATTGAAATTGCAGCAGCTGAAGTCTATCACGTAGAGAATAATCTTGCAGAATTCCATGCAGTGATATCTTTCACTGATGAAGATGAAGATGATGTCGTGCATGGACATATTAGACCTTTGTACATATCTGGAAAGGTCAATGGCGTATACGTCCGAAGATCTTTCATTGATAATGGTTCAGGAGTCAACCTCATTCCCATTCGTACTCTTTGTCGATTGGGCCTCACGAAATCTGATTTATCTCCTTCTACCATGATGTTTCAAGGATATGATAAAAATGAACAAGAACCACTGGGCGAAGTTACACTCAGAACTCAGTTTGGAGATCTTGTATACAATTCATATTTCATGGTTGTTGATCAAGACTCATCTTTCAACATCTTTTTTGGAAGACCCTGATTACATCAACATGCAGCTATCCCTTCATCATACCATCAATGTCTCAAATATTGTTTTGATAGTCAAGTTGGGAAATTGTATGGTGATAAGGCCCCGTTTAAGATATGTTAGTCTCAATACATTGAGGCGGAATTCTATCACATGAAGGGAAAGGATAAATCCACAACCAGGGAGATTACCAAAGATAATGCTCCATATGGTTTGGAAAGGATTCCAGTAAATCCATTTGTGCATATGAGTACAGATTATGTGTTTCCTATCAGTCAAATTGACTTGGTAGTCCTAAATCAAAATACTATTATGGAAAGATCCATAATGTCAATTAAGGCAATCGAGCCAGACAACATGGGAGAAACTGGTAACCCACCGGGCAATGATGAAAGCTCAAATGGAGATGTATTCGTTTCATCTGCTGAAATCAAGCAAGTTTATACTTCGCCAACCCATCCAAAAGAAGTGATAGCGACATCAGAGGTAAACAGTGATGTCGATTCTCAATCCATCATCTCATATTTATTTCCCAAGGAAGACCCTTCATCATCAATTGGGTCAGAAATGGAAGCCTCTTCTTCAAAATGTTCAAATTTTAACATCTCTTGTGATTATGGAAATTTTGCGTCATCATCTGCTATGCAAGTCGAAATGGAAGAAATAACACATGATAAAGAAGAAGAGGAAGATCTCAGAGATGCTCCTCCAGCATTTGAAGAGGGTATCTCTACCACCGTGGATGAACATAGAGAAATAAATTTGGGTACAAAAGATGATCCACTCCCCACTTTAATCAGTGCGGCCATGACTCTTGATGAACAAGAGATGTATATTTCCTTTCCAAATAAAAATAGAGATATATTTTCTTGGAACTATACAGAAATTCCCGGGCTTGATCCTGATGTGGCTACTCATCATTTGGGTTTACTAGAAGAACATCGAGGATTTAAGCAAGCCGTGAGAAGAACACACCCAACTTATGCTTCCAAAATTGAAGCTGCAGTGGATAAGCTTATCAAATCTAACTTCATCAGAGAAGTTCAATATCCCAAGTGGTTGGATAATATTGTCCCTATAAATAAGAATAATGTAAAAATTAGAGTTTTCATCGATTTCAGAGATCTTAATCGGTATTTTCCTAAGGATGATTTCCCAGTTCTGATTACAGAACATTTAATTGATGCAATAGCTGGCTATGAAGCACTTTCCTTCATAGTTGGATATTCAGGATATAATCAAATCTGAATGGCTCCAGAAGATGAGGAATGCACAGCCTTCAGGGCCCCTCAATGTGTGTTTTGCTACTGGGTAATGCGTTTTGGCTTAAAGAATACAGGTGCAACATATCAGCTTGCCATGCATCGTATCTTCAAACCCTTTTTAGGGAAGTTTGTTGAATGCTATGTGGATGATTTTGTGGCCAAATCAAAACAATGTTCTAATAATTTGGCTGATTTAGAAGTCATATT
This sequence comes from Viscum album, assembly GCA_963277665.1. NCBI lineage: Eukaryota > Viridiplantae > Streptophyta > Magnoliopsida > Santalales > Viscaceae > Viscum > Viscum album. The sequence goes on from OY728150.1 coordinate 664,248,028, forward strand.
CTGCAAACTTCGGCAACATAATCTGAAGAGGAACCCCTTAAAATATGCTTTTGGGGTAACCTCAGGAAAATTTCTCAGCTTTGTTGTACGCCATAGTGGTTTTGAAGTTGATCCTGAGAAGACAAAGTCAATCCTTGGTATGTCACCTCCTCGAAATTTGAAAGAATTAAGAGGACTTCAAGGACACTAAGCCTATATTCGGCATTTCATCACCAATTTAGCAGGAAAAATCTTACCCTTCACCAAATTTATAAAGAAGGGAGTCACTTACCAGTGGACTAAATAATGTCAAGAATCATTCGATATTTTCAAGAAGTATCTATTGATTCCACCGATACATTTTTCACCTGTTGAAGGAAGGCCACTTATCCTTTATGTGATAGCCTTAGAGCGATCATTGGGTGCCTTTCTTGCTCAGAAGAATGATGTTGGGAATGAAAAAAGCCTCCACTACCTCAGTCAGACTATGCTTGAAGCAGAAACCTGGTATTCATGTATTGAGAAGTGCTTCCTGGAATTAATCTTTGCAATTCAGAAATTGAGACACTACCTGCTACATCACGTGGTCCAATTGGTATCTCGCAATAACCCGCTCAAATTCATACTTAGTCGTCCAATGCTTACAGGACTTTTGGCAGGGTGGGGAGTTATTTTGTAGCAATTCAACATTCAGTATGTGTCTCAAAAGGAAATAAAGGGCCAAGCTCTGGTCGATTTCCTAGATGAACACCCTTCAGTGGAAGACGCATATTCAGATATTGAAATCCCAGACGAGGAAGTCTTCTCTATTCAAGAAAATCCTCAGGCATGGGAAATTTATTTTGATGGTGCTTCTAGAAGTCCAACAGAGAGGAAAATTGAAAATCCTAAATTCAACAAAGTGGGCTTAGGAATTGTGCTCATTTCTTCAGAAAAGGTAGTGTTACCTTATTCCTTCTTATTATGGGAAGGTGGTACCAATAATGAAGCAGAATACCAAGCTCTCATCGTAGGCTAGGAATTGGAGCTTCAAGCACAAGTGAATCATTTAGAGGTGAAAGGTGATTCAGGCCTGGTAATCAAACAAGTCAATGAGGATTATGACATCAGAAAAGAAGAACTAATCCCTTTGTATGATTACATCGGAGAGTTAATGGTGGAATTCCCTTCTGAACAAAAAATTTTCTTATGTCCCCCGATCACAAAATTCTCAAGATGATGCACTGGATAATATAGCCACAACCCTGGAAGATCCAAATCGGGACGAGACAACCATCAATATTTCCCACCGTCGTGCAATTTCACCTTATGTTCGAATTAGAACAGAGGAAATTAATGAAATTAGTCCCACTCCTGAACCGTATGGTCATACTACAGGATGGATGTCACCTATCAGGGAATACCTTCAAAATGGAACACTTCCACCTGATAGAGCTAAGAAAGAACAAATCTGGTGGCGTGTGGTCAATTTTACTCTTTATGATAGCCCAGATCACTTAGAGAAAATTCTCTAAAAATGTGGTTTTGATGGATTTCTCTTCAGATGCATTGATGGGGAAGAGACAATGGCTGTCATGAAAGAAGTGCATGCAGGAATCTGTGGTGCCCACCAGTCTGGACATAGACTGTCTGATTAGATTCAAAGTCTTGGATACTTTTGGCCTTCAATGATACAATATTGTGTTGATTTAAAAAAGAAGTGTCATTCATTCCAAGTACATGCCAACTTCATTCATCAACCTCCAGCGTTTCTTCATAAAACTAAATACTAATGGCCATTTACCACATGGGGAATGGATATAGTGGGACCTTACCCTTCAGCTACGACCAAGAAGTTTAAGTATATTCTTACTGCTACTGATTTCTGTTCCAAATGGGAAGAGGAAATACCTCTCAAAGAAGTCAGTTCTAAATGCATTTTTATCTTTATCAATTCTAACATCATTACCAGATTTGGTGTCCCTCATACCATATTGATGGAAAATGGCACCAACTACTTTTCATCCGAGGTGAAGAAGTTGTATCAAGAATACAACATCAAATCCACTAATTCATCTCGGTATCATGCAGTGGCCAATGGCCGGATAGAAGCCTTCAATAAGACTCTTTCCAATGTACTACAAAAGATGGTGGATAAAGATAAGAAGTCATGGCCTGATAAACTCTTTCATGCTTAATGGGCTTATCATACTACCACCCGCACTACAACGTGGTCAACTCCATATTCACTGGTATATGGAACAGAAGTTTTCTTGCCCATTGAAGTTCAACATCCCTCGCTCAGAGTAGCCATTTGTGATTAGTCATCTACATATGAACAATCTCAAAAGTGATTTAATGAATTGGAACGGTTAGATGAGAAAAGATTGTGCACTTTGCACTACATGGAAGTCTATCAGAATCGAATGGAATGCGCTTTCAACAAAAAAAATTTGTCTTCATTCATTCACTCAGGGAGAATTGGTATCAGTTCTCAGAACTCCAATGATACCAGGAAAGAAACCTCCCATGATTGAGCCAAAATGGGAAGGACCTTACTCAATACATAGGGTCTACTCCAATAGAGCTTATTCATTAATCTCGATGGATGAATAACTCATCACTACTCCAACCAATGCCATATTTTTTAAGAAGTATTTTGTATAAACACAAAATGCATCACTATGGTCGAGTATGACCTTAAACTGCACTATGGTCCAATATGACCTTAAACTACACGATGGTCCAGTATGACCTTAAACTGCACCATGGCCCAGTATGACTTTAAACTACACCATGGTCCAGTATGACCTTAAATTGCACCATGTTCCAGTATGACATTAAACTACACCATGGTCCGGTATGACCTTAAACTGCACCACCGTCCTGCGTGACATTAAAAATGATCATCATATCTAGACAACATGACATTAAACTGTATCCCCTTCATCATCCTTGCTACATGACGTTAAACTATATAGAAGTACCTTACGTCCAGCAAGATGTTAAACTGCATAACCAACGGTCCATGCATACGACCTTAAACTATTGGCACTTATGTCCAACATGACGCTAAACTGTATCGTCCCTTTTTCGCCCAACATGATGTTAAACTGTGAAAAAGTCCCTAATACGTCCAACATGACGTTAAATGGTGTACTCTTTTTTCCTCACTACATGAAATTTAACTGCATAGTCCTCTTTTTGTCCAACATGATATTAAACTGTATTGTCCCCATCGTCCTAACTACATGATACTAAACTGTTCAGAAAGTCCATTAATACGTCCAACATGATGTTAAACTGTATTTTGTCCCGGCTACATGACGCTAAACTGTGCAGCACCAATATTCCTAACTGAAATACTTTAAACTTCATAGTCCCTTCATATGTCTAACATGACATTAAATTGTGCATCGTTAATGTTGTTGCTACCTCTTGTTTCCCACACCAAGTATGACTAACGTGATCTTAGAGCAAACTTCAACCATAACATTCTCTCTCGGCCGCTAATCACGTGTAAGTCCCAACACTTTTTTTTAGATTGTTGTCCCCATGAACAACTTGATCACCAATTCATTCTTTAATTAAACTAAGCGGACTTTGATCCTTGCCTTCTAGGCTGGGTACGTAGGCAACCTCCCATGGTTCAAGCCCAAAACAACTCTCTTCACATCGGTTCACCTCTATCTCATACGGTGTTGATTCATGAAACCGCCCCTAGAATCAATATTTTTTACATTGGTTCACTTTCGTCCTTGCTATACGATGTTAAACTATACAACACTTTTTTCCAGTATGACAATAAACTACAATGTTATTTGATACCCTTACCTGAGAGGGAATCATTATTTACATTAATTTTCAATCATGATTCATTTCAAAGACTATGTGCATACATGGAAATGCCCGAATATTTTATCTTGGTTCAACCATCATTGCAGTAAGGTCCCCTTCCACCCTTCAGATGTACGAACCGAATTTGTACAGAGGGTAGTTCTAGAACTATGTGAGCTTGATTCCCATCCTTATGGGATACGTAGGAACGTTCGATTATCCCTCGAATCTAGCCCCAAGTCTTTTGGGCCTAACCCCAAATTCCACTTTCAGTCCATTGACTGAAAACTCCCCATGAAAGCACACACTGTGTATTTCTTATAATGGTCCAAGCTCTATGACCATAAACTAAGATCTCCAATACTTTTGTCCCACACGATTTCAAACTGTAGTTCAAGAACTACATATGGCTTGATTCCCATCCTTATGGGATACTTAGTGAAGTCCAACATTTCCATTCAGGACCCAGCCACAACATGATTAAGGGTTGTATTGATTTTTGTATCTCTTCATACATTGGACAATACCCATCTTTATGTGTCATAATCCTAACCATAAAATATTTTCAGATCTTCATAACCCTTTTCTTGACTTCTAGTCCCAAAAATGTCAAACTTCTGTGAATTCTTTTTCCTGACTATGCAGTACGTGCCCTTGGGCATCCTTGCATAAACAGTCTCCATAACAGATTTGTCAGCCAAAAGATGCGATTATTTGACTATGCAGCCAATTCCCTTAGGTGGCCCTGCATAATTCAACCCCCTAACGTGTTGGTCAGATACTGGTAACTTCATTCATGGGAGGAAAGCCTCTTTTGTCTTTATTTATCTTAATGAAAATATGTAGGGGTTCGCAAAAATATTCATCCTTAACATTCTTGTCCCATATCCTTTTTCATGATCCGAAAGTATTCAATTTTATGGTTTATGTTCTCCTTCCCTAAGTTTGGGTCAGACCTTCGTAGGAGTGATATCCATCCAGTTCTTCGATAATCTTGTTTGTAAATATCTTATCCATATTCAAGTACCTCTTTCCGTACAGCAAACTCTATAATTTGGAAAATTTGAATCTCCATAAACATTCACTGGATTTTAGCACAAGGAAAGTAAATTTCTAAGAGTTCTTTTTCCTGACTATGCAACATGTGTCCTTAGGTGGCCTTGCATAAGTAGTCTACATAACGGACCTGTCAGCCAAAAGATGGTATTTATTTGACTATGCAGCCAATGCCCTTAGGTGGCCCTGCATAATTCAACCCCCTAACGGGTTTGTTAAATAATGGTAACTTCATTTTTGGGAACTACTTCTTCTAATGCATTTTATCTCTTTTTCATAACATTCCTCAGATTCAAATATTCTTAAGTCATAGTTTACATATTTTCACTCATACTTGAGTATGGTAATATGTTTTTAGATGAATTTTCAAGGAATTGATTCAATTGTAATTCATTTGGTCGAAGCTCTTTCGGCCTTAAACAGTTACCTCTTTATGTCCGACGTGCATGACATTAAACTGCCCACAAAAGGAAAAGGAACTCTGAATAAAAGTCAAGTTCGAGCTCACTAAACATTTATTTTGTATGATTTAGGTAATATTGAGAAATTAAAAGATTCAAATATTGTAGGATTATTTATAATAATCCTTGTAAAAATAAAACTATGATTACTAGGCCCATTGGCTTATGTAAAATTTAAAGCATGTTGCCGAAAAATATATGCACAAGTGATTGAAGATGAAAGAATTATCTCCATTGATGCACAAGAATTAGAAGGACATCCATAGATTGGAGTCTCTTCTCTTTTTCATGAAATTACAAAAGGCTGTCGACATAAGTATCCACTTGATGAACCACATCCCGAGCTTCATAAGCAGCCACTTGAAGCTCATACAGCTAACCAACTTCACTCTTTTCAGCCTGATGGAGTGCTTTCTTGGAATCCGCAATGGTCTTCAAACCATTCATTTGAAATCCCTCCAGTGAATTATTGAGTTGGTCAGGTTCCCCATCAACAGCATCTAACTGTTTCTGAAACTGCATCTTCTGGATGACTTTTTCATTGATCTTATACATCAGCTCATTCATCTTGGTAGCATAGTCAGCCTCAGCTCAGGATACATCAGCCTCAAATTCACCGATGCTGACTGACAGTTTCACCCAGGTCAGATCTTCGTGACACTTTTATCCTGCTCTCTCCTGAAGATAACTTGTTCCACCGTGGTATGGATCTATTGGTATCCAAAACCGCCAAGTCCTACCATGATGAAATGGGATGAAAATCAAGGGATCTTCGATGATAGCTCTTCTAAAAGCACCTCAGATATTATTTTCCATATATTGTTCCATGCCTTGCGTTGTGAACATCTGGGTGCCTTAAGCACCTCTGGGTATTATTCAACATCATCATCATAGGGGGGGCATGTAATTTGGGATTAATGAACTTAAAAAAGTTCCATGTTCTACTTATTCCCCCCTGACCCTAGTTTCTTCACCTTCTACTACTGTTTGGGAAGAAGTTGAGACCTCACATCCAGTTCTAACCATTGAAGTTGATATTCATGTTTGATCAACTAAAAGTATGGTTAGTTTCATAGATCAATGGAAGTCGGTTGTCTATCTTGAAAACTCAGTCCAATAATTACCTAACAGTAGATCAGTAGCTTCAGTAGACTCCTCCCCATCTTTCCTAGTTTCAACAGGATCTTCAAGATGGGTCTCAGGAGAGTTTATTGGATTTATCTCCACTTGAGCTAATGTTTCTGCAATGGTAGGGTTGAAATCAATGTCCACACCCTCTTCAGGCATTGGCAGTTCAACAGCTTTTATGGATGGAACTGCATATTATATTCAGTCATGATTAGAAGTGTAAATTATAAGAAAATTTATTGGGCAAAGCATAACACTCATGCCCAAGGTCTTTTAAATCACATGATAACTTAGAATAATCATAAAATTATTCAAAAGACATGCCACGATCCATCATTTCATCCAAGGATATTTCAGAATCTTGGTTAGTCTCACTAGTGGGAGCATTTGATGTATCCCCTTGGTAACCCTCATTCTGCGGCCCTTGACCCTGGATAGCTTCTTTAGGAAGGATGGCAGATTCAGTTTCTGTGGCCGCCAATAATTCTATTGCAGGGTCTTCTCTAATTGTAGCGGCAATAGGAGCACTAATGGGAATAGATGTTGGCTCTTTTTCAAAATCATCCAAGTCAGCTTGAATTTGTGTTTGTTCCACAACACCCTATATGGTCCTCAAAGGAGGATCAGTCCATTCCCTCAGAGGGTAAATTGAAGAAGCCCATGAAATACCAAGGAAAATGAGAAATCTTTTCATGGTTTAAGACTCATGATTTCCGTAAGTATTTACCACCGCTAATGAAGCATTTAGCTGTGGACTTCCTCCTGCGTTGCCTTTTCTTCTTTGGTTTTTTGGGAGTATTAGCAGTCCCCCTTATTGGCACCTGGATTGGAGAATGAAAATCCGTTGCCAACTCCTCATTCATGGCCTGCTGGCCTGGAGATATCTCACCTGGTTCACGAGGAGATTCAGCAGCAACCCCAACGGTTGTACCACTAGGGCTATACTGTGGCGAAGGAACCTCAGTTCCTTTCTTTACAAGATGAAAGATAAAGAAAATAACTTCTTTAAGTAACAAAGTTTCGACTGGAATCATGTTGAATAGAAAATAAGGAAAGAAAACATACATCTTCAAGAGCCACGTAATCGTGCCACTCCTCATCAGTCCCCTCAGCGGTGCCACGATCAATCATTTCCTTCACCCTCTTGGTGACAGGAACAAACTCATCAGTGGAATATATGAGAATTTCCAGCTCTTTGATGTAAGCTCTCACTTAATTGGGTTTATCCTTGTATTGGATATTTGTAGAATCCAAAAGATTCCCTATTCCAAGAAGGTGTAGGCCCTCGCGCAAATCCAGCCAGGCGGTCTCGGTACCACAGTATAAACCCTGCCATAACTGGACAGCATCTGGTCTTAGATATGAAGGCTGTGAGTAATGTCCTATAATCTTTGACTTCAATTTCTTCCCAGCTCCTACAACTGTAGATAGAGAATAAGAAAATTAGACTTATTTCTTTATAAAGTAGCAGTGATTAAGTTACCACAATGAAGTAACCCACCATGAGTTGATGGCGTAGGACTCTTGATTCTAACCAGAGGATTATATCGGGCACGAGGATTCTTTTCCACTTGTTGTGCCTCATCATCCCCATCATGGGAATCCTGTGAATCAATCCTAGAAGAGGATTCTGACAAATCAAATTTAGGTGGGGATGCACCACCTTCATGAGGGAGGGTTTCTTTCTCTACAGTCCTCTTCCTTTTCCCCATCTGATAAACTGGGTAATTTAGTACCCCTTTATGATGCTATCCAGTGCTCGTCATAATATGTAGTCACGTTATGTACCTCTTTTTCGACCAGTAGATCAAATACCGCCCCAGTATTCTACCTTGACGTCAACAACCATAGTTGCCGAGCAACCATTGGATGTTTCTCTAACCTGACATGTACTTGGGGAGATACATCAATCTGTTGCAGACACATAAATTGACGTGAAAATCTATATAGAGCATAGGCCGCGCATATAATTTCTTCGTCAATCCTCGCAACTAGCACACCATCTCTATAAGCTAGCATGTATTCCATCAAATCCAAATGGGTTGTTCCATCATCAACAAACTACCCGATTGGCGGATTTCTATAAGGAAAGAAGTTGAATTCATTAAACATGCTCAGCCTCACTTTCATGTCATAGGCATTAACATCTAATGGAGAAACTCCAGAGAATTCTTGCACTGAGGGCCTAAAAGAACATCCAGGAATTTGTAATCCGTTCTGTACATTGTAAGTCCTAAAGTGAGTGGCAATCCATCCCCATAAAACATAGAATGGTCCCACTATTATTAAAAGAGATTTACCCATGAAGACATGAAGTAAACTCCTGTGAATCTTCGTTAAAATGGTGGTAGCCAACCAAACCATTTTTCCCTCATCTAACTTTGCTGCAATGAAGAAGGTCCCTGGCATGACGCCTCCCTTCGAATCCCTGATTGGCAAGAGATAAACACTGAGCCACATAGCCAAGAAGCCAGCTAGATGAGTCTTCTTTGGGATCCTTTGATTCACCTCATATCCCCACTTCTTGAACTCTCCTGCTTCTAGAGTTGGCCAGAATGTACCAAGAGCACCCCTCTTCTCAGGTTTTGGGCAGGTGGTAGGACGTTTGGGCCTCTTATCCTTGCATTTCTTTTTCTTGGATCCTTTCTCCTTCGGATCCTTCTCCTATGGTTCCTTCTCTTTCTTCTCAATAAGAAATATATTCATCCACTACTCTGGATGAATATCCTTTCTATAATGAGTTAACGAGGTCTCTGAACTCTTGAGCCTGTGGAAGATCTTTAATAATATCCGAGCTAAAGCAGGAGTATTCTCTGAATCATTCCAAGTGACCTAGGGAGGATTGAATTCCTCATACATGTTGCCCAAAATTAGAGCCCCTGAGATTTTTTGGACATCCCACAGACCGATGCCTACTTCTCCATGAGTCAGATGGAAAGAATTAGTTTCTGGGCTCTAGTGGCTGAGTATCTCTAGCACGAAGTTATCATGCCTATAAACATATGTTTTACCAACCCAAACAACTTCGTATATCGCCACTCCTTTCAGATCCTTAAAAAACTTTTCACAGGTTTGTCGCACCTAGTATGCCCACATCCAAGTTGGCTTCACACCTCCCCCAGGACAGAAGTCCCAACATTTCTTCCAGCCGTTGGATTGATCCATCTGATCATTTTAGAAGATTGAAGGATTACAATGTGGTTGCAGCTCAGGCATATGAGGTTTCTGATCTGGCGTACAAGGGCTATGATGCATCATGTGGGCCTCCTCCACTGTTCCAGCACATAGAAATACTCCTCCACCTAAGATATTTGTTGAATCAATGTTTGTATAATTCTAAAACCATGAAAATGGGAGATAGTTCTTTGCTTCTGGAATAGTAACTTCTCGTAGATGACCATAGCTGTACAAAGGCAAATAAATGATTTGGGGGAAGTCGCGATGATATTTCTTCAGATACTTTTCCAAATCCGGAAGAGTGCTTCTTTTGCCGGTATAATAATCATGGACAATGATGTTCATCATATCATCAATCCGCTTGCTAGCCAATTCATCAGCTATTCCAGTTCTAAGAGCCATTGATTCTGCACAAAAGTTTAATAAATTAACTTTTAAGTAAGTGGATTTTTCATAAAATTTTTGAAGGAATTTTAGAAAAATGGAAAAGTCATTAAGGCGTGCAAGTCTAAAATTGGCTTGCAAGTATGGATGTGTCGCGCAAGTGTTAATGTGCTGCACAAGTTTTTGGCGCGCAAGTCATATTACCTTGACAGCATCGCGACAACGAATAAACAGTGGAAAACGAGTAACTGGTGCGGTGAAGGTGACCTGTGCGGCGAGAGCTCGTGAATCCGGAAATCAGATTCTATGCACGGAAAATGACCGCATATTAATGAGCCAGGCTGCACCCTTGCATGCCGATGCCTGCGCGCTCCATCCAGTGCACTCTAGCCCTGCGCGACACACACCTGCACGATGACAGCTACGCGACTCACAACTGCATGCCTCTTTCCCTTTGGTTTTCTTCTTTTCCTCAGAGTCACATCCTTATTCTTCCAGATCAAACTCTGAGGGGGGACTTTTTTTGACGCTCATTTTCTTCACATTGTCTAAACGAATGGAAATGGAAAAAACTTAAGTCCAAATTGATTCAACCTTTGAGGAAAACATCAAAAATTGACAAAGGCATGAACAAGGCTTCAGATGAAAAAGGGTCGCCCAAGTTACCTCACTGTCGCACAAGTATACTTGGGTGCCGCCTAATGGTCGCGCAAGTGACTTGTGCGCCCTAAATGATAACCGCCCGGGGTCTTCTCCAGCCTATAAATAGACCCTGTGGTCCCCCCATTTCGAAGAGGATTTTTCCATAATTCACATATAGAGCTCTGAACGCCCAAGTATCTTCTTCAGGTCTTCCGAACACTTCTAAGGTAATTATTTACCTAGAATGGAAGTTCTAAACAAGAGGAGTGAGTTCTAAGTGTTATAATTCACTAACACTTGCGCGCCTAAGGTGTTTTTACCCTTAAGGGGAATGGACACACATACGCGTCACCCTACTTATTCACCAGAACTTGAGCGCCCTCTGCTGCAAATCCTCTAGGGATAATACCAACGGTTTGAGCCAAGTCTCAACCAAGTATTACCCTATGGACTGATAACCGCACAAGTACCCATATGTCGCGCAGGTGTACCTGCGCGACCAGGACTTGCACGCCCACACAGTACCTACACGCCTGACAGGACTTGTGCGCCCCTGCCTTTTTGGGTGCCCTTCTTTCCCATTTAACCCTTCTTATACCATTCCACCTCTCCTATTCAAGATGCAGTCGTCAAGACACTCTTCAAATCCATTTATGGCATGTTTTCTTGATTAAATTCCTTATCTAAAAGTAATTATATGGAATATATCTCAAAACCTAGTGATTTACACATCTTTATGTCAATAAATATTGAGATTTCATTCAATCAACCTCATCCTTTAAGATGAGAGAACCCCTTAAACTGGGCCTCCTTTTTAGGAATAAGCCATGGTCTTAATTCTTAATTATGGGAATCCTCCTTCTGAGTAAGCCCCAAGTCCCCTAATCTGGGCATCCTTTTCACGAGTAATCCCCAATCTTAAAATTCCCAAATTTGGGTATCCCCCTTAGGAGTAAGCCCCAATTCCTCATTAACTTGGGCCTCCTTTTAAGGATTAATCCCCATTCTCAAATATGGGCATCCTCCTTATGAGTAAGCCCCAAGTCCCTTAATTTTCTCTTAACCAGTCCTAATTTACTTTTGATCTGAATCTGCTTCTCAGGAGTAAAACCCAATCATATGTCCCCTCCTAATTTGGGCCTCCTTTTCAGGAGTAAGCTCCAAATTAGAGTATCCAAATCTTCATAAAGTACATATACCTTTATGGACTCTGTTTCTGGATTTATTCCTGGAAGTAAATCCTAATCTTCATCTATTTGGTTAGTCATACATACATAAGCCCCATATCATTTCTTATGATTGCATCTTTCATGGAACAACTGTCTGGTTTTACCAATAGCTCTTTTTTCTCACACGGAGCATGACTCACATGATCTTAGAGTGTAAAAGTAATTATGACATCTTTATTTGAGCCATCAATCATAAACATAATATTCCCTTACTCGAACTACGTGGGTTCTGATTCCTTTTCCAAAACAAAGGATACATAGGTAGCCCATCTGTGGGTACGATCCCAACTCTGAAATAATCAATGTCATTCTAAATGAAAATAAACTTAAAGTTCCCCACTGAGTGGCTTTAAAACCAGTATGGTCATCATAATGACCAAGAGAAATTTATGTATCAAAGGATACCATTGACTAAGAATCTCTAACAAATACAGATGATTCTTGATCAATGAAGAACCTCGAATACATATAAAATATTCTCTAAATTTCCTACATATCAATCATTGATTGTCAGATCTAAAGGAAAGCTCATTTTATAATTGTTAATGTAATAAGGATTCACGAACATAACATAAATATATAAAGAGAGTCCCTGAGTAGACAATAATTCCCCTAAAAAAGGTGTGATGAGTCCAAACTCCCATCCTCTCGACCAATGAAAATTTTTAATCCTCATCATTCCACAACTAATGAGCACCTACCTTTGGAAAGTAGGTTCAAATGGATATGGAATCATTGGATGTTTCTGGTTCTACGAGAAAACCCGTTAGAAACTTCTTGGAATGTTTGAACCTTAAATCAATGAGGTCATCCCCAATTCTAGAGGGAAGCAACATCTTGGAGAAGTATCTGACCATAGTAATGATTAAATAGAATATGATGCGCAGGAAGAGGTGGATTCCAATTACTGGTAATATCAATGAACGATTTCTTCAATGAACTGGAAAGGTAAGTCAAAGATAGTGGCTGCCACTTCAGGGAAATCCAAGAGAAAACCTTACAAATTGGTTTCTCACTCCTCTTCCCCTAATTTAAGGAAATACCTTTATGGTATTACATTGGATTCTAAGTATTATAATAATACCGTTGGTGAATCTCAACCTCCTATAGATATTGTTTGCAGTTTTCAATCTGTACCTATGATGGAGTGTTGTTCTGCACAGGGAGGTAATTCTAATCTGGCCTCGGTTCACTCTTTATGAAACACTCTTGCAAGTACCTCTCATATGAATCGTGTGTGTCCAACGAGAAAACTAGTGAGTTGTGACTTATTCAATGTTTATATTTTGGATGTTGTGATTTCTTCTTCCTTGAAGAGCTCTGATAGACTTGGAGGATCCAATCCACCACTAACCAATACCATCTCTAGCCAGGTTCCTGGATCATCTGCTTTGTAGACTCAGACCTCTACTCCTGTTAAGGGTGGACACAACAAAGATTCCATTTCCTTAACCCCTTATCTTAATGTAGATTGTGTTTGGAATGTTTTAGCCTTATCCTACAAGCAGTATACTCATGAACATACTTCTTCCAGGTATAGTCATGGTGTTTCATCTCTTGGGACTCCCATGAAAGATAAGGAAAAGAGCACACTAGGCACATACCTGGAATTAGGAAGCAGTGAAGAGGAGGGTAAAGCAAACAACTAGTTTTTAGGAGCTGATGTAATGACACAGCTTGTTGATGCGACCATTCTAGATGATGGAGACAGCCATCATGTCATTTTTAGGACTCTTCTGATAAGAAATTTCTTCTTATTTGAACACTTTGGCCATCTCTGCTTATGTTTTAACAGGTGAAAACATTGCATTGTGGTTCCATTGTTTTTTCATTCTAGTTTTCATTGTTTCATAGTGGTTTCATAGGGGGATGGGGCTGGGTGCAAGGGGGGGGGATGGGTGTAGGGGGTAGTGGGGTGTAGGGGGAGGGGGAGTCCAGGGGATATCTATAGAGGGAGGGGTGTCCAGGTGAATAGGTGTAGGGGTAGGGAAAGGTGTAGGGGGGTCTGGGTGCAGTGGGGGGCATGGGTGTAGGGGGTAGTGGGGTGTAGGTGGTGTCCAGGAGGAGGGGGTAGGGGGGTAGTGGGGGTGAATGGGGTAGGGGATGTGGGGTACGAGGGGGGGGGTTCTAGGGGGTGTATATGGGGGGGGGGGATGGGTGTCCATGGGTGTCTATGGGGGGAGGGGATGTCCAAGGGGGTCCAGGAGGGTGTATTAGGGGGGTTTCTAGGGGTATAGGGTGTCCAAGGTAGGTGTCAAGGGGGTGTCTAGGGGGTGTCCAGGGGGGTCCAGTGGGGGGTGTCCAGGGGGCATCCAGTGGGGGTGTCCAGGGGGTCTATGGTGTTATCCAAGGGGGGTGTCCATGGGGGTCCCGGGGGTGTCCAGGGGGGTCCAGTGAGGGGTGTCCAGTGGGGGGTGTGCAGCGGGGGTGTCTGGGGGTGTCTAGGGGGTGTCTAGGGGGTGTCCAGTGCGGGTGTGCAGGGGGGGTGTCTAGGGGTGTGTGCATGGGGTGCCTAGGGGATATGGGGTGTCCGGGGGGTGCAAGGGGGTTCTGTCTAGGGGGAGTGTGGGTGTGTAAGGGGGTAGTGGTGTGGATTCACAGTGGTTCCATTGTTTCTGATATGAACTTTTCTATTGTTTCACAGTGGAATACATTTTGGTTTTTAGGAGTAAGGTGAAACCAAGGTGGGAAGCTGGCAGTTGTGGGTAGATACTGTTTTTTGGAAAACCATCTATACCAACGATTCTATAAACCGTGGGTATATATACTGCTATGAATCTATCTATACCCACTGTTCAATGAACCATGGGTATGTATGGTGTGAAGAAAACTATCTATAACCACAGTTTACATGACCATGGTTATATAATTTGTGCTGTAAAAATGTATACCCAAAGTTTATCAGAAACGTGGGAACTGTGAAATTTCAGTGGGCTATACCCACAGTTTCTGTAAAACCATGGGTATTGGGTAATCCTAATGCCTTAGGAGCCCACGGTTCATGAAACTATGTGTATAGGGAAATTTTATAATTGTGAATTAAAGATTCCATTTTCTTTATCTTGAGAATCAAAGGTATCATTCTGATGTTTTATTTTGAAATTGTGGTTTAAGCATTTTCGAAAAACCATAGGTAGGTTGTCTTATCATTCCTTAATCTTTCCATTATAAATTGGAATTGTTTATATAACCCAAGTTAAATTTTTTTGAAAAAATGGTCATTATTGGATTGCATATTCGGACCATATCTAATAAAGTTTTCATTTTCAAGGGGATGGGTCAGAATATCAATGTTTAAGAAGTGATTTTCAGTATTCCCAACCTGACTAACCTTTGGTCCATAAGGAATTGAATATAGTCATTAATCTCAGCTAGCTCAGAGTTCATTTCCATCCCTGAGCCAATTTTTCTTTCTCTTCTATTAATCCTTCTTCTCTTGGAATTTTTGTGTTGCGAGTTCAAGGAATGGTTATTGAAAATTTGCACCAAGTCTTCATCAGTTATATCAATATAGTTTCCACCACCTGATTGGTCAACTAAGTTCTTTCTTAAGAAGGAAAATCATTCATAGAAGATTTCCATGAGACCATGAGAAGAGAGGTAGTGGTGAGGAAACTTCTTATTAATTTCCCTAAATATATCTCAGGAATCATTAAATATATTCTCGATCCTCTTGAAAAAAGCTAGTGATCTGAATTATAACTACTCTATTTGATCTTCTTAGGAAAATCTTGGTGACAAAAAAATTATAGATTCATTCCCATGTTTTAAACCTGATTTTATCTATACCCAAAAAACAATTTTTGGAATTTATCTTAAGAAATAAGTGGAATACTCTTATCCTAGGTTTATAACCACTGATCCCTTACAGTGGAAATTATTGTATTGTGTTGTAAAAGTCTTGAATGAAGGCTAAAGAGTCTTCATTGTATAGGCCATTAAATGTGGGTAATAATGAGATTTATGAATTTTTGATCTCATAGTTTTGTGGTTTGGGGGTAATCCTAATTTATGACAAGATGCCTTACACTTGAAAGAGTTGAAAATCCCTCATTCTAGGTCATTTAAAATTGTCTTGAATGAAAACATATTGATGATTGTATTCAATAGAAACATGTTCTTTATCTTTAAAGTTCTCTATTTCAAACATATCATTCCTAGGATCTCTAATGTGTTTTTAAATATCAGTTTTTATATCCTATATGTTATCATGCCTTGATGTAGCATGCATACACAAAATAATGTTTCAGAAATGATCAAGAAAAAGTGCACATATTTTAAATTTTTATTTTTTTGGACACAAATTCATTTTTTTAGTTTTATGATTTTCTTGGCTGCATATGCCTTCCTTGAAAACGATTCCCAAATTTGACCAATCCCATTATTGAGGTCAAGAAAAATTATTTAATTATATCCTACCTAAATCTATATAGAAGTGAGTTGGGTCAAACCCACATGGAATGGTAGTGAGATTTCTAAAAAACAAACCAAAACTCAAATAAGAACAAAAAACCCAAAAGATAAAGATGGTGGTGTGATGTGAAAAACAAAAGTACGATGAAAAATGATGAAATAGGTGTGAAACTATACAGAAATTGAAAAACACAACAATGAGACAAATATAATAGATAATTGATGATCAAGGGGGCTTAGATTGTCTATTATTGAAATGATTTTCCGTTGTTCTTTGTAGAAAAAAATCTTGGAAACCAGATCTGAATTGGCACTGAGCTATGGTTCACTAATATCATGCAAAATTTAAACTCCCTCTCTCATGCCTCATGAAATACCTCTCTATCCTCTTAAAAAACTAGTGATCTGATTTATAATTTATCTTTTTGATCTTCTTATGCAAAACTTTATGACAAAATAATTATAGAAATGGTCCCATGTTTCAAACATGTTTTCATCTATACACAAAAACAAATTCTTGGCATTACTCTTAAGAAAAAAGGGAAATACTCTCATCCAATGGTTATCATCACCGAGCCCTTATAGGAGAAATTACTACATTGTGTTTCAAAATTAATTAATGAACACTACAGGGTATTCATTGGAAAAAACATTAAATGTGGGTAATAGTGAGATCTATTACTTTTTGAGCTCAGGGTTTAGGGCTGTAAGGGTAAGCATAATTGAGGACGGGTTGCCTCACACTTGAGAGAAATGAAAATCACTCATTCTTGGTCATTCGATGTTTTCTTGAATGATAACGGATTGACAATTTTGTCACAACCTACCTTCACTAAGATGAGAGAAGGGACAAAAGATTTCTAGACCCTTTCTTCCTCATGTTGAAGGAGAGATAATGACCCCCAGAGACCCACCTTCAATAGGTCCCGTAGTGGCGACTAGAACCAAGGGTATTGAATCAAGCACAATATGGATGGAATTAACCTTTTTATTTAATAGGATTGGGAGATAATATAGTAAATCCAAACAACACAAAAACTGGGGGTGATGTAAAGCCAAAGAAAACCATTCCCACATGCTTGTTACAAAAGTAAATGCCAAAAAAGTACAAGGAAACTCTACAGGTAATGTACCAATGAAAAGAAAAACAGCAACAGCAACTGTCCCATCGTTGGAGCTAGTATGGTCTCGCACAATCCCTGATGGCATTCTGAAAACCTGAAATCAGTTTATATACATAGGGGGAGTATACAGTTATACAAAGTAGGGAAACCAAAATCTCTTGTGCACACGTGGAGAGGCAGTCTAACCTGCCCACCCCCACTATACTATAAATGGTCCGGGCACTGGTTTCGAAGGTTCCCACGACTGCCACAGATGAAGCATCTCAGACCTGGGCCCGAAAGGGAAGGGCGAGGGCTGGGAAATCGGAACAGGAACTGTTGAGGCATGCTCCCTACTGGTCGAAACCTAGAGGGCCCTGATGCTGGAGGCCTGCTACTGATGTCCTTCCCCTTCGATGAGCCTAACTAGATTCCCTCTTGTGGTACACCACCCAACGAGTGCATCCTTTCGACCACTTCAGCTATCTTCTGGACCTCCATGTATGTCGGTAGGGTGAATGGGGTTACTGCATATTGAAGGGATGGTCAGAGTGCCTCCTCTAAACATCTCTCCCAAGACTCCTCATCCGGAAAAAGGTCCAGAGTGAAGCGAAGGAGATCCATGAACTTGTTCCCCAACTCCCTCACTTACATACCCCTGTGATGGTGGGAGAGTAATTCTTGCCTCTTCTCAGTCATCATCATGGTAGAGAGGAATTCCGCTCGGAACCCCCTCTTGAATTCATCCCACGTAACCTCAGCCTCCCTCTTCTCCCCGAGTTAGAGCATCCACTAATGACACACTGCTCCCTGCATCTGTCTTATAGCTAGAGGAACCCAGTACTCTGTCGAAGCCTAGATCAAGCTAAAATCTATCACCAGCTCCTATAGACAGCTTTCTGTCTCCATGTTCGAGGTGCTGCCCTTGTAATTCCCAAGGGAATGTCGCTGAAATGCCTGAATCATCCTCTATAACTGATCATCCTCCTCTCCTCGGTTAGTCCTCTACCGATCTCCCATGTCAACCTCTGGGGCCTCGATCGCTCATACTCCCCTTGGTCTCCGTCCGGGTGCCATAGCTGCAAGGTAAACAAGGAATGCCTAAGCCCGAGTTGTGTTGAAGATTGCTTTTAAATTTTCTTAGACTTATTATTCATTTTAAATCCCTAAAATACCCATGAAACATGAGAACAGAAGTCATTATGATGCATCTACCTTTCATAGGGTCTCTACCCTACAATTAGTGTAGCCTCACTTGGTCATTGCATCGGATCACGGGGGGGCCTAAAATCTCGTGTCCTAGCCAATATTCCCTAGCCTATTTCATGCACCCGGATTGCCTATCACAGTTGCCCAATCGTCCCATCTAATCCTTACTATGCCTAACCCCAGACACCATCATATCTCTCAAACTCACCTCTAATACCATTCTATAATGACCCTCCATCACCAAGATGAGAGAATGGACAACAGATTGCCAGACCCTTCCTTCCTCAAGTTGAAGGAGAGATAATGACCCCTGATACCCACCTTCAATAGGTCCCTGAATGGCGACTAGCATCAAGGGTATAGAATCACACACAATATGGAAGGCATTACCCATTTTTTTTAATAGGATCGGGAGATAATATAGTAAATCCCAATAACACCAAAACTGGGGGTGAAGTAAATCCAAAGAAATCCATTCCCACATGCATGTTACAGAAGTAAATGCCACAAAAGTAAAAGGAAAATCTACATTTAATGTACCAAAGAAAAGAAAAACAGCAACTACAACTATCCCAACATCCAAGCTAGTACGGTCCCATGCGATCCCTGATGTCCTCTAGAAAACTTGAAAGCAGTTTATATACGTAGGGTGAGTATACAGGTATACTCAGTAGGGAAACCAAAATCTATCATGCACTATGGGAAGGCAGTCTAATTCCATGTGAGAAAAGAGATAACCAAAGCACCTAACTAGGAAAAGTGCCCACCCAAGCCTCACCAAGGAAGACTCCCCAAATAAAGCATGTTAGGTAAAGTAATACTAATAACACATCGACGTTTGGGTACCCCACACCACTTTCCCACTAGTTATTGAAGAAATCCTATGCATCGAACCTCTCTCACCATTCCCACTACAGTTCCACTACCACACCCATGCTCGCACACACCTAGGACATCAATACCATACATAACCACGCCCACAAACACCTAGTCTAGAACAATTAATGCCACACCCGAAGACACCTGGGCCTTATCTCGAAGACACATGGGAAACAACCTGCCCGCACACTCCTGGGAAAACAACACAACTACCCTGCCTAAAGAATCTTGGGTTATAATGGACCTCAGGCCATCACAGCCTCCCAGAAGAGTCTTGGGCTACGCGTAAAAGGGATCATAAATGGATCTAACAACCAGCCACTCATTGGAGTGTTAGAAAAAACACCCTCCCCCATGAAATGGGGGTGTTCGACACTAGGATCTTAGCGTAGGTGGGGCACGAATAAGAAACATAAGAACAACAATTATATAATTTATTTAACAAGCACTCATCCCAACCTAGGAGTTCCAAAACCAACTTAAGAACAAACAACGTCATTACTATTCATTCACAAGAAACACCGAACCCACGACCATGTCATCACACATCCTGGAAAACAATTCCCCATTGAGACCATTTTGGTTTTCATGTTCTAGTGATCCCATTTAAGTAAATTCTGCACTACTGGTCCACTAATAGGCATAAACTGAACCAAACCAAGCTTCGATATATAGCCCCCACATGGCTTCATATTTACAACCAAAAACCATGCCACAATTGAGGATCCCATCACCATCCACATCACCCCATAAGAATTAAGCGGAACCACACACCTACTACCAAAACAGAGTAGGGAAACGTCCAAATTCAAGCACATCATTCATTAGGTTCTTCGTTCTGTTGGTTAACCGGGGGGGCACACGAGGATTTATTTTCACAAGGCATCCATTTAACTAACCGAGTTTAATTTATTAACCAATTTCCATGTTACAATCATTTAATCATCACAGAAGACAAGGGTTCATTAGTTTACAAGGAAAGACCACCAACGACCATGCTTTTCAATGAGAATAATCCCATACAGTTCACAACATATAGAAATTATAAAAGAGTACCACAGAATTGTCAAACGCACCCCATCATTCTTTAATAGTCTATTTTTTATCTTTGTTAAGTTTTGGTTTCATCCATTCCCATAGAAACAGAAGTGTACCCACCCCGCATGATACACATTAAGGGGAGACGAAGGAAAATCCCTACTCGATTGATCAAGGATCGAAGTTTTTCTCTACGGGCCAAGAGTTGGGGATGCACGACTTGTAGGGGAGGAATGTCAGGGACTCCACGGGTGAGTAGAAAGGCTCGAGCACATGCGCACCACTTTTCTCAGGAAGGGTAACTCCAAACTCACAAGGAAGAAAAGAGACTAGCCAAGAGAAAGAAGAGGAGGAAATTCTATCGTGATATAAAGATGAGATCCCATTGTTACGGGATATGGAATTTTGAATGACTATAAAGTTGGATCGTGGTTTCACCACATGGTTGGGTGGTTATGCACGATGAAATTGATTGTCATTTAACAATTACCATCGGAGAGGTGGCCATAACGGCTTTGCGTTAAACAATTTACTTTAATTAGATAAAAACGTGCAATAGGGAGGAACTTGAAAGGGAAGGTGTGACGCCAAGTAAAACCACATGTTTTGGTATGTTAAGGGTTTCCAAACTCTTGGGGGATTTTAGATATTATTTATGGGATTTAAATGTCTTTGAAAGAGGTAATTAAATCATATTTATGTCAAAAGATATGTTGTGGGAGAGGAAAAAGTCAGGAACTGGAAAAGAACGAAGTCCTCTTAGTGAGGGCACAATGCCACTATCACGGTACCACCTTCACGGTGCTACCATCACGTTGCCAACCTCATGGTTCCACCCTCAAAGTTCCACTGTCACGGTGCCACCCCCACGCTACCACTTTCGTGGTGCACCCTCATAGTGCCATCGTCACAGTGCCACCCTCACGGTGTCACCATCATGGTGCCACTCAGGCTTTACAAACACCCACTTCAGAACTGTAGATTTCCAAGCTTTGGTCTCAGTCTCATCTCTGGTCATCTTCTTAATCAAACTCGGATGGCATTGACTTCTTCATCCCCAGTCGACCTCAACACCCTATATAGAAAATTGGCGTTGAATCAGATTATCTTCAAGCATAGGAGATTCTTCATTGTTCGTCCATGGCGGCACTCGGTCAGTGTTCATCCAACAGTTAATCGGGCTCCCTCTCCATTTTGATGGGTCTTGGTGATAATTTATTAAATATTCATGTCGAGATCTCGATTCCACTTCATCAACAAGGCTCGGATGAAATTCAGGTGAGGTTTTTTTTCCTATAAGAATAATTTCCAAAATGAATCGATTCTAGTTTTTTGATGTGACTCACTTTAATGACAGTGAGCCTACTTTTTGAGTTATTTTGCTTTAAATGATGTATTTTGAGTATATCATATTTTTAAAAGTGGTTTTACATGATCAAGGATCTAGGAGGATTAACTTAGTATTGTTGTTGTTGTTTCTATTAAAATCATGTGATTTTAAATGGTGATTTAATTGATGGAAATTTTTGTTAACCATACTAAATGCGGTGAAACAATGATGAGATTGGCAAGATTAGTTGTGGAATTTATGTGACCTCAAATAAATTAATGAAAGGAGGTACAAGTGAACTATAGATGATGTTTTAATGGGGATATATATTTTTTAAACGGTAACTATGGGATGAAAATGTTTACAGATTAATTTGATGTGGTGAATTAGTAAGCATCATCATATGTTAATGTATAAGATCAATGAAAATGGAAAGTGATGATTAATGACGGTCAAATGTTGGTGAGAAATAATGTTGTAAAAGGATAATTGGATAGTTTGGTGTTAATCACAACTTAATAAATTCATAATATGAAATCATGATTTATTTTATATTATATGGTGTATTAGACTTTTCCCTGTGTTGTTGAATTGTATTTTTTTATACTAAAATATTCCAGATCAAATATGAAAAGGAGGTGTTAAATTTGATTAATGTCCATAGCATACCTAGAGATTTAGCCTCATGATTTGGTCGTAAAAGTGTGTGTTTAGTATATTTCTTAAAGGAACATAGAAATATGGAATTAGAATTATAATGGATTAAATAAGGTATTAATTGGGAAAGGGTAGCTTAATAAAACTTGGACTGGAACATGAGTTAAAGAGACTCAAATGAGGGTTATTTATGTGCCACTGCTTGCTGAATTATTATAACCTTTGATGTTGTAAAAGGAATTGTAAGTCCATATTTAAAATATATCTTCTGTAGGGTTAACATAATAAAAACATGAGTTATAATAGGCTGGAATTGATATGTAGTGAAGAGAAGTAAGTGATGTAAGAGATGTTTATCACTGGCCATGTTGTGATTCTTTTGATACATGATAATGGTCACTTGTAGGAAAATGATGATGGGTTGAGATATGATACGACATTATTGGCCCTATGGGGATGAAGATATGATATGCCATGATATGAAACTATTGACCATAATGAGATAGATATATTATATTCCATGATATGGAACACATATGATTGAGGGAATGGATATGTGATATTCCATGATATGACAGAGTTGTCCCTTTGTGGTTTGATGAATAAGATTTTATGGTTAATGAGTAGATGGATGTATTTATTACATGTTCATAGTTCGCCATGTGAAAGTTCAGGATTTTATGACGAGATATGAGTATGCATCTTGATCCATAGTTACTATAATTGGTTGAAGTTAGCATGACTTATTTGAGTGACATGGCTACACCAAGTCTTACATTGATTTGTTGAAATTGATTATATCTTAATCATTTTAACATTATAATATTTTCCTTTAATCATACTTTCACTTCATGAGTTGTCATTGGTTGTCAGGGTTTCTATTAAGGATTTTATTTTCACTTACTATATGAACACACCCCATGTAAATGATGATAACATTCATGCCATTTCATGTTTGAGATAGAAGCATTAATAGCTAGGATGATTTGTCTATAGACAACTTGGGACTTTTTTCATGGTCTTATATAGAATAGTCTGATGGGGTATCTGATTTTTATTTTGTGGATTTGTTTCAGTGGTACTGTTAAATATAGGGTTATTAAGCTTGTCTTTAGTTTCAGTGTTTCTTATACTGACCCTCCTTTTTCATACATATACGTTACATATTTTTTTCGGAATACATAATACATTAAAAAAACAGACGCCCAAAGACCATGTTAGTTTAGTTCTCTTTGGATATTGGAACTAAGACCTTCTAACACAGTGAAAGATCTTCAATGTTTCCCACAAATATCTCCCCCTTAATAATCCTACTTAAAAACCTTTCTTTATAGTCTGGAGAAAGGAAATTATGAAATGGATGAGCTCGAATGATCAGTAAGGGTAAATAAATGAAATGTTTAAGCATAACATGAACATAAGGGTACACAAACATGATCATAACATTCAATGATCAAACCTTTCATTTCAAAGATCATAAGCAAAAATCATGGCATAAGGTTGGAATTTAATAATACATGAATCATAATTCAATCAAATACATAAGCCATGAAATCATAACTGAGTAATAAGACATGGAATTTGTGGCGTACACATATTCATAGAAAATATTAAGACAAGTATACCTACAATGAACTTTATAACATGTTAGGCTTGGGCCATGACCCGTGTACATACTTATTTTCAGGCTTAGGATACAACCCATATACCTTATTTTTTTAGGCATGTGCTACAACCATTGTACCCTCTTAATTTTAGGCTTGGGATACAATCAGTGTGCCCTATTACTTTTAGTCTTGGGCTACAACCTATGTACCCTCTTACTCTCTGGATTGGGCTGAAAACCCTATACCCTTTTACTTTCAGGCTGTGGATACAACATGTGCACCCTGTTAATTTCATGCTTGGGCTATAACTCGTGTACCCTTTGAGCTCATACACAACTTATCATCACCCAATACATGGAAGGGACATATACGTATCACCCATATCATAATAAAATAATTCATACATGTTCTAAAAGATAATAAAACTTTCATCATATCATGACTCATAAAAATAGATGAGTTTTATAAACATAAAATCATAACCCATGAAATGAAATGAGTATCATTAACATTTCATCACATCATAACCTATGTAAAATAGAGAGGTTTCCTAATCATTTCATTAAATCATAACCCATGAAAAGAATTGGGTTTCAATAGTATATAACCTGTGAAGGATAAATGGGTTCCAAAAGAATCATTCCATTAAAACATAAACTTTTCCCAAAAATAATATGAATGAAACCTTTTGATCATTTCCTAGAAGGGCATGAGTTACATCAACAAATGTCATCTTAGATGGATTTTTTTGAAATATAATTTAAAAACATATCATGAGGAAAATATAAATTCATATTTGGAAAATGATATTTAAAACATAAAACCTTTTGAAAACCATTTTCATAGAAGTTACTTTTAAAAATTATAAATAATTCGTGAAATCATTTGGGAAACATTTTTCCTTGAAAACTTATAAAAGAAGCTCGAAAACATTTTGAAAACCTTTTTCATTGAAAACCACTATAAAAAATGAATTTCAATAATATTAGGAAAACATTTTCCTTAAACAATAACATGTTAATCTTGTAAAATAAATTTCAACAGAATAATTTCCTTGATGGCGGGTAAATCCATACATGCTGAATATTCCTTTTGCACCGTAAAATTTTTAAAAAAGTGCCTCGACCAGAAAAGAAAAAGAAGATTCCTTCTTAAAACCCATTTTTAAAAAATGAAAAACATGGTTAAAAATGTCTTTTAAATACCATAGGTTAATATTAGAATATTTTTGGAAATCTTTTATAAATCATGGCTTTGACGGAACACAGATTTCCGACCGAAGAGAGAGGTAAAGTCAGAATTACTTAAGAAACAATTCCTTAATCATCTTATGTACCAAAGGGTGGGAAAATGGTTCCATTACATAGATATAACATGAATAATCAGATGGTAAGAATAATCATGAGAGTTCTTGAGACATGGATCATAAAATTTCATCAATGAAAACATATTCATAAACAATCTCAACAAACAATGAGATTATTTCAATAAACTCTTAACACATGGTAACTCTAAATCAGACTCCCCATGTAAGAAAATTAAATTATATATAGCATAAAAATATTACCCAAAGAATAATATTCATGATATAACATGTAAATGGTATTATATACACCTCATATAAAAATATAGGTGTATAACATGGCATGTATCTCAAAGAAGGAAAATTGAGATGAGATTACTTTACCAATTGAGTATCTTTTTAAACATAAAACCAATGAGAGAAAGATCATAAAATGGATATATTAATACCTATAAATTTAAATATAATATTCATAGAATACATTCATGTGAGGTATATAAACCACAAAAAATAATTGAGTAGTGAATAAGACATGTATCTTGTGAAAATAAAAAGTGAGAGGAAATTCCCTCACCTGGGGTCATGACTTTCACCGTACACATTAAATAGTCATGTGTGATAAGTATATGTTTATTATAAATTTTTAAAATAAAAATATTCATATATATACTATAATAAAAGATTTTCTTATGACCTTCCATTACTCCTTTATTAACAATTCTATGTTAAAGTAACGTTTCAGGTAATAATCGCTTTGTTTATCATACATTTTCAGACTTTTCATTCTCAATCCTCTTACTTAAATCATGGTTAACATATTTAAAGAATGTAAAACATGAATTATTTATCATATATATTAATTATATAATCATTTATAAAAAACTATAAAAGATAGATATATGGAATTGAATACACAGTTCATAGAGTTGGTATGTCATACGTACGCATGAACCATGTTTCCATTTTCATGGTGTATTGAAAGAAAAAAATAAATGGAATATATGTATATATGTATATAATATAATTAATTATTTAATATATATCATATATGTTTACTAAACTCATCCTTAATACATTCCATGTAAATTTTGAATGAATCGCATCGATTTGAGGAGGCGGTAGTCCACACTTCCACAAACGATGTTATCATATTTACAAAAAATGGAAAGCATGAAGGTGGGATTTACATAATAGATAAATAAGTATAAATAAATCATATATAAAATATAATTCATATAAAAAAATAGTGAAAATCATAATTACCAACCATAATAGGTGGTAAAGGTAAAATGAACTACATTATTTCATGAGGCGGTAGTTCGTCGTACACAAGAATGATAAGTTAGTTACCCATTAGATGGTAATGTGTGTAAGTGAAGGTTAATACCTTAACATAAAAAAATCTCAATATATTGAGGATACTTAATCTATCATGTGTGAGTGTAATTATTATAATTGAGGTGGTGGAGAAAGAAGATAAAATAATGGATCTTGAGAAAGGACATTGTATCTTCTTTGGGTAACTCCTTTTTCTTTTCCCAAAAGGGATTACTTGGTTGGATTTTTGCATAATTAGAGGATTTAATGAGTAACTCTGGGATATTGAGAAGTGAATTGGATAGATTTTTTCTAATCATAAGTGACTTGAGAGGTGTGAAGAAGGGGGACATTTGGAGTTCTTTTAGTGGAGAGGGAGGGGACACACTTGGATATTTTTGAAAAAAAGTTAGGTGTTCGCACATTTTTACCTAAAAAAAGTCATAAATACCCAAAAATAAACTCAATAATGGTAGTTTAAGGGCATAAATGTTTCTATACAATGGGTTTTTGAAAATTTTATAGGTCATTTTCTCTTATGTTTAAGGTTTATTCCCTTATTAAGTTTAATTTTACCTTAATTGTTGTAATTAGTATCAATCACTTTCACTAATATTTTTGCTAAACAATTAAGTTGATATTATTATACTATAAATACCATACTTATTATAACCATTTATGTACTTTTTTTTAAATTAAATTCACAGATGAGGTAAAATTAAGTTCGATTCTAATCTCACAAATGTGGTGAGAAATCAGTTTTTTATAGCGAGAATGTTCAAAAGTTCATTAAGATTTATATATAAATTAAATATAAAAAGATTTAAATGACCTAAATTTGATTAATAAATGTATTATTGATCTAATTTGAATTTAAAACCATCTTAAAATGTTATATAACTATATAAATAATCTAGATGATGATGCAGTTTTGAATTAAAATTCAGAATTTTTTAATATTCATCCAAAAATGATGTTTCTCATAAAAATACCTCAAATTCACCATAATATAATATTTACATTATGAATTCAAAAATAAATTTATTTTATCAAATTAAATTTCTAAATTTGTCTAAATTAATTTTATTATTTTTCATAAAAGAGCATAAAAAACAGTTCTTAAAAAAAATAGTATTTTTAAGCATTTAAAGACTTCTAAAAAATATATTTTTCCTTATCACCAATATAAATAACATTTTAAAAGTATTTATTACTATTGATATTACTAAATTTAACAAATATTATATAATTACATTGTTTCAATAATTATAACTATAAAATTCATTCTCATAGAAACTCAGTGTTGTGTGTAACACACATCAAGTCGGTGTTGCGTAGAGCGCAAGACAAGCCAGTGTTGTGCACAGTGGAAGACAAGTCAGTGTTGCATGTAGCACAAGACACTTCTATGTTGCATGTAGAAAAAACTTATCATGGGTTTTAGTATAATGAATGATTAACTTGGTGTATCGTACAAGGTAAGAATAACAAGGTACTTTCAAATAACACAAGCTATATTCAGTGTGGCATGAAATGAAAAATATCACGAAAACATTAAATTAATTAAAAAAATAACAAAAATTATGGGTGTTACAATATACCCCCTTAAAATAAATTTATCCCACAAAATTATTTTGGGTTAACAAAGGATTAATACTTGAAATTCTCATTCATAGAAACCCACATCATAAAAATGAATACACAAACTTCCTTAAAAAAAGAAATTTGCAACCATAACGGTTACCCAAAGTAACTCATTAGTGAGTTTCCATGTTGTAGATCTTAGGATTCATGTAAAAACATGGACATGGAAGAGAAATTTAATTATAATGTTTTGGATGATAGTGATAGAGAACATGGTTAGGAGATGGTTAAAAATCAAAAAATCAAAAATCTATGATGATCCGAGGGACCATTTGATCCATCTGAAGGGAAGGTACTAGGATAACATTTTTAGTTTCAAGATCCTTTACCTAGAGTTGAATAATTTTCCTGATAAGTTATAATTAATTGATATAATTCCGTTTCACAACTAAAATATCACCCTTTGGTCATGTCTGGACCAATTTTTACTTCACCTCTTTCTCTAAAAATTAAGGTGAAGTTTTCATTCTTGGAGTACTAACAAGTCAAGAGATCCATGATAAGTCATACCATCTATCCTCAGTTACCATCAACATAAATTTGTTTGAAAATTCTATTCAATATGAATAAATCCTCATATGGTGAGATAACATTTTAATCTTTCCGAATTCATAAAAATTTTATCTTAAACTTTCCATAAATGGTTAACCTTATAACCCTTCGAAAGATGGAAATCCATAACTTTAGAAATAATATCATGAAATCAGATAAACATTGATCCCCCATATATCTCAAAGTAGCTCTTGGTTGTCACATTACAAACATGTTAATATCCTCATTGTATTTTCTCTTTAAACATGGTACCAAACTGAATTACAATGAATAATTTTGGAAAAAATGCATGATTCCTTAATCCATATATTAATGGAAAATCATAAAAGTTTTAAACATCATCCATGATAACATATACCACCTTGTCAACAAATCCTTTATTAGTTTTGGATAACCCATACCGTCCAATTAACTATTTTATATCCAACATGTCGTTATCCAAATATCATTATCTCAACCTCAAGAATAAATTAAGGGTAACCTTACCTTAATCAAAATATAAAATTTCCATGAAATCAATTTTCCACCTCAACAGTACCATTAAATATATCCTTCAAAATCCATAATGAAAAACTTATACTGAAAATACTTATATATTTCATGATTCATATAACACGATCCTTGAAATCCAAAACATAAATACTTCATTCATCCAACATTATTCTTAATCCATTACTTAGGATTCATCAACTTATTCCTTAATTCATATTTCCTTTAATATGTAGTATGAATCATGTCATAAGGTTCTTCAAACTTAATCTAATCATGATTCTTGTGTTTAATGTAAACTACACAAAAAGAACATTCCATACCTTTCACATGTCATTTGCAGACTCCTTATCCTTAGAATTATATACAATACTTGAGGACCTTCTTGACTATATTCATGATATTTCCACCTAGGAAATCGTTTTTCATCATTACCATACTTTCAACATCTAAAAAATTCAATTTTAACCCAAGTCCATCAAGTTCTCACTATTGAATAAAACTAGAAATCATATTCTGATAGACACTAATCATAGGAGAAAACCACATAACCATGAAAAATTACTTATAAGATGTCTAAATACCGACACCCACTTATTTAATCTATGAAACTGTAGGTTTATATTAGGTTATTCATAGAAAATTTATTTTTTAAATCCTTAATGTTGGTTTGTCAAGAGTTTTTTAATTTCCAAAGAATATTTCCTGAATGTTTGAAACTAGGTTTGTAGAAAGGAATGTTGTTATATACCAGGTTACACTGAGTCAGGCCCAACACACCTTATCAGAGCTGTTACTCTTAAGAACATCTATTCTAGAGCAGCATACACTAGTAGTATCTAGATAGAGATGTATATCTAGCAAGCCACTCACAGTATCCTTTACCAAAATTATAGTACATTTTCCTAAAAATTAACTCATCCTTATGCATATCCCTAAAGACATCCCTAGATATAAGATCCCATGTTTTGAACGGGTTAAAATTTTGAATGTTTCTGAAATTCTTTTTCAGTTTATCAATGGGTCTTTCTTTATAAACCGAGCACCGAAATTTTATTCCAAGTGTTGGAACACCTAAAGATGTCATTTTTTCGAACATTGATTGATGTTTTGAGGCAATGGAGAAGTCTCATGGGCGGCGCACAGTTTATCTAACTGTGTGGTCAAGCCGTGCATAGTGGATGTTTTGGGGAAGTGGCTAGCACACAGTTTGCACACGGTTTGTCTAAATGTGTGGCCTAACTGTGCAAGGAGTGTTTTTTGAGGCAGTATCTAACACACAGTTAGTGCATAGTTTGTCTAATCGTGTGAGAAAACTGTGTGGGCACTTAAGTGAGATCATAAAAAAGTGGATCTCACACGTTTTTTCCCCTAGATGTCTCGTTTTCCCCCCGAAGTGTCCATAACTCAGGATTACTCTACCTTGAAGGTTGTAAAATCTCCCCCAATAATTTTATAGGTGATCCAAAGGCTTCTCTTGGCAAATCGAAGATGAATTCTTGAGGTTGGCTGATGTTCTTCTTCATTCTTGTTCGGTTTCTTAGATCTACTTAGATCTACATCTCCTCTTCTCACAGTTTCTTATATCTACACCCGTTATGGGTAAATATAAGTGTTTGGATGACAAGTATGATGATTTTTTGTCTTTTTATTTCTAGGAGAAGTGATCTAAGGGGGTTTCTTGAAGAATCAATCTGTTTCTCTTGAGGGTTCTTCATTCGTTGTGGTTTCTTTCAAAACCCCGAGGTAGGGTCCCAAATCATTAAAACATTATTTAAGAATTATAGTTTCTGTAAATAAATTAGTAATGTGAGTTTCCTTAGTTATGATATTTCAATGAATTACACTTTTGATGTTTTCATATAATTCCTCCCACATGAGATAAGTGAGGAGTTGAACTTGTGTTGAGTTTAATCATGTTGGGCTAATTTGGTTAAAGTGATATGATTAAACAGTTAAATGATTTGAATGGGAAGAATGTGTAATAGGGTAATTAATGGTAGGATTAATTATCAAGTCACGAGTTGGAATAATATTGTGGATTTTACAGATTATTGGAAATATCAAATATTTGACATGTTCGAAAGATAATTGGAAACTAGTTATAATTAATGGAGGTATTAATTATTACATGTTAAATGGTAAATGGTTAAATAAATTATGATTTGTTAAAGAGATAAGGTTTGATTAATTATTTGTTGAATTAATTAATTTTCATGCATTAAATTATGATTGTGAATTGATTGTTTGTTACAATTATTGGCCAGGAGTACCTTTTGATGCGTATGAGTTTTCCATGATGTAAGTTGTCTTGGATAGAGTTGTTTGAAAATATGATATGTTGTGTGAGATGGTTTACAAATATCTTGTCTTTGTTCAATATGTTTTGAGATGATTATGGTGTTCTTGCAGATTGTTAAAGTCCTGAACGAACCATCGTTTGAATGGACGGGTTCAGACTTGTTAAATAATTTGGATAATTAGGGGATGAGTTAATTATTTAGTTGGATTTCTATGAATAATTACTTGTTAATTATTTATTAATTAATGATATGTTGAAGGGTTAATTATTTTATTGACTTATCTAAAGAGAGATTTGTGTTTTTAATTAATTGTTGAATTAATTAACAGATTGGTTCTGTGGTGTTAGACGGGGTATTCTACACCAATGATAAATATATATAAATGATTGATGATTAGGTTGTGAGACAAGGAATCAGGCTCCCAATACTCACAGATGGTTTGACATGAAGTTCGACACCAATGATAGATGTATATGTATGTTTTATAAATGGGATGTGAGACAAGGATTGATGCTCCAAATACTCACGAGGTGATAGACATGGCGTTCTACACCCAGCTTGCAAGAAAATATTCTTTTATGGGTCAGGGAATGATGCTCCAAATACCCATGGGTTGTAAGATAGGGACTGGCACTCCAAATACTCACGAGGGTTCTAGACATGATGTTCTACACCCATTAATTAGCATTGGTCTATGGGTCCAATTGTTCATGCATGAAATAAAGTGATGGGAAATAAAAGCGATTGTGACAAAATGATTTTGTGATTTGATTATGAATAAGGGTTCAGACATATTAATGAATTGGGTGAATCACTGTTAGTGGACAAACCCAAGATTGAATCTCTATTTTATTGGATGGGCTCAAACTTAGTATATGAAAGTTTAAATTTAATAACTTATGACGCATTATTTAAGACAAAGCACAATCTTAGATCTGGTCTTTACTTTGAGTACATAGATGGTGCTTAGAGACATCTGTGGTGAGTGACTTATAAAGGGGATGTTGGGAATTGGCCGAATCTCAAAACATTCATAATAATATTTGAGTAATTGATAAATGAAAAATGATTATGTAATGATTTTTGAGTATGCAAGACAAATGAATAATGTAGGTTCAGACACCATATGAGGGATGAAGCAGATACTTGGGTATATAGTTACTTTGAACTGCTTACTTTATTTTATGCATGCCTTCAAGTGTTTAAAATTATTTATTAAATGTCTAGATTTGGGGTAGACATCGGTGGTCCCGACCTGCTGAGATTTATATCTCACACCCTACTAAGGCCACAATTGCATTGGGTACTTAAGTAGACTCTATTTGGTTGTAGGACTATGATGTTTGCATTTACTTGGGAGTTAGGAGCAGAGGTCCGAGCAGAGGCTCGGGATGCTCGAGGAGATATCCCTTTGGGCTTTGAGTCGTTATTTATTTATTTCTACATTGGAATATAAAGAATAATATTTTTTTCACTGTTTTCTACTTTTTTATCATTATCATGTCATTCATGCATCTTCTGTAAAATTTGGCATTGGCCATTTGTTTTGTACAAGATTTATAAAATCTTTTTTCGATTGCTTTATCATTATTAGACCGTTTTTCCTACTTATTTCCTTTGTTTATTTTTGAACACTAAAATGAGGGTATATTCTCCCCACTGTCTATACTTAGACCCTCACTGCTAGTCATAAGCCTCTGGCATAAGGGGAGTCGCGCTTGAGGTCATGTGGCAACCGGTCCGATCACCGATTCATGGGTGACCCGGGTTGGGAAATTACAAAGAGGTATCAAAGGCTTCAGGTTTCCTTGCATTTACTTTGTCTTACTATTTTGGGGTTGGTAAATAGGAGACCAGGAAAGTGTCAGCACTTGGGTTAATAGCCAAGCTTGGGACTGATGACCTCATGTACGGGAAATGACCAAGGGGACATGGATGGGAATTGATGTTTGTACTATTAGAGGTTATAGTTGATATGATTTCACCTTGAGTGGTAGGTGTATTTTCCATTGTTTATAGATTTTTAGAATTTTGAAAAGAATAATTTACTTGGCCTGATATGGAAAGGATGCTTCATACATGCATCATCTTAGGCACATAGAGATTCATATGTCATGCAAATAACATGCCATGTACATCCATTAGTAGGATGCCTGCTAATTTGGATTGTTTTACTTGTGTGCAATGCCAAGTTTGACTTGCTTTAGCATGCCTCTCTAGATAGCATGTTACAGTGATAGATTTAACATTCTTGATTGATTATATTCTGTACTGCCTTGGTTATTAGCATGTTTTGTTGTTGTGACATGCTTTTATGATATAACATGTTGTTCTGTTACTGATTATGCTAACATGTTAGAGAATTTTTGATTTGTGAAAGTGGTGATAAAGATAAAATGTTAAATAAATGTTGATTGTGTTAAATGGGAGCCAAAATCCATTTATAAGGTGTATGGGTGCCTTATCAATTGGTAGGTGGCCACCCATATAATTTTGACCGTTAGGTGGATCATGTTAATTTTTGAATTGACATTGGTATCGGTAAATGAAATCCAATTTTCAATCCATGGATTGTATGGGTGCTTCGTGAATTAGGAAATAATGACTCATATTAAATGTGATGACTCGATGTTGTGTGAAAAGCTTACAAATGTGAAAGATGTTTAATGTTGATTTGAAATCAAATGGATAGCTTCTAAAATGAAACTTGACCCAAGTAGGTCAGTTGGGGAGTGTTTTTATGAGATAACCCATTTGGGTGTTTAAAATTTTAATACCTTAGTGTTTTCTATTGGGATTCTTTATAGAGAACCCAGGTTAGTTAAAATGGGATCCTCGTAGGTCTCCTTATCTTCTTGAAAGAAATTAATTTTTATAAGTTTTATAAAAATGATGGGATGCCAACTAACGTAAATGATTTAAAAAGATAGTTTTATAGAACTTGCCTATTTTGCATTGGGGCGTTTTGAAAATGGTACTTTCATGTTTTGATCAAACCATTTGATGATTAAAGATTAAAAGTGATTAAATATAAGAGGCATGTAAATGGAAAATATTGTGGTTTCTACTATTTAAAACCCTCATGTAAAGGGTAGTTCAGACTTATCTTGAGTTTCCTTGGAACATAAGCATGATTTTTTTCCGTAGGTGTTCTTCTCCTTAGCAATGGACTTATGTTTATCTTTTGAGCCTAGTGACTTGTTTGAAGTGACTCGATTTAGGGTTGACACTTTTTCTTCATAAGTGGCTAACCTGTGGTCAGTATCACCCTTAGAACTTAAATTCCTTACTAGATCTATGGCTTTTCTCACTCTTTTGGAGTGGTTGGGTGCCGTTGTCCCAGGTAGGACTTCCATTTTCCTATGAAACCCTTGTGGAAATGGGTGGTGATGTGTTTCATGACCTTGTTGTGGTCTTGAGCATCGAGTAATGCCCATTTTCAGTTGGTTAGACTGCCTCAGGCAAGGTCGGCTGCTTTGTAGGTCGTTTGACCCTTTCTTTTTAATGGATGACTGGTTATGAAGGCGTCTAGGAAAATGGTTGTTTGAGGAAAAATGACTCCGTAATAAGTCTTTTTATACTATTGAGTACAGTCTCAGATCAACTCCATGTAGTGTAACTAGAGAATTAAGGAATCAGTTTCATTTCAATACATGGAATGGTTTTCGAAAGACTCGGGTGTTTTGACACGCCGATCTTGTTGTTAATCTAGCGCACTGGTGAGCGGCTGATCTTTTCTTGAGACATCATGGGAAATCCTAAGGTGGGTATTGCCACTTTGTTTACAATTAATGTGTTGGAACGTGATGTGGAGATTTTAGAATAGAGTTTTCTGGTAATGGTTTGACTGATCTTCTTCATGACCTCGGTTTTCACTTGGCTTTCTCTTCTAGAAACGACGAGCATGTCCCCTATCTTGACCTCATCATGGAGACACTAAGATAGCATCAGTCTTGTGCCACACTATAGTTTAAATGTTTTTGGGCTTGATGAGTAGTTGTTATCCAGGTAGTATGTGGGATGCGTTGATTCTTTTGGCTACTTCATTATTCGTGTTTGCGAATGGTTGTTTTTAAAATAGTCTTGTGATCGTTTGACGTGGGAAATTTACCAGATGTTGGGTAAGGACTTCGTTAAACTGGAGGATGGTTATGGAATAGTTTGAAAAGAACATCATTAGATAAAGAGAGAAAGTGGCTTTTGGGTCCAAGAAATCTTCGAGGGAAGCATGAGAAACCTGTTCTGTTGTTTGATCGAGGTTTAACCTTTTACGTTGACAAGGTCCTTCTAATGACCAAAGATATAAGATCTGTTTCGATGTTTTAGCTTTAGATTAATCTTTGGATCTAGATAAAAAGGATTATCCATCAGGTTTGAGAAGGGTTAAAGGTGTGTTTTGCAATGGGAACACAACCCATCACTTCTAATGAGAGTAAATGACTTTGGTATGTCGGTTGTTTTAGTAGTGGTTCCCGATGGCCTCTCAGGGATGAGAAATTTTTAAGGTGGGTATAATGTAAGGTCCCATGTTTTGAACCGGGATAAAATTTTGAATGTTTCTGAAATTCTTTTTTGGTTTATCAATGGGTCTTTCTTTCATAACTTAGGTTCAGAATTTTATTTCGAGTGTTGGAACACCTAAAGATGTCATTTTTTTCGAACTATGATTGAATTTTTGAGGAAAAGGGGAAGTCGCACGGGCGACACATGGTTTGTCTAACCATGAGGCCAAACCGCGCGTTGTTGAAGTATTGAGGCAGTGGATAACGCACAGTTAGCACATGGTTTGTCTAACTGTGTGGCCTAACCATGCGACGAGTGTTTTTTGAGGCAGTAGCTAACGCACAGTTATCCCATGATTTGTCGAACCGTGCGAGAAAACTGTGCGGGCACTTAAGTGAGATCCTAAAATAGTGGATCTCGAATGTTTTTCCCCTAGATGGCTCTTTTTTTCTTCCTAAGAGGCCATAACTTGGGATTACTCTCCCTTGAAGGTTGGAAAACCTCTCCCATGTTTTTTGGAGGCGATCTGAAGGCTTCTATTGGTGAATCGAAGCCAAATTCTTGAGGTTGGTAGATGTTCTTCTTCATTATTGTTCAGTTTCTTAGATCTACTTAGATCTACATCTCCTATTCTCACGATTTCATAGATCTCCACCCATTATGGGTAAATATATGTGTGTGGATGACAT
This sequence comes from Viscum album, assembly GCA_963277665.1. Classification (NCBI taxonomy): domain Eukaryota; kingdom Viridiplantae; phylum Streptophyta; class Magnoliopsida; order Santalales; family Viscaceae; genus Viscum; species Viscum album. Next base: position 664,284,936 of record OY728150.1, read on the forward strand.
GTATGATGAGTTTTGGTCTCGGTATTTCTAGAAGAAGTTATCTAAGGTGGGTTCTTGAATAATCAACCTGTTTCTCTTAAGGGTTATTCGTTCATTGTGGTTTCCGTTAAAACCCTGAGGTAGGGTCCCAAATCATTAACACTTTATTTAAGAATTATATTTTCTTTAAAAAAATTAGGAATGTGAGTTTCCTTCATTATTTTATGTCAACGAATGACACTTTTTGTTGTTATTAAATAATTCTGCCCACATGAGATAAGTGAGGACTTGAACTTGTGTTGAGTTTAAGCATGTTTGGCTAATTTGGTTAAAGTGATTTGATTAAATTGTTAAATTATTTGAAAGGGAAAAATGACTAATGGGGTAATTATTGGTAGGATTAATTATCAAGTCATGAGTTTGAATAATATTGTGGCTTTTACAGGTTATTGGAAATATTGAATATTTGACATGTTCGTAAGATAATTGGAAACTGGTAATAATTAATAGAGGGATTAATTATTACATGTTAAATGGTAAATGGTTAACTAATTGATTATTGGTTAAGGAGATAAGTTTTGATTAATTAATTGATGAATTAATTAATTTTCATGCATTAAATTAAGATTGTGAATTGATTGTTTGTTACTATTGTTAGATAGGAGTACCTTTTGATGCGTATTAGTTTTCCATGCCTTAAGTTGTCTTGGATGGAGTTTTTTTAAAATATGATATTTTTTGTGAGAGGTTGCAACATATCTTGGATTTTTTCAACATGTTTTTAGATGATAATGGGGTGCTTATAGATTGTTAAAGTCCTGGATGAACCATTGTTTGAATGGATGGGTTCAGACTTGTTAATGAATTTGGATAATCAGGTGCTGAGTTAATTATTCAGTTGGCTTGCTAAGAATAATTACTTGTTAATTAATTATTAATTAATGAGATGTTGAATGGTTAATTAAGTTTTGATTTGATCATAGGTGATGCCCTCAGCTTATATTATTTTAGGCCCCCCTAAACCCTTTGTGTCCTTGTTGTACTTGTCTCTTTAATAAAAATTTGATTTGGTTGGATGATAAATGGGTTGTGAGACAAGGACTAAAGCTCCAAATACACATGGGGTGCTAGACATGGTGTTCAACAACCATCTTGTAAGAAAATATTTTTTTATCGGTCAGGGACTAATGCTCCAAATACCCATGGGTTGTGACACAGGGACTGATGCTACAAATAATCACGAGGGTTCTAGACATGAATTTATACACCCATTAATTATCATTGGACTGTGGGTCCAATTTTTCATGCATGAAATTAAGTGATGGGAAATAAAAGTGGTTGTGACATAATGATTTTGTGATTTGATTATGATAAAGGGTTTAGACTTATTAATGAATTTGGTGAATCACTATTAGTGGATAGACCCAGGAATGAATCTCTATTTTAGTGGATGGGCTTAGATTTTGTATTTGAAAGATTAAATTGAATAACTTATGATCCATTATCTAAGCCAAAGTGCAATCTTGGATCCGGTCTTTACTTTGAGTACTTAGATAGTCCTTAGAGACATCTGTGTTGAGTGACTTATACAGGGGATGTCGGGTGTAGGCCAAATCTCAAGACTTTCATAATAAGATTTGAGTAATTTATAAATGAAAAAATATTATGTAATGATTGTTGAGTATGTATGATAAATGAATAATGTAAGTTCATACACCATCTGAGGGCTGAAACAGGTACTTGGGTATATAGTTACTTTGTACTAATTACTTTATTTTATGCATGCCTTCACATGTTTTAAATTATTTACTAAATTTATGGATTTGGGGTACACACTGGTGGTCCCGGCCTACTAATATTTATATCTCACATCTTACTCGGGCCGCCATTTACTTGGGTACCCGAGTAGACTCTATTTGGTTGGAGGACTATGCTGTTTCCATTTACTTAGGAGTTAGGAGCAGAGGATCGAGCAGAGGCTCGGGGTGCTCGAGGAGATCTCCATTGAGGATTTGAGTCATTATTTATTTATTTATGAATTGGAATATAGAGCATGCTGTTTTTTTCACTGTTTTCTACTTTTTTATCATGCTCAAGTCATGCATGCATCTGCTGTATAATTTGGCGTTGTCCATTTGTTTTGTAAAATACTTATAAAATCTATTTTCCGCTTCTTTATCATTATTAGACCATTTCCACTACTTATTGACTTTTTCTATTTTTGAAGACTAAAATGAGGGTATAGTCTCCCCACTGACTATCCTTAGACCCATCGCTGCTAGTCGGTAGCCTATAGCATAAGGGGAGACACGATTGAGGTCATGTGGCGACCGGTCTGGTCATCGGTCCAAGTTTCCAATGGTCTGTTGAACCTTTACTATGATACCAACTATAATGACCCTCACCTTTCATATATAGACATTAAATCATTTTTGTAAAATACTTAATACATTACAAAAAATATTCCCAAAGACAATGTTAGTTTAGTGGATTTGGAAGCTTGGATTTTTTTTCTAAAACCATGAAAGATCTTCAATGTTCCCCACAATGATCTCCCCCCATAAAAATTCAACATGAATAAATTTCTTCACAACCTAGGGAAAGGAAACATAAGAAATGGGTGATCTAAAATGATTAGTAAGGGTAAATAAAAAACATAATTATAACATGAACATAATTGTATGAGAACATGTGCATTACATTCTAAGATCAAACCCTACATATTAAAGATCTTAAACATGAATCATGGAATAAGGTTGGTAGTTAAAAAGACATGAATCATAAGTGAATCAAGAGTATAATACATGAATGCATAAATGATGAATAATACATGGAATTTGTAGAATACACATAATCATTGAAAATAGTTTTTCAAGGATACCTACCCATACCTTTATACATGTTACTCTAGGGATATGACCCATGCACCTTCTTATTTTCAGGATTGAGAAACAACCCATGTACCATATTACTTTCTGTCTTGGGCTACTACTCATGTACACTCTTAATTTAAGGCTTGGGCTACAACTTATGTTCCCTCTTACTTTTAGGCATGGGCTGCAACCCGTGTACCCTCTTACTTTCAGGCTTGGTCTGTAACCCGTATACCCTATTACATTCAGGCTTAGGATATAACACGTGTACCCTCTTACTTTCAGGATTGCACTACAACTCATGTACACTTTGAACTCATATACAACTTATCATTACCAAGGCATTAGAGGGAGATATAGGTCCCAACCATCTCATAATAAAATCATTCATACGTGTGCCACAGGATATTAAAACCATCATCACATCATGACCCATAAAAATAGGTGGGTTTTATAAACATCAAATCATAACCCATGAAATGAAATGGGTGAAATCCATCATCAACATTACATTTTTATTAAAAAGGAAGAAAAACTACAACAGAAAATTCATAGAAAAACTAACTAGGGGGTTTAAAATAATGAAGAACTAGTTGATCCCCTCTAATAAAATTAACTCCCTCTAGATCCAACTGAAGTGAACATGAAAAAAAATGATGTTATTACCATGATATGCCACCACCAATGAAGAAAAATGATCAACCACTTTGTTTCCCTCCCGCCACACATGAGAAAACCGAATATTAGAGTTATTAATACTTGCTTTGATCTTCTTGAAAGAATCGTATATTTACTAAGGAGATGTAATTTTACCATGCTTTGTATCATGAAAAATTAAAGAATCGGTTTCAATATAGTTGAGCGTAATATTTATATAGGCACACTATACAACACCCATCTGCATAGCTTTGGCATCTTCTTGAATTGATTTACCCTTCCCAAAGTATGCATAATATGAAAGCAAGACACTCCCCCAAGCATCAAAAACCACCCCTCCTCCTTGTATAATACCATGCATGCATGAATCGTAAAAATTCAGCTTCAAACCTATGCTTGGAGCCGCCCATTGAACCCAATTCCCTCTCATCGCATGGACTGGTTGTTGAATAATAAAACCATTCCCCTGCAAGGCTCTCAAAGGAGCATCACTCCATTTATTATAACCATTAACCATATCAGTGAAATGGGTGTCATTATCATTTCATCACATCATAACCTATAGAAAATATACTGGTTTTCTAATCAATTCATTAAAGCATAACTCGAGAAAAGAAGTGGGTTACAAAATTATATAACCTGTGGAAGATAAATGGGTGTCATAAGTATCATTTCATAAAAACATAAACCACTAAATAAATAATATGAATAGAACCATTTAATCATTTCTCATTAGGGTATGAGTAACATCAATATATGTTATCTTATATGGAAAATAATTTTTAAATATCTTTTAAAAAATATTCTTGAGAAAAATATCCTTTATTTTATTTTAAAAAGTCCATATAAAACATAAAATATTTTGAAATCCATTTTTATTGAAGTAACTTTTAAAACATAAAAATATTTTTTGAAATCATTTTAAAAACATTTTTTCTTGAAAACTTATAATAGAAGACTAAAAACATTTTTAAAACCACTTTAAAACAATGAATTTCTAGAATATAGAAAAAAATTCCTTAAAAAATTACATTTCAATCCTATAAATTATGATTTAAGGGAATCATGGTCATGATTGTGGGTAAATCCGCAAATTCCTGACATTCTTTTTATACCATAAAAAGTTTAGATCATCGCCTCGACCGAAAAATGACAATAAGATTCCTTTTTAAAAACTATTTTGATTAAAAGGTAAAACATAGGTAAAAATTTCTCTTAAAGAACATATTATAATATTAGAATATTTTTTTAAACCTTTTATAAAACATGGTTTTTAAGGAATATATATTTATGACCTAATAGAGAGGAAAAATCAAACATTCTTACGAAAACACTTTCTTGATCATCTTATGTACCAAAGAGTGAAAAAATGACACCATTACCTGGATATAACATGAATAACCATAGGGTAACAAAACTCATGATATCCCTTGATAAATGGATCATAATATTTCATCAATTAAAACATATTCATAAACAATCTAGACAAACGATGAGATTATTTCAATAAACTTTTACCACATGGTAACTCTGAATCATACTCCCCATTTAAGAAAATGAAATTACATAAAGGTTAAAAATATCATAAAATTAGTAAAATTAATGATATAATATTTCCATGGTATTACATACTCCTCATAGAAAAATATAGGTTCATAACATGTCATGTGTCTCAAAGAAGGAAAATTGAGATGAAATTACTTTAATGATTCAGTAACTTTTGAAACATAAACCACATGATATAAAGATTATAAAATTGATATGTAAATACACCTACATTTAAGTATATCAGTCATAGAATAAATTCATGGTAAGTATATAAACCACAAAAAATAATTGAGTGGTGCATAAGGCATGTATCTCAGAGAAATAAAAAGTTAGATGAAATTCCCTTAACTTGTGTCTTGACTTTCGTTGTACACGTATAAGCCTCTTGTATAAAAAGTATATTTTTATTATAAATTTATCACATAAAAATATTAATATATATATACAACCATATAATATTTTCTTATGACCTTATATTAATCTTTTATTAACAATTCTATTTTAATGTAATGTTTTCAGTATTAACAGCTTTGTTTGTCAAACATGTTTTGACTTGTCATTCTCGATATTCTTACTTAAATCATTATTAAATTATTTAAATAAAGTAAAACAAAACTTATATATGATATATATTCATTATATAATCACTAATAATAATCTATTAAATTTAGATATATGAAATGGAATACACCGTTCATGGAGATAGTAGGTCGTAAGTACTAATGAATGGTGTTTCCATTTTAATGGCGTATTGAAAGAAATAAAGTAAATGATATATATGTATATATGTATATAATATAATTATAGTAGAATTATTATGTAATATATATCATATAATTTCACTAAACTCATCTTTAATACATTCCATGTAAAGTGTGAATGAATCACATCGCTTTGAGGAGGTGGTAGTCCATACATTCACAAATAAAGTTATCATATTTACAAAAAAGGGAATGAATGAAGGTAGTATTTACATAATAAATATAGAAGTGTAAATAAAAAATAAAAATCATATATATCATATAAAAATATAGTGTACTTCAAAATTTACAAACTTAAGAGGTGGTAAAGGTAAAATGAACAACATCGTTTCCTGTGGCGGTAGTTCATCATACACAAGAACGATAAGTAAGTTACTCATTAGATGGAAGTGTGTGTAAGTGAAGTTAAAAAAATTTATATAAAAAAATCTTAGTATATTGATTATAGTGGGGATATTTCATGTTCATGGAATAATAATAATTTAGGTGTCTTATAAAGAAGATAAAATAAAAGAGATTGAGGAAGGTTGCTACCTCTTCTTTGGGTAACACATATTCTTTGCACAAAAGGGCTTCCTTGGTTGGGTTTATGAACAAAGGGGGCATTAAAGGAGGAATTGAGGGATTTTGGAAAGTTAATTAAGTATATCTTGGACAAACTTAAGTGTCTGGAGAGGTGTTAATAAGGGGGAGAGGTGGTGGCCTTTTATAGTGGAGGGAGAGGACACACTTGTAATTTTTTAAACAATGTTAGGTGTTCCAATGTTTTTAAATAAAAAAATTAAAAAAACCCAAAAAAACTCAACCATTTAATTTTTATGGATGAAATTTGGCCCAAAATGGGTTTTTTACATGTTTATATGTCATTTTGGCCCTTAAGTTTAAGGATTAATCCCTTATTAAGCTTAATTTTTCCTTAATCACTGTAATTAATCATAATAACTTTCACTAATAATTTTGTAAAAAATATTAATTTCATATTATTAGACTATAAATATCATATAGATTAAAACCTTTTATGTTCATTTTTCAAAATTCAATTCATATTAGTGTAAAATTTTTATTTAATGCTAATCTCGCAGACGTGGTGAGAAAGAGGGTTTTTAAAATGAGAATGTTCCAAAGTTCATTAAGATTTTATGTCTAAATTCAATATAAAAATATTCCAATGACCTAAGTTGGATAAATATATTTATAATTGATCTAATTTTACCTTATAAACAATTTAAAATATAGTTTAAATATATTAATAAATTAGTCTATGAAGCATATTTAAATTAAAATTCAGTATTTTTCACTATTCATCAAAAAAAATGAAGTTTTTCAAAAAAACCCAAAAGTTCACCCTAATATAATTTAGAAAATATGAATTCAAAATTGATATTTATTTTATCAAATTAAAATTTTAAGTCTCTAAAATTAATTTTATTAGTGTTTGGTTGCGCCCAAATTTACCCTACGGGTAAAAGCGATCGATGTAGTACATGTAGGGGTCGAGTCCACAGGGACCGAAGAAGTAACCTTGAGACGCTATGATTTGGTGAAGGATGGGATATGAAGTAGCCAACTTTGGTTTTGATTTTGGATGGTTTTAAATAACACTAAGAAACCTATGTGAATTCAATTCAATGAAAATGGGTTGATCTAGGATTATGCTCGGGGTGGATTGAATGAATTTTACTTCTTTAAACAATTTTGGTTTTATTAATTCTTGATGAATCCATTCTTCAAAAATAACACTACCTTCATCATTTTCTGGTTTGGTGCTTACTAAACACAATTACTAATCCCCTATACACTTAGAGAACCAAATTAATGATCTCTCCGAGGTATATGGTCATTTAGTAATTGAATTTATTTTGCTCAAACACAGTAAAGATGAAGAGTAGAAATAACTGAAGAATGGATGTCTTAAATTAATTATCCAATTAACAACAATTCGTTCATAAAATAACATTCAATCCAGCCTTCGCATCCTCCTAAGATCAACCCATTAAGGGTTTAGCCCTCCATTGATGATATACTCTCAATGGTGGGCGGAATATGGCTAACAATAATTGGATTGAAGAAATTAAAACCGCGGAAATAACGAGCACTCCTCCGTGTGTGTGAATGAAATTCACACCTATGTGTGAACTAATTCAACAAAAACACAGAGATATCACTGTGCTTTGTGATTATAAAGTTTTAATAAATGAAATGGAAAATATATAAGAGAAAGAAGTTGATTAAGAACATAAAGATACAAAAAAGAAACTTACATGGAAATGGAAAACATTACAAAGGAAATTTGGAAGCAAAACATTACAATGAAACAAAGCATCCAAGATGATAAGAAAATTTTTCACACCTATTCCCTTCACCACTAGCTCCTTATATAGGCATATTAGGAGCCTTAGGTACATCCCCCAACAATTAATTCACCCCCCAACAATTAATAGAGTCAAATGGAGGGTGAATAATCAAAAGGAAATTGATGTTTATAAACTTTAAAACACATTAATATTAAAAACTTAACAATGAATATTAGCCACTTTAAGTGACTAATCACACCCCCCAACTTGAGTTTTTCTAGTCCCGAGCAAAATAAATTACAAATATGAAATTGAAATCCCCTTTTCCAAAAACATTTTAAATACACATTGCTCACCCAAATATCTAATACCAAAAAAATTATGAAAACCCATCAAAATCATTTAAAACAAGCTAGGTCCATAAGCATATCCCAAGCCCAAGCCCATTCCTTTGTTCAAATTCATCGCCACATTTCATCCAATTCCAATTAATCATGATAAAGTGTTGTGCATCATAAAAGATATGGGGCCCATTTTATTGTTCAAGGGGAAAAAATGGAAGCGCTAGGTGGGAATCACATTAAACCTTAAGATGAGTATCCATTTTTTTTTATTTTTTTTTTTTTTAACCACAATAGATATGAAAAGACTAACTCTGGGCAAGACAACTATGGAGTCACGATCCCCAAGTGCCGGACGCCACGCATTTTGTCAATTTCATGCTCTACAATAGAGATATAAAGCCTAACTCTGGGCAAGACAACTATGGAGTCACGATCCCCAAGTGCCGGACGCCACGCATTTGGACAAAACATTGCTCTATGTGGTCTTTTTTTTGTTGTTTTTTTTTTGTTTTTTTGTTTTTTTTTTGTTTTTTTTTGAATACTCAAATTAAACTAAAAGTGACCCCAGAACCCTATGTTATAATGAAAGGGACCCAAGAACTCAAATTTACACCCACAATCCAAAAGACATGCATTGTGGCATTTTTATTAAGAGGATGAAAATTTAAACTTTGAAAAATCACATCGGACAACCGCACTTTCCAAAAACTATGCTCATGAACTTAAACTTGCATTAAAATCAGAATCAAGGCATGCCAAATTTATTTGATATCCAATTTTAGAGTTTGCAATGTGTCTTTATCATGTTTATGGTTAATGGAATTTTTTTTCATGCATGTTCTTATTCAAAATAAAAATCATTTTTTATTCCCCCCCCCCCAACTTAGAATAACATTGTCCCCAGTGTTTAAAGAAAAAAACTTAGAAGGGGGTAGGAGAGGAGTTCAAAGATAAAATTGAGAATGAAAAACATGGAACAAATTCACCTGGTTTTTAAAGTTGAGGTTCATGATGCTCCAAATTACTCCTTTGATCTCTTTGGGGATGTAGGCACCTCCTTGATTGAACATGTATCAGCCAAAATAGTTCCTGAACCATAAAAAGAAGGACAAAACAGACAAAACAAACAACACAATGATTTATTTAATTCCAAGTACCATCATTTTCATGTTTTTTTTTAAATCAAACTAATGATACATTGTCTTCTTTTAAATTTCTGGGTAAGGTATTACTCAGGGATCACACCGCGTGACATGGATGAATACGGTGCTCCCCTTTAATACCCATCCATACTCATAAAAGAAGAACAGGTCAAGAGTCTAATAATTTTTTTTTTAAACCTAAAAAAACATAAATAAAATAAACTGATGATACATTGTCTTCTTTAAATTTCTGGGTAAGGTATTACTCAGGGATCACACCGCATGACACGGATGAATACGGTGCTCCCTTTTCATACCCATCCTTACTCATAAAAGAAGAACAGTTCAACAGTCTATATATAAAAAAAAGTAACAAAATTAAGCAGAAGGAAACAAAAGATGATTCCCAGTGATTGGAAACATGAAAACCATGGGTTGCCTCCCGTGCAGCGCTTTTGTTTAACGTCGTTAGCCCGACTTGTACCCTAAATCTATCAATTTTTCTCTGGTTCATATGTTGGCTCAGTTAACTCCTCCTTGGTTTCTTGTTTATTAAATGATTCAATGAATGGTTTTAACCTATGACCATTGACTTTGAAGACATGACCACTTGTGGGATCCTGAATCTCTATTGCCCCATGAGGGTACACATGATGCACTAGGTATGGACCAGACCATCTGGACCTTAGCTTTCCTGGGTGTAGATGAAGTTTTGAACTATACAAGAGAACAAATTTTCCCAGCTCAAAGTGTTTGACTTTGAGATTCTTAGATTGGTAGGCTTGAACTTTAGATTTATTGATCCTTGAATTTTCATAATCCTCCATCCTAAGTTCCTCGAGTTCATTAAGATCTAATTTCCTTTTTGTTTCAGCCAAAGAAATGTCAAAGTTCATTTTTTTTATTTCCCAAAAGGCCTTATGTTCAATTTCAACAGGTAAATGACATGCTTTTCCATAAACCAATCTATACGGTGACATGCCTAGGATAGTTTTGAAAGCAGTTCGATATGCCCAAAGGGCATCTAATAGTTTCTCGGTCCAATCTTTCCTAGAGGGATTGACAGTTTTTTCAAGAATTTGTTTAATTTCTCTATTTGCCAACTTAGCTTGATCGTTGGTTTGAGGATGGTATGCAGTGGAAACTTTATGAGTAATACCATACTTAGACATGAGTGAAGCGAATGGGCGGTTGCAGAAATGGGTTCCACGATCACTAATTATAGCCCTAGGAATTCCAAATCGAGAAAATATATGCTCTTTTAGAAATCGGATCACAACATGGTGGTCATTGGACTTGGTGGGAATGGCTTCAACCCATTTTGAGACATAATCAATAGCTAAGAGGATGTAGAGGTATCCCTTAGAGTTTGGAAAAGGCCCCATGAAATCAATTCCCCAATAATCAAAGATTTCAATGACTAGAATGGGAGTGAGGGGCATTTGATTCCTTTTGGTAATGGATCCTAATTTCTGACACTGAGGACAACTTTTGCAGAATTGGAAGGAATCCTTAGTGAGTTTCGGCCAGTAGAAACCACTTTGGAGGACCTTTGCAGTGGTTTTCTTTGTAGAAAAGTGGCCTCCACATGCCTCTCCATGACAAAATTTTAGAATGGACTCTTTCTCAGACTCAGGAATACATCTCCTGATGATTTGATCAGGACAGAACTTGAAGAGGTAAGGATCATCAAACACATAGTGTTTTACGTCAGAAAGGAATTTCCTCTTAGCTTGGGTCCCCATGAATTTTGGAATGTCACCCGTCACCAAATGGTTTGCTATGTCAGCATACCAAGGGCAATCACTCACTGAATAGAGGTGCTCATCGGGAAATGAATCAGACACAGAGAGGTGGTGTGAGTTGTCTTTGAATTCCATCCTAGAGAGGTGATCAGCTACAATATTTTCAACACCCTTTTTATCCTTAATGGTTAAATCGAACTCTTGAAGAATAAGGACCCACCTAATCAATCTAGCCTTGGCATCTTGTTTTTGGAAAAGGTATTTTAGGGCTGAATGATCAGTGAAGACAATGATGGGTGATCCTAAGAGATAAGACCTGAATTTCTCTAAGGCAAAGACAACAGCAAGCAACTCTTTCTCAGTGGTGGTGTAGTTTATTTGTGCATCATTTAAAGATTTTCTTGCATAAGAAATTACATGTGGAGTTTTCTCACACCGTTGTCCTAAGACTGCTCCTACAGCGAAATCACTTTCATCACACATGAGCTCAAAAGGAAGTTTCCAATTTGGAGATTGCATGATAGGTGGAGATATAAGAGTTGACTTGAGTGTAGAGAATGATTCCTCACAGCTTTCTGTCCATAAAAATGGAGCATCTTTTACCAATAGAGCACAAAGTGGTCGAGAAATAGAGCTGAAATTCCTAATGAACCTTCTATAAAACCAGCATGTCCTAAGAAGGACCTCACTTCCTTAACAGTTTTAGGAGAGGGAAGGTGACGAATGATGTCAACATTAGCTTTATCAACTTCAATCCCTCTACCAGATACCAGATGACCTAGAACAAGTCCTTCCCTTACCATGAAATGGCATTTTTCCCAATTTATTATGAGATTCTTATCCTCGCACCTTGACAAAACCTTTTCAACATTTATAAGGCATCCCTCAAAAGTATCCCCAAAGATGGAGAAGTCATCCATGAAGACCTCTAAAAAATCCCCCACCATATCCGAGAATATTCCCATCATGCACCGCTGGAAGGTACCAGGGGCATTACATAACCCAAAGGGCATGCGTTTGAAGGAAAAAGTGCCAAATGGACAAGTGAAGGTTGTTTTTCCTTGATCCTCTAAGGAGACTTCGATTTGATTATACCCTGAGAATCCATCTAGGAAGCAATAGAATTGATGACCTGCCACTCGCTCGAGGACTTGATCAATAAAGGGTAAGGGGAAATGGTCTTTCTTGGTACAAGAGTTGAGCTTCCTATAGTCAATACAAACTCTCCATCCACTACTGACCCTTGTTGGAAGCATCTCTCCATCCTTGTTGGTTATTACTGTGATTCCAGCCTTCTTTGGAACCACATGGATTGGGCTAACCCACTCACTCTCAGCTATAGGATAGATGATATCAGCTTTTAACAATTTCAAAAGTTCTTTTCTCACTACTTCCATGAGATTAGGGTTGAGTCGCCTCTGAGATTGATGACATGGTTTTGACTCAGATTCAAGAATAATTCTATGAGTCCCGATAAGTGGGCTAATCCCAGGGATATCAGATAGGGTCCATCCAATGGCTTTCTTGTGTCTCCTAAGAACATCTAGAAGCATCCTCTCATGATCGGATTCAAGGGAGGAAGAAATGACAACAGGAAAGGATTGATTGTCCCCTAAGAAAGCATACTTTAGTGATGAAGGTAAGACTTTAAATTCAAGATCAGATTGGTCATGACTTTCCATGAATGGATGAGACTTTGTATTGAACTTAGTTTCTTTGTTCAGATTTCTTGACAAAATTGGTTCCTTGTGAACAGAATTTTCATCCACTAAATTTTCCAGAGTAGTGTCATGAATGGCTATGGACTCAATGTTATTGATTTCAACCATGGTATCATTGATTGGTGATTCTATAAATTCATCAATAGAGCTGTCTGAAATAGATTCAATCCAAGGAGGCAAATTTCCCTCATGTGAATAAAGAAAATCAATCTCTTCTTGACTTAACCATCCTTCGGTAACTCCTTGATGTTCATTGAGTTCATTATCAACACTACCAATCCAATTAACCTCATGGATCTCTTCATCATCCCCAATTTGAGAGTTTTCATTGTAGATGTTCAAGTCTAAGCTCATGTTCCCAAAGGTGATGGTCATGTTCCCATTTCGAACTCGGATTACAGAGTTGATTGTTGCAAGGAAGGGACGACCAAGTATGATTGGGGTTTGCTCCCTAGGACCTAAGCTTGGGTGATTGTCCAAAACAATGAAGTCAGCTGGGTAAATGAAATTTTCAACCTTCACCAAAACATCTTTTAAGATCCCCTTTGGAACTCGAACACTACGATCAGCAAGTTGAAGAGTGACAGATGTGGGTTGGAGTTCTTCGAGCCCTAACTGACAGTACATGGCATATGGAATGAGGTTCACACTAGCACCTAGATCACACAAGGCTTTGACAACTTTGTTCTCTCCTAGTTCAACATTTATGTAAGGGCATCCTGGGTCTTTCATATTAGGAGTAATGGTCCCTTGAATGGTGGTACTCACATTAGCAGCCAAAAGGACTTGGTTTTTATGTGAAAATTTTCTTTTAAAAGTGCACAAGTCCTTAAGGTATTTTGAGTAGGAAGGTATGGTTTGGATGGCATCGAGAAGGGGAATGTTCAACTTGACTTGTGAGAAGATTTCCCTCAATGTTTCACTCAATTCAGGCTTTGTGGTCATTCTTGTCACAAATTGTACAAACAAGCTCAACAGTTTGGGTTTTGTGGACCTTCCTAAGATCAATCTCCTCAACTTTCCTCGTGAGTGCAGCAAGTTTTGCTCTAAGGTTTTCTTCTTCTCCAAGATTGTAAATTCCACCAGATTTGGGTGGCTTCTCATAGTATGGTGATGTTCCCCATGTTTGGTTTTCTTCAGCAAGATTTTCTAGATACTCGTAAGCATCATTTGGGGCTTTGTTTTTGAAGGTTCCATTACACATCATATCAATGAATTGTTTGTTTCCGGGACCCAACCCTTCATAGAAAATTCTCACTTGTTCTGGGATTAAGAAACCCTGGTGTGGTACCATGTTTAATGTGTCCTTGAACCTTTCCCATGTTTCATAGAATGTTTCTCCCTCTCTTTCAAAAAAGTTTTGTATGCTCTTTTTAAGTGCAATTGTTTTGTGATGGGGGAAGTATTTTTTATAAAATTCTCGTTGAAGCTGGTCCCAAGAGTGAATGGATGCTGGTCTCAAATTGTTTAACCAATTCTTTGCTCGGTCCTTAAGGGAAAAAGGGAAAAGTCTCATTTTAGCAGATTCAATTTGATTTGGTGGGCACATGGTTTCGACAATGTCATTAAATTCTTTAACATGAAGGTAAGGCATCTCAGACTCCATCCCATGGAAGGTTGGAAGGTGGTTCAGGACATGGGGTTTGAAAACATATTGGGAATATCCTATGTTATCATGCCTAATGCATGAGGGTGCATTGGTCCAGGTTGGTGTGAGGTAGTCATTCATGGTCGGGTCTGCAACAATTCCCAAGTTAGGGTCCTGCCCGTTATTTTGGTTCCCTCCCTGGTTTATGATTTGGTTTTGTGGGATATTCTCCATTGTATCGAACTCAACGTCTGAATTTGGAGTATTAGGAAGATTTGGATCTGAAGGAAATAGACCTCTTTTAGTGCTTGACTCCCCAGCCCTAGGAGTATCCACCCTAACTAATCTGTTTGAGTTATCGCGGGTGTAGGCGGACATGCGCCAAAAGAAAAAAAAAGCGAGAAAGGGAAAAGATAAGAGAATTGGGATGACAATAGAAGAATGGGGTTAAGAAAAGAAGGTTTTTGGTCTAAGGAACTTACTTGGTCCCCGGCAACGGCGCCAAAATTTGGTTGCGCCCAAATTTACCCTACGGGTAAAAGCGATCGATGTAGTACATGTAGGGGTCGAGTACACAGGGACCGAAGAAGTAACCTTGAGACGCTATGATTTGGTGAAGGATGGGATATGAAGTAGCCAACTTTGGTTTTGATTTTGGATGGTTTTAAATAACACTAAGAAACCTATGTGAATTCAATTCAATGAAAATGGGTTGATCTAGGATTATGCTCAGGGTGGATTGAATGAATTTTACTTCTTTAAACAATTTTGGTTTTATTAATTCTTGATGAATCCATTCTTCAAAAATAACACTACCTTCATCATTTTCTGGTTTGGTGCTTACTAAACACAATTACTAATCCCCTATACACTTATAGAACCAAATTAATGATCTCTCCGAGGTATATGGTCATTTAGTAATTGAATTTATTTTGCTCAAACACAGTAAAGATGAAGAGTAGAAATAACTGAAGAATGGATGTCTTAAATTAATTATCCAATTAACAACAATTCGTTCATAAAATAACATTCAATCCAGCCTTCGCATCCTCCTAAGATCAACCCATTAAGGGTTTAGCCCTCCATTGATGATATACTCTCAATGGTGGGCGGAAGATGGCTAACAAGAATTGGATTGAAGAAATTAAAACCGCGGAAATAACGAGCACTCCTCCGTGTGTGTGAATGAAATTCACACCTATGTGTGAACTAATTCAACAAAAACACAGAGATATCACTGTGCTTTGTGATTATAAAGTTTTAATAAATGAAATGGAAAATATAAAAGAGAAAGAAGTTGATTAAGAACATAAAGATACAAAAAAGAAACTTACATGGAAATGGAAAACATTACAAAGGAAATTTGGAAGCAAAACATTACAATGAAACAAAGCATCCAAGATGATAAGAAAATTTTTCACACCTATTCCCTTCACCACTAGCTCCTTATATAGGCATATTAGGAGCCTTAGGTACATCCCCCAACAATTAATAGAGTCAAATGGAGGGTGAATAATCAAAAGGAAATTGATGTTTATAAACTTTAAAACACATTAATATTAAAAACTTAACAATGAATATTAGCCACTTTAAGTGACTAATCAGTGTTCATATAAGGAGATAAAAAGCAGTTCGTTTGAGAAAATAGTATTTTTAAACATTTAAAGACTTTACCAAAAATTATATTTTTCCTTATCACCATTATAAATAATATTTTAAAATTAATTATTACTAATAATATTAAAAAATTTAATTTCTGAGTTATAATTATATTGTTTAAATAATTATAATAATAGAATGATATTTTATAGAAACTGAGTGTTGTGCGTAATACATGCCAAGTAAGTATTGTGTGTAGTGCAAGGCAAGTCAGTGTTATGTGTTGTGCAAACTAAGTCAATGATTCATACAGAGAAAACTTATATTGGGGTATCATATAATTAAATATTTACATGGTGTACCATACAAGGTAGGGAAAACTTGGTGCTTTCATATAACACAAGTTATATCAGTGTTCTATGAACTGCAAAATATCTAGAAAAGATTAAAAGAATTTGAAAATAAAAAAAAATAAGGGTGCTACATTTCTTGTATGACATACATGGAAGATTATGGGATGATTTTATGGTTTTTTAATGTTAATATTTTATATATGTTATAATTTAGTTTATTAATCTAATCTAGTTAATTGATGTAATATACCAATAGAGATTAAATCGCTTCCCAATAGGTTTTCCAAAAACAATAGCTATAGTCGCCATATTTTGGTGATTGGGTAGTGAACTTAAGGAAATGTGACCTTTTTACTCGATGGACCTATTGTAAAAGAGTGGGATGTTAAAAAATAGTATCAAAGTAGTTCTTTTTTGACTCTTTTGATTTATGAAATTGATAGGTTAAAGAATAAGATTCATGACTTGGTATAAAATCTGTACGTTAGTTTCTAGCCAGCACAATCATAGTGGAATTTCATTATTCCAAGTAACTATATGATTTTATTTACATGATATACTTAAATGGTTTTTGGGAATGATACTCACTCAATTAAGAGTGAGGAATAAGTTAACTAACTATAGTAAAATTGGTGGATAACATAGTTTTTTTGTATGTTTGATGTTGGTTTCAAGAAAATTCTTTGAGATATGTTGTCATGAAAAACTTATTTCTTTTTTTTCAAATTTCACGGAGAGGTTTTATTCATCTTTCATTACAGGTTCTATTTGTGTAGTTTTTTATATTTTTAGTGGCGGTTTGCCATTGAATGTTCACATCTTAGGTAATGGGGGCTTAAACTACAATTAAATAGCTAATATTATTTAGTGGTTATTTAAACCAATGTTATATGAAAACCACATTTAGTATTGTATTTATCCTCTACTAGTAACTATTTTAAGAAAAATTTAAAATTCAAATTTCATCCCTCAACACAAATAAAAAACGTAGAATATATTACTGCCTCATATATACTCTAGTAAAATTAATAACAACTCCATTTACATTAATTTTTTTAAAAATAAAAAATGGATAATAATATACATATATATTTCATTAATGATAGTAATTTACAATTATTGAGTTTAATTATGCAACAAAATCACCAAGATATAGTTAAAAATCAATCCTCATGACTACCTCAGGATGATGGACAATCATATCTATATCCAATCAGTTCTTCTCACACCGGAATTGTAATTTATTTGAAAATTAAACAATGATAGATTGTAATATTTCAACTTAAAGGAAATAAACATTTTTTTATAAATGATTATGAAATTGGGAAATTTACCTTCTAACTCCCTCCATCCCTTTACACAATCTCACCATGGTCATATCATGTTGTCTTCAGATATAATTCAACTGAATCATTTTATATAATGATGAACTTTGCATCCTAAATTTTTATATAACACCTATATTTTAATATTATGTTCCCCTTCTCATAAATTTATTTTTTATACATAAAAAATTCCTTATGAAATTATGGGGGTAGAGTGGAACAACAACTTGAAATAGATATTGTCGAAGAAAATGACTTGAGTATCCCTCCAATGGCCTAAGATTGTAATGGTCTAGAACACATCTTGTGCACACAACCATGATTCTTATTCCCAGGTAATTGACCAACATGATAATTCTTGGAGATTAAGAATGAGTGAACAGAGTTGGAATCCCGAAATTATTTTATTTTTAACATTAAATCAAATATAATTCAAATTTAAAGTAAAACCAATTTATAAAAAATGATAGACATAAAATTACTACATATAATTACAAAATTGAACATCAATAAGGCCAAAAATTGACGAAATAGTACTGTTATTATTTTTATTCAGTGAATAATATCTACACAAAACCTCTAATTCCAAGGTTAAGGTCTTGGACTAGTCATGAATGAAGTTTCAGCAGATGATATTGGAAGTATGGTAAAAAAATAATTCATCAAAATGATAATGTGAAAATGTGAAAAAATATAGGCACACATGTTAAAATCACTTTTCATGATAAAATACATAATAATCTCACTAAAAAATAAATGATAATAAATATTAAAAAATATTTTTAAATTGTTATAAAAAACACACACAAGTAAATTTAAAAATGCAGGGTAAAAACAAACATATTACAGATATGATTTTCAAAACCCAAAAACATTCATCCTTAGAGTCAAAAAATTAAACTAAGAATAAACCATGGTAATAAATCATATTCACTAATAGTATCCATTTCAAAAAATCAATAGAAAATTAAAAACCAACTCCCAATCATGACCAATGATTCAATATAGATTTGTTTTTGAAAAATTGTCTAAAAAGAATGAAACATATTTAAAATACCTCATGGGTTTTCCACACTATATTTAAATAGAAAAAAAGGAATAGTGAACTCAAAAATATATAAAAATCACTTACACTACAAAAGGCCATTTTCAAATTAATATAAGGGGACCAAATATAAATAGAAGGAAGACACATGTTTTCTAATATAGCATGATTACCCCACATGTTTGGGTAAATGTTTATTCTATGGGTAAATCATATATAAGACACATAATTGATGTGAAATTTAATCCCACAATATTGGAATCCCATAACCACACGTTTAATAAAAACATCCATTTGATAGATTATTTTCACAATTCTCATTTGAAATAGTTTATTAAACCTTTTAACATTCCATGAGACCCAAAATACGTGGGGAGTGGTACATGATTAAATGAAAATGAAACCAAATATTTAACTTGGGTCACTTAATCATAATGAAATCCTATAAAATTTATTCCCAAAAGTCTCAGAGGAACTAGGTGGTGTCGTATGGTTTTCAAATTACACAATGAACATTAGTTGGGTTACCACAAACTAGTTCTATTATGTCCTTCCATACCCTAAGGTATTACTACCATAAAAAATATCATATATTAAGGAAGTTATTTGATTATCACTCTATTTAAAATATTATTTTTATTATTTAGCAACAAATGAAGTTCACAATCATACCACCATTAAAATACTATTCGCAAACTATTATGATTTCATATTTAAAGTAGTTGTTGATTGTTTCTCTATTAAAAAATTTGAATCTTATTGGTTGACACTAAATACATCAAAGGTATGGACATCTCTAGTGGTTTGACATTGGGTTAAATATTTTACTCGATGTAAATACAGATTATTGTATTCCTTGGGTTTATTGGATATACCAAATTACCATTCTCAATGTAGAGATGTCACAAACACTATCACAAAGAGATATGTGTTTATGTTATAAATAATATGAATAATAATATAAAAAAATTTACTATATAATTGAATTAATATAATGAATAAATAATGTGGAATATATATTTGTACCCCAAAATATTTGAAAGGGTAATGCACAAAACTACCCTAAGATTTGGTATAGATATATAATAAAACATCAGACTGCGAAACATTCCCCCTAACTTCTTAATCTAATTGAGAAAAATAAAAATATATATTTTAATATAAAATACCTATAATATTATCATATTAATATAGTAATTAATAAAAATATTACCATAGAAGATCTTTTTCTCAAACAACTATTCAAATCAGATATGTGAGGGATGATTTCCCCCTTACTCGGTGCATTTTTCCAAGAATATTTATGATATAAATTGTAAAGACTCCAACCCCAGTATCCCTAAGTTAGAGGTCAGTTAGATTGGCCCTAGATTCAAGGAATAACATCTTGAAGTACTTAATAGTTTAGTTGTCTTGGTATACTAGATACATACTTGAATATTACATTACAATTGAAATCATAAAATAAAACACAATATTTACAAGGATAACACCATTATTCTCCTATATTATCACTACATATAAATCATAATATACTTCTTAGCATCATGGAAGAAATAAATATTAAAAAGTGGGTGAGCTCATATACTTAGTGAGGATATGTGTATAACAAAATATATTATTAAATAAGGAATAATGAATATGGTAAGGTAAATAACTAAAATACATTCCATTTAATCAATAATTAAAACATAATATGGTATGACTGAATGATGAAAACAAATTCCATATAAATAATATCATAATCCTGAAACATATCCATGGATATTCTAACTAATCGAATAATCACACAGAAATAAATAAATAATCCTAATTATTAAATTCATAATTCTAGGTATCTAAAACATATACTCAAGGTCTCATCCCTGACAGATACATAAATAGGTAAGGCTTCATCTAAAAATCAAGCTAGTTTGTCTCGTGATACTTACCAATTCAACAAGGGGATATAGTGGTCCTCACCCATAACATACTAATTCCAACTCATTCATAATATTAAAGTGGTGAATAATAATTTTCAAAAACATTCATACTTAAAAAATAGCATACAGAATGCTAACAAATACCCAAATCAATAAACATAATCATAAACCATTTAGTGTAATATGAATGGTATCAAACTGGAGAATCCCTAATAAAACTGATCATAAAACACCCAAATAAATAAATAAGATAGTATAATTACAACATATTTAATGTTAATCATACATAGAATAAGGGTTATTGATGTTGGTGAATATAAATTCCCTAAATAGATCATTAAAATCATTTATGATGATAATTTATTTTTCACTTTGAATTTCATTTTTTAAAATGAATGTACATAAATATGAAGGAAAATATTTTATTTGAAAATAAACATGAAAAATTGTAAAGGAAGATTCAAATAATTAATGAATCAAGATATTAGTAAAATCTTCTCATGTCATATATGTTAAAAACATTTTTTTCATATTTTTTTCCAAAAAGTCACAAAGTACCTTGTTTGGAAAATGATAAGAAGTTTCCTTTGGATTTTTTTTGTAAATATTCAAACAAGGAAAAAATGAACTTAAAAATTAATTAGAGAATTTCAAGAAAACTGAAAAAAAAATTATAAAACATTTACATGGAAGATAAATATTCCTCAGTTGAGACTTAAAAATAAAAAATCTCGAATAATGATGAGATTGATAAATAAACCCTTACCATTTGAGTATCTTTTGAATCATAAGTCTCATAAAATAAATAACATAAAATTAAACATTAAATACCATAAAAAAAGATATTAATTATATAATATATAAAAGGGTTAGTATAAACACCACACAAAATAAATAAGTGATGAATATAGAATATGTATCATTGAAGTAAAAGTGATACGAGAGACCCTTACCTCAGGTTTGATTTCCTTTGTATGTGTTTCAACCTACAGTATAATAAATATATATTAATTATACATATATTCATGAAACATAATAATATATAACATACTATATATGATTCACTTATAATATTTCATCTCCCATTTTTTATCAATTCATTGTTAAAATAACAATTTCAAGTTGTAGCTACATCGTTTTTCTGGATTGTTTTGATTCGATAGTTTTGGTTCTTATAATTTTATCATAGTTCCGTAATATCTAGAATATTATTTATTGGGTAAATATCGTATATATTATATATATATATTATTTATATTTATATTTAGATCCATCCATTATGATAGAGATATAAAAATGAATTATACCATTCATGGAGATGGTAGGGCGTATGTACGCATGAACATTGTTATCATTTTTCAATGAATGAAACAAAAAATGGAAATAAATAATAAAACATTAAAGAATAATTATTATATATCATATATCATATAAATTCATTAGTTTCATATTTATAACCATCTAAGTAATGTGCTGATGAAAAACTAAATACACTACTATATGAAGATGGTAAGTCATACGTACGCACGAGCGATGTTATCTCTACTTGTATGATTGAAATGAGATGAAATATGGTTTTAAAATAATAAAAATAACACCTCATTATATTTATAATAATGGAGTTATTATTGTAGGATTTTTACAATACATGAAGAGGAAGTAGAAGAATAAATAAACGTGAAAGAGTTGGTAAAGATGATTACCACTTCTTCAACAGACTTCTTTTAGAGCTCTTCTTAGGGAATTCAGGGTTGCTATTTCAGATTGATCAGAACCTATAAAACATGGATAAGGATGTTGAGAATAATAATGGATAGGGTTTGGTCTATCTAGAAGACTTAATGTGGTATGAACAATTAAGGAAGGAGGTTCCATTTCATAATGGAGGTGACATGTACTTTTGGAATTTTTAAAAAGATTAAAATATATTAAGATGATTATAGAGAAAAATTATTCCAAATGGATTATAAATGCATAAGTAATGAATTTTTTGAACTTATACTACCCCCTTTGTTTTTATTTAATATTATTATTATTTTTAAATAATTTCAAAAAATATTAATCTCATAAAATACCATTATTGTCAATTTTGATACTATTCATTACTTTGACTTTAAAAACATCAATAAAATAAGTAAAATTCTTTATAAATATTATATTATATCTTAAAAATGTCAGGGTAATCTCTATAATTTGTGCATCACCTTGAATATCTCAAATTATGTTACTTTTAATATTTTTAATTTCATTTACTTGATTATTTAATCAATTAAATAATTACTGCATTAGCATTGGGTAAATATTTATGTTAATTATTTCCTCACAAATAATTAAAAATAAATATCCATGATGTATAAAAATATTTTTTTTGGTTAGTGTAGATTAATCAAGAGGGGGGGTTAATTGAGTATCTATTCAAATTTATGTTAAAAAGTTATCTTAAAAATCGTCCCCAATGAAAATGAATACAACCTAGTTAATCGAGGTAATATGGTTATAATAGTTTGACTATTCAAATGACCTATCTGAAGATTGATTAATTATTAGTAATATAAACATGAGTTATTAAAACTATTTTTGAAGCTATTATTATGAGGAAAAATAGTTATAAATTCTATCTAAGATTAACTATTAATGTAAAATATAGTGTTTTCTGAAATATACAATAAAGAAGAGAAAAACTAAATTAAATAACATAGTAGATAAAACAAGTGGTTCAGTCTCATGTCAAGACCTAATCCACTCCACTTTGTAATAACCTGCCACCAATTAGTTTATATTAATAAACTTGATCCACACTCTGGATCGGGGTAAAAATAGTGCACAAACTATCAAGGTCAAAAAACCTCTTCCACTGTTCTTCATGGGTATAAAAATCTGGGTCACACATGTTTGTTAGAGTAGATTAATCAAGATGGGGGTGAATTGAGTATCTATTCAAATTTATATAAAAAATATTTCCTTAAAAGCTTCCCTTATAAAAATGAATACGACCCAGTTAATCAAAGTAATACAGTTATAATAGTTTTGACTATTCAAATAAACCTCTCAGAAGATTGATTAATTCTCATTAATATAAATATGAGTTATTGATACTACTTTTGAAGCTATTCTAATGAGGAAAAACAATTATAACTTCTATCCAAGACTAATATCAAAGTAAAATCTAGGGTTTTTTGAAATCTACAATAAAGAAGAGGAAAACTAAATTAAACAACACAATGGATAAAACATGTGGTTCAGTCTCACTACGAGACCTAATCCACTCTACTTGGTGATCACATGCCACCAATTAGTTTATATTAATAAACTTGATCCACACCCTGGAACGGGGTAAACAACAGTGCACAAACTGTCTAGGTCACATGACCTCTTCCACTGTTCTTTGTGGGTATAAACTACCAGGTCACACAAGGGCCCCTTCCACAGTTATCCCTCTGAGTAAACAAATATAAGAAGTGATAAGAGGAAGGATATCTTCTATTCATTAGTTTAATATAGGATACAATGTGTGTTTTAATACAGACACACACATACTGCTCGAAAGCTAAAAATAGTACACAACAGAGAAAAGATGATGAGAAATGGTTAGAAGTACTATGAGTGTCATTCAATGTAGCTTTGGACTTGTAGGATGAACTAGATGCAATCATCGAGTCCTCTTGTGAAAAACTGAGTATCTCAAGTCATGTGATTTGGTTTCTAGTTAGATATTGGTCGAGTTCTTCTTGGAGTTTGTACTATGAATATTTTTTTACACTGATCTACAGTAGTATATCCTTTTAAAGTCAATAGTTATTCGTGTGTTCTTTAGTTGTTTCTTATTTCATGCATAGGTTCACTTTTTCCAAAACACTTTCCCTTCTTTGGTATTTTTGTGTATATTTGTAGCCCACCTTATCTTTCTTTTTAATTGCAGGTGCACATGTTGGAACCAACAGGATGCATGTTTTCTGCACCCCATACCTTGTACTATCAGATGATATGTCTAGAAAGAAAAATTAATTATGTCAGTGACTTTAAATGACTCATATATGACCATTTGAAATTAAATTTAAAAAAACAAAATAGATTAAAGAACAGTGTCTCATTCAAGATTGAAACGGTATCACTTGGAAATGGTGCCACCACGAAACAGTGTCTTCTTCTTTTCCTTTAAATGGTGAGACCGTCGTGATGCTACATTTGAATTGAGATCAAGAACTGGTAGCCCAGATGTGGTGTTAGTATCATAGTGTCTGGTCCTTTGACAAACATTGAATGGTGTTTGGTGATGGTTGCAAGGAACCGGTGTCACATACTTTGTGAGATCTGAACTGGTTGTGGTGTCTGAATCATGGTGTCTGGGTTACTTTGTATGGGTTACAGTGTCTAGGTTATGGTGTATGGGTTATGGTGTTAGGATTACAGTGTCTGGGTCCTTTTCCAAAAAACCAGAACCGATGGTAGACTCACAATTTCTCATACATATCCAAATATATGTAAACAGTCTTAAGCAGTAATATTCATAGAGTGAATTAGACTTAATCATTCATATAAGAAATCATTATATAACAAAAATAAAATATATTTTACAATAATCAAACATGATTTATAGGAATTAGGATTTGTGAATGTTTATTTAAAGCATAGGAAAACCAACCATCTATATACATGATATGAAATAGATTAACCAGATTAACAGGATATGTGATCATTAAAACATGATTAAGACATGTGGAGTCCAAAAAAATCCCCCTTTTTGATGATTACAAATCTTATGAATTAAATTTTTATGCATAGTGTCATTTATCCCCCTTACTATTCATTTCTTCCCCTTTCGGGATTTTAAAAAAGAGTACAGGAAAAAGAGAAAATAGGGAAAGTAAATAGGAGAATAGACAACAACAGGTCACCATGCATGAGATACAAAGAGATTTGTCATTACAATCAGTAGGAAAAAGTAAAAAAACATCCCTATAAAGATATAGTTTTAACTTTTCTTCAGCCCTATATGTCTTCTATTTTACCTTGGCAGCATCATCAGAAGGAGCCCCATGATTAAAAGTAGAAGTTAAAGAAGGGAGTGATCCAACTGTCAGAGAAGGAAGAGGGAGTCCTTCAAAAATAGAGGGTTCCATAGTGGGTTTGGTGGAAAACTGAGGCAAGTTTTGATCAAGGATAATAGGCATGATCTGTCTCAGAGCCCGAGATACAGACATTGAGCTAGAGGTAAAGGTAGTGTATGAGGATGAAGGTAAACCAGGTCACAAAGGTGTAGCTACATGAGCCACAATATCATTACCTTTGACATGAAGATAAGGCTTCAAAAACTGAATGAATTCACTAAGGATATCACCACCATACTATATTGATTTCAAGAAATCATCATTGTTTTCCATGAACATTTCCAATAGAGGAGTTAAATCTTTCAGATTTTGAACTTTAGTCTTGAAGGCGTGAGTGACAGGAGGAATTTTCAAATTCTCTAAAAGATATTTGAAGTGAATGGTCATGTTATGCTTAGACAAGATCCTATTAAAGTGGAAATCCACTTTCATAGTAATTTATTTCTGAGCATCATTTGCAATCATTGAGTGAATCCTAACTGACTCAAGAACTCTATCTCTATTCTTGACAATCGTAGATAAAATATCCTTGTCAAGGCCACATAACACTAATTGAAGTTCCTCCTTAACAACTGTTCTGAGCAAATCACTATCGAAATATTAATATGATTGTCTATAGGCATTAGAGTATGTAATAGCTAAAGTGAGGGACTTGAGTTGATTGAGAACATTTTGTAGGTATCCCTTGTACTCATCATCAAATTTTTTGAGACCAACAACAAGCTCACACATCTCATTGATTATCTAAATGTTTCTCTCAACCACTTTTTCAACTATTGAGTTAAAGATTGGTGGAATCAGAGAGGAACATTTCTGTGGAATCTGACCACTAACATCCTCTACAGATTGAGAAATAGGAGCTTGTCCTAATTGCAACACTTTTTTTCATATCTTCAACTATAGATCTGAGAGGATTCACCTAATAACACAATTTCTTGTTATTAATTCTAACCTATTTTATTTCATGAATCATTTTTTGTTGAATCTGCCATATGAATTTCTATAAAAGCAAGGGAGCATATCTTTCACTTTGATTTGTTATAGTAGTAGATTGGGTGTTCATCTGATTTTCAATTCCAGCTAATAAAGTAGCTCCAAAGGCTTTCATATCACTATGTCATATATAAGTAGAAGTTTCTTGAGAAGGTTCAGGAACATGAGATGAGGCATGCATGGGTTCCTTTGCAGATATTACTTCTAAAGCAGAAACCAGTTTCAATTGAAACACAATAGACATATATATGCCTTTAATCGAGGATTTCTGGGCATTATCCACATCAAAGTATCTTAGAAACTTATACCATGTATCTAAAGTAATTTAATCAATAGGATTAAGAACATCAAAACTTTCTAGACCGGGGTGATGCTACACCTAAATAGGTGTATCTATTACAGGACTAAGAGATTTAGTCCCTTGATCTGTTTCTAAAATTTTATCTTCAATAGCATCATCCATTTATTTTCTATCCAACTAGAAGTCTTTTTCCATTCATTCCTCATTATATAGGATATGTTTATGATTATCATATTCCTCTAAATGTTCCCCAGTTGCATCCTTTTTTTGAAGAGTCAGTTCCTTTTCTAGATGCTCCTCATATAAAAATCTTTATTTTACACTAATAGAATATTCTTTTTCAGAAGAAAGTTCTTCTCCTAAATCAAAATTTTCTTCAATAATAGACACTTCCTTATCAACTATATATTGTGGAACATGTGGACTACTATCTTCTTTATCCCAGACAATTCCTTCCATAGGTGCAACAACTGACTCTTCTTCTTATTCAATATGATAGTCAACAACTTCATCTTGTTCCAAACTAGTATCAGACAGGTTCTTAGGTCTTGAAGGATTCTCGAATGGATTAAAATTTTCAAATATCATTTCATTATCCTCCACCTAAGACTTTCCACAGATTCCAACTTATTTTCATCTTTTTGAGTGTAACCTTTGAGATACATAATTCTTAGTCATTGGTGACTTCTTCATTAGGTCCAACCATTACGTTAGCATACACCATTACTAAGATCAACCTTGAATAGAATAAGGAGTTAGACATTGAAGTTGTCTTAATCAATTCACACATGTGAAGTATAAAATACTTTCACTGATTGATCTTGTTTCCATTTTTCCTAAGTTTTATCAAGAATACATCTTGAAACATGAGGGTAGAAAAATATCCTCTCCTTGGACTAATAAAATTCTGAATAAACTTAAACAAAAACCTCACTTCAACATCCAACTCAGCTATAATTTCACTTCTTTTCATTTTATTTCCAGTCAAGCTTCCCAAGGAATCTCCTAAGACAAAAATATCACTTGGAGGAGGACCTATCATGTATTCTAAAAAAATCATTCATTATGTGTCCCTATGAAGGAAGTCCATAACCTCTAGAAAAAGGTACATCTTTATCCATTAATCCAGCTTCTTACAACAAAACCATCTTCTATATTGAATGTGAACTAGACAAACTAATAAAAATGAGCAAAAAGTTTTGGATAAATTGGCCTCGCCACTTTGGTGAACCAGTTCAGCCATCCCTATTATTCTAGTACTTTCAAAACTAAAGAATTTCTTTTTAGCAACCACCTAGGATAGATTTTCATTTTCTAGAACTACTGTTATATCAACAAGATTCTGGTTCAGTGGTCCTTCGGGTGCTACCTTAGGAGCTATTTTTACTATATTCCTAAATTTTCACTTCATTGGAGTTGATTAAGATGGGAGCTTCATCATGGGAATTCAACGATGGTTCAAGAGAGAGAGAGATAAAGGGATGAAGGATGTCATATATTTTTTAAGATAGGGGTTTTAGTTTCGAGATAAGAGAGATAGAGTGAAAAAAATAGTGAAAGAAATTTGGATTTTATCATTTAGGGATTTCAAGCATCACAAATTCAAAAACACGATATTAATATAAGAAATTAATCGACAAAATTATACAGGTCATAAAATTCAATTAAAAAAAGTGCCATTATAGTGAGACCAGAACAATTTGTCATGGGGAGACCGGAACAGGTTATCACAGTGTCATCTTTATAGTGTGTCTCTATATGGTGCGACCATATTATTTGAGATAGTAAGTGCAAGATAGTAACTGAGAGACAATAACTGTGAGACCATAAACATGAAACAACATCTTCAAGACAGTAATCTATAGAATTTTGAGAGTGAGATAGTAGTTCTATGATAATAACTGTGAAACTATAAATCATAAAACAGTAAGTTGTGAAACAGTACGTTTTGAATCAATATGTTTTGAAACAGTACACTTTCTACTTGAGGTTTATAATACCTAATTCATGTATTATTTTGTCTATACTTTAATAATTTAATGGTTTGGTGAATATATTAGCAAGATGATATTTAGTTCTAATGAATTCCATGGTGATATCACCTTTTTGATAATGGTATCTCAAAAAGTTATGTCTTACATCAATATGTTTTTTCATGGAATGTGAAAAAAGATACATTGAAATGTTAATAGCACTTGTATTGTCCCAATTTATGGGTACATGCCTAAATTGATATCCATAATCTACCAATGTGTGTTTCATCCACAAAATTTTGGCACAACAACTACTAGCAGATAAGTATTCAGCTTCAGTAGTAGATAATGCAGTAGAGTTTTGTTTCTTACTACAACATGAGACTAGAGACTTTCCTAAAAGGTTATATGTTCTAGAGGTTATTTTTCTGTCTAACTTACAACCACCAAATTTGCATCAGAATAGATAACTAAATCAAATTAATGTCCTCTAGGATAGAATAATCCTAGATTGTGTGTACATTTGAGGTATTTGAAAATCCTTTTAAAATCATTTAAATGAGATTACTTATGATTTTTTTTGAAAATGAGCACACATAAACACATTAAACATAATATCAGGTCAGCTAGAAGTTAAGTAGAGTAAGCTTCCAATCATTCCTCTAGAAGTGGTTTGATCAACATATTTTCTATCTTCATCAACATCTAACTTACATGTAATACACATTGGATTATCACTACTTTTAGTGTTATCCAATCCAAAACGTTTTAGAATATATTTAGTAAATTTTATTTGATTTAAAATAATACCATCTTTATTTGGAAAGATTTGAAATATAAGAAAGAATTTTAGTTCACCCATTAAACTAATTTCAAATTCATTTTGCATCATTTTAGAAAATCCAATACATAATGAATTTTTTGAACATCCAAAAATAATATCATCTATATAAATTTGAACAACTAAAAAATCATTGTATATTAATTTTATAAAAAGGTTAGGATCAGCTATAACTCTTGTAAAACCTCTGGAAATAATAAAAGTACTTAATCTATCATACCAAGCTCTTGGATCTCATTTTGAACTGTACAAATTTTTTGATAATTTGAAACATGATTTGGAAAGTGAGTATTTTTGAAACCATGGGGTTGTTCAACAAAACAACCTCATCTATATACCCATTTAGAAATTCACTTTTTTACATCCATTTGATATAGTTTGAAATTCGGATGGGAAACATAAGAAAAAAGGATTATAATGGCTTCAAGTCTAGCTACTGGTGCAAAGGTCTCCTCATAGTCAATTACTTCTTATTGACTATAGCCTTGTGCAACCAATCTAGCCATATTTATTACTATGTTACCAACTTCATCTAACTTATTTATAAACACCCACTTAGTGCCTATGGTGAAATTGTATTTGGGTCTGTCAACAAGTTTCCAAAAAAAATTCCTTTCAAACTGATTTAGTTGTTCTTGTATAGCCATCACCCAAAATTAATCACTGATAACATGATTAATAATATTTGGTTCAAGTTGTGACAAGAATACTTGATGTTCAACCTGAATTCTAAGAGAATATATGGTTTGAGTTCCTTTATCTAAATCACCTACAATAGTATCTAAAGGATGGGTTTTAAGGGTTCTAAAAGCAATAGAAAAAGAAGGGCCAATGATTTCAGGTTCTTCAACAGGTTTGGGTTCATTTTGACTTGATTCTGGAGAATTTCCAGAACTAGAAGTTTTCACATATATCATTACAGGATGGTTCAAGGGTATAGAACTGATTTCTAGATTTTAAATATCATCCTCAAGATTCTCTAAAGTGGTCTTAGGCTCATGTGGATCTGTCTCATCAAACATGAAATAGACATATTCCTCCACACATTTTTGTTCTTTTAATAAAAACTCTATAGGCTTTACTAGAGATTGAGTATCCCAGAAAAATTCTTTCATCACTCTAATATGAAAACTTGTCAAGATTTTCCATAGTATTGAGGATATAAAATTTTCAACCAACGACTTTGAAGTAGCCTACTTTGGGGTTTCTATTGTTCCCTAACTCATATATATTTCTTTTAAGAATAGGTCTAATCAATACTCTATTAATAATATATCATGTTGTATTTACAGATTCATCCCAAAAGTAAATAGGTAAGTCATATTCACTAAGCATGGTTTTATTAATTTCTTGCAAGGTCCAATTTCTTATTTCTACAACTCCATTTTGTTGAGGTGTTCTAGGGGCAGATAAATTATGATTATAGAAATTTTGTGAGAAAAAGTATTCAAACTCTTGATTTTCATACTCATATCCATGGTCACTTCCTAGAGACTTAATTCTAATTCCACTGTGGTTTTCTACAGTTTTAGCATATCTGGTGAAATGAGAGAAGGCTTCACTTTTGTGAGCAAAAAAGAAGGTCTAAGTATACCTAGAAAAGTCATCTAAAATAATATTAACATAGTGATTATCATTTAAGAAATAAAATCTAGATAGTCTAATCAAATCCATGTGAACCATCTCGAGAGGTTGAGAAGTTAAAGATTCTTTCTTTGGTTTGAAGAAAATTTTGTGTTCCTTTCCCTTTTGACAATGATTACACACTTTATCATTTATAAACACTTGTTTTGGAAGATCTTTGAGTAAAAAATTTCTATTTGGATTTCTAAGAGGGTGAATATTACAGTGTCCTAGTCTTCTATGCCAAAGCCAAGACTCTTTGTGAAATTCACTTAAACCTGAATCATTTTGAGAAACTAAAGAATCTAAGTTAACGGAATATACATTTTAATTTCTTAATGTAGAAAATACTAATTAATTTTTAGAATTAAAAACATTTCAAGCATTATTTTTAAATTTAACAAGAAATCCATCATCAAAAAGTTTTGAACTACTATACAGATTATATTTCAGTCCATCAATAAAAGGTACTTTGCAAATTAAAAATGAGTTAGAGTAACTGATTTGGACAAGGATAAATATTTTTCTTTTGGCATTGTAACCAAAGGTGGAATGTCTATCATCTATCATTATTAGGTTCTTGAAGCATGAAAAGTATCCTATAATGTGTATTTAACACCCATTGTGCATGTACCATATGCTTTTACAAGAGGTCTTTAAACAATTTTCCCACAAAATAGTCAGATAAAAATAGACTTCAGTACCCATATTTGTTTGGGTACAGTAATATTAGTAACTAGTGCTTTAGAAACCCACATCTGCCTCATAGGTTTCTTATAAAAATTATGTAATGTATTTGAGAAATAAACTCTGTTTTGTCTAGAAAAACCCGAAACAGTATAGAGTGTATCATAATTTGAACTATAAGAATGTTTTTCTGAACTAGGAGTAAAATTGTATGATTTATATTTAGAAACAAAATTGATTTTTCCAAAATTTCTTATATCAGGTTGATAGCCAATACATGTAGTGTATTTAGTTTCAATCAGTTTACCTAGAATTTGTACCGATGTATCTTTACCATTAGTAAACCTTTCAAGGTCCTTTTTCAATTTCTCATTAGATAGCATTAATTCATTATTTTCATTGATTAATTGAACATTTTTCTCTCTTTTTGCAACAAGTTCAGATTTAATAGTAAAGGTAAGAGAATACTGTTTGTTTAAATACTTGTATTCATATTTTAATTCATTACATGTCTCTTCAATCATATTTCAATACACAATAATTTATTCTTTAGACATATTTTCTGAATCACTTTCATCTCTAGAATAATTGGAATTTTGTATAGAAGATTCCAGGCTTACATCAGTTGTTTTTTTCTTGAAACACATATTGGATTTTTTAGATTGTTCATCATGTAAAGACTCTGATTCACTTAAACTGTCCTCAGAATCTATCCAAGTTGATTTCATTTCTTTTTTATACTTTTTAAATTTTTCCTCATATTTATTTTTTTATTTGAGCTTCGGACAGTCAACATTTACATGTCCCTTTTTCTTACATTCGTAGCATACTATCTCATCAGACTTTTCATTTAATTTCTAATCATTCTTCTAGCATCCCTTTTGATCATATCTTCGTTTGAAGTTACAATTTCTGAAAAAATTAGTCCTTTTGTGAAATTTCTTAAACCTTACAGCTAATTGAGCCGTCTCCTCATCACTGTCAGGTGAAGATTGTTCACTACTAGAAATTTATACAGAGACTATCAATTTCTCCTTTTCATTGTGTTTAGAGGTGGTTGTCTTGAATGCCATAGATTTTCATCTAGGTTCATCCTCCTATTCCTTGTTGACATTCATCTATTTTTCACACATCATCAGTTTCCCTATAAGTTCTTTTACAAGTAATTTATTGATGTCTCATAACTCTATAATAGAGATAGAGGTTCCTCTCCATCTATCAGGTAGAAATCTTAGAATCCTCATGATTTTTTCTTTAACAGTAACTTCTCTTCCTAGAGAAATCACTGTATTGAAAATTTTGTTGAACCCAAGATACATGTCATGAATAGGATCATCAGGCTTCATTTTAAAGTTATAATATTTAATAGTATAAGTATTAAGTCTCATTTCATTCACACTAGACGTTTCTTCATTTGAAACAGACAAAGTATCCCAAATTTCATTGGTAGTTTTACATGCAGATATTCTGTTAAATTCCTCATCTCCTAAAGATAAATATAAGGCATTTATGGCTTTTCAATTGTTATTGTAGGCAGTCTTAGTTGGGTCATCCCAAGTATTTATGTTAGTAGTAGGAAGCTTAAACTCATATATAATTGAAGTCCAAATTTCAAAGACCATACTTTCTAAATGCATTTTGATTTTAATTTTCCATTTGGAATAATTAGTTTCATTACATAATGGTGGTCTATTTGTTGCAGCACCTTTGAGTCTATTATCCATAATAAATAAATACTTTTAAATAGATAAAATTTATAACTAACGAAAAATTACAAATATTTTAAGTATAACTAAAATCACAGTTGAATAGATTTAAAAACAAAGTCTTAAAAACACCCTATGATACCAAATGTTGGTCAGAGTAGATTAATCAAGATTGGGTGAATTATGTATCTATTCAAATTTCTGTTAAAAAGTTTTCTTAAAAATTATACCCAATAAAAATTAATATACAATAGTTAATAAAGGTAATATGGTTATAATAGATTGAATTCTCAAATAACCTCTCCGAAGATTGATTAATTCTCAGAAATATAAATATGAGTTATTGATACTACTTTTGAAGCTATTCTAAAGAGGAAAATAGTTATAACTTCTATCTAAGACTAACTATCAAAGTAAAATCTAGTGTTTTCTGAAATATACAATAAAGGAGAGAAAAACTAAATTAAATAACATAGTAGATAAAACAAGTGTTATGTATCAGTTAGAGACCTAATCCACTCCACTTTTTAATAACCTGCCACCAAGTAGTTTATATTAATAAACTTGATCCACACCCTGGATCGGGGTAAAAAAATAGTGTATGGACTGTCCAGGTCACACAACCTCTTCCAATATTCTTTATGGGTATAAACTACCAGGTCACACAAGGACCTATTCCACACTTATCCATGGGAGTAAATAGATGTAAGAAGTGATGAGAGTAAGGATATATTGTATCATTCAGTTTAATATAGAAAATAGTGTGTGTTTTAATACGGACACACATGCACTTCTCGAAAGCTAAAAACAGTACACAACAGGGCAAAGATGATTGGAAAAGGTTAGAAGTGCTCGGAGTGTTATTCTTGGAAGCTTTGGACCTGTAGGATGAATCATATGCAAGTATCATGTCTAATTGTAAAAACTAGAGTATCAAAAGTCATGTGCTTTGGTTTCCAGTTAGATCTAGCTCGTGTTCTTCTTGGATTTAGTACTATGAAGATGATTTTTTCTCTGTTCTATGATATTCTATCCTTTTTATGTCAAGAGTGATTCATGTGTTCTTTAATTATTTCTTATTACATTCACCAATTCAATTTTTCAAAAACGCTCACCCTTATTTTGTAATTTTGTATATATTTGCAGCACGACTTATCATTCTTTTCAATTGTGGGTGTTAACGTTCGAACTGATAGGATGCATGTATTCTATACCTCATACCTCATACTATTCGATGTTATTTATACAAAGAAACATAAATTATGTCAGTAACTTTAAATGACTCAAATATGACTGTTATAAATTAAATTGAAAACAACAAATAGATTAAAGAACGGTGTCATAGTCTGGCTTGAAACGGTATCACATGGAAACAGTGTCACCACGAAACAGTGTCTTCTTCTTTGAATTTAAGTGGTGAGACAATCCTGATGATACAATTTCATTGAGACCAGGAATTGGTAGCACATATGCGGTGTTAGGGTCATCGTGTTTGTTCCTTTGACAAACATTCAACGGTGTCTTGGTGATGGTAAAAAGGAATCGATGTCACAGACTTCATGAGATCTGAAATTGGTTATGCTATCTGAATCATGATGTTTGGGTTACTGTGTCTGGGTTACGATGTCTGGGTTACCGTGTCTGGGTTATGGTGTCTGGATTACTGTGTCTGGGTCCCTTTCAAGAAAACAAGAACTGGTAGCAAACTCACGGTTTCTCATACTTAGCCAAATATCAGTAAACAGTTTTAAATAGTAATATTCACATAGTTAATTAGACTTAATAATTCATATAAGAAATAATTTTAGAACAAAAAATAAATATAGTTTACAATAATCAAACATTATAGGAATCCATATTTTTGAAAGTTTATTAAATCATTGGGAAACCAACCATCTCTACACATGATATGAGATAGATTAATAGGATTACAGGTTTTATAATGATTAAAATATGGGGAGTCTGACAATTTTATATTTAAAAATACTATTTATAGTCTATCAAATCATTTTGATAACACCATATTTAAAATATTATAATTATTAAAAACAAGAGTGTGACATGTTTGACTTTTAATCAAATAAAATACTATAAAGGCCATAATATCATATGAGTGGCTATAAATTGACATATAACCGAATCATGGATAATTTTATATGAAATTTAATCATCCAATAATATTTAGGAATGTTTTAGAGTTATTTTCTAGTCCTTATCAATTTATTTTTAACCTTACTTAACTGATTTACCTTTTATCATGGTAACAAAAATTACTAAGGTTACTATTCACATTGACTAAAAATAAAAGGGAACTATTTAGTAAATTTTAAATTCCTAAATAAAAATATGTATTACCTTTTAAAAAATTCAAAACACATAATTTAAAAAAATTATTTTAAAATTAACTTCATAAAACACAGTGAAAATATATTTTTCCAAAAAATTCTCTTTTTAAGTACAATAATGTTTTTATTCAAAATTCAACCATGAAATTAATTATAATGTAATTAATTTTATTATTAATAATATAGAATGAATAATTTTACTTTGAAACTATTTTAAAATAAAATGGAATATTGAAAAGGTTTAAATGAACATTCAGTTTCCAATAAAAATCCATATTTTTCACAATTCACTAGAAAATAAATATTTTCAGACAAATATGAAAAAATAACCCTAGGATAATTTTGAAATGATGATTTAAAAAACTAATTTCGTCTAATTTTATCAAATATGTTTTCTAAAAGTGTAAAAAATTAATTATATAATTTTTTCATAAAAAGTAATAAAAATCATTTTCTATGAAAACATATAAAAAAATTACTATAATTTGAGTGTTTATTTCCAAATAATTAATAAATAAATTTGTATTGGTTGATAGAATTATTTATATTTCATAATATGGTTAATATTATTCAAAAAATCCAAGTTAACAACTAGTTTATAATGGCCATGTTTCAATAATAATATTTTGGGGTTCGTTTAAGCCCAATATTGCGTATTGTATATGTTATCAAACATAGGGTTCTTTGAAATTATAAGGGTGATACATTCTACCATACATAAATAAATTGAATCATAATATTTTTAACTTATGATCAGAAATCTAGGGTTTGATGTTTGGAAATGCATTTGTGGGAAATGCACATCATAATAAGGGTTAATAAAACATCCTCTTGATAAGTGATAAAGGGAAGAATGAAAGTCATATTGAGTAACACGTACTAGGTTTCCAAGTAGGGGACATAATAAGGAAGTGGAAACGTGGATATATAAAATAAAAATAGCTTCCAAGTATTGATAGATAGTGATAGAGAACATGATAATGGTAAAGGTAACTATCACAAAACTGTAAACCAATGATGGGTTAAAAGACCGTTTGTTAAAGGTTGGGTATGATGCCTCGTTTATTATTAATTCAAATAAAAGACATCTTTAACTAAGTAGAGGGAGACCCACTACATAGCTCTAAGTCCCGATGGGCATTTATCCCATTACATGGCCCGTAGACCCAATTTTATGGCCCAAGGCACATTCTGTGAATATTACTTCTATAGTACTTGCGCTGCTACAGTATTACACAGTACTTGCCGCTGCTACAGTACCCTTGCGGCCGCTATAGTGAACTATCGCCGCTATAGTGCCTGTCATTGCTACATTCGAGTCACTGCTATAGTATGCCACAATATTGCTACAGTTCCTACACTCAATGGGTTTTGAACCCCCATTTTTCATGTAGGATTAAGGGGTTCTTACCAGAAATCCAAACCACAACTACTAGGGTGAAAAGACCATTGATTTCATGGTAATAAAATTAAACATATAACGTTTATTTATATCAAAGAATTTTTCTAAATTTGAGGTATTATTTAAATTTCTAGATAAATTACTTAGGAAAATAAAATTACCAGATACATGCCATGTCATCCGCATTATCTCATCCTTTGGTTGTATTTAGATTTATTTCCACTCCATCTGTTACACTAGGAAATGTATATTTGAGATGAATTTCTCATTCCTATATCACTTTTAATTAATCAAAAGTTTCATAATTCATTCCTCCAGACTATAAATATTTAATAAAACCAAAATGGTTATCATAGGTTATCCAATATTATAAATCAACAAAAAAATATATATCCAAATTTCAAATTCATCTATTCCATAAGTAGTTAACCTTAAGATTCATCAAAAATACGTCG
Source organism: Viscum album (assembly GCA_963277665.1). Classification (NCBI taxonomy): domain Eukaryota; kingdom Viridiplantae; phylum Streptophyta; class Magnoliopsida; order Santalales; family Viscaceae; genus Viscum; species Viscum album. The sequence continues at coordinate 664,323,266 of OY728150.1, forward strand.
GTCAAAATTCCAATTCAAATTTTTTTGTAGAATGTTCACTAAATTTAAAAAATCAACATAGCATTAAATTCAAAAAATAACTCAATTTATCTCTTAATATAACATAAAAAAATATATGAATACCTTGATAACCTTAAAAAATTAATGAAAAAATCCATGATTCCAAAAATAAAATCTCAGTTTTTTGAATATATTCTTAAATCCAAACACATAGTAAACCCAAAAAAGTTAACATAAACCATAAAACCACTAAATAATTTAATTTTAACCAATGTTATCCTATAAATATCTCTTTATCATTGTTATGTAAACATCAAGCATATATTAAGGTTATCTTACCTTGATCATGTGTTTTCCAAATGTTCAACATTCCACAGAATCACTTCTCTTGGTTATCAGTACTATTCATTATATACTTCCAAATCCTTAAAGAATAATTACTAAAATAAAATCCATATATATGTTTGATTCATATAACTATAATATCATTTATACTTTTACAACATAATTTGTGACTCCAAATACACAAGCACTTTAATCATTCAACATTATTCTTAAACCATTAACTATGATTCATCATCTTATTCCTTAATACCTCCTTCATTTCATAAGTAATTTGTAACCTCTTCATCATTAGTAGTATAAACATTATTCATAGAACCTTTATAATTCTCTTTATGATCTTTTCCTCATAGGACAACTATTTTCATAATGCCCATATATCCCCCCTGAATGGCCCGAAAGCCTTCTTTATTTATTTATTTTTGATAACCCCCCTTTCAATGGATGAAGGGGAAACCTTACAAAGGCCCATAGGCTTAAAGATTATGTAAACCATAGGTATTAATAAATATAAATACTATACTTGGAACTTCTCCTCCCATCTTCTTCATCGTCACATCAACTATCCACCTTCAACTATTAATGATTTCTTAGGGAGACCGTTATTCTCATCCATTTCATTAATCAAAATTTTCATTTTATTCCTTGGAAATTAAATGCATTGCGTCAGTATTTTATACACACAAAATATCTTCATGTTTCTATAACACATTTACTTGGATGTTTTCTATCACATTCTCAATATATAGGAAATTTAATCATCTTCCCTCTATGGTCCCCACCACCCATGATCATAGTGAACTATATCTTTCTCTTCTTTAGTGAGTCATAGAGTTGGGTAAGGTGCATGCTATTCATCATACATCGTGATAATTGAATAAAAATAATCACAATATCTATTAGTTGAGTTATCATCCTATTTAGTTTCTCATCATCACATTTTCTGACACCTTCAATGTTAATACAGTTCCTTTAGGTTCAAGCTATTCACTAAAACCAAAAAGAAATGCGTGATAAGCAATAATCATAGTGGAAAACCACATGATTCATACCATATTAAAATTATTGGATGTTATCATATACTTGGACTTATACTCCAAGTTAGTCATTGGGTTATGTTCTCTAATCTATGTTTTTCTAAATCTAGTTCCTAGTGTATCTACTAAAATTCCTATAATACCCACTATAAAGACCCTGACCCCAGTAGCCTAAAGTTAGTGGTTACATTATTACATTGGAAGTAGATACAAGGGATCACATCCTAAAGGAAAAAATAGTTTATTAGACATGGTAAACTATTTACATACTTGAATATTAAATTAAACATGAAAATATAAAATTCAACATAGTATTTCCTTTGAGAACACCATAATTCTCCAATTTTATCCCTACATATCAATCATAATATACTCCCTAGAATCTTGGAAAAAATAAACATAATAAAGAGGGTAGGATCAAATGATTTTCAGTGATATTAATATAATGAATTCTATGAGTAAATAAGGAATAATAAATATGGTAAGTCAAATAATTGAACCTCATTCCATTTAATCAATAACTAAAACATAATATGGTAGGAATGACTGATGATAAAAAAAAATCATATAAATAATCACATGAGATTGATAATTATCCATAGTTATTATACCATATGAATAATCTCATGGACATTAATAACTAAATAATAATTATGGAATTCATAATTCTAGACAGATAAAACATAAATTGAAGGGATAAATAAAGACATATAAATAAATGGGTAAGGATTTATCCAAAACCCGAGCTAGTTTTTCTCATCAGACATACCGATGCATCGAGGGGCTACAGAGGGCCTCAACCATCACTTACTAAGTCAAATTAATTCCTCATATGAAAGGGGTGAAGAATAATCTATATAAAAAATAATATTAAAACACGAGAATACAAAATATTAACAATTATCCCAATTAATAGCCATAATTATGAACGATCCAGAGTAATATTAATAGTATAAAACATGAACATCCCCAATCAAACTAATCATAAAACATCCATAGAAATAAAAAAAGATATAATTAAAACATATTCTAGGTGAATCATAAGTATAATAAGTGTTATTAACATTAAGGAATAGAAATTACATAAATATATAATTACAAACATTTGGGGAAAATAAATTTTTCACTTTTTAATTCAGTTTTTTAAAATAAACCGCACAAATACAAAGGGAAAATTTTTACTTGAAAATATCCTTATAAAATGCTAAAGGAATATTAAAATAATTAAGGTGTAATCATGGAAGGAGAAGTTTCTCATGCCGTATAAGTTAAAAACATTTCATACATATTTTTGTCAGAAAAGTCACAAAGTAACTTATTTGTAAAATGATAGGAAGATTACTTTTAAAACATTTTGAAAAAATTAAAACAAGGGTAAAAATGACCTCAAACAATAATTATAAAATTATAATTTTTTTGAAAATATCATTAGAAAATAATTTCATGGAATAGAAATATTCCCCAGTTGAGAGTTAAAAATAAACACTCTTGAATAATGATGAGTTTGTGAAATAAATTCTTACCACAATGGTATCTTTTGAATCATATGTTGAATGAAATAAATAAAGTAAAATGAAAATTTAAAAACCATTAATACAATTAGATTCATGATATAATATATCAAAGGGGAAGTATATACACCACAAAAAATAAATAAGTGGTTAATATGACATATGTCTCATGGAAGTAAAATTGAGAAGAGAAACCATTATATTAAGTACAATTTCCTTTTTACGTGCTTGAACCTATTGTATAATAATTATAGATTTATTATAAATATATTATAGAACCATAATAATATATATCAAATCATATATGAATTATTCATAATATTTTATCATCCATTTACTATCAATTCATTTTTAAAATCCTTGTTCATGGTGGTAACTGCTTTGTTTTTCATATATGTTTTGATTCGATAGTTCTGCTCCATATAATTTTATCATAGTTTCATCATCTAGAGAATATTTTTATAGGTTAAATATCATATATATTAAATATATAGATATTTATATCAATCCATAATGATATATATATATATATATAAATTAATTATACTGTTCATGGATATGGTAGGTTGTACGTATGTATGAACTCTATTTTCATTTTTTGATGAATGGAACGAAATAACGATAATGAATAATTAAAATTTATAGAATAATTATTATGTTATATATATATATTATATATATTCATTATTTTCATATTTATAACAATCCAAGTAAAGTGGTGATGAAAAACAAATTACACTGCTACGTGGGGATGGTAAGTTGTATGTAAGCACGATTAATGTTTTTTCTTTTCCTAGGATGGAAATGAGATGGAATATGGATCTTTCAAAATAATAATAATATTTCAGTATATTTTTGATACTTTAGTAATTATTTTATTATGGTTAAAACACATTAAGAGAAAGTAGAAGAAGAAATAATCTTGAAAGAGCTGGTAAAGACAATTACCTCTTCTTCGATTGACTTCCAATATGTCTATTCTTAAAGGATATAGGGTTGGTACTTGGAAGGACTAGAATATATAGAACTTGGATAAGGATGTTTATAAGATGAATTTTTATTGTCTGGACATGATATAAGACTCAAAGGGGTGAATAAGTGAGGGAGGAGGTTCCCTTTTATAATTGAGATCAGGGGGCACTTTTTGAATTTCACAAAAGATTAAGATGTATTAAGACAATTCTAGAGTTAAATGATTCTAAATGTACTATAAATGAAAAAGGGATTATATTTTAGACATTATATTATCTCCTTTTTTATTATTTAATATTTTTATGATTTATAAATAATTTTAAAAAATATTAATCCCATAAAATATCGTTATTGTCAATTTTGATACTGTTCGTTACTTTGACTTTAAAAACATCAATAAAATAAGTATAAAATATAAAAATATATTTTATTAAATCCTAAACATTTCATGTAAATATATATAATTTATGGATCACCCAAATATCTAAAATTATGTAAATTTTAATATTTTTAATACCATTTTTGGATTATTCAATCAATTAAATAATTACTGCATCAACATTGCGTAAAAAATTAAGTTAATTATTTCATCACTAAAATAATAATAATTTATCATGATGTAAATAAATCTTTTATATCTCAAAATATTATTTATAGGTGAAAATATTATATGCATAACACCATATTAAAAATATCACACTTCTTAAAAATAAGAGTGTGATATGTTTGACTTTTCAATTAAATAAAATACTATAATGGTAATAATCTCATCCAAGTGCTCATAAAATTCTATATAACCAAATAATGGGTGATTATAGATGAAATCGACCCCTAAAATAATATTTATAAAATTTTTAGGGTCATTTTATATTCCCTATAATTTTATTTTTAACCATACCACATTTACCATTTATTTTGGTAACAAAATTTACTAAGGTCACTATTCCTATTAAAAAAAGGAAGTATTTATTAAATTTGGACCCCATAAATAAAAACATACAATATATTTTTTAAAATTAAAATCAAATAAGAGTTTGAATTTAATTTAAAATTAAACTGGAAAAATAAAATGAAGACTTTTTTCTTCTAGAAAAATGACCTTTTATGTATAAAAATGTTTTTATTCCAAATTCAACCATGAAATTGATTCAAATGTACATAATTGAATCATTAATTATATAATATAACTAATTTTACTTATAAAACATTTTAAAATAAAATATATCTTTTCAATGGTTGAAATAAAAATATTGATTTCAATAAAAATCTGTATTTTTGTCTCTTCACCAGAAAATAATTATTTTTAGAAAAATCTGAAAAATTCACCTCAAGATAATTTTGATATTATTATTTAAAAAGTTATGTTAATTTTATTTTATCTAATAAATTTTATAAAAGTGGAAAAATAATTATATTATTTTCACATTAAAATTAATAAAATTTATTTTTATAGAAACCGTATAAAAACAATTCACTATAATTTGAGTGTTTATATCTTAAGAAATAATCAATTAATTTGTATTGATTAATAAATTTATATATATTTAATAATATGGTTAATACTATTAATAATTTCAAATTTAATGGCTAGGTTATAATGATCATATTTAAATAGTAATATTTTGGGGTTCGTTTAAGTTCAGTGTTGTGTATTGTATACGCTATCGAACATAATGTTTTTTAAATTATCAGGGGTTACATAAATAATAGTTAATTTAAAAATATATGTATAAATATTTATAAAATTATATTAATATAATAATAAATTATTCAATACTATATGTTTTTCATGGAAATGATTGCCAAAAAAACATTCTATTGCTCTCGAGGTACACATTCAAATACATTTTCATATGTTCTGCTGAATAGTCAATGACATGTCATTCAACTAATTCAATAATATCTATTTAAAATCCTTCCATTTTATACCCAAATTTTTTAATGTCCATTGAATTGTGATATCATCTGAAACAATTAAGTGGAATAAAATCAACAAAAAAACATTCATTCAAATTATTAGAATTTAATTAAGTAATGAAATTAAATTTAATCTGTGATGGATAATTTATTAAAATTACCATAATCTACAAGAAAAATAATGTATCATTCCATGATAGTGACATATGTCTCTAATATGATTATGAAATGGGAAGGTCACTAGATCAAAAGATAAATGGACTAATATTTGACTGAATAAACCAACAATATCCACTATTGGGACCCAAAAGCTATTAAATGGTACAAATATTTTCAAGCCATTCATAATAAAAAAGTATGAAAAATCAATTTTTGGGTCTATAGTACTATATATATGTGTTTTGAAGAAAATCTATATCTGTAATAAATGTAGTTAGTTTTTCACATTAAATTTTTTACCTATAAGAATACTGAGGTGTGTTACTAGGTAATGTGATCCATATTTTATCCTTATATCCCAACTTACTATACGATCCAAAACAAAAAATATTTAAATAATAATGTATGATAAAAATACAACACATTATCACTTAATAGATAACCCATGATATATGACCACCATAAATTAAAAACATCAATTTTCTCTAGATTAGTATACATAAATATCATAAGAAACAATCATTCATAAAAGATAAAAAATAAAAACCAGTATATACCTAATACTTGAAGCACACTCTCAAAACCTAATTATAAAAAAATATAAAAATATAAAAAACTCAATATTGATGGGTCCTTACAACTGATTTTAGAATCTTGAGTTTTACTATTGATACAACTATTAACTCAAATCAAGGAATATGGGGAATAAGAAAAAACCATTTTAAAAATTTAAAACAAATTTTTAGTCCAAATTTAAACCTCACATGGTCATAAAATTAAAAAATATAAGGTTTGAATCAATTATTTAAATAATGTTTTAACATTATTTTTCAATTTTTAAATTCAAATTCATAGTAAAGAATATAAAAGTATGAGAATTAAACCAATGGGAAAAAATAAAAAATGTTAATAAATAATCATTCAAAATAATTGTTTTTGAAATAAATTGTATTAAACCTCAGTATTACACTAAAAACCATGAAGCCTATAAAATAAAAATTTTAATCCATATTTTTTCCAAATAAAAATCATAATTTTTCGTGACCAAAGATAAAAAATTATGAAAAAAGATCCCAAAATCTATTTCCGATCAAAACACCTCCACATTTTAAAAGGTTTCATGTGACCACATTATATTTCAATTAAATGGAAAACCAAAACAATTTACATAAATTGCAGTCACAATCATTGGCCCAATTACTATTTTACAACATTTAGGTCAGCGCCAACCCGTACAAATTTTTTCAAAACAATTATTCTTCAAATCAATTTTATTAAAAAATAAAAAACCTATAATATATTATCCCATGGTGAAAATAGTGACATAAAAGAAAAACACAACCAAATGCACCTATATACAAATATAAAAAGGTATATGAGACTCAATGAAACCACGTCTATATAGAAATCACTTCAACTTGTTCCATGATTTTATTATCCCATACCCATTACTTATAGAATAAATTATAACTCATTACAAAAGTATATAGCCCTAATACAAAATAACACTTGATATATTGGTATTTTATGGAGACTCACAACTGTCCTCACACTACAAAAAATATTAAATAACAAAAAATAAAAAATGAACCCAATTTGCAACACTAATCCAAAAAATGATGACCACTCACACCCGAACCTTTAAAACCCTATCATTGATCATAAATAACTATCACTATCCAAGCCACCTAAAATCAAAACAGAAATCATCTTATAACCCCACTTGTTAAATTACCTCAAAAAAATGAAAAAAATTCCATCAATTCAAAAAAATACAGTGAATATGTTAAAAAAACTGGAGGAAAAATAATTGAGTAAAGATATAATATCAACATAATGAAAAGAATTATGATGGATCCACACTCTCTAGGTAGCATAGCATATCCCTCTCCTTGGTTATACAGACTCCCTCACGACATCATTCATCTCAAATTTGATGGAGGAGGTATGAAGATGGCTTGGTTTCTGGTTATTCTTCAGAAGATATGACGATTACTACTTGCTCAAAACTTCTTTGGGTCTGATCCAGATTCTTCTATGTTTGATCCTTCATGTAAGTTGTCGAGTTTTTGACTTCTCTGTTCCTCCTCACTAACTTCCTTTTAGATAAATTTGTTAAAAGTTTTTTTTATTTAAGGGGTTTAGTTTTTTTTTAATAAAGAAAATGGGTGTGTTTAGCGCCAAATGAATTGGTGCTCATACATTTACCCTACAACGCCAATTCATTTGGCACCCCGGGTTTTTTTCTCAATCCCCATGCCACCCATCCCCAACCCCCTATATATATATATATATATATCTTATATATATATTTATATAATTTTAATTATAATAAATATAATTACTAAAATAAATATAATAAATATATAATTATATTTTTTATAATTATAACAATTATATAATTATAATAAATATATGATTATAATAAATATACAATTATAATAATTATATAATTACAATAATTATAATAATTCTACAATTATGATAAATATATAATAATAATAAATATACAAATACAATCAATATATAATTAAAATAATTATATAATTATAAATTCAATAAATACATAATTACAATAAATATATAATTATATATATAATAAATATATAATTATAATAATTTTATATGTATAATTAACATATAATTATAAATATAATAATTATAATAAGTATATAATTATAATCAATATAAAATTATAAATATAATAATTATATAATTATAATAAATATACAATTATAATTACAATAATTATATAATTATAAATATAATAAATATATAATTATAACAATTATATAATTATAATCAATATATAATTATAAATATAATAATTATATAATTATAATAAATATACAATTACAATAAATATATAACTATAATAATTATATAATGTTAAATATAATAAATATATAATTATAATAATTATTAAATTATAATAATTATATAATAACAATAATTATATAATTATATATATAATAAATATAGAATTATAATTATTATATAATTATAAGAAATATATAATTTTAGATATAATAAATATATAATTATAATAAATATTTAATTTTAACAATTATTTAATTATATATTTATTATATTTATATACTTATTATATTTATAATTATAATTAAATAAATATATAATTATAAATAATATACAACTATAATAAATATAAAATTATAATAATTATATTTATAATTATAAATATAATAAGTATATAAATATATAATTATTACAAAGATAATAAATATATAAATATATATTTATATATTTATCCATAAACACATATAATATATATTATTAATAATTATATATTTATTATAAATGTAATAAATATATAATTATAAATATAATAAATATATAAATATAATAAATATATAATTATAATAAATATATAACTATAATAATTATATAATTAAAAATATAATAGTTATATAATTATAATAAATATGAAATTATAATTACTATAATTATATAATTATAATTATAATAAATATATTATTATAAATATAATAAATATATTATTATAATAAATATACGATGAAAATAAATATGTAACTATAATATTTATATAATTATAAATATAATAAATATATAATTATAATAAATATAAAGTTATAATAATTATTTAATTACATTACTTATATAATTAAAATATTTATATAATTATAAATATAATAAATATATTATTATTATTATATAAATATAATAAATATATAATAATAAATATAATAAATATATAATTATAAATATAATAAATATATAATTATAAATATAATAAATATATAATTATAAATATAATAAATATATAATTATGAATATAATAAATACCAGAAAATTCTGGACCATAGGTGTCCCCATAGCCCAACAAAATTATTATAAAATAAAACCACAGAGGAACAAGGAGAGTTCATGGTACAATTGACATACATCATCAAACGAATCATACAGGAAAAATCATTACCCCTTATTTCTACCACCACGTCCACGTCCTCCTCTGCCTCTTGGGTGTCACCCCCTCTTCCATTGCTTTGGGGTCTGCCACACATCATTTTGTTCAGTAGCCTCCATCTCAATGATTTTTTGTCCTACTTAGCCACAATCATCGCATCATCCATGCCTTGACCACCACCGATAGATTCACCCAGCTGCAACTCCTTGAAGGTCTCCTGCTTGGACAGATTAGGTGAGTTATCCACAGAATCACTTAATGCATTCTTACCTTTTCTCTCCCTGCTATCCATGTAAAGCCTGTCAAATTCCAGAGAGTTCATAGACTCCATCACATTAAAAAAAACTATTCTTCATAGTTTCATGTAGGTGAGCCTCCAATGGAGCCTCCAAGTCAACTTCAGAGGCCAGAACAGAAGCCTTAGATAGCACAAAGCATTCATGTCTCTCTGTCCCCATGTCATGAGAAGCAGCTGGCAGAGCCATCGATTCCAAATGTAAGTTCCCAGATGCAGTCAACACATCACCTGTAAGTATGTTTTGAGAAAAGGGTTTATCCAGCACTCCAGCAGCTGGTTGTGTCTCTGAATTCCCAATGAAAGATGGGTCAACAGTAGGAATTATCACCTACTCAGGATCAACATGCACAAGTAACATATCCTTATCAGGGTCCCCTTACAATGAACCACAAGTTTTTTCTTTAGAGAAAAAATAGCCCTTGAGAAGAGGATTTTTCCATCACAGAATCGCCAGAAACAGCAGGATGAGTCTCTAACTTCCCAATGGAAAATGAATCAGCAGCAGGTGTTATCCCCTTCTTAAAAGTATCATGCACCAAGCGAACAATAGGTGCAGCCAAAAAATGCCCAGCAAAGCCCGTTTGAAGGGAAGCACAAATTTTTCCCTTGAAAAAATACTGCTCCTCCAAAAGAACCTCAAAATCCACTATGGTATCAATTTCATGTCCATCAGGTACAACATGAGTGGAGGGAATGCCATGAGGCTGCACACCTCCACTACTGTTAATATCAAGACTATCATCAGATGACTTCATGCTAGCCACAACATCAGCAAAAGAAACAAGGCCTGCATTTTTAATAGAAGTTCCACGCAACATAGGTCCCTTGATGGGTGAAGGTGGATCAAACTTCACATCATCAGGAGCACACTTTCATTCAGAAGCACCAGGTAAAATAAATTTTCAATTCCCCACAGGGTTCCCATAACGTTTACAGTTAGAACAACGCAATCCTCGATGAAAATTCACCTTAACATGCCCAATTGACGAGCAATTAACACAGAAATCTGGAAAATGTTCAAATTTGATCTCAAGTTCAAAATTGAACTCACCAGCTATTACATACACTGTCTCCATAAGAGGTAAAGACATATCAAACTTGACTAAGATGCGAGAAAAATGACTAAATCGAACCGATGATGCTTCCTTGTCCAGCTTGATGGGAGTCCCAACCGCCAGTGCAATATCCCATAAGATGCTTGGGTCCCAGAATACCCACCTCAATCCTTTCACACGAATCCATGATTGATCTACAGAATTCTTGGCCTGAAAAGGGTCGAACCAAGGATCCCGGTTCTGAAATCTCAGGATCCCAGGTTTAAGGTTAACAATGTCATGACTCCAGGCCCTCATTTTCAATTCAAATGAGCAAAAAGTGAAATGAAAAAGTTCAAATCAAGATAGACCATCCGCCACTCGCTAAAACCCCAAATTTCCTTAAGACGCTTCCGAAGCTCCTCGAATTTCCAAGAAACATTCGAATTCGAAGTATGTCTTATAATAATAGAGAACTTACAAGCATCGATTTGCTCCTGAAAGAGTCGAGGTTTCACATCAACCACCGCAAGTGCCCCATTCCTTGATATCCGATTGTGAGGAGAAAAATCACTGCAGCTCAATCCAGGAAAGAAACTATCAGAACATGTGACCTTCAATGGACCAGCACATGCCGGGGGCACATGCTGCTCCAAGCCAAAGAAACCATCTGTCTTCTTCGAGGGCCCAACGAGAACCTCCGCAGGATTGAAGTAATCGAGAAAATTAGAGTTCGTCATGGATTGAAAACCTAGACATCAAAACTGTAGAAAGATAAACTCTCAACCCCTTCTCTCTACATTTGGAGGATTCATCTAAATATAATAAATATATAATTATAATAAATATAAAATTTTAATAATTAAATATTTATATAATTATAATATTTATAATTATACATTTATTATAATTATATATTTATTATATTTATAATTATAATTATATATTTATTATAATTATAAATTTTTTATAATTGTATACGTATAATAATCTTATAATTACAAATATAATTATTATATTTATTGATAATTATATAATTTTTATAATTATAATAAGTATACAATTATAATTATAATAATTATATAATTATAAATATAATAAATATAAAATTATTATAATTGTATAATTATAATAAATATATAAGTATATATATAATAATTATAATCAATATATAATTATAAATATAATAATTATATAATTATAATAAATATGCATTTACAATTAAAACAATTATACAATTATATAATTATAATAAATATATAATTATAATTACAATAATTATATAATTATATAATTATATATTTATTATAACTATATATTTATTATAATAAATATTATTATTATAATTATAATAAATATACAATTATAGTGACAATATTTATATAATTATGTAATTATAATAAATATATAATTACAATTACAATAATTATATAATTATATAATTATAATTATAAATATAATTATTATAAATTAGTAAAATTATAATTACAATAATTATATAATTATATAATTGTATAATTATAAATATAATTATTAGAATTATAAAATTATTAAAATTATATATTTGTTATATTTATTATTATATGTTTATTATAATTATATAATAATTATAATTGAATATTTATAATATTTGTAATTATATAGTTATTGTAATTATATAATTAATATAATTTTATAATTATTATAATTATATATTTATTATATTTGTAATTATATAATTATTATAGTTATATATTTATTGTAATTGTATATTTATTATAATTATATAATTATTGTATTTTTAATTATATATTTATTATAATTATATAATTGTTATAAATATATATTTATTATATTTATAGACATGTAGTTATTATAATTATAATTTTATATTTATTATAATTTTATATTTATTATAATTATATAATTATTATTATAATTATATATTTATTATTATATATTGATTATAATTATTATATTTATAATTATATATTTATTATAAAAATAAAATTATTATAATTTTATATTTATTATATTTTCAATTATATAATTATTGTAATTATATAATTATTGTATTTATATATTTATCATAATATTATATTAATTATAATTGTTACATTTTTAATTATAAATGTAATATAATTATATAATTCTAATTCTAATAATTATAATATTATAATAAATATACAATTATAATAAATGTATAATTATAAATATAATAAATATAAATATAATAAATATATTATTATAATAAATATAAACTAACAATTATATAAAATATAGAATTATAAATAAATATATTATATTTATCTATTTATTATATTTATAATCACATATTTATTATAATCATATATTTATTGTAATTACATATTTATTATAATTACTTATTTATTACTAATCACATATTTATGAATATTGTAAATATAATTACAAAAATAAATATAATAAATATATAATTTGAAGTATAATAAATAAAAATATCAGAAATACAAATATAATAATAATAATTATAATAAATATAAATATTTATTTATTTTATTTATTTCAGTAATTATATTTATTATAACAAATAAATTTATTATATATATATATTGTTGTTGTGGTGGCGTGGGGCCGAAGAGGTCAAAGCACCACTTCAAGTGGCGCTTTACCACCAATTTCTCTAGAACCACTTCAAGTGGCACTAGACCAACCCATTTCCCTAATTAAAAACTACCTGACCTCCATACACTAAAAAAAGACCCCTTATGTTAAATCAACCCTTCCTATTTCTCTAGATCTAGTTCAGATTTGGAATTCCTCTGCCTGTTTCGAGGTTTACGTGTTGGTCCTTGTAGAGTTCATTGTATCATGTTTCCTAGGTGGTGACGATGGACTCAAATGGTGGTTTCTTCCTTTATTTTGTAATTGTTGGGGGTATGTATGGATGATATCGAGCAAGGTTCATGGAAGGTCCTGCCTTGATAAGCTAAACGGATGACTACAGGTTTTTAGATGGAGGTTCATAACGAATCTATGTCGTCGATGCTCCTCTGGTAGGAGGTTGGTTCTGGGTCTGCAATACTACTCAATGGGTGTTCATCGACCTCAGTTTTTAGATGAGTTTCTATTGGAATCTGATCTGATTCTTGAATCTGTATGATTTTTTGGGTTTCATTTATATCATGGGCATTGGATCAATCTCCTTTCATTTGGTATGATGCTTCTTTTTGCAGGCATCACTGGGTGGGCAGCCTCAAAAGAGGGGTGGGTGTCTTTTCACCCATCACTCATCTTTTTTACCTCTTCTATTGGACGGATGGGTTCCTGATTTTGATTATCCATGGTGTTTTCTTTCTGATTTTTTCAATGCATATTTTTTACAATGTAGTGATTCCTCACATGCACTTTCGAGTGGGTGACTCTTTTTAGAGATTGGTGTGATGAAACTTATCATCTGGCTCTCCCTCCACTTGTTTGTGTGGGTTGGAGGGGTGATATTCCAAGTTGTTTCATTCCAGGATAGTGCAACTCTTGGAAGGGAGAGACAAATAATATTCAATTGATTATGTTATTTCTTTTTCTTTTAGGGGGCGTTGAGAAATTATCTAATGATTTTCTTTCTATTTGTTTCCCACTTGACATCCAGGTTCATTATGTCCTGAGGTTCGTGTTTTTTAAGGCTATTTACACAATGTTTGTAATGGGTTTCCTCTTTTCCCAGTTGTGAAAAGTGGACTTATGTTTATTTTTTTTAATGAAGGGGGCTTGACCCTCATCCTGTTTAAAAAAACATAACTTTAACTCGATGATCAAAATGAGCAAAATAATGGAGAATGATCTAGAAAAACCTTGATAGGGAATAATATACAATAGAACGAGGCTCATGGAATGGGGGTCACGCTTAAGTTACATCACTATAATTAGAAGAGGGATCAAATGTTTTTTCATTTTTACATATATCATGGAGTTTTAAAAAAATGTGAAATAATAGAAATTTTTTAGCATTAGTTTTATAAATCTCCCCTAAAATACCACCTTTACTAGTGAAAATGTTTCAGTGTTCATGAATTATATAGGAACATCGGGACATGATGTGAACATGAGTACACGTGTGATTGTTCCCACTATATAAATCGATTGGGAAATTAATTTTATTTTAAAAAATAAACTATTTATAAACTAATAGGTATTTGCATAAATAAGTAATTAGTAATGAATTGATTAATTTGAATCAAGTGGTTATATTTAATGATAATTTTTGTAGCACCAAAAACATGTCTCTTACCCTAAAAGGACATTTTTTTTACAAATAGAAAATGCAACCCACCCTCAAAGGAACATTTTAGGGATGATGATATGGTTGTGCACAAATTTACAGTGTTACGTGCAAATGAGAAGTACCATACACAAATGAATGACATGCCAAAGGTGACACTAAGTTCCACAGGTACTCCTGAAGCTCGAAATGATGCCCAATGTTTGTGTTCACAATCGAATACTTTGGAAAGTAAATCCATGAATCAATTATCCAGTTACACGCTAATGGCGATGTCGAACCTACAAGTTGCACGATCAATCCCCATTGCTCCCCAAGGCATGTGCATGCAAAATGAGATATTTTCACAAAAACCGATAGTTCAACCATCTTGTTGTGTGTGAATGTAAATTTTGAATCATATGTTTTGTGCGATAAGGCTCAATTAGAAAAGGATTGGGAAGAACACAACCCTGTTCCATGCTACAGTGAAGTTGCGTCACATCAACTGTTAATTTCAGTTATAAAAATAACGTCACCCAACACATTGGGGAAGTATCATTGGAAGATAAAGTGATGCTCTCACAGACACAAACATCTCTTCTAATACATTCATAAAAAACTAGAATACCATGAACCCTCAAAGGTAGATAATTCTTGTGACTGACCTCCCATATGACACAACTTTTCTATCATACTATTGAGATCCTCGCGCAAAACATCTAAAGGTAGACCGAGCTCACTAAGGAGAAGAAGCCTTCTCACAACCTTGATCTGTGCCCAACCTAAAATATTGTGCACACCCGTGCCCCCATAATCCATGTGTTGTACAATACTCGGGCCTATAGCTTGCACAACTCTATTTTTGAACAATATAATAATGTTTCATGCAAAAGATTTTTGGTCACTAACCTAACGTCCCCTATTGTTCATGTGAATCCATTAATCAACCATTTTCTCCCAAGAATAGGTGTCGTAATGTCTTTTTTCTCCAATACATATGTACACTAATGTTGGGCCTCATGATTTTCACTCCACAGCAGTGTCTACACCATGCTCCAGCCATAGTCTCTTGATTAGTGGAGACATAAGCCCTAAAGGTGGTATCACAGAGGGAAATATGTTACCTATCTCGATATAGATTCCTTATGATAAATATTCTTCTATACTTGACATGGTACCCATTAGGGTGTAACCCACATCCACATCTGAGCTATAAGATGTAAAACTTCCTAGCTTCATGTCCGAGTCATATGATGTTAAACTATACGACAATGTATTCAATACATGATGTAAAACTACACATTACCATGTATGATAAACACAGGTTTCACCATATATGATCATAATGGGATTCGACTACCTTACCCACTATGGGATGAAACACCTTCAATGGGTGGCTTCCATGCACAATCCCTACACCATCCCCCCTCACCATGGGATGAAACTCCAACCCTAGGTACATTTCAGGCCTAAGCCTCACACCATCTCTCAATGATGTTGCTTTCATAAAACAAGCATCCTTACTACAAGATTTTAAATTCCATGGAATGGTCCTGTCACCCCACCTAAAATTATTGAATTGAACTATGTGGTATTTGATATCTATTTATCGACATGGTACAAATGACGCCTCCATGAGGTTCAATCATGAAAATTCGATGTTTGAAATATTCACCATAGGGATACACTCAAACCCAACTTGTCCCAGAAAAACATTAAACATGCACACAACCTGTCCCCAAATGAAATTTAACCTATTCCCAACCTATCCCTACAAGACATTAAACCTTCCCCCAATGCGTCCCCATAATAGATTAAACATGTGCCCAACTTTTCCATTCAAGATGTTAAACTTGCACCCAACCTGTCCCTGTATGAAATTAAACATGCACCCAACCTATCCCCACAAGAAGTTAAACCAGTTCCCAACCAGTCCCCAAAAGGCATTAAACCTATGCCAAACCAGACCCCACAAGACACTGAACATGTGCCCAACCCATCTCAACAAGAGGTTAAACTTGTGACCCAATCCAAGATCCCTAACCCATACGATAAACATGGGATATCTAAGGTAAAAATACTTAGAACCATTACATCCCTAGCATCAAGTATCTCATGGATGAAGTGATATGACTTGGGTTCTACAACTTTGATTCATCACACATGATGTGAAATCCAAATGAGGAAGAATTTAGAGGTTTCCAACTTACCCAATCTCTAGAAATTCCCACCCTGTATAATGTTACTACCTCCCCAGAAAAAAGGTTGGTACCCTATTGAGAAAAAAGTAGCATAATTAACCAATATTAACATGGATATGAAACTAATAATGAGTATCATGAACAAGAATTAAATCTATAAAGGATTTTCGGACCGGGAAAAGATCTCCAAGGTGGAATCCATGGAAGGAGGAGACAACATCCCATCATCAAAATTTGATCAAGGAGACTACATTACTGATTAAAGTTATGGAAGCTTCCCACCTTTTGAATGTTGGAATGTGGGTAAACAATAAGCCACACATAACGATATGGCCCTAAAGAAAGCATAAGAAACAAAAATGGTGAACATGATGTGAAAAGTTTCTCCATAAACTATGTATAGTAGTAGATTTTGGGGATCCATAAGATTCCCATTACATTGGATCCAGATTTTTGATGCTTGGTACCACTAATAAAGTGGTGGGACCAACATGAAACATGCATGAAACTTGGGGTAGATAAAATTGAGAATCATTGATCTACGACATCTTCAACATGGATCCCTCCTCTATTTCAGGAAGAATGGACAACATTGGGGCATTAGGAATCTCCTTTACTATATCTATATTGACGTAGAAAGCTACATTCTTTACAAGACTCAATATATAGAAAATTGAAAAAAAACACCAATAAGTGCAGGGGTAATGGAATAGTTGGTGTGAAAATCCCCAAAAAATATTCTACTACCATGATAGCCACCTCACCATCAGCTTTTGGGAGCTCATGCCCAATATCACCCTCTAAGATCATCTATAGGAGGGTTATTGACACCTGTGTTCACCAATTAAAGAAGGAAAGGGTCATTCCAACAAAGGTAATAGCCTCGAAAGTCCTCAAGGAATTAGTGGCTCATGGACATTTTCATCCCTGAGGGCCACACAGTGTAAACCCCCCCATTCCTATGGGGAACTGCTTTGTTAGCCTCACCTCAGAGCACTCTGATGGATCACTCCCATACACCGAGGAGGAAGGGAAAGTTTGAGCCATGCCTATACTGTCCACCTCTTAGGAGTGCCTAGGAGGGCTCCAAAAAAGAATTTTCATCTCCAACATTGACCAGTTACATAGAACGATGATCAGGTTAACCATTTCCTCGCTCTGCCAGCCCTAGTCTAGAACACCTGATGCCAACATTTGGGGTAGAACTAGAATATTTACTTACAAGATGCATCTTATATAGCTCCAATATCCCCATCCCATGATGAAATATCCCATCACATCCTTGAGATAGGGGAATAGGGATCCATCATTACCCACCTAGGACAAGGACCCCAGCTGCCTCACAGGTAGGTCGGGTTGACTATCTCAGTCACTTTTTCCACCAAAATACAATACTATACATCTTGTGACATGGAATATAAATGTATAGGTCCTACCCACACCACCATTAATCAATAAATAGTTTATCCCAACACTGCCATCAACCTCCCTGGAGCTCCTCCTAGTGCCACAATCAACCAGTTCATAGGTACTCCTCACACTACCATTAGGCATCATGAAGTTCCTCCCCATGCAAAAGACATGCGGTACTACAAAAAACCATCCTGAGGTAAGAGGGAAAACAATCTTAATGGGGTACATTACGGTTGCATAGGTTGAAACCAACATTATATAAACGCAAGATAATCTTAGTAATCCTCTCTTGGAGAAGTCTGACATTGTCAGAGGTGAAACTCTAGGAAGCATCATGTCGTCATCGAACTTTCATACTCCAAAGTGAAATACAAATCAATGAGGGAACCTTCGCACCATTTTCCAGAGTTTGTGGAAGAATCCCAATAATTAAGGTTGATGATCTAATAATTTCAGGACCATTAGATCTCTGTATCCCTCTATAGGTGAAGGAAATTCTGGTCTCCTTCCAAGGACTCACAGTGCATCCATCTCCATGACAACCAGTTTTCATCTTCTCTACCCCCAAAAAAATCATAGAGATGTTAGGGTCCGAGTTGTTGACCTCTGATGATGGTGATAAATCTATTGGGCCTCAAATGTACACTTCCACCCTCACACAAGAGTAAGTGATAAACACCCCATCCTACATAGATATGATCTTGAAGCAGGATACATTTCCAAGAGACATCCCATCATGTAGTGGATATTTGACCCATACACAAACCCCTCTTATGGTACATAAACCATATTATTGGTATGAATTGGTGTCTCCACACTTATCACAGTCTGTACCAATCAAGGCTTGGGCTTACCAAGGGTAGGACCCTTCCCCTATGCAAGAAGAGCTATGGGAGATTCTGGGCTCCGAACAGCTATTAGTTGTCTTCTGTCCACCTACAGCCCTAGATTTTTTCATCCCAAAGTACCTCACTAAGAACCAAGTAGTATGTTTTTTCCAGATTATATAGGAAAAATTACACTTCATATGGGATCGGAAAATGACCTACCTAAGGAGCCATGAGAAACTCAATGTCGTCAAGCAACAATGCAGGAAGGTCGATACTACAGATCTCCAAGTAGTTCAGCATTAGGATTCATATGACAACTACCAAAATCTTTAGAAAAAACATTTCAAGATCCTCACTCTGCTCTACAAATTCATGGAAGATGCATCTCCATATGGGATAATCAGAGGCTGGGGGCAGAACACCGCCCTCCATTTCAACCCTATCTTACGACAGTGACATGACCAGTAATCCAAAAAATCCTCCAACAATGAGGGTTCTTATATGACTACCATTATAGTAAATGTCGTCACTAACAACCTACTAGAGTATCCAGGGGAAAGATCCCCTAGTTTTGGGAATGACAGGGAAAACCCACCTCAGGGGGTGGTACAATACTAGACAGTCCCCTAGGAATGCATCAATACTCATTATCAGATATAGGAACATGACCTCAGGAGTCATCCTTGATGAGTAATTACTGCCTTCCAGTCATTAAATTGAAAAATTAAGTGACATTAAAAACCCTCTAACCCATATAAAGTTGTTCCAAAAACAAATTCAGACCCCAGGATAGCTACCTTGCTTTAAGAGATTAAGGAGTATAAAAGAATCATCACAGATCTCATTGAAGAGTCGCACCCAGATCCTAATAGTGTCATAAGGGACCCCATCTCTCTCCTAATGGAGTACTTGGACCTCGTTGATTATACACCCTAATTTGAACTTGGTGGCTCATACACTTGGCCAGGACATAAGATAGAGGTTATAGAAAATGATCAAGCTATGATTCTCCCATTGTTATTCAGCAGCATGATTATCTTCCTCAGGATCAAGGTTGTACTACTCCCCAAGCTAATGAGCCTATCAACAAATTGGTGGCCATAAAAACACACCGTGATGACGAGATAACTGCTCTTGTTTCCCATCTCAAGGCTCTATAAACATGACATGTGGTGATTCCACCCAAAGAAAATCCATACCTAGCATTGATGGACCCGTTCCAAGTGAACCCAAAGTTTAGTAATCCCAGCATCACCCCATTCATTGAGATGAGTGACCTGCTACATAATATTTCCCACATTGCCTTACGACATGGTTTAATGTCGCGGAATCCAAAACCACAAGAAAACACCGAGATCGGATGTTTCATTTATCCTTTGTAAGGGAATATATTTGTTTGGTATAGTCATTTATGGATAGGGTCTTTTTCTAGTTGGGAGGATCTTCAATGAACGTTACTCTACCAGTTCAAATCCACCTCATGAAATATGAGCATAACCAATCTCTTTAAATGAAAATATAGGCCCAATGATTAGGTCACTGGCATTGTCTCTTGATAGAAGGGAATGAAATACTCTCTTTATATGCCATTATCCCAAGAAAAACTACTGACGATGTTAGTTGAGAATGTCAGGAATGAGTTTGTCCCTACCCTCATCTACCCAGACAACCCAAGTGGATTTTGGTAGTTTTTAAAAAGTCTCTGCATTTGGAAGAATACTTGTAGTGGACTAGATAATAGTCACAACTATTACGCCTTCCATCTACCTCAAGAAGGACCATGAAAGTAGATATAGCCACCGCAGTGAATGTATTGGTTCCTGAGCAGGTACAATTGTTATCCCCTCTAGTAGATGATCCCCTCAAAACATAGATTCACCTTTCATGGACCTACCAGGGATAACCTTTCCAAGAGAATCCACCTAAATGAGATAATATGTCCCCGACCCTCATCATGTCTTGTCTCCTAGAGTTCCTTTTGAATAAATAAAGAACAATACCTATTCCTTCATGTATTCAAAGGACTTAGAATATTTAATCTTTTCCCATGAAAATTAGATCCTAAATTTTTCAGAGTGTAGGAGACCCTTGGAGGCTAGAATCACTTATCTTTTCGATCATTTACCAAATCACGGGATCCTAAAAAACACTATCAAATAATGCTTTATATTCAAAGATTGTATCAAAGAACAAGTAGATCATGGATTCGTCATGTTGGGCGATGTTCCAGTGTTTGTGAAACATGTATCTAATAAACCTGAAAATGATAGTGAAATCTAGTGATTGGAAATATGTTCCCAACCATGATATATATAATTATGATGATCGATTGTCTTATAAGATTGTCAATCAAGCTCATGGTATCATCTGTTCCCATTTAAGGAAGATATAACCTCTTATGGTTGTCACACCTACTCCAACTACTTCGCCCATGTCAATGTTGTGACCTATGTCTCAGAAGAGCAGATGTTGAAGGTTGAAGCTAAATCAGATTCCTCTATCGTTGTGGAAGGCATAACACAACCTTGGCGGCTTCATGTCTCCCAAGTTGCAATATGATCCCAAGGTCTGCTTATCCCATTACCATTCCACTGATGATGAGAAAGAATATACCTCTATGAATTTTTTCAAGTTAGTGTACCAATTAACAACACAAAACAATGAGGAATTCCGTGTGGACCCCTCTGGTACCTTCATCCATGTCATCAATGTAGATGTATAGATGCACCATAAAAAAAATGATCAGGATGGTGCTTTAAATTAGGTTATTTATGCTACTGAAACTAGTAAATGACCTTTGTGGAGAGCTCTACAAGCCCAGTCAACTCAGTCCACTCAATCAGGTACACCTATATAGACAATTAAATTAGTTGACCATGTTGCTCAACTAAAATCATATTATGATTAGCCACATATAGTCCGAAATCGACCAAAACTGATCAGAACCTAGTCCTCAGTTGCTCAGAGAAGGCCAACTATCCAATATAGAACATCGAAAGTACTAGTAAGTCCTCAGTATTTTAGATAACAGAATTTTCTACTCCCTTACCAATTTAACACCCCTATATAACCAAGAGAAATCCGCTGACACAAAAGTATGATGTTATAAAGAACCTCACCAGCATACCCTCAAATATTTCAAACATTGGGGATCTTCACATGTCAAAGGAAATGTGAGAATCCATTGTTGAAGCCTTAAAAATATTACTTCAGTCCGAGGCTGAGGTAGCTACCACTGAGGCCTACTACATAGAATAGTCCGAGCAATAGTAATGTCAAACCATAATATCATTTTCTTGAGAAGATAAGAGATTAATCATTTAAGGAAACATATGCCCGCTGTACATCATATGCCAACTCAATGGCATTGAAATACACTTCTTCCTAATGGATACAGGATTTGGGATAAACCTTATACCAACATAGAGACTTCATAAACTAGTGCTTACAAAATAATAACAAACTATTTATAAAATAATGATTTGGGGTTATGATAAGAGTGACTAGAAAATGTGTATAAATATTCAGTTGAAGACTAAGTTTGGGGGTTTGATATCAAGAAAAAAAATTGTGGTAATCACATAAGATAATTCCTACAAAAAGTTATTGTAAATAACCTGGATTCATTTACATGAAATAGTCCCCACTTCATACCACTAGTTCCCCAAGTACACATTTAATAATTGAGTAGGGGTACTCCAATGAGATGTTTCCACCTTTAACTTTTGTGTGGCCTGAAATCTGGATGCTCGTTACTACAAAAGGTAAGGAAATAATGTCTAGACTGATTGAGTTAAGAACATCAATGCTCCTAACAATCTACCAACCACTATAGATGATCCTTGGGTAGACTTGAAATATTTCTTCATTTTCCAAATTCACCCGTTAGATCCCATGGTGCTAGAATATGTGGGTTGTTTTGTTGTCTCCAAGAAAAATGATCACTCATAGATTACCTTATACTCATACCATAGATTGGATCGAATGATACTAGAGGACTATACTCCTATAAAGTATTGAGATTCAAAACTCATTTCCACTGATCCATAATATTCCTACATGGTCCACACAACAGGGATGACTCGACAAAGGTTAACTCATCACCATTGCATTGACATAAAGAATGGGACTATTATATATATATGGAATGGAATTGGATTAACAACTTCTATCACCATAGTCTCAGCAAAGTAGTAACCCCTCATTGAGGATTCTCTATCCACTAGAGTAGATGCCATTGCTTCCCCTAGGTTGATTGGATCAAAAGAGTTGCCTCCTCCATTTGATCCTCCTGTCTCATATGAAGGATAGGATTTGGAAGATGCATCTCATGCATTTAAAGATTATGTCTCCACTACTATTGATTACGTGAACTAGGTTAACCATGGTAATGAGGAAGATTTGAGGCCGATGCTAATAATTTAATCCATGTACCCAAAGGAGAAGAAGCAATATATGGCCTTCTTGAAACTAAACTATGATGTATTCACTTGGATATATGATGATATTCTAGTGCTAGACCGTTGGGTTTCTATGCCTTACCTTGTCCTCTCGGTGGTTCATCGTAGGTACAAACAAACTCCTAGAAAGTTACACCCCTCTCACCATGATATGGTTGAGCCTCAAGATGATAATATTATTAAATACATGTTTTTTAGGGGGGAACAATACCCAAGATGGACAGCCAAAAATTTTCCAGTATAGATGAAATATTGGCATATCAGAGTATTAGTTGTATTCGAAGACCTCAACCACCATTCTAAAAAGGATGATTTTCCCCTTCTAGTGATTGAAATATTTATTAAAATTACTGTTGGGTTCTAGGACCTCTCTTTCATGAAAAAAATACTCTAGATATATTCATATTATGATGGACCCTAGGGATGAGGAGTACAAAGAATTTAGGTTTCCCGATGAGACTTTCTCTATTAGGTGATTTCATTTAGATTGAAGATTTATGAATCCAAATACTAGAGGTCTATACGCTAATTTTTTATGTCAATTATATGGACAATGGTGAAATTTTATGTGCATGATATGGTGGCAAAATCCCACCAACTTTATGACCATGTTAAAGATATTGAGAATATTTCTAGCTTATTCCACTGCCTACACTTGAATATTAATCCATTGATGTGTGTATTCAGGGATATATATGGGAAATTTCTCAAATTTTTCATAAGATAGAGAGTAATCGAGAATAAACCATATAAAATCATGGTTACCAATCCAATGAATCCCCACAGAAATATTCGAGAGTTGTGGGGCATCCAAGGCCACCATGACAACATACATCGATTTATTAAAAATATGGATAGAAATTGAAATCCCTTTATGAGGCTCAAGAAGAAAGTAACTCTTTATTTATTAGAATAAGAGTGCCATACTACCTTTGAGGATATCAACCAGTACTAGTTAAAAAATATGGTTTTGATTCCAAGCATCATATAAAATCATTTTTTCCTCTATGTGAACACTCTAGAATGGTCTCCCGGTGCACTTCTAGCATAAAAAAATAATAAGGGTAGGAAAAAATTCCTCTACTATCTCAAATTCATGCTTCTTGATATAGAGACAAGATACCCCCCATTGAGAAGAGTTTCATCATGACAGTTTTTTAGTGCAGAAGATGGGACATTATTTCTAGTATATTGCTGGTGTATTGGGTGGACTCACAAATGTATAGTCTCAATCACCCCATACTGATGATTCAATTGGAACGCTGGGTGGTAATCCTCTAGAAATTAAACATTAGGTATTTCCCATAGATGTCCTAAAAGGATAGAAATGTTCAGGCTTCCTAGATGCACATCCATCTCCTTAATGATTACCACTGGATATCGATTTCCCAGATAAAGTTATTCTCTCAGTGGATTAGGTTGTACAATGTTGGAAGATGCACTTCGATGGAACCTCTAGGTTACCAACTTGTAGAAGGATTAATGACCCCAAGCTTAATAAGGTAGTCTTGGGGAACGTTTTCATCACTCTAGTATAGTATGTCTTACTGTAATCTTTCCTACTTTCATAAGGATACTCCAATAATAGGTAGAGTAAGAAGACCTTATTACTCATATCAAATTAGACATCAAGATTAATTTCCCCTATTATTATGTGATGGGACACATTGAGTTCGTCATCAAGTAGATCAAGGGTGACTAAATTATCATAATATAGATTTAGTGCCCATAATGGAATGAACATTACAGTTTATGGCCTAGTTTACCTCCCACCCAAAGGTGAACCATGTTCCTCAGCCACAAAATGATCGAGTTGGTGATTTGGAAAGTTTATCTGGATCTGTTATAGAACTCGACTAGGATGACCTGTTCATTCATGTGGCACACCAGAGGATCATTTCACATACCACTTTAGATTATGGTAACCAATAGGTAAATCAACTGACTATTGGTACTTCAATTTTAGGGTCATAAAATCCCCCCCATAACTAAGGAAATAGCTGATTGGATAGATAAATTCATAAAGTATCTACATCATGGAATTATATCATTAAACTAAGCCAAATATGAGTGAATCTACTGGGGTGTAGTGCAATTTACCCTCCAAATTAGGACTAGACTAGAGAAAACCATATATAGGCATGGGTTAAATGGAATTATCTTCCATTGAATCCAAGGAGATGATACAACGAAGGTCATACATGAGGTCCTTTCCATATCTTGTGTCACCCATCAAGGGGTATTGAAGATATACCAACAAATATGTAGGTTGGATTAGTTCTGGCCCACCACGGTTCATGACTGCATTAAGTTTGACAAGAGGTTTCATATATGTTTGATCCCTATTAACATCATACAACAACTAAAAAATCTTCTCCACACTAATAGGTGCTAATATTCCTTTTTATTATGGGGACACGACATTATGGGGCCATACCCTCTATCGAAAACTTGACAATTCAGGTTCATTTTGACCACATAAAACTTCTTTTACAAATGGGTAGAATCGGTTCCCGTTAAATAATTCAAAAAAATTTGTCCATGATCATGTTTCTGAGCTCCCACATCATTCATCAGTTTGGAGTACCTCTTGATATTCTCACAAACAATGTAACCTACTTCCAAGATGCTGAGCGTAAGAAATTATACGTAATGTACAACATTTGGTCTAACCATACTTATCGCTACCATGAACTAGGAAATGGGAAAACTGAGGTGTTCAACAATAACCAGTCTGTCATATTTCAAAAATGAGAGGTTATAACAAAAATACTTGGCTTGAAAAGATCCCCAACACCCTCCATAATTATTGGAATATTACTTGAAATTCCACCCAGGTGACCCCATGCTCTATGGTGTGTGGAACAGAGGTAGTTTTACTCATTGAGGATTAGTTTCTATTACTCTGAATAACTACTTATGATCATAAGAAACCAAATAGAATGGAATAAGAATGTATATATAAGGTATAATACCTCAAGTAAAATAGGATTCATTCCTTTCATAACATATAGTGGCACCAAAATAGGATAATGGGAGCATTTAACAAGAAGGTTTACCTCAATTACTCCCTCTAGAGAGAAACTTTACTAGCTATCAGAACATAGATGATACTCAAAAAATCCCCCAAAGTCAGTTCCCAAATGGGAAGGAACTTACATTATACACATGGTCTATTCCATTGGATCATACTTCTTAATCACCATGGATGGAGAGTGTATCACACATCCCAAAAAAGCTAAGTTATTTCAGTATTACATCATATTAAAAACCATGGTAAAATCTATACGACCTTAAACTATAGCAACCATGGTAAAATCCAGGCGACCTTAAACTATAGTAACCATGGTCAAAGATAGAAAATCTTAAATTGTAGAAACAATTTTCCAATCTACATCACTTTAAACTAAAGAAACCATGGTCAAAGCTATGCAAACATAAAATAAAACAACCATAGTCAAATATACACAACCTTAACCTATAGAAACCATCATCAAAGCTATGAGTTCATAAATTACAACCACCATGGTCAAATCTATGTGAACGTAAACTATAAAAACCATGGTCAATGCTAGGAGACCTTAAACTGAAACAACAATGGTGAAATCTACATGACCTTAAACTCCAGAAACCATGGTCAAAACTACACAAACATAAACTACAACAACTATGGGAAATCTACGTGACCTTAAAATTTAACAACCATGATATGATATCTATGAACTTATACTAACATCAGATACTATGGTCTAATAATTATGACTATATTCTATTTTTAACCCCTATAGTTCTAGCTCTATGACCTTAAAATAGTAGCATCCATACTCTGAGTTGTACGACTTTAAACTAAAAATCCCAAAGTCCTCAGTGCATGATATTAAAATGAAACCTTACCCTATAAAATTAACATAATTTTCCTCACATTCCAAGTGTGATAATACAAAAAAAGAAACATCCTAAGTACATGATGATAAAATATATCCTTTCCCCATGTCAGAAGCATCAAATTCCCAAAGAAAATTATGGAATGCCTCAATGTACTCACCAGAGAAGAAACCACAACACTTATGGAATCATTATCCTACTTCAATGTGTATATTAACGAAGTGAGTCTTAATTTAAATTCTAACATGATATTTAGTGATGCTTAGTCCTCCTGTCTTTGGGACCAACTTCAAAATCAACAACATTTGACACTTTTTCCCCACATGCAGTACAAGCATTACCACATTAAACTATGTGAAGTTTTTTCTAGGATAATTATGTGGCACATGGAAATTCATTGAATTCCAGTCAAATCAGGTTTTACACCTTTCATTCCACACAAATACCCTTAAAACAAAAATTCCCAGAGTCCATGAATCATGAATTTAAACTTTTTTCTAAATACCCTATGGCCCAGACCTTAAAACCATAATCTATATGAAAATCACTTGGACATTTCTTCATGTGGTGAAAAACTCCTCGGCTCATTTTAAGTGAGGTTTTAAATCTTAGACACCACTCAAAAATACTTTAAGTAAAACCCCATGGTCCAAGATATATGACCTTAAACTATAAGTCTTTATCCCAGAATTATGAGCTCAATCTATGTACATCCACACTTTATTCACATGTTTTACTTCACCCCAGATTTTTCATCAAGCCTATGCCCCCACCAACTTTAAAAACTATGTGTGGCCTGATTCAAATTCTCATGGGATATGTAGTGACACATAGACCTCTTGTATTTGGGTCCATCACCAAATTAATTTCAAAACCACCCATTAACCATGGATCTATTATTAAAAAATTCCCTTATGGACATTCTATTTAGGTATGAACCACAAAAATATTCCTTGATGCATCAGCAGGTCAAGATTCCCTCATGCCCAAATGAGAGGAAGAGAAATTAGCATCTTAATGTGTAAGCCCCACCAATGTCCTCGGATTGAGATGGTAAATTTTATCCATGACTTGTATAAAATTGGGACACCTTACTATTAAAATATGAGATGATTCAATGTCCTCACTTGAGGGGAAATCCCACTACCAGCATATATCTCTTTCCAAGACTCATTTTGAAACTATATGTGTCTTGATTCCCATTCTCATGGAATGTGTAGTGATGCCCAAATCTCATATCCTGGGTCTAGACCCCATCGTGAACTCATTATAGTGTCTTTCCTCCCCCAACATCATAATGTCGTCTTGAGTATGGTTTGTTGTGTTTTTTTGTGGCAGATGTTCTCTTTGTCCCTAATTTCATGACGGGTTATCACTATTTCATGCCACACAAGCCTCCTTAAGACATTTGTGACCCTTGGGTCAAAACTATATGACCTTAAACTAGAATTTGATTCAATTTTCTGATCTATATGACCTTAAACTAGTAGAATTCATAGTTTTAGTCATAAAAATTTAGATTATGAATTACAACATTCTCAGAACACAACATTAAACAGTACCCTTACCCCACATGAAATTGTGCTGCCTCATATGATAAATATGAGATGATCCAAACCAGCATCCTCATAAAATGACATTAAACAGTAGCCTTACATCATATGAAACTGGGAGCCTAAAATGATATGTATGTGATGACCAAAACAACAACCTCAATACACATTGTTAAATTGTATACTTACCCCGTACGAAACCTTAATGCCTCATATAATAAATATGAGATGAAACAAACCAACATCCTTAATGCATGATGTTAAAATATATCCTTACCCCATATGAAATTGGAATGCTTCAAAATATGAGATGATTTTATATCCTCCCTAGAGATGAGGTCACCCCTCCGGTGTCATTCCCCTACCACACTATATTCCAAAACTACATGTGGATTGATTCCTATTCTAATGGGATGTGTAGTGATGCCCAAATATGATATCCTAGGACCGTCCCTTCCATTGAATCATTTAGGGGTATTTAATGGATGGGAATATCTTGATTTCTACCAACCAACACATTTTTACATCCTTTTTTAGAATGTGGCCGAATAGTATTTAGGGAACAAAATACTCCCTACAGGAGACTCCCTACATCAAAATCTATGATTCATGATTTCTTCAATTTGGATAGTCATCATCCTCCTAATCTGAATAGGATCTCTAATGGAAAGGGTTCCTGTTCACAATGGACCACCTACAATCTTAGGATCAGACCTTGAATGATCTTTGGTAAAAATAGTGGCTCCTATGTTTTGAACTTAGTCAATGGCCGATCCCATATTTTTTCACCCCATCCTAAACTGATGTGGGTATAGAACTAGAGTTTCAAATATGATCAATAGCTCTTCCCTGCTTGTTAATCATTCCCATTTTAATATCCAGGTCTTTAATGTCACAATATAACCTCATGGGATTCATTGGCCACTTTTCCCCATGTTGTGTTCTCCAATTATAATAAAGGAAACGATGTACCACTCCATATTTCTTGTATCGATCATAGATAATATGGAATTAGGAGTTAATAAGGGAATTTTCCTTGAGAAAGGTTGAGATGCATGAATACACCCTTGTTCTAAACTCTATGACCTTAAAATAGGTGTCCAAGTCCAATAATCATGACGTTAATCTTTGTGAAAGTCATATTGGGAATGTTTCATGTGGTGTCGGGCCTCTATATCCCCCCAATTCATACCGAGCCACCTTCCTTCCATTCCATGCACACTCATTGGATATTTTCCCCCTTATGGTTTAGAAACTATGACATTAAAATATTATAAAATGGTACAGACTCTATAACCATAAACTAAGAGCCGAAGTACAATCATCATGACATTAAACTATGTGCAAGTCACATTAGGAATGTGTTATTTGGCGTCGAGCCTCCATGGAACTGAATTTACATTTATCTTCCACTCCTCTATAATACACATGTATTTTTGGGATGTTCAAATGATGTTATGTACTCTATAATAATAAACAAGGAGACCATGTATAAGCTCATGACATTAAACTATGTAAAAGATGTATATGAGATGTTCTATAGAGAAAGGAATACTAGGATCCTCATTCATGTCAGGTTACCTATCCACTATTCCACATACATATCCTTATGAAACACAACCCAATGGTCCAAGAATCACAACCATAAAATATGTGTGACTTAGCCCATATTCTTTCACTTAGTGTAGGGCCTCCTTAAACTAAGAGTCACATTCTAATCATTATAACCCCAAACTATTTGAAACCTATTGGCCAGACTGTTATAACTATAAACTATCAATGTACATGGGCATGAATGTTTTTCAGGTTAAAAACCTACAAGGGGAACCTAAGTAAGAGTTAGACTCCCACCATCAGGTCACTCTAGTTACTTGGGAAAAAATAAGGGGACAAAAAGAAAGAGGGGAAAAGCCACTAGGGATCCACTATGAACCTGAAAAATCCAACTTGTTGTTTCCAAACCCATCAGTTCAAGAAAATTTTAGATCCAAATATTGATATTTATTTTCCTCACAATACCCTCTAAGGAATACCCCAATGTGTTACCCTCTTACACCCCACCACCATGGATTGGAAGGTGTTATTCACATCAGTTCTGACATCCTGATCAAATGACCTTAAACTGTGCAATATATCATTCTCACCATATGATGTTAAGTTGTGTGTGCATATTCCACTCTATAAGTTGTTAATGGAATATCTATTTTCCACATTTCATGACATAAAACTGTGAAGAATATTATGACCTTGTCTGAGAACCCTTTTCCACCTTTGATGTCTGTAACCTACCGCATTATTAATGTTATATGATTGTTGATCAACATTCAAGATGATTCTATCATTGGAAGAAGAGTATGACCTTATTTTCGGATCGTTACACCTACCCAATGTGCTCAATGTCACAATGACATAATTATGAGAGTGTTGAACTCTATTAAAAAATTCCATAAGTTCATCCATAGGATTTGTGTCCCCCTTGAATTGGATCCCCACCATATTCCACGTTTGAATAACCCCCCATATGGTAATGGTGTCTAGACACAATGGCTCACCTACCATATCATTCACATGCCTCAAAATATTTATTATAAAATTTTGATAAAGAATCCATTTTTTTAACATTGATAGCAGTCGAACTTCATTTTTTTCCTCATCCTTGTAAAAATGATAATTGATCCTATTTTCAGACATGTTCGGTATTTATCCCCTATCTTCATGCCACTCCATTTGTGTTCCATATTTTTGGTGTCTAAATTCATTCACTTCACCACCCTTTGTTCAGGTAGAATTCAATTCCCCTAGAGATACCACATTCATGTACTAGTGTGCATTGTGAAATAAAGCCTTCAATGTAGATAATCCCACTCTCATAAAAAAATTTCTTATCCAATACACCCCCAGTGGTTAATAAACATGTTCAAACCCATAGTGTTCAACCATTATATAAAAATATCATATGAATGATAAATCACTTGATCATCCCTTATTTCTCA
The DNA here is from genome assembly GCA_963277665.1 of Viscum album. Lineage (NCBI taxonomy): Eukaryota > Viridiplantae > Streptophyta > Magnoliopsida > Santalales > Viscaceae > Viscum > Viscum album. The sequence continues at coordinate 664,356,036 of OY728150.1, forward strand.
CACCAATCAGGACTTGCGTAGGATTAGGGGCTGATAGTTAGTTTTATCATTGTTGTGATTGAAGTTTTATAGTGAATTATGGAAAACAAAAAATATACTTTAAAATTAAGCATTTAAAATAGATAAACTTCAAAGGTTTTAGAGGGTTATCCACAAACTAGAGCCTATATTTTGTTCTAAAAAATGATCCCTAGGGATCCACATTGAAAATTGATCACTCCGGACTATCCAACCTCTGGAATGTGGCCTCCAAAAAATATTACAACCTTATGATCTCTACCTCTTTCCCCATAGCCATGGGGAGAATATCATCATCCCTAATTCTCACCTGACCCTACTTAGATTAGAAATAAACTATATAATATACTGCATATTCTTCTCCTTCTTTAGACACCATAAGCTTATCCCTCAACTAATTGATGATCTATTCTTGGGAATTGATTATGGCCACCTACTTGTTCACATTCTATTCCAGTTGTTGATGTTCTTGATCATCCACCTGATGTTTCTTCATTCCATCATATTTATCCTAGTGGAGACTTTAAATTCTTGAATTTTCACATGCACCTACTTGAAATGGTAGTCATGGACTAGTGCATGGAGGGCATGATCATCCACCACTCTAGTTCACAAGTTCCATAAACAGTGCTGGAAGGACCCAATACGACTCACTAGATGTGGCTTTGGTGTGTGGGTAATAATGTTCCACATGATGCTCCATTACCACCACTGGATGATATGATTCTTCTTAGAAACTTCTAACCCAGAATATTAAAATTCATTAGGTAGTGTAGGTTTGTACTCTAGGAAGGTCATGAGGATAGTTGTGGAAGGGTCTTACTCTGGGACCCTATCAGATGAATTTGGATCCAGTAGATAGGGCGGCTGTCTTCATTCGAACCTTCATTGGAAACACAATTTTTTCCATCTTGATCTATACCTACTAAGAAATATCACCCCAACCATGATGGGATTCCTTCCAAAAATTAAGGTCAGATATCTTGTACAACCAACTCCCTATGAGTTGGAATATCCATCGGGGGAGGTTCCCCATATTCCCCAACCATAGCCATCTGTTGAGAATACACCCTCACGAGCACTACATTAAAGAATTATTTTTAATTATTTTGACTAGTGATGGTGTATTGGAAAAATGTGGCTCATGTAATGGATATAGAATTGCATAAAGTATGAATTTGAGATAAATATATTTCTAGAGAAATTAGTGGGAATTCCACCACAATAAACCCCTCGACACTAGTTGGTACTTCAACAGCTGGCACCAGACCCCTCAGTGATGGTTGGGTGGGAGCTGTATAAAAGAAAACAAAAATGGTGATGAATTTGAATCCAATAGCTCTATGAAATCTTGAAGAGTCCTGAGATAATTGAGGTTTAACATTACCTTGAGGAATAGAGATATTAATAATGATTCATCATGAATGGTATATCTCACTGGCAGTGGACACCATCATTGGAATTCTAGGGCATGATCCCTCATAGATTATTGAGAGGACTAGGGGCTTCGAGACCACCCTTATAGACTCCTCATTAGACTTTCTAGTCATAAGATACTTTGTCATGGACTATGAGGTGTGACCACCATCACCCGTTAGGGAACCCTAATCCTCTTCCACTGGGACCCCTTGATCTCCCCCAACTAGCTCCTTCATAATGAAAATCCAAGTTTGAACCTTTGAAAAAAGGTGGGAAGGGATGGAATATACAATTGAGTGAACAAACTAAGATTACATCGTTGAAAATATGCTTAGTTAACTCATCAACCTCATTGGTGACCTCTCCTCTCTCATGGGGAGTTTCATGATTTGTGGTTGATATTTGGGATTCCTCATTACTGGTTCCATGTGTATCAGTATCGAGGGATGAAACATCATGGGTTGATTCATTAGTAGATATTTTCCCCTAAATATAATTGACAAATATCACACATACTTAGCCAATGGGAAGGTCAAATCACCTAAATTTGTGTTAAAAGGAATCCATATTTATCAGGTATGAAGTCCTCTCATAGAATTTCACCTTGGAAGTGATTCTATAAATCCCATCCTTTGACAGCTCAATTCCATCCCAAGCTAGCCTCTTCCACAACTATTCCACTTTTAGAGTCATATATAGCATCCCCTAGTATAGAACGGGGAAGAAATAATCAATGTCTGGATGTAATAGATACCATAACTTATTTCCTAGAGCCTCCCTGGTCCGAGCCCGAGTGATCTTCACCTACTCCCATGACAGATTTTAAGGGATTCCCTCACCTTTAAGACGTGGGAGTGTAGAAAAAACGTGATCTAACCTCACCATATCCCCTTTGTAACCCCTTTATTCTTAGTGATCACCTGGAAGTGAAACCCATCATTCACCTTGCTTCTCATGAACCTCACGTGATGGAGCAATTATCCACACATGTTGATGTTAGATCACAACTAGATATGTCGCTATCTAATTTCTAGAATAACCCCGATAGAGGATAACATTGAAATTGGTGGGAGGAAACATAGTGAATTCCCCTATAACATCTCCTATGAACATCCAACACAACTAGAAAAGGATATAGAGATTTTTTCTCCATGGATCCCCATGTAAAATCATTTTTTCGGATAGTATGTGCATCCAAATATCCAGACCAACCAAGGAAGACTATACGACATACAATAATTGTTACCATCTATAATAATGATGAATAATCCACCTTAAAATGTCTTTAGATACTCCTTCTACATTATAGTCCCCTCCATATTATCCTTCATCTCATCAGATGGATTCTAGAATAAATAAATGTTGATGTTTGTATCATTTCTAATACTAAATGTGATCTAGACTTCATTTATAGTCAACAGCCTAACCCTGACGATGTTGAAGAGAGAGGGACACCAAATAAAATTTAGAGGTGTAATGGTAATTTTGAATTCATATCCTCCAAAATTCACTACAATCTAACCATGAAATAATTGCAATGGGTTGTAGATATGCATGGGCTTTCCCCCTATTTCTACATGGCCCAACTGGTTTTTGAAATAGGAAAACATAAATATTCCAAGGTTTTCCTAGTTACCAGATGCCATGATTACTTACATAATGAGTATCCCATGATGAAATACCATGTGTTCATCCCTCACATAAAGTATCCAACCACTAAGGAAGGTGGAAAAAAATGGAGTGAAATGGACCACTGATTACTATCTCTCCACCATGTTTGTTTCCTTTGGAAATGGGGATGACCTCGTAGGTTTAAGGTTAAAACATTACAATCTTTGTCTACCGAGTTTGTTCGTAGAACCGGAAACATCCATTGATTATATATCCATTTGGACCGAATTTTCCAAAGGTAGGTTCTCATTAGTTATGGACCTATGAGGCTTAAGAATTTTCATTGGTCGAGAGGATGGGAGGTCAGACTTATCACAAATTTTTTAGGGGAATTATTGTATACTCCGGGACTCTCTTTATAGATTTAAGTTATGCTCGTGAATCCTTATTAAATTACCAAGTATGAAAATGATCTTTCCTGTAGATCTGACAATCAATGATTAGTATGTAGGAGATTTAGAGAATCTTTTATATGTATTCGAGGTTCTTCATCGATAGAGAATCATCTGTATTTTTTTAGAGATTCTTAGACAATGGTATACTTCGACACATTATATAGAAATCTCTTGGTCATTATGATAAATATACTAGTTTTAAGTCCACTCAGTGGGGAACTCGAAGTTTATTGTCATTTAGAAGGACATGGATAATTTCGGAGTTGGGATCATACCCGCAGATGGGATTCCTACGTGTCCTTTGTTTTAGAAAAAGAATCATAACCCACGTGGTTCGAGTAAAAAAGTATAAGGTTTATGTATGATTGATGTCTCAAAGAAATATGTCATAATTACTTTTACACTCTAAGCTAACGTGAGTCATGCTCGGTGTGAGATACAAGAGGTATTGGTTAAACCAGAAAATTATGCCATCATATGAAATGATGTGGGGCTTATGTATATATGACTACCCAAAATAGATGAAGATTAGGTTCCACTTCAGGGAAGAATCCCAGGAACAAGGTCCATAAAGGTATATGTACTTTATGGAGATTTGGATACTCTAACTTGGGGCTTACTCCGGAGGAAGATTCCCAAATTAGGAGGGGACTTATGATTGGGTTTTACTCCTGAGAAGGAATCCCAAATCAAAAGTAAATTAAGACTGGTTAAGGGAAATTATGATTGGGGTTTATTCCTAAGAAGGAGGCCTAGGTTAAAGAGATTTGAAATTTTGGGCTTATTCATGACGAGGATTCCCAGATTTGGGAAGTTTGAAGACTGGGGATTACTCCTGAAAAGGAGGACCAGGATAAGGAAATTATGGTTGGGGATTACTCTTCAGGAGGATGCCTAGATTTTGGAAATTATGACTGGGGATTACTCCTAAGGAGGATTCCTAGGTTAGGGGACTTGAGGATTACTCATACCGAGGATTCCCAAATTAAGAGAACTTGGACTGGTGCTTACTCCTGAAAAGGAGGCCCAGGTTAAGGATTTTCTCATCTTAGAGGATGAGTTGGAATGAATAAAATCACTATCTTTAGCGACATAAGGATATGTAAATCACTAGTTTTTGAGAGATGTTCCACAGAATTCCTTTCAGATAAGGTAGCCAACAAAGGAACCATGCCATAAATGGCTTAGAATATGGTTTTGAAGGTTGAATCTTGAATAAGAGAGGTGGATAGGCATAAAAGAGGTGGAATAGGTATGAGGGGCACCCAAAAAGATGCGGGCGCACAGGTCCTGCATGGGCGTGCAAGTTCTGGTCGTGAAAGTATACTTGCTTGACACATGGGTACTTGCGCGACGGTCATCCCTTAGGGTAATACTAGGGCGAGACTGGGCTCAAGCCCTTAATATTGTCCCTAAAGGCTTCTAGAAGAATGACGTGCAAGTTCTGTTGAAGGGGTAAGGTGGTGTGCAAGGGTGACCATATCCCTTAAGGGATGGCCACTTAGGCACACAAGTGTTGATGAGTTTCAACACTTAGTCCTTAATCCCCCTCTTTAGATCTTCCGTTCTAGGTAATAAATTACCTTAGAAGTGTTTGGAAGCTTTGAGAAGATAATAGGGAACAGGGAGCTCAAATCTGAGTTTCTGGAATTTTTTCGTCTCCAAATGGGGGGCCCACGAGGGGTATTTATAAGCTGGTAAAGACCCTGGGTAAAATTCAAAGAGGGCGCGCAAGTCACATGCGCGACCCCTATGCGGTGCGCAAGTATACTTGTGCGACCTTGGTGGAACTTTCATGACCCAAGTGCAAATGAATCTTTGTTCATGCCTTTGTCAATTTTTGATTCTTCTTCAAAGGATGAATCACTTTGAGTTCAAGGTATTTCACTTTTCATTCGTTTAGACTCTGTGATGGAAAAAATGGTCAAAAAAAGTCCCCCCTCACAGTTGGATCTGAAAGAAATAAGGATGTGTCTCTGAGGTAAAGAAGAAAACCAAGGACAATGTGGCGCGAAAGTGTTGAGCACGTAGATGGTGGCATGAAAGGGTTGAGCGTGCTGGTTTTAGATGCGTAGGGTTGCAGCCTGGCCTATATATATGCAGCCATTCTCCCACAAAGCACCTAGATTTCAAACTTCCGAGCTCTCGTCGCGCAAGTTGTCTTCGCCGCCCAAGTTTCTTATTTTCCATGGTTTCATTGCTTCTTTTCTATGTCGCGCTGCAGCAGAGGTATTTTTACCTGCGTGGTGATACCTGGATCTTTATGGGCATGGTCATCTGCAAGGATTCAACATTCCATATCGGAAGAACTATCTGCCTGAGATGCATTTGCACTGTTACTCCTCTATTTCGGTTATGTTGTGCATTAAGAGCAACATAAATTGTGTGAAATTTCAGATTTTTCTTCCATGCCATTTCCTTGCAGATATGAAAATGGAAAACCATGGGATGATATGTTTTCTGCTATCGGTTGATGGATAAAATATTATCATGACATTAGAAACAATATTTGAAAAGATTACTCTCTCCAAATGGCTCTTTACTTCCAATTCTCCATTCTCAAATACATGTATCCATCTTCCAAGTCTCTTGGATAGAAACATAGTCACTATTTGATCAGTAGAAAATATTCTCAAACCGCACTGAAGAACATTCTTTTACAATTGTTCCAAGAAGATGTGGTATCACTGGATCTCTTATTGTATCGAGTTGAATGAAGGAATTCCAGGTGGTTACTGATGAAGCTTGGGATGCTGAAAATCAAATGAAGACTTATGTTAACATCCTTTTGTAATTCTTAGAAAAGAGAAGAGACTCCAGTTTGTGGATGTCCTTCTAGCTTTTGTACATCAAATTAAAAACGCTTTCATCTTCAATCATTTGTGCATGCTTTATTTTGATACCTACTTTAAATTTTTACCTAAGCCAATGGGCCTAGTAAGAATAGTTTGATTTTTTTTTCTAGGATTATTATAAATAACCCTGCAACCTTTGAATTTTTTAATCGCTCAATATTACCTAAATCATACGAAATGTATGTTTAGTGAGCTGGAACATGACTTTTTTGCAGAGTACCCATGTCTTTTGGGGGTAGTTTAAAGTCATGCACATCAGACATAAAAAGGATAATGTTAAAGTCAAAATAGATTTGAACGAATGGATTAAAATTAACTCAATTCCTTGAAAATTAATCTAAAAACTGTTGGACGTAGAAGACAAGGAAGTGATGGCAAGAGGGGGGGTGAATTGCCTTTTAAAAATTAATTAACAATTTAAAATCAAAGTGAAAGAATGCAGCGGAAATAAAAGAGGCAAGACACAAAACTTGATAACGGAGTTCGACTAAAACCCAAGCCTACGTCTCCGCTCCCAACTCAACCGTTGAGAGATTTACTACCGCTTGCTTTTCAATGGTTTTAGCAAGAAACCCACTAGACTTTTCAGGTAGTCTAGAACCTATTACAGCTTGCTTTTATTGGTTGAGCAAGAACCCACTTGCTTTCAATGGTTGAGCAAGAACCCACTATCCTTCTTACAGGTGAAGGCTAGCTCACCTTTATCTCAAGACTTTTAAAGGAAAGGATTGACCAACCTCTTCACACCTTGAAGGTGGTGTGAGAACCCAAAAGAGGAGATGAGAGAAAGAGATGGGGTTTGTAGGCACAAACCCAAAATGATGCTCAAAATGATAAAACAATAAAAACCATAATAGGAGAAGCCTTGGGCGCCAAAGGATTGATGAAGTTGATGAAGTGCTCTCCCAAGCTTCTATGGTGGTGCTCCTTGGATGTGGAATTGAGTTGGAGCAATTTGAGGTTCCTTGGAGGAATCCGCCGGAGGTTCGCCAAATGATCAAAATGTGTCCGTGGGATTCCCAATAGTTCCGAAAATGTTCCGGGGCTTCCTAGTCCTTTATTTATAGAGGGGGAACCCTCATATGGCATTTGGAGGTCTTCGGAGCCGTTGGAAAAGGCTTCGGAGCCGTTGGGAGGCAAGTGGACAGGTCTGGTCAAAGGCCCAATGGCTAGTTTGACTGGCTCTACCGGCTGACCGGTGCAGAGCCACCGGTTGGCCAGTGCTTGCAAAATGGAGAGGCCTTCGGGCTCAGGCACCACCGGCTGGCCGGTGAGGAGGCCACCGGTTGGCCGGTGCTGAGGCAGTAGCAAACACTGTTCTGGCTGGGTTCCACCGGCTGGCCGCTGGTGTGACACCGGTTGGCCGGTGGTCTGGACAGAGGGATGCCTTCTGTCCAGGCCTCCATCGGCTGGCCGGTGGACATCCACTGGTTGGCCGGTGGACTGAATTTCAGTCCATTTTTTCCTTCTTGCTTTCTTGGCCCAATTCCTTGGCCACCTGAAATCATGCCTATCATCCAAAAACACTTAAAACAATATTAGATAAATAAGAGAGTGATTGTGATCATGAAAATTAAACCACGAGGGGTACGAGAGGTACAACAATCTCCCCCTATTTTGATGATCACAATCACCAAAACAAGAAATGTAAAAATGAAATGAAAGGCATGCTTTAAAGGATAAATGGGAAAGTAAAGAAAAGCATGAGAGAAAGATTTCTCCCCCAATCAACCAAGAATTTCTCCCCCTTTGTGATTATCAAAATAGCACGGGGCAAAAAACTTGATTGAGGGAAAACGTTGAAAAACGAGATAGAGAATTTAAACCAATTGAAATTTTTGAAATTTGAATTGAAAGTTTTGAATGAAAATTTTGAATGAAAATTTTGAATTGAAAGTTTTGAATCGAAAATTTTGAATTGAAAGATGCAAAAAAGCTTAAACAATCCTAACTCCCCCTAAATAAAAACAACAAATCACCGGGGAGAGGTTTTTGAAACCGAAACAAATTTTGGCCCGGTGAGACTCGCTAAAAGGGATTTTTCAATCCATACTTGTCTAGTGGCGGGTCTTCTCCTATAAAATTCATCATTTAAGAAAATGGTTTTGGGCCTTCCATACCGGGCATTTTTGCAATCGCACTCATAAATTAAGTGCCCGGGTTTTTTACAATAATTGCAAAATTTATATTGGGAGCTCCCCCTTACAAAAATAGTTGGAGCATGGGAAGAGGAAGCTTGCTTGGAAAAGCCAAGCCCTTAGGTGGTTCTAGATATGCGTTGGGAACCAAGCAATTTGGTCAAATTTTGTTCCCCTTGGGTGAACTTAGCTAGGGATTCCTTTAAATCCTTGATTGTTGATTCCATGGAATCAACATCGGGAAGGTTTTGGATTTTGAGGGATAACTCCTCCTTTTCTTTGAGAAGTTGTTCCTTTTCGGAAGAGAGTTTTTTGAAATTCTTTTTTAAAGCAACAAATTTGGAAGAAAGTTCGTGAAAACCTTCCTCCAATTGATCTCTCGCATGTTGGAGATCCTCATAAGATAGATGATTAAAAGAATTTGAAGAACTAGAGGATGAGGAGTCAGAAGATGTTACCTCATTAAATGCCATTAGGCATTTCGTACCATTGTCACTTGAGGAGGAGGAGGAGGATGAGGAGCTATCACTCCATGTAGCTTTGAATGCCTTTTTCTTTTCCTTTTGCTTGGCCTTTTTCTTGTTGAGTGGGCAATCGGGCTTGTAATGGCCTTTCTCGCCACACCCGTAACATGTTACCTTGGGCTCGGATTTTTTGTCATGTTTTTCCTTTCGAGCCTTGTGGGATTTCTTCTTCTTGTGCTTCTTCATGAACTTGTGCATCTTGCGGGCAAGGTTCTCCATTTCGGAATCGCCGCTTGAAGAGGAAGACGATGAGGAGGAGGAGCTTTCTTCTTTTTGAACCTTGAAGGCGATGTTCTTTGGAACTTTGACCGGTTTGCCTTCCTTTTCAGCTTGCCTCCTCATGGTGATCTCATAGGTCATGAGGGATCCGATGAGCTCTTCGACCGTCATGTTCTTGATGTCCTTTGCTTCTTGGATTGCCGTGACTTTTGGTGCCCATGTGCTTGGTAGGATCTAAAGGATCTTCTTGACCATCGTTTCTGCAGACACATCATCACCAAGGGACTTTATACCATTGAAAACGTCAATAAAACGAGTAAACATTTCAGAAATAGATTCATGTGGGTGCATGGTGAAAGACTCAAAATCTTGGCGAAACATATCCAATCGAGTATCCTTGACTTTGTTGGTCCCCTCATGGGTAACCTCCAAAAGTTTTCAGATTTCATGTGATGAGGTGCATGTGGAAACTCGATTGAATTCATTACGATCAAGGCCGCAATGTAGAGCGTTCATGGCTTTTACATCAAGCTCGAAATTTTTAATATCAGCTTGGGTCCATTTGGATTCATCGGGAGAAGAGAGAGTGTAACCATGCATGACAATTTTATAAATGGGATAACCAATACTTCTAAGAAAAGTAGTCATGCGGGTTTTCCAATAAGTATAGTCGGTTCCATCAAAAAATGGAGCACGACCCAAAGAATAGCCTTCGGGGGCGAAAGAAGTTGAAGCCATCACAATGGATCTTAAATTTGAAACCGGTAAAGGTATTACTCAAATTTTCCTCTGATACCAATTGTTGGACGGAGAAGACAAGGAAGTGATGGAAAGGGGGGGGGGGGGTGAATTGCCTTTTAAAATTTAATTAACAATTTAAAATCAAAGTGAAAGAATGCAGCGGAAATAAAAGAGGCAAGACACAAAACTTGATAACGGAGTCCGGCTAAAACCCAAGCCTACGTCTCTGCTCCCAACTCAACCGTTGAGAGATTTACTACCGCTTGCTTTTCAATGGTTTTAGAAAGAAACCCACTAGACTTTTCAGGTAGTCTAGAACCTATTACAGCTTGCTTTTATTGGTTGAGCAAGAACCCACTTGCTTTCAATGGTTGAGCAAGAACCCACTAGCCTTCTTACAGGTGAAGGCTAGCTCACCTTTATCTCAAGACTTTTAAAGGAAAGGCTTGACCAACCTCTTCACACCTTGAAGGTGGTGTGAGAACCCAAAAGAGGATATGAGAGAAAGAGATGGGGTTTGTAGTCACAAACCCAAAATGATGCTCAAAATGATAAAACAATAAAAACCGTAATGGGAGAAGCCTTGGGCGCCAAAGGATTGATGAAGTTGATGAAGTGCTCTCCCAAGATTCTATGGTGGTGCTCCTTGGATGTGGAATTGAGTTGGAGCAATTTGAGGTTCCTTGGAGGAATCCGCCGGAGGTTCGCCAAATGATCAAAATGTGTCCGTGGGCTTCACAATAGTTCCGACAATTTTCCGGGGCTTCCTAGTCCTTTATTTATAGAGGGGGAACCCTCATATGGCCTTTGGAGGTCTTCGGAGCCGTTGGAAAAGGCTTCGGAGCCGTTGGGAGGCAAGTGGATAGGTCTGGTCAAAGGCCCAACGGCTAGTTTGACTGGCTCTACCGGCTGACCGGTGTAGAGCCACCGGTTGGCCGGTGCTTGCAAAATGGAGAGGCCTTCGGGCTTAGGCACCACCGGCTGGCCGGTGAGGAGGCCACCGGTTGTCCGGTGCTGAGGCAGTAGCAAACACTGTTCTGGCTGGGTTCCACCGGCTGGCCGCTGGTGTGACACCGGTTGGCCGGTGGTCTGGACAGAGGGATGCCTTCTGTCCAGGCCTCCATCGGCTGGCCGGTGGACATCCACCGATTGGCCGGTGGACTGAATTTCAGTCCATTTTTGCCTTCTTTCTTTCTTGGCCCAATTCCTTGGCCACCTAAAATCATGCCTATCATACAAAAACACTTAAAACAATATTAGATAAATAAGAGAGTGATTGTGATCATGAAAATTAAACCACGAGGGGTACGAGAGGTCCAACAAAAACATATTACCACACTCAAGTATGAGGGAAAATATGTAAACAACGATTTAAGAAATTTTGAATCTGAGGAATGATATAAAAGAAGGTCTAAAAGGAATTAGAAGAAGTAGTTCCAAAGAATGAAGTTACCACTATTTAACTAACCAGTTAGAGGGATGAATTATCCAGAGCCACCTAAGTTCATTGGATGCAAAGTCAAATAATAGAATCTTTTGGACGACAGGTTCCTTATGTATACTACTTAGGCAAGGCCGCCTAAGGGCACATGCTGTATAGTCAGGGAAAAGAATTCTCAGAAATTTATTTTTTCAATTGCTAAAAGTCCATTGGATGTTTATAGGGATTCAAATTTTCCAAAGCATTGAGTTTGCTGTATGGAGAGAGGTACTTGAAAATGGAGAGGATATTTCCAAACAAGATTGTCTAAGAAATAGATGAATGTCACTCCTACGAAGGTCTGACCCAAAAGTAAGGAAGGGAAATATAAACCATAGAATTTAATACTTCCAGATCATGAAAAATAACATGGGACAAATATGTTAAGAATGGATATTTTCTGCAGATCCTTACATATTATCGATAAGACCAATAATGAAAAAGAGGTTTTCTTCCTAAGAATGATGTTACCATTATTTGACAAACCCGTTAGGGGGTTGAATTATGTAGGTCCACCTAAGGGCATTGGATGCATAGTCAAATAATAGTATCCTTTGGATTACAAGTCTATTATGTAGACTGTTTATGCAAGGCCGCCTAAGGGCACGTGCTGCATAGTCAGGAAAAAGAACTCTAAAAAATTGGGCATTTTGTGACCAGAAGTCAAGAAAAGAGTTATGGAGATCTAGAATTATTTAAGGTTTATATTATGACACATAAAAATGGGTATTGTCCAATGTATGTAGAGATACACAGGTCAATGCTAACCATAATAATATTGTGGCTAGGTCCTGAATTGAAATGTTGGACTTCACTACGTATCCCATAAGGATGGTAATCAAGCCATACGTAGTTCTTGAAATACAGTTTAACATCGTGTGGATGAAATTAAGAGAGATCTTAGTTTTGGGTCATAGAGCTCAGACCATAATAATGAATAAAGAGTGTGTTTTCATAGGGACTTTTCAGTCAGGGGACTGAAAGTGGAATTTGGGATTAGGCCCAAAGACTTGGGGCTGGATTCGAGGGTTGCTCGAACATTCCTATGTATCCCATAAGGATTGGAATCAAGACCACGTAGTTCTAGAAATACCCTCTGTACAGATTTGGATCGTACAAGTGAAGGGTGAAAATGGGACTTTAGTGCAATGATGGATTGAGCCAAGATAAAAGGTTTAGGCATTACCATGTATTCACATAGTCTTTGGAATATAACAAGATTGTAGATAAATGAAAATAATGATTCCCTCTAAGGTGAGGGTATCAATGAATGTTGTAGTTTATTGTCATACAGGACAAAAAAAATGCTGTGCAGTTTAACGTTATATAGCAAGGACAACGGTGATCCAATGTAAAGATATTGATTCCAGGGATGGCTTCACGAATCAACATCGTATGAGATAGCGGTGAACTGATGTGAAGAGATTGGTTTTGGGCTTGAACCTTCGGAGTTTGCCTATGTACCCATCCTAGAAGGCAAGGATCAGAGTCCACGTAGTTCAATTAAAGAATAAATTAGTAATCAGGTTGTTTTTTTTAGAACAACGACCTAAAAATGGTATTGGGACTTACACATGGTTAGAGGCCCAGAGAGAGTTTTATGGTTGATGTTTACTCTAAGCTCAAGTGAGTTATACTTGGTGTGAGAAACAATAGGTAGAAACAACCTTAACGATGCACAATTTAACGTCATGTAGGACTTATGAAGGGACTATGAAATTTAAAGTCTTGCAGTGACAACTATTGGTGCTGCACAGTTTAGTGTCATGTAGTATAGAAAAAATACAGTTTAACATCATGTAGGATGTATTATAGGGACACAGTTTAATGTCATGTTGGACGTGAACACAGTTTGGCATCATGTTGGACAATAAGGGTGTTGTACAGTTTAGTGTCCTATAGCTAAGAGGATGGGAACAATATAGTTTAATGTCATGTTGGACAAAAGGGGGACATTGAAGTTTAATGTCATGCAGTAAGGACAAAGAGGACATAGTTTAACGTCATGTTGGGCGTATTAGGTATTTTTTCACAGTTTAAGGTCATTTTGGTCAAAAGGGATGAAAATAGTTTAAGGTCATATGCATGGATCGTGGATGATGATGTAGTTGAATGCCTTACTGGATGAGAGAAATGCAATTAGTTTAAGGTCATATTCATGGACCATGGATGATGTATTTTGTTTCTATAAAAAATACTTCTTCATAAATCTGGAATTGGTTGGAGTAGTGATGAGTTCTCCATCCATTGAGATTAAAGAATAAGCTCTATTGGAGTAAACCTTATGTATTGAATAAGGTCCTTCCCATTTTGGCTCCAACTTGGGAGGTTTCTTTCCTGGTATCATTGGATTTTTGAGAACTAATACCAATTCTCCCTGAACAAATGATCGAAGATAAATTTTTTTGTTGAAATCTCGTGCTATTCGATTCTGATAGACTTCTAATTGGTGCAGGGTGCACAATCTTTTCTCATCAAATCATTCCAATTCGTCCAATCGCTTTTGAGATTGTTCATCTATAGATGACTGATCACAAATGGCTACCCTGAGTGAGGGTAATTGAACCTCAATGGGCAAGAATGCTTCGGTTCCATATTCCAATGAATATAGAGTTGACCATGTTGCAGTGCGAGTGGTGGTTCGATAAGCCCATAAAGCATGAAAAAGATTATCAGGCCATGATTTTATATTTTTATCCCCCATATTTTGTAGTATATTTGACAGAGTCTTATTGAAGGCTTCTATTTTTCCAATGGTCGCTGCATGATACTGAGATGAATGATTGGATTTGATGTTGTATTCTTGATACAACGTCCTCACCACGGATGAACAGAAGTTGGTGCCATTGTTCGTCAATATGTTATGAGGGACACTAAATATGTTAATGATGTTAGATTTGATGAAGCTAACAATGATTTTAGAACTAAATTATTTGAGAGGTATTGCCTCTACCATTTAGAAAAGAAATCAGTAGCAGTAAGAATATACATAACCTGCTTGGCTATAGCCGAAGGATAAGGTTCCACTACATCCATTCCCCATGTAGAAAATGGCCATGAGTATTTAGCTATATGAACCAACTCTGGGGGCTGATGAATGAAGTTGGAATGTACTTGGAAAGAATGACACTTCTTTTTGAAATCAACATAGTCTTGTATCATTGAAGGCCAAAAGTATCCAAGCCTTCGAATTTGATCAGACAGTCTATGTCCAGACAGGTGGGCACCACAAACTCTTGCATGCACTTCTTTGATGACAACCATTGTCTCATCACCATCAATGAATTTGAAGAGAAATCCATCAAACCACGCCTGTATAGAATTTTCTCTAGGTGATCTAAGCTATCATAAAGAGTGAAATTGACCACACGTCACTGGATTTGTTCTATCCTGATTCTATCAGGTGGAAGTGTTCCATTTTGAAGGTATTCCCTGATAGGTGTCATCCATCATGTAGTATGACCGTATGGTTCATATATGGGACTAATTTCATTGATTTCCTCTGTTTTGGTTTGAACATTAGGCGAAATTGTACGACGGTGGTCAATATTGATAGTTGTCTTGTCCCGATATGGATCTTCCAGAGCTGTGGCTATATTAGCCAGTGCATCAGCTTGATCATTTTGCGATCTCGGGACATAAGAAAATGTCGGTTCCGTAGGAAATTCCGCCATTAACTCTCTGACATAATCATACAAAGGGATTAACTCTTCTTTTCTGATGGCATAATCCCCATTTACTTGTTTTATTACAAGGTCTGAATCACCATTCACCTTTAAGTGATTCACATGTGCTTGAAGCGCAAACTCCAAGCCTGTGATGAGAGCTTGGTATTCCGCTTCATTATTTGTACCGCCTCCACACAATGAGAAGGAATAGGGTAAAACTGCCTTTTCTAGAGAAATGAGCACAATTCCTAACCCAACTTTGTTGAATTTAGGATTTTCCATTTTCCTCCCTGTTGGACTTCTAGAAGCACCATCAAAGTACATTTCCCATGTTTGAATAATATCTTGAATAAAGAATATTTCCTCCTTAGGAAGTTCAATATCTGAATATTTATCTTCGACTGAAGGTTGTTCAGCAAGGAAATCAACTAGAGCATGGCCCTTTATTGCATTTTGAGACACATATTGGATATCAAATTGTTGTAAAATAACTACCCACCTTGCTAGATGTCCTGTTAGCATTGGATGACTAAGGATGAACTTGAGCGGGTTATTGCGAGATACTAAATGGACCTCATGATGTTGCAGGTAGTGTCTCAACTTCTGAACTGTAAAGATTAATTCTAGGTAGCATGTCTCAATATTTGAATATCGGGTTTCTGCTTCAAGAATAGTCTGACTGAAATAGTAGAGGCCGTTTTTATTCCCAGCATCATTCTTCTGAGAAATAAAGGCACCTAATAATCACTCTAAAGATGTCACATTAAGGATAAGTGTTATTCCTTCAACAGGTGGCATTAATATCGGTGGAATCAAGAGATACTTCTTGAGAATATTGAATGATTCTTGACATTCTTCAGTCCACTGGTAAGTGACTCCCTTCTTCATCAATTTGGTGAAGGGTAATATTTTTCCTACCAAATTGGCGATGAAACGCAGAATATAGGCCAAGTGTCCTTGAAGCCCTCTCAATTCTTTCAAATTTCAAGGAGGTGACATATGAAGGACATACTTTGTCTTCTCAGGATTGACCTCGATACCACGATGGCATACAACAAAGCCGAGACATTTTCCTGAGGTTACCCAAAAAGTACATTTTGAGGGGTTCATCTTCAAATTATGTTATCGAATATTGAGGAATATGACTTCCAAATAAGCCAGGTGATTAGAACGTTGTTTTAATTTAACCACAAAATAGTCCACGTAACATTCAATAATTTTCCCTAAAAAAGGTTTGAAGACGCGGTTCATGGCACGCTGATATGTTACGCCTGCATTCTTTAGGCCAAAGGGCATTACCCGATAGCAGAACACACCCTGAGGGACTATAGAAGTTATAGATTCCTCATCTTCTAAAGCAGTTTCGATTTGATTATACTCAGAATATCCATCCATAGAGGAAAGTTCTTTATAGATAGCTATTGCATCAATTAAGCGTTCTGTGATCGGAACTGGAAAATCATCCTTAGGACAATGCCGATTAAGATCTCTAAAATAAATGAAAACTCTAATTTTTATGTTCTTCTTCTTCACAAGGATAATATTATCCAACCATTTGGGATATTGAAATTCTCTGATGAAGTTATCTTTGATAATCTTATCCACTTCAGCTTCAAATTTGGAAGCATAGGTTGGGTGTGTTCTTCTAGTAGCTTGTTTGAATCCTCGATGTTCTTCTGGAAAACCCAAATGATGAGTGGCAACATCAGGATCAAGCCATGGAATATCTGTATTTTTCCAAGCAAATATATCTCAATTTTTCTTTAAAAATGAAATATACATCTCTTCTCTTCAAGATTCATGGCCACAATAATTAAAGTGGGGTGTGAATCTTCATTTATACGCAGATTTACTTCTCTGAGTTCATCCACTGTGGTAGAGATACCCTCTTCAAATGCTGGAGGAGCATCCCTGAGATCTTCTTCTTCTTCAACATGTGTTATTTATTCTATTTCTAATTGAATAGTAGATGATGAAACATAATTTCCATGATCATAAGAGATGTTAAAATTTTAACATCTTAAAGAAGAAGATTCCATTTCCGACCCGATTGATGATGAAGGGTCTTCCCTGGGTAATAAAGAGGAGATAATGAATTGAGAATCAACATAATCGTTCTCCTCTGACATTGCTATAGCTTCTTATGGCTTGGTTGGAAACGTATAGACTTGTTGAATTTCAGCGGTTGAAATGAATACATCCCCATTTGATATTTCATCATTGCTTGGTGAATCACCAATTTCTCCCATGCTCTCTTGCTTGATTGTCGTAATTGACATTATGGAAGTTTCCATAAGATAATTTTGATTTGGGTCTATCCTGTCAATTTGATGGATAGGCAATAGATAATCTGTACTCACATGTGTAAATGGATTTACTGGAATATTTTCCAAACCATATGGAGCATTAACTTTGGTAATCTCCCATGTTGTGGATTTTTCATTTCCCTTCATGTGATAGAATTCCACCTCAATGTATTGTTATTAAAATGTCTTGAACGAAGCCTTATCACCCTAAAATGTCCCAATTTGGCCATCAAAACAATATTTGAGACATTGATGGTATGATGAAGGGATACTTGCATGTTGATGTAGCCAGGGTCTTCCAAGCAAGATGTTGAAGGCTGAGTCTTGATCTACAACCATGAAATCTAAATTGTATACAAGATCTCCAAACCGAGTTCTGATTGTCATCTCATCCAGTGGTTCTTGTTCATTTTTACCATATCCTTGTAACATCAATGTATAAGGAGATAAATTAGATTCTATGAGGCCCAATCGACGAAGTGTACGAATGGGGATGAGGTTGACTCCTGAACCATTATCAATGAAATCTCTTTGAACGTCTATACCATTGACCTTTCTAGATAAGTACAAAGGCCTAATATATCCATGCACGACATCATCTTCATCTTCATCTGTGAAAGATATCACTGCATGACATTCAGGAGGATTATTCTCAACATGGTAGGCTTCAGCTGCAGCAATTTCAGTTTCAAACTCCTGAGGACTTGAGAAAGCCTCAATGAGTGCCTCCAAAATATACTTTGATAGATTCAAGGCATCAAAAATTGATAACATGGCCGATACTTGGGCTAGGTGTTTCAATAAATCATATTTTTGATCCAGAGGTCTGTGTTTCCCAATAGGAACATGTGGTTTAGTAGGTGCCTTGAAAGTTTATGCTTTAGAAGTTGATGCATCTTTTATCGAGATAGGATTTGGTAATACTCCTGGATTTGGAAGATTATACTGATTAGGTCAATTTAATTGCTGAGAGGAAGAAGGTGGAACCTCCAACCGATCTTCCAGAATAACTATGCCAGGACTGAATCTGCCTTGTGTGGAAGAACATGCTTGTTCTTTTTGAGCTCGTTGAAGGGATATACCATGAGTTTCTGCCGTATACACAGTTCTAGTAGGGGTAGAATTGGAATAGTGGCCTCTGAAAGATCCATGTCTTCCCCTATACCCTGGTCCTCTGGAACTTCCTCTGATTCATCTGTTTGATACAGGAAACCTAGGTTCATCGAGTTCGAATCTGTGACTATTATAAGGATCTATTAAGTGGATCATAATATCAAAACCAAAGATTAACTCTTCATCCAATGAAGTATCTACCTGACTAACCAATTTAGGTCATGCCATTTGGTGGGACAGTGCCTGTGACGTCGAAGTAGATGGCATAAAATCTTCCAGAGTCAAAGATAACTTGGGATTTGACATGATTTCATCTTCTTCTGATTTTTCCTCTTTCTTTTAATTATGTCATTTCTTTGAGGATTTTCCCTCTGCTGAAGAGGGTTTTTCTATGGCATTAATGGCAGAAGACACAATTGGTTTCTTCAGTTGAATTCACAAAATAGCATGAGTTCGGTTGATCATTTTTCTAACCATCCAATCATCATATTTTTGCGCATTTTTTTCTTGAATTCCTGTCACTCGCCTTCCTCCTCTGGATATGTAGCATTAACACATTCTACCTGAGCTGAAGAACCTTTCAGTTGGACTTGTCCTGAGTTGACCATTTTATGCAGGAGGTCCTTGAAAAAAAAACACTCCTAAATGGGATAACCCAACATCTGATGAAATGGGAAATAGTTGGGACGAGCTTCATCTCCTTCCTTGTTTGGCCTTTTGGGACTTGGAAATTGAACCAAATTATTTTCTAGATCTGAAATGAAATAACCAGGAACTTGTTCATTTAGGAAAGAGTAAACTTTTCTCTTCAAATCCTCAAATTGTTTTTTTATTTGATCTATTTGATCATCCTGAAGAAACAACCTCTATTGTTGGCACTCAGGAGGCAGATCCCTTCGAGATGATGAAGGTTTTGAACTAGAAGCAGGTACACGTGCTTGTTTAAGAATAACTTTAGTTGTCTCTGCTCTACCCATTCTCTTTCCTGGAGCTGATGGAATTACACGAGTTTTATCCTTAGTCTTTATAAGAGAATCTACAATCTGTTGAGTGATTGGAGTAAGTTCTTGAAACCCACCTGTGTATTTCATAGGGATCAACAGTTTTCACAACTCATCACACAAATTTTCCACACAGATTGGAAAAAAAAATTCTTGAGGAAGTGCTAAGCTCCGTGAATATGTTAATCCCTTCCAGCGAGTAATGAAATATGAAACCATTTCATTTTCCATTTGCATACAATTTGTAAGATCAAAAACTGTTGTCTTTGGAAACATTGAGCTAAATTGAAGAAGGAATCTTTGGCGGAGATCCTCTCAACCGGTAATTGATCGGGACTGCATGTTTGTGTACCAGACAATAGCAAGAACTTGTAATGACCGTAAAAAACACCCGAGCATTACTGATTCTTGTTACTGAGGGGTTTCCCATCATAGGATCAAAACAAGAAAAAAAATGTGTTAAGTGTTTCTATGGGTCTCCCGAACCATTAAATATTAGGAATGTGGTACTTGAAAAATTTGATGGGGGAGGAATCGCATCAACCCATTCAGGATAAGCTCAATTTTCTGGTTGAATTTGAGCCCGCATTCCCTCCATAGCTTCCAACCGAGCTGTTAATGAATCAAAAGTAGTTATTAACTTTTGAGAAACATCCGGTTGAGCGTGGACCTGAACAGGTGCAATGACTGGAGCTTGGATAGATGTGGTGGCTGGTACTGCAACTGATGGTGGCACCATGTTGTTGCACTTGACTCGTAGGATTAGACCTATGAGGGTGTACTAGTAGAGGAGGATATTCTTGATCCATATTAGTAGCCTCAACAAATTCCCTTGGTTGACTGACTCCAGCACGATTAGGAGGAAGACTACCCTGATGTAGTTCTGCATTTAACCACCTCAATTCCTTCATTTCATCATCCTGTTGTGCAAATATTTGCTCTAGTGAGAGCAATTGGCCTTATCTAGAGGAAGGGTATATAACCTGATTCTTTCCTTTCCACTTGTTTGATCCCTTTAGGAGAGGGGGAAGTGGGTTATTTGAAGGAACACCCAGATTCAGGGTAAGCCTTTGATATCATGTACAGACACCTTCTTCATTTGTGTCTGTGCATACAACTTCTTGAGCAGGAACCTCTTAATCTGATCCCTCTGAGTGAGCCTAATCTGGTGGATCAACAACAATGACATTTATGAAATTAATTGATGCATAATGCATTACATCCCTTCTATCAGCATTTCTGTGATATTTTCTTCTTCCATGACCCTGATGAGACATTTCCTTTTGTCGATTTTATCCCTCCAAAACTTCTTGAAGAACCTTAATTTGGAGGGAATCTCCTGATAATTTGGATCTTCTTTCCTCTTGAGGCTTCTTCCATAATTGAGAGCAGACTGAATTTCTCTGAGGAAGAGATTGATGATTTGAAAAAGTCCCCAGTCCGGTGGACTGGGGCTATTCCTGCTCAAATCCTCGAATCCCATTTGTTGATTTCAAAGGTTGGGTTAAAAGAATCCCCAGTCTGGCAAGCTGGGGTGGTTCTTGAGCTACTGTGTCTGATACTTTCCTGAATGCTCTCTTGATCTTATTATGTTTAGTCTGGAAATTGGTTGGATGCATCAACCTACATCCACACTTATCACACGACTCAAAAGACCGTTGGATGATTTATGACACTTCTGTCACTTGGTGATGTGCTTTCTCCAAATGAGAGGCCTGTTCAATATTCTTGTTTTCTTGATTTAGGAGTAATTCAACAACTTGGTCTCTGTATTCTTGATTTTGAGAAGAACTATTTGAATCCTGCTCTTTTTCATGCCTTTGATTACAAACAAAGCCAATTTACTATGACCGGCCATGGGCAATAACATTTCATGAGACCACTTTCAGCGGGCTTTGTTGACTGGAGAGTACAGTGAAATGTAGCACTCCATGGATACCCCATCCCTTGATATGAATTTCAGATGGGGCACTGTCAATTAACTGGTGCAATCTTCTTAGTGCGCCAATGCATGAATGTTGAAGGTCTCTCTGTTGCTTTTCTGCTTTCAGATATCAAGAAACTGAGAGAGACGCCAAATCAATTTGGCATTGTAACCCTTCTATTATCTTGACATGATTTTAATATTCCTCATAAGATTATATTTTCTTTTTCAACTAACAAATATTTTTCCATATGTTGAGACGAATATCATTATTTCCATCTTCTGTCAACATCTCTGGAATGTCTACTGAGAGTCAGCCAAAGGCCAAAACATGAATGGCACTTCACTTTTCACCAGTTTTTTTTCTCATATTCAGTACATCCTATTTATCATTTGATGATGATTATTCTATAGGATTAGACTAGAATTGGTTCTTCTTTTTTGGTTTATCGGATTCAAAAAGATCGGTAGAGAATTCACTGATCAAACTAGAAGATGAACAACCCATTGGTGGTTCGGAGAATGACATACACCCCAGGCTATCTTATGATTGAGAAAGTATTTCACCTGTTATTGTTAAAGCATCAGACATTACTGGCTTCACATTTTCAAGTGCCTCAAGATAAGAGGGATTTCTCATCACTACATTGTCCATTGGAGAATTTTCTAGGCAATGTGCATTACTACTATGGAGAGGACTTTCACAGCTATATTCATCATCAAGGTGAGGACCACTATTGTGGGTTATAGAAAAAGATGAAACATTTTTCTCCTTGGTCTTCTGACCACACAGAGGGTTCCTATGGCTCTTATCTGAAGATGAAACTTCGAGATCGACCGAATTTCCATGAAGAAAGCCTTCATGAAGAAGTGTCTGATGAAGACCTTCATAATTAATGTTCCCACTATTGGGAACTGAGAGGGTAGAATATTTAATTCCAACAGATAATTGTCTGAGGGCTTTAAGAACTCCAGCATCGAGCAAGGCCTTATTAAAAATTGGCTCTTGATTTCTTGACTGTGATGGGCAGGTCTTCATCTTAAACACCTTCTTACTCAATTTGTGAATAACTTGTTGACGAAAGTGGTCATTATGGGCAGGTGTATATGCCTACTCAGGATAAATGATCAGGTTATACTGATTATTTCTACTCAAATCAAGTGTATGTGCCTAACTTGGCTGTCCATATGATATGGGGGAGTACGCCCCACAATCCTCTTGTACTGGAACAGATGTGTGTGTCTATTCTAGAGTGAACTGTTGATGTGTCACTCCACTAGTAGGGATAGATTTATTTGTCTTTCCCTGAGATGCTGCTGAAGTTGTTATAATATCCTAGAAGGAATCTATAATATGAGAAGGGATTTTCTTCTACTCTTTCACCATTGACAGAATGTTCTTGGTGAATTCAGCTACCGGAATGGGGATATTTGTCCATTCCATGATTTGAGTAGGTGTATGTGCCTACTCCTGTCCTCCTTTTCCTGTCAGTGAATTCTGAAAGTACTCATGTGTGGGGGCAGAGAGTTGAGTCTGACTCCTGTTTGTCACCGGAGCTTTCTGACTGACTTCTCCAAATGCTACCAAATGACTCTGTTGGTAGGATTGATCAATACTAGAAGGTGTATGTTCCTGCTGATCGCACTCTGCCGAACATGGTCCACGAGCTTCCTTCAATACTGACAGATGAGGCTGCAAGCAGTATTGATGAGTGTAAGTATGTGTATGTGCATGTTTACCAGTTGTCAACACATTGGGTTGGCGGGCTCCATCGTATGTAGTTAGACGAGCCTGCTGACTAGCCGATGATTTATAAACAGGTGTATGTTACTGTCTATAGTACTCTTCCGGAATTGCTTGACAGGATTTGAGTGCTGTTTCCAGACGAGTCTTCTAGACATCGGAATTAAAACGGACTGGTGTGTGTGCCCGTTCATTGAATGCCACCATGTTAGGTTAGTGGACATCTCTAGAGATGATAGAGATGAGAACCTGCTCACTGTTGACCGGATTTCACCTCTGGCGGTTCGTCTTGACTGTTCAGGTTTGAGGAACCTAAGCTGAACACCTGGAGATGATACCCTCATCATGTTGAGGGTGCACTGCCACACGAGTCTAGCGGCGATTGTTGAAGGGAGCCCTCGGGAAGGACTCCTGTCTATATGATTTAAGGCCCTGATGGAACTGCTCATTCACTTGCCAAGAATATGGGAGGGACTTGTGATTGCGTTCCGGGGATAACGACCCAAAACGGTTGGAAATTTTGGTTGGCACCACCTGCTTCTTGATCACTGGTCGTCGCTGTCCGGACAACCAGGGTGAATTATTGACTTGGAGGGCTTGTCGAGCATCCTCCAGAGTCGGAATAGTACTGTTCTAATGGTACTCCTTAACCAGCGCATTTGATACCCAGCGTTGAAGATGCTGAGTAGGTGATATCGTCCTCAGAGCGGACGATGATCCAGCAAGAGTAGCAGCAGAGCATTCACATCAGAGGTATTCATAGCAGAGGTATTCACAAGTGTGAATGTAAGAGAATCCATTTCTGTAATGTAGAAGATCTTGGAAAAGAGTGCCTATTTGATATAACAGACGTAATCAAGATAAGTCCATCTGCTACATATTTTGGATAAGCACATATGATATTGATTGTTTTGTTGGACCTCTCATTGAGTTTAAATAGGGGCATAACAAATAAGTAAATCCTCATTTAAAATTGGTTAAGGATTCATGTCGAGTTCACAATTTTTTGTTTCCATTGGAAAAGGGGATGACAACGTTGGTTTAACATTCAAACATTCAAATCAGTTTCTGATGGGTTTGTTCATAGAACCGGAAACATCCATTGATTATATATCCATTTAGACCTAATTTTAAAAGGTTGGTGCTCATTAGTTATAGACCGATGAGGCTTAGGAATGTGCGTTGGTCGAGAGGATGGGAGGTCAGACGCATCACAAATTTTTTAGTGGAATTGTTGTCTGCTCTAGGACTCTCTTTATAGATTTAAGTAATGTTCGTGAATCCTTATTAAATTACCAAGTATAAAAGTGAGCTTTCCTTTTGATCTGACAATCAATGATTATTATGTATGAGTTTTAGATAATCTTTTATATGTATTTTTGGTTCTTCATCGATAGAGAATCATCTGTATTTGTTTATAGATTCTTATTCAATGGTATCTTTCGACACATTATATAGAAATCTCTTGGTCATTATGATAACCATACTAGTTTTAAATCCACTCAGTGGGGTACTTGAAGTTTATTTTCATTCAGAAAGACATGGATTATTTTATAGTTGGGATCGTACTTGCAGATTGGCTACCTACGTGTCCTTTGTTTTAGAAAAGGAATCAGAACCCACGTAGATCGAGTAAAGATGTATGAGGTTTATGTATGATTGGTGGCTCAAAGAAAGATGTCATAATTACTTTTACACTCTAAGCTCATGTGAGTCATGCTTGGTGGTTGAAACAAGAGGTATTGGTAAAACCAGACAATTGTTCCATAATAAGAAATTATGTGGGGCTTATATATATATGACTTCCAAAAATAGATGATGATTAGGTTTCAATTCAGGGAAGAAACCCAGGAAAAAGGTCCATAAAGGTATTTGTACTTTATGGCGATTTGGATACTCTGACTTGGGGATTACTCCTGAGGAAGACACCAAAATTAAGAGGGGACTTATGATTAGGTTTTACTCCTGAGAAGGAATCCCAAATCAAAAGTAAATTAAGACTGGTTATGAGAAATTATGACTGGGGTTTATTCCTGAGAAGGAGGTCCAGGTTAAAGATATTTGTAATTTGGGGATTATTCCTAAGGAGGATGCCCAGATTTGGGAACTTTGTAGACTGGGGATTACTACTGAAAAGGATGCCCATGTTGAGGAAATTATGGTTGGGGCTTACTCCTGAGGAGGATGCCCAGATTTGGGAAACTATGACTGGGGCTTACTCCAAAGGAGGATTCCTAGGTTAGGGGACTTGGCGCTTACTCTTAAGGAGGATGCCCAAATTAAGAGAACATGGACTGGGGAATACTCCTGAAAAGGAGGCCCATGTTAAGGATTCTCTAATCTTAAAGGATGATGTTGAATGAATGAAATATCCTACTTTTGTGACATAAAGAAGTGTAAATCACTAGGTTTTGATATATGTTCCACATAATTCCTTTCAGATAAGGAAGCAAACAATGGAACCATGCCATAAATGGCTTATAAGAGGGTTTTGAAGTCTAAATCCTGAATAGGAGTGGTGGATAGGCATAAGAGCGGTGAAATAGGCAGGAGGGGCACCCAAAAAGAAGTGGGCGCATAGGTCCTACATGGGCACACAAGTTCTGGTCACGCAAGTATACTTGCGCAACACAAGGGTACTTGCGCGATGGTCAACCCTTAGGGTAATACATGGGCAAGACTTGGATAAAGACCTTAGTATTATCCCTAGAGGCTTCCAGAAGAATGGCGCGCAAGTTTTGTTGATGGGGTAAGGCGGCGCTCAAGTGTGGCCATTTACCTTAAGGGCTGGCCACTTAGGCACGCAAGTATTGATGAGTTTCAACAGTTAGGCCTTACTCCCCCTCTTTAGATATTCCATTCTAGGTAAGAAATTACCTTAGAAGTGTTCAGAAGCTTTGAGAAGAGACTAGGGCGCCAGGAGCTCAAATCTGAGTTTCTAGAATTTTTTTGTCTCCAAATGGGGGGCCCACTAGGGGTATTTATAGGCTGGTGAAGAGCCTAGGAGAAATTCAATGAGGGTGCGCAAGTCACCTGCATGACCACTAGGCGGTGCACACGTATACTTCCATGACCTTGGTGGAACTTGCACGACCTAAGTGCAAATGAATATTTGTTCATGCATTTGTCAATTTTTTATGCTTCTTCAAAGGATGAATCACTTTGAGTTCAAGGTATTTCCCTTTTCATTCATTTAAACTCTATGATAGAAACGAGCGTCAACAATGTTGTATCCCCACAAATGATAAGTCCCTTCCTAAAAGATCTTCTATTATGTTCTTGATTTCCTCATCTCTTATGTCACTAGACATTTCTTCATCTGCCCTAACATCTTCATAGTTGTAGTATTCAGGAACATCCCTATACAGGTTTTGAATGAAATGTCATGATGAAAGGTGGGATGATGTTTTTGATCTTGATTCAATGTGTCCAGGAGGATCTATGCAGCAACAGGGTTCCACTCCCCATTGCCTCATGAATTTGGCATCCAGAAGAATTTTCTGTATTGAAATAATATCAGCAGGATTCCACTGATATAGTGGAGGTCCCAAAATCTAATTCACACCACTGCATGATAGAGGTAGAAAGTTTTGGTGTTTAGGGACCACCGATTAATAAGATATAACAGTAGCTCCCGTTGGTGGAAGATGTGGAACTAGTACGTCCACACTACTGCATACAACATGATGTGGAAAAATTAATCCATGTACTATTGAAAATTGAAGTGTGACTGGTATGACCATGGCTACTCATCAGGAAAGTTTTCCCCATCCCACAATTCCCAATTCTTATACCAAGTCATGCTGTTGTTCTGGATACTCGTACGGAAGATGCTCTGATAATGGTATGGGAACTCTTCATTCAACAATAGTTCCTCAGTGACCAACCTTTTCTATCCATTTAGAGTTTAAATAGATGTATATTTCTATTCATTAGTAGGATGACTTAGAGTCATGATGTTTTAGTGGGTAATCTCATCCTGACGAGCGAACCAGAATCGCATTGTGTTTGATTCAATGGCTGGGATAGCCACATCATCCATTGGCCCAAAGTTATAAAGGGGTAGACAGTTTCTCAGAAGGTATCATACATGGTCTGTAGTAAAAAAAACAAGGATCACTTTATTATTGGAAACCGCTCTCCTGGCATGCAGAATTTCCAGATTCTCGACCATTTATACCCATTAGGTTGTGGTAATAGATTTGATCTTAGCATGAACAATAGGGATGGCCAATTATCAAATAATTTTGGATTAAAACACTGTTTCACACAATTTTGTTCTTCGGTCATGAATAGGCGTTGCATCACATAACTTTGGATGATTCCATATAAAATTCCAACTGAAGCATGGAAATTGATTTAAAAAAAGTAGAATTTGTGTGAAATCACAACACATAGCTAGAGATTTCATGAAAATGGGTGTGATTTCCATGCATGAGAGATGACTTATCATTCATGGATGTTAGGGGACTATACAAAGGGCCCCATATCCATATTTATAGTCATAATTCCATTGGATTATGTGAGCACCCAACATGTTTGTGAGACCTATGGTTGGAATCGTGTGTAAGTGCAGAAATCGACCATTCTCTTTGGAGTTTCCCTCATAACCCGGCCTTAAAGTCCCCCATCAGCTCTAATTACAAGGGGGTGAATTTTTTGGATTAAAAAAATGTCTCACAACATAAAAGTCCAATTTTTTTAAAACCAAATATGCATAACAACCTGAAAGATCATTTCGGTGCAAAGGAGATAGTTGCATGAAAAGTTGGAGTGTTGTGTGCAAATGACAATTTCGACATGAGAATTACTTTAGTTTCAAAAGAGATACTGATTTTCCGATGTTATCCAAAATCCTAAAATGATTTCAATGTCATGTGAGTGTAAGGGGAGAGTTTAAAACTAAAATATGTCATGTAATCATTCTATTTCATTCCAAAGATGATGTTTACCCCATAGTTTGTGTGGTCAAGCCCCATCATCACCCTAGGAAGTTGTGAAATAAGTAGATATTTTCTCATTAAACCATCACGAATCCATATAGTTACTCATGAAAGATAATATATAAATTCAAAATTTTCAAGGTCATGCCCCATCATCAAAGGATATGGGAAGCATACACCCCTATTTCATGCTACATTGAAGTTTCACAACATCAACTACTAATTTTAGATAGAAAAAGAACCTCCCTTAACACCTTAGGGATAAATTTTCAGAAGACGAAGTGAAAAAAATACTATGAAAAACCTATCATCTATTAAATTCATACACCCTTAAGATACCATGTACCCTTAAATGTATATAACTTTCATGACCAACCTCTCATGTCCCCCAACTTGTGTTGGCCTATGGTTGAGAGATGCTCACGCAATACCCATTAAGGCTAACCGGGTTCATACGAGAGAAGTTTCTTTTTTCAACCTTGATATGTGTTCAAAACCTAATCTTGTTCACACACACTCCCCTTGAATCTTTGTTTTGTACCTGTTCTAGAGACAATTAATAACAAAACACCTTTTGCGCTCAATATAATAAAATTGTGTGCAACAACTTTTTAGTCCATAACCTGACATCCCCTATGCCTAAAGTATAGTCATTACAAAACATTTTTCTCCTAAGCATAGGTACCATAATTAATTTTAATTATATGAATAGGTACCCTAACATTGGTCTTCTAGATTTACAATCCTCCACATCATTGTCTATGCCATTCTCCACTAAGATTTGCATGAGTAGTGGACACATAATCCCTAAAGGTAGTGTCTCTGAGGGAAATGACAGTCCCGTCTTAGTAGAAAGTTATTATGATGAATATTCATATGTAATTGAAACAGTACCCCAAGGTTTAACACCACATCCATATCCAATCTTCATGATGTAAAACTACCTAGCTCTACATTCTAGTCATACGACATTAAATTGCATGAAAATTTCCTCATCACATGATGTAAAATTGTAGCCTTACCCTATGCGATGAACCTAGGATTACCTATGTATGATAATCATGGGATTACACTCTCTTATCCACCTTGGTATGATACATATGAAATGAGAAACTTCTATTCATAATACCCACACCATCCTCCCTCCCTGTAAGATGAAACTCCCACCCAAAGAAGATTTCATGCATAAATCCCACACCATCCTTTATTACCGATCCTTTTAGTACACACAAATACTTACCACATGATGTTAAACTGAATTGTATGGTCCAATATCATTACCATAAACTATGTAATTTAACTATGTGGTATTTGAACTCTATTTATTGATAGGGTATGTAGGAAGACTCCATGCGGTTCAATCTCAAAAAATCCATGTCTGGAATATTCCCCCTAGGGACACACTCAAACCCAACATTCCTCCATAATAAATTAAACCTATGTCCATTATATATCTAAAAAATATTAATATTATTCCCAAACTATCCCCACATGACATTAAACCTACAACCAAACTGTCCCCGCAAGACTTTAAACTTGCACCCAACATATCCCCATAAGATGTTAAACATGAACCCAACCTATCCCCACAAGATGTTAAACCAATGACAAAACCATACCCTCAAAGATGTTAAATATATACCCACCCCGTCTGTCACACTTGTTTTTTTATATTATTTATTTTATTTTTATATTGGACAACGGATAGTTCTGGTAGAGGCCCGACTTAAAAATTTATGAGTTCTATTTCGAATCGCTCTTTTTGGCCTTTTTGGCATGTAGCGCACCACTGTCGAGACTGCACAACCTGGCATGGGTCACCGCACCGCCTCGCTCGGTTCCCCGCACACCCCTTTGGCGTGAAATTATTTAAAAAAAAATTTAATATTATTATTGATAAAGAAATAAAATTTGATTAGATGAATAAGGTAGTTGGTGCAAAATAAAATGGGATGAATACAATGAATTAAGAGTTCTAATAATAATAATAATAATAACATTAAGATTATTATTATTATTATTATTATTTTTATTAATTTATTAATTATTTTATTAAGAATATTAATATTATTATTTCTATTTTAGTTTATTACAATTATTATTGTTTTGTTTATTCTATTATTATTGTTATTATTATTATTATTATTTCCCATTTCTTTTTTTTCTTTCTCTTCTTCTTTATTCTATTGCCTTCTCCCAGGTTGGCGTCGCACCTGCAGGCTTCCTCCTGTGCGCCATAGCTGGCCGCCTTCTCCCTCGAACCCCCCTCAGCCAGCACCGTGCCCTGTTTTTCCCTCCACGTCGTGCCCCTCTCGGCCCTCCGCTCACTGTCCAACCTGATCTCCAACCCGCCCCGCCTTGTCCCTCGGACCGCACCTCTGGAACCCCCATGTAGGCCGGTGCACTCCCGAACGACCTCCTTCCCTCTTCCGGCACTGCGACCCATGCACCGCCTCCCTCCTCCGCCAGTTCCAGGACGCCCCTTCGCCAGACCCAAGCCCTATTTTCCCCCCATGGCCGCCGACCTCCATCCCTTCCGACCCTTTTTTTCCAGCACGGTGCGCCTCCGGCGGTCCCCTTTAAGCTCCGGCCAGCCCCCAATATCCCCGTCGTAGGTTCGTTTTATTCAATTTGGTTGGTTTCTTCCTTTGGTAGATTAACCGATGAGGCTTTAGGTGGTTTTTGGTTCGATTTTGATGTTTTCTTTGGTCCAATTCTTGTTTTAAGGTTCATCATGATTTTGTGGTGGTGCGTGGATGGATAATTGGAGTCGCACACTGAATTTTATGGAATTCCTTCACCCAAGGTAGGTGGTTCCATCCCTAAGTATTATTTGATAAATTAATTTTCTTGTTTAGATTGTTTAGTATATCATTTAGTTTATTTGTGCATTGCGAAGTTGTTTTTATTTGATGTTCGGGATGCATTTGAACTGTTTAATAACATGTCTATTTTATGTGTATTATTTATGATTAAAAACTCATATCTATCTAGTTGTTGGTGTTTTTTTATTGTGCAGTTAGATTATTGATCTTTTCAACAGATGCGAAATATATCTTTTTCATGGCGTAGTGTGTGTCTGGTTGAAAATGAAGTTTTGGAGCGGGTTTAGTCGGTAACGCCAAGTGATTTCTTTTAAGCTATTTTGTATACTTTTATTTTTTGGCTTATTTAATTAGGTGATCTATGAAAAGGTGTTTTACATATGGTGTAAGGTCTTCCATCAAACTGTTGGTGTGGTGCAGGTCACACTTTAAAATGGTATTTGAGTGCATGTGATGTTAGAATGTGTTTGGAATGTGGAAATGGTTATTTGAGTGTGTGTAAAGCCATGTGACATGGTTGCTATTGTTTTATTAGATTTTGAAATGGTTTATTCAATCATGACCATGGTGTGAAACTTTTTGAATTTTTTTTTTACTGTGCGTCTTATTTCGAAATGGTATTTATATGTGTAAGTGGTGGTTTTTTTAATGAAAAGTGATTTTTTATTGCGGAAATTGGTCTAATTTAGTATGTAACCTATGCATATTGTGTTTTGAAAAGGTTTTGATGTGCGTATGGTTTTAAAAGTGGGTTTGGGTGTTCAAACTGTGAATTTGCATGTGTGAGTACCCTGTTTGGATTTTATGTATTAATGTGACATGTGACATTAACTTGAAACTTGTTTGAGCACAAACTGGGAAGCTGGGGTAGCTAGGAGGGTATACTAGACTAGTTAATGAGTGTTCCAGAGCTGACTCGACCCGGTTTCACTGGCAGGACTGACGATTGCAACACTAAATAAACATATGCATTTCTGAGGGTCGTGGCCTTCTGAGGGTCGTTTTCTGAGGGTCGTGGCCTTCTAAGCCACGTTTTCTGAGGTTCGTGGCCTTCTAAGCCACGTTTCACTGAGAGATGGAGATCTAGGGAGCCAACCTAGCTGGTACCCATGCGGCCTCTCCCATATTAGTGCTCATTGGTTACTTTGCACTCATCGGTGTGACATATTGGTTATTTTAAAGAAAATAAGGGTGTGTGTGTTTTAATTTAAGTTGTTCCTTTTAAAAATGTTTTCTTTAATTCCGTTTTCTTATAAACCGTTCAAGTTTTTATTTCTTTTCTTTAGTTAATATTGCAAATGTATTTGTCCTTTAATAATTATGCGTAAAACCTTTTTATTTGGTGACGTACTACTGGGCTCTTTTCTCACACCCTATATACACCTTTGGGTGTATGTAGGCCTTGTTCTCTGTGTATTCCTGGTTAAGGCACCATGATCAGTGATGGTGGTTGGTCGTTGGTGGTCTTCTCATGCAGGTTAACATTTGTGACATGTGGATGTCGCACCTCTCCTGTTGCTTTGAGGTTTGAGTAAGAGTTTTAGTTTCTGCAGTCATCTTTTATTTTTAGTTATTGGTTGGAGTTGTAGACTTTAAACATGTTCATAGTTTAAAGGCATGTTTGGTTGTCTATTTCTTGTTTCAGTTTATTTATCTGGTTAGTTGTTTTTCTGTCTTTTATTTTGGGTAAAATAATTCCCATGTGTTAGTTTTGATACCCAGGCACTTGTGCCAGCCCGTGGGGATCAGAAACGCCTTTTGGGCCATGTTGCGGACCGGGTCGGGCACTGGGTCAGATTGCGACCCGTCCTGGTTCGTGACAAAATGGTATCATAGGGCAGGTTTAATCTCTTGGGTCGTGTCCTTTTGGGATAGAGTTAGTGTAGACCAAGGTTAAGGTTGTCGGGACTCAACGTCCTGGCTACGAGTAAGGTTCCTGGCCAGCACACCTTGTGGCGGGACTCAAGTTACCAAAGTATGTTGATGTTTGTCTAAGTTTTTTTCCTTGCAGATAATCTTGCCTAAGGGAAATTAAAAGGGGTAAGGTCAGTGGTCCTAGTGAGCTCGCACAGTCTGGCAAGACATGTGGAGCTGGGGAAACTGTCCTAGAATACCCTCTGTGGCGGTGGCGTGACTGGCGTATGGCCGCCAACCATACGTCCCAGCCACCCACTGAAACAAGTTTTCTCTTGCGTCGTTTCTCATCTCTTTGTTTTGGATTTGTGAAGAATTGGTGTTTAATTAAAAATGTTTTGGTCTTGGAAAATGTTTTCAAATGAAGTGATTTGACAAGGAAATGGTGTCTGAGGTTTGAAAAGTGTGGGATGGATGTTTTGGATTTGAAAAAAATGGAAAGGATTGGTTTTGATCCTTGGCGCTCTCATGGGAAACCACATGCATGAGTGTATACGAAAAGGGAAATGGTTAATGGAATGAGTAGATGAGTGCTTGGATGGATATGAGGTGGGTGCCGGTGTGGCACGAGAACATGCATGTGTAAGGCCCATGGGACACCATTGGTGTTTGTGCAACCCACAAGTTTATATTATTTTCAAGAAGTTTTGTTAAACGAAAAATTTGGTGTTTTAAATAAGCTGTGATATTGTGGTGTGTCCTTGTATTTTTTAATGGTTGGATGTGAGGTGTCTCGAGCCGAGGATCCCTTCTGGATGGTTTGTGTTTTGAGTTTGAATTCTAATTTGTAAGTTGGTATGCAAGCGTGTAGCTAGTTAATTATTTTGAAAAGTACATCGGGTAGACCTTGCAGTGTTTTCCCCTGCACATTTGTTGTTCGCTTGTGGTATGTCTTGACCATTGGACCAGTTTGGTTTGGTACATGGTTTTCTTTCTTGGCTAGTGTATTCACCCCCATAAGGTATTGGCATGTGATTGAAGTATGGCCACAGGAAATTCACCGTTGGCCGACCCTCCAGTTGATCAGAGGAATCTCTTCATGAATTCTAGAATTGAACCCACCTCTCGTTTTTATAACTATGTGGATCCTCTCACAGCGGGATGATAGATGCGATGGGAGTTGAAGAGATTTTTTTGGTCTTTTGAGAGTCTTGACTCGTCGGGTATGAAGTTTGACACTGTCGTGTTTGAAGGTTCCCCATGGAAATGACGAAATGAATTCCAGCGGGGAAGGGGTAAAAGCAGTTCAGAATTTTCAGTGTTGACCAGTGTCTTGAAGGGCTTTGTAGTATTTACTCCGGCTGCAAGGGTTGTGTTCAATGATTTATTGCAGTGGGAGGTCCCTTTGATAGTCAACGGTGGTTTGGAAGCGGTAAAGGAGACTCCAGTGGGAAAAAGGTGGAAGCAACCCTAAGTTGTTAGTGCGGTCTATCGTTCTAAATGACCTGTGGTCTTTGGTTTGTTTCGTTTAAGGAAGGGTTCGTGTTAGGCTACTAGTTTCGCAGACCCAGTCGTATGAGGCTGCTATGGTCATTTGAAGGAATCACGTGTTGTTCAAGATGCGGTTTAGAGTCCTTCACAGCGTAATGTTCCTCTCAACCGCAACAGTCATATTCATGTGATGATCTTTTGGTGTCGTGTATGGGTGATGTGCATGCACCATTTCAACTCTGGTGTTGGTGAATGTTCCGCGTATGATCAATAAGATGTTGTAATGTGTCATGTTTGCCGGTGGTGTCTTGGTTGCAGTGTGGTTTCATGTGACACCAAAAGGAGAAGCTCCGTTCAGGAGTTTTCAATGCCTGACTGTGAGGCAAGAGATGCTTTAAACATCAGGGCTCTAGCCATAGGCCCCATATTGAAGCTGGCGCGTGGTCAAGAACCCTAGGAGTGTATAGGACCCCAACATTATTCCTGTCACCAATGTTAAAAGTAGAGGCAGTTTAAATTGTCTCCAAGGTTGTTCCACTTCGAATGAGCTGTCTGGTTGCGTAAGGTTTTCGTGTCCATGTGGAGGCGTGTTCGTCTCCTGCCTTAATGTCTTGGGGGTTGCGTTCCACTGGATGCAATCACTTTAGTGGTCCTTGTGAGAGTCTGTTGGGTAGCTCAGTCTCAAATTTGAATGGTGTTCATCCAGGAAATTTTATGATGTTTGTTGTGTCCATCCGTGGTTTTGATGCCTAGTGGTTGGCCCCCTCCCTCCCCACCCCTTGTGGTGGGGTGTTTGGTCACCATCAAGAATTTTTCAAAGTTCTGTATCCTCTGTTCGTTCTAATGGTAGTGAGACCCAAGACGGGTCTCGCACAAAGGTCTCTGGAATAAATCGGTATTGGCCTTTCCTTAATGGTGGGGAGTCTGCCCAGACCCCCCCATATTGGTTTTCTAGTCTCGTCTTGGTAATTGGTATGTTATTAATGGTGGGGAGACCCACATTAGATCTCGCACAAATGTCTCGAGAATGAATCAGTGCTGGACTTTTCTTTAATGGCAGGGAGTCCACTTGAACCTCCCAGTGTCAGTTTTCCAGTCTTGTCTCAAGCGTCAGTGAGTTCCTAATGGCGGGGAGCCCCTCGGCCCTCCCCATATAGACATTTTGCTTCTGTTTTAAATATTTATTAGTGATAAGTGATAAGAGTGTTCCTTGGATGTGGTTTGACATTGTTTTTTATTCTCTCCAAATGTTGCAGTTTTAGTTTAACAGTGCCTGAGATGTTTCGGCTTGTGAAGTTGGTTCCTATGGGTGTGAGTGTTCTTTTATTTGATCAGTCAACTGGAGGCGTTCTAGCTCATTGGGGTGGGCAACACATATCATGAAGTCTTCTTACACATTTCTTGAAGTTGTTTTTGAGTCACTTTCTCTGAGCATGATGTGTTTGCCTCTTCTATCTTGTTGGTTTTTATGGGGTTTCCCTTTGAACCATAATGGAGTGTGGTTTTCTGTTTTGGGGGTTGGTTCTGGTTGCAGCTTTCCGGGGACGAAAAGCTTTATGGTGGGTAGAATTGTCACATTCATTTTTTTATATTATTTATTTCATTGTTATATTGGACAACAGATAGATTGGGTTGAGGCCCGACTTAAAAATTTTGGAGTTCTATTTCGAATCGCACTTTCTGGACTTTTTGGTGTGCAACGCACTACTGTCGAGACCGTGCAACCTGGCATGGGTCATCGCGCCACCTCGCTAGGTTCCCCGCACGCCCCTTTGGCGTGAAACTGTTTAAAAAAAATAACAATAATAATTATTATTGATAAAGAAATAAAATTCGATTAGTTGAATAAGGTAGTTGGCGCAAAATAAAATGGGACGAATAAAATGAATTAAGAGTTTTAATAATAATAATAATAATAATAATAACATTAAAATTTTTATTATTATTATTATTCTTTTTATTAATTTATTAAGTATGTTATTAAGAATATTATTATTATTATTTCTATTTTAGTTTATTACAATTATTATTGTTTTGTTGATTCTATTAATATTGTTATTATTATTATTATTATTAGTTATTTTCCATTTTAGTTTTAAGTTTTATTTTATTTATTTTATTTATTCTTTTTTTGGGGTAGGGTTTTCTTACCCCCCCTTTTTTTGTGTTCTGCGAGCTGGATCCCCCTTTCCCGTTTCTTTTTTTTCTTTCTCTTCTTCTTCATTATGTTGCCTTCTCCCAGGTTTGCGCAGCACCTACAGGATTCCTCCTGTGCGCCATAGCTGGCCGCCTTCTCCCTCGAACCCACCTCAGCCAGCGCCGCGCCCTGTTTTTCCCTCCGCGCCATGCCCCGCTCGGCCCTCCGCTCACTTTCAAACCTCATCTCCAGCCCGCCCCGCCTTGTCCCTCGGACTGCACCCCTGGAACCCCCATGTCGGCCGGTGCACTCCCAAACAGCCTCCTTCCCTCTTCCGGCACTGCAACCCATGCACCACCTCAATCCTCCACCAGTTCCAGGACGCCCCTTCACCGGACCCCAGCCCTATTTTCCTCCCATGGCCGCCGACCTCCATCCCGTCCGACCCTTTTTTTTCCAGCACAGTGCGCCTCTGGCGGTCCCCTTTAAGCTCCGGCCAGCCCCCAATATCCCCGCCGTAGGTTAATTTTATTCAATTTGGTTGGTTTCTTCCTTTGGTAGATTAACCGGTGAGGCTTTAGGTGGTTTTTGGTTCGGTTTTGATGTTTTCTTTGGACCGATTCTTTTATTAAGGTTCATCATGATTTTGTGGTGGTGCGTGGATGGATAATTGGAGTCGCACACTGAATTTTATGGAATTACTTCACCTAAGGTAGGTGGTTCCACGCCTAAGTATTATTTGATAAATTAATTTGCATGTTTAGTTTTTTTAGTATATCATTTAGTTTATTTGTGCATTGCGAAGTTGTTTTTCTTTGATGTTCGGGATGCATTTGAACTGTTTAATAAAATGTCTATTTTATGTGTGTTCTTTCTACTTAAAAACTCATATCTATCTAGTTGTTGGTGTTTTTTTATTGTGCAGTTAGATTATTGATATGTTCAACAGATGTGAAATATATCTTTTTCATGGAATAGTTTGTGTCTGGTTGACAAAGAAGTTTTGGAGCAGGTTTAGTCAATAAAGCCAAGTGATTTGTTTTAAACTATTTTGTATACTTTTATTTTTTGGCTTATTTAATTAGGTGATCTATGCAAAGGTGTTTTACATATGGTGTAAGGTCTTCCATCAAACTGTTGGTGTGGTGCATGTCACACTTTAAAATGGTATTTGAGTGCGTGTGATGTTAGAATGTGTTTGGAATATGGAAATGGTTACTTGAGTGTGTGTAAAGCCATGTAACACTGTTGCTATTGTTTTATGATATTTTGAAATGGTTTATTCAATCATGACCATGGTGTTAAACTTTTTGAAAAAAATTGTTTTACTGTGCATCTTATTTCAAAATGGTATTTTTTGTGTGTAAGTGGTGGTTTGTTTAATGATAAGTGTTTTTTTATTGCGGAAATCGGTCTAATTTAGTATGTAACCTATGCAGATTGTGTTTTGAAAAGATTTTGATGTGTGTATGGTTTTAAAAGAGGGTTTGGGTGTTCAAACTGTGAATTTTCGTGTGTGAGTACCCTGTTTGGCTTTTATGTATTAGTGTGACATGTGACATTAACTTGAAACTTGTTTGAGCACAAACCGGGAAGCCCGGGTAGCTAGGAGGGTATAATAGACTAGTGAGTGAGTTTTCCGGAGGTGACTCGACCCGGTTTCACTGGCAGGACTGACGATTGCAACACTAACTAAACATATGAATTTCTGAGGGTCGTGGTCTTATAAGACATGTTTTCTGAGGGTCGTGGCCTTCTAAGCCACGTTTTCTGAGGGTCGTGGCCTTCTATGCCATGTTTCACCGAGACACGGAGATCTAGGGACCCAAGCTAGCTGGTACCCATGCGGCCTCTCCCATATTAGTTCTCATTGGTTACTTTGCGCTCGTCGGTGTGACATATTGGTTATTTTAAAGAAAATAAGGGTGCGTGTGTTTTAATTTAAGTTGTTCCATTTAAAACTGTTTTCTTTAATTCTGTTTTCTTTTAAACCGTTCATGTTTTTATTTCTCTTCTTTAGTTAATATTTCAAATGTATTTGTCCTTTAATAATTATGCGTGGAACCTTTTTATTGGGTGACGTCCTACTTGGATCTTTTCTCACACCCTACATACACCTTTGGGTGTATGTAGGCCTTGTTCTCTGTGTATTCCAGGTAAGGAACCATGCTCAGTGATGGTGGTTGGTCGTTGCTGGTCTTCTCACGCAGGTTAACGTTTGTGATGTGTGGATGTCGCACCTCTCCTGTTGCTTTGAGGTTTGAGTAAGTGTTTTAGTTACCACTGTCATCTTTTCTTTTTAGTTATTGGTTGGAGTTGGAGACTTTAAACCTTTTCATAGTTTAAAGGCGTGTTTGGTTGTCTATTTCTAGTTTTAGTTTATTTATCGGGTTAGTTGTTTTTCTGTCTTTTATTTCGTGTAAAATCGTTCCCATGTGTTAGTTTTGATACCCGGGCACTTGTGCTAGCCCGTGGGGATCGGGAACGCCTTTCGGGCCATGTTCCGGACCGGGTCGGGCACCGGGTCAGATGGAGACCCGGCCTGGTTTGTGACACCGTTTTTATAATATGTTAATCTTGTGATCTGATCCATAATCCTTACACTATATAATAAACATGGGACACCTGAGGTAAAACTCCTTAGATGGATTATTCCCCTAGAGTCAAATACCTTATGGTCAACATGGGATGCCCTGTGTTCTACACCAAAGATGCCTCATGCATGAGATTCCACCCATAATAGGAATACATTACATGTACTTAACATACCCAATATCTATACATTCCCTATGTTCCCAATGTTACTACTCCCCTGACCAAAGGTTTCCTCTCTATTTCATCACGCTTTCCATAATTATTTTATAATTAAATTATTACTATTCAAGAAAATATATTTGAAAAAATAAACATTATTTTTTGAAATAAAAATTTCAAAATTATCTTTTTCACAATTTTTTATAATTTTATGAAAACAAAAAATCTTCAATGAATTGAAACAAATGCTTCTTTTTATTAAAAAAATGTATTTTTCATTAACACATTTAAAGAGATCTGTTTTATTTTAAAATGGGATTAAAACTAAAAACATAGTTCAATTATGTTATTATTAATATAATTTAGGTCATTTGAATAAATATTATATTAAAATTTGATAAAAAAACTTTTTTAAAAAATTTTCTTTGGAAAACTACGTTTTCATTGTACTTGCGGTTTGGATTTTAAATTAAATTATTCTACTTCTGTTAGTTTAAATTAGTAAAATAGATTACATATTTGGAATATATATAATTAATATTATGTTATATTATAAAATATATTATTTCATAATGAACATTGAAAATATTAAAGATTATGTACCACAGCTGAGATTAAAATGGGTTTATCGGGCAGTTAATCCGGAAGATGTGGGATTGTATGCCAATGAACTTTTATAAATCCATATAGATATGAATATTTAAATATTAAAATATCCCAAATTATAATATATGTTAATTTGGAATAATTTACAATGGTAATTAGTTTATCATTGTTTATTTTCTTGGGAAATTTATAAGTAGTTTACACGGGGATCCCTTCCGCAACCTATAAAAGGAAACCCCATATCCTCTATTATCAGAACTTATAGAACCTTTTGTATATAAATTACCTTCCTTTAATTCATTTCCATTTCCTATATTATTTTTTATGATTATGAAATGATTCTATAAAGGATTTTGTGGAAAACCAAAATAGGTTGTATAACGACCCATACTTTACATACATTGTTAATACTTCAAAATTGAAGTACACTTATTACAACATATAACAAAAACATGAAAGGACTATATAGGTATAGTGTCTTTAGAAACTATGAAACATAAACAACTGGTTCACAAAGCATATACACTATCTCCCATTTATTTCATCATATCTAGAGTCCCTTTTGGCATATTCTACTTAATAACCTTCATCCTGACTTGGGGAAAGAAACCATACAAAAGGGTGAGATCAAATTCTCAGTAAGGGTAAACAAATAAAATATCAAACATATCATATTCATAAGAACATAACATTTGAAAAATCTTATCCTGCAAGAGAGATCATAACATGGGATAAATCATAGAATTGAAATATAATCCCAATAATCATAACATAAAACATGAAACTCTGTGGAATGCACACATAATCATAGAAGATCATTTCTTAGTAGTCAAGACTCATTTCCAAGATTATTTTAGTAGACAATGTCCATTTCTGAACCGAGTTCTCTCCCTGTTTCAGTCTTCTTTCACTGAACTGGTTTTGTCTGCCATTCCATCCATGTCTATCTCATGAGATATAAATATTTACCCAATGCATTGGAGGGACATATAGGTCCCACCCACCTCATAATGATACCATTCTTATGTGTACCACAATATCAAAAAAAATCATACTTCATTGCATAACCCACGTAATAAAAATGGGATTATTAAACATCATGACATCATAAAACAATTCATACAAGATAAAGGAATTCATAAAAATAATTCAATCACAACATAATCAAATAAATTTAATAATAGGGATAGAAACAGAACCCTATATTATCTTAGATGGAAAATAATTTTGATAAAATAGTTGAACTCCATTCTTGAGGAAAATATCCTTTCTACTTCAAAAACATTTTTCCGTTCTTAACATGTCATACAATTTTAAACTAAATGAAGTTGATTAAAAATAAACTTGAAAAATTGTAGAGGAAGCTTCTTGGAAATAATGTTTTAAAATTCCATTCAGGCCGTATAAGTTAAAAAACCATTTTTCTCATACTTATGTCGGAAAAGTCAAAAAGTACATCGTACGAAAAACGACAAAAGATTCCATTCATATCTTTTACTAAAAACTCACCGAAGGGTAAAATTGGATTTAAACAATTGTAGGAGGATATAAATAATATTACATATTGAGGAAACATGGGTGTGGATGATAAATATTACCCAATAAATTCTGAAGTATAAACAATCTTGGATAAAAATTGAGATTGCGAGATTGTCCCTTACCTTAGGTCCGATTTGCTTTGTAAGTGTATGAAACTCCTGTACAATGATTTAAATAATGTTATTGACTTATTCCATAATTAGACTTGTTTTTATGATGTCATATATGGTCATATTGGTGGCTTCTTATTAGTAATATTTCATTGTTGTTATTCGGGTGTTTATAGCTTTTTGTTCTTATGCGTGTTTTGTCGAATAAATTCTTATTCTTATTTTTAGGTTATAGATAACTCATTTACAGAATGGTATTAGTGTAATAAATATCATATTTATTCACTCAATTCATTTATGTAATAATTATGCAATGAATATCCTGTAGAACGAGTCACATCACATCGTGGAGACGGTATTCCGTACGTATGCACGAGCGATGATATCGTTTCCAGAATCATGGAATTGTATT
Organism: Viscum album; assembly: GCA_963277665.1. NCBI lineage: Eukaryota > Viridiplantae > Streptophyta > Magnoliopsida > Santalales > Viscaceae > Viscum > Viscum album. The sequence continues at coordinate 664,397,923 of OY728150.1, forward strand.
GGAGTGTATGTATACTATTTCAGAATCAATATAACTTTAAAATAATCATATATAGTTATTATTTACACCATTATACCCATCCACATAAGGTGGTGGTGGAAAATAGATTACCCCACGGCGTGGAGACGGTATTCCGTACATACGCGCGCGCGGTGATTTCGTTTTCCGTAGGATGGATAGATGGTGAAATAGGGGTTTTTCAAAATTATAATAACATATAATTATATGAGTGATACTGATGTTATTACTTCATAATGAAACAACTAATGAAGAAGAAGTGGAAGAAGAAATAATGTTGAAAGAATCGGTAACAAACATTACCTCTTCTTTGAAGCGCCTCTTTGAGACCTCCACTCAGGGCGCTAAAATTGGTCTTTGAAGAATACCAGGACCTCACGGATGTTTCTAGGGAAGTGGAGAAGAGAATTTGGCAGGGTTTGGCCTAGCTTGAAGGCTCAATGTGGTGTGTGGAAGAGAGGGAGGAGGTGCCCTTTTATAAGGGAGGAGAGGGGCACCTTTGAAAAAACTAAATATATTATTTTATTATAAAGTAATATATGGTTTTTAATAGCTCCAAATTGATTTATTTAGAAGATAAGGTGGGTATGGGTCGCAATCCTCTCATCCAATATAATTTATACATGTTTAGGTCATTATATTAACCTTATATTTTAGTTTGAACTCTTTGTTAATTAGATTGACATTTACCATGTCACTTTGTATTTTTATATTATATAGTTAATAAACTTACCATATACATCAAAGATAACCCCAAGTGGTCCATTAATGATTCACCTATCAGGATATAAGTATCTTGGACTAACCTTATATTTTTAGGAATATAATAACAATTAATAATATAATATTTGTTTTAAAAACTATTTTATGTGAATTTTGACACTATTTGGTAATTGATTTTTGTGAAAATCATAAAAGAATGATTAGTTAAAACAATGTTAGTTAAATAAATACTAACATGTAATATTAACATATAAAATAATTTTAATTCAAAAAAAGTCTAAAATTACATTTATTTTGATATTTATAAAATCAATTATTTCAATATTTCATTAATAAGATAATTACTCCATCATCATTGTGTCATAAATAAATTACATTATTTTAAGTATAAAAATTACAAATAAAATACCATTATCTAGGAAAGACTTTTATATATCTAATGAATATTTATAGTCGAATTTATCTAATTTATAACCATATAATAAAAATGATTTAGTTATTAAACTTTGATTTTAACTAATTTAACCCTTCTTTAAATAAATTAATAATAAATGTCCTAATCTAATCCAAGTGGTCCTAAATGGACATATTTTATTCCTATGGTTGTTTTTAGTCGAATTAAACTTATCCAATAGAACTATCACATGTGTTAGGGTAATAATAATAACATTTTTTCCCTTAATTACCCTATTTACTTTTAACCGTGGAAAAAAAAGTAAAAAGTTACTATTCACAAAAAATTATTTTCATCTCATTGAACCACATTTTAGTCCTTGATATTAACCTTGTCTCTCGTATTTTCGAAATTCCACTCATATAAGTGGTAAAATTATGTTTTATGTGAATTTGGAAATTCTCCTAGGAGGTGGGTAAAAGACGATGAAAAGTTCAATAAAATTTTTATATATCTAAAATTATTATAAAATGACTCCAATGAATTGAATTGAACTTATATCGGAATTATGTATCAATTTTGACCTAAAATAAATTTAAATAATATAAATAATTATTTAAATAAAAAGTCGGTTTTTAAATAGTAACCCAGTGTTTTCATTATTCATCAAAAATTGAATGTTTTCAGAAAAATACCAAAATTTCACCCTAGGCTAATTTTGATATTCCGAATCCAAAAATGAAGTCCATTTTGAAAGATGAAATTTACAAAATTTCAAAAAGTGGTTATTACTATTCATAACGGCTAGTTTTAATAATATTTTAATAGCATATCGTTTTTTAGTGAAACTCGGTATTGCGTACGATGCAAGCTATCGAGGAAGGCTGCGGTTGCGTGTAAAGCAAGCCAAGCTAGTGTTGTGTGTAGTGAATGATTCCTTTGATGATTTATATAACATAAAAAAAATATTTCTCATAAATGTCTCGGGTGCTACATTCTACCCCCCTTAAAAGGAATTTCTCCCTCTAAATTCGTCACTTTGTAACAAACAGATGAGGATACCTCTCCCTCATCATATCCTCAAGATCCCATGTAGCTTCTTCTAGTTGGTGGTTCCTCCATAAAATTTTCACCAAGCAAGTGGTCTTGTTCCGTAGGACTTTTTCACTACGATCCAGAATCTCTATCGGCTGTTCTTCATAAGAAAGATCTTGCTCCAATGGTACAACTTCTGAGCTGAGTACATGTGAAGGATCAGGTATGTACTTTCTCAGGAGAGATACATGGAACACATCGTGAACTTGGGAGAGATTCGGTGGAAGCGCCAATCGATAAGCTACCTTCCCAACATGATCTAGTATTTCGAAATGACCGATATACATAGGGCTCAACTTTCCCTTCATTCCAAATATCATTACTCTCTTCCAAGGAGATATTCGTAAGAAAACTTTATCGCCCACTTCAAACTCTAGGTCTTTTCATCGGTTATCGGCATAAATTTTTTTGTCGACTCTGAGCTGCTCTTATGTGTTGTTGAATAGATCAGATCTTTTCTGCCATCTCATCAACAAGATCAAGTCCTAATAGCTTTATTTCCGCAACTTCATCCCAACAAGTTGGAGTCTTGCATTTCTTTCTATAGAGAGCTTCATAAGGAGCCATCTGAATACTAGAGTGAAAGCTATTATTATAAGAATATTACACTAAAGGTAGGTGTTGATCCCAATCACCTTTGAAATCCATAGAGCAAGCTCTCAACATATCTTCTAGAGTTTGAATTGTCCTCTCAGACTGACCGTCTGTCTGAGGATGATAAGCAGTGCTGAAACTCAACTCTGCATCCAGAGTATGCTGAAGACTTCTCCAAAACTTTGATTTAAACCTCAGATCCCGATCAAATATAATAGAAAGTGGTACTCCATGCAATCTTACCACATCCTTCACATATATCATAGCAAGATGATCTAGAGAGAAATCATCTCTAATAGCAATGACGTGTGCTGACTTTGTAAGACGATCAACTATGACCTAGATAGAATTATTGCCTTTGGATGTTTTAGGAAGTCCGGTGACATAGTCCATTGTGATGTTTTCCCATTTCCATTCAGGTATGGGTAATGGTTGTAATATCCCCTTAGACTTCTGTCTCTCAGCTTTAACTTGATGACAAAACATGAATCGAGAGACATATACAACAACATCTCTTTTCATGCCATCCCACCAGAAGTACTATTTCAGGTCCGTATATATCTTTGTGCTTCCAGGATGAATAGATAATGAAGAACTATGAGCCTCATCCAGCAGGTCCTTCTTTAATTCTGGGATGTGAGGAACACAAAACAGATTCTGGAATTTTATTATACCATCACAATCAAGGTTGAATTCAGGAACATTTCTCACCTTCTTTTGTAACTCTACATCTTCTTTCTGTGCCTCTTTAATCTTTACATGTATATATGGTTGAACATTAATTTGATAAAGATACGATTTCCCCCCTTCCATTATAATTCCAAGATCCATACTTTGTAAATCCATAAATATTGGATCTTTTGTGATCCTCATCATGGATAATCTAGCATGGTCTTGTCGACTTAATGCATCTGCCACCTTGTTTTCTTTCCCAGGGTGGTAATGAATTGAGCAGTCGTAATCCTTAATCAGCTCCAACCATCTTCTTTGGTGCATATTCAACTCCTTTTGTGTGAAAATATACTTTAAACATTTATGATCAGTATAAATGTCACACCTTTCTCCATAAACATAATGCCTCCAAATACTTAATGCACAGATTACCGCAGCTAACTCCAAATCATGAGTTGGGTAATTTTGCTCATGGATTTTCAACTGTCATGAGTCATAAGCTATCACGATATCATTTTTCATGAGAACACACCCCAAAACCTTCTTGGATGCATCACTATAGATCACAAACCTTTCTCCACTATAAGGTAGTGTGAGCACAGTCGCACTGGATAACCTTCTTTTCAACACCTGGAAATTATCTTCACATTCCTCCATCCATACGAACTTAACTCCTTTTCGAGTCACCCTGGTGAGTGGATTTGATAATCGTGAAAAATCTTTTACAAAATGTAGATAATATCCAGCCAAACCATGAAAAATTTGGATCTCAGTTACTGTTTTTGGTCTCGACCATCTTACGATAACCTCTGTTTTTGCTGTATCCACAGTTATCCCCTCTTTTGAGATTATGTGACCCAAAAATGCAACTTTTTGAAGCCAAAATTCACACTTGGTAAATTTGTCATAAAGCTTCTCCTTTCTCAAGGTCTTCAATATAATTCTCAAGTGATCTTCATGTTCTTCCTTGTTCTTTGAATAGACAAGAATATCGTCTATAAAGACTACCAAAAACTAATCAAGATAGTCCCTAAAAACTCTATTCATTAGATCCATGAAGATAGCAGGGGAATTAGTAAGGCCAAATGGAATCACTATAAATTCATAGTTTCCATACCTTGTACGGAAAGAAATATTTGGTATATCCTCCCTTTTGACCCTTAATTGATGATACCCTGAATGAAGATCAATCTTGGGAAAGTATTGAGCTCTGCGTAGTTGGTCAAATAAGTCATCAATGCACAGGAGAGGATATTTGTTCTTGATAGTGATCTTGTTATGTTCTCGATAATCAATGCAGAGTCTCATTGATCTATCTTTCTTCTTAACAAACAGAACAGGTGCTCCCCAAGGTGACGCACTAGGGAATATGAATCCCTTATCAAGATTCTCTTGGAGTTGCTTCTTCAATTCCTGCAACTCTATTTGGGCCATTCTATAAGGTGTCTTTGAAATAGGCAAATCACCCGGTACGAGTTCTATTGAAAACTCGACTTCACGATTTGGTGGAAGACCCGGAAATTCCTCTGGAAAGACATCATCAAACTCTCATAAAATGGGCATATTCTTAATCATGAGTTTCTCTCCAACCATTTGAGATAAATAACCCTCATTTAGTGGAATCAAGGCCCCTAAGATGGAAGAAATTTCCACTGGAAGGTTATGTTCATCCTTGCATCGATAGATGATCATAGATTGATATGGGATATGAAATGTGACTTCCCTTCTTTGGAAATTGATATGAGCTCCATATAGATAAATCCAATCCATGCCAAGAATCACATCAAATTCCACTATAAGAAGGATCACAATATTTGCAGGAAGCACTTTCCCACAAACTTCAATCGGAGAAGAACTATAAAATTTTTATGTGACTGTTGTTCCATTAGGGGTTGTCACAGCTAACTCAACACTTAATTGTTGAGGTAATACGGTGATACCCTTAGAAAATTTTTCAGAAATAAAAGAGTGGGTGCATCCAGAATCAAATAAAACATTTTATACTTTATATTGGATGGTAAGTGTACTTTCACCACTTCGTTATCGTACTCCACATCGCTGATAGAAAGTTCATGTCACTTTCCTTTGTCTTTAGCCTTAAGAGTTTGTTGACGTCGATCATCATCAACAACCCTTGGATCATGGAATTGATTAGCATAATGCCCCATTTCCTTGCACTTATAACATTGAAGTGTAGGAGGTTCACCCTTTGTAGCCTTTTCTTTGTTCGCATCACTAGACATCTTCTTCCCATCATTACAGTATTCAAATGCCCGATGACCTTCATTTCGACATTTGAAACATTTAATTGTCCCTTTAAGACAACTCCCTCTATGTTTCTTTCCACACTTTGAGCATAAGGAAAAACTCATCTTCTTTTCAATGTGCTCTTTAGATTTTCCTTTGAATTCCATTTTCCTCTTCTTATCAAACCCATATGACTGATGGGTTACTCCAATCTCCATCTCAACCTTGAGAGCACATTGAACAATTTACTCATAGCTATTGAAGTCCCTTATGGCTAACACCCTTTGAAGACTTGGTTTTAAGCCACTAAAGAATCGATTGATCTCACTCTCAGGTTGGATAATAATACCAGAAGCATACCTTGCAAGTCTTGTAAAATTTGCTTCATAGGTACCAACAGATTCGTCATCCTTTTACTTCAGTTCAAGAAACTCCTTATACATCTTTTTTTGAAGAATATGACGGAAGTACTTATTGAAAAATAAGTTCTAGAACGCATCCCATTCCATGGACTCAATTTCATCCCTTTGCCTCGTATTCTTAATAAGATTCCACCATTGATCAGAATATCCTTCCAAACGATACACTGCTAAGATGACTTTATCATGTTCGGAACATTGAAGAACTGAAAATATCTTTTTAGTGGTACTGATCCATTGTTCATCCACTAATGGATCAGTAGACCAAATGAATGAGGGTGGACGCTGCCTCATGAAGGATTCAACAGAATGTTGCTCCTTCCATTGCTCATTTGGAAGTCCTGCATGATTCATAGCTTGTGAAAGCTATGTGAGCATGGCTATAAGATTTTGCATTCCAGCTCCCATAACGTTTGGTTGCTCAGGGGGACAATCGTTGCATTGCCCGTCGCATTCCGCATTAACACGGTTCCTTCAGGTTTCAGCCATTGACTAAAACCAAGAAGAATAGTGTGAGCAACACTAATTATAATAGGAAAAACACATAATCAAGAATAAAATTGCACACTTAAGGTCTTATCATAGGTTGTTCATGGCCATTTCTAAAACACTAAGACTGTGTTCTATGATTAGACTTATCCTTAGGTTTCTTACTAAGGCTTTCACATCCTATTTTCCAAAGGGTGACTATACCTTTCCTCTGATACCAACTATAACGATCCATACTTTACATACATTGTTAATAATTCAAAATTGAAGTACACTTATTAAAAAATATAACAAAACCATGAAAGGACCATATAGGTATAGTGTCTTTAGAAACTGGTAAACATAAACAACTGGTTCATAAAGCATCTACATTGTCTCCCATTTATTTCATCATATCTAGAGTCCCTTTTGGCATATTCTACTTAATAACCTTCTTCCTGCCCTGGGGAAATAAAACAGACAAATGGGTGAGCTCAAATGCTCAGTAAGGGTAAACAAAGAAATATCAAACATATCATATTCATAAGAACATAACATTTTGAAAATCTTATCCTACAAAAGAGATCATAACATGGGATAAATTATAGAAGTGAAATGTAATCCCAATAATCATAAAATAAAACATAATAATTTGTGGAATACACACATAATCATAGAAAATCATTTCTTAGTAGTCAATACTCATTTCCAAGACTATCTTAGTGTACAATGTCCATTTCTAAACCGAGTTCACTCCTCATTTCTGTCCTATTTCACTGAACCGGTTTAACCTGCCGTTCCAGCCATGTCTATCTCATGAGATATAAATATTTACCCAATGCATTGGAGGGAGATATAAGTCTCACCCATCTCATAATGATACCATTCTTATGTGTGCCACATAATAAAAAAAATCATACATCATTGCATAACCCTTGTAATAAAAATGGGATTCTTAAACATCGTGACATCATAAAACAATTCATTAAAGATAAAGGAATTCATAAAAATAATTCCATCACAACATAATCAAATAAATGTAATAATAGAGATAGAAACAGAACCCCATATTATCTTAGATGGAAAATAATTTTGATAAAACAGTTGAACTCCATTCTTGAAGGAAATATCCTTTCTACTTCAAAAACATTTTTCCTTTCATAAAATGTCATACAATTTTAAAATAAAAGAAGATGATTAAAAATAAACTTGAAAAATTGTAAAGGAAGATTCTTGGAAATAATGTTTTAAAATTCCATTCAGGCCGTGTAAGTTAAAAAACATTCTTCTCGTACTTATGTCGGAAAAGTCAAAAAGTACTTCGTACAAAAAACGACAAAAGATTCCTTTCATATATTTTACTAAAAACTCACCGAAGGGTAAAATTGGATTTAAAAAATTGTAGGAGGATATAAATAATATTACATATTGTGTAAACATGGATGTGGATGATAAATATTCCCCAGTAAATTCTGAAGTATAAACAATCTCGGATAAAAATTGAGATTGCGAGATTGTCCCTTACCTTAGGTCTAATTTGCTTTTTAAGTGTCCGAACCTCCTGTATAATGATTTAAATAATGTTATTGACTTATTATATAATCATAATTATTTTTATGATATCATATATGGTCACATTCTTAGCTTCTTATTAGTAATATTTCATTGTTACTTGTTATTCGGGTGTTTATTGCTTTTTGTTCTTATGCGTGTTTTGTCGAATAAATTCTTATTATTATTTTTAGGTTATAGATACCTCATTTACAGAATGGTATTAGTGTATTAAATATAATATTTATTCACTGAATTCATTTATGTAATCATCATGCAATGAAAATCATGTAGAACGAGTCGCATCACATCGTGGAGACGGTATTCCGTACGTACGCACGAGCGATGATATCGTTCCAATGATCATGGAATTGTATTGGAGTGTATGTATACTATTTCAGAATAAATATTACATTACAATAATCATATATAGTTATTATTTACACCATTATACCCATCCAAGTAAGCTAGTGGTGGAAAATAGATTACACCACGGTGTGGAGACGGTATTCCGTACGTACACACGTGCGGTCATTTCGTTTTTCGTAGGATGGATTGATGGTGAAATAGGGTTATTTCATACTTATAATAAAATATCAGTATATGAGTGATACTGATGTTATTACATCATAATGAAACAACTAAAGAAGAATAAGTGGAAGAAGAAATAAAGTTGAATGAATTGGTAACAGACCTTACCTCTTCTTTGAAGCGCCTCTTTGAGACCTCCTCTTAGGGCACTAAAATTGGTATTTGAAGAAGACCAGGACCTCTAGGATGTTTCTAGGGAATTGGACAAGAGAATTTGTCAGGGGTTGGCCGATATCGAAGGATCAATGTGGTGTGAGGAAGAGAGGGAGGAGGTTCCCTTTTATAAGGGAGGAGAGGGGCACCTTTGGAAAAAAAACTATTTTATTATAAAGTCTTATTCGGTTTTTAATAGCTCCAAATTGATTTATTTCGAAGATAAGGTGGGTATGGGTCGAAATCCTCTCATAAAATATAATTTATACAAGTTTAGGTCATTATATTAACCTTATCATTTAGTTTTAACTCTTAGTTAATTAGATTGACATTTACCATGTCACTTTGTATTTTTACATTATATAGTTAATAAACTTACCATATACATCCAAGCGACCCCCAAGTGGTCCATTAATAATACATCTATCAGGATATAAGTATCTTGGCCTAACCATAGATTTTTAGGAATATAAGAACAATTAATAATATAATATTTGTTTTAAAAACTATTTTATGTCAATTTTGACACTATTTGGTAATTGATTATTGTAAAAATCATAACGAAATGATAAGTTTGAAAAAAGTTAATTAAATCAATAATAACACGTCATATTAAAAGAGAAAATTATTGTAATTCATAAAAAGTCTCAAATTAAATTTATTTGGATATTTATAACATCAATTATGTCAATATTTCATTAATATGATAATTACTGCATCATCATTGTGTCGTAAATAAAATAAATTATTTTCAGTCTAAAAATTACAAATAAAATACCATTATGTAGGAAATATTTTTAGATTTCTAATGAATATTTATAGTCGAATTTAGCTTATGTATAACCCTATATTGAAAATGATTTATTTATTAAACATTGATTTTAACTAATTTAACCCTACTTTAAATAAATTAATAATAAATGTCCTAATCTAATCCAAGTGGGGATAAATGGCCATATTTTATTCTTAAGGTATTCTAGGTCGAATTAATCTTATCCAATAGAATTAGGACATGTGTTAGGGTAATAATATTTACATTTTTACCCTTAATTACCTTATTTACTTTTAACCGTGGTAAAAAGAGTAAAAAGTTACTATTTACCAAAACTTATTTTCATCTTATTGAACCACATTTTAGTATACCAATGAAAAGTTCAATAAAATTTTTATATATCTAAAATTATTATAAAATGACACCAATGAATTGCATTGAAATTATATAGGTATTATGTATAAATTTTGACCTAAAATAAATTTAAATAAAATAAATAATTATTTAAATAAAAAGTCGGTTTTTAAATAGTAACCCATTATTTTCACTATTCATCAAAAATTGAAAGTTTTCAAAAAAATACCAAAATTTCACCCTAGGATAATTTCGATATTCCGAATCCAAAAATGAAGTTCATTTTGAAAGATGAAATTTACAAAATTTCAAAAAGTGGTTATTACTATTCCTAACGGCAAGTTTTAATAATATTTTAATAGCATATCGTTGTTTAGTGAAACTCGGTATTGCGTACGATGCAAGCTATCGAGGAAGGCCGCGGTTGTGTGTAAAGAAAGCCAAGATAGTGTTGTGTTTAGTGAAAGATTACTTTGATGATTTATATAACATAAAAACAAAATATTTCTCATAAAACTCTCTGATGTTATAGGTTGTATTAAGAAGAGTTATCATTCCCAATCGAACATTTTTAATATATTTATTCTTCCACATTCATAAAATCTAATTAAAAAATTATGATATAATAAAATTAGTATATAAAATATAATTATATGTTATTTTTTTAATGGAACAACCTACACCCATCCCCTCTTCCATCAAAAGGAAAACAAAACCATCGATCTTGTGAATGTTGGATTACCGCTTTGTGAGCCGATGTAATTTGTTTTCCATCACGACCTATCATATATAGATATAATGACAAAGTTAATATTTTTACGTAATATTTTATTGATTAATTATATTTCTATAATTATTATATAAAGTTAACATAGTTTCCTTCAATGAAGTTGAAAAACAATAATGTCGGTTGTGTGTACGTGTGGACTACATCCTTCACCAAGCGATGTGATACAATTTTTCATTTTTTTCATGGATGGTAATAAGGATTGATTTAATGAATATATATTATATCCATGATATCAAAATTGTTATATAATATTAAATTAATTTATACCATTATTTTTTCTATCAATCAAAAAAATAGAAACAATGTTTATGCTTACCTACGAACTACAGTATCCAAGAATAGTGTTATTCATTTTTTTATCTCTAAATTTTATAGATGAATATAAATATGTATATAATTAATTTTTATGAAATAATATATTGATTAAAATTATGGATATGATGAAACCATAATAAAATTTCAAGGATGAAAACTACTCAACTAAAACATACCTGAAAAACATAGTAGTTATCACCCAGAAGAGTGATTTTATTAAAAAAACTGTTAATAAATGGGTGTGAAAAGATTATAATTAAATATTATATGGTTTGATATATATGATTGTGATTATATAATATATATATATCTATAACAAATATATATTTGTTATACAAGAGTTTTGACCATGTTGGAATAAACTTAGACATGATGTAATGTATTTTAATCTCACTTTTATTTTCATGGGAAACATTCCATATGCAACACTTATTTATGTTTTATAGTATATATACCTCAAATAAATGTATTTTTTGATCATTATAATAAAAAATATTTGATTAAAATATCTATCCATATTTCTTTCTTTCACGGGGATTATGATTCAAAATTTACCAAAGTAGTATGAGATTTATGTTGCAATCTCATTTTTTTATCAAGATTGTTTTTTATTACTCTTATGATGATTAAATTTAATGATCTAACACTCTAGAACCCCATATAATTTATTATTCTCTAGTAATGTCTATATAATACATGTTTTGATCACATTTTTTACTCTTTAATACTCAATAGATTAAAAAAATGTTTTCCTGGAAATTCAACATTATTTCTCTCTTCGGTAAAAAATATATTTTCTTAAATTTCCATGTTTTCTAAAAATAATTTCCAAAATTATTTTAATATTATAAAAATAAATTTTAGTTTCATTATTACCCATGTTTTACTTTTTTAAAAATGGTTTAAAAGGAATATTCCTTTTTTACAAATGAGGTACTTTTTGACCTTTTTTACAAAAGAGTGAAATGAATGTTTTCTTTTAACTTCTATAGAATGTAAAAAATATCCCACCATCATAAATTATAATTTATTAAAATATTTCTCTAAAAGTTTCCAGTTTGTTTTTAAAGATAATTTTTTATTAAATATTTGGTCTTCTTTATATTTTAATGAATTCATTTAAAAATGGAAGTGATATTTTCCTTAAGAATGTTTTTATGATATATTTAGGAAATTTCTATTCATTAATGAGAAAAAACATAGGTATTTATTTTGTTTAACAAGGATATTATCAAATAGTACCAATCACATTATTTATATAGATTTTTAATGATTATTAATATGATATTTTTATAAAACTAGTTTATTTTCCATGGTTTATGCTATGATGGATTTAAAAAATGTTTATGAAAACTGCATTCTTTATAAGGGTTATGATATGATGATATGATGAATGTTTAATGATTTTATGGAAAAAATATTCATGGTTTTAATTATGTGAAGGGAGGTCCAAAAATTATACAGCCCTCCAATTCATTGTAAAAATAATTATAACTCATAAGATAATTATGGGAATCAAGTCGATGATCCTGATCCACTATGGTAAACAAGTCGATTTGCTTGATCCATTATGAGAAACAAGATGATGTGGTTGATCCACTATAGAAAACTAATATTGATACTCGATATATTATTATTTTATGGTTTTGTAGTTAATATTCAGATATAAAATTGTTTCTAAAAATATGATGGTGCCAAACTTATATGACATGAATTATGTTTCATGATTCATTTATAATTATTTCTCACTCTTATAAATCATTTTTTTAAATGGTAATGTTTTAAGTGAGGAATCATGTTTATGGTCCGTGAAATATTGGCTATGAACTTTTTAAGTTATATTAATGATATAATACTATAATTATTATCTTATTCTTTCATATGATTGTAGATTGATATCTCCATTGTTCATACTTACTAATCATCTGAACTCACAATTTCTTATATTTACTTTCTCCCAGTTATAAAGAAATGTTATAAGTATAGAATGTTTCTAAATAGTAATAAATGGGAAGATATTTATTGGATATTTTGAATATGTTTCATGGAATAAGGCGCTTGTATATCTAGTCTTTAATAGAAACAAAACATTAGGCTGGTTGGTATATCTAGTCTTGGATGAAACATGACCTTTACAATCCTCAGATAAGTATTTATGAAATTTATTGAATATTCATATAAAAATATATAATATTTATGTATGAAAAACCCATTTCATTATGATTGGTATCATTGTAAAGATTATTTACCCTTTAGAAACAAAGAAGATATAAATTTAGTGAAAATAGTATGGAAAAATAAATGTATAAAAAAATGTGATAATTTTTTTGATGGATAGAACGAGTGATTTCCAAGATAATACATCCCTATCTAGATACTACAAGTGGATGTGTATTTAGAAATGTTATACCTTGGAAAAAAACTATGAAAAGTTTGTATTGGTCATTGACTCAATTTTTACCTTATGTACAAAAATATGTCTTACTACACACCTGGTTTGACACTCTTGAAGGATATGTTCTATAAATTCGCAAAATATTTATGAAATATCATGAATGATTTGATTGGGATATTACCACGAATGACTTACGTCAAACCTATGGTGTCATAAATTGAAAAAAAGGTGTTAAGATCCTATAAATATTTCATGATTATATGGATTCACACTATGGTTTTGTTTCTTACACATTGTTTTTTGGTCTTATTCATTGGCTAGAACCAAAATACTTTGTGATGAAAATGAATGTGATGGAAAATGAATTAATATTATATATGAAAAAACAAATTCTATGGGACCTAAAATATATAATCATGCTTATATGATTATTAAACTATCTAAATCTATGAATCATGATGAACTTCGAAACAAGAAAACGAGAGATCAAATTTATATTGAGTAATTCGTGAGGAAATATACACCATAATTTAGTGGGCCTGTTTATCTGATAGATGATGAGAAATAGAACAATACCATTAATTTTTTTTCCATTCTCCAGTGTATAGATCATGAAAAATTCATTTTTTACACTTATAATTTGGATGGTGAAGTAGATAAATGGTTTACTGTTATTAAGAATATGAGGAAAAAAAATTAAATTGAATACATTGAGTGGGATGGGTTTAAGAACATATTTTTCATGTAATTTCCTTATATTATTTTTTGAAAATGGAGAATGAATTCCTTAAGCTAAATCATAAGGATTAATAATTAGTTGATACCTATGAGGAAAATTTTACAAGACTTTCGATGTATCCTTTCAGTATTATCTTCCAAGCTGAAATTAAGATCGATCAATTCGTTGGTAGCCAAAACCAATTCTCTAAAATGAATTATCTATAAGAGGATTTATTAGATATAAAGAAATTATTCTATGTGACATAAAGGTACAAATAAAAATTGGACATGAAAACCATTCCCAGGGTTCTGATAAGAAAGGGAAGACCAAGTCTCATGAAAACCCAAATAAATCACATGGTGGAAAGATATTTCAACCATCTTCATGCTAGAAATGTGGGAAGAAACATCAATGGGACTACCGTAATAGAATTGGGAGGTGCTTTAAATATGGAAGGGAATGTCAAAAATACCATGTATGTTAAAATTCAATGAATGGTATGTTTAATGTAAGAGAGGAAAGGAATATTCCTACTATTTCACTACCCATGCTCAAATGCTTTAAATTCATGGAGTATGAGAATTATTCCAACCAGTGGAAAAATATGATGGGTTATGATGATTGTTGATGTCATAAACCTCTTAAGATCAAATAAAATGGGAAATATAAGGTGATCATAACTATTGAAGTGGGAGTAGATAATGAAATGGTAAATGGTACACTTACTATTCACTCTAGAGTAGATAATGTCTTATTTGATTCTAGATCTCCCCACTCTTGAATATCTATGAAATTTTCATTAGTTCTTGAATTTAAAGCTCAAAAATTATATATTGAGTTTGTAGTGAAACATAATAATCAATCGATGGTCAAATATCATGTCTATTTTTCCACTCCAATTAATATTTTTGGGAAATTTCTTCTAGAAAATCTTATAATTCTAACATTAGTTGAATATTATGTGATTCTGGGCATAGATTGGATTTCAGTATATAGATACCATATCAAATGATGATGAATGGAAGTCAAAATTCTTATTCCAAATGAACACATGATAATTTATTTGTTTGATGATGAATACAGACTTCAAATAAAAATTTCATCCTTTTTATGGGCGATTCCTTTTAAAAAATACTGTTTAGCTTAGATAGTTGGGTATAAACTATAGATAAATGATACGAACATTATTTGAATTTTATTTGATGTCTTTTTGGAAGAGTATTATAGTCTTCCACTAAATTGTAAAGTCTAGTTCTAAATGAAACTCAAACCTGGTGCAACACCTATTTAAATTACTTCTTATAAAACAAACCATATCAAGTTGCATAAATTAAAGAAGAAACTGATGGAGAATTTTGATAAGGAATTAATTCACCCATGTGTCAACCTAGCGTGAGCCTTTTCTATTTGTTATAAATAATGATGGATCTATGTGAATCTAAATTGATTATTTGGACTAAAGAAAATAAAAAACAAGATCAATTATCCTCTACCCCATATTTATGGCTTATTTGATCAAATGAATGAAACTAAATACTCTTCTAAGATTGAGATTAATTTTAGATTTCATCACCTAAGGGTTAATAAGGAGGATATATGCAATACTAAATTTCATGCATGGTACAAACACTATAAATATATAATGATGCTATTTTTTATTAATAATTCTCCATCTATCTTCAAGGATTTAGAATTATAATCTTTATATTTTACATTGATCAGTTTTTGGTAGTCTTTATAGATGATATTATTATGCATTCAAATAGAATGTAATAGATTTAATATCACTTGATAATTGTGATAAAGAACATAAATAAGGATAATATTCATAAAAATTTCGAAAGTGTGATTTTTGTCTATAAATGTTTTCATTTTTTGGTCATTTAATCTCAAGAGAGGGTATATATGTAGATCAATAGAAGACTGGAGTTACTGAATATTGTCCTAGAACAACTAATTTGAATGATATACATGTTTTTTTGGAATTTAATTATTGATGGATCATGGATAATGTCTCATGACTATCTTATGCACTAACTACGTTATATCGTAAGGAAGCTGAGTTTATATGGACAAATAAATATGAAGATAATTTCAAAGAAATGAAGGGAATGTTATTTTGCGAACCTCTGTTTACATTACTCTAGTGGAGAAGGGTTTCTAATAAGTAGTGATGCATAAAAGAAGGGAATTATGTGTGTTCTCATGTAGAATTATTTGGTTATATCTTATACCTCATGAAAATTGAAGGTTCATGATAAAAATCACATAACTGATGATTTAGTGTTAGCTATGGTAATTCTTTCATTAAATATAAGGTAGAATTATCTTTTTTCGGAAAGGGGTTATATATATAGTTATCATAAAATTTTAAATTATATATTCACATATAATGAGTAAAATATGAACAAAAGAAGATGGTTTGAATTGATAAAATATTATGAATTCTCATCACAATACCACCATGTAAAAGAAATATGATATATGATGCTTTGAGACAAAAGTATCATATTGGATTATATATTATGTGGATAAAAAAGATCAAATATTTATAAAATTTCAAACAATTGATCTTCAAATCATAAAGGAATTGGATAAAACTCATCTTTGTTAAATGAGTGTTTGACCATCTATTCAAGTGAAGATTAAATTGGCATAGAATGAACATGTAGCCTTACAAAAGATGATCAGAAATATTTCTAGGATTTTCCATGATTATTATGGAATGATATGGTTATAGAAATGTACATTTATTCCATTTTTAATAGATTTGAATATGGTAATATTAGTGGAAAGTCATAGTTATTAATTCTATCTTCATCCTAGAAGGAAAAATATTTATAGTGATATGAATGATTATTTATTGTGGGATGGCCTAGAGAGGTATATTACATAGTTTTTATCTCACATCTTTGTAAGCCTTCAAGTAAATTATTATAGAAAAAATGTTTAAGGGTATGTTACAACCATTACCTATAATAGAATGGAAATAGGAAAATATTGCCAAGGTTTTGTCATTGGACTCTCCAAAACATCTAAAGGACATAATGATATTTGGGATATAGTTCATCACTATAAAAATTCGTCACACTTAATATATAATATATAATATTTATGTTTGGAATAGTTTCCCAAAATATACATTAAATAAGTGGCACAATTTCATGGAGTACTAAATTATATTTTATTTGATCGGGATAAAAGGTTTGCCTCAAAGTTTTAGTGAAGTCTTCAGCATGATCTGAAATCATAATTGAGTTTTTACACTATGTATCATTATAAGAAATATATTCATTATTAGGTAACCATTCTGTTGAGTCAATAAGGTTTCCATTTGACTTTTCTATTACATTATGTTTTTAAAATCACAAAAACTCTATTTCAAGGTAAATTTTATTTCCCCGAAGATTTATCTTAATAAGGAAATTTTCCTTCCTCAAGGAAATTTTCTCCTTACCTTGGTTTACATTGTTTATGTTATAGTCTCTCTAAATCTAAATCATTTTATTTATAAGTATAAAATTTGGTTTCATATCTAAAAACTTCAGAATCCTATAAATACTTACATATAGAGTATTCTATTTTATGTTCTTAATTCATACTCTGAATTCCTCTAAATTCAGATTCTGAATTCAATGAATTAAGACTCCGAATTCTATAGATCCTAGACTCCAAATTCTCTGAAATTCATACACCAAATTCCTCAGAATTCAGAGTCCGAATTATTTAGAATTTTGACTCCGAATTCCTAAGAATCACGACTCTGAATTCATTAGAATTTAGACTCCAACTTTATTGAAAATATGATTCTGAATTCTTCAGAATTATGAATTTGAATTCCTCATAATTCAGACTCTGAGTTCATTAGAATTTAGACTCTGAAATATATTGAATTTTGATTCCGAATTCCATGAAAAACAGAATTCGAATATCCTTGTAATACAAACTCCGAATGTTTATTTGCATAAAATTTGAACATTATTTTTCTGTAGACTCCAAAAAATATATTTGGTTGAGAAACCTTATTTTTCTTACCCTTTTTGTAGTTACTAAATGATGTCGTACATTCTATATCTAATTAATCATTGTTGGAGTGAAACATGTACATGTCCCTCTAAGATTCAAGGAAAAATATGACCATTGGAGGAGGGAGCTGACTATTGGAGAAATTCCTATAAATAGCAGCTCATTTGAAAGAGCTACAATAATGATCTATTACTCTTGAGACCAAATTCTATTGAAGTGATTTATAGAGAGAGATGTTATCATGCCTTGTGTATACTGAACATCTTGTTTAGCTTTCTTCGTGAAACTTTGATTGTTGTTATGTACAATCAAGGACTTCTGGGGATATGAAGACAGAGGTGCTGAATACCATCATGTTTTAGGACTTCCTTGATATGGAAGAAAAAGGTGCTGACTACCTTAATGTTCGAGGGATTGTGGGGATAGCAAGACAGACTCTGATATTCTGATCAAGGGCTTACCCTGGTGTGGGTAAGACAAACATTCTTGAAAGTATAAATCAAGGGACATTTATCCAAGGTCGTTAGATACCCTACTATTTGGGTTAAAAGATTTCATACTTGTTACTTGTATTATTTCATGTTTATTATCCACTACATTTTGATTAACAAGGAAAGTATAACTATCTTATACTTTCTTGTACTTGTATACTCCGATTAATAAGATTCTATATGCTTTAAGGTAAAATCTTTTTCCTTGTAAACTTATCTGAAGTTTCATTTCTGGAACCATATATATGGAACCTATAATGTTTTTTGAACTAAGAGGTCTTGTGAATTTACCTTGTTTAACCTTGTTAAACATAGTTTTTCTCAAGGTTAAATATGAAAGTTTTATATCAAATTTAATGGTTCCAAAGGAATTTTTAACATTTATAATTCAACCCCCTCTTTTATATTGAGTATCTACATTCATATTTAGATCCTGTAGTTGGTATCAGAGTAGGTATCTAAAATACTTATATTCACATACATTTTTTCATGCTCAATTTTCATTATTCTATCTTTTCTTTGATTATGATTTTTATCCTTGTTTACAAAATTTTACTATTAACAAGTTTTTGTGGAAAGATATTTTCTTTTAAATGGAAGGAATGAATGCTGGCTCGATTGACAATATTAATCATATTAGACCACCTATATTTGAGGGGAATGATTATGAATATTGGAGAGATTGTATGAAGACTTTTGTTATCAATACTGGAGTGCATAACTTTTTTATGCTTACTGGAGATTAAAAGATTTCTTAAAAGGAAGTAAAAACTTTTACTAATCAAGAAAAGTTAGAATATCAACTAAACTACAAGGTTCGCAATAATTTGTTGTGTTCCATGACCAGGAATATATATAGTCAGATTTCTTCTTGCGAAGTTGCAAATTTTATTGGGAATATATTGAAGGTTACTCATTTTGGTACATCTAATGTTATAGAAACTAGAAGAGCTATTCTTAGTGCAGAATATCATGGATTTCTATTTCCATATGGAGAACCAGTGTGCAAGATAAAATAAAGGTTTATGACTATTGTCAATATTTTACAATACATGGGTGAGAAAGGTTTAGATAATGAAGCCCTTGTGTACAAGATTATAGATATGATTCCTAATGAGTTGGAATCTAAGAGAACAATTATTGATGAGAGTAGGAATGTGTCTCAGATTACTCTTGATGAGATTTTTGGAACACTTATTCAACATGAGACAAGAATGAAAAGAGATGATGATTTTAATAAAAAGAAGAATGGAAATGGAAGTGTAGCCTTTACTACTACTAAATAAAAGACTCCTAAAAGGGTTACAAGATCTAAGTCAAAGAATTTCATTGTTTTATCTAAATAAATTGAAAGTGAACATTCTGAGAATGAACTACAAAATCTTGCTCGAAGGATTAAAACATTAGTTGGGAAGAAATAATTTCATTATAGATATAATAAGAAAGAAAAAAAACAAGAAGGACTCTGAAGTCAGTTATTATGAATGAAAAAGAGTTGGGCATATAAGGTCAGATTGTCCTATGCTTGAGAGAAATGATAGAAAGACAATGAATACTGAGATGAATATAAAGAACTAATACAATGCTAAAGCTATTTTTTTTTTGAAAGACAATGACACCGAGAGTGCTAGTGGTGGAGACTCTTCTGATGAATCCTCAGAGTATGAATCTTCTGGTCAGAAGAATCTTTGTTTAATTTCCAAGTTACCCATTCAAAATCATTGTATAATGGCTAAGTTACACAATGCTGAATCTATAACCAATGTATCCATGAATTCTAATTATAGTGATAATAAATATTTTGAATCTTTTGATGAAGAATATTCTTCTGATAAAGATAACACTTTACCTACTTATGAAGAAGTATCTAGGTTTGTAAAGCATCTTTAGAATAAAAATTCTAATGTTAAAAAAAGCGTGATAAGGAAAATTCTGGAATTTCAATTCTTACTAATGATGTATTAGATATTTCTAAAGATCTTGATACGAAAATTTATAATTTTTAAAGTATTTCAAAAACCCTTAAGGAAATTAATTCTAAGAACGATAAACTTTCTTAGGATCTATAAATAGTAATTTCTAAGAAAAATATTTTCGAGACTAACTCTACTGCTAAAAATAATGTTTTTGAGAATAAAAACATAGTTATTTAACTAAAGATATAAATAATTTCCTTGAGGAAGTGTTTTCAAGCTTTACCTCAGGTAAGGAAAACATTGATAATATATATTCCCAAATTTTACCTCTAAGGAATAATTCTGGATTGGGTTATACTTATTCGAAACTAGTTTTTAGTAATAATTATTTTGTTCTTCAAAGTGATCCTTTCCACAGTAAATGTTAGTGTGGTGGTCATTGGGAAAAACATTTTTCTCTAAACAACACCCAGTCATTAGGTTTTCATAAAGATTATTTTTCTAAGAAAATGTGTATTCCTAATATTTTTATTTTTGAAGATTCTCGATCCAAGAAAGTTTGGGTTTTAAAAGTATAACAATTTTATTTTTAGGAAAGTAAATAAAGTACCAATAAAATACATGGTACATGGATAGTGGATATTCCCAGCACATGACTGGTAACAAAAACATCATTGAAAATTTTATCACGAATAAATGAGGAAAAGTAACTTTCGTAGACTTCACTCAGGGAGAAATTATTGGTATAGGTAACATTGTACTTCTTGTAAAAACATTGATTTCAATTGTTTTATTTGTTAAGGTTCTTAGGCATGACCTTATTAGCATAAGTAAATTATGTGATGAAGGATACCTTGTGAATTTTAGGAATGATAAATGTAATTGTCAATATGGAGAGAAATATAAATCTTGTTTTAAATCAGTGGGTGAATTCTCAACTACTGATTCATTACAATTGGTGCATATGGATCTTTTTGTTCCATCATAAACTGGAATCTTTGGGGGAAAATATTATGTATTTGCCTTAGTTGAGGATTACACTTGATTTATGTGGGTCTATTTTATAACAAAGAAATCTAAAGCTTTTTCTTATTTCAAAATTTTTAGATCCCATGTTAAAAATGATAAAATTCTTCCGTTGATAACTATTCACAGTGATCATGGATTAGAATTTCAAAATTATGATTTTGAAACTTTTTTTAGTAAAAAAATAATTACTCATAACTTCTCAACTCCAAGAACTACTAAAAATATGGTGTTGTTAAAAGAAGAAAGAGAATTATTCAAGAGATAACCAGAACCATGTTAATTGAATATTCGATAGCCAATCATTTTTGTGTTGATGCAGTATGTTATTCTTGTTATACTATAAATTGTGTTTTTATAAGACATTTTCTTAATAAAAACTCATATGAATTTTGGAATGGTAGAAAACCTAGAGTTTCCTACTTCATGGTATTTGTTTGCAAAGTATTCATTCTGAATACTAAAGATAATTTACATAAATTCATACCCAAATATGATGGGGGAATTTTTTTAGTCTACTCCACAATTTCTAAGGCTTATGGAATATTTAATAAATACTCTTGTACTGTTGATGAAACAATACAAGTTAAAGTTGATAAAACTGATCCTTTTGTTTTCAAACAACCTCAACCTACATCTTCTGACGTGTCTTCAAAAACTGATTATCAACCCTTGATAGAAGATCCTTTTAATAAGGAAAATGTTCAAGAAAATGTTTCTGAGACATTTACCCTAGAATATTTCCTACCATATTTTGATGAACAGGTTTTACAAAACCCAAATCAGTTTTTTCTTAATAATCATCCCAATGATAGAATTATTAGTGATGTAAATCAACCTCTAAGGACTAGAAGCTCTGTATGAAATGCTATAGAACATCTAGAATTCCTTACCCAATTAGAACCAAAAATCTCTGATGAATCTTTTGGTGATGATGATTGGATAAAAGCCATGCAAGATGAGCTAAATGAATTCAAAATAAATAAAGTCTGAACCTTGGTTGAAATACCTAAGGAAGCTTCAATTATTGGAGTAAAATGGATCTTGAGAAATAAGTGTGATGAAAATATAATCATTGTATGAAATAAAGCTAGATTAGTTGATAAAGGCTATAATCAACAAGAATGAATAGACTATGAATAAACCTATACTCTAGTAGCTAGACTTGAATCTATTCATATTTTACATGCCTTTTCAACATTATTTAACTTTAAATTTTTTTCAAATGGATGATAAATGTGCTTTCCTTAATGGTTATGTTTAAGAGGAAGTTTTTTTGAACAACCTAATGTTTTTAAGACACAAGACATCCTGAACATGTTTTAAAACTTACCAATGCTTTATATGGACTTAAACAAGCCCCTAGTGCCTGGTATCATATAATTACATGTTTTTTGCTTAAAAATAATTATGTCAATGGAAATACTGATCCATCACTTTTATAAAGAAAGATAAGAGAAATGTTTTGGTTGTTAAAATCTATATTTATGACATTATATTTTTTTCAAATGAGCAATCTTTAATTGATTCCTTTTCGGATCTAAGTAAATCTTATTCTGAAACGAGTATGATGGGTGAGTTAAAATTTTTCCTTGTTTTTCAGATTTTTCAATAACCAGAAAGAATTTATATATCCTAACCTATGTATATTGAAAATCTTCATAAAAAGTACGGATATGAAAACACAAAGAGCATAAGTACTCCCATTAGTACCTCAAATTCAATTGATCTTGATGAAGCTGGGAAACCAATAGATCAAACATCTTTTAGAGGTATGATAGGAAGTCTACTTTACCTAACAGCTAGTCATCCAGACATATTTTTTTCAGTATGATTATGTGCAAGATATCAATCCAATCCTAAGGAATCTCATTTATAGGCCGTAAAAAGTATTTTTCACTACTTAAAGGTAAACATGGATTTAAGACTCTTTTATACTTCTGGAAATGAGTTTGTTTTAAAAAAAATTCGGATGCTGAATTTGGTGGATATAGAATGGATATAAAAAGTACATCCAGAACTTTTCATTTCTTAGGAGATTCATTAGTTTCTTGGTCATGAAAAAAGCAATACTCAGTAGAACATTCAACTACTGAAGTTTAATATGTAGTAGTTGGAAGTTTTTCTGCTCATGTTTTGTGGACGCAACACATACTCACAGACTATAGAATGAGTTTTTGAAAAACACAAAAAAAAGTGTGATAATACTAGTTCCATTGACTTCAGTAAAAACTCTTCACATCACTCTCCTGCAAAACACATAGACATTAGGCATCAATTTCTTAGCGATCACACACATAAAAGAGATATCATTCTTCAATTTATCGGAACAAAAGATCAAATTGATGATATTTTCACCAAATAATTACCCTCTGATAGATTTTAATACATTAAACAGAAGTCAATAATGATAACCATAAGGTAATATTCCATATTAACTTCTTATTAAAACCTATCTCCTTATAGTAAGAAACTCATTTTCATAGGGGGAGTGAATTTTCTTGTTAGTCAAAATTTTTCGTAATCAAAATTTTTCATAATCAAAATTTTTCATAGTTATAATTATTTTTAGTCTTTTTACGGAATCAAAAGTAAGAATTGTCCTCATTATGAAAAATATTCCCTATGTAATCCGAAATGTATGTTTCATTTCTTAAGTTTTCGTAATCATCTCTTTACATTCAATTTTTTCCATTTTTTTTAAATCTTTCATATTCACTTTTACTTAAATATGATTGTTTTTATTAAAAAATCCCCAAATGATCGAAACCTATCAAAATTCTTCTTCGGTTATCATATTAACCATCTGATTTGATCAGAAGTTTTTCAACCATTGGATCAACCAAGGAAGTTTAACCGTTGCCTCAATTGACTATATAAATCCCCTCCAATGGTTTCCCCACATCGGTTTTCAAGTTTTCGGGGCTGAATTTCTACCTCTGTATTTAAGGCCATTCAGAATCTCCGATGTTACCATATTTCTGAATGTCTACTGAAGCTTCTCCTTAGAAAGATATGTTTACTGTTAAAGAAATATATGAATGGAAGATATACTGAGAAATGATAGTTTATTTGAAATTCCTCAACAAATATAATTCTATTATTTCTAATAATATTAAATTGAATGGCAGGGAGAGAATTTTTATTTCAAAACTGAAGGCATATGGTCCGGTATATCAAGACTTGTAGAATGTTTTATATGTGACAAAAAGTTTCTTCAAGGATGAAGGTAGAGATAAGTTTTCTTTTAAGTGTTATGGAAAGACCTACTCTCTTTCTTATAGTAATGCATCAAGTCTAATTGGAATTCATGAAGATGGTGAAGTATAATTCTATACTCAAAAAATACCTGATGTATTAGGATATTTTAATAAAGAAAAGGCTATTGAGTGTCTTTGTAATGACCCAAAGTTTCCTTAATGGAAAATCCATCTTGATCTTATTAAATGTCTCTTTATATAAAATGTCAACTTCTTTGGTTTTATGTTATGAATTTTTCTCGTTGCTAATATAGCTGTTGAACTGTGATCACATGATTAGTATAAATATAGGACTTTAACAAATCCAATTTACTCAGAAGGAACTCGTGGCCTCATCCAATAGAATTGCACCATACGAAGCCCATTTTTCGGAGCTCGGAAAAGAGGTGGCATCTTTGGGATTCGCCCTTGACCAAGCCCAAGTTGAGATTCATCATGTCATGCTCTAACGTGACCGTCTACGGGAAAAGTGGAAATTGTTTGAAATTACCACTCGAGCGATGTTATCCAAGCCACCCCAAGAGTCTGTCACCATCACACACCTTACCCTTAGATCTTATGCAGTTGTCTTAAGGGGTTATGTAACAAATAAGTAGTACTATGTTCATGTAAATTATTTTTGTTTATAATAATGAATATAATTTCAAGTAATTTTAGATACATTGTAAATAGTTTTTAAAGTACAAATGGTGTTTTTAGTTATAATTTAATTAAGAAATAAATTTTTTTAAATTAAGGGATTTTTGAATTAACTAATATTTTAATAAAATAATAATAATATTATTCAATTAATTTTTATTAAATATAAATGATCTTATAATTTTATGAATGCAATTAAAATTTTTATTACGATTTGAAAGCCATTTCTGTCAAAACCCGTGAATTTTCGCTAAATGTCGGTTTTTATTTTAAAAGTGAAAATTAAAATATTTAAAAAATTATTTAGATAAAATAAATGTCATTTCTGGAATCAGGATGTCAAAATTATCCAACGGTGAATTTTTCATAATTTTCTGAGACAGTCAAATTTTTGGGTAAAAATTAAATACCGTTTAAATATATAATGTGTTTTATGACATCATAATGACCCAATGGTGATGTAATAAAATACTATAATCATTATGTTCGTCCAATATATTTTTTACCATTAAAATAATGTGATTTTGGTTTTTTTTGACTTACTTTTCAAAGCATTAATGGACCCCTCAAAACTTATTCAACACCTTGCCTTTTTAAATTAATTTTCATGGGAGTGTGACTCACCTCCACATAAGCAAACCTAATATTTTAAGAAGTTCGGACTTTGGCCTTATAAAATATTTTTTTCCTCTTCCCTTTTCCAAAAACCATGGGCAAAAACCATGGGATGGTTTGTGGTTTGGGTTAATTTAATGTAAGGGGACCCAAACCTAATTAATAAAGAATTCTCTCACCTTTCCTATATAAACCCACACAAGATCCCACTTACTCCTCACTAAAATCCCTTGGAGTTCGTCCAAACTCTGCCCTACTCTCTCTAGAATCCTCCCAAGGTTCCCCAAGCTCCCAATAATCCTCTCTCAAGACTCTGTCAAGCCTTTGGAAGCACACTTCCAAGTAAGGGTTTTTTCTTCTTTTCTCATTTTTGTCAAATTTTCATTAAGTTGTTTTTTCCTTTTAATTTAAATTATGAATGTTGGGGTATGGTTTCACACCTCCCTCATACTGCCCTATTTATGTTTGAATGACGTTAGACCCTTTCTCTCTCATTAAATGCCTCACATGTACTCCCGTTACTATGCCAAAATTCCGAAAAGAACTTCTCTCTCCACTTTTAAATTCATGCAATACTTTTGTATCATGAATCTAAATTCCATTACAATTGTTGGGACATGTATATTTATGACCTCCTTACTGTCCATTACATGTAAATATGATGAGGAACCCCTTTCTCTCTCATCAAACTTTTTTATGAATTCTTATGTCACACAGTTACGCTAGCGAAATCGCACCGATTTTCTAAGCCAATGTCATTGTGTAGTGAATACCATGTCCATTTCTCCATCAAGGGTATTCACCTTTATGCACATTTACATATTGATTGTAAAGTTTCATGTATTAATTCCACATTCCTTTATCATTTAATAAATTATTATGTTTTATGAATCCATGTTTTATGATCCATGTGGCACACTTATGCATGAAATGAAATGTTTAAGAAGGGTACGCCCTTATAGCGCTCCAATGCATTGAGTAAAGTATAGTATCATGATAAGTCTTTTGAAATGAGTATTGACTCATTCTAATTCAGTTGCAATGAGGGTTTACTCGTGCTTTATGTGCAATGAGGATTTACTCATTCTCCATGTGGTATGGGCTTTGTCTCATGCTAATTTCATGTTAAGTGTTGTTGCCACATTTCCATGTTATGATTATCATGCTTTATCATGCCTTTATGTTCAAATTTTTCTTATGCTCTATTGATATTCCTATTATCTAACATCTATTGTATTCCTCATGTTATTCCATGTGTAATCCCTTATTGGGCTTTATATCTCACCCTTTTCTTATGCATGTCCTCAGGTTATCTCATGCAATGCTAAGTACGAAGGAATGTAGTGGTCATGTAAAGGAAGTTTTCAATAAAGATGCTGTATTTAATGTTTTATGTTTTTATGTAATGATCCTAAGCCCCAAAGACACTAAACCTCTTGATCTTCTTTGTTGTATCAAGTGATTTTTTATGTAATAAATCATGCTTAAGTTGTAATAAAAAGAAGGGTTGTCATAGTTGGTATCAGAGGATAGGATTAGTTATTTTTGGGATTAGGAAACCTTAGTAATGCCTTAGATACAAGAATAAGTATAATAAAAACATCCCTAAGTTTTGGTAAGTACTGAGTATGTGGTTTATCAAACAAATAAATCCCTGTCTGGATATGAGCATGTAGAGGCGGCTCTGGCACAAATGTATCCTAGCGGTAAAACCCGAAAACACCTCTTTGAGCTAGACTCGAACGGGAACTGGTGCACGAAAATGTGCCTTGCTGCATTCATGGTTACAACAATCCCAGGGGATATGTTTTGATAAATTCACATGCTTATTATGAACCCTTATTAAGGGAATTAAAAAAATGCCCCTAGGAATATATGTTAGAAAGTAGATCATGAAAAGCCTAGATTGAAGCCTATAGACTCATGAGTTAAGGAAATGAATGTTTATTTATAAGTAATCAACTTTTGTCTTTGGATTACCCTTTATGTGTTACCCCGAACTTTCCTTTTATTCTAGACAATGGCTGATAATAGGAGGACTCGGGATAACAACCATTGTGAAGATCAGTGTGATGACTGTACTAATGAGATGCCAAATCCAATGGGAGTGGGAATCCCGAACTTTGTCATGCTTCTCTCTCAGATAACTCAAGTTTTGAATAGAAACATGGGTCAAGAGGAACGTTCAACCCCCCTAAGAAAGAACAAGTCGCTATCGAGAGCTTCATGAGACAAAGGACCCCTACTTTTAGTGGATCATCCGATCCCACGATCGCTGAAAAATAGATCAACTCCATTGAAAAGATATTCTCCATCATCCAATGTTCTGAACAAGAGAAGTTTCTCCTAGTGGCTTATCATATGGAGGGTGAAGCTGATCAATGGTGGACATTGATCAAAAATACGAAGCCTGAGGAGGAGATCGAGGCGTTGGAATGGAAGGATTTACATAAGATGTTTTTCGATAAATATTTTCCGCGCACCCTACGGCTTAAGATGGAAAGGGACTTCCTTTCCCTAAAGCAAAAAGATGAAGAATCTGTTGGAGCATATGAGGCAAACTTCACAAGGCTTTCACGATACGCTTCCGGCTTTGTCGTTACCTCCGAATGCAAGGTTGACCGCTTCATTGGTGGGTTGAAGCCTAGCTTGCGGAAAGCATTAGCGATTCGTGACTTCGACATCTATGAGGAAATTGTTCGATGTGCCCTCAAGGTAGAAATGAAGATCGGGGAATCATAGGGGTATCATGGGGACAAGAAGCGTAAGGTGGAATTCAATTCTGGTGGTCCGATGGATAAATCCAATGGTGCTAAGAAGATCTAGCACCCCACTTTCCAAATGTGCGGAAAGAAGCACCCTGAAAATTGCCTTAAGGGGATGCGAAAATGCTTCAGGTGTGGAAGAGAAGGGAACCTAGCTGTTAACAGTTGGCAATAATGACCCGCGGCTGCGACAGAGGAGAGGAATGCTCCGTTCGAACCTCAACGCATTGTTCAATGCTACAAATGAAAAGAACCGGGTCATTTTTCAAATCAGTGCCCTATTCCAAGGGTTATCGGAGGCAACCAACAACCTCCAAGACAGCAAGGAAGATCTTTTTCCATCACCTCTGCCGAAGTGAACCCCGACAACGAAGTGGTGATAGGTAATCTAGTTATTCATTCAAGAATAGCGAACGTACTTTTTGATTCAGGTTCTACGCATTCTTTTATATCTCGAAAGTTTAGTAGAACAATCCCAGCACCACCACAAATCATGGAAGTAAATATGTCGGTGATTATGGAAAATGGGGAAATCATTTCATCCCATGAATATAAGTCCTCCCCTGTTATAATCTGTGGATTGAATTTCCCGACAAACCTCATCATACTCCCTCTGGTGGAATTTGATACAATTCTTGTCATGGATTGGCTTTCCTTATATAGAGCCAACATAAATTGTTGGGAGAGGGAAATCACACTCCATATGGAGAATCAACCCCCGATTCTGTACAAATGTCAGGAGGAAGATGAATCTCCTTTAGGTCCATCATCTCAAGCATGGATATTACTACCTTATGAGCACGTGTTTCTGGCTCAGATGATTGAGACCAAGTAAGAAACCATCCTTGAAGAAATGCCTATTGTGAGGGAATTCACTGAAGTGTTTCTCGAGGAACTGCCTGGTCTTCCCCCAAGAAGAGATGTTGAGTTCTCAATTGAACTTATACCTAGGGCACTACTAATATCCAAGACTCCATATAGAATGGCTGTTGTAGAGCCTAACAAGCTTAAGAAACAACTACAGGAGAATCTGGATAAAGGGTTTATACGCCCCAGTGCTTCACCATGGGGTGAACTAGTCCTCTTCGTCAAGAAGAAGGATGGGTCAATGCGGTTTTGCATCGATTATCGTGAACGTAACAAAATAACGATAAAGAACAAGTATACTCTCCCAAGAATCAATATCTTATTTGATCAGCTGCGTGGAGAACAATACTTCTCCAAGGTGGATTTGCGGTCGGGATATTATCAAGTAAGGGTGAAGATGGAAGATGTCCCCAAGACTGCTTTTCTTACAATGTACGGTCACTATGAATTCATAGTAATGCCTTTCGGACTCACCAATACTCCAGTAATATTCATGGACTTGATGAATAGAGTCTTTAGAGATTACCTTGACAAATTTGTGGTAGTCTTTATAGATGATATTACAATATACTCCAAAACCAAGGAGGATCATGAGGAGCATTTAAAAACTGTACTAGAGACATTTCTCAAGGAGAAGCTCTATGAAAAGTACAACAAGTGTGAGTTTTGGTTGAAGGAGGTCTCATTCTTGGGTCATATCGTCACAAGCAATGAGATATCTATGGACCCCTCCAAAACAGATGCAATTGAGGGATGGCTGAGGCCATCATCGGTAACGGATATCCTTTGATTCTTGGGGTTAGCTAGATATTATCGACGATTTGTGAGAAATTTCTCACGATTGTCTAACCCTCTTACCAAGATAACTCGAAAGGGAGTAAAGTTTTCTTGGAGTGATGAATGAGAAGAAATCATCAAGGAGTTGAAATGGTGCTTATCACTACGCCCGTGCTCACTTTACCCACAAGTGGGGAAAATTTTGTGGTATTCAGTGATGCTTCAAAGAAGGGCTTAGGCTGTGTGCTGATGCAGAATGATAAAGTTATATCCTATGACTCAAGGCAGTTGAAAATCCATGAGCGAAACTATACAACGCATGATCCGGAGTTGGCGACTGTGATCTTTGCCTTGAAAATCTGGCGGCATTATCTCTATGGAGAGAAATGTGAGATATATACTGACCACAAGAGTCTTAAATATATAATCACATAGAAAGAGCTTAATATACACTAGAGAAGATGGATAGATTTCATCAAGGATTATGACTGTTCAATACATTACCACCCTGGGAAAGTGAACAAGGTGGCAGATGCCCTAAGTAGAAAGGATCCAGCGATTCTATCAATGATGAGAATTGAGAAGGATCCAATCTTCTTAGACTTGATGAATATGGACATGTGAATCATAGAGAAGGGAACATCATCAATGCTTTCACAAATGATTTCTCATCTGTCTCTTTTGGAAAGGATAAATGATGCTGAAAAGGATGATGTGGGAATTCAGGAAAAAGTGGAAGCTATCAAAAAAGGGAAATCCTTAGAGTTTAATGTTAATGAAGAAGGAATTGTGAGATTTGGGAAAAGACTATGTGTTCCATCATGTCCGGAGCTGAAAAAGGAACTTTTGGATGATGCACACAGTTCAAATTTCTCTATTCACCTAGGGATCACAAAGATGTATCGAGATCTCCGAGAAAACTTTTGGTGGGATAATATGAAGAAGGAGGCCGCTGAATATAAATCAAAGTGCCTAGTGTGTCAGCAAGTGAAGGCAGAGAAGCAGAAGTCTAAGGGGATGATGCAACCATTTCCCATACCAGAATGGAAATCGGAGAACATCACCATGGACTTTTTCATCGGACTTCCAAGGACATCCAAAGGCAACAATGAAATCTGGGTTGTTGTGGATCGTCTTACAAATACTGCACACTTCATTTCTATTCGGGAGGATTTATCATTGGATCAACTGACACTGATATATATCAGGGAAGTGGTAAGGTTGCATGGAGTACCACTATCTATTGTGTCTGACCCAGATCCAAGATTCACCTATAAGTTTTAGAAAAGTCTTAAACATGCCCTGAATACTAAACTGAACTTCAGTACGACCCATCATCCTCAAACTGATGGCCAATCTGAGGAGACTATCCAAACACTTGAGGACATGTTGAGATCATGCTCAATGTACTTTAAAGGAAGATGGGATCAACATCTTCCTCTGTTCGAGTTCTCTTATAATAACAGTTTCCACTCAAGCATCCAAATGGCACCATATGAAGCCCTGTATGGGAAAAGGTGCAGAACACCTGCATGTTGGGATGAGGTTAGTTAAAGTAAGCTGCTTGGACCGGAAATTGTCGAAGAAATGGTGGAGAAGGTGAAAACCATTCAGCATCATATCAAGGAAGCCAAGAGTCGACAAAAGAGTTATGCAGATAATCGTCGACGAGACCTTGAGTTTAAAGTTGGAGACATGGTTTTTATATACATATCTCCGTGGAAGAAGGTCATGAGGTTTGGAAAGAAAGGGAATTTAAGTCCAAAGTACATAAGCCCCTTCGAGATTCTTGATCGTATCGGGGTTGTGGCCTATCGACTAGCACTTCCACCTACTATGCCCAATGTACATGATGTATTTCATGTATCCCTATTAAGAAAGTACATACCGGACCCTTCACATGTACTCTCTTCTGAGGTGGTACAATGGGAGATGATCTTTCTTATGAGGAGCAACTAGTGAATATCTTAGATCATAGAGAAAAAGTTCTACGAATTAAGACAATTCCCCTCGTCAAGGTGTTGTGGAGAAACCACAAGTTTGAATAAGAGACTTGGGAATCAGAGGATATGATGAAGCTGAGTTACCCACATTTGTTTTAGTATGGGAAAAGGAAAATTTCGAGGGCAAAATTTCTTAATGGGGGAATATTATAACGACCCGAAGATTCATTAAGGGAAAATCCCTCTTGATCTTATTAAATGTCTCTTTATATAAAATGTTTTTATAAAATGTAAACTTCTTTGATTTTATGTTAAGAATTTTGAACGTTGATAATATATCCGTTGAACAGTGATCACATTATTAGTATAAATATAGTACATTAACAAATCCAATTTACTCAGAAGGATCGATGGTCTCATCTAGTAGAATTGCACCATACGAAGCCAATTTGTCGAAGCTCGGAAAAGAGGTGGCATCTTTGAGCTTTGCCCTTGACCAAGCCCAAGCTGAGCTTCATCATGTCAAGCTTGAACGTGACCGTCTACGGTAAAAGTGGAAGTTGTTTGAAATTACCACTCGAGCGATGTTATCAGAGCCACCCCAAGAGTCTGTCACCATCGTACACCTTACCCTTAGGTCTTATGCGGCTGTCTTAAGGGGTTATGTAACAAATAATTAGTACTATGTTCATGTACATTATTTTTTATATAATAATGAATATAATTTTTAGTCATTTTTGATACATTGTAAATAGTTTTTAAAGTACAAATGGTGTTTTTAGTTATTATTTAATTAAGAAATATATTTTATTAAATTAAGGGATTTTTTAATTAAATAATATTTTAATATAACAATAATAATAATATTAAATTAATTTTTATTAAATATAAATGATCTTATAATTTTATGAATGCAATTAAAATTTTTATTAAGGTTTGAAAGCCATTTCTGTCAAAACCCGTGAATTTTCGATAAATGTCAGTTTTTATTTTAAAAGTGAAAATTAAAATATTTAGAAAATTATTTAGATAAAATAAATGTCATTTCTGGAATCAGGGCATCGAAATTATCCAATGGTGAATTTTTCATAATTTTCTAAGATAGTCAAATTTTTGGGAAAAAATTAAATACCGTTTAATTATATAATGTGTTTTATGACATCATAATGACCCAATGGTGATGTAATAAAATACTATAATCCTTATGTTCAGCCAATATATGTTTTACCATTAAAATAATGTGATTTTGGGTTTGTTTGACTTACTTTTAAAAGCATTAATGGACCCCTCCAGACTTATTCAACACCTGGCCTTTTTAAATTAATTTTCATGGGAGTGTGACTCATCTCCACATAAGCAACCCTAATATTTTAAGAGGATCGGACTTTGGCCTTATAAAATATTGTTTTCCTCTTCCCTTTTCCAAAAACCATGGGCAAAAACCAGGGGATGTTTTGTGGTCTGGGTTAATTTAATGTAAGGGGACCCAAACCAGAATAATAAAGAATTCCCTCACCTTTCCTATATAAACCCACCCAAGATCCCACTTCCTCCTCACTAAAATACTTTGGAGTTCATCCAACCTCTGCCCTACTCTCTCTTTAATCCTCCCAAGTTTCCCCAAGCTCCCAAGAAGCCTCTCTCAAGCCTCTCTCAAGCCTTTGGAAGCACACTTCCAAGTATGGGTTTTTTCTTCCTTTCTCATTTTTTTCCAATTTTCTTGAAGTTGTTTTTCCTTTTTAATTTAAATTATGAATGTTGGATTATGGTTTCAAACCTCCCTCATACTTTTCTGTTTATGTTTGAATGATGGGAGACCCTTTCTCTCTCATTAAATTCCTCCCATGTACACCCATTACTATGTCGAAATTCCGAAAGGAACTTCTCTCTCCTCTTTTAAATTCAAGCAATACTTTTGTACCATGAATCTAAATTCCATTAAATTTGTTGGGACATGTATATATATGACCTCATTACTGTCCATTACATGTAAATATGATGAGGAACTCCTTTCTCTCTCATCAAAGTTTTTTATGAATTCCTATGTCACGCCGTTACGCTGCCGAAATCGCACCGATTTTCTAAGCCAATGTCATTGTGTAGTGAATACCATGTCCATTTCTCCATCAAGGGTATTCACCTTTATGCACATTTACATATTGATTGTAAAGTTTTGTGTATGAATTCCACATTCATTTATCATGGAATAAATGATTAATTTTTATGAATCCATGTTTTATGATCCAAGTGGCACACTTATGCATGAAATGAAATGTTTAAGAAGGTTGCGCCCTTATAGCACTACAATATGTTGGGTAAAGTATAGTATCAGGATAGGTCATGTGAAATGAGTGTTGACTCATGCTAATTCAGGTGCAATGAGTGTTTACTCGTGCTTTATGTGCAATAAGGATTTACTTATGCTCCAGGTGCAATGGGCTTTGGCTCATGCTAATTCCATGTTAAGTGTTGTTTCCAAATTTCCATGATATGATTATCATGATTTATCATGCCTTTATGTTCACATTTTTC
This sequence comes from Viscum album, assembly GCA_963277665.1. Lineage (NCBI taxonomy): Eukaryota > Viridiplantae > Streptophyta > Magnoliopsida > Santalales > Viscaceae > Viscum > Viscum album. The sequence goes on from OY728150.1 coordinate 664,433,052, forward strand.
TAATGCTCTATTGATATTCCCATTGTCTAACATGTATTGTACTCCTCATGTTATTCCATGTGTAATCCCTTACTGGGCTTTATAGCTCACCATTTTCTTATGCATGTCCTCAGGTTATCCAAGGAAACGCTAAGTACGAAGGAATGTAGTGGTGATGTAAAGGAAGTTTTCAATAAAGATGTTGTATTTCATGTTTTAAGTTTTTATATAATGATACTATGCCCCAAAGACACTAAACCTATCAATCTTCTTTGTTGTATCAAGTGAATATTTATGTAATAAATCATGTTTGAGTTGTAATAAAAAGCAGGGTTGTCATAGTCTTGGCTTGAAAGTAGTGAAGGCTCTGAAGATTTTTCATCTGTCTACGAACATAAGGATTCTTGAATAGTGGGTTCGGGGCTTTATAATTCCAAGGAATGGGGATAAGGATACACTGAAGAAGAATTATATCCATATATTGGATTTCTTGGTGAACCTTAGGAAGATAAACGTTGTTAAGTATATCATGGTAATGATTAAGAATATCAAGAATAGAAATATGAAATATGAAATCATTATGTATATGGCTACTCTCTCAATGATTATAGTTCTTTATTTAGAATCCATCAGAATTCCATGTAGTTCCAAGATGATAAATTAAAAGGTAATGTTGTTGAGTGATGATACCCTAAGGAGGATGAAGGCTTTCTTTTCTAATGAAGCTGGAGAATTATATGATCTATCTAAAGAAGAAGTGGAAGCTTTGTTAAAGAAGCCAAAAGTGGCTAAAACCACTAATAAAGAAGGAAGGAAGAGAAAGGATAAAGAACCAGAAGAGAGAAAAAAACAATGTGGCTAGGGAAACCGAGTCAGCACCATCAAAGCCAAAGAAGCCAAAAGATTATCCTGATGAAGTAATGGATAATTGTAAAGAGAATAAGAAAAACAGGAAGGAAGGGGAGATTATGTTTGGCTTGGACCCTGCTGAGGAAAAATATTTATGAATAATGGCTGCTGAAGATCTTGAGATGCAATAGAAAGAGAATGAGAAAAATAAGAAGATATCTGAGGCTAAGATAGTTCAATCACTTCTCATGGATTCTAGGAAAGCATCTGAACAAATTTTGGTAAAATAATATTTCTTATTGGAAATATTATCAGAGTCTCCATGAAACAAAGTGGTGATTCCAGAATCACATCATGAAGAAGAAATAGTTGAAGAAGAATAAGTGGAAGATGAAGAAGAAGAAGGTAGTGGTGATTTAGAAGATATAATAAGGAAAGTATAGGATTACCATGACAAAGAATGTACATCTGTAAAATTGTCGATCTGGACTTCCTAAGATGAATCCTCAAAACTTGATACACTAGGGAATGAAGAGAAGGATCAGGAAGAAGTAAAAAATACTTCTGAAGAAGAAAAAAGTAATCATGATTTCATTCATCCTGAAGATCAAGTGGCTGATGCAGAGAAATAGGATGTTGAGGAAGATAAGATTGTTCAGTTATCAGATAGTTAACAAAAATTCCCCAAAGAAAAAGTCATCATTTTGAGAGCTGATAAGGGAAAGTAGGTGTTAGTAGATACACCTAGTAAATATTCGATGAAGAAGAAAGATGTTGGTGCATCAACAAAGAGGAAAGATGAGGAAATAGAAAAACAATCCTCATGAACCAAACAATCGGATTCAGAATCATTTTACCTTGGACATGATTTTTTTGTTTAGTCTTTGAAAAAGCTGCTTGGTATTATTCCATTATTCCCAAGTATAGAATCAAGATTCCAGATGCATCAGCATAAGATAAATTAGAAATTAGATTCAGTTTCCATGGTTGTGGAAAAATGTGTCATACTAGAGGCAAATTTCAAAACCATCCTCATCAGTTAAGAGGCTCTTAAAATATTTTGCAATAAGATTATGAAGATGTTCAAAAAAGACAATCATAGAAATGAGAATATTTAATGAATTTATTGATAATGTCAAGGATGATTTTCACCCTGAATATGGGAAGATAGAGGATCTTACAAATAGTTTTGAGGAAATGTTAAGCCTTGAACAGACTACTCAGAAGCAAGATGTTAAGGATCTGAATGGTAATCTTAATTCTGTGGCCATTAATTTGAAGAGGGAAAGGAATCTCAAAATTGATATAGAAGATAAGCTTGTTAAGTAGTAAGAAATGTTGAAATCTCATGTAGAATTTCTTAAGTCTTATGAATAAAATATAAAAGCTTTGGTGAAAAAGAATGATGATCAGGATCAGCTGCTCAAGTGAATGGAAGAAGATCACAAGGATCTCAATAAGATAAAAAGAATCGTGAAGAAGCTGATGCTGAAGGATAAATAAGGATAATTTCTTTCCATTCTGATCTTTTTTTTTTAATTTTTCCTTGTGAAAATTCTTTCAATATTAATGAAATTTTGGTTGTTCTTTATATATGTTGTTTGTGGTTGTTTAATACTAATTTTTTAGGTACCAATATTTTTCCCTTATCTTTATTCTTTTTTGAAAATTACAAAGGGGGAGAAATGAATAATAAAAAGAATACTAAGTAAGAATTGATTTCCCTAAGTAATGGGGAGATCATCATGAGGAAAGTTCTTAACAATGATGTTTTTCGAATGCAAGAAAATGAAAAATATTTTTCTGGAGATCAAGAATACAATCCTCATGAATTTCAAAGCCTAAGGGGGATTTAGTCATATTCACTAAGATCTATATGTAAATAGATATAAGTTTTTATTTTCAAGACCATAAAATTTCTAAGTCCTTAGATTCTTTTTCATAAGGATTTTTGTGATTTCCCAAAAGGGTGAGATTGTTGAGTCAATATGGTTTCCTTTTGAATTTTCAATTCCTTTTTGTTTTGAAAATCACAAATACTCTATATCAAGGAAAATTTTATTTCCCTGAAGATTTATCTTAATAATGAAATTTTCCTTCCTCAATGAAATTTTCTACATACCTTTGTTTACATAGTTCATGTTATAGTTTCTATAAATCCAACACATTTAATTTATTAGTGTAAAATTCGGTTTCATATCTAAAAACCTATGAATCCTATACATACTTATATATAGAGTATACTATTTTCTAGTTCTGAATTCAGACACCGAATTCCTCTGAATTCCAATTTCGAATTCTCTAAATTCACACTCTAAATTCTCTGAAATCAGACTCTGAATAATCTGAATTCAGATTCTAAATTCTCTGAAATTCAAACTCTAAATTCTCTAAAATTCAGACTCCGAAATCTCTAAAATTTAGACTCCGAATTCCTCAAAATTCTTATTCTGAATTCTTCATAATTATGACTCCAAATTCTACATAATTCAGAAATTTAATTCATTAGAATTTAGACTACGACTTTATTGAAATTTTGATTCCAAATTCCTTATAATTCTGACCCTGAAGTTTTTTTAATTCAGACTCTGAATTCATTAGAATTCTAACTACGAACTCTATAGAATTCAGATTCCATGTTTCTTGAAAAATAAAATCCGAATATCCATATAATATAGACTCTGAAAGTTTATTTTCTTAGACTCTGAACCTTATTTTTCCCTAGACTCTAAAATATATATTTGGTTGAGAAACCTTATTTTTCATACCCTTTTTATAGTTATGAAATGATTTATTACATTCTATTTCTAATTAATTGTTGTTTTAGTGAAATGTGGACAGGTCCCTCCAAGATTCAAGGAAAAATATGACCGTTGGAGGAGGGAGTCGACTGTTGGAGAAATTCCTATAAATATGAGCTCATTTAAAAGAGATAAAATACTGATCTATTACTCTAGATACCACATGTTGTTGAAGTGATTTCTAGAGAGGGATACTATCATGCCTTGTGCTTACTGAACATCTTGTTAAGATTACTTCACGTGACTCCGATTGTTACTGTGTATAATCAAGGACTTCCGGGGATAAGAAGACAGAGGTGCCGACTACCTTAATGTTCGAGGGCTTTCTGGATAAGGATAAAAAAGGTGTTGACTAAGTTTAATTTTGAGAGGTTGCTGGGATAACAAGACAGACTCTGATATTCCTATCAAGGGATTACCCTGGTGTGGGTAAGACAGACTTTCTTGAAAGTATAAATTAAGGGACCTTTATCTATGGTGGTTGGATACCCTACTCTTTGGGTTAAAATATTTCATACTTGCGAGTTTTATTGTTTAATGTTTATTTTCTGCTAAATTTTGAATAATAAAGAATGTATAACTATCTTATAATTTCTTTTACTTTTATTCTCTAATTAATATGATTCTATACGCTTTATGGTAGAATCATTATCCTTGTAAACTTTTATTAAGTTTCAATTTGGGAACCATATATCTAGAACCTAGAAAGATTGAAGAACTAAGAGGCCTTGTGAATTTACCTTATTTAATCTTGTTATACATAGTTTTTCATAAGGTTAAATACAAAAGGTTTATATCAACTTTAAATGTTCCAAATGAATTTTTAAAGTATACAATTCACCCCCCTCTTGTATATTGTGCACCTACATTCATATTTCGATCCAACAATTAGTATCAGAGCAGGTCTTTGAAATAATTATATTCATATATATGTTTTCTTGCTCAGTTGTCATTGTTCTATATTTTCCATGCTTAGTATTTTTATTCTTGTTTACAAAAATTTACTATTAACTAGTTTCTGTGGAAAGAGAATTTCTTGTAAATGGAAGAAATTAATGTTGGTTCTATTGAAAATCTTAATTCTACCATACCACCAGTATTTGATGGGAATGATTATGAATATTGGAGAGATCATATGAAGACTTTTATTATAAATACTGGAGTGAACATCTTTGTTATGATTAATGGAGATTATAGGATTCATGAAAAGTAAGTCAGAACCATTACTAATCAAGAGAAGTCAGAATATCAACTAAAACAAAAGGAATGAAATACTTTGTTGTGATCCATGACCAAAAATATATAGTCAGATTTCTTCTTATGAATATGAAAATTTTATTTAGATGAAATTGGAGGTTACTCATTTTCATAAATCCATGTTTATAGAAACCAGAAGAGCTACGCTTAGAGAAGAATATCATGGATTTCTATTTTCTTATGGAGAACCAGTATTCATGGTACAAAAAAGGTTTATGACTATTGTTAATAGTTTACAATCTATGGGTGAGAAAGGTTTAGACGATGAATCCCTTGTAGACAAGATTATAGATATCATGCCTAATGAGTGGTAATATAAGAGAATATCTATTGATGAGAGTAGGAAAGTATCTCAGATTAATATTGATGAGATTTTTGGAACTCTTCTTCAACATGAGACAAGAATGAAAAGATATGATCATTTGAATAAAAAGAAGAATGGAAATGGACGTGTAGCCTTTACTAATACTAAAGCAAAGAATCCTCATAGGGTTATAAGATATATGTCAAATAATGTAACTATTTTATCTAAATCAAGTGAAATTGAACATTCTGAGAATGAGAAAGCTAATCTTGCTCAAAGGATGAAAAAGTTAGTTGGGAAAAAAGACTTTCAGTATAGATATAAGAAGAAAGATTGAAAAGATAGGAAAGACTCTGAAGTCAACTATTATAAATGAAAAAGAGAAGGGAATATAAGGAAAGATTATCCTATGCATATAAAAAAGATAGAAAGGAAAAGAATTATGAGAAGAATATAAAGATGTAATACAAAGCTAAAGATAAGAATGATTTGAAATATAATGACTCCTAGAGTGCTAGTGGTGGAGACTATTATGAGGAATCCTCAGAGTATGAATCCTCTAGTTAGAGGAATCTTGGTTTAATTTCCATGTTTTCTGCTGAATATAATTATCTGAAAACCAAGGTACACAATTCTGAATCTATAACCAATGTATCCTTGAATTCTAATTATAGTGATAATAAATATTACAAATCTTTGGATGAAGAATATTCTTATGATGAAGATAATACTTTACCTACTTATGAAGAAGTTTCTAGGTCTGTTAAGATTCTGAGAATAAAAAATGAAAAGTCAAGAAAAATATTGATAAGGAAAATTCTATAATTTCTATTCTTACTAAAGAAGTATAAAATCTTTCTAACGATATTGATAATAAATTTTATGATTTTGAATGTATTTCAAAAACCCTTTTGGAAGTTAATTATGATAAGGATAAACTTTCTAAGGATCTAGAAAAAGTAATTTCTATGAAAAGTATTTTAGAGACTAACTCTAGTGGTAATACTAATGTTCTTGGGAATAAAAACATAGTTATTAAACAAAAGTCAGAAATATTTTCCATGAGAAAGTGTTTGTCAAACATTACCTTATGTAAGGAAATATTTGATAAGATTTATTCCCAAATTTTTCCTCTAAGGAATAAATTTGGATTTCATTATACTCATTCAAAACTAGATTTTAGTAATAATTATTTTATTCCTCAAAGTGCTCTTTTCTGCACTAAATGTCAGTGTGGTGGGAATTGGGAAAAAATGTTCCTTATAAAAAACTCAGTATTTAGGTTTTCATAATTCCTATTTTTCTATGAAAATGTGGATACCGAATAATTTTCTATCTGAAGTTTTCGGATCCAAGAACGTTTGGGTTCCGAAAGTCTAACACTTTTATTTTCAGGAAATTAAAGAAAGTACCAACAACAATACATGGTACATGGATAGTGGATGTTCCCGGAACATGAATGGAAAAAAACATCTTTGGAAAGATTATCAAGAGAAAAGGAGATACCATTATTCAATTTATAGGAACACAAGATCAACTTGCGGATATTTGCACAAAATATTTACCCTCCGATAGATTTGAATACATTTAACAGAAGTTAGGAATGATAACCATAGGTAATATTCCATATTAAATTCTTATTAAAACCTATCTCCATACCGTAAAAACTCTTTTTCATTGGGGGAGTTCATTTTCTAATTAGTCAAAATTTTTCGTAATCAAAATTTTTCGTAATCAAAATTTTTCATAATCAATAATTTTCGTATTTAAATTTTTCGTAATCTAAATTTTTGATAATCTGAATTTTTTATAATTAGAATTATTCTTAGTTGTTTTACAGATTCTAAAGTTATTCAAAAATAATTTTCCGCATTACGAATAATTTTCCCTAAGTAATTCGAAAGCTATGTTTCCTTTACTATATATTCATAATCATCTTTTTACTTGATATTTTTTCCATTTTGTTTTATATTTTTCGGATTTATTTTTACTTAAATCAGAATGTATTTCTTAAAAACCTAAAAATATCAGAACCTATCAAAATATTTCTTCACATATCATCTCAACAGTCAGATTTGATCAAATGTTTTTCAACCGTTGGATCAACCAAGAATGTTGAACCGTTGCCTCAATTTCTTATATGAAGCCCCTCCAATTGTTATCCCACATAGGTTTTTCAAGATTTCATGTATTGAAACTCTACCTATTTATTTAAGGCCATTCCAAATCTCCAAAGTTACCTTATTTCTGAATGTCTGCATGAGATTCTCCTCAGAAATATATGTCAACATTTAAGGAAATCTCTGAATGGAAAATATACACAGAAAGGTTAGTTGATCTGAAATTTGTCGACAAATCTGATTCTATTATTTATAATAATATTTAGTTGAATGGATGGGAGGTTCATTATATTTCAAAACCAAATGTACATGATCTTGTCTATCTGTACTTGTTGATTGAGTTCTATGAGACCACAAGTTTCTTCAAGAAAGAAGGTAGAGACAAGTTCTCTTTTAAGTGTTTTGTATAGACATACTCTCTTTATTATAGCAGGGCATCAAGTCTGATTGTAATTCCATATAAAGGAGAAGCATAATTTTGTACTCAAAAATTACCTGATGTATCAGGATCATTTGATTAGGAAAATTCTGTTGACTGTCTTAGTTTTAAAGAAGTGAAGACACCGAAGATTGTTCATCTGTCTATGAACATACAGATTCATTAACTGTGGGTTCAAGGCTTTATAATTCCAAGGAATAGGGATAAGGATACTCTGAAGAAGAGTGATATATATATATATTATATTTCTTGGTGAACCTCAGGAAGATAAACATGGTTAGGTATATATTGGTAATGATTGAGAATATCAAAAATGAAAATATGAAATCTCAAATTATTATGTATTTGGATATTCTCTCAATGATTATAGTTCTTTGATTATAATTTTTCAAAATTCCATGTATTTCCAAGAAGAGAAATTAAAAGGTAATGTTATTGAGTGATGATACCCTATGGAGGATGAAGGATGACTTCTCTAATGAATCCAGATAATTTTGTGATCTATCTTATGAAGAAGTAGAAGCTTTTTTAAAGAAGCCAAAAGTGGCTGAAACCTCTAAGAAAAGAGGAAGGAAGATAAAGGCTAAGGAACTAGAAAAGAAAAGAAAAACCCATATGGCTAAGGAAACTCATCCCGCACCACCGAAGCTAAAGAAGAAAAAATCTTATCCTAATGAAGTAGTGGCTAAGTGGAGAGAGGATAAGAAAAAAAGGAAGGATGGGGTGTCTAAGTTTTTCTTGAACCCTGAAGAGGAAAAATATTTAAGATTAAAGGCTTCTGAAGAGCTTGAGAAGCAACAGGAAGATAAGATGAAAAACAAGATGTTATTTGTGGCTGAGATAGTTCAGTCACTTCTCAAGGATGGTGAGAAATTATCTTAACAAATTCCAATACTAGAATCTTTTTTATTAGAACCATTACCAGAGACAACAATAAAGAATGTGGTGATTCCGGAATCACATCATGAAGAATAAATAGTTGAAGAATAAGAAGTTGAAGAAGAAGAATAAGAAGAAAGTGGTGATCTAGAAGATATAATAAAGCAAGTGGATGATTACCATGAGAAGGAAAGTATATTTGTAAAATTTTTGATCCAGACTTCCCAAGCCGAATCATCAAAACATGCTACACCAGGGAATGAAGAGAAGTATTAGGAAGAAGTAAACAAAAATTTTGAGGAAGAAAGCAGTCATCATGATTTCATTCATCCAGAAGATGAAGTGGAAGATGCAGAGAAAGAGGACGTTGAGGATGATAAGATTGTTCTGCTATCGGATAGTGAACACGAATCTCCAAAAGAATAAGACATCATTCAGATATTTTATAAGGGAATGAAGGTGGTAGTCGATACACCTAATAAATTAATGGCGAAGAATAAATATTTGGGTTCTTCATCAAAGAGTAAAGATGAGGACATAGAAAAATAATCCTCACCAACCATACACTCGGATTTAGAATCATCTTCCCTTGGAAATGATTTTGTTGTTCAGTCTTTAAAAAAGCTGGTTGGAACTATTCCCTTATTCCCAAGCATAGACTCAAGATGCGAGATTCTTGAGTATAAGACAAATTAGAAATCAGATTCAGTTCCCATGGTTATAGACAAATGTGTCGGACTAGAGGAAGATTTCAAAACCTTCTTCATTGGTTATGAGGATCATAAAGGATCTTGAAAGAAGAATACAAGCTGGTCAAATAAGACAATCGACTAAATGAAAATCTTCGATGAATTTCGTGATAATGTCAAGGATGATTTTGACACCGAATATGGGAAGATTAATGATATTACAAATAGTTTTGATGAAAAGTTAAGCCTAGAACAGAATACTCGCAAGGAGGAAGTTATGGATCTTAATGGAAAGCTTAATTCATTGGCCATGAATTGGAAGAGGGAAAGGGATCTCAGAATTGAGATCGAAGAGAATATTTCTAAGCAAGAAGAAGTGTTTAAATATCAAGCATAATTTCTTAAGGCTCAGGATGAAAAGATTATATCCTTAGAGAAGAATAATGAAGATCATGATCAGAAAATCAAGAATATGAAAGAAGACCACAAGGAGCTCAAGAATATAAAAACCATTGTGAAGAAGATAATTACGAAGATAAAGAAGGATAATTTATTTCCATTATAATCTTTTGTTGTACTTTTTCCTTGATCAAATTATTCCAAATTAATGAAATTTTGGGTTTTCTTTATATATGTTGTTTATGGTTGATTAGTACAAATTTTTCAGGTACCATTTTTTTCCATTTTCTTTATTTGGTTTTGAAAATCACAAAGGTGGAGAAAGGAATGATAAAAATAATACTAAGTATGAAGTGATTTCCCTAAGTATGGGGGAGTTCATCTAGAAGAAAATTCCTACAAATGAAATTTTTTGAATTCAAGAAAATGAAAAATATTTTTCGGGAAATCAAGAATACTATCCTTAGGAATTTCAATGCCTAAGGGGGAGTTATTCGTATTCACTATGATGTATAAGTAAAGGGAGATATCTTTTTATTTTCAAGTCTATAAAATTTCTAAGTGCTTAGATTCTTTTTCATAAGGATGTTTGTGCTTTCCAAAAAGGGGGAGATTGTTTAGTCAATAAGGTTTCCTTATGACTTTTGTTTTTTCCTTTATGTTTTCAAAATCACAATCACTCTATTTCAAAGAAAATTTTATTTCCTCAAAGATTTATCTTAATAAGGAAATTTTCCTTCCTCAAGGAAATTTTCTACATACCTTTGTTTACATTGTTCAAGTTATAGTTTCTCAAAATCTTACTCATTTTATTTCTTAGTGTAAAACTTGGTTTCATATCTAAAAATCTCATATTTCTATAAATACATAAATTAGAGAATAGTGTTTTGAAGTTCTGAATTCATACTTTGAATTCCTCTAAATTCCGATTCTGAATTCTTTGAATTCGAACTCCGAATTCTCTGAATTTAGATTCCGAATAATCTAAATTCAGACCCCGAATTCTTTGTAATTCGGACTTTGAGTTCCTCATAATTCTGATTCCGAATTCTTTATAATTCCGACTCTAAATTCCACATAATTCCGACTCTGAATTCATATGAATTCAGACTCTGAATTTTTGGAAATTATGATTCTGAATTCTTTATAATTCTAACTCTAAATTTTTTAGAATTCAGACTCTAAATACTTAAGAATTCAGACTCCAAAATCTATAGAATTCATATTCCAAATTACTTGAATAAAAAAATATTAATATCCATTTAATATAGACTCCTAATGTTTTTTTGGATACACTCCAAACTTTATTTTTCCCTAGACTCCGAAAAAAATAGATTTGGTTGAGAAACCTTATTTTTCTTACCCAAGTTATAGTTATGAAATGATATCGAACATTCTATTTCTAATTAATCATTGTTTGAGTGACACGTGTACATGTACCTTTGAGATTCAAGAAAAAATATGATATTTGAAGGAGGGTGTCGACCATTAGAGAAATTACAATAAATATGAGCTCATTTGAAAGAGCTAAAATACTGATCTATTACTCTAGAGACCACATACTGTTGAAGTGATTTCTAGAGATAGATAGTATCATTCCTTGTGCATACTAAACATCTTGTTAATATTACTTTGTGCGACTCCGATTATTTATATGTACAATCAAGGACTTCTAGAGATAGGATGAAAGAGGTGATGACTACCTTAATGTTCAAGGACATCCTTGACAAGGAAGACAGAGGTTCTGACTACCTTGAAGTTCGAGGGCTTGTGGGGATAGCAAGACAGAATCCAATATTCCTATCGAGGGATTACCCTAGTGTGGGTAAGACAGAATTTCTCAAAAGTATAAATCAAGGAACCTTTATCCAAGGTTATTGGATACCCTACTCTTTGGGTCAAAAGATTTTATACTTGTTACTTGTATTGTTTCAAGTTTATTTTCCCTTTCATTTTTATTAATAAGTAAAGTATAACTATATTATACTTTCTTGTTCTTGTATACTCTGATTAATAATATTATATATGCTTTAAGGTAGAATATTTTTCCTTGTAAACTTTTCTTATGTTTCATTTCTGGAACTATAAATCTGGAACCTAACAAGTTTGTAGAACTAATAGGTCTTGTAAATTTACCATTTTTAACCTTGTTAAACATAGTTTTTCATAAGGTTAAATACAAAATTTTAATATCAACTTTAAAGGTTCTAAATGAATTTTTAAAGTATATAATTCACTCCTCTTGTATATTGAGCATCTACATTCATATTTCGATCCTACAGTTGGTATTAGAGTAGGTATATAAAATACTTATATTTACATATAATTTTTCTTGAATAGTTTTCATTATTCTATATTTTCCTTGATTTTTATTTTTATCCTTGTTTACATACTTTATCTATTAACAAGTTTCTGTGGAATGATATTTTCCTTTAGATGGAAGGAATTAATGTTGGTTGGATTGACAATATTAATCCTACTAGACCACCTATATTTGATGGGAATGATTATGAATATTGGAGAGACTGTATTAAGACTTTTGTTAGCAATACCAGAGGAGAAAACTTTGTTATGCTTACTAGAGATTACGGGATTCTTGAAAAGGAATTCATAACTTTTACTAATCAAGAAAAGTCAAAATATCAACTAAACTACAAGGTACACAATACATTGTTGTGTTCCATGACCAGGAATATATATATTCATATTTATTATTGTGAAGCTAAAAATTGTATTTGGAAGAAATTGGAGGTTACACATTTTGGTACATCCAATGTTATAAGAACAAGATGAGCTATGCTTAGAGAATAATATCATGTATTTATTTTTCCGTATAGAGAACCAGTATAAAAGGTATATCAATGGTTTATGACTATTATTAATAGTTTACAATCCATAGATGTGAAAGGTTTAGATGATGAAGCCCTTGTGGAAAATATTATAGATATCATGCCTAATGAGTCAAAATGTAAGAGAACATCTATTAATGAAAGTAGGAAAGTATATTAGATTACTCATGATGAGATTTTTGGAACTCTTCTACAACATGAGACAAGAATAAAAAGAGACGACAATTTGAATAAAAAGAAGAATGACAATGGAAGTGTAGCCTTTACTACTACAAAATCAAAGATTATTGAAAGGGTTACATGATCTAAGTCAAAGAAAGTAATTGTTTTATCTGAATCAAGTGAAAGTGGAAATTCAAAGAATGAACTTGCTAATATCGCTCGAAGGATGAACATGTTAGTTGGGAAGAAAGACTTTTATTATAGATATTATAATAAAGAAAAAAAGACAATAAAGATTCTGAAGACACTTACTATGAATGGAAAAGAGAAGGTAATATAAGGCCAGATTGACCTATGATTAAGAGAAATGAAAGAAAGGAAAAGAATTCTGAGAAGAATAGAATGAAGTAATACAAAGATAAAGATAAGAATGTTTTCAAAGCTAGTGATACCTAGAGTGCCAGTGAAAGAGACTCTTATGTTGAATCCCTAGAATATGAATATTATAGTTAGAAGAATCTTGGTTTAATTTCCAACTTACCCGTTGAAAATTATTGACTAATGGACAAGGTACACAATGCTGAATTTATAACCAATGTATCCTTGAATTCTAATTATCGTGATAATAAATATTATGAATCTTCGGATGAAGAATCTTCTTCAGATGAAGATAATACTTTACCTACATATGAGGAAGTGTCTAGGTTTTCTATTCTTCTTCATAATGCAAATTCTAAAGTCAAGAAAATGCTTGATAAGGACAATTCTAGAATTTTTATTCTTACAAATGAAGTATCAGATCTTTCCAAATATCTTGATTAGAAAATTTATGATTTTGAAAGTATTTAAAAACCCTTTAGGAAGTTAATTCTAATAAGGATAAAAATTCTAAGGATCTAGAAAAATTAATTTCAATGAAAAATATTTTAGAGAGTAACTCTAGTGCTAAAACTAATGTTTTTGGGAATAAAAACTTAGTTATTAAACTAAAGTCAAAAATATTTTCCATGAGGAAGTGTTTGTCAAATATTACCATAGGTAAGGAATGCTTTGATAAGATGTATTCCCAAATTCGACCTCTAATGAATAAATCAGGATTTGGTTATTCTCATTCATAACCGGTTTATAGTAATAATTATTTTGTTCCTCAAAGTGCTCCTTTATGCAAAAAATGTCAGTGTGGTGGGCACTAAGAAAAAAATTGTTCCTTAAACAAAACTCAGCCTTTAGGTTTTCATAAAGCCTACTTTTTTATGTAAATGTGGATACCTAAAATTTTGCTTCCTAAAGTTTCCCAATCCAATAATGTTTGGGTTCCAAAAGTCTAACTGATTTATTTTTATGAAAGTAACAAGAATAGCAATAGAAATACATTTTACATGGATAGTGGATATTCCCAGAACATGACTGGTAACAAAAAATTCTATTAAAAAATTATCAAGACAAAAGGAGATATGATTCATCAATTTATCAGAACACAATATCAACTTGGTGATATTTTCACAAAATCTTTACCCTCCGATTGATTTGAATACATTAAACGGACGTTAGGAATGATAACCATAAAGTAATATTCCATATTAAATTTTTATTAAAACCTATATCCTTACAGTAAGAAACTATTTTTCATAGGGGGGAGTACATTTTCTTATAAGTCAAAAATTTTTGTAATCAAATTTTTTTTGTAATCAAAATTTTTCGTAATCAAAATTTTTCATAATCTATATTTTTTTAATCTAAACTTTTAATAATCTAAATTTTTCATAGTTTGAATTATTCTTAGTCTTTTTATAAAATCTAAAGTTCATTAGGAAGAATTTTCCTCATTATGAATAAATTTCCCTAAGTAATCCAAAAGGTATATTTCATTTCCTAGGTTTTCATAATCATCTTTTCACATGATGCCTTTTCAATTTTGTTTTAAAATTTTCGGATTGAATTTTTCATAAAGAAAAATATTTTTCTTAAAAACTTCAAAAGATTAAAACCAATCAAAATCCTTCTTCGGTAATCATCTCAACCGTCATATTTGATCATATGTTTTTCGATCATTGTATCATCTAAGAAAGTTGAACAATCGCCTTTATTGCCTATATAAAGCCCCTCCAATGGTTGTCCCACATTGGTTTTTCATGATTTCGTGTGCTAAAGATATACCTCTGTATTTAAGGCCATTCCAAATATCCAAATTTACCTTAGTTTTGAATATCATCTAATGCTTCTCCTAAGATAGATATGTCGATTGTTAAGGAAATATTTGAATGGCACACATATTGAGAAAGGTTAGTTGATATGAAATTCCTTGACAAATATGATTCTATTATTTCTAAGAATACTATGTGGAATGGCTAGGAGAGTCATTGTATTTCGAAACCGAAGACACAAGATCCGGTCTATCCGGAAATATTGATTGAGTTCTATAATATTGAAAGTTTCTTCAAGGAAGAAGGCAGAGACAAGTTCTCTTTTAAGTGTTATGGAAAGACCTACTCTCTTTCATATAGCAAGGCATTCGTTCTGATTGGAATTCCTTATGAAGGAGAAGAAGAATTCTGTACTCACAAATTACCTGATGTATCAGGATATTATGATAAGGAAAAGGTTATTGAGTGTATTGGCTTGAAAGTAGTGTAGACTCTGAATATTGTTAATATATCTACGAACTTATAGATTCTTGAACTGTGGGCTCAAGGCTTTATAATTCCAAGGAAAGGGGTTAAAGATACTCTGAAGAGGAGTGATATCTATATATTGGATTTCTTGGTGAACCTTAGAAAGATAAACTTGGTTATGTGTATCTTGGTAATGATTGATAATATCATGAATGGAAATATGAAATCTCAAATCATTATGTATTCGGATATTCTCTCAATGATTCTAGTTCATTGTTTAGAATCTTTTAGAATTCCTTGTAGTTCTAAGAAGTTAAATTACAAGGTAATTTTGTTGCACGACGATACCCAAAGGAGGATAAAGGCTGAATTCTCTAATGAATCTGAATAATTTTATAATCTATCTGAAGAAGAAGTAAAATCTTTGTCAAAGAAGCTAGAAGTTTCTAAAAACTCTAAGAAAGGCATAAGTAAGAGAAAGGCTAAAGAACCAGAAGAAAAAAGAAAAACCCCTGTGGATAAGGAAACTCATTCAGCACCACCAAAGAAAAAGAAGAAAAAATCTTATCATGATGAAGTAGTGGCTAAGTAGAGAGAGGATAGGGAAAAAAAGAAGGAAGGAGAGCCTATGTTTGTCTTGGACCTTGATGAGGAAAAATATTTATAAATAAAGCCTGATAAAGAGATTGATAAGCAATAGAATAAAGAGAATCAAAAGAAGAAGATATCTGAGGCTGAGATAGATCAATCACTTTGCAAGGAGGCTAAGGAAGCATCTAATCAAATTCTGGTATTATAATATTTTTTATTAGAACCATTACCAGAGACTCCGGGAAAGAAAGTGGATATTCCAGAATCACATCATGAAGAATAAATAGTTGAAGATGAAGAAGTGGAAGAAGAATAAGAAGAAGAAGAAGAAGGCAATGGTGATTCAAAAGATATAATAATGTATGTAGAGGATTACCATGAGAAGGAAATTCCATCTGTAAAATTGTCGATCTGGACATCCCAAGACTAATCCTCAAAACTAGATACACCACGGAATGAAGAGAAGGATTAGAAAAAAGTAAACAAACCTTATTAAGAAGAAATCAGTAATCATGATTTCATTTATCTAGAAGATCATGTGGCTGATGTAGAGAAATAGGATGTTGTGGAAGATAAGATTGTTCAGCTATCAGATAGTGAACACCAATCTCCCAAGGCACAAGAAATCATTCCAAGAGCTAGTAAGGGAAATAAGGTGGTAGTAGATACACCTAGTAAATTTGTGGTGAAGAAGATAGATGTTTGTTCTTCTTCAATGGGGAAATCCAAGGACATAGAAAAATAATTCTCACCAACCAAATACATGAATTTAGAATAATCTTCCCTTGGAAATGATTTTTTTTCTAGTCTTTGAAAAAGATGGTTGGTACTATTCCCTTATTCCCAAGAATAGAATCAAGATTCCAAATGCTTTAGAATACAATAAATCAGAAATAAGATTCAGTTCCCAGGGTTATGGACAAATGTTTCAGACTAGAGGCAGATTTCAAAACCATCCTCATTGGTTATGAGGCTCAGAAAAGATCTTTCAAGAAGATTAAATGTTGTTCAATGAAGACTACCGAAGAAATGAGAATCTTCGATGAATTTCATGATAATGTCAAGGATGCTTTTGACACTAAATATTGGAAGATCAAGGATCATACAAATAGTTTTGAGGAAAAGTTAAGCCTAGAACAGAATACTCGGAAGCAGAAAGATAAGGATCTAAATGGAAAGATTAATTATGTGACAATGAATTGTAAGAGGTAAAGGGATCTCAGAATTTAGATTGAATAGAATATTGCAGATCAAGAAGAAGTTTTGAAAGCTCAAGAAGAATTTCTAAAGGCTCAGGAAGAAAAAATAAAGCCTTGGAGAAGAAGAATGAAGATCAAGATCAGCTGCTCAAGCGTATGAAAGAATATCACAAGGAGCTAAAGAAGCTAAAAACCATTATGAAGAAGCTAATGAGGAAGGAGAAAGAAGGATAATTTCTTTCCATTGTTATCTTTTGTTATACTTTTTCCTTGTACAAATTCTTTCAATAGTAATGAATTTTTTTAGTTCATTATATATGTTGTTTGTGGTTGTTTAGTAATAAATTTTAGGTACCAATTTTTTTCCATCCTCTTTATTCCTTTTTAAAATCACAAAGGGGGACAAATGAATGATAAAAAGAATAATAAGTAAGAAGATATTTCCCTATGTAAGGGGGAGTTCATATAGAGGAAATTTCTTATCAATGATGTTTTTTGAATGTTGGAAAATGAAAAATCTTTTTAATGAAATTCATAATACGATCCATAGGGATTTCAAATCCTAAGGGGGAGTTACTCGTATTCACTATGATCCATATGTAAAGGGAGAGATGTTTTTATTTTCATGTCCATAAAATTTATAAGTCCTTAGATTCTTTTTCATAAGGATGTTTGTGCTTTCTAAAAAGGGGGATATTATTTATTCAAAAATGTTTTCTTATAAATTTTCCATTCTTTTATGTTTTGAAAATCACAAACACTCTATTTCATGGAAAATTTTATTTCCCTGAAGATTTATCTTAATAAATAAAAATTTCATTCCTCAAGGAAATTTTCTCCTTACCTTTGTTTACATTGTTCATGATATAGTTTCTCTAAATCTAACTCATTTTATTTCTAAGTGTAAAATCTGGTTTCATATCTAAAACCACAGAATCTTATAAATACTTAGATATAGAGCATACTGTTTTCAAGTTCTGAATTAAGACTCTAAATTCATCTGAATTTGGATTCTGAATTCTCTTAATTCTGACTTCGAATTCTATGAATTCATACTCCGAATTATCTGAATTTTATTCCTAATTCTCTGAATTCAGACTCTGAATTCTATGAAATTCAGACTCCCAATTACTCAGAATTCTGATTCTGAATTTATCAAAATTATGAATCTGAATCCCTCATAATTTAGACTCCAAATTCATTAGAATTCAGACTCTGAATTTATATAAATTCACATTTCGAATTCTTTAGAAATCTAGCCCATAATTCCTTAGAATTCAGACTTTGAATTCATTAGAATTCAGACTCCGAAATCTATAAAATTCAGATTCCGAATACCATGAAAAATAAAGTCTAAATATCCATGTAATATAGACTTTGAATGTTTATTTTATTAGACTCCGAACTTTATTTTTCCATATACTTTTAAAAATATATTTGGTGGAGGAACCTTATTTTTCGTACGCTTGTTATAGTTATGAAATGATTCTATACATTCTGTTTCTAATTAATCATTGTTTGAGTGACATGTGTATAGGTCCCTTCGCAATTCAAGGAAAAATGTGATTGTTGGTGGAGGGAGCCGACCATTGGAGAAATGCCTATAAATAGAAGCTCATTTGAAAGATCTAAAATACTAATCTATTACTCTAGAGACCACATGCTGCTGAAGGGATTTCAAATGAGAGATACTATCATGCCTTGTGCGTATTGAACATCTTATTCAGATTTCTTTGTGCGACTCCAATTATTATTGTGTACAATCGAGGACTTCCAAGGATAGGAAAAAAGAGGTGCTGACTACCTTAAAGTTTGAGGACTTCATTGATAAAGAATATAGAGGTGCCGACTACCTTGAAGTTTGAGGACATGCGGGGATAACAAGATATACTCCGATATTCCTATTGAGGGCTTACCCAAGTGTGTTTATGACAGAATCTATTGAGAGGATAAATCAAGGGACCATTATCCAAGGTTGTTGGATACCCTACTCTATTGGTTAAAATATTTCATACTTGTTACTTGTATTGTTTCAAGTTTATTTTCCGCTGAATTTTGATTAATAAGGATAGTATAACTATCTTATACATTCTTGTACTTTTATACTCTGATTAATAAGATTCTATAACTTTATATTAGAATCTTTTTCCTTATAAAAATATCTTATGTTTCATTTTTGGAAACATATATCCGGAACCTAGCAAGTTTATTGAACTAAGAGGTCTTGTGAATTTACCTTGTTTAACCTTGTTAAACATAGTTTTTATTAAGGTTAAATATGAAAGTTTTATTTCATCTTTAAATGTTAGAAATGGATTTTTAAAGTATATATTTTACCTCCTCTTGTATATTTATCATTTACATGCATGTTTTGATCCTACACATTAAAATCTTATAGGATATTCTAAGGTCTTTTTTTGAGGATTTCTATAGTGTTCGGGATAAACAATTTCCTCAAGTTGAGTTTTATTACAAAAATATATTTCACTTGAGAATTCAAGTTAATATTTATAAAGGCCTATATGTAAAGGAATTTAGAACTAAAACTTCATGGGATGAAGTTATAGAATAAAATATATTTGTACATAATATATATGAGGAAATGGAAAATAATTTTTGAGTGATTTTTCATCACATCAAGTCAGCTTGGATTAGATAGAAACTTTATACTGAAAATCATTGCTGAGATTTGGAATTTAAAGATGGAGTGATGGGTTTTCTATAAATTTTCCCATGGAAGAAGTTTATGAGATTTAGAAAGGAGGGAATGATGAACCCTAGTTATATTTTCCCTGTCGAGATTCTTGATCTAGTAGGGATGACTTCTGTTTTCTTGGTTTATCCCACCAAAACTATCTCATGTTTACAATGTGTTATATTTATCCCTTATCAAGATTTACATACCTAATCATTCACATGTAGTAAAAATATATATCATATAAATTTAGCATGATAATTCTTATGAGAATCAACTAGTAGATATTTTGGATTATAGAGATAATGTTATTCCAAACAAGACAATTTACATGGTCAATGTTTTGTGGTGAAACCACCAGTTTGAGGAAGATATATGGAAATATGAAGACATGATGATGAATTATCCTCTATTTTTTCATCATAGTAAAAACATTCATTAGATAAATTCATTTTAAGGGGGGGGGGGTTTAATTTAACACAATAATTTTTTAGGATTTTTTTAAAATTTAATTTCATTATATATCTTGCATTACAGAAAACATCGAGTTTAAATGAATTGCTTTATAATATTAAAATTTTATAATTTTATGTGAATTTTATTACCAAGACATTAAATTATTGTGTATTAATAAGACTAAATAAATTATTAAATATATTTTTTTACACATAAATTCATATGTTATTAATTTATTTGAAAATAAATTTAAATAAAAATCATTTGAAATTAATTTTTTTTTGAAAAACTATTTTTCGGTGCACAATGGGTTTTTATCATAACAAATTAAATTAGTCCAAATTACCAAATAATTATGATTATTTTTTTGTTCTATAATATATAAATGTTTTACCATTCATATAATAGTTTTTTCTAAGCACGAGATAAGAATAAATTCAGTTTTATGCTTAAAATTATATCAATTTAAAAAGTTGTTTCATCATGTTTTCTAAACTTATTTTTAAAAAATATTTATTCCATTTCTATAAAATTTATTCTAAATAATAAACTTAATTTTTTAAATAAACACGTCAATATTATCATAGATTGAATTTTTGAGAATTTTTTAAAAAGATTAGTTCTTATATGAATGTTAAAAAATTAATGATTTTTTATAACTTTTATTTTATATAATGCATTTGAAAAGTTCCATTTTTTTTAAAATGGTTTTAGAAGTAACATTATTTAATTAATATTATTATAAAATCAAATAATATCCTCAAAATTAATTTTCTGTTAATTTTTTTTAAATCTACTTATAACTTTTCCCTTGGAAAAAATATTTTTATCATGATTTTGGGGTTTTTTTATATTAAATTATTCCAATTTTGTGAAATGAATTTTAAAAAATGTATATAATATTTTTAATCAACATAATTAATATTACTTATTTAGTTCAACTTATTTTTTTCCAATAATGAATAATGAAAACATTAAAAATTAAATGCTGTATTTATGGTTAAAATGGGTTCACCATGTGGTTAAACGAAAAAATAAGGGTATTTTTTCTAATTAATATTTTCTAAATCCTATTGGTTGAGCATATATTGACCATATCCTATCCCAGAATCTAATATATAGTTATTTGAAATAATTTTTCAATGGAATGAATTTATTAATTTTTATGTTTTTGGGAAATTTCCAAGTGGTTTCTATGTGGTTCCTCTCTCCCACATATAAGTAGACACCCCCTCTCCTATCCTATTCACACATCAAGACCCTTTTTGTTTCAGAAAATTCCACCCCAAATCCATGTCTTACTTCCCTTACCACTTATTAGATGCCTTATATAACAACTGTTTATTTATTTTATTTGTCCTTTTAATATTTCCATGTATATATCTAGATTTACCATTAGAGTTAGTGTGACGTATGGGTGTCTCTGAACCCTAGAAATAATATACTAAAAAAGTTAATATATTTTAATTCATGTGTGTGCATGATTTCAATGTTTTTGGTTTTTATATTTTTGGGTACATTGAATGAGAAATATGAGGCCATGGTTGATTTTAAAACATGACGTCTACCCTATGTGTTACCTAAGGTTAGTCAGTATTGGATGTCCGGTTGAGGGAGATGTTGGTGGTTCCTTTAATTAAAATAAATAAATATAAATATTTATTAAATTCTAAATTCACATAAAAAAACCCCCATATAAATATCATATTATAAAAAAATTTTAGGGTTTTTATTGCATAACCTTGGTAGGATTTGAGAGTATATTTTGACATTATTCATTGGTGTATTGTTATCATATGATGAAAGGTGATAAGATGAAGGTGGAATGAGAAGCAGTGAATGTAGTGGTTCTTGTTAGTCACTGTATAATGTGTTCTTTTCCAAAAAGTAATCCAAATTTGAGGTTGGGCATGTTTTTGTTGTACATCATCCCTCTCTTCATTTATAAGAATGGATTTAAATATCTACATCTTGATTTGTGATGTCTTGATCATTCCCATTATCCCGATTAAACAAATTGGGTTTTTATTCCAATTTATTCTTTCTATGTAATTTTATCAACATGAAAATTCCATTTATAAGATTTTTGGCTAGGAAAACAATGAAAATTATGGACTCAACTTTACTATTGTGCATTTATCCCCACCATTCTTCGTGTTCTTCATCATTGGACCACGAGGTCATGTTTCAACATTTCTAGGTTGATTCAATTATGAAAGATCCCTTGACCTTTTTGAGAAATTATCAATGAAAATCAGTATGGTGATTTTAACTGAATTGGGATGATTTATAGGTTATTCTCAATTGATCAAGGATCTATAGTAGTGATGGTGATTGGAGGGACTACGAGTCACATGGAAGCTCATCGATGGATAATTGAATTCTATTTTCCGGCCACCAGTGGACAAGAAATGAGGGATAGAGGTGTTTTAATCCTATTTTAGGCATTCAAATGGTGCATTTCCTAAAATAATTGATGGATCTAGAAACTAGGTGAAGATCTAGGTTTTCTTCTTAAAACATGACTACACGGTGTGTGATGTGAAGAACACACACTATGTAGTCCATGGGATATGAAATCTAGGGATACAAGTGATATAAATATCACAAACTATGTGGAATCACCATATGCTTTGTGACCCTACACTGGCGACTTGGCATGTACTTTGGGAATACACATAAATAGATACAACTAGCCACACATGCATGGTCAGAGCACACTGGCATGGCCATGTACTCGGACATGGCCATGATACTTAGACATGGCATGGATACCCAGACATGATGAATTACATGGTCATTTTCATGATGTACATGAGCATTTTTGAAAGATCAGATACACACCTTAGGTGGCCGAGACATGCCATGTTCAACTGGTACATGTCGTGTAATGTGACATGGATTGATAATCCATGTTTGGGGAAGAAAAAAAATGGGTAGATAGGTGAGGTCACAAACCACATGGACCCCCATACACACTATGTAATACCCTTAGAATCTTTTTCCTATTATATATCCTTCTCCATGACTCATATTTCATCCCTCAAGTAGAAAATACTTTTTTTCCACATGGAATGAAATAATGTCCTTTTTGTGGTATATGAGATATGATGTGAGGAGTTACAAGAATGAAGCTTCTTTAGGAAACACATGCTGATAGAAGTGATTAGGTCAGGATCATCTGAGTGATACCAGGGGTAGTACTCCCTTGTCACAGTAGGCCATGAGTCCCCCACATTCTTTTTCAGAGATATAGATGGTACTCCCTGACACTACTGTAAACCACGACTCTACCAATGACAACATCCCAACAGATTCTAAAAACCATTGGGATAGGTTCCATATACCAATGGTTCAATAAAACCATTGGTATAGGGCTATTAATATATGGTTTTACAAACGGTTTAATAAAACCATTGGTATATGGGTGTACAGTTCTGTTTTTACTAACGGTTTTAGGAAACTTTTGGGATTATTGAAGGGTTATACCAACGATTTTAAAAAACCATTGTTATATCTCATATATACCAATGGTTTTTGAAAGCCGTTGGGGTAGAAAACCCCCAAAATACATAGCACGACCCTCCTCTTTCCTAAAGATCTTCCACATTTTTCCCTAATCATGAGCCTATGTACAAATTTTTCCAAGCCGGTGAGCCTCCTTCTTCCGGATGTAGATCCATTCATCCTAAACAATAGACCTATTAGACTTCAAATTCGTAAGTGGTAACTGATTTATATCTTTTTTCTCCATTTATTTTAGTTTTTTTCAATATGTTTGGGTGGAAATATTGATTCAATTTTTTTACTTTGGGTGCTCATCCTGGAAGGTGAAATGATTTTAAAGGTTTTAAGTCAATTTACACCTCTTTAAGGTGTGTTTTCAAATAAATTATTTCATTTTGAATTAAATGTTTGTTATTTCATTGTAAATTTATTTTTATTGAGGAGTGGGGGGGGGGGGGGGGGTTCTAGGGTGTGTGTGGGGGGGTGTGAAGGTGGGGAGGGGGGTGTGCAATTTGGAGGTTGGGAGGGGGGTGTGGGCTGTCCAGGTGGGGTGTGTGGGAGGGGGGGGGGGTGTGCAGGTTCGGAGGGGGTGTGCAGTTTGGGAGGGGGGTGTGGGCTGTCCATGGAGGGGGGGGGGGGGCTATCCAGGTGGTGTGGGGGGGATGTCGGGTGGGGGGGGGGGGGGTTGTGCATGTGGGGAGGAGGGAGGGCGTGCAGGTTTCAGATTGGGAGGGGGTGTGGGCTGTCCAGAGGGGGGTGGGATGTCTTGGTGGGGTGGGGGATGTGCAGGTTGGGAATGAGGGTTTGAAAGTTGGGAAGGGGGAGGGGGTGTGCAGGTTGGGAGGGTGTGTGGACACCCCACCACCTCGGACAACCCCCACCCCCCTCAAGTGCCCCACCCCTTGGACACCCCCAGCCCTAGAACCCCACCCCCGGTACAGCACCCCCGCCCCCCTCTGAACACCAACCCCCTAGACATCCCCAAAACCCCACCCCTGGATACCCCACCCCCTTGGATAACCCCCACCACTGAAATCCCCCACCCCACCCCCTTGGATAGTCCCCCAACCCCTAGGCACCTCTACCCCCTTGGACAGCCCCCACCCCCTGGACAACCCCCACCCCCTAGAAAATGAAAAATTCTTAAATCCTTTATCCATTTTCCATATCTAATTACACTTGAAAAGTGCAGAAAGTATTAGTTGATCTTAAATCACATTGATTTCCTCTAAAATCAGCAATTCCTATGAATTCATTTCTGAATTCATATTCTATATGCTATAT